>CM057451.1:860157500-861655000 GCA_016271365.2 Neoceratodus forsteri | reverse complement strand
AGGCAATCTGTAGTACGACCCCTGGCAGATAGCCAAATGAATGGGCATCAGGGAGGGCCTGGCAAGGGTTGGGGTAGGTAAGTCCCTGTGTGAGGGGCCTGACATGGGGGTTTGTTTTTGGGCTACTAGGGCTATTAGTGTAATATGTCAAAGGGAGGCACACAGGGCCAGACCAACCATGCTTTATGCACTTAGTAGTGATATATACTGACAAGCTTTTCTATTTGTTGACCTATTGGGCACATTGAGACACATGCTGGCACAGCTTGCCCCCCCCCAGTTAATTGAGAGTGCCGCTGAACAAATGGTCTTGGGCGTGCCAAGGCTCCAGGGACCCAACAAGGGAGGTAATGGATATGTAGGGTTGAAAGAGACCCAGTTCTTAATTGCAACGTGTAATTATGCCCCTTTAATTAAGGGGGTGAACAAGGAAACAATGTAGCTGTGGGGTGGGCAATAGGCCCATAAGAAGCTGGGTACCATCAGACCAGTGTATAGCAGCTGCCAGAGTACTGTATGCACACTAGAGGTGGGGGAGTTATGTGAAAGCTCCAGGAATATGTGATGTGATATGTATGCAGGGAATGGCCCAAGGAAGAAGTTGTAGTATACTGTGTGCTAGCACCACCATGAAAAAGAACTTATGGCCAGGGTAATTACAAAAAGCTGTGTGTTTGCCATCTGGCAGTTACTGAATAATAAAACCACCATGCTTCATCCCAGCTCCAATATGGACATTATAGTTTGTGTATAGTCTCAAGTTTTTGGTGCACTAAGACATGGTCTTAAGGTGTCTCTGATCCCCATCGTCCCTGCCCATGATGGCAAGGTGACTGATGCTGGTGCAGTACTGTGGTTTCATGGCATAAGGCAGCTGCTCTCCTAGACGATTAGCCATTATATGCCACTGGACACAAGAGGGTGACCTGGCCCTTACACACACACACATTAACATCTTACATAATGCCTCCTGGGTGCCTGTTAAACAAGTAAATAGAAGATAATGTATGGCAGTTTTTTTTCTTCTGTTCTCATAATGCTCCTCCAACAGCTCCCAGCTAGGGTATCCTTCCACATCCACAGTTCAGTTGTCACCTACTGTTTTCCTCAGCCCCACCTTACATGTTGTCCTATCCTTCCAAGCCACTCCAGACACACTGAGGCTGTTCCCTCCTGGCTTGCCCTCTAGGATGGGGTTGCCTTCAGCTCCATGGCAAACTCTCTTCACAGTCCAGCTGGCCGCAGTGGAGGTGAAACCAGAAGGACCCAGGGACAGGCAGGTAGGGCAGTAGACATGGGGGGGGGGGATGGTGGCGTGTCATCTCCCTAAGGTGGCAGTGAACTGTTCTCATTCCGGTTGACCACTGAAGGAGCAAATATATAATGATGTCCTGCCACAACCATGTGTTCATCCACACACAATGTCGGCTGCTCCTCCACCCTATCTTGTGGTCCCAGGCCCCTCTCCCCAGCTATCACTAAGAGTCCAGCCACCAACACTGAAGCCATTCCTTTCTGAACAGTAGTCCTAGTTATATTCTATCCTCCTCTCCTGACCAGCCCTCTGACACTCCAGGCTTATTCTTGAACACAGGTCATCAGCATGGCAGGTGGTAACCGCACTGCTGCACTGGGGAGCTGGCCATGATGGCAGTGCTTGTAGTACCGAAACATTTTGTATCAAGGGTTTCCTGATGACATAATGAACCCTGAGAATGAAGCTCAGGAGGTTTCCAATACAGTATTTCATCAGAACCCTGAGATTGTTCAAGGAGCTGAGCGTGTCTTTTCAAGGAACCCTCCTAACCTGCCCCACCTCAGTCTCCAAACCTATTTTATTAGTAGATGCGCCCGACCCATCTCTAATTTCTGGGGTGGGAGGGCTAACTAACTTTAACCAGGCTAGCTCAGTCGCCCCTCCACAGTGCACCCCACCCGTGTGAATGCTCTTGTGAATGGAGGAGTGGGTGTTCAATAAGTAGAGTAGGGAGAAGCAGCTGCATCAGCAGTGATGTTAGGCAGACTGACCAAAACAAAAGGCACAAAATTACATTTCAGGAAATAGGGTGGGGCAGAAGTGACTCTTTAGGCTAGGTGGCCACTGGCTGGCCCAGGTCTACTTGGATGGGATAGGAGTTTTTTTATCACTTTATCAACATGTTGAACTGCCGAAGAGGAGCCCAGAAACTTCAGACTGACTTTGCCAGTGTTAGAAATGACAAATCTTGGACATTTGCTGAACTTCACTTAGGCATTGGACCATTCTTATTCCCACTTCCTGTAGAGTTTTGTTTCCTGCTGGCTATAACATTTATTTATTTAATTTGTAATTTTGACCAAGAAAGACATACTAAGCTGTGACGCTTGTTTCCAGGTGCATCCTGGGGGGCTAGATGCATGGACCCGTTTTATTGATGGGGAATGTTAGCCATGACACTGGGGAATCCCCCTGCTTTTCGTCAATAAGTGCCATGGGATCTTTTACTTCCACCTGGACAGTGACCAGAGATGGGCAGAAAGGACTTTAGTTAAACATCTCATCTGAAAGATGGCATTTCAAGAGTGCATCACCTCCCTTATACTGCACTACAGGGTCAGTTATGGGTTTTACCCCAAGTGCTTGGTGTGGGGTTGGAACCCACAAACTTTTGATTTTTCAGCTCCAGAGGTGAGCTTGCTACCTACTGGACCACTGACACTGCTACAATAAAATACCAATCGCCCTCTGTGAATGACCAGCCAACACTGCCACTGGGAATGGTGTCATCGTGCTAGAAGTTGGCTGTTCTGCCCCTCAGGCTTCAACTCCAGGTACAGCTGTAAAACGGAGTGGAGATCCCTCCGTGGACTTCCAGCCAGCAAGCTGTGTCTGTCTTGTTTAAATCTGATGCCTTTTCTGTCCGGGGATAAGAATTTCTGTAACCGGTATAAAGTGACTGTGCTGTTTATTTATAGAGCAAATCACATAGCTGTAAATTAATTTTGCTGCTTAAAAATTCTTAACTGAATGAGTTATGGCTTTACTTGGAAACAGTGCATAGGAAGGGGAGGTCCCTGGTTGCCAGTGAATTCCCTGTCCTAGCCTTTTCTAGCCTTTTTTTTTTTTTTTACCCACTTTCCCATTTTCACTTTATAGATCTGTACCACTTGAGGGCACTGGTTCTACAGCTCTTTCCCAACACTCCCTACAAGAATCTCAATCTTACCTGGTTCACTCCATTTTCCTACACTCTGCACTATGTTTTATAAAAACCCTTTACCTTCTCCCCCTCCTCATCTCCCTATCTGCCATTCCTCCCCAACTCTCCCCTTGCTTTCCTACATCGGTTATAACCCTTTCCATGTGCCCCCATCATCCCTACCCCTTCTCCACCTCTACTCTCTACCACCATGACCCATAGTCCCTGGACTCTAGTCCAACAATCCTTCCCCCTAGTTTCCATATAAATCTACCAACTTTCACACTTACACCCCCCTCTTAGACCCTCAACAATTCCACATCCTACTACCCTATCAAAAAATTCTCTGCTCTTGCCACCAAAATCCTGATTGCCTTACTGCTACTCATATCTGGTGATACTGAGTGCAGTCCAGGCCCAGTCCCCTCTCTCTCATCAAGTCTTCCAAATGGGTTAAAGATTGCCCACCTAAACATCAAGAGCCTTCTCCCCAAGTTCAGTTTCCTTCAACCCCTTGCTCTTGACCTCAGCCCCGACATCCTCGTTATATCTGAAACAAGGCTAAATCCTAAACTTACTGATGAGTCGATCTCAATACCTGGCTACTCCCTCATCCATCAGGACTGTTCCCCCAGAGGTGGTGGCATTGCCATGTATATAAACTCCTCCATTCAATTTACTCCTATACTTAAAACATCTCTCCCTAGAGCGCATGAGGTACTAATGATGAAGATCTCACTCTTTCTCCCTGCCTATTTTCATTGCTGGAGCATACTGCTGCCCGAGCCCTCCCCTCCTCTATTATAGAACTGTTAACCACCTCTTCAATCTCTACCTCCACTGGTGAACTTCACATTATGGCGACTTTAACTTAAACTGGCTCGCCTGCCTCAAAGCAAAATCAAGAATGAAATAGCTGCTTTAAATCTGCCACAACTAATTGGCAAACATACACGCCTAAACCCCTCATCTCAAAACCACTCATTAATCGACTGGCTCTCACCTTCCACACTTAGTGGATAATTATAGCCAGTACACTTCCTGACTCCATTAGTGACCACCACCTAATCTATTTTGTCTGCAAAATCCACCATCCCAAAGCCCCTGAAAACCTTAATACTCTGTTCTACAAATCCTTGACCTATCTACAATATTAAATGACCTCTACTCCTGTGATTGGACACCCATACATCACGCTACATCATTGACTCGGCTCTTTATTACTTCAATTCTAAAATCCTCTCTATCTGAGATCGCTACGCCCCCCTACAATGGACCCGCGTGCATGGCTCCCACCTACCCTGGGTCTCTGCTGAACTAATTGCTTGCCTACATGCCGGGATCAGACGTGGAAAACATACAAATCATCCTGCTCCCTTCTTGCTTTCCAAACTTACCATACACTAAGAAACGCCTGCACTAGAGCAACTAGTCTTGCAAAGGCAGAATACTTCACTGCAAACTTCAACAAAAACATTAACCACCTACCCAAATTCTGGAACGTGGTCAATTCCCAGTTCCCCCTCACCCCAACCTCCTGCACCGGTTCTGGTAGTGGAAAATGTCACCCTCTCTGACTCTCTCCCTGTAGCCTCTGAGTTTAACACTTTCTTCACCTCCTGTGCCTCCTCCCTGCTTTCTACCCTACCGCCCACCTCTTCTCTACTACCCTTTAAGCCCATCCTCAACTCGCCCACCTAGCCCCCTTTCACATTCACTCCTCGCACCACTGCTAGTGCTCTTGAAACCCTTCTTTCCCTTAGCCCCTCTAAAGGCAAATGCCCCTCTGGTCTTGATTCTAAAATCCTCTATCTGCTCCAGCTATTGCAACCCCACTTTCATCTCTGCTAAACCTCTTCTTCTCACTTGCCTCTTTGTCATCTGTCTGGAAACATACCACTGTAATCCCTCTGCCTAAAGGTGGTGATCCCACCTCCATTGGCAACTACTGGCCCATCTCTTTACTATCCACTTTTGTTAAGAGCACTTGATTCTTTCCCAGCTCTCCTCCTACCTTGACTCATCCTCCTTTTTACACCTTACCAGTTTGGCTTCTGGAATGGTCACTCCACCACCTCCTCCTCCCTCCTTAGGCTCACTGACTCCACACTTACCAGCATGAATCAGGGACTTATCACTTCCGCAATCTTTTTCGACCTAGCTAAGGCTTTTGAAACTGTCTCCCATTCTCTCCTGCTTACCTATTTGTCTGCTGCTGGGCTCTTGGATACTGCTACCAGCTGGTTCCGTTCTTACCTAGTTGGAAGAACACAATCTGTTTGGATATCTGATAAAACATCTCCCCTGCTTCCCCTAACTACAGAGGTCTCCCAAGGCTCAGTGCTCAGCCTGCTGTTATTTTCTATCTTCTTAAATTACCTTTTCAGGTTGATTTTGATAACATTCAGCACTGGTTTCACTCAAATCAGCTATTCCTGAATGCCAAGAAGACAGTCTCCATGACCTTTGGCACTAGGCAGAGACTCTCTCTGCTCACATCTCCACCCTCCTTCCACACCCCTGACAGGACTTTGCTCGAGGACACCTCCTCATTTTGCTATCTAGGAGTCTGGCTTGATCAGCACCTCCAGTTCTCTGGACACATCAATGCCATCCACAAAAAGTTGCATCCCAAACTGGGTGCCCTATATAGAAACTATGGTTGCATCCTGCTGCCAGCTTGCAGTACTCTGATCCAGAAAATTATACTTCCCATTTTTGACTATGGTGATGCAGTCTACTGTGCCACTCCCAAATCTTCCTTAGCCAGGCTGGACACTCTATTTCACTCCTTCTGCCATTTTGCTCTTGACAGTACTCCACGCACCCATCATTGCAACCTCTACCAATCTCTCTCCCTCCCCTCCCCAGCTGACAGATGACATATCCACTGTACTTCCTTCCTTGCTAAATTCTGGTTTCACTCTCTTCCCTCTTACCTCTCATCCTCTCTCCCAAACCTCCTTCCTATCACTCCCTTAGAAACCAAGACTCACGAACCCTAAACCTTCCTCACAGATCTTCATCTGCAGGCCAATCAGCTTTCTCCTACCACTAAAACATGGCACTCCTTCCCCCACCCTGTCTGGCACTCTGCCTCACCTAAAATCCTCTCCTCCTTAAGGAACCTTTTCTTCCCTGTCTGTACTTGCACCTAATCTAAACATCTGGAATCGAGCTTTTGCTGAGTATGCCTTTCCTGGTAAAACATTTTAAATAAATAAATACATAAATAAAGCACAAGAAGTGGCGCAGCCTAAAGGAGGGAAGAAAGCAACAAAACAAAAAATAAAACATTACTTCCATTGATGTTCCATAGTTGCCAATTTATTTGTGGTAGGCAAAAACAAACTGCAGCAAGCAAACGCCCTGAGAATAGTGTACCACTGTGGGTGTGTACACACACACACACACACACAAAGAAAGGATCCAGCTGGTGCACTCCCTGGGAGCCTAAAATGATCAGATGATCAGTGAGTGTAAACACAGATTATGATCTGAAACCTCAGTGTGAGGTCAGAGGACAGCCCTAGGACACCAAGATCTTGATAAATAGCTTAGTTTGTTATCTTTCACAAATGCACAGCTTTTACACCGCACCAGTGATCTATGGACTCTTGCAGCAGTGCAAGGCCTGCCCTTCCTCTACCTTGATTGAGGAAGGGTGACTTTTATCTCATGGTCATGCTTTCTGATAAGCTAAACTGCTTAAAGACACAGTGTCCCCTTAACTTTCAAAATAAATTTACAAAATGTAACTTCAGGGCAACAATTACAGTATATATAGTCAGTAGTGTAGCTAGGGAATAAAAATAAGCCAGAACCCTTTGGGGCCTCTTTGCCGCACCCTCCCCATTGTAGACATGCCTGTATTTTTTACCTAGACCGTGTACACTTATATACTTCAGGAACAGAATAAGAGCAAAAGTACATCAGTGGTTGGTTTTATGCGTTTAACATTATATTCCATTCAAAGAGAGTACAACATTCATAGCATAACACCAGTACAGGTAATCAGACAGTTGGAGTAACCAAAATCAGTGGCAAGGGCCCAGAATGCCACCTCTCCCACCAATCAACTTGTAAGCTGTGGCTTACTTGACATAAGCATTCCTACACCCAAGTATATAGTCTTTTAAGTTTTACTGTATGAAATCAGTTCACATTTGTATCAGGGGTAACCGGATTTGGTAAAAGCATTTTCCTAGGATTTGTTTAGGATTTCAGAAGCTCCAACTCTTACTTGGAATCCGAAACCCTAAACTACCTAGCAGACAAGAAGTACAGGTTTGCACTGCTTGCATGCAATCAAAATCAAATTTCAGACTGTGGAATCCAATTCCGTGTCCAATTTTGCCATTTTTAGGCTATTCTGTCTTCAGTCCTAGAAATCCTAAATCCAACTCAAACGCTCTATAGGCATGCTCAACCAGATTTATTTGTCCTTTTATTGTAAAGATATTTTATGGTCTCCAGCAGAAAAAAAACTACAGTTGGCATCTGCAGAAATCAGTTACACAACATTCCCTAAAATGTGAATTTTAGAAACTTCCATTTTTTTTATTATTGAAGACACTTTCATTAAACTGGAGCTCTTCCTTAGAGTTAATCTGTTCCTTTGGTTATACCTGCCATGAAGTCATAATCCTTTGCAAAGACATCACAACCTTCTTGTTGCCATGAAATTATTCTGATATAACGTATGGAGAGGTTCTTACAGATGGAATTCAATGAAGAGATACTTTGGGGGGAGGAAGGCTTTGTCTGATTGAGTACTGCTGCTTTTGCCCTCCTCCTTGCATTGGACCCGCTGCTGCTACCACAAGTAAAGCCACACAGTGAAAAGAATGGCAGCAGGAGCTTCACAAAAGTGGCTGCTTGCACCGGTTGTTCAGGAGCTCCATTCAAAGGACTGCCTGCTCTGTAGTTGTTTTTGTGGCCGCTGCAAGAAGTGCACTGGGAGCTCCACCAGAGTGACTGCCTGCACTGGAGTTGTTGTGGGACAATCAGGGAGCTTCTCCAAAAAGGTGCCAGAATTCAAAATCTGAGTCTGCTTATAAAAGCTCCTGGGGGCTGCTGCTGCTGATAAGGGATCACTGCTGGAGAAAAGACACTTTGGGGGGAGGAGGGCAGGCTTTGTATGATCGAGTACTGCTGCCCTCTGCCCTCCCCCTGCACTGGGCCTGCCGTTTTTTCGGCCGCCGCCACAAGTAAAGCAGCACAGTGGAAAGAACGGCACCAGGGCAGGCTTTGTCTGATCGAGAACAGCACCAGAAGCTTCACAAAAGTGACTGCTGGTACTGGAGTTGTTCAGGAGTTCCATTCTCAAAATGGCTGAAAAAGGGGAGATGCTGTTGATGGGGGACCTGAATATGCCAGATGTTAACTGGATGACATGGACTGCAGCCACATCCAAGAGCAGGGTCATTCTCGATGCCCTACAAGGGGCATGCCTTGGACAGCTAGTGGTGGAACCCACTTGGGAGGGAGCAATATTAGACCTGGTACTCTCAAATGGAGAGAGGATCACAAATTTAGAAGTCAGTAGACATCTGGGAAAAGCGACCACTGCACAGTGTGCTTCACAATAAACACAACCATGGAGACAAGCCATACAAAGACAAGGATACTGGACTTTAGAAGGGCTGACTTTGGCATAATGGGTGACTACCTGAGGAATGTATTAGCAAATGGCCAGAAAGGAGGGGTGGAAGAACAATGGAGAAAAATCAAAACTGCCATCATGGAGGCAACAAGCCTTTGTGTGAAACAAATAAAGAAAACAAAGTGGAATAAAAAAACGCTATGGTTCTCAAAAGAGGTTTCAGGGAAGATTAAGGAGAAAAAGGCTGCATTCAAAAAGTATAAGGAATCACAAAAGGAGCACGACAGGGAACTGTATCAATTAAAGCAGAAAGAAGTGGGGAAGGCAGTAAGAAAAGCAAAGGCCCAAACCAAGGAAAAGATAGCCAACTCAGTTAAGGGGGATAAAACCTTTATAGGTACATTAGGAGCATAGAAAGGTTAAGGGAGAGATAGTGAAGATTAATAAAGGAGAGGGGAGGTGGGCAGAGGGAGACAGTGAAAAGGCAGAGATACTGAATGAATACTTTTGCTCAGTATTCACAAAAGATGAAGAGGAGGAGTTACCTAAACCAAACAATAGAAGCACTCTGGGTAGTGGGGCTGACGCCAGTCCATTTACAGAAGAAAGAGTCCTGAAAGAACTCCTAAACCTCAAGGTGGACAAAGCAATGGGGCCTGACGGGATTCACCCTAGAATCCTAAAAGAACTAAGGGAGGACCTAGTGACACCACTGACCACACTTTTTAACAAATAATGGGAGGATGGGGTGGTGCCTGAGGACTGAGGAGGGCAGATGTGATTCCCTTCACAAAAGTGGAGCAAGGCAGAAGCAGGAAACTACAGACCTGTTAGTTTGACCTCAGTGGTGGGGAAAATGATGGAATCACTTCTGAAAGAAAGAATTGTTGAGTACCTAGAGGCTAGGGGCACAGGACCCAAAGCAGCATGTATTCACAGCAGGAAGGTCAGCCAGATGAATCTAATTGATTTCTTTGACTGGGTGACCAACGAATAGACCAGGGAGGGCTGTGGATATGGCCTACCCAGACTTTAGCAAGGCATTTGACACAGTCCCAGAAAGGATTAATAATCAAATTAGCCAGCCTGGGAGTGGGTCCCAGGGTGGTAGCCTGGGTAGCAAACTGGCTGCACACAACAGGACACAGAAGGTAATAGTGAATGGAACACATTCTGAAGAACGGGGTTACTAGTGAGTACCTCAGGGCTCAGTATTGGGTCCAGTCTCTTTAACGCCTTTATAGATGACATTGCAGAGGGTCTGGAAGGAAAGGTATGCCTCTTTATAGATGACACAAAGATCTGTAACAGAGTTGCTACAAGGGGGTAGAAAGGATGAGAAGGGACTTGGCAAGGTTGGAGGAATGGTCAGACATATGGCAACTTAGGTTCACGCAAAAAGTGCAAAGTAATGCACATGGGAAACAAAACCCAGGAGAAGAGTACACAACAGCATGGAGAGTACTAACAACAACAATAATGGAAAGGGACCTGGGGTAGTCATATCAGATGACCTAAAGGTGGGTAAGCAATGTGAGAAGTCGGTAAGGAGAGCCGGGATACTGGGATACATAGGAGGGCATCACAAGTAGAAAAGGGAAGTGGTTATCCTCTGTTCAGACAGTTGCTGAGACCCCATCTGGAGTACTGCGTAGCTTGGAGACCTCATCTATGCAAGGACATAGACAGGATGGAAGCAGTCCAGAGGATGGCAACTAAAATGGTACAGGGTCTACATCAGAAACTATATGAAAGCCGGCCCGCCGCACAGTGGTGGATTTCACATGATGCCAGCGACCCGGGTTCGGAACGGACTCGGGTAGCTGAGGGTCGGCTGGGGAGGAGGATTGAGCACCCAACGGCTGCCTCTCCTTCTCGGGGAGGGTGGGGATGCAAGTCCGCTGCAACACCGCCACCTGGGTGACCACAGGTGGAGGTGCAGCGACTGCATGTCGAGGGAGGGAAGGACGCCTGCCGGAGCCGAGCATCAGGCACGCTACAGCATGCTCCGCCTCAGGCCCAGTACATGCGACGCCCTGGGGAGGGAAACCAGGAAATACCCCACCGGACTCCTGGTAGAGCGAGCTCCTGGCCCGATCTCCAATGCCCTTACCGACGCATGGTACCAGCATCCCCGACGAAAACTAGTCAATAGCTGGGTGTAAGGCTCCACCCCTGCATCTGCCTGGGGGGGTACAGCCAAGGTCTGCGGGGATGGACTGCACTTGATCGATGGTTAGTAGGGAGCGGGACGAATCAGGCCGATGGAGTCTCCAGAAGGAGCAGGGAGTTCGGGGTGAGAGAGGGGCATACAAAGAAAATATAAAAAAAAAAAAAAAGAAACCATATGAAGAGAGACTGAGAGAGTTAATATGTATATCCTTGATGAAAGGAGTGACAGGAAGGACATGATAGAAACTTTTAAGTACCTCAAGGGAATCAACAAAGTCCAGGAGGGTAGCATCTTTCAGAAAAAGAGATGTGTAAGAACAAGGGGGCACAATTTAAAGATAGAGGGGGGACGGCTTATGGGTAATGTGAGGAAATCTTTTTTCATGGAGAGAGTGGTGGATGCATGGGACTGCCTTTCTGGAGAGGTTGTGAGGTCTAAAACAGTGGGGGAATTCAAACATGCATGGGACAGACATAAGGCAATTATAGTGGGGGATTGCAGGAAGTAGGCTGCTGGTTAACTAGAATCTGCAGCTTATCCAATAGGTAGGGAAATGGGCAGACTGGGTGGGCCAAGTGGTCCTTATCTGCTGTCAAAGTCTATGTTTCTGTGTTTCTATTCAAGGGACTGCCTGCTCCAGAGTTGTTTTTGTGGCTGCCGCCACAAGATGTGCACCGGGAGCTCCACCAAAAGTGAATGCTTGGCCCCCCACCCCCGCCACCATGACTTTTTCAATACCCACACAAATGGGGCTGGTCTGCTGAAGAACTGGGGATTGTGCAGATGGGGATTAGGAGGAGAAGCCAGTGAGGTTTAAATCTGACAATACTGCATTGGGGTACTGCAAGGGGTAGGTACCTTTTCTTTTTCTTCTAGCCTTTTCACCAGAAGACAAATGAAATAACTTATTCCTGTGTAATAACTGTAAACCTGAGAGTTTCAGAATGAAATTACCATCTTTTGTTAGTTAAGAGTGCAAAAAAGTCCCAGTTTTGAGTATTGGGGTATGGGGGGGGTCATTTATAAGTTAAAAGTGCAAAAAGTCTTAATTTTGAGTATTGGGGTAATAACCTGGGTAAAAACTGTAAACATGAGAGTTTCAGAATGAAATTACCATCTTCTGTTAGTTAAAAGTGCAAAAAGTCTGATTTTGAGTAGTGGGTACTGCAAAGTGGGGGTCATTTAAAAGTTAAAGTGCAAAACTCTTAGTTTTGAGTATTGAGGTACTGCAAGGTGGGTTTCATTTAGCAATTATACTAGGAGGTAAATGAAATAACCTATTCCTGGGTAATAACTAAACATGAAGAGTTTCAGACTTAACATTTGGGGCAGGAGTTAGATTATCTAAAAATATTAAGCTCTGATACAGTACTTGTAGAGACAGGACAAAAGGAGGATTGGGGCTAGTAAGCTGAAATTAAATACAGTGGGCAGGGCATATCAGAGTATGAGTAATCTGGTAGACACACTACGAAAGGAGGGTCGGGGTTAGCAGGCTGAATTTTAAATTACATATTTTGGACAGGGCATATCGGAGGAAAAGTAATCTGATATATTAGGCTCACAAGCATAGGAGGGTTTAATATGCCTCTGAAGGGGAGATATTGGCATGAGGGGGGAGTGGGGTGGGGTCAGTTAGGGGACATGGTAGCCTGGGAGGATGGAGGGGTGCATGGCAGGGGACATGGGGGGGGGGAGTGCCGGATCAAGCAGAATAGTGGGGTGTAATGGATGGGGTGCTGCAGTTTATATGTAGACAATCTGGCGAATGGGGTTTTACATAACATGTAACAGACTGTCACAACTAGAGGCAGAAGTCTTCAGACTGAGGGGGGAGAGATGGAAAGGGGGTTTATGGGGCATATGGGAGGGAGAGGCAGCTGGGGGCAAATAGCAGGCCAAGAGAGGAGCATTCAGTAAATGGGGTTATAAAGTTTCAATTTCCTGGGCAGAAAACGGTCATAACAATTTGAGAAATAAAGAAGGAAGGCAGGTGAAGGAGCGGGCAGGGGGGGACAGGGAGGAGGGAGATGAGAGGGAGGAAGCAAGACAGGGAAGAGGAGAAAGGAAGGGGTAAGCAACAAGACAAGGGTTTAGCATATTCCAGTGGGGTTGGGGTTAACCTGAGAAATGGGTTTTCCTGCTTAAAGAGGTTGAGAGATTCAAAAGAGCAAGAGGAGGGACTGGTCGATATAGATAGTAATGGTAAAGGGAGGGGAGGTGAGGAGCTGGAAGGGAACAACAAGGGGGCATTGGGAATGGGGAACCCAGCAGAAGTTATGGATGAGAGTGCAAGGGGAGAAATAGGGCAAGGGGACACAGATAAGTGGGAAAGCAAGGCCAGTGAAGGAAAGACCACAAAAGGGATGGCTAGAGGTACATATGGGAGTAGGGAACAAGGAAGGGTTATAGGTGGAATGAACAGGACCATGGAGACAAGCAGGGCAGAGCAAGACTGGAAGCAGCCTAGTAGAGAATCCCTAGAATGCAAGGGGGCTGAGGAAGGTAAAGTCTTTACTGTGGGGGACTCCATAATTAAGGGGATCAAATGGGGGATGGGGTGGGGAGAAGACACTATGAGGGCTGAGTGCATGCCAGATATGATGGCACTCAAGGCTGCATGCTTAATACACACCTTGACCAGGAAACACGAGGGGTCACCCACATTGTGGTCCATATGGGTACCAATGATCTAGTGGGCAACAATGTGAAGGGAGTGCAGGCGAGATTCAGGGAGCTGGTTAGGATCTGTCAGGTGGACAGTGAAAATATCTCACTTTCTGAAGTCCTGCCAGTACCAAAAGCCAGTATGGATAGGAAGGAAAAAATTGAGGAGTTCAAATTATGGCTGAGGAGGTGGTATATGGAACAGGGGGTTGGACTGATAGGGGAATGGGGTAGGACATGGGATAATGAGGAACTTTATGCTCTTGACAGTTTGTATTTAAATAAGGAGGGCACAGGTGTCCTGAAGGATAGATTAGATAGCTATGAAAGGGACAGTTTACATTTAAACTGAGCAGGGGAGTGCAGCAGGGAATAGCCTAGCTAGTACTCCCCCACAAAGTGGGGCAGGTAGGGCAGCAAGGAATAGCAAGAACGAAGGGGGTTTATAGTATAAAGGACTGTCAGCTGATGCCAGGAGTTTAGGGAACAAAATGGTGGACCTGGAGGCCAATATGGTAGAAGATGATCTAGACATTGTGGCTATAACAGAGACCTGGTGGTCAGAGCACCAGTCTTGGGAAGTAGGTGTACCAGGGTACAGGCCATTCAGAAGGGACAGGGCTGGCAGAAGGAGGGGTCAGAGTAGCATTGTACGTCAAGGAAGACATTAGAGGCGATGGAAGGGCAGAAGGTACAGGGAGGTGGAGGTCCTGTGGAACACATTAGAAATATGGTTGGGGCTCATTAAGACTGGGTGTGATTTACAGGCCTCCTTCACAGGGGAGGAAGGGGACAGAAGTAAAAGAGGTACAGTAAATGGTGGTCAGGGGAAGATCCTACTGTTGGGGACCTTAACCTCCCGATGTGGACTGGGAAATCCCAACGAGCAACATTGGCCAAGAGCACAGAGGTACTTGGGGCACTCCAGGAGCTTTCCTGCAGCAGCTGGTTGAGGAGCCCACTAGGCGGATAACATACTTGGACATGGTCCACACAAATGGGGATAGTGTGGAGGAGTGAAGGTGGGTGACTGCCTTTGAAGTAGTGATCACAATACAGTGTGCTTCAGGGGTAAAACAGGTAGAGAAACAAACTGAACCAACACAAAATTTTCAGGACTTCTGGAGAGCGAACTTTGCAAAAATGAGGGAATTTTCAGGAGGAAATAGAAGGTAAGGAGCAATCAGGGGACATAGAGGAACTATGAAACTGCATTGGGGATACTCAAAGCCACTGAGCTCTGCATCAAAGGAGGAAAAACAAAAAAGTAAATTATTGTGGTTTACCAGGAGGTAAGCGGCAATTAGGAAAGAAGGATGGCTTTGAACATACAAGAAGACCCAGAGGAGGAGGACATGGAGATTTATAGAGAGAAGCTGAAAGTGGCAGGGCAAAGGATCAGGAGGGCAAAAGCAGAAATAGAAGAGAGAATTGCTAGGCAGGCCAAAAGGGGAGATAAACCTTTTTATTTAGGTATGAGGGGGAAAAGAGGGAATCAAGGCAGGGGATAGTGAGGGTGAATGGGGCTGCACTGCGGGAAGGAGATTTTGAGAAGGCAGAGGTACTGAATAGCTACTTCTGCTTGATCTTTATGGTGGAAGGGGAAAGGAAGGGGCCTGGGTTGAACAGGAGGGAAGGGAATGACAAAAGAGTGGATCCTAGCCCATTCAGCAAGGACAGGGTACTAGAAGAACTAGGCAGGTTGAAGGTAGACAAGCAATGGAGCTGGATGGCTTGCATCCTAGGGTGCACTGAAAAATGAGGGAGGAGCTGGTGGCACCTCTGGCGAAGGTGTTTAACTTGTCCCTTGATACTGGATGGGTGCCAAGTGACTGAAAAATGGTGGACGTGATGCCACTGCACAAAGGGGAAAACAGGGAGAAGACGGGAAATTATTGCCCGGTCAGCCTCACCTCGGTGTTGGGGAAGGTGATGGAGGTGCTATTGAAGGAAAGAGTGGTAAACTACCTGATTGACAGCAGACTACTGGATGATAGGACAATACTGGATGATAGGCAGCATGGCTTGACAACTGGGAGGTCATGTCAGACAAATCTAATAGAGTTCTTTGATTTGGTGATGAAGGTGGTGGACCAGGAAGGGGCGGTGGACATGACCTCTGACTCCGTCCCTCACAGAAGGCTAGTAAATAAGCTGGAAAGCTTGGGGGTGGGACAGAAAATAATGAGGTGGTGGGGGGGAACTGGTTGAAGAACAGAAGCCAGAGGGTGGTGGTAAATGGAGTATATTCCAGGGCGATGATAGTGACAAGTGGGGTGCCTCAGGGGTCGGTACTGGGACCTCTCCTTTTAAACCTTTATATCAGTGATATTGCAGATGGGCTGAAGGGAGGGGAGGGTGTGCCTATTTGCAGATGACATGAGGATCTGCAATAGGGTGGACATCTGGGGCAGGGCAGAGGCCATGAGGAGGACCTGTGGATTCTAGAAGGGTGGTCAAAAACTTGGCAGCAGAAATTCAATGCCAAAAAGTGTGCAGTGATGCACATGGAGCGTAAAAACCTGCAAGCAGCTTACACTCTGGTGGGCGAGGTAATTAAGACAACTGAGCAGGAGGGGATTATAATATCAAGCAACTGGTGGGTAATCAATGCAGCAGGGTAGTGGGAAAGGCAAATGGAATGTTGGCGTGCATTGGGAGGGGCGTAACAAGCAGAAAGAGGGGGGTACTGATGCCTCTTTATAAGATCATGGTGAGGCCACACCTGGGTTCAGGGTCCAGTTCTGGAGACCACACTGATGCAAGGACGAAGATGGGATGGAGAGACCACAGAGAAGGGCAACCAAGATGGTGCACAATATGCAGGGGAAGCCATATGAGGAGGGTGTGGGAGTTGGATCTGTACCCATTGGAGACTAGAAGGGAGTGGGGGGCATGATAGAAACTTTTAAGTATGTGAAGGGGATCAATAAGGTTGAGGAGGGGGGCTTATTTAAAAGGAAGGAGGGGGTTAGAACTAGAAGGCATGGTCTAAGAGTATGGTCACCACTCTTGGATGAGGTAAAAACCAGATGCTAAACCACACCCCAAACTCCACCTCTGGCTTCACCCCTTTTTTATGACTGATGAGTATATTGCTCCTTCCCCAAAGCTATTTGTAATGTCAGAATAGATATTAATAGTGATAAGAAATAATTTTTATACTGTTATTTATTTATTTTTATTCTTTGGCAACCAGGTTAACTCCCATGGGCCACATGGACCATTTTACAGGAGTTACCCAGGAGCACAGAAAGGTTAAGTGACTTGCTTAGGCTCACACAGTATGCAAGTGGAGGCTGTGGGAATAGAACTCAGGTCTGCTGAATGTGCCAAGCTCATTCACAGCTGATTGCTCAAATCTCTGTTAAGCACTCTTCCATTTTCCTTTCCATGTCAATCATGTATTCTGATATATGCTTTGACCAATTTTGATAACTTAATTATTGATGCTTGTGGTGCCCTCAATATTGCAATGTATTCTTGCACCTCAGCAGCTACTACTGTTTCTTTTCATATTTCTAAGACATCCCATATTCAGACACACCATTCCATGCTGTTTATCTGAATGACGTGTAAAAGTGTAGCTAATATCATGGAATGTTCTGGTAGTACAAAATGAGAGAAGAAGATAGCTGTTGAGGACTCAGGAGAGGAGTATTCAATGTAGTGATAAAGGCAATAACAATTAGATAATATAACAAAAATTGGTCTAAACATATCAGAATACAGAACAAACAAAAAGAAAAACATGAGAGCATATTTTATTTATTTATTTAGATTTTGGTAACCGGGTAAACCCACTGAGACCAGAGATCCCTTTTTCAGGGTCGACCCGGGATTAGTTACAATGAATACATACATTGGTGTAAAATACAGTAGTATTGAGTGAATACATATTTAGTTATAATGAATACATACATAGATATTGGGCTAACATAAGATTAACAGCTGATACATGTTGGGGAGTAGGTATCAAACGCTGGGCACAGAGACAGCAGGAATCACAAGGTTAAACAGGTATTAAGACAGATATACAGTACTTTTAGCATTTTTCCATAGGAGATTCGGCATATAAAGATGTTAAAGCTGTTTCCTGTCATAGCAGTAAAAGACCATACTTAAAATTCAGAGTGGAAAAGATTAGGTGTATTTACTGTTAATGGCCATACTTTATACCTCCCAGGCAGACTGGCTTTACAAACAAAGGCAGGTCTAAATGACATCAGAACTTTTAACCTGGACATGCACTGCAGTCAAAACAGTGGATGATCTGATACATCAGTTTAAGAGTATATGAGCACTCAAATGGCCCCAAAACCGGACTACATTTAATCAAAACTCGATGACTGGATATGGACCCTAAAACTGGATTATCCGGTCTAAATCCAGATAGGTGGCAACCCTAAAAAGAGTAGAAGAGGAATATTTAGAGGCAATGTGAGGGGGTTATTTCACAGAGAGGGTTGTAGAGGCCTGGGATAAACTACTGGAGGAAGTGGTGGGAGCTGAAATGGTGGAGGGATTCAGGTGGGCATGGGACAGACATAAGGGGCTGAGAGTGGGAAGGGAGATCCCATGTCACAGGTGAGGAGTGGGGGAGGGGCAGACTTGATTGGCCAGAGGGTCCTTTTCTGCTGTCAGATTCTATGATTCTGTTATGGTATCATTGTGATGTTAAGCGTTGTTATATCCTCTTGATACGTCACAATGATATCATAACAATAATGAATAACTCTGCGCATGCCGTCTCTTGAACTACCTGTGTACAATGAGCAGCCACGGCAGTGAGAGCTAGACCTGCAGGAGTCTTGGCGCTATTGAAAGAAAAGTAAAGTAAGGACAAATTTCATTTAACTGATGCCTATTATATCATAAAGACATGGATGGGAACGGTTAATAACACGCGAGTTCCCATCTCGAGGCTGTCATGCAAACTGTAAACCTCTTGAGTTTCACTCTCAAGGTTTACTATGATGTCATGACAACCTCTCAATGGGAACATAGCATTGTTATTAACTGGTTCCCATCCATTGTCTTTTATAGTGTATCCGAGTATCTGCATCAGAGGAGGAGAAGGACCTGGGAGTGATGATCACTAGTGACCTGAAGAACTCCACGCAGTGCAAGAAAGCAGCAGCAAAGGCAAACAAGATGCTGGGATGCATATCTAGGGGGATCAGTAGTAGGAGAGGAGGTTATACTGCCCTTGTGCAGGTCACTGGTAAGGCCGTATCTAGAATATGGAGTTTAGTACTGGTGTCCACACTTCAAAAAGGACATTAGCCTACTGGAGAAGGTCCAGAGGAGGGCTACAAAGATGATAGCCAGTCAGCAGGGTAAGGCATATGAGGAGACGTTGAGGGCACTGAACATGTACTCCCTGGAAGACAGGAAAGAGAGAGAGAGGGAGAGAGAGAGAGAGAGAGAGAGAGAGAGAGAGAGAGAACATGATTGGGACCTTCAAGTACTTGAAAGGGATAAATAAGGTTGATAAGGAGAATCTCTTTAAGTTGAGTAGCAACCATAACATGAGGGGGTACAGTTTTAAGCTGGAGGGTGGGAGGTTTAGGAGGGAGGTCAGGAAGCACTTCATCACAGAGAGGGTAGCGGACACTTGGAATGCACTGCGGAAGAGGGTGTCTCGTTGAAGACATTGGGCAGCTTTAAGAAAGTCTGGGATAGTCATAGGGGGAAGGTAAGGATCATGGGTAGGGAGGATGGGAGGAGTGGGGAGGGCAGGGACATTAGCTTAAGCTGTGGACTCTGCAATACGAGCAGACTTGATAGACCAAATGGCCTTCTGCTGGCTTCTTCGTATGTTCATATCCATTATCACCTATGTCACAAGCAGATTTCAGGGCAGGAAAAGCAGCAGGAACACAATAAGTTTACAGGGCAAAGAGCAGATTTCCATGTAATGTCTTTAGGTATGAGGAATGCAATGTCTAGATATACAGATTATTTTGGAGTCTTAAGAGATCTGAGTCCTGCCAATGAGCTCAGTCCCGTGCCCTGGGATGGTGGAGTCTGGGAGATGAGCAGAGCCAGTGCTCTTAGGCTCCGGGGAAGGACCCATAGAAACATAGACTTTGACGGCAGATAAGGACCGCTTGGCCCATCTAGTCTGCCCATTTCCCTACCTACAGGATAGGCCGCAGATCCTTGTTAACGAACAGCCTATTTCTTCCTACCTCCCACAAGAATTGCCTTATGTCTGTCCCATGCATTCTTGAATTCTCCCACAATTTTAGACCCCACAACCTCCTCAGGAAGGCTGTTCCATGCATCCACTACCCTCTCTGTGAAATAATACTTCCTCACATTGCCCCTGAACTGCCCCCCATCTTTAAATTGTGTCCCCTTGTTCTTGCACGTCTCTTTTTCTGAAAGATGCTACCCTCTTGGACTTTGTTGATTCCACTGAGGTACTTAAAAGTTTCTATCATGTCCCCCCTCTCCCTTCTTTTCTCAAGGGTATACATATTAAGCTCCTTTAGTCTCTCCTCATATGGCTTCTCTTGCAGACCCTGCACCATTTTAGTTCTCCTCTGGACTGCCTCTATCCTGTCTATGTTTCAGGAGATGGGGTCTCCAGAACTGGACACAGTACTCCAGATGGGGTCTCACCAACTGTCTGTACAGAGGGATAACAACTTCCTGTTTTCTGCTGCTGATGCCTCTCCTATGCATCCCAGTATACTCCCAGCCTCCCTACTGCCTTCTCACATTGCTTGCTAACCTTAAGGTCATCTGATATGACTAACCCCAGGTCCCTTTCCTTTTTTGTTGTTGTTACTACCTCCCCCATTGTGTATTCTTCCCCTGGGTTCTTGTTTCCCAGGTGCATTATTTTGCACTTCTTTGCATTGAATCCTAGCTGCCATACTTCTGACCATTCCTCCAACCTTGCCAAGTCCCTTCTCATCCTTTCCATGCCTCCTTGTGTATCAACCCTGTTGCAGATCTTTATGTCATCTGCAAAGAGGCATACTTTTCCTTCCGGTCCCTCTGCAATGTCACTTATGAAGACATTAAAAAGGACTGGACCCAATACTGAACCCTGCGGTACCCCACTAGTAACCACTCTTTCTTCAGAGTGGACTCCATTTACAATTACCTTCTGTGTCCTGTTGTCCAGCCAATGTTTTACCCAGGCTACCACCCTGGGACCCACTCCCAGGCTGGATAATTTAACTATTAATCTTTTGTGTGAGACTGTGTCAAATGCTTTGCTAAAGTCTAGGTAGGCCATGTCCACAGCCCCTCCCTGGTCTACTACTTTGGTCACCCAGTCAAAGAAATCTAGTAGATTCATCTGACATGACTTTCCCACTGTGAACCCATGCTGCCTTGGGTCCTATGCCCCACTGGCCTCTAAGCACGCAACTATTCTTTCCTTCAGAAGTGACTCCATCACTTTCCCTACCACAGAGGTCAGACTGACAGGTCTGTAGTTTCTTGCCTCTGTCTTGGTCCCACTTTGTGAAGGGAATCACATCTGCCTTCCTCCAGTCCTCGGGTACCACACCATCCTCCCATGATTTATTAAAAGAGTAGCCAGTGGTTTCACTAGTTCCCTCTTAATTCTTTTAGAATTCTGGGTGAATTCCATCAGGCCCCATTGCTTTGTCCACCTTCAGTTTTAGGAGTTCTTGCAGAACCCTTTCTTCTGTGAAAGGACTGGATCGACCCCCTATCAAGAGTGCTTCTGTTAATTGGATTAGGCACTTCCCCTCCTCTTTTGTGAATACCGAGCAGAAATATTCATTCAGTATCCCTGCTTTTTCACTGTCCCCTCTGCCCACCACCGTTCATTCTATTCAGCCTCACTATCCCTCCCTTTTGAGTATTTGAGTATGTCCTGCAGAAAAGCTCAAAGCAACCCGCTATGTTTATTTATTTAGCTTTGGTTAACCAGGTAGGTGTACCTATACAAATAAATGCTTATTTTTAGGTACTTGTGGATGACCATACCATATTCGCCCTCCTCCCCCAGTCAGACGCAGTATTGGTTGGAACATGCTACAGCACTTTGGGTGCAGGACAGGACTTACAAAAGATGTAAGGGCTCCAAATGGTTGATGACACTGGTGGCATCCCCTATGTTACCAACCACAGAATGTCTGCTTCCTGGCATCTCCACAGCTTGCTCCAGAACCAAAATGTAAGTTTAAGCATATCAGGTTGCACCAGGTCCATTATTAGCCAAACTACCATCTTTCTCCCTCCACCTCCCACTTCCTCACTCCCAAGCGGCAGGCAGCTTTCCACAGACTACCAGCTCTGTGGAATCAACTTCTCAATTCATCCAATGTGCCCAAACTCAGTCCACACTAAAACAACAGCTGAAGTATCTCCTCCCACCCCCTGCAACTGCTCCCCGGACCTCCTTGATACTCCCCCACGTACCCCCCACCTACCACACATCTGACCTGACTCTGACTGCCACTTATGGCCACTGTCACCCATTCCCTTCCCACTATTTCACCTCTCCCTCCTCTTACTGTACATTTTCTCTGGCCTCATCAACTGGCACTGCCACATTGGATATTGTGGTTCTGACTCACTTGCTACTCTCTGTAACACTTCTCAATGCTGCCCCCTATCCCACCTCTCTGCTCCTCTTCTGTGACGCCGGCCTTAGCCTCATCAAATGGCACTGGCACTTGTGTATTACGCTTCTGCCTGACTTCCTGCTCCGTATCGCCCTCATTCACCCCTTCTGAATTGAACTATTTATAATCTCATATTATATGTATGCGATAATTTTAACTCATATTGTATAATTGTAATCAATGTCCAACTGTTCCCCTGTCTGGGATCACTTGTGTATGACTTGTGTATGTTTCGTTTTTGTACTGTTGCATTCTTTCACTTTTTACATCCTGGTACTCCCCCGAGTCGCACCTGGAAACAAATCTTGGCTCAGTGTGTCTTTCCTGGTTACCAAAATGTTAAACAAATAAATAATTAGATACATTATTGGTGGGAGGGCTTTCCCACATGATGGGAGGTGAGTTGGTCAGTTCAGGACCAGAACTTGTGGATGTGAACACTGAGACCAGCGGGCAAGAGCATAACTAGCTACAGTGGAATATGGAGGCAAATGGAGGTAACAGATAATCAAATTATAAAAAGCAAAAAACTCAGATTAGGCTGAAGTAGCTACTCTTTACTTGACTGACTAAGGTGGCAGTGAGTGCTACTTGGCTACATCACTAGATCCCCTAGTGTGGACCAGATATCCTTGGTCTCAAAGGTGGTAGAGGTATGCAAGTATGCAGTATGTGGCAGTAAGGCAGGACAGATGTTATGTGTGTGTGTGTGTGTGTGTGTGTGTGTGGAGGGGGCGGGGTCTTATCATATGCCCTTTTACCAGTGAGCCCAGCTGGAGGGCCTGATTAGCTCTGGGATGCCCCTAACAGCTGTTCTATGCCTCTGGAGCTAAGTGTCACTGATGCTTTGTTATTCCCAAAGAGTCGTTAAAGGCCTCAAAGACAAGCTGACAGGGGTGATGTTAAGTGAGAAAACTACTGTAAAAAAGGATTTGCTTTTTAAGGGAGAGCTCAGTTTGACCTTTGATCAAGGATAGCCCTAGGTGACACTGGAATGTCAAAAACCCAGCCCCCCTACACTCAGCCACATGTTGTGAGGGTCTTGTGGGGGGGAGAGAATAAAAGGCAATTATCTTTCCCATAAAAGACTATTATTTCCTTTGAAAGTTCAAATCAAGGAACTGTTTAAGCCTTCTCCTTCCCTGCTACCTCTCCTCTCTCTCTCCAACTGCCCCCTACTTCCTGTTCCCTTTGTTCAACTTGCCACTCTCCTCACTCCCACTCCTCTGTTGAGCAATCTGCCTTCTCCTACTGACTTCCCTCACTCTGGAATCACCCCCCCACCCCGACTCTCCCTATCCCTTGGCTCTCTCAGGCACCAGTTGAAACTCCAGCCCCTACCTACCTGTTGTTCCTGTTACCCTTCCTCCTGACACCCCTGGCCATCCTGGTGAGCAAGCTGGTAGGGTTCCTGCTCTACCTTGTTTCATTACCATACCACTTTAGTCTCTTCCCTACAATATGATGTCAGACATCAACCCATCCTTCAGTCAATTGTCTGTTGTCAACAGTGTAGTGTTCGCTGGTGTTGCTGCCACTTTTAACTGCGCATTTGTTAGGTGTTCTTTTTAGCTGTACCATACTTTATTCTCTGCTTATATAAGTTCTGTATTTATTCAAACTTTGTACAAATGTTTATCTAATGTTGGTCCACAGTTTTACATTCATGTATAGTGCTGCTGTTTTCCTATATTCTTCTCTCCGGATTGTACCTGGAAACAAGCTTTTGCTCAGTGTGCCTGATCTCCTGGTTACCAACTTTCAAATACATATATAAACAGGCATTTGTCAATGCCAAATGTTTGCTTGCTGGTATTAGCATTGGAAATGCAGGAGTTAGAGATGCAGAATAGGAATGGCAGTGATGATTGAACTTCACGCCAACCCCACCTCCACCTGCAGAGACGGACAGGCATTGGGGTATGCATTTGGGTCATCGCCCATAACGCTCATGCCATTTCACTTCACCCTATCCTACAGACACGTGTTGAGGTGTGCCTTCCCAGATTTCTTAGCAATACCCGATCTCCCTCCTGGAGTTCCTGTAAGCCACCTTTTATCATACCTTTCTTTGTTGGCCAGATTTCCTTTGGCAGCCATGGTTTGAGCCAGTTGGTACGCTGTGAGTTAGCTGGGCCTTTTAACTTTTGCACATACTGTAATAGTTGTCAGCTTGAACCCCATCAGAGAGACCCCTAAAACACACATCTACCGTAGTTGAGCCTTCTTCCAAACATCAGGCGGTAGGGGAGAACCCAGTGGCATCACTTTTGGTGCAGTTATAAGCATGTACCAGGGTGCTAATTTGTTGGCTCCATCTAGGCTTGTCCTTTGGGCAGGTGCTCAGTATATCTAGCAAAGTGCGTGTTGAAACGTTCAGGCTGAGGGTACCCTTGGGGTGGTAAGGAGTGGTTCTGGACTTTCGCACTTCCCCACAGAGAAAGCATCTCTTTGATCAGACGACTCTCAAAGTCTCTCCTTGATCAGAATGGATTCTTTGTGGAGCCCCATAGTGAACAAAAAGTTTTCTACAAGTACTTTGGCCACAGTGGATGCTTGGTCTTTGGTGGGAAAGCTTGGGCATATCTCGTGAAATGGTCAGTGACCACCAGCACATTACTAATATTTCTTTGATCTGACTCAAACTCAGAAAATCAATACAGACCAGCTCCATGGGTGCACTGGTGGTGATGTTAACAAGGGCAGCCCTCTGGGCAAAGCTTTCTTCGTAAGCAGTGACTACAAGTTTGAATGTGTTGCTCCACATCAGCCCCCATCTTAGGCCAATAGAATCTGGATCTCACCAAGTCAAGTGTTCTGTCTATACCAAGGTGCCCTATGTGGCTGTGCAAGGACATCAGTACTGAGTCTCGAAAGGCAGTGGGCAGCACTAGTTGTTGTTTGTCTACTTGTCCCCCTCTGTCTACTGTTTCTCTGTATAACAGTTTATTGATCAGTTTCAACTTAGGACCTTCTTTGTATAATAGTGCAGTTCTCAAATCCTGGAGCGTAATTTGGACACATCTTTTCCTGCATAGAGGGCTACTAAAGCTGCTTTGATCATGGGATCGCGGGATTGAGCCCTGGTACTGTCATTGTCCAGCTGAGGCAGTGCACCAATGTCTATTGCAGAAAAGTGGCAATAAGCAGCAGGTATGCAATTCTCAGAGGGTCCTAAGCAATCCACCATGCAGTCCATCATGCCCTGCGGGACATTTGTTCCTCCCTGTCAAACTTCCGTCAGAGTGCCCAAATGTCAGGTTCTGCCAATCGACCCAATCATTCTGGGGAACAGGCCTCCGGGGAGAGAGCATCAGCATCTATGTGGTTCAGACCTGCTCGCGTAGAGCATAGTCATATGTAGATAATGCAGAAAGCCAATTTATGGCCAGTGGCATCCAACTTAGCTGAGGTTCACATATGGTCAAAGATTGTTTGTTTTTACTCAGTATTTTATTTACATAAGTACTCATGGAATTGGTCAACAATAGCCCACTTCAAAGCTAGGAACTCTAACTTATGTACAGGATAGTTCTTTTCGGATGGGGTCCAGGCTTCTACTGGCAAAGGCCACTGGTCTCAGGCCATTCTCGTGCTCTTGGTACAACACAGCCCCCAACCCTTGCAAGCTAGCATCAGTGTGTGGGACGTAAGGTTTCTTGGATCGGCATAGGCCAGCACTGGAGCATGGGTAAGTTGATATATGATCTCATGAAAAGCAGTCTCACAATCAGGAGTCCAGCGGCCCCAAATACTTCTCGGATGAAAATACACTCTTTCAGTCTTGAGGATGCTGACTTTTAGTATTTTGTGGGTTGGGGATACCCTTGAGTAAGGTTAAGTAAAGGCGGATCACTCTTGAATAGTCCTTGATGAAACATGATAATAACCACAGAATCCCAGGAATCTTTGCAGTTCTTTTAGATTTTTGGGCTGTGGCCAGGTGGTCAAGGCCTCAACTTTACTTGGGTGGGTCTCTATTCCTCGGTGGATACTATGTCCTACATACTTTACTGATGTTTGAAAGAATTGACACTTATCAATGGACAGTTTAAGGCCAAAGTCCTCCAGTCGGTCCAATACCTTAAATAATCTGCTCTC
Source organism: Neoceratodus forsteri (assembly GCA_016271365.2). Classification (NCBI taxonomy): domain Eukaryota; kingdom Metazoa; phylum Chordata; order Ceratodontiformes; family Ceratodontidae; genus Neoceratodus; species Neoceratodus forsteri. The sequence goes on along the minus strand of CM057451.1, from coordinate 861,628,657 downwards.
ATGTTCCTCCAGTGAGCTGCCAAACACAATAACATCATCTAGGTATACCAGGCACTCTAGTAAGTTCATGTCCCCCACTGCACGCTCCATCAATGGTTGAAAAGTGGCTGGGGCACCTGAAATCCTTGAGGCATCCTCATGAATTCATAGAAGCCAAGCGACAGATAAAGGCTGTCTTCTCACGGTCCTCTGGGGCCATCGGATCTGGTAGAACCCACTCGCGAGATCCAGCACAGAGAACCACTTGCTCCCGCTTAGGCAGTCCAAAGCATCCTGAATGCGGGCATTGTGTACTGATCAGGGATAGTCCGCCGGTTTAAAGTGCGATAATCCACACACATCCTTACTGTTCCATTCTTTTTCCTCACTACCACAATGGGGAAAGCATAAGGGATTCTGGATTCTTGTATTACACCAGCAGCTAACATCTCTTGCAGATGCCGTCTCGCATCATCTATGTCAGCAGGTGCCAGGCCGAGACCTCTCACGAAATGGTCTTTCGTCATGCAGCCAGATATTGTGCTCAGCTCCTTGCACGATCCTACATCCCATTCCTTAAAGAAAACACCTGGTCTCTGGGCAAGCTTCTCACTGATCCTCACTTTCCATTCAGCTGGCAGCGGGAGTCAAATCAAACAAGTCAGGCGTTACTCTGTCATTCTTCCTTGAACTCTTGCTGCTGGGTAGCACTGCAGTGTCTGCACAATGCACATTAGCCAGGATGCAACCTCTATTTACTCGAATGTCTCTTTCAGACACATTATGAACTTGGACCATTACCCTTCTGGCATAAGCATGGGCTCTATGGCAAAATACTAGGCTTGACCAGCAGTCCCTCTGGCAATTTTCCATCGCTTGGTGCATCCAACATTAATATTTTATTCTTAACATCCTTTCTGATACGGACCTCTCCTGTAAGGTACACTGGGCATTTGGTGCCAGGATCAGAGACTCAGGATCCTTCTTCCATACAATTCCGACCGGTTCCTCTGGTTCTATTTTTTCAGCATCTCTCTGTGCCTCATAGGCCTTCTTAATTAAAGCCGGAACTCTTAAAGCTCTACTAGTCTTTGACCCCTGTTTTCATAACACAACTGTGCCAGCCTTCCAACATATGAGCATTTGTTCCAGTCAACAAAGGGACACCATCATACAGTCCAGTGGGGGACACACTAAGGCTAGGGTCTCTACTTGTTCAGCCACTCCAGCCATGGAGGTGGGAGAAAGACAGCCAAATTCGGATATACCCGGAATAGGGTAGGCATTTCACTAACCCCCATACATGCAGTCCTTCTAATGGTTGTAAGGGTACGTCTGACAAATGCTTCTGATACCAATCCTGGAACATAATTGTCACTTGGGAGCCACTGTCTAATACAGCTCTTGTAGACACTCCATTCACCTACAGTGGTCTCCATGGGAGGACCCACTATTCTGGACCAGTCTGGAGAGGCGGTAGTGGGGGCCTGGGCAACTGACCTTGCCACAAAGGGCGTGGTTAGCATTTTTGGTGCCCTCACTGGGATCATTTCTGCACCTCTTAACCACTGATTTGTTCTCCGAGCTCTCCTTGTAGCCTATATGCAACTTTGTCAGTGTCTTTTGGGACCGGCATTCCCTTTTCATGTGCCCATCTTTCCCACAATTATAGCAAAACATACTTTCTGGAGTTTGAGCTGGCGGCGCCACACTGGGAGCCAGGGCGGGGTATTACTAACTGGAAACCTGATGCCATCTCTGTCTGCGCGTGATAAGCATTTGGAGACATCTTATCAGTTTCTCCACTTCCATGGTCAAGGAATCGAGTTCGGAGCTGTTATCAGCAGGAGATACATGGGTGGGTACCCCACCCCATAGCAGATGAGTTGATATAGGTCAGGGCCCGTATTGCAAGCGTGGGCTTCATAAAGGGACTGTTTTGAATTCCAGATCTCTCTCAACAGTTCGCTCCATTGTGGCATATCTTTTCCTTGTCAGAGCACTCATTTACTGCCAACCTCTGCCCTGAACTTCACTTGATGGGTCACCTCAGTCACTCGGTCGAGCCGCAGCTGTTGTGCAGGTCCCTCCCAGGTCGCCTTTTCTCAACTCCTAATTTCTCTCATTAACTCATCATAGGAGGGTGGGATTCCAGTCGATTTGCCAGGCGAACTGAACAACAGCAGTTCTGAGAAGGGGGCAGACTTAAGGATCCTGTCCAGCCTGGTTCGGTCCAGTTCAATCGCTGGCAAACTACCCTTTCTGAGGCATTCTTGCAACAATTTTTCCAGCCGAGATACATACACAGACAACAACTCCCTTGGTACTGTTGTGCATCTCTTACTCTCCACCATAGGTCTTCATCAGAATCTGGGCTCCCATACACATTCTCCAGGGCCTCAAGATAGGCCTGTGCAGTCACTTCAGGGTTACTGGCCCGTTTAGCACGGATGGTAGCCAGGGCAGGACCTCGGAGGCTCTCACTAACCCTCTTTCGCTTTTCGGCTTCCGAGCATTGCCATTCTAGCACTTGGGGGGCAACATAGTCTATCCAGGTCTCCCAGTCATCCTCCCCTTGGGGGGTGGGGAGGGTGCCAGAGAAGATCCTCAACCTTCGGTAAGAGTCGTGACTAATGGCAGGTGCAGAAATAGGAGTCTGCATTGGTTCAGCCACCATTACGGGTACTGGAGCGGGAGAGGGTGTTGGGGGAGGAACACCCCCAGGTGGCAAGAATAGTTTCTTCAAGTCCTCCACAGTTTTCCTTCCCCAGCAACCATTGCAAATTTCTCCTCAAAGTTTCAGACAGTGGTGGGGGCTCATTCCCCCGGTCTTTACTGTACTTAGTTATCACTCTCCAGGCAGTGAGGGCTCCCTCTGGGGTAATGGTCTGTGGCACTTTAGGCTATCTATGGATCCTTAAACTCTGCTAGGAGCCAGGAAAGTGTGGGTGAGCAGATTAGCATGCCGACCCACCACCACAGGGTTTGTAAACCTTCCACCTTGGAAAGTACTCCTGTACAGTGTCCATATTGATACCCAGGGGATGTCCAGGATAAGCATAGCATTTTGGGGTCAATCTCCTCCCCAGTACACCACTCCACCAGCCGGTGCACAGCCACTTCTGTGAGGTACTCATTTTTTTTCTTAACAGTGGTTCGTAAATATGACCACTAGAGGACACACAATCAGGTGAGCCTCCAAGATGTAACCCCAGATGGCACTATCCCAGGGGCTACTACCCCTGCCTGATTTGCCACCAACAGGTTGAGGGGCCTGGATCCAATGGGTGCCTCCACCCAGAGGTCAGGGTTTGCAATAGTTAAACTTACTTGGTCACAGCCCTCTGGGACACTGCAACCCCCCTTTCTTCCCACTAGTGGCCCACACAATATATCAGAATTACCTTCACTGTATACACTTACCCCCAGGGCTGGTTCAGGCACTGGGACCTCCTGTAAAATAAGATACAGTGCAACAATCACAGTACAATACTTTAACATAGACAAATACCTCAGGCAGTATAACTTTGCTGAAACAAGCAGCTCTGATTTATTTAGGGGAATATAACAAGGACGAGGAAATCAGGTTAATTGGCTTATCACTTACTCATCTACCTATGGCTCTGTGCACAGGCCTATCCCTACCAGTTACTGTCCCTGGGTACCCAAGCCCTAGTGGCTGGTCCAAACCGTGGCAGCTGGTAGGGGCCCTTTCCCACAGAGAAAAGAAAATTAGTTTAAACAGTCAGCAGTACAGTGATTCCATTTGGATTCAATGTGGCAATTCAACAGGGAGCAACCCTGAATTAGTACTCACGACCTCCAAACAAGATAGGGTCCTTCAATGTCAGCAGGGCTACTCTTGAGCTCCACGAGACTCCTCACACATTTATATGGCAAACTGCAACAGGCAAAAGTCCTTTAATGGCAACAGGATTCACTTGAGGTACACAAGCCTCTTCACACATTTATATGGTAAAACAGAAAGTACTATACCAGGCAGGCTGCTTCTCTATCCCAATCGCAATTACTGCACAATACCCGGGAGAACACACAGCAGATTCAGTTCCTGACAGACCGAGTGCAATTCAGCAATTTCTCCAGTCTTCTACAGGGTGAGCCTGGTTTCTACTCTTCAGATATCCTTTGATTCTCTTCATAGGACGGATTCAGTCTTAACAAGCAGTTACACAAGCTGCAGACCAGAACTCTGGGCCTTACACACGTTTCCCGACTAAAACTGCACACTGAAAAAGCACAGGGCTCCTTCCTTCTTCACTGCCAGAGCTCAACTGAAACTCCAACAGACAAAACCGGGCACTCCCTTGAGTTCCTCCCAGTTCTTGACTGGATTGGCTGTCACTCACAATAGACTGCTCCTGTTGGTCCAAAAGGCGAAGTCTAAACTACATCTCCCAGAGTCACTGCCCATACAATCCTCTTGTGGCTGGCTCAGATTATGAGTCAAGTTCTGATTCGTCCAAGGCACCATTTTAGAGCTAGCTTACCCCACACTGATTGGTCCAGTTCGGCAGTTCAAACCAGAATGGGGAACTAGGCAGACACAGTTCTGACTGCAAAGAAAGCAGGTTAGACAAACTGTAATTTCATTATTACTCTAAATGGTTTCTGGCAAACAGTTACATCTTTCAGATAGGTTCCCTTTGCACTCTAGTGACTGCAAAATGGAGTGAATTGGCAGCAGCTCGAGTGGTACTCAATCAAAAGAAACACACAGTCCCCATACAAACTAATTATGTCTGCAAGCAGACAGCTCTTAAGAGACAGTACCAGAGGTTCTAAAAACACTCACTGATAAATGGCTTAAACGCCAAACACCATTCAGGCTTGGAGCATTCAAGCAAGCTCCTGGAAGTCTTTTGGGAACCCCCATTTGCAGGGGGGTTACATTTCTATGTTTCAGATATCTTAAGTCTAAAATGAGTCACCATTCCCCATTTTTCTTGCAGTTCAGAAAATATTTTGAAAACAGGCCCTTGCCTCACTATGGGGTAGGGACCTTTTCTACTGCTTTTTGCATTCAGTAGTTTTCTTTACTTCCAGTTCCAGCAGAGTTCTTTCTGTTGGTGAAGGGGCTGTGAAGTTTTTCAGTCTCTGTAGTTTTAGAAACTGTTGGAACTACAGGGCAATCTCTGGCCAACTACTTCCAGAACCCACTTGTCTGTGATATTATTTACCCATTCCTGGAAGTTGTGGGTCAGCCTTCCCCCACTGAAAATGGTTAACTGACAACCTGGGCAGAATTGTCACAGGGGGTTGTTTTGGCTGTGGCTTTGGAGCTGGTGCCCCTCTTGCCTCTGCAGTAACCTCTCTTAAGTTGGCACTCACAGGCAGTGTAGGGTCTTGGATAGTTATCCCTGCCTTCCCTTCCGTAAGGCCTATAGGAAGTAAAGTTTTTTCTTTCTCAGTGTTCCTCTTAAAAGTGAACTTGTATTCATCCACATTTTATGTTCAGGCTTGCACAAAGTGAACATATTGCTATGACAGTTGATTTGAGTGGTGTATCACTGTTGGTTCAATGCTGGGCAGTCTGCAAGGGGCTCAACAGTGCCTGACCAATCATCAGCCAGGCTGATCATGACACTTTTCTGGATTTGCTTGCTGGAAGCTTTGTGAAGTTCAAAGAAAAGAGCCGCCTGTTTCACAGGGGTGGCTCTTTGTTTTGATCTGCATGATGCTGCGCAGCAAACATCCGATCATGTCACTATCAGCCTGCACCTCATCCTCCCCCCCAATGCAACCTCCCACTGCCAAATATCTCTCCCGCCTCCCCATCACTTGCTGTGCCCCAATTCATGAAAACAACTCCCTCCCACTTCCAAGTGTCCCTTCCACCTCCTGATTCTTCTTGTGCCTGGTCTTTGAAAACAACCCCTCCCACTGCAAGTATCCCCTCCCACCTCCACGTCACTTCCCGTGCTCAGTTTGTGAAATCAACTCCTCCCACTGCCAAATATCCTTCCATCTCCCCATCACTTCCTGTGCCCTGGTCTGTGAGAGCAACTCTCTCCCACTGCCAAGTGTCCCTCACACCTCCCTGACACTTTCCTTCCCTGTAAATGTTAAATCAACACTGATGTGCCCAATCCTCAGGGTTCATACCTGAAATAAAAAGTCCCTTTAACACCCTATAAAAAAAAATTGACCCTGGATGTCTTCCACCATCATTACCCATCACCCCAACCCCCGCCCTTACCTACCTACTGAGGGTCCAACATTGTAATCCTCTCTGGACCACAGACACATCTTCACTCTTCAATGCTGGACTGGGAGCTGTAGAAATTAGGTAAATGCATCATTGTATTTCACAGCGTTTTGAACTTCTATTCATAACTTGGTCATTTTTTAAATATTTTTCTCCAACATTTTTTAACATGGCCTTCTTGAAACCTACCTCATGAGCAAGGTAGGTGAAAATTTTCAACTCTGCCTCAAAGGTGATTTTGCAGTTGCTCCGCAAAATCACCTTTTGGGCAGGATTTGACTATTTTCACCTACTGGATTTATGAAATGGGGTCATAAGAAGACTATGTTGAAAATTTGGGGTCATAATATTAAAAAAAACAAAGTTATGAAGGTATGTTGAACATTTTCAACACTCACTCATAACTTTAACAATTTTCAATATTTTGACCCCAAATTTTCAGCATAGCCATTTTTTCACACCACCTAATCTCACACACAGGGGTTTTCCACAATGACCTGAGTGATCACTGCGCAGTCGCTTGTGTCAGGCGCTCCCCCCACCTCCCTTCTATCTCTACCTTTAAGATCAAATGTAGCTTAAAATACTTCTGTCTTCCTATCTTCCTGGCAGACCTTGGGAATATTATTTGGCAGGATTTTGACCTCGCACCCACTGTGTCTGAAGCATTCAGTATCTTCCAGGATTTTTTATTAAAAATTATCAATAAACACGCACCCTTAAGAAAAGTCAAAACAAGGAAACATACTCCTGGTTGGTTCAGCCCAGAACTAAAAAGGGCTTTGCGAAGTAGAGACACCCTATGGAAAAGGGCTAGGAAGTCGCAGTTGGACTCTGACTGGCTCTCTTTCTGGGTAGCCGGAAATGCCTGTACAAAATTGGTCAGGGTGGAAAAATCATGGTTCTTCCAAACAGGCCTGGAGGTAAACAAAAACTGCTCTGCTAAATTCTGGCAGATCCTGACAGAGGACAAAGGATATTCTCCTGCCACCCCAATCCCAACCAAACTTGTGGCTAATGACACTTCCTACACAGACAGGTCTGTGATCCTTGACCTGCTCAATAATCATTTTGCTACTGCAGGCCTTGCATTTGATGCATCACCTGTTAATAAACTTAGTACTACAAGCTCCGCCAGCATAGCGATTAACCCTACTTCTGCCCCCTTTCTTCAAGTTCCAACCTATATCCTATAAACAAATGGAGGATCTTCTCCTCTCGTTGGATACTAAAAAGAGCACTGGTGCTAACTCGTTAGAACCCTACTTCCTAAAAGCGTGCTACCGTTATCTGACAGCACCAATTGCCCACTTACTTAATAGCACACTATTCCAAGGTGAATTGCCACCTAGCTGGAAAATTGTGCATGTTATCCCGCTGTTCAAATCTGGAGATCCCCAGACTTGAATGATTATAGGCCTGTCTCGCTGCTTCCTGTTTTATCCAAGTTACTTGAAAAATTGTAAACTTACAATTAAGGGAGTACCTGGATCACGAAAATATCCTAAACCCAGTCCAATCTGGTTTCAGACCTAATCACAGCACCATATTGGCCCTGGCCAAAGTGTCGAATGACTGGCTAAAAGCCTTGGACTGTAAGCACCACATCTACATGCTCTTCCTTGACCTCAGCAAAGCATTTGACATGGTTGATCACTCCATTTTACTCAATATTCTGGCTAGCCTTGGTCTAGCTCCCACCATGGTTAAGTGGTTACATTGTTACCTCACAAATCGTAAACAGCCAGTTAAAGTTCAAAGTGAACTCTCCCCCCTTAAAATACTTCCCCGATGCATCCCACAAGGGTCCATCCTGGGGCCTATCCTCTTCACTCTTTATATCAACTTTATTGATTCTGGACTGCTTGCAGGAAATGTTCACTTCTTCACAGATGACACAGTGCTTTACACAACCAACCCCTCTCTAGGCCTTGCTCACAAAGAGCTGCAGCAGGACTTTAACATCCTCCAACATAATCTGCTGAATCTGAAGCTCTTATTACATGCCAAAAAACAAAACCATGATTATCTCTCCACCCCCTCCCTCAATAGTGGAACTCCTGGTACTCCGCAGATTACCACTCTCCCTTGGTGAACAGTTAGAGTTAGTGGATAAATTTAAATACCTGGGAGTCTGGCTGGATAACAGACTTAACTTTGGTGCTCATTTCAATGAGCTAACAAAAAAGCTAAGGCAACGTATTGGTATATTTTACTGTATAAGACACCTACTTACCCTGAAAGCTAGAAAGCAGTTGGTTCAAACAACCTTCCTTCCTTTGATTGACTACACTGACTTCCTGTACAGTCATTGCCCCCAGTATGCGCTCCAAAGGCTTGATACATTCTATCATCGTGCTTTGAGATTTGCTCTCGGCTCACCATTGCAGACTCACCACTGCTTGTTGTATCATGCATTAGACTGGCCATCCCTCTCCATGAGGAGGCAAATTAATGCCCTTATATGGTTTTACCGGACTATGTCTAATAAACTTCCCTTCTATATCTGTGACCTGTTTGAACCCTCAGTAGGTGGCTACACACTAAGAAACTCCTCCCCTATCCTCTTTAAGCTACCACAGACAAGGACACATTTTGGCTCATCTGCCATTAGCTCCTTCCTACCGGCACTTTGGAATAACTTGCAAAAAGTACTTAAACTATCCCTTCTGCCTAGCCCCTATATTTTCAGACAATCACTCAACAGACATCTGAAAACAGTGTGTGACTGCTTCAGGTAAGCACTACCCCCTGACTGGGCAGTCCCCTATCTTCCAGACTTCCCTGGCCTTCTTATTCACCCTGTCAGCCAGGAATATTTTATGGCAACCCCCCCCTTTGCCTCCCTCCTTCCCCATGGTAACTCACCTGGGGTGTCTCACCAAGTTGACTGCCCTCCTCATTCTCCCCATTTTTTTTTCAATTGCCTGGCTCCCACGGCTTTCAGAGGAGGCCTCGTACCCCCCCTACTCCGTCTGCCTGGGCATCCTACTAGGCAACTCCTACCCCGGCTTCATCTTGCTCTAGGGCGGCCGGGTGTTTTACATTTTCCCATTTTCTCCTTGCCACTATGGACACCAGCGTGAAGGACGAATGTCCAGACATACAGCATGCTGACGCATGCCATCATCAAGCACCCACAGTGTCCTTTCTCTCCTGACTCCAAAGAGCCGCCATTGCCTCCGAAGACCCGCAGCTTCCACCGCCCCAGCGCCAGGTGCTCAAGGCACCCCTGGTAACCCACCCCAGAAGGAGGAGAGAATCCATTGGGATGCTCAATCCTCCATCCCCCACCGACCCCCAGCAGCCTGAGTCCATTCCTGATCCCGGGTCACTGGCATAGTGTGAGGTGTGGCCCAGCGCCTCAACCCTCAGCACCACCGGCTGGCCTCTTTTCCCATTTTTGTCCGCTCCCTCCTTCTTACTCCCCCACCATGTCCCTCCATCCTCTCCTCCTTTGTATTCTACAGCCTACCACCTGTATATGCCGCATTCTAAATATGTGTTTTTGTACTTGTTATACATGTTTTAATACAGCTTTTATTGCTGGTGTATCCTGTATCACTCTGTAATTCTGTACACTGTATTATGAACTGTTGCGTAATGTAACCTCATTTGTCCTATGTGTCCAGGACCATCTTGAAAATGAGCTTGCTCAACGATGTAAACTGCCTGGTTAAATAAAGTTTGATTGACTGATGAAAGTGTCAGGTGTAATTTTTCAAATTCTTGCCAAAACGTGTTTTTGTGCTTGTGCTGCAAAATTACATTTCTGTCAGTGTTTTATAAATGACAACTTTCATGTTCAGAAGGAAGGGTCATAGAAAGACTATGTTAAAAATTTGGGGTCAAAATGTGAAAACAACTAAGTTAAAATTGAACATAGCAACACTCACCAGGACTGGAATACATAGAGGATAATGTATAGGCATATATCGGTAACCAGTTTGTTAACTGTCGAGAGATTGTCATGGTGACTATGTAAACCTCGAGAGCAAACTCAAGAGGTTTATATCGCCATGGCAACTTCAAGTCAGTTACACAAACTGGTTGCTTTATATAGGCATACATTACATTTTATAGTGTATAGTCCCCATAACTAGTAAAAGAATGAAGCATGATCCTTTTTATTATTATTTTTAGCCACCATTGCTCTGCTCCGGTCATGCTGTCACCGCTGCTGTTTCAGGAAGGCCGTCTGTTCAGGCAGAGTGCATGCACAGAGTAATCCCTATTGTTTCTACATCGATGTGATGTACCATCGATGAGTTAACATCAATAGGGACATCACATCAATAGTATAACAATGGTATAAAGAGATGGATTTTGCAATATAACAACGTTCTACTACTGTACATTATATATGATTTTTTAACTTGAAAAATTGCACCAACTCTGCATCTTTGCCTCCTACAGCAAGAGGTCAAAGGTCTGATAAGCTCCAGTGGGCAGAGCAAAATGTTAGGTAAGAGAAGAAGATGATTGGTGCCACCTGGTCAGAGGCGTCTTTGTTCAGTCATGTGCTGGATTTTATGATGAACTGCATAGCAATGGTTTTAGAGATTTTTACAGCATCAATAAAATTGCTGTTGGAGACAAAGAATCTGAGTCAGTGAAATTTCTCAAGTTAAAAAATTGTGTAGATTTCAGTCCTGGTGAGTGCTGCTATATTTACAAGTTCTGATTCACTTATTTAGCAAGGCACCTCCATACTTCCAGTACACAGCTTTTTTCTTACAAAATAAGCTAACATTGAATTGTTCCAGCATTTACTCATAACTTCGTTTTTGCAGATTATGGCCCCTAATGTTCAACATATCCCTTGTGTTACGCTCCAAGAACATGATGGGTATCATTTTTCAAATCCCCTCTGAAATATGTTTTTATAGTCAATCTGTGAAATCACCTTTTGGATGGGATTTTTAAAATTCCACCTGTTTTGATCATAACGTCAGTTCATAAAAAGACTATGTTGGGAATTTGGGGGTCAAACTGTGGGAGCCCACTGAAAATGTCTTATTGCGGTAACCCGTGACACGGGCAACTCAAATTGAGCTACTCAATTTGAGCAACTCAGTCAGAGCACCTGAAACCATAGTGAGGGCTAAAATATAGCGAGGGTGGAAAAGGAGCAAGAGGGAAAAAAGTGAGAATAAAGTGGTAGGGAGAGAATGAGGAGATGTTGGATGTAGTGCAGCCATTGTGGGCTGCAAACTGAGCTGCCAACTTAGCATGGTGGCTACAATTGCCACCTTTGAATATCTAGGTCATGCAGGCAGAGCTGGGTTTGGTTCCCAGCTGGGAGAAACGTAGAATTTGACAGCAGATAAGGACGCTTGACCCATCCAGTCTGCCCATTTCCCTACTACAGGATAAGCTGCAGATCCTAGTTAACCAACAGCCTACTTCGTCCTACCCCCAACCCCTAGAATTGCCTTATGCCTGTCCCATACATTCTTGAAATCCACCACTGTTTTTGACTCCACAACCTCCTCAGGAAGGCTGTTCCATGCATCCACAACCCTCTCCGTGAAAAAATACTTCCTCACAGTGCTTCTGAACCGTCCCCCCTCAATCTTCAAATTGTGCCCCCTTGTTCTTGCACACCTCTTTTTCTGAAATATGCTACCCTCTTGGACTTTGCTGATTCCCTTAAGGTACTTGAAAGTTTCTATCACGTCTCCCCTCTCCCTCCTTCCCTCGAGGCTATACATATTAAGCTCCTTAAGTCTCTATTCATATGGCTTCTGGTGCAGACCCTGCACCATTTCAGTTGCCCTCCTCTGAACTGCCTCCATCCTGTCTACGTCTTTGTGGAGATTGGGTCTCCAGAACTGCACGTAGTACTCCAAATGGGGTTTCACCAGCTGTCTGTACAGAGGGATAACAACTTCTTGTTTTCTACTGGTGATGCCTCTCCCTATGCATCCCAGTATCCCCCCAGCCCTCCTTACTGTCATCTCACATTGCTGGCCCACCTTTAGGCCATCTGATATGACTACCCCAGGTCCCTTTCCATTTTTGTTGTTGTCAGTATCTCACCCCCCATTGTGTACCCTTCCCCTGGGTTTTTGTTTCCCAGGTGCATTACTTTGCACTTCTTAGCATTGAATCTAAGTTGTCATACATTTGACCATTCCTCTAACCTTGCCAAGTCCCTTCTCATCCTTTCCACCCCACCTTGTGTATCAACTCTGTTGCAGATCTTTGTGTCGTCTGCAAAGAGACATACTTTTCCTTCCAGTCCCTCTGCAATGTCACTTATAAAGACATTAAAAAGGACCGGTACTAGTACTGAACCCTGCGGTACCCCACTAGTAACCCCCCTTTCTTCAGAGTGGACTCCATTTACTATTACCCTTTGTATTCTATTCTCCAGCCAATTGTTTAGCCAGGCTACCATCTTGGGACCCACTCCCAGGCTGTCCAGCTTGTATATTAATCTTCTGTGTGGGACTGTGTCAAATGCCTTGCTAAAGTCTAGGTAGGCCATGTCCACAGCCCTCCTTGATCTATTACTCTGGTCACCCAGTCAAAGAAATCTATTAGATTCATCTGACATGACCTTCCTCCTGTGAATCCATGCTGCCTTGGGTCCCGGCCCTCTGGCCTCTAGGTACTCAACAATTCTTTCCTTCAGAAGTGATTCCATCCTCTTCCCAATCACTGAGGTTAAACTAACAGGTCTGTAGTTTCCTGCTTCTGCCCTGCTCCCACTTTTGTGAAGTGGAATAACATCTGCCCTCCTCCAGTCCTCAGGTACCACTCCATCCTCCCATGATTTGGTAAAGAGGGTAGTCAATGGTGTCACTAGTTCTACCCTTTGTTCTTTTAGAATTCTGGGATGAATCCCATAAGGCCCCATCGCTTTGTTCACCTTCAGTTTTAAGAGTTCTTTCAGAACCCTTTCTTCTGTGAATGGGTTGGTATCAACCCCCATATCTAGAGTGTTTCTACTGTTTGGTTTCGGTACTTCCCCCACTTCATTTGTGAATACTGAGCAAAAATATTTGTTTAGTATCTCTGCCTTTTCACAGTCACCCTCTGTCCACCCCCCTCCCTTTATTAAGCCTCACTATCCCTCCCTTGGTCTTCCTTCGCTCCCTGATGTACCTATAAAAGGTTTTATCCCCCTTCTTAACTGAGTTGGCTATCTTTTCTTCAGTTTGGGCCTTTGCTGTTCTGATTGCCTTCCTGCTTCCTTTTGCTTTAATTGATAATTCCTCTGTCCTGCTCCTTCTGTGATTCCTTGTACTTCCTGAATGCTTTTGCTCCTAATTTTCCATGCCACCTCCTTTGAGAACCATAGCGGTTTCTGACATCATTTTGTTTCGTTATTTGCTTCACACATAGGCTTGTTGCCTCTGTGATGGCAGTTTTGATTATTCCCCATTGTTCTTCCACCCCTCCTTCCTGCTCACTTGCTAGTACATTCCTTAGGCACTCACCCATTCTGGCAAAGTCAGCCCTCCTGAAGTCCAGTACCTTTGTCTTTGTATGGCTTGACTCTACTGCTGTGTTTATTGTGAACCATACTGTTCAATGATCACTAGTTCCCAGATGGCTACCCACTTCTAAATCTGTGATCCTCTCACCATCTCCATTTGAAAGTACCAGGTCTAAGATTGCTCCCTCTCAAGTGGGTTCCAATACTAGTTGTCTAAAGCATGCCCCCCCCCCCGTAGGGCATCTAGAATGACCCCACTCTTAGAAGTGGCTGCTGCAAATGCACTCCAGTTAACAAATGGCATATTCAGATCCCCCATCAGCAATATCTCCCCTTTTTCAGACATTCTAAGGCTACTTTCTATCATTTCCTTGTCCATGTCCTGCCCCTGTGATGGGGGTCTGTATACAACCCCTGTGCGGATTGTGGTGTCATTGTCTGTCTCTAAATTGACCCACAGTGCTTCCTCTCCTTCTTGTTTACCCTTTTCTTATGTTGCTTTGATTCCTCCCTTATGTAGAGAGCAACCTCCTCCTCTTTACTCTCCTGTCCCTCCTGTAGATAGTGTATCCTGGTATGTTTACATCCCAGTCATGGTTCTGTGTGTACCATGTTTCTGTGACTGCCACGATATGCAGATGTTCCTCCTCCATCAAGGCCACTAATTCAAGAAGCTTTTTACCCAGACTATGGGCAATGGCACTCATTGCTGCCCATTGTTTGATGACTTTACCTCTTGTAGCGCCATCTCTGTCCTTATTGACTTTGCTTACTCCATTTACCCCTGTCCTGCTCCCTACTGACCTTTCTACCTAGGTCTTTACCTCATTTAGTACCTGTTTTGTAGGGGAGGCTGGGAATTTCCTGCTGCTTATCAGTGCCTCCCTCCTTGACTAGTTTGAAAGCTTGCCAATGAAGCATTTAAACTGATTGCCCAGAAGACTTGTTCCCTTCCTGGACAGATGCAGACCATTCTGCCAGTATAGGCTGGTATCCCTCCAGGTAGAACTCCCGTCCCCAGTGAAGGCAAACCCCTGTGCTCTGCACCATTTTTTCATTGAATCGCATGGTGTGGAGTACCCTCGCTTCACCCTTGCCATAGACAGGCAGCACCTCTGAGAAGGATACTGTGTGTGCTACTTGCCTTAGGCCCCTCCCCAACTCCACAAACTCCTTCTGCACAGCTCTAATCTCATATTGAGCCAAGTCATTCATCCCTAGGTGGACAATGACATCCAACTCAGTCTCCCGTGTAGCTGTTCTCGTGATCCTGAGGATGCGCTCCCTGTCCCTCCAAGCCATGGCGCCAGGCAGGCACCTTACTTCAGTTTTCCTTGCTCCCCCAGTTCTTTCCCCCTAATGATTAAGTCCCCCACCACTAGCTGCTTCCTTTCCCTGTGGTGTCCTCTGCCTCCTTTCTGTGGGGCTTCCTTGTGACAGTTGTTCATAACCTCCTTAGTCTCCTCTGTGGTTGCATCCATAGGGGAACTATGCTCCATCAGAATGGTATATGAATTGTGAAGTGGTACAACTGACTGGGTGTGCCTCTGTTCCACCACCCTCACCCTCCCTGAGTCCACTGTGGTCCAACTGCTGTGCTTTCTTCACAATCTCTGAGGTAGTGGTGGTGGTTGTGGTGCTCCCTGGGTGGGGGAGATTCCCTTACTACTAGCCAGTGTGGCCTGAAAATGGGCAACCTCCTCCCTCAGGGCAGAGAGTTGCCTGCATATAGAGCAGCATCTCAGCCTCCAGAAAGACTCCCGGAAGACAGCTGCTCCACAGTCTGTACATTGCACTGCTCCCCACATGTCTGTCTACCTTCCTGTTCATCTAGTATGTTTTTTTTTCCTTTTCCTCAGTGATTCTTATGAGATATATATGAAGCGTAAACGCATGCACAGATCATGCTTAATAACTCCACAGCCATATATCTGAACAGTACAAAAGTTAGCAGATCCCAAGAGGTATGGTTCTTGGTGTGTATTCCAAATTTCAGGCAAATCCGTTGAACAGTTGCAAAGTTATTAAGGTTAAAATTTTAGGTTTAACATGTAAATGGCTCCTCAACCCTAACTATGGTAGCACTACGTATTACCATTATATATGTATGTATATATATATATATAGATATATATATATATATATATATATATATATATATAGATATATATTATATAATGTGTATGCTTATATTGTCAGTGCAGTGTGCTAGAAATGATATGACAGTGGTATACACCTTGCTGTCCTGTGGAAATGATGTCAGAACCCTGGTATAAAGGAAAAGGTATCAGGGTGGGTGGGTGAGGGAAGGGGCTTGGGGCCCAAACTGTGCCCTCATGAAACAATCAGCTAAAAGCTCTGACCCACCACTCGATGAATGTTAACCTTCCTGGCAGCAAGATGACCTACACACACAACTTAAGAGAGAAAATACCCTGCTAATCAACCAGAGAAAAAAAAACAGCTGAGTCAGACACAGGTAAACCTCCCAGCCCCAATACAGCCTGGTGATTTGTGCTCTGAAAGCAATCAGCCCCAAAACAAGTCAGCTGTGCACAAGGACAGACACAGTAAACAGTATTTCAATCCCTCTGGGTTTAAACTCTCAATCTCCAAAGCAGTATTGCAAGCCCCTTCACTGAAAAGAATAATAACAATTGTAAACTGTAAAGTAAGGTACACCTTCCCCTGCTGTAAGCAAGGCTGTCTTTCCTGATAATTCTAAGTTCAGTAGTTTACCTTTCAGTTAGTAGTAGCTCCGCCTAAAGAATATTAGCTTTTCTGATGAATCTACTACAAACCAAAGCGCAATAACAATTGTAAAATGTAAACTAAGGTACACCTCCCTCTGCTGTGAGCAAGACTGTCTTTCTTGCAGATTCAAAGTTCAGTATTTCAGCTTTCAACCAGAGTAGCTTCCACCTGAAGAATATTAGCTTTTCTGATGAATCTGTTATAAACCACTTGCTTATAGTAATCTTATCAGGTCTGTAAGACTCTTCCAAAAGCTATTGGCTGATAAGTAGCTGTGATGTAAGCACTTCCTGACAGCCTGGCCTGGCCTTTAAAGGAACACACAGAAAAACAAAAACAGTTTCCCACCCCTGGGGCACTGTCTGGATCAAGTCAAATCCTTAGCCCAGTGAATAATATTGCAATGCAAAAGTCACCAAACAAGTCAGCTGTGCACAAGGACAGACACAGTAAACAGTATTTAAATCCCTCTGGGTTTAAACTCTCCATCTCCAAAGCAGTATTGCAAGCCCCTTCACTGAAAAGAATAATAACAATTGTAAAATGTAAACTAAGGTACACTTCCCTCTGCTGTGAGCAAGACTGTCTTTCTTGCAGATTCAAAGTTCAGTATTTCAGCTTTCAGCCAGAGTAGCTTCCACCTGAAGAATATTAGCTTTTCTCGTAGCTTTTTTTTTTCTCTTGTAGAGACATCTCCTCCCAAGTTTCTCCTACCCTGGTACGACCCCCGAGATAGTTATTTGAGTTGATGTGGTGTGCTGGGCAAAGCCCCCTGCAATAGGGGGTGTGGGGGATGGAGCCCCCTGGAAAAATACAGCAAAGTCGGTCACTGGAATAGCAGAAGCAGTAGCGCTGGTTGCTCTGGTTGTAGTCATGGTTTTGGCTTTTCCGTTATGTGACAACACCATTTTCTCCTTGCTTATATTACATGGTATCAGTTATTGCTTCTCAACTGGTCTATCCTGGCTAACTAAAGCTAAAAATGTGTAAAAGCATGACACCACTGAAAATGCAATATTGCATCTCAACCTGTTCTATCATGGGTAAATATATAGTAAAAATGTGTACAAGCAGGACCTGGTAAAACAGCAATGCAAGCGGTGAATATTTGGCATTGACAAATGCTTTATAATATCTGGTGACGCCCTATAATGACTTGATTTCCAGCCCTGATAAAATGCTGAAATAACCCACTGAATTCCATAATTACTTAATAGCGGGTTATTATGGCATTTCCTTCCTCACGCTCTCACTTCACTGTATTTGTGCAGTACAGTGCTGCTCAGAGACATGCTTGCTCATACAAGTACAGTTAGTTTTCTGTTGAAACCTTGTACCAGTTATTATAAAAATAATGCCCAGACAGTTGTGTTAAGAGGGTTTTCACACACCCTTGGTGTGCACAGGCTTTATTTGCTGTGTAATATATGTAACCCCCCTACAAATGGGGGTTCCTAAAAGCCTCCCCGGAGCTCATTTAAATGCTCCATGCCTGGCTGGTGTTCGGCGTAAAGCCACTTAAATGTGTAGCCAGTGAGCGCTTTCAAAGCCTCCGAATACTGTCTCTTTAAGGGCTGCCTGTTGCAGTCGCAATTTGCTGAAATGGGGGGGCTGTGTGGTTGTATAGCCGAGGCCTGCCCGGGCTGCTGAGTAAGCGCTCCAGTCTGCCATCGATGAGCATGCAGAGGGAGCTCTGCTGAAGGATGTACTTGTTTGCTGGGAATAACTTAGGGTAATAATGACAATGTAGTTGTTCTAACCTGCTTTCTTTGCAGCAAAGACTGTTCTGACTGCCCTCTCCATTTTGGTCCCGAACTGCCGATTTGGACCAATCAGTATGCTGGGGCTTTAGTCGAGCCGTCTGACCAATCGAGGGACTGCTTGTAATCCTGGGAAAGGCATTATGGGCTATGGCGCTTTTTCGCACCACTGAGGGCGTGAGTAGTGGACTGACATGTGAAGCCAGCCAATGGACTTGGGGGCGCCGAGTTGAAAGGAGTGCCCATGCTGAGAGGGGCAGATGCATTGTGGCTAGGAAGGAGAAGGGAGCTTTAGGCGCCTGCGCTGTATGAGTGTTCGTGCGTGAAGCGCGGGAAGGTCTGAGGCGGCCGTTTTTGCCCTTCAAGTGAGTCGGACTAAATCCGCCGGTGTGTAGTTGGAGGAGGCTGGTGCCAGCCCAGCTACCTACCAGGCTCAACCTGAGAGGACTGGAGAATCTGCTGAATCGCGCTCGTTCCACTCGTGATGTTGAAGCTGCCGTCGCCCAAGTCTGCTGCAAGTTCGTGTGGGGCCTTGAGCAGCTGCCTGGTATGGTACCCTCTGTTGTTTGTCATATAAATTGTGAAGAGGCTGGTGAAATTCAGGCTCAGCCCTGCTGGTGGTGACAGAAATGGTATTTGATGGAGCGTGAGTACTGAATCAGGGCAGCTCCTGCCAAGTTTGCAGACAGTGGTCTCAAGTTGTTTTGTTATACTGCTGACTGCCAAACTGAACTTTCTTCCCATTCTGACCTGCTCCAGGATTGTAAAGGTTATCTGTGTCATGGCCCCAACCAGCTGCCACCATGGACTAGCCGTTAGGGCTTGGGTACCCAGGGACAGCAAATATTAGGTTTAGGCCTGTGCACAGAACCCTAGGTAGATAGGTATAGTGATAAGCCAATCATCTTGATTTCCCCCTGCCCCTGTTATTTGCCTCCCTTGAATAAATCAGATTGTTTGTTTTGCAACTACACCTTGGCTACTGTGTGCATTACTGGTGAACTGCTGCATAGGGACTGTGATATAACTGTACCTTACTTTACAGGGGGTCCCCGGAGTGAGCTGAGAGATACTAGCCGGGGGGGGGGTAAGTGTACTGGGGAAAAGTATTGTTGGTACACCGTGTCAGCCACTAGCGGAGACGAAGGGGGTTACAGTAACCCAGAGGCTGTGACCGGGCGATCTCGACAGTATTAACTCCGACCTCTGGGTGGAGGCACCCACAACAGATCTGGACCTCTCACCCTGTCTCAGTGGAGGCAGGCAGGGATAGTAGCCCTAAGGGTAGTGCCCTGGGGTTACAAATTGAGGCACCACTGGGATTAGCGTCCCCTAGTGGCCAAGTGAGAAGTACATAGGAAATAGAAAAACTGGAAGGGATATGTTGGAGAAAATTAAGTTGGGGCCTATTAAGACAATGGTACACAGACTGATGGGGTGGGTGAAGCGTCAGAGCTGGACTCCCAGAAAATTGTGTTACTGTTAGATGTGTCCCTGGGAACCCCAACTGCTGACATCATTTCCACAGCAGAGCAAGTTAAATGTTTAGGCAAAGTGGAGGTAAAAGGGCATATGGCTGACCTGCTGGACCAGACATTGCAGGTGCTACTCCTGTGCAGTGTGGCCATCGATCCCGAGAAGGTACCTCCAGTGATTTACCCGGAGGGTGCCTCACAGGGATGGAGGCCAATTCATATTCGAAGTGGGTCAGTCACTCCTGGGGGGTCCCCCCCAGATGAATAGTTTTAAAGATAAACTGCTTAAATTGCTGGCTGTGGAGGGGAGAACTACCCAGGAACTGCTGCAAGCATTGGATTTGTCTAGTGATGTTACCCCTCAGGGTTCCCCAGGTACCTCCCCCTGTCCCCCCAAGAGTTCTATTTTGGCTCCACCGCCCCTAGTAGTCCCTCCTATACAGCTCGATTCCTACCGTAAGCTGAAACTTTTTCCTGGCACAGTGCCAGTGCCTCCAGGGGAGGATGACCTGGAAGCTTGGATGGCCTATGCCACCCCCTTAGTCCAGGAATGGCAATGCTCTGAGGGGGAGAAAAGGAAGAGATTGATGGAGAGCCTGGGGGGTCCCGCTTTAGAAGCCATTAGGTATTTGTGGGTCACTAGTCTGGAAGCCACCGCCGCAGAGTATCTCTCTGCTTTAGAAGGGGTGTTTGGGAGTACAGAGACTGGGGACGATTTATTATGGAAATTCAGGTCTGCTAAGCAGTGGAGAAATGAGAAACTATCCGCCTTTGTCACTAGGGTGGAGCGGGCTTTGCAGAAGGCCTATAGAAAGGGGGGAATCACTGCCACGGCCTTGAATCAGGTCAGGTTGGAACATGTTTTAAAGTCTGCTAGATTCTCTAGTGTAATACTGTTAAAACTTAAGTTACATGATCGACTGGCTACCCCGCCTGAATATTGTCAATTGATGAGGGAAATTAGAGAGGTGGAGACCGATGAAGAGGGGTGGGAGCCATGTGTGGGGGCGGTGAACCCTAGTGGGACCCCTGAGCCTAGCACCCCTGAGGAGATCAGCCTGTCCGGAGGGTCTGAGGATCCCCAGATTTTCCAGGTGCTGTGGGAATGCGAGTTATTTCCTCCGACCCCCACGCAGAGAGTGAGTTGAGGGC
The DNA here is from genome assembly GCA_016271365.2 of Neoceratodus forsteri. Classification (NCBI taxonomy): domain Eukaryota; kingdom Metazoa; phylum Chordata; order Ceratodontiformes; family Ceratodontidae; genus Neoceratodus; species Neoceratodus forsteri. Next base: position 861,607,864 of record CM057451.1, on the reverse strand, counting down.
GAGGTCAGGAATTTACAGGAACTGGTGAGGACTTGAAGCAATCTACTTATGTACCTGTTAGGTCCAGGGCCCCTGAGTAAAGCAGAAACCAGAACCCGGCCCAAGGGAGCCCTCACCCCTCTCAGGGCCCCCCACACAGATAAGGTGTCCACTGCCAAATAGTGACCCCCAGGACCCCAAGTTCTGTTACCATTGTGGGGAAGATGGGCATTTTCAACCTGAGTGCCAGAGGCCAGAGAATTTAAGGAAAGTCAACAGCAGACTGATCACTTGGCATCGCTGGGCCCAGTCTCGACCTTCCAGGAAAAGTTTTGTGGCTCAAGCCCATGCTCAGCCGACTATCAATGCTGTGGCCCCAACTGGTCTGATGTGGGGCCTTCAATGGAGACCCTGAGTGCGAGTCAATGGATTCCCACCCGAGCTGTATTAGACAGTGGCTCTCAGGTATCCATCATGTTTCAGGACTGGTATCAGACACACTTACCTGAGGTGCCCCTGCAACCCTTGAATGGTCTACACGTGTGGGGGTTGAGCGACAAGGCATATCCGTATTTGGGGTATATCCGAGTCTGGTTATCATTCTCTGCATCTGTGGCTGGAATGGATGAGCAGGTGGAAACCTTAGTTTTAGTTTGCCCACCCACTGGACTGTATGATGGGGTGCACTTGTTGATTGGGACGAATGCTCATATGTTTGGACGATTGGCCCAATTGTGTTCAGAAAAACAAGCATTTCAGACCGGGCGAGCTTTAAGGATACCCGCTGTGATTCAAAAGGCAGTTGCAACTCAGGAGAAGGATAGTCGGGAGGAACCCCAGGGTCCGGTGGGAGTAGTGTGGAAAAAGGACCTGGCTCCCGTGATACTTGCCCCGAATGCCCAATGTGTCCTGCATGGAGAAGTACGACTCAGAACAGATGTTAAGAATAGGTTGTTGATGTTGGATGCGCCTGTGGGAGGGAGGATTACTGGAGGGACTGTTGGTCAAGCCCAGTATATTGCCAGATAGGGCTCATGCTTATGTCAAGAGGGTGATGGTCCAAGTGCATAATGTGTCCGACAAGGAGCTTTGAATAAGAAGAGGGTGCACATTGGCGAGTGTGCATTGTGTGGATACTGCAGTGCTGCCCAATAGTAAGGGCTCCAGGGCCACTGACAGAGTTACTCCTGACTTGTTTGACTTCGGTGACTCCCCACTGCCAGCTGAATGGAAACAGAGGATCAGTGAGAGGCTTGCCAAGAGGGAACAGGTTTTCTCCCTGAAAGAGTGGGATGTGGGATGTGTGCAAGGGGCCGAGCATCACATTCGGCTGCATGATGAAAGGCCCTTCCGAGAGAGATCCCGGCGCCTGGCCCCGGGCTGATATAGATGATGTAAGGCGGCATCTGCAAGAGATGTTGGCTGCTGGTGTAATACAAGAGTCCAGGAGCCCCTATGTCTCCCTCATAGTAGTAGTAAGGAAAAAGAATGGTGCGGTTTGGACATGTGTAGACTATCGCACTTTGAATCGGCGGACCATTCCGGACCAGTATACCATGCCATGCACACAGGATGCATTGGATTGTTTGAATGGTAGTAAGTGGTTCTCTGTGTTGGATCTTCGCAGTGGGTACTACCAGATCCCAATGGCCCCAGATGACCAGGAGAAGACTGCATTCATTTGCCCCCTAGGTTTCTATGAGTTCATTCTGATGCCTCAGGGGATTTCAGGTGCCCCAGCCACCTTTCAGCGCCTGATGGAGAGGGGCCGTGGGGGACATGAATTTGCTCGAGTGTCTGGTCTATCTAGATGACATCATAGTGTTTGGCCATTCGTTGGAAGAACACGAGCAATGATTATTCAAGGTCTTGGATCGGTTGGAGGAGTTCGGCCTCAAGCTGTCTATAGACAAGTGTCAATTCTTCCAGACTTCTGTGAAATATGTGGGCCACATAGTGTCCACTGAGGGCATAGAGACTGACCCTAGCAAAGTGGAGGCCTTGACTACTTGGCCTCAGTCCAGGAACTTGAAAGAGCTGCAACAGTTTCTGGGGTTTTGCGGATATTATAGGCAATTTGTCAAAGACTATTCTCGAGTGATTCGCCCCCTCCTCAACCTCACTCAGGGGTACCCTCCTACTCACAAAAAAATATAAGAGGGTTGTGCGCTCTGAGATGGAGAAGAGGTATTTCTGGCCGAGTGAATTGTTTGGGGATCATTGGACTGTTGAGTGTGAGGACGCTTTCTATGATATCATATATCAACTTACACATGCCCCTGTGGTGGCCTATGCTGACCCGGCCAAGCCCTACGTTCTCCATACCAATGCTAGTCTTCAAGGATTTGGGGCTGTGTTATATCAGGAGCACTCGAATGGCCTGAGACCTGTAGCTTTTGCCAGCAGCAGTCTGACTCCTTCAGAAAAAAAATATCCCGTGCATAAGCAAGAGTTCCTGGCTCTGAAGTGTGCCATTGTTGATCAGTTTCATGACTATTTGTACGGTGCCAAGACATTGGTGAAGACTGATAACAATCCTCTAACCTATGTACAAACCTCAGCCAAGTTGGATGCCACTGGCCATAGGTGGCTCTCTGTCTTGGCCACCTACGACTATGCTGTTGAATACAGAGCAGGCCTAAACCATATAGATGCGGATGCCCTCTCTCGGAGGCCTATGTTACAAACTGATTGGATCAGGTTGTCAGGGCCTGACATAAGAGCCCTTTGCCAGAAATTCGACAAGGAAGAACCGGTGTCTCCGGATGCTGTGAACTGTATGGTGGATTGCTTGGGGCCATCTGAGAACTGCATACCTGCTGCCTACTGTCATTTTTCCGCACTGGACACCAGTTCACTGCCCCAGTTTGACAATACTAGTCTTCAATGGGCTCAATCCCGAGATTCTATGATAAAACCGGTTGTGGAAGCTTTGCAGGCCGGGCGGGACGTGTCCAAATTGCGCTCCACCGACTTAAGAGCCACCTTGTTATACAAAGAAGGGCCCAAATTAAGGCTGATTAACCAACTACAATACAGAGCGACTGTGAATAAGGAGGACCAGGTCATCAAATAACAGCTGGTGCTGCCCTCAGAATTAAAGGAACTGGTCTTAAGGTCCTTGCATAATCAGATGGGGCATCTTGACATAGACCAAACACTTGATCTGGTACGGACTCAGTTTTACTGGCCAAAAATGAGTGTGGATGTAGAGCAATATGTCAAGACCTGTAGCCGTTGTTTGCAAAGGAAAGCCCTACCCCAGAGAGCTGCTCCCATGGTCAGCATTACTACTAGTGCCCCTATGGAAATGGTCTGCATTGATTTCTTGAGTCTAGAACCAGATCTGAAAAATATCAGTAACATATTGGTGGTCACTGATCATTTTACCCGGTATGCACAGGCTTTCCCTACTAAGGATCAGAAAGCAACTACGGTGGCTAAGATACTTGTTGAAAACTTTTTTGTCCACTATGGGTCCCCAGCGGATCCATTCCGACCAGGGAAGGGACATTGAGAGCCGCTTGATTAAAGAGATGCTGTCTTTGTGGGGGGTGTGAAAGTCAAGAACCACACCCTACCATCCTCAGGGGATCCCCAGCCTGAAAGGTTTAACTGCACTTTGCTCGACATGTTGGGCACACTGCAACCCAAAGACAAACTGAGATGGAGCCAGCAGATTAGCACCCTGGTCCATGCTTATAACTGCACCAAAAGTGATGCCACGGGATTTTCCCCGTACAGACTGATGTTTGGGAGAGAGGCTAGATTGCCCGTGGATGTGTGTTTTGGAGTTTCCCCTGATGGGGTGCAAACAGAAAATCATCTACAATACGTACAGAAGCTGAAGGCCCAGTTAAACCATGCTTATCAGTTGGCCCAGACCATGGCTGCTAAAAGAAACTTGGCCAATAAGGAGAGGAATGACAAGAAAGTGAAGACATTGGAACTAAGGGAAGGGGATAGAGTGTTACTGAGAAATCTGGGACTGCATGGAAAACATAAAATTGCTGACCGATGGCATCACCTCCCTCACATTGTTGTGGGACAACTGGCAGATTTGCCTGTATATAAAGTGCGACCCGAAAACAATTCCAAAGATGTGAAAACTATACACCAAAATCATCTGCTGCCAATCGGGCAAATCCTGATTGAAGCTGAACCTCCAAATGCCTCCCCCTCCCGGCCTGTGACTAGATCTGCTGCCAGGGAAAGAACCAAACCCATGGATTCTTCAGCAAGCCAACCAAGAGGGCCTTGTCCAAATCCTGCAGAAGGAGATGATCAACAATCGGTGTCGGAAGACAATGAAGATGATATTGAATACTATCCCTCTTACGAACTGAGCCAGTTGTTTCGGGTCAATCCCCTTGTTAACTCTGGAGCTGAGGTTGGGCCTTCTGGACTGTTTGAGCCCCATACTTTATCTCCGGAACCAATGCCTCCAGAGGATGAGCTGGGTAGCAGCAAAGCCCAAGGGGTGGGGTCCTTGAGCCTGGCTGAACTGTCTGGCCTGGCTGAATTATCTGACTTTTCAGAAGAAGAGAGTGAGGTGGGGGAACAAGCCAGTGATATGCCAGAACCGGAAGAATATTTTGAATGCCCTGATGGTTTCTCACTAGTATCTAAACAGCCCTCAGCTGAGCCCAGTGGGGTGGGTCCTGGGGTAGAGGGTCAGGCCCCCAATAGTACTATGAGCACTGGACCCTTTTCCCCTGTGGAGATTCCCATTACTAATGTCAATGAGGCTGAATTGGAATCAGGGCCTGTTTCAGGGTTTCCCGAGACCCCTAGACGCTCCAGCCGAGAAGTACGGCCTGTAATAAAGTTGAGTTATGAGTCTCTGGGTCAGCCAGTGGACCTGCCCTTAAATGTGGTCCACAAAGGGGTGTATGTGTCCCAGAGCTCCTTGCCTAAGCTAGCCTTGGGGGATAACTCTAGTTTGTTAGTATTACCCTTTGAGTGTGGTGCCTCTGCTTTAGGTAACCTGCCAGTAACTGGAAGGGAGGGGTCTCCCCAGTCCCGGTGTCATGAGCAAGAACTGCTGACCTGATTGGCAAAAAGAGGAACAGATGGTTATGTATGTGTAACGTTGTATAGCCCATAGTACCCTGTGAATATAATATTCCTGTATGTAATGTAAAGTATGATATAGTGTTAGTTAAGCTGATTGCCTTAAAATTATTTAAGGGCAACTACTTGACGCGGACACCAAGTTCTTTCCAGGCAAGGAAGGGTGTAACCCCCCTACAAATGGGGGTTCCTAAAAGCCTCCCCAGAGCTCATTTAAATGCTCCATGCCTGGCTGGTGTTCGGCGTAAAGCCACTTAAACGTGTAGCCAGTGAGCGCTTTCAAAGCCTCCAAATACTGTCTCTTTAAGGGCTGCCTGTTGCAGTCGCAATTTGCTGAAATGGGGGGGGGGCTGTGTGGTTTGTATACCCGAGGCCCGTCCGGGCTGCTGAGTAAGCGCTCCATTCTGCCATCGCTGAGCATGCAGAGGGAGCTCTGCTGAAAGATGTACTTGTTTGCTGGGAATAACTTAGGGTAATAATGACAATGTAGTTGTTCTAACCTGCTTTCTTTGCAGCAAAGACTGTTCTGATTGCCCCCTCCATTTTGGTCCCGAACTGCCGATTTGGACCAATCAGTACGCTGGGGCTTTAGTCGAGCCGTCTGACCAATCGAGGGACTGCTTGTAATCCTGGGAAAGGCATTATGGGCTATGGCACTTTTTCGCACCACTGAGGGCGTGAGTAGTGGACTGACATGTGAAGCCAGCCAATGAACTCGGGAAGCCCGAATTGAGAGGAGTGCCCCATGCTGAGAGGGGCAGATGCGTTGTGGCTAGGAAAGAGAAGGGAGCTTTAGGCTCCTGCGCTGTGTGAGTGTTCGCGTGAAGCGCGGGAAGGCCTGAAGCGGCCATTTTTGCCTCTTCGAGTGAGTCGGACTAAATCCGCCAGCATGTAGTCGGAGGAGGCTGGTGCCAGCTCAGCTACCTACCAGGCTCAACCTGAGTGGACTGGAGAATCTGCTGAATCGCGCTCGGTCCACCCGTGATGTTGAAGCTGCCGTTTACTGCCCGAGTCTGCTGCAAGTTCGTGTGGGGCCTAGAAGCAGCTGCCTGGTATGGTACCCCTCTGTTGTTTGCCATATAAATGTGTGAAGAGGCTGGTGAAATTCAGGCTCAGCCCTGCTGGTGGTGACGGAAACGGTATTTGATGGAGCCGTGAGTACTGAATCAGGGTCGCTCCCTGCCAAGTTTGCAGACAGTGGTCTCAAGTTGTTTTGTTGTACTGCTGACTGCCTAACTGAACTTTCTTCCCATTCTGACCTGCTCAGGATTGTAAAGGTTATCTGTGTCAGGGCCCCAATCAGCTGCCACGATGGACTAGCCGTTAGGGCTTGGGTACCCAGGGACAGCAAATGTTAGGTATAGGCCTGTGCACAGAGCCCTAGGTAGATAGGTATAGTGATAAGCCAATCATCTTGATTTCCCCCTGCCCCTGTTATTTGCCTCCCTTGAATAAATCAGATTGTTTGTTCTGCAACTACACACTGGCTACTGTGTGCATTACTGGTGAACTGCTGCATAGGGACTGTGATATAACTGTACCTTACTTTACAGGGGGTCCCTGGAGTGAGCTGAGAGATACTAGCGAGGGGTAGAAGTGTACTGGGGAAAAGTATTGTTGGTACACCGTGTGAGCCACTAAGCGGAGACCGAAGGGGTTACAGTAGCAGAGGGGCTGTGACCGGCGGTCCCGACAGTATTAACCCCGACCTCTGGATGGAGGCACCCATCAACGGATCTGGGCCCCTCACCCTGTCTCAGTGGAGGCAGGCAGAGGTAGTAGCCCTCAGGGTAGCGCCCCCTTGGGGTTACATATATATGGATGTCCATACAGTTTTTTTCATGTAATACCATTGATGAAATCCATCAATAGTGTTATGGGAGATCCCATAATACTATTAATAGATTTCCTAACACAGTGGCACAAGAATGCTGCTTCCTCACACTGTGCACACGCTCTTCACAGCTGCCTGCAAGCCAGCTTTTACTGTAATCATCTTGTAAAGTAAAAGCAAGTCATCACCACAGCTGACAGAACCATCACTTTATATGCAGGTCGGGGGGGGGGTTGGGCACCGCACAGGGAGGCACAGCAGGAGCCACCAGATGAAAACAGCATCGCGGCTCAGTTTAAAGCACCCGAATGAGCTTTATTTAATTAAATATGCTCAGCTCTATATATTACAAAAAATAACAAATAGGGGACTGTGATTACTCAGCTAAAATACCATCTCAAGGTTCTGGGGACATGTTGGTGTAGTACCCCGAAGTTAGGGGCACCACAAAGAAATGGGGACTCTCTCCCTGATGTAGGAATTTTCTTTTTTTTTTTTTGCTAGTTCCTCTGTTCCATCCCTGTCTTGCCTGCAGTGCAGTCCCAAACTCCTCCCCGTTCTTTGTTTGTTTTCATGCCGTTTGGTGCTGGGAAGGGGGATTGAGGGCAGGAGACCCATCCCTGTCGGGCTGATAGTCGCCAATCCTCTGGCCAGAAGCCAAGATCTCCACTGCCCTACAAAAGGGCCGGGGAGTGGTCAACAGAGGGAAGTCAGTGGCACAGTGCAGAGGGTGGAGGATGCGAGGAGGACGGACTAACAAAACGGTTCCTGAATTTGGTCCATGGATCCTCCAGTATCGCCCCCCTCCAGTTTTGTTACTATGGTGGCAGCAGCAGCAGGGTTGGCTGGGTGGAGTGCAACTCCCTGACATGAACTGACCTCCCTGAGCAGAGCCCCAATCGGCGAGGGAAGAACGAAAGAACTGGCAGACTGAAAAGGTGTACAGGGAAATTGATCGGGGTGTAAAACACGCCCCATACCAATTAGTCCAGGCCACCCAGCAGATGCAGCAGCACTGAGCAGCTAGGTGGGAGCATGGTTCCCCGGCACCCTCTCGAACCCCTCCAGCAGCAGAGCAGACCTGGGCTGTGGTGATGAGTGGGCTGTGAGCCCGATCTTGTATTTTACTCATGCCACAGGTGCCAGGAGGTGGAAGGAAGGGAGGGAGAAGTAAAGGGTCAGTGCCATGGTAAGGAAAAGGGTGGGGCACAGTGGGCTCCCTAGGTGAGGTGCCAGCCCTGGGGGGGTAAAATTAAACAGCAGTGTGCCAAGTGCCCAATAACGAAAAAGAGAGGACAATCAATCAAAGGGACAGAGCGCTAAAGGCAGCTTTGGATGGGGGGGAGACCACAGCCAGTGGGCTGAGTGCCCAGTAAAGAGGGGCACCACATGGCAGAAGCCCCAGAAAAAGAGAGAGAGATGGGCTGCCAACCCTTTTGTTCTGTTGTGGTGCCATTTCACCAGGGGCAGGGCCAGAGACAAAGGCCCGTAGCTACCCCCTGGAAGGAAGGGGCTAGACACGAGGGCCCAGGCCTTTATGAAAGTCATTTAGTGGGCAGAGCTGGACAAGGCCCTACACAAGTGCAGTGGCACAATTGGCATTGATGAGGAAGGCGGGGTCAGGACAGGGAGCCCCATAGGCCCTGCCACAGTGGTGGTTATGACCATTAAGGAAGGGGGCTGGTTCCACAGGAATAGACCAAACAGCAAAACAGCCTTACAGGTGCAGCACCCACTGGGGAGGGGAATTGTTCAGTGTCCTTGGGTTGCCCACGGTCTTATGAAAATGAATCCTGAGCCCCCACCCAACATACACTGTGCTGTCACTGGTCTAGCATCCCCTAAAGACTGCACCCTTCGCAAGAACTAAACTGTCTGCCAAACACTGAACTGTTTGCTTGCTGCTAAACTGTGTTATTGAATTGCATCCTCGTGCACCTCATGTCCAGCTTCACCTTTGCTGTCCAGATCAGCTTCCTCAGAGTCCAACGCCAACTCAGGGGAGTCCCAGCCCATCCGCCATCCACAGCAGAACAGCCTCCAGTGACATCAGCCTGTCTCAAAGTTCTGCTACAAGTGTTCCAGCTTTAGTCCTGCGACAGTAGGTGGTAGAGAACCGCTAGTGAGGTTTCAGGTAGTGAGTCAGTTTAGGAGCCACCCTGACTCAAGGTGTGAGAGGCGACAGTTAGCATTGTGCATGCTCTTTTCCTTTTTTGCCAGCCATCCGTAAGTGTGCGCATGCCTGTTTAACTCCATAGAGGCTGCCAGAGGGTCACATTGCCAACAGTCTTCTCCTGAGAGGTGTCCTGGGTGCCGGGGACCTGCCAGTGGTCATTGCTGCAGATCGCCCAGAGAACCATCTGCCAACCAGAAGTCTTCAGCTTCTTGCCCACAGAGGATCACCAAGTTCTTCACTGACCAGCTAGCAGTGTTCCTCTTTGTGTTTTGTTCATCCGGGGTGCCCCATCATAGCCTGTTCATAAAAGTGCTTTGTGGGGTCAATACCCACTTGCTGATCAGACGACACATAGGAAAGCCCAAGCTTAGTCTTTCAGTTGTTTTATCATTTCGACCAAGGGCACGTAGGACTTGGACTAAAAGGGGTTAACTCCTGGTCTTGGTTCAACCAACTGTTGGTCCCAATCATATTGTTTTGTTGTTTATTATCTTGTAGTGTTATAGAAAACAATTCTCTTGTTTTATTTGTCCCTTGTAAAAAAACCCTTTTGCATCTTGGCCACTGAGTAAGCTTCTAGCCTCTCTTTCCAGATTTGTCTGACCTATCCTGAAATTGTTAGGGAACCCTTCGGCCTGCTACAACTTGTCGCAGAAACATCAAGGAGTCCAAAGCTTGAAGCTACCTATATCAAGATGCCAGCCAGAGGAGAGAACTGCACTGAAAGAGAAAAAGTTCAGAACATGCCGTTAATGATGATTCCCTACTATAACAGAGTGCCATGGCTCCCATGCTTTATGGGGGAGGAAACAGACCCGAACACTGACAGGCTGCGTGAGTTCACTGACAAGACAAAAGCATTCTTCTGATTGTACGACCTGCCTGAAGCTCAAAGAGTCAAGGTCCTAATCGCACAACTCCAAGGTACAGCCCACAGGGAGGCATATTCCTGGCCAGATGAAGAGAAGGCAACTGTAGAATGGATTTTTGAAAAGTTGAACCACATCTTTGGCCCCAAGAGTCTGTCAGCACCAATCGTCCGATTCTTCTCCAGGGTACAAGAAAAGGATGAGACTCTCCGTGACTATGCCCTCAGCCTGCAGGAAAACCTCCATGCCATTCAGCAGATAGATCCTGAAGTGTTCCCCAACCCGGATGGAATCCTGCTAGACAGATTCGTCAAAGGGGTTAAAAGTGAAACCATCTAAAGCAGACTCCTTATGTTACAGGGGCAACAACCTGAGGTAGCATTCCTAGATTTCAAAGAGAAGGCCATCAGCGTAATTTAACCTTGGCAACTTGGGAGCAGCAGTCCAGCACGGCAGCTGAGCATGCCTGAAAGAGGCAAGGAGTGTACCAATCTCTACATGAAAGTCCCTGGGTGCAGTCAGGGTACTGGTCATCCCAAGAGGAAGGGGACCCTTGCTGTGAAGAGAAAGAGGAACGGGCATGTTTTACATGTCAGGTACAGGAACTGGTGGCAATTGTGGCAGAGATAAAGTGAGAGGTCCTGTGCCCAGTTGTGCTGTGTCCACCCCGGCCAGGAGAAGAAGAAACCGAGATCAAAGACACACAGATCAGCAGGTGGTGCAGGGCAGTTCCATATGCTCAGGCAACAAAACTGCTGGGTCTGTGCAACAGACATGTGAGTGGAGTGATGTCGGAAACAGTGAAGTCAATAGAACTTGGTGCCAGCTGTATGAAGACACCAAAAGGTAGGTGCACAAAATTAAGCAAAACAACCAGGCTGTTGTGGCACCTTCAGAAAGTCCATCCAGAGTTCCGGATGCATGAGTGGAGGAACCTGCCTACATGGAAAGTGCCATAGCCCATGATGTGAGCCAGCAGTTCCGGATTGGGATGCCCAACAGGAGGCCTGGTATCAGGAGCATGTACAGTGAGTTTTAGAGTACTTAAAGCAAAAGACAAAGCTGCAAAATAAATGTAAAACCCTCCAAAGGAGTCTTCAACAGCAAACTTGAAAAAGTCAGGACCAATCTGAGCAAGCAAGCTGCTATGAAGAGGAAAGAGCCTGGTACACAAAAAATATCTGAGAGTACCATAGCATGGCCGCAAATCTGGACCATAAGCCACTCGCCGAAATGCAAAAAAGGAAGAGCCCAGCAGATGCTCAGTGGACTTACAGGCATCCTTGCAAAAGAAGTGCACTCAGCTGAATGCTGAACGTCCCCAGGAACTGTCAAGATGCCCTGGGCCTGACAGCCCAGTAGTGTTCAATGAGCAAACCAGCCAGCATTTGCATCCCGAGACCTCTAACATCCACTGGGTACCCAAGGCCGAACCAGATCCAGTTGTAGCCACAGTGACCGATACCAGCTGGCAGAGCATGCATGCCGCACTCCCCATCCAGAGGTCACCCCTGGCAGTTGAAGTGCACCACCAAAAGGAAAAAGGGACCCCTCCTTCAACAGAACCTAAGTCACTGGCCAGCTAAAAAGTGTGTACCAACAAAGACAACAGGAAAGTGTCCGATGACACCTATAATAAGGAAACACCCCTGCTGATAGGAGAGCGAGTGCTGGTTAAGTCAGAGTGGCATGGTGGGATGTAGGAGCCTGACCTATATGTCATCATGGAAAACAACCCATGGCCAGAATGGCATGCCTACCAGGTCCAAGCTTTGGATGGAACCCGAAAGTTAATACACCGAATTCAGCTAAAGTCACGTCCAGTTCCTGTCAAGGCAGATGGACAAATTGACAAGGAGAGGCAGGAACCACTCCCAAAAGGCACCTTGAGGTCGTCCATCCCTCTTCTTGGTTCATTGTGTTTGGTAGGTTAAAAATGTTACAGTAGACCAGGAAAAAATAATGTGTAGACTAGAAAGATTGTTCATAGCACTAAAATGCTGTTTGTGTATTAAAGCTCAAAATCATAATTAACTCCCATACATGGGGACATGTATGTTTAAGGGAGGGGCAAATAGTAGTACCCTGAAGTTAGGGGCACCACAAAGAAATGGGGGATCTGTCCTTGACGTAGGAATTTTCTAATTTTTTTTTTGATAGTTCCCCCATTCCATCCCTCCCTTGCTTGCAGTGCAGTCCCAAACCCCTCCCCGTTATTTGTTCGTTTTTGCACCATTTGGTGCTGGGAAAGGGGGTCGGGGGCAGAAGATCTTCCCTGTCAGGCTCATAGTGTCCAATTCTCTGGCCAGAGGCCAGGACTTCCACTGCCCTACAAAAGGGTCGGGGAGTGGTCAACAGAGGGCAGTCTGTGGCACAGTGCAGAGTGTGGAGGAAGCGAGGAGCACAGACTAACAAAACGGTTCCTGAATTTGGTCCGTGGATCCTCCGGTATCGCTCCCCTCCAGCTTCATCACCATGGTGGCAGCAACAGGGTCAGTTGGATGGAGTGCAACTCCCTGACATGACCTGTCCTCCCTGGGCAGAGCCCCAATCAGCAAGAGAAGAATGAAAGCACTGGCGAACTGAAAAGGTGCACAGGGAAATTGGTTGGGCGTAAAACACGGTCCATACCCATTAGTCCAGGCCACCCAGCAGATGCTGCAGCACTGAGCAGCTGGGTGGGTGCATGGCTCCCTGGCCACCCTCTAGAACCCCTCTAGCAGCAGAGCAGACCCAGGCTGTGGTGGTGAGTGGGCTGTGAGCCCAATCTTGTATTTTACTCATGCTACAGGTGCTGGGAGGAGAGGGGGAAGGAAGGGAGGAAGAAGTAAAGGGCCAGCACCATAGTAAGGAAAAGGGTGGGGTGCAGTGGGCTCCCTGGGTGAGGTGCAAGCCCTGGGGGGGTTAAAATTAACCAGCAGTGCGCCAAGTGCTCAATAAGGAAAACGAAAGGACAATCAAAGGGACAGAGCCCTAAAGGCAGCTTTGGGTGGGGGGGAACCACAGCCAGTGGTCTGAGAGCCCAGCAAAGAGGGGCACTGCATGGTAGAAGCCCCATAAAGAAAGAGAGGTGGGCTGCTAGCCATTTTGTTCTGTCATGGTGCCATTTATGCCACGGGCAGGGTCAGAGACAAAGGCCCGTAGCCATCCCTTGGAAGGGAGGGGCTAGACACAAGGGTCCAGGCCTTTATGAAAGTCAGTTAGTGGGCAGGGCTAGACAAAGCCCTACACAAATGCAGTGGCACAATTGGCATTGATGAGGAAGGCCGGGTCAGGACAGGGAACCCCATAGGCCCTGCCACAGGGGTGGTTATGACCATTAAGGAAGGGGGATGGTTCTGCAGGAATAGCCCAAACAGAAAAACAACCTTACAGGTGCAGCACCCATTGGGGAGAAGGAAATGTTCTGAGTCCCTGGGATGCCCACATCTTATGCAAATTTATCCTGAGCCCCCACCCCACCCACACTGTGCTGTTGCTGGTCTGGCGCCCCCTAAAGACTGCACCCTTCACAAGAACTAAACTGTCTGCCAAAAACTGAACTGTTTGCTTGCTGCTAAACTGTGTTATTAAATTGCATCCTCATGCACCTGATGTCCAGCTTCACCTTTTGTCTGGACCAGCTTTCTCAGAGTCCAACGTCAACCCAGAGGGGTCCCTGGCCCATCCACCATCCGCAGCAGAACCACCTCCAATGACATCAGCCTGTCTTGAAGTTCTGCCACAAGTATTCAAGCATCAGTCCTGCGATGGTAAGTGGTAGAGAGCCGCTAGTGAGGTTTCCAATAGTGAGTCAGCTTAGGAGTCGCCCTGCCTCAAGCATGAGGGACCACAGTTAACATTGTGCATGCCCTTTTCTTGTTTTGCCAGCCATCCATAAGTGTGCACATGCCCATGTCACTCCGTAGAGGCCGCCAGAGGGTCACATCACCAACAGTTTTTCTCCTGAGAGGTGTCCTGGGTGCTGGGGACCTGCCAGTGGTCATTGCTGCAGATTGTCCAGAGAACCATCTGCCGACCAGAAGTCTTCAGCTTCTTGCCCGGAGCTGCAGACGATTGCCAAGTTCTTTATTGACCAGGTAGCAATGTTCCTATTTGTGTTTTGTTCATTCAGGGGAACATCCCATTATGGCCTGTTCATAAAAGTGCTTTGTGGGGTCAGTGCCCACTTGCTGATCAGCTGACACATAGGAAAGCCCTAGCTTGGTCCGTCAATTGTTTTATCATCTTGTCCAAAGGCATCAGGACTTGGACCAAAAGGGATTACCCCCGGGTCTTGGTTAGACCAATTGTTGGACCCAGTCATATTGCTTTGTTGCTTATTATCCTGTAGTGTTATAAAAAACAATTATCTTGTTTTATTTGTCCCTTGTAAATAAACCCTTTTGCATCTTGATCACTGAGTAAGCTTCCAGCCTGTCCTTCCAGATTTGTCTGGCCTATCCTGAAATTGTTAGGGAACCCTTCAGTCTGCTACACTGGAACCTCTCAAGCTTCGCTTTCGAGGTTCACATATCCCCAGAACCTCTCGATGGCATTATAGCCTTGTTATGCACAGTCTCCTATCTATTAGTCTATTTTTTATATAAGCCTCTGTTTTGTCACCAAATAGAGACTTTCCCTCAAAGGGGAAATAAATGGCTTTAGTCCGAATGTCCTGGGTAAGGATGGTAACTCTTAATCAGGCAAATCTCTTCAGTGCCACTGCATGAGCCAAGATACATGAGGCAGAATCATTGGTGTCTACAGCCATTTGGAACTGGTACTTAGTGGCATCCAGAGCTGACTTTGCAGTGGCAGCCAGATCCTGTGGCACTTCATTATCCATGTTAGCAATCAGGGCCAGCACTGCATTCCACAATGCTGTCTGGTAGTGGGCTGTGTATGACAAATAAGCTGCCTATCTTAGGAGCAGGGTGGCTGTTGTATCCAATTTTTTTGTTCAGTGTCCCATTTCCTGGAATCGTTGTCAGGAGGCTGTGCGGAGAGAGGCACCTTGACCTTTTCACAAGCAGTTGCTTGTACCACTCCCTCATGATCAGAGTGAGCAAACGGGTATTCCATCCCTTATCTGTCCGCCTGATACTTTTTTCAACTTTTTTATCAATGCTTGCAGCTGAATTTGGTGCTGACATGGCTTCTGATGTGTCTCTTTCTGGTACACATCCCACCTCCCCTACAGGCAAGTGGTCTAGAATCGGAGCTCGGGGGAGGGTCAGTCACATTAAACAGATTTCCCATAGCTGGAAAGGCCTGGAAAAAATGCTATGCCTTAGTTACATCCTCTGTTAAGGTTGTTGGATTCTGTTCTGCTGCCTTCTCCTTTTCCTTCACAGGAAGAGCGGTAGGGAGATGCTTTTCTTAGCAGACGCTGGTTCCAGCACCTGCTCTGAGGCACTTTTACGTGCATTTTTGCAATCACAGGGATCAGGGTTCCCCCTATCGGACAACCTGATGTCTTTTCCATCCTTTTCTGAGTAACTTTATCTTTCTTACCTGTCCTCTTTGACAGGGACTGCTGCTTATGAAGAGAAGACCCCTCAGATGCATGCTTTCCACGATCATTAGGAATTTGCTCTGAGCCCTTATTGTGCTTTGTGACATAGGGGCAGACTGAGAAGCCATAAATTATTCTCTTTTTAAAGCCCTTTTCTTTTGGATTTGAGGGCAAAACTTTTTCAGAGTTTCAAGTAATAAAATCATGACCTGAATCCAGGCACTTTGAACAAAGCTCATGGCAGTCTGCCTTTGCCAGGAGCTGAAAACACTTTATACAATTTTTAAAACATGTGGTCCCTGTTCTCTTTTTGGGTCTCAGTCATGCCAAATGCTGATAGAATCTAGAAGTTTCAGTTAAACAGTTCCCAGTCAAAAAAGTAGTAATGAAAAATATTTTTTTAATAATAATAAAACCACTTTAATTTTGTCATGAAAGTTAAGCAATTAAAAGTTTTTAAAACAAAACATGATCTGGTACCTCAGGTGAGACTTACTCATCAAATGGCCTTCCTCAGTTTCTGGGAACCGATAGGGAAATGGAAAAACTGCAAAAAACAGCAAATTAATAAAATAAGGACCCTGATGCAGACTATTTGAGAAGCAAACTAATAAAATTAAAAAAAAAACAAATGATCCATAAAAACTGTAAAAAGCTGCTGACCAGAAGAATGGAGCTGACTTTTGGTCAACTGCTGTCTTCAGAGAAGAAACAAATCTGATGTTAGAACACCAGGGGAAGCGTGACCGTAATGCAGAGTTCGAACTTGTATACTACATTCTCTAATTAGCATAAAGTGCTCTCTCTGGGTCAGCACACTCCTGTGGACTGATACCATTTGTAAGGCATCTCAATGATGTAGTCCTGTTATTGAACAAATCTTGGCCTCTATGTGCTCTACTTGTATCAAGGGACCTCCATGAAAACAAGATATTGCAGCTCATGGGGCCATTCTGCCATAGGTATGATGTGAATTTGAAATCAATGTACACTACTTTTTTCAAAATGTATTTATGACTTTGTTAACCAGGTAGGTGCACTGATCCCAGGGACCATTTTCAGGCACGACCCAGGCCACGTAAGGCGGCACAGAGTAGAAACATCAGAATAACAAGAACATAACAAGAGCAGGTAATACATAGCGAAAGGTTACAGTTGTTACGTTTGGCAATACATGGTGGCAGTAGTTGAGGGACAACAAATAAAGCAAAGTAAGGATAATGGTGGTACAGTTTCCGTAAATAAGAGAACCTATTTGGCCCTACCCCTTGAACCTATGTGGGGCTAATCCTTAAAGCAGTGGCAGGTGGATGCCAACTTGTACCAAGGAACACTCATAGAAACAAGTTACTGTATCTCATGAAGATATCCTACCATATGTTTAACATGAATTTCAAACCAATCATTTATTTATACAACATTTTAAGGACCGTGGAATGCATACTGAGCCGAAGTCTATTTCCAGGTGCATCCCAGGGGATAAGGAACAGGCAGAGTTACAAAAAATAATAACCATCTTTTTGATGTACAGTAATACCACTGGGTGCAGTGGGGATTGGAGCAGAATGCATAATGTCAGGCAGTTATCTGTACTCACTGTCCTGATGATAATGCTTTGAGTTTTTTATGTTATTTCTGTGATGAAATGTGTACTGTATGTCAAATAAAATTAAAAACATTTTTTGAGTAAATAAATAATATTGCAAATATACAGGGTGCAATTATGGGTTGTTAGAAATGTTAAATACTACAGCAGTACAAAGATAAACGTCAGTGATACTATCAGCAAATTATTCACAAGGTGCAGATGTGTGTAGTGATAGTGTGTACCATTCAACGTAGGTAGATGAGGTGCACAAATTACACGTATTATCAGAAACAGTGTGGGGTAAGTACTATAGCCACTGGGGGACCCCAATCAGCAAAAGGCATATATATCAGAGTTAGGGGAGAGGGGCTGGGGCTAGAGACAGAAGGAGGGTTTAGAAGAACTGCGAAAAGGCTGAGTGAAAAGCAACTGGAAGGTTGTTTGGGGGGAATCTGTGGGTGAAAGCCTGCCAAGCAAGTATTAACCTTTGCAGGGCCGCAGATTGATATATCAGTTCAAAATTCCTATATGTTCTAATTCTGTCAGCAGCCAAAGGTTAAAGGAGAAAGAAGGAATAGAAGTCAAAGTACCTGAAGGAGGTAAAGTGTGTAGAGGTGGGGTAGCAGGGCCGCAGAGAATAAATTTGGCACTGAAGTCAGCAGAGTAGTACAGGCACCCCCAGCAAGGGAGAGAAAGGAGAGGTCCAATAAGACAAGCATTTGTCAATGCAGAACGTTGATAGCTTGTTAAACTTTTTTTTTTTTTTTTGCAATTCTGAGCCCAGATTTTGAAGATTTCATCTCCTAGCCAAAAAGGTGATTTCATGCAGTAACTGCGAAATCACCTTCGGACAAAAACCATTTTGGCCAGGATCTGAAAAATTACAGCTGTCACATCTATGAGGTGCCATGAAGAAATGGGCATGTTGAAAATTTGGGAACAAAATACTGAAAATTGCACAGTTATGAGCTCTCATGCCCACGAATTTCAATGCAGGCTCATAACTTTGTGATTTGTTTTGCCAGCCTGCTCTTTGCCCTGTGTACACACACAGCCACACTAGGGCCAAGAATAAAATTTATATGTGATTTCTGTGACTATGGCATTTCTCTTTGGACCCCAGTAGTCTCTTTCTCTCTTTTTCTCCTCTGAATGGTGGCACAAGTCATAGACCTATTTTGCCAGCCTGCCCTTGCCCTGTGTACAGCCACAGCCACACTGGTGACAAGAATAAACTTAACATTTTTTTTTCTATTTTTTAACCAGGAGTGGCACACTAAGTTGAAAGCTTGTTTACAGGTGCAACCTGGGAGCACAGGGAGGTTAAGTGACTTGCTTAGGGTCACACAGTATGCATGTGGGGCTGTGGGATTCAAACCCAGGTTTCCAGATTTGCAGCTCAGAGCCTTAAACCACTGCACTATACTGCCTCCCAAATCCCTGTTTGTGATTTTTGTGGCTATAACATTTCTCCTTGGCCCCCAATAGTCAGTGTGTCTCTCTCTCTGTCTATGTCTCTCTCTGTCTCTCTCTGTCTCGCTCTGTCTCTGTCTCTCTCTCTCTCTCTCTGTCTCTGTCTCTGTCTGTCTGTCTCTGTCTCTCTCTCTCTCTCTGTCTCTCTTCTCTGTCTCTGTCTCTCTCTGTCTCTCTTTGTCTCTCTCTTTTATTAGTTGCTGTAGGAGCGTCAGGAATGGGGCCGGAATTTTTTGTATGCTAATTTTTGAAGATTCCCTGGAGTGGGGACATGCAGTGATGCCAGCATCTGCCTCACCCCTTGCATGGTGACAGCGGTGGTACCCCCAGCCTCCACCAGAGGTGCCCAATGTGATGGACACTTTTTCACCCTACCCCCCAGAGAAGGAGAGCAGTCCCTGGGACACTGAATCCTACTACCCCCAGCCGGCCCTCCAACTCTGAGTCTCTCTCTGAACCCGGGATGTAGGCGCAGCAAGCAGACGTTTGTATGTTGCCGTGATAACTTTGTAATTTTTTCACATTTTGACTCCAAATGTTCAAAATAGTCTTCTTGTGACCTTACCTCATAAACCCCATAGGTGAAAATTTCTTAATCTGTGGGAAACATGCATCCAGCCACAGATGTGGAAGGCCATTTGGGGCAGAATGTGAGAAATGACAGCTGTAGTGTTCATGAGGTGGTGTGAAAATGGCTGCAAGAAACAGGAGGAAAACATGAGAAATTGAAAAGGTAAGCACATGTGTGTAGGAAAATGTCTACGAGCGCATGTAACTCGGTGTTTTTGGTATCTTTGCTCCAGATTTTCAGCATGGTCTTTTGGGACCCCCCTCATGAACAGTGGCACTACCATTTTGTTAATCAGACCCAAAAGGTGATTTTGTGCAAGGATCACACCATTTCATAAAGATGCGCAAACACATTTCGGGCAGGATGTAAGAAACGACAGCTATACTGTTCATGAGGTGGTGTGAAAAATCTGTATGTTGACAATTTGGAGGGCAAATATTAAAAATTAGTTAAGTTATGCACCTGTATAGAAACTGTGCAGTGCACACTCGTAACACAGCCATTTTTGGAAAGTTTACAAATTTTCAACATGGGCTTTTGAACCCCACCTCATGAACAGTGGCACTGTCATTTTGTTACTCAGTCCTAAAGACGATTCACACAGGGACCATAAAATCACCTTTCAAGACTGAATATCGAAACAACAGTGCTAGTGTTCATGAGGTGGGGTCCCAAAAATCCCATGTTGAAAATTTGGTGCAAAAAGACCTGAAAATGTCCAAGACATCAACATAAGTTAAAAACGCCATTGACTGCCATTATATGGCACTTACCTTGATTCTTCAGTTCGCCGTTCAGCTTTGAAGAGTGCATATGTGTCCCGGCCCAAAGAAAATGCCAGCCACCAACCTCTGGAGGTAAGTATGGAGTAAGGGGGGTTAAGGGATATGAAGCAGAGGGAGGGTCGAAGGGGAGAGGGATGGAGGAGATGACGAGGGACCATTTTCTTCTTCACAGGTTTAATTAAAAAAAAAGATGTCAGGTGACTGTTTTCTTTTTTGCAGGGATAAAAAATGTTTGGGGACACTGGGGGTGGTCTCCCCAGTATCCCATAGTACAGAGGGGATCACGGACACAGGGATTTGGCACTCCAATGTCAGACAGTGCTGGAGGGGTCACCGACATGGGGATTGGGCACCCTGATGTCAGACAGGGCTGGGGGGGGTCACCAACATGGGGATTGAGCACCCCGGGTGGGCTGAACGGTCTTGCAAATCAAAGGGCTGAAACCCTCGCAGATTAGAGCAGCTTTGGTCCTTTGAAGTGCATGAACATTCAGCCCACCCAGCAGAGAGCTGCATCAGGACCACACCTAGTGGTCATTGGGGTAGACTGCCGAGCCCCTGGTTCTGTGAACTGCAATGGGCTCGGCAGTGACACCCCTTGAGATCCCATATTGCCATTAATATGGTGGTTTGCGCAAGCGTAACCAATGTAAAAAACAATAGCAGGTGTGTGGGGGGGGATGACACAGGCAAGGTCATCCAGCAGACTTAAAGTGTAGCTAGACAGACACACAGACAGATATATATAGATAGATAGATAGATAGATGTGGCATATACTCCAGCATGCGTGGGGAAGTGTATGGGAGTTTGTATTTGTCTTTGGGGAGAGGAGCTATCCTCAGTGGTACACACAAGGATCAGTGAGACTAGGATTCCAACAGATTGAAGGACAGTGTTTCACTCAGTGTGAGGCAAAGCAGTAGCAGTGGGGGGATAAACAGCTGGTCTGTGAGTCTGCCTGAGGACGTCACTGTGGAAGATCCCTTGATCTGATGTCCTTCA
Source organism: Neoceratodus forsteri (assembly GCA_016271365.2). Lineage (NCBI taxonomy): Eukaryota > Metazoa > Chordata > Ceratodontiformes > Ceratodontidae > Neoceratodus > Neoceratodus forsteri. Next base: position 861,587,016 of record CM057451.1, on the reverse strand, counting down.
CATGTACAGTTTCTTTGGTACACTGACAAAGGTCCTGCAAATGGCACTACAGCTCAAGGCCCACTTCAGACTAAATTTATTTATTTTATTTATTTCTTGAATTTTGATGACTGGGTAGGCCCACTGAGCCCCGAAGGTCCCTTTTTCAGGGGCGACCCGGGAGACAGAAACAGTACAATACAGTCAGGTAGTACAGGGTGCAGAGAAAGTAGTCATGAAATTCAAGGTTACAATAAAGGTAATATTTCAATATATTGAACATAAGTTACAAGAAATTCTATTGCATTCTGCTGGACAGTGCATGAGGCTAGATGTGAAACTGCAAGTGTGTGTATGTATGTATGTATGTTTGTACAGATGCACATGTATACTGACTGCATATATGAGTGTATGTGTTTCCGTTCGAGGCAGACGACAGCTGCTTTCCAGCAGAAACCCTACACTACCATTTCACTAGGCAAGGTAGCTAGTTCCCCAGCAGGTTATGTCCATCAGCAGGACCTCAGCAGGTGGCAGGGAGCTGCCTGCTGTTTCCTCGCCTGTTTTGACTGCAATTTGAATACAGATTATAGTGTATGGAAATAAGACCTTCCACAAGAGACAAGCCCTAAGATAAAAGCAAAGGACAATTCATGACACCATTCCACAAAAACTGGATAACATTTAAAATTGCAACCCTCGAGAGAGACACACTCACTGACTGAATAGCAATTAACAACCACCCCCACCCCCTTCGTGTTGTTGGGCAGAGCCTAGGGATTGCTACAGAAACGCCCACTTCTAAAAACTTTTGTTAGGGGGCCATCTCTTTTTTTTTTTTTTTTACGAGTCCCAGTTCTATAGATCACACCAGCGATAAAAAGACCTAGAAACATTTTGTAGCCCTACTCACTACCCATTATACTAAGGAGCAAGGCTGGACTCACAGAACTGCCTTTAGTACCATGCTCAAGTAGCTAAACCCACCATAGAGGACATCTGATACCTCATATACAGTATTTATACTTTTATCTCTTTTGCCAGTGGACTTACATCCAACCCAGGTTGTCTATCTCCCATAGCTGTCCTTCAGTTGGTGTTTATGGGGCTTAATCCATGCGACTCCCTTCTACCATCTCCCATAAAAGAGAGGCTCCCCCTCCTCTTCTCTTTATTCAGGATGCAACCGGGAAGCAGGCACTTCGGGGTGCCCCCTCAATGGCCATTAATGTGTAGGCAGAGCCCAACCAGCTACATCTAATTTCTGCATTACAGAGCACTTACATTGCATAGTCACTACAGTGTCAAAGCTGCTCCTTGTTTGACCAGAGAGGCATCTGTATAGTGGGAAGGAAGGCCGCACCCCTCCATGGTGGAATTGGAGCACACTCCTCAAATTGTCCTAGCCCAGGGCTGGTAGTCTGAGTCATGAATGGACCTGGTGTCTCTCCATGGTAAAGTGATGTGCTACTCCCAGTACCACTGGACCGGGCATGGGCTTTGCTTTAATGAATAGCACAGCCAGCAAAAAGCAGATGCCAGACTGAGTGAACTCACAGCGTCAAAAGCACAGTTAACTACCAATAACAGTAGAGCTTCAATGACTCTCCTCCAGTGGGCCAAACCTTTGGAACTGAAAGCCATCAGCATCAGAACCAGTGAGAAACTTTGCTAGCGGGGCCACCCATGAAGATGTATGCTGTGGTCACCCTATTTAACGTGGGTGCCCCATCCTACTCAGTTCCCTGCAGAGACAAGCTTGGAGGATATCTAACTGGCAGGAACTGGGAGACCAGAACCAGGCATACTGGAGAAAACAGAATTTGTCGACAATAAAAGGAGCACTTGGCCCACCCAATCAGCCCAGATGTTTCTCGTCTAGTACTCTGCAGATCCTAACTGGCCTCCATGACCCTTTCCTTCTACTCTGCCCATTTACTAATATTCCCTACGTGCTTGTTACATCGATGCTTGAATCCCTCTGCTGTTTTCACCTTCACCATTTCCACTGGCAGGTGTTTGTGTGGTGGGAAGCAAGGTTGCCTACCCCCAGCAGAATTGGAGCACACCCCAGAAAGGCAGCAGGCAGCACTGCAGGCAATTCTGTTATCTAGAAATGAGACAATGGGGGAAAGAGGTTGGGTGCACCGCGTCCCAATGGGAGACTTTCTCTTGAAGATCTACTGTTAGTGGTAGATAACTGTTCCATCTACTGTTACAGTAGGTAACTGTTCTATCTTCATGAAGGGCATCTCCTCCATTGGGCCACACCCTTGGAACGATTCCCAAACAGTGCACATGGTAGCCAGGGAGGAGGTAAGTGTCAATCATGGCATCATGGCAGGAGGCTTTGGAGCACAGTAAGTCCAAAGTTATTACATCTTCAAGAGACAATGTCCAGACTGTAATGTTTAGTAAAGTATGAACTGGAGGTGTGCAAAACCGGGGAGGTTTTGCCAAATCACCCCTAGTTTTGGTTCTGGTTTTGATTTTGGATTCACGGTCAATATTCATTCAACATAAAACATGGCCTGTACCTTCATTTTACAGTATCATATAAAGGAAAACAGGTTCAATTCTGTAGAAAGACAGTTTAACAGCATGGCAGCAAGCAAGGCCCAGCTGTTAGTAAGTTCACAAGAAATTATGTATTATTTGAGCCACTGCTAAAGTTGAATAAACACATAGTTTAATTTGCTTGCAGTCTAAATTGCTAGCAATAAATTACAGGAGAGACGATACGCTGAATACAGGGACATAGGCTGAGGCAAGTTGAGTATAGCCTAGAGGTTAGGGTAATGAGCTGCGACTCAACTTGATCCAGCAGATCTGGGTTTGATTTCCCACAACCTCCACATGCATACTGTGTGACTCTAAGCAAGTCACTACTTAACCACCCCAATGCTCCCGGGTCATCCCTAAAAACAGGTGCTTGTGCCTAGTAGACCTTACCTGGTTATCAAAGAAACACACTCATGCACACGCACACACACATACCCCCTGGCTACCTTGTTTAGTTTGTTAAGCAAGGTGTGCACTGATAACAAAAGTGACTTGCTGACTGAAGGAGGGTAACAGGACAGGAGGACACAGTAAATGACAGGTGATGGTATGAGCGGAGATTTTAAAAAAAAAAGGTAGCAGCATGCACACATAGAATATATTGGACCCTCCCACCCGGCCTTTTTGAACTGATTTTTTTTTGATAAGTCAGCTTTGTTGTTTGTGTTGTCAGTAATGGGCCTCCACAGTTTCAACTAATTTAAATTTTTGCATCATTTGTTAATCACTCCTGATGCCCAACCGTCCACTCTATTCAGGCTCTGTCAGGGAAGCTCCTGCATCACCTCTGAACCTCCGCCTCATTTTGCAGCAGCCCCAGGGTAACCTGATGTATCCCTTCATTGGATGGGTTCTCCCTTCCGGGGAGAAAGTGCCTTCCTGGCTTACCTTTCTTGGTCCTGGTTGCTGTTGAGGTCGGCCCCAGCTGTCCGGGGGCACCGTGGATGCGAGGGTTCAGAGGACCATCATCCAGTCAATGAGGATGCCATTTTCCCATAGTTTTCCTGGCTTCCCCAAGCATCGCATCGCATCTGTCATGCTTCTGGTCTCCACCAGGGGCCTCTACAGAGCAAGGCAATCTCCCTAGCCCACCCTAGGAGGAGAGCAGTCCACTGGATACTCAATCCTCTCCTCCCTGCTTTTTCTAATTTCTCAGTGCCTCGAGTCTGTTCCAACCTGTCACCAAGTAGGTGTGAGGTAAGTCTCCAGCGCCTCAGCCCTCTGCACCACCAGGCCAACTTTTCAACAGTTTTGTTCTTATTCAATTAGGATGTGCATGCATGCTGCAATTATTTTCTTTTTTTTTTGTAGTACAATGCCATGAAATGTGAGACTGAGGTAACATTGCGATTTGTGAAGGAGAATACCCACTTTTATGCAGAGTTTGTAATTTTTTTTCTTTCACAGATGAGTATTTATTCAAAAGCAGCAGATCAGTCAGAAGTCAGAATGGGGTTAGATGTTATTCAAGATAGAGACTTGGCGCATAGGGTACATAACTGGAAGACATTTACTAGAAATCAGTACAGTCACTTACAAATTTAAGTTAACCTTACAAATAAAAGATTGAAGACAAAATGTGTGAGTGTGAAATTCTTTCATATGTTCAATAGAGTCAGAGAGTAACCCATAGCTTTTATAGTTTTGCTAGACAGCAGTTCTCTGGAAGAAATAAAATGGTGACTTGCCTGAGACAGGACACAAATGACATAAGAGACAGTCTGATACAACATTCCATTTCTCCAGTACTGGACCAGTAGCAGTACTATTCTTCAACATCACTGCCAATAGGCTCATCATCACTACTGCCTGAACAATGCTTTGAAGTGCCCCTGAGTATCCTGCAAATACATCATAGTTTAGTTTAGTAAAAGTTAGAATTTCACTGCTTTCTGGAAAGAGTTTTCTCCTCCTAATTCTAGCAACATAGCCAGCAGCACTAAATATTATTTCTAAATAGACACGTGTTGCTGGGCAACTTAAATAGTAAAGGGCCACTTTTTGTAATGCTGGCCAGACCACACCCTTTTCATGCCAATATTGAAGTGGGTCATCTCAAAGATTTATCTTTCTGGGATCCTTTAAGAGGTCATCCACCATACTGCTTGCTGAGTAGCTTGTAATGAAAGAAGTAACAGCACTGCCCCTTTCTATATCATCCAATCCTGCCCAAATGTTGTCCATGGAGGCACCATACACATTGCCCCTGAGTTCCAACTCATAGTGCATGGCTTTTCTTATTATTCTACCTTCACTGGTATCTGTTTCTTGGAAAGGAGCATGGCTTTTGTGATTAGCAGCTGCAGCACTTCTAGTTGGAGTTTCTGTTGTCATTTTAGAGCAACTTTATTAAGGAGCAGTTCTTTATAATGGTTGAGGTCTACGCTACCAGATTGAGAAGACCTGGCAAACTGGTTTTGAAACAGGATCTAACGTTGCTATACATGTAATGTTCAGATTCAAAATCATTGGCAATCCTACGGTCTGTTTCAAATGCAAAGACAGATTTTCAGCAAAGTGGCCGCCTGTGCTTGCACCTTGCTCTTCAAATGTTTCTAGGAATCTTTTCAGTCTCGCATGAGAAGATGTATCATAGGAATCACTTGACTTATGGTTGTGCTCTCAGCACTGCATCACGCTTGGCTTCCTCACATAGCTGTAGCAACTGACTTAAATATGATATAAGATTCCATTGCTCGAGGATGAGTGTAGCATCCCCTTTCCCTACTGCATGGTCCATGGTGTACTGGTACACTGCTTTGCATTGTTCTTGAAGCCTCTGTAACACGTACAAGATGGAGTTCCACCTAGTGGCAACTTCTTGCTTTTTAGCTGGTGAATTTTGCAGTAAATGCTGTTTGCATCTACTGCAAAATTTTCACAGTCTTTTACAGAGTGCCTAAAGTGACCACATGCAGTATCTTACGTGCAGCACCCAGCATATTCTGCACATTCCTGTCTTCACTAAGTCCTATACCACTAAATTGAGTGTATGTGCAAAACGTGGTAAATGCAGAAACCCACCATACTTTAACGCTTTCACAAAGTTGGCTCTATTGTCTGCAACCACAAATCCTAGGGAAATGCCATGAAGGGAAAGCCATTCTGAGAACAGTTTCTTTAGCTTGTGTAAGATGTTCACACCAGTGTGATTTTCTTTGTCAAAGCTTGCAATACAGAGGGCAGCCTGTTACGTGAGGATTTTGTTGGCCTTTGGTGGTGCCAGAGGATGTTGCAGAGAAAATGATACACAGTGAGCAGTAACAATCAAGTAGTCTACTGTTTGTCCACTCATCCACATATCTGTTGTTATATGTACTTATTCAACAGCCAGTGACTGCAAGGCACTGTTTTTACCTTCTGGCACAGTTCCCTATAAAGAGCTGGCACAGCCATTCTGAAGAAATATGTCCGCGATGGCAGCCGATATCGAGGGGCAGCAAGTTTCGTCACCTCCCAAAACCCAGCAGAGTCAGCAATAGAAAATGGGGGCATGTCCAGTGCAATCATTGTAGATACTACTTTATTTAACTGCTGAACAGTTGGATGGCTTTGGTCATATTTAGTTCTCCATTCCAAAGCCTGCTGCATCATTAACTGTTTCTAAGGTGTGACTGGCACACTAAAACAGGCTGGAGGAGATGGAGAAGAACTCATTCTGTAGTCAATTGGGGAGCTTTCTGATTCTGATAAAGACATGGCAGATAAAGGGGGTGATGCAGTCAAAGTCCTGCTCAATGTCTGAAGGGTTTGTTGTATATGGACAAATTTAGCTATACCACCTGTGTGAGTACCAGTGTTAACCTGTACATCCTCTGCCATGTCACCTTGTGACTCATTCCTGGCCCACTGTAGTGGATGGATCCACTGTAAGTGTCTTATTAAGGTTGATATGCCAAGGTTGCTTGCCTGTCTTCCTCTGCTGAAAGATGCCTTACATAAGTAGCATATTGCATGCATACTGTTCTTTTGATCAAAGTGAGAAAACTCCAAATGGATAGGGGGTGCCTTTTTTGTTTTTGTCCCTGGCATTGCAACTTCTGAATCATCATCAAGCATGTATATGTTCATTTCTGTATTTTATTTTCCTCAATGCCTTCACTTGACAATTGGGTGTGAGGCCTGCTCTCAGCAGAGGAGACAAGCAAGCCAGGCATAACTTCCTTTTCAGTTTCACTGGCTCCTAATGACCTTTCCTCTGATGACCTTTCCCTGGGTTTTTATGTTTGCTTGCACGCATGTGCAAGAAACATAGTGCCATCATCCGAGTTTTCAGAGGTGTGGCAGCCCTCTTCCAATTCAGTCAGTGTGTTTGCAGGCGTGGCCGCAGTTCTCCAATGCCTGCTGAGCTGTCTATGACAGCTCCAAAATGCAGTGGCATACAGTTAAAAGGGGAGCTCACGCTTCGGTGAAGAGATCAGATGTCGCCTGCTCATGCGTGCTCCCCCTACCACCCTACATACGCCGCACGCGCCGCGCCGCGCACGCATGCTGCTGCTTCCCACCACGCACACATTGTAGTAGACGTGGGGTGCCCAATCCCCGACGGCTGTGCTGCACCCCCAAAAACACAGTTCCATATGCCGCACTGGGTGCCCACCCCAGCATGGCTACAAGTCAGATATAGCCGATGGGGATCCACTGTGTACCCCCAGAGTACAGGTGCCATGCTGGGAGCCCACCACAGCTTGGCAACAGATGCTATGGCCGACAGGGTACCCAATCCCTCGCTTGCTCCAGGCCCCTCAATCAGTCTTCCTTCTGCCACGCTGGGAGCCCACCCCAGCGTGGCAAACGCCCCGCCGTCATGCTATTAAAACCTGAAACTTAAAACGGTCCTCGCTGTGTCTGCCCCCACCCGCACCCACCCACTGCGCACCCTGCCTCCCCCACCCCCTCACCCCATACTTACCTCTGGACTCTGGCACGACGATTCGGTGGACCGGGAACACGCCTGCACTTCTTCAAAGCCAACCGCGAACTGAGGAAATGCCGTAGCAGTATAATGGGTTAGATAGGGTTTTTTCAACTTTGCTGCATATCTCAGACATTTTTGGAATTTTTGCACCAAATTTTCAACATGGGGTTTTTGGGACCCCTTTTCATGAATGCTCTCATGGACATTGCGTTAATCGGGCCCGGAGGGTGATTTCGCAGTCACTGCGCAAAATCACCTTTTGGGACTGAGTAATGAAACGACACTGCCACTGTTCATAAGGTGGGCTCTCAAAAAGTCTATGTTGAAAATTTGGTGAAAAAATTCCTAAAAATGACTGTTTTACGAGCGAGCATTGCGCAGTTCCTACGCACACTCGTAAGTTTGCAAATTTTCAATATTTTCACTCCAGATTTTCAACATTGCCATTTTACCACACCTAGTACAGCTGTCATTTTTCAAATCTTGCCCAAAACGTGTTTCCTCCCATGTAGCGTGCAATGGTGCAGTCTGTGTGCGAAATCAATGTATGGGACACATTAAGAAAATCACAGTAACACTTTTAATGAGCAGAGGTCTTAAAATGGCTATGTTGAAAATTTGGTGAAAAAATTCCTTAAAATGACTGTTTTACGAGCGTGCATTGCGCAGTTCCTACGCACACTCGTAAGTTTGCAAATTTTCAATATTTTCACTCCAGATTTTCAACATTGCCATTTTACCACACCTAGTACAGCTGTCATTTTTCAAATCTTGCCCAAAACGTGTTTCCTCCCATGTAGCGTGCAATGGTGCAGTCTGTGTGCGAAATCAATGTATGGGACACATTAAGAAAATCACAGTAACACTTTTAATGAGCAGAGGTCTTAAAATGGCTATGTTGAAAATTTGGTGAAAAAATTCCTTAAAATGACTGTTTTACGAGCGCGCATTGCGCAGTTCCTACGCACACTCGTAAGTTTGCAAATTTTCAATATTTTCACTCCAGATTTTTCACATTGCCATTTTATTACACTTCCTTCTGAACAGTACAGCTGCTATTTTTCACATGTCGCCCAAAATGTGTTTCCGCACATGTAGCGCACAATGGTGCAGTCGGTGTGCGAAAGCAATGTTTGGGACAGATTAAGAAAATCACAGTTACATTGTTCATGAGCAGAGGTCTTAAAATGGCTATGTTGAAAATTTGGTGACAAAAGTCCATAAAATGACTGTGTTACGAGTGAGCATTGCGCAGTTTCCACGCACCCTCGTAAGTTCATGACTTTGTAATATTTTCAGTCCAGATTTTCACCAGTGGCATTTTTCCACTCTTCCTTATGAACAGTACAGCTGTCATTTTCACATGGCCGAAATGTGTTTTCACACTTTCAGCGCAGAGATGCATGGTCGCTGTGGGAAATCATTGTTCGGGACAGATAATGAAAATCACAGTGACACTGTTCATGATCGGAGGCACCAAAATGCCTGAGTTGCCAATCTGCCGGAAAAAAAATCCCCAAACTAATTACATTATGGGTGTGCATTGCACAGTTTCTATGCATGCTCGTGACTTCACCAGTTTTTTTAGTATTTTTACTGCAGATTTGCAACATTGCCATTTTTTACACCTCCACATGAACAGTACAGCTGTCATTTTTCACATCCTGTTTGGAATGTGTTTTGCACCGAGGTGCTAAATGCCGTAGTCGCTGTGCATAAGCAGCTTTCGGCTAACAAACTGATATTGCCACTGTTCATGAGGTGGGGGGTCTCAAAAAAAACATGTTGAAAATTTGGAGTGAAAATACCAACGAATGCCTGAGGTGTTAGGGTTTCCAACCATAACGCCCCACCCTGTAGAGAATGACAGGCATCAGGGGTGTGACTTGGGATTCTTGCCTGTAATGCTCATACCACTCCACACCCTGCAGCCAGTGAGAGGCATCGAGGTATGCCTTGGACTCTTCTGCCCCAAAGTTCACCCCATTCTCCTATACCGCACTCCATCTCACCGTATTTCCTGATGGAATGAGGTACATAAGGGCCAAAGACCCTCAAGGCACACCGTGACACTTGTCGGTGTCTGCAGGGTAGGGTGTGGTGAAATGTTGTGGTCGATGCCTGATTGACGCCCAAAGGCACACCCCAATGCCTGTCACTTCTGCAGGGTGGTGGTGGGGTTAGCTTAGTTCAATACTTCACTGCCATTTCTATTATGCAGCTCTGTAACTTCTATATCTACTAATGCCAATGCCAGCAAGCAAACACTCAGCATTGACAAATGCTTGTTTTGATCTGGCATCTCATAGGTTCCTCTGGCTCTGAGCCTCATCATCAGAGTCCCCATCATGTACTGCTTTTCTTTCAGGAATGTATTCACTGCCATTATTATCTACATGGTCTGATTCTGAGGAATGATAAATGTTAGAATCTTGAGAAAGTGGCTCAGTGTATGCATGTGTGTTTATTCATTCCTTTCCACTATATGTAGTGCCTGCAGCTGCCTTTATTTTTCAATAACTGTACCTTTGGCAAATCTACTTTTATTAGTCACTGGTTCAGCACCTGAGCTTTTCTTGTTGCCCTTTAACTTGGCCTGTATTTGTTAACTGGGTATCACCTGCAGCAACAGAAAAATATAATGGAATCTCAGAAGACAAAGACTCAGAGCATGAAGAAGCTTCAATCAGTAAAGGAGAGGATGCACCCACTAAAGTAGAAGAAACACTTTTTGCTTTTGTGACTGTGTTTTTTTCTTCTGAATTGCTGTCTTTGTCTTGGACACTTGTTTCACAGACCTACTCCCTCCCATCATTATTTTAATAACAGTTGCTGATCACTAATGAAGCCAACCTCCAAGAAAAAAAAATAGTACCTAACTTGCTACTTTCCTGGGTCACCCTGGGGAAATAGGTGGCAATGATGATGAGTAGTTAGTAGTGTACATCCCAAGGCAAAGAATATGAACTGGTTAACCAGCTAAGACTACAATTTGGGGCTACTATGCAACTGCCAAGAGATGCTCCCTCCTTCCAAAATATTTTATGTGTGACACAAGCCTGTATTCGACAGAACTACCCCCAAAAAAATATGACTGTCCTGTCCCAACTACTGCTTGTGTGGGAATAGGCTGGTGACACTTTGCACACAGAGGATATTCAACGGCAGGGCTTCCCCCTCCCTCCAAAATGCTTCATGCTGACGCAAGCCTTTATTTGACAGGACTACATACAAAAAAAAAATATGGTCCTCCTGTCCCTGTCCTGACTCCTGCTTGTGCGGGAAATGGCTGGTGACACTGTGCAAACAGAGTCTTTATTTATTTAAAAGTATCGGATTTACAAACCTTTGAGTCAGGGACTCATTTACAAAGGCACCTCGTCGAGAGTAAGACAAGACAATACAGGTCATAAAATACAATAGCTCAGAGAGCAGACTGTTATAACAGTCATTCACTGGAGACACATTGGTAGCAGTAGTTATACAATACATATTTTAGGCACACAAGTACCACGTCAGGAGAGACCAAGGCAGTTCAACAATATACAATAGATCAAAACAATAGACAACAGGAGTCACAGGGTAGCCCAGAAAGTTCACAGGAGGGCTACAAGTGGTCAGAGGACCATATCATGACAGCGGATGACTGTCCGGTGGGGGGATTATGTACATTTGCAGCAGCAGGAGTCAAACAGGTGGCCTCTGAGGATGGCCTTGAAAGGACCTAGCTTAGTGGAGTCAGCTATGTAGGCTGGGAGGGAGTTGAAGCAGGCGGGTGCTCTGTAGTTGAGGGATCTCTGGGCTAGAGATGTCCTGGCCCTGGGGACTACAGTAGAAGTGAGGTCTTGACAGTGCTGCGGGTGGATACTGAGGGGGAGGCCCGGTGGAGGGAGGTAGAAACACCGGGGGGGGGAGAGAGAGCCCGAGCAGTGTCTTTTTTACTAGGAGGCAGGTTTGGAAGCAAAGTCTTTCCTCAAGATTGAGCAAATTGGTGGTGGAATAAAACAGACAGGTGTGAGTGTGCCTCAGGGCACCAGTCAGGAGCCTGCAGGTCTTATTTATGGAGAGCTGGATTTTAGCAAGGGCGGTATTGTCAGCAGCAGCATAGATGGGCAGATCATAGTTTACTAGAGACAGGACAGATGTTTAGAGGCTACTCAACTGCAGGGCTGTCCCTCCCTCCCTCCAAAATGTTTCACACATGATGAAAGCCTTTATTTGACAGTGTGATGGGCATGTGACCAGAGTAATGTATTTATTTATTTTTGTTAATTTCCTTTGTAAATATAATCATGCTTGTGTTGTATGTTGTGCTATTTGCAAAGATGGGCACAAAACATGGCTTCTGATGTCACATGACCAGACAGGTCTTATGGGAAACATTGGCAAAAGCTGATTAGGAGAATGTTCCCTTGGGAACATTCAGCCACAGATTCTGTAAGGCAGATGGGAGAGTACCAGTTTGAATGCCTCAGTCAGCTTAAAAGGCAAGAAGCGTGAGGTTACACACCTTGGACAGTCTTCAAAATAGAATCATAAACGTGGACAGAGCGGGGGGATGGAGTAAGCCAATTGGCCTGCATGTCCTCCATCCATCCAAACATACACCACACACACCCATACACAGGCACACTCATTGGGAGGGGAGCAGTGGAGGACTGTCACTTAAAGAGGTTAAAACCCTCCCGACAGGAGTAAGAAATAAATTGAGATACTATAAGAAAGCACTTCCTCTTGGAATTGGAACATCTGAAGACCAGGGACTCTGCCATACAAAGTCTGGCTGACTGGTAAAATATCATAGTAAGGGACAGTGCAATTCTGTAGCTAGGGCAGGTGAAGGATTTTAGGTGAAAATAGCTCAGAATTCTACTGTACACCAACTGTCTGTTCAACTTGTTTTATTTTCTGCTTCATAGTAAATGTGCAACCCTTTTGTTTCCCTATAAATACATCCCTGTTGTAAATACTTGTAGTCTTTTAGTAAAGACTCACATGTTTGTAAAATCAGTGACTGCTTGTTTTATTTAAAAGGGTAATTCTACTATTTCTGCTGGACTGTTTGTAGTCCATCTCTGAAGGGGCACTCTACCCACAATTATTGTGTTTGATCTTTCTGACCTTGTGCAAAGGAGGAGATAAGAAACCGGTTTCCCTGTGTCCTGTTGGTAAAACCCACTGTGGTGGCAGTGAACTTGAAATCCCTTGTAAGGAATTTCTGTCACAGACAGGACTGCAAAAAAAATTGTCCTCCATCCCCGTCCTGACTCCTGCTTGTATGGGAAAAGGCTGGTGATGCTGTGCAGACAGAGGCTACTCAACTGCAGGGCTGCCCCCTCCCTGCAACATGTTTCACATGTGATGCAAGCATTAATTTGACAGGACTACACAAACAAAATATGGTCCTCCTGTACCTGTCCCAACTCCTGCTTGTGTGGGAAATGGCTGGTGACACTGTGCAGACTGAGGCTACTCAGCTGCAAGGCTGACGCCTCCCTTCAAAATATTTCACATGTGATGCAAGACAAGACTACACAAAAAAAATATGGTCCTCCATCCCCGTCCTAACTCAGGCTTGTATGGGAAATGGCTGGTGATACTGTGCAAAGAGAGGCTACTCAACTGCAGGACTGCTCCCTCCCTAAAATGTTTCATATATAACTCAAGCCTTTATTTGACAGGACTACACAAAAATAGTATGATCCTACATCCCCATCCTGACTCCTACCACTGTGGGAAATGGCTGGTGGCACTGTGCACAGAGGCTACTCTACTGCAGGGCTGCCCCCTTCCCCAAATGTTTCACTGTGATAAAAGCCTTTATTTGACAGGACTACACAAAAAAATATGGCCCTTCTGTCCCAACTCCTACTTGTGTGGGAAATGGCTGGAGACACTGTGCAGACAGAGGCTACTCAACTGTAGGGCTGCCCCCTTCCTCCAAAATGTTTCACACGTAACGCAAGCCTTTATTTGACAGGAAGGACTACACACAAAAAAATATGGTCCTCCTGTCCAGACTCCTGTTTGTGTGAAAAATGGCTGGTGACACAGTGCAGACAGAGGCTACTCAACTGCAGGGCTGCCCCCTCATCAAAACATTTTATATTTGATACAAGCCTTTATTTGACAGGACTACACATAAAAATGTGGTCCTCATGTCCTGACCCCTGCTTGTGTGGGAAATGGCTGGTGACACTGCTTTGACAGAGCTTTGGGGTGGTTACACAAGTGGATTCCTCAGTGTCTTATAGTATGCCAGTATCCCTGCTGACCTGAATAAGCTCAGTCACCTCCTCAGCTTAGGCTCACTAAGTACAGGTGCCTGTTTTCATGGGCGACCTGGGAGCACTGGGGAGGTCAAGTGACTTGCTCAGAGTCACACAGTATGCGAGTGGAAGTTGTGGGAAAAATATCAAACCCAGGTCTGTTTGCTGGATGTCCCACCAAGTGCATTCACAGCACATTACTCCAAGGGCTATACTGCCAGGCAGCAAGACAACTAAGTGCCAGTCTAGTGGAACTAACTGAACTTGAATTGACCAAGTTCTTGCACTGCAGTACTTGTGTTTTTGTTTATGTCTGATGCTGCACTTGTACTGTGCCACTGCTGTGCTTTGGGGCTAAATAATGCAGTATCACTGTTCCCCTCCACTCTGAGTCTCCCTCCACTATGCCTTGCTATTTGCAAGCTTCTGTCATCAGGAACAGGCGCCCCCACACAGAAACACAGTCAATCCCTGGTCCACATCACTCCCGAGACTTGACCCTCTCAGTTATTTTTCTTAGTTTTTCCTGTGGAAGTGGTCCACGATGGAGACCCATTGTTTCCTTCCTTCCCACCTGGACACTCACTCCCCAGTCCCAGGACTATGTTCCTTCTAAGTCCCGCCTGACCCCCCAGTTCTTTTGTATTTATTTTGCTCTCTTACTCTTGTTTTCAGGTGCCAGTCAACCTGACTCAACACACTGGGACCCTTCCTTCCTCCCGACTGCTCGCCACCAAGGACGCCTGAGAGCTCTTCTCCCCTCAGTGGCTCAATTCAAATGGTGCCAAGGAAAGCTGTGCATCCAGCAATACTCCAGTTTGTGCATGTGCAAACTGGAGTATCTGAGCCACCAACTCAATAGCTCTCTTCTGACCTGTCACATGACAGGCAGAAGCTGGAAAACAACATTGGAGATCCAACCCAAGTCAGCAAGGTTCAGCTCAGATCTCATGGAAACTGAGCTGTATGTGTTCAGAATAGCTCAGTTTCATCCCCACAGGGTCGGCACACCTCTAGTATAAACAATACTCCAGGTAGTAGCAGCATAGATGTCAGTTGCAGAGGCATTCTGAACCATGCCAAAGAAGTGATCATGCTATGCGTGGAATGACCACAAACAGAACAGGGCAGCTCCTTACTGTGCTTCCTATAGCAAAAAAAATAAAAATACTCAACATAATAATGTTGTTTCTTCCAAAAGTCTAACAAATGCAATCATTCCCCTGGAATGAGCAGCCCCGAAGCTTTTGGCATTTTATGCAAGTGATGGAATTTAGAATTAAATTCAAATGATGAAAGTCACGCTCACCACTGCATTTTAACGTGAGATTTATTTCTAAAGCTAGAGTGAGCTGTGACCGCTAAAAGTAGCTAAATGGCTACCAAAAAAATTTTACATTTTTATGAAAAATATTTTTTTAATTTGATAAAACAAGACAGCACAAATAAATTTGTTGTGAAATAATAAAGTCAGTCAGACCACTTAGCAACAATTGTAAAGGCACTGTAACAAGTAATGCTCCAGCAAGTAAAAAATAAATAGATTCTTGTCTAAACCTTTTTCCAGGTTCTGGAAGAAGAGGCAGGGATTAGGGATTATTAAATTTAGTGAGAGATCCCTTGGAAGAAACAACATTACTACGGTGAGTAATTTTTTCCTCAAACCCCAGGTATCCCTTACTTATGTTTAAGAACTGCAGACTCCATAGCAGCACCTTGGGAGACTGGGTACAGAACCTGTTTAGGGAAGAGGTTCTGCAAGACAGCAGTGCCAAAGCTGGCATCCCTTCTGGACTGTATGTCCAAACAGTAGTGTTTTGTGAAAGTGTGCACTGTTTTCCAGGTAGCTGCTTTACAAATTTCTTGCAGAGGGATACCCCTTGATGCTGCCACACAGAGGCAGTGGTGCCTCTTGTAGAGTGTGCCCTGAGCCCTCTGGGTGGTAGTTTGCCAGCTTTATCATAAAGATTTGTATGCAGGAGACTATCTAGTGAGAAACTGGCTGCTCTCACGTGGCTCACTGGTGAATAATATTGTTAGAACTAATATCCCAATTTCAATTGCCTCCCTTCTTCTTCCTCAGACGTCCTCCTCCTAGGGCCTCCGCTCCACTGATAGATCCCTACCACGCATCCCTAGGTGCAAACCTCCAAGAGAACCTGTGCCTTTTTCTATGCAGCCCCAAAATTTTGGAACTCCTTTCCACTTGGCAACCAGCTCACTCCAAGTCATGCCCATTTTAAAAAGTGATCTGATCTCATCTATTGAAGCCTACCCCATGCATATGCTTCAATCTACTCTAACTTTACTTGACTATTCAAGCCTGTTCCTTCCACCCACAACCATGCTGTATCTGGCTTCTACCATGATTCTACCTCTATTGTCACTCTTCCTCACCCCTGGGACATAACTCTCTCTACCCTCTGTCAACCTCTACTCAGACTTGGCCAGTTGTGAACTGGACCTAGATATTGCTGTTAGATTGTATTAGAATCTATTTTTTGCCTGTGGCACTTACTTGGAACCTTCACTGTTTCTTGACTGTTATATTATATGTCTGACTGTCTTATCCAATGATGTACCATGTCTACTGTTAACTGCTGTATTGTTTGACTGCCTTATCCAATCATGTACCATGTCTGTCAGCTGCTGTATCCTTCTATTTGTGACCCCACCTTGTATTTTACTGTACTGCCTTGTTTGTAACCTCCCTAGTTGTGTCTGAAAATAGTCATCCCTATGGCTAGCACACCCGCCCGCTAACCAAAAACTAAATGAAATAAATAAATGGTTCTCTTGGATGCTGGTTTTCATTCCCCACTTCAACATAGGTAACAAACAGTTGAGTACTAGTGGACCTTATGTCTTTTGTGTGGTCCAACTAGTAACTCGGTACCCTTTTCACATCCGGACTGTGGCGCTCTTGCTCACCTGTGCTGGATTTTTCTGTAATGAAAACTGAAAGGGCAATTGACTAACTCAGATGGAATTTAGACACCACTTTTGGGAGGGATTTTCTGTTTGCCCTCAGGACTATGGAAAATTACATAGTTAGAATCTGTGTGGATATCCTGTAACTGGCTTACGCTTCTGGCAGATGTCACTACCGCAAGGAAAACTGTTCTCCAGGTGACATAGAATACTTCAGTGTAGCTGTGGCCATAGGCTTAAAAGGGGCCTCTATCAGCTGGGCAGTGCACACATTCCAATACCAAGGAGAGACTGGGTCCCACACTAGAGGGTACAGTATGATTAAACCCTTGAAAAATATTTTGAAAATGGGTTGTGAGGCCACTGACCTGTCTTTGCCAGCTGATGTGTAAGCTGATACTGCTGACAAATGGACCTTCAGGGTTGAAACCCTTAGGCCTAAGGACTGAAGGTGCTCTAGGTAGCCCAGGATTTGAGAAAATAAAATCGTGGCACTCACCGCCAAAAAGCCATTGCAGACAGTGTAAGTTTAGCACTCTTTATTAGCCAAGGTTATTTTATTTGTTTATTCAAATCTTGGTCAAGGTTAAGTGAAAATTAGCAGCTCCAAAAAGACTAATAGATGCCTAACGCATTTCACACAAAGTGTGCTTTATAAAATGCGAAATGCCTGGGTGATTACTTCATTTTATATTGCCAGATTAAAGGTACAGAGCATATCAACGCCTAGAATCATTCAGTGCAAAGTATCAAAGTGACAGACTAGTACAACGGTTAATAGCTATAGATAAATACTATAAATATACTGCAAATGCATAAATACAGAAGTGCAATTGTGCCTAACCAGTGTAAAACTAAGTCATTATTCAGTAGTCCAGGATTGTAGACAGGCTTTCCCGGAGGGATTGATTATCTAGGAGAATACCGGAAGGAGAATCTTTTCCGCTTTGAAGCAAATGTTCTCCTTGGTGCTGGCTTCCTAGAAACCTTCATCAATTCCATTATTTTTTATGTTGCTTGCACAAGAAACATTTTGCTACAGAAAATGGCATTTCAGAGACATGTCACTGACTAGCCCAATGCAGGTCAAGTTGCATTGGGCTCATCCTTGACTGACCAATGATCATGCACGCTAAGTATGACAGTGGTTCACAGATTATGGGTGGAAACTTTGTGTAGTTGAAATGAATGAAGCACTCCAATTTATCTGTTTCATTTGCATAAGGCCATCCCCCGGAACACACTGCCCCCTCCGCGCACTACTTTAAAGCAACTTACCATGTTTTTGTGTTTCAATTCTGGCATACCCCCAGCATCATCAGTGTGGATTTCCTGGTGAATCGCAACTATATTTATGTTTTATAATGAGGAACTGCCAATTTTTAAAGTTTTCACTCCACATGGTTCTTTGTATTTTTTTTTCTATAAGTTCATGCATGAGCAATCGTGTCCCTGTGCACATGTGACATCACCACAGGGGGTACTTACCCCATGGGGCTAGTCACACCTCAGTACAAACATCCAGGGCTCTCTCTACAACATGGGAGGCACCATCATGCTGTTTTTCATCTGTAATCTACTCTGTTAACTGGCACACCTGCCTACCTATGAATGAAAGTGCCTGTATAATTGCAAAGACGTTCTGAAAATAGTCACTGTAATTCCAACTTCAGCCTGCTTGTGACACTGCTCTTTGCTGAGCCAAGAAGCACCGCATGGCTCACAACAGTGGCTGTGCAGGCAACCTGGAGCATTTTTGCTTGTACAGTTGCAGTACTTCAGTGTTATATTAAAGAGCTAGTGGAGCCAAAAGGATCTACGATGCTGAGTTGACAATGAACTCATCGACCGGCATTGCAGTGCCAGGCTCCTTGCTGACTGTGAGTTGCAGTTGGCAGGGAGCCACGCACAGCAGAGTCTGTGTTTTTCTTTGGGGGACTGTGCCCCCCCAAACCCCCCCACACAGGGGGCTCTGCTCCCGCAACCCCATCACTATGGCTACCAATTCTGAGTAGGAGCTGGTTCAAGGAGGGGGTGCAAGGTAGGGGAAAGTGTTGCCGGGTTCTGGGCATAACCCCTACAATGACATGGCACTGTTGTCGGCAGCAACATATGTCACTGTAGGGGTTTCGCAGCAGGAGATGTATACCAAATCAAAACAGGCAAACAAGAAAATAATACAAATTAGTCAGTTGTAACATTTTATTTCTGAAGTATTTTTCTTTTGCTCATCAGAAAGTATTCTATGTGATAATATTGTGCTGGATGTGTGGAACAGCTCTAGCTTGGCAACTGACATATCTTGCACTACTGCCCCCCACTACATCAACAGCATTATGCTCTCACTAACAGTGACATCACAGGTGAATGACCTGTCAGTCACTCACTTGCTGTTCCTAAGTAGCAGTGATGTCACAGTCAGTGAGGTCACAATGCTGATGATGTACTGTGGGGTAGTAGTGCAAGATATGTCAGCTGCCAGGCTAAGAGCTGTTCCACACATCACACCTACTAACATCAGGTATGCAATCTTCTAATTAAACAAAGGGGAAAGAAAAGGTACCTCAAATATTAAAGGTAATGATAGGCTACTTTTAAAATATAATATTAGTTTTAGGCAGTACACTAGCTGTTTAACACAAGTTACTGCATTAAAGTATTCAAAATGTGAGTAGAATGCCACAGTGCTGATTTCCTCTATGTTTAAACACATAGTTTACCATAGTAACTGGCCCATTTCATGCCATAAACATTGCATATTTCCAGTTACTCATTTACATCTTAGGAAGGAGTTTTCAGAGGCTGCACTATGCGATTCACGGAAAACATTGCACAATTCTGAACACCTTATTTACCATTTACTTAAACTCCGGTTTTAAATTTACAAGAGATCCAGTTGGGATTATCCTATATGACAAGATTGTACCTACTTTCAAACAGCATACTTTGCCTGGTCTCCAGGTAAGGCAGAACGTCACTGTGCTCTACCTATATTTATACACATGGTTATCATGGTAACAAAGCACGTTTCACTCCAAAATCACGCGCTTGCTTGATTGCATTTTTCACATACAAGAATTTCACAAAGTTGCTGAACTATGTGAGGTTATAAAATTACAGAGTTACATATTGGTTTTACCAAAATCTTAAAAGTAGCAAGAGGGCATCAGGTCCATTTGCTTATAGTGCTTTGTTTCATATTTGTAAAAGTTGAAAGTTTTCAGATTTTTAATATCTTTTTGGGCATGCAAGTAATTTTTGCATGAAACAGGCTTGGTTACCATGGTAACCTTTGTGTATATATATGGAGTAGGGTGCAGTGGTATTCTATTTACCTGGAAAACAGACATTAAAAAGAAGTATGTAATTTGGAAGTAGGTACAATATTATGACATTGGCTATCCTGAATGGATCTCTATGTTTATTTAAATAACTGGAGTTTAAATAAACAGTAAATAAGGGCACTCAAAATGTTATAGATTTCACAGATCAAATCAAGCTTATAATAGAATTATGTCTTTAGTGCTTGCCTTTTATAGTCTTTTACTAATCCTGAATTTTGTAAGTTTAACTAACCCCAAATTTAGCCTCATTACCCATAACCTTGTCAAACCTATTTTTAAAAGTGTTTATATTTTAACTTTCAATTACTTCCAGTGGAAGACCATTCCAAAATGTAATCACCCTTTGGCTGTACCAGTTCTTTCTGAGTAGTAAGTTTCATTTCTGTAGATGGAGTTGCTTAGATTGTCTCCACCGCTAACTTTGCCATGATTAAGCACAAAGCCAAATTCAGCTCTAAGGTTGTCGTTTTCCATTGCTCTATAAAGCATACACAAGTCCCCCGTGCCTTCTGTATTGTAGTGAATAAAGGTTAAGTGTTTTCAATCTTTCTTGATAGGGTGTCTCCTTTAAACCCACAATAGACCTAGTCATTCTTACGCTGTACTGCTTGACCCTTTTAACATGAAGACCCTTGTCTTCTTTGCTATATAGGGACCATATCTGGACACAGTACTTCAGGTGGGGCCTGACCAGTGCGACATATAGGGGAGTATTACTTCCCTAGCTTGACTGGAAATATGCCTGAAGATATAATTTAGTATTTGGTTGGCCTTTTCACTTGGTCCCTACAATGTATGCTAAATTTAAGGTCAGGGCTAATGGTCACACCAAGGTCTTTTTCGCAGTGTGTTTCAATTAAAGGTTCTTTGCTCAAGTAGTACTTATGTTGTTTATTTTGGGTACCTAAGTGCATAACTTTGCATTTGCTAATATTTAGAGCCAATTTACTATGTTTAGCCCAAGTGAAAATGTGGTCCAATGCTTCTGCATGGCAGTAGTGCTGTCCAATCTGTTCACTACTGTTTTCAGATGACAGTCGTCAGCAAATTTTGACAACCAGATGTTTGATGAATCCAATTTTAGTGATGAAATGTATATGTTAAAAGGATGGGATCAGGACCAACCCCTGTGGCACAGTGTTTTCTGTCATCTCATAGTACAGCCTCTGTAAACCCCTTCCTAAGATGTAAAATGAGTAACTGGAAATGTGCAAAGTTTGTAGTGTGAAACAGACCAGGTTACTATAGTAACATATGTGTTTGGAAATAAGCGCCGTGGTGTTCTGCTCACATTTTGCATACTTTTGTATTTAGTAACTTATGTTAATATAACAGCACTAGCGCTCAGGAATAATACAAAGTATAACTATTTATTGTGAAAATCTGTATATATTGATAGAGTTTTTTCTTGGAATTTGTGTAACCGATGGATTTGCTCACTTGTTGCAGCAGAATTTCACCACTGAAACAAATACGGCAACAGAAGAATGGTCTTGAAGCTTTTGTTTAAACAAAACAAAAATTTAAAAGATATAACTTATTCCTAAGTTACTAAAATAATTAAACCAATTCTGAATAAAGCAGTTAAAACAAATTTTCTTACAAACAAAAGAAAACCTAAAAGATATATGAAATGGGGTACATTTCATTTCTGACAGGGGCACAATTCTGGACATGTGATTCCACAGGAGTACTTTCAGTTGTTTTGTTTTGTTTTCAGATGATCATATAAACTATCATGAACAGTGTATAGGCCAGAATTGTTCTATCAACACTAAATTTGTTTAGTTTCTAAAACATTATTTTGAACATTATGTTAGGTAAAATATTATATGCTCAATTTGCAACTTTTATTTTAGCCTATTGGTGTGCAAGCTATTTGATTTTTGAGTGGAATGTTCAGTATATAGCTTCATTATGGTGAGACTTTTGATTTATGAAATTAAAAAAAGGAACAGCCTCATTATGACAGTTCTTACAGTCACATGGCTTTACATTAGTTCAGTAAGTAGTTTATCAGCAACAGTATATCACAATTTATT
Organism: Neoceratodus forsteri; assembly: GCA_016271365.2. Taxonomy (NCBI): domain Eukaryota; kingdom Metazoa; phylum Chordata; order Ceratodontiformes; family Ceratodontidae; genus Neoceratodus; species Neoceratodus forsteri. The sequence continues at coordinate 861,564,971 of CM057451.1, read as the reverse complement.
TATTCATTTATTTACTCATTACAAATTGGGTTTACAACCTTTGAGTCAGAGACTCATTTACAAAGGCACCTTGTCGCGGGGGGGGGCAGACATTAAGACAGTCATTACAGTGCTGATTAAAACAGATGATAACATTACAGGTGCAGTAAAAGGAACATTTAACATAGATACACTTAGGTTACATAATGTAATAGTTTGTATGTTACTTAGGTTACATAATGTTACAAAATTGTGAGTTACACTCATGGATATAATAGGTCCTCAGAGAAGACAGCAGGGTTACATCCCTGTTTGGACCTAGTAGGGAAGGAGTGTGTCTGGGGAGGAAGAGGCTGTCCAGTGGACATTGTTGAGCCAGGGGGCAAGGCGGGTGGGTACCACAGGTTACAACAGGGGGGTTAGTTGCACCTACAACAGTGGGTATTAAAGATATGGTTCTGAAGGGCTGTTTTGAAGGAGCCAATTTTTTGCAAGTTGGAGATGCAGCTAGGGAGGGAGTTGAACCAGGTGGGGTCTCTGTAGAGGAAGGATCTCTGGGCAAGAGAGGTCTTGGTTCTGGGCACCTTGAAAGTGGGTGGTGATGGATGATGATGACTGCTGTAGGGAGGTGGAGACCCTGGGTGGGGAGAGTTCTAGCAGTGATTTCTTAGCGAGAAGGCAGGTCTGGTAGAGCAGTCGCTCCTCAAAGTTGAGCAGATTGGTGGTAGTATAGAGAAGGCAGGTGTGAGTTTAGCTGGGGGCACCAGTCAGGAGCCTACAGGCCTTATTGATGGAGAGCTGGATTTTGGAGAGGGCAGTGTTGTCAGCTGCGGCATAGATGGGCAAGCCTTAGTCCATGAGGGACAAGATGGAGGAGGTGATGGCCAGCCTGAGGGCAACCTGAGGCAGGCAATCCCCGTGCTAGTATAGCAGGCCAATCCAAGAGTTAATGGTGGCTGACAGGGCATTAATGTGGGTGTGGAAGGAGAGGGTAGTAACGAACGTGATGCCTAGGTACTTGTATGTGGTCACTTGTTCTAGCAGCTGCAGAGTGCTGGGGATAATCAAGAGGGGGGTATTTTTAGCTTTATTTTGGGGGTGGAAGAAGGGCATTGATTTGGTTTTCTTTAGGTTAATGACCAGTCTGCAGTCACAGAACCACCTTTTGGCTTGGTTGTAAACTTGCTGGAGGGATAATTGGAGGGAGGTGGGATTGGGATTGGGATGTGAGGCAATGAGGACTGCATCATCAGTGTAGAGGAGCATTTTACCAGTACATGAGCTGAGGAGGGTGTTGAGGTAGAGACTAAAAAATATTGGACCCAGGATGGAGACCTGAGGGACCCCGGAGCGAACAGTAAGAGTGCTGGAGAGGGAGCCGCTGATCTTGACACGCTGGGATCTAGCAGAGCGGTAGCTAGAGAACCAGGAAATGGGACCGCCAGAGAAGCCAAGTTGGTGGAGAGAGTCAAGTAGAAGGGGATGACAGACAGTGTTAAAGGCCTTGGAGAGGTCAATGAACACTGATCCTGCAAGGCTGTCAGAGTTGAGAGCAGCATGTAGGTGTTGGGAGAATTCCAGGAGAGCCGTGATTGTACTGTGTCCTGGGCAGAAACCGTGCTGCTCTGGGCACATAATGTCATACTTGGTTAGGTATTCAGAGAGCTGGATCAACACCACTTTTTCAAGGGCTTTAGAGAGTGGGGGGAGGATGGGGATTGGCCGGTAATTGTTGGGGGTGGACTGATCCCCACTCTTATGTATGGGTGTGATCTCAGCAGTTTTCCAAGAACTTGGGAACTGACCCAGGCATAGAGACTGGTTTAGAAGGTCAGTCAGGGGGACTAGGACTTTGTCCAAGAACATACGGAGGATCCCGGAGTCGAGGGGGTCACTGCTGGGGTTATTGCTGCCTAAGGCTTTTAGCAGGTGTAACCTGGCTTCTTGGGGGATAGGGTGCGCAGGTAGAATGGTGGGTGATGCAGGACCAGAGGGAGAGAGGTGGGGATTGGGTCAAAGAAGCTGCTGGGGAGGACCAAGCTTAGGTCAGAGAAGGCAGTGTTAAGGCAATCGGCTAGAAGGAGTGGATCTGTGGTGGGGGTGCCATTAATGGAGAGCTGAGATGGTGGGGGAGCGGGACTTCCCATTTAGCTCTTTCATATTATCCCAGAAGGTCCGGACTGAACCCCAAGTGGGAGCGAGGGTGGTCTGGTAGTGCTCTGCCTTGGCCCGCCTAACGGCCCAAGTGCACTAATTGCATTCTGCATTGTAGGCCTGTCTATCAGAAGCCTTTCCAGATTCTACAGCAATGTGCCAGAAATTATCTCTGTTTTTGAGTCTCTGGAGGAGGGGTGGGGTGATCCATGGGGCATTGCATTTTTTGGAGCGAATCCTGGTGAGGGTGGCGAAAAGGTCAGAAGCCTTACAGAAGGCATTTGTGAAGTGGTCAAGAGCTGAGTCAATGTCAAGGGCACGCTGGATAGGGGACCAGTCTAGCTTGGCTAGGTATTGTTTTAATTTTCTGTGGCTGCCGGGGCGTAAATGGTGGCGTAGAATGGCCTGGGACACTGACTTCAGAGTGGAGGATGACCAGAGACAGAGGACTGGGAGTGGTTGCAAGAGAGTTAGGAGGACAGTGACATCGGATTTTGTAGCGGCAGTTAGATATAACAACATCTAGGAGAGCTGGTGCCAGTAGAGTGGTTGAATCTGGTGGGCTAGGTGACTACCTGGGACATATCCAGAGCAGCAAAGGAGTCCCTTATATGGGAGGCAGTGGAGGCAAGCCAGTTAACACTGAGATCACCTAGGATGACTTGCTCCACTTTTGTGAGGAAGAGATGTGAGGCAGTCAATAAGGGACTGGACCGCTTGGTTTTGATTCCTCAGAGAATGCGTGGGAGATCGTGGAGGATGATTTTGGTGATTGTGGGAGGACTCGAAATGGCTGTCTGTTCTTTCTTCCAGGAATGGGCTCGAGTCCTTACACAATCCTGCTACTTTACATACCTTACCCTATATGCTTAGTTATATCACCTTATCTCCTGTATGCATTCTACACAGGCTGATTTGACGCAGGACATTCTTATGGTGAAATCTGAGATGCTCTCTTATCAATACGATAGAGCAAGGTCCCTAGCTTCAGAAAGCAAATTCGGTACACAGGGCATGCTCAGTTCCTTGTCCCCTTCAGGGCTTGTGCCTCCCATATCCACAGTTGCCATATGTGGTCCTTGCAGTTGACTCCGTATGATCCCCTGACTACCACTCCTCATGGTATGTTGTGTGTAACGTAATCTTACATAGAGAGTACCTTTGGCACCCACCCTTGTTTCACCTCCTCCTGACTCTCTGCCTTTGCCATCTCCTTCTGCTCTTCTGTACGATGTATTTGCTACTTTGCAGGCAGCGATCCAGCTGCAGGAGATGACCACTGCTATTGGAGAATTACCTTCAGATATTGCCCCGGGAATGGACAGGTTCCCTCCAGAGTTCTATAAAACCTTTGTGCATTACTTAGGTCTTACCCTAGTGGTTCTGTTCAATTGGATTTTACGTCATGGCACTCTACCCCCGACCTTATCCTGAGCCCTTTTAATTTTTATTTATAAAAAAGAGGACTGCACTTTTCTCTCCAACTGGCAGTCTTTGAGCCTTTTGAACACAGATTATAAGATTCTGGCCTGCATATTAGCAGCCCATCTCATGCAGACCAACCCTTTTTTAATTTCCCCCCACAAGGTTTTGCCATCCCTACCCGTCATCTAACTGACCATCTTCTCAGGGAGCTCTTTGAGCGAGGCTGTCATGGCCACTGCACTGGAGTAGTCCTATCTTTATACCAGGAATGTGCATTTGACCAGGTGGCTCATGATTATTTGTTTGCTGTGCTTACTAGACATGGTCTCCCCTCGCTGTTTATTGAATGGATCCAGATCCTTTATAAAACTGCTATGCTTACCCTGTTAATAAACTCTTACATAGGTGAATCTTTCCTGTTGTGCTGTGGAGTGCACCAAGGATGTCCCTTAAGTTCCTCGTTATACGTGTTTTCTATTGACCTCATGCTTCGTCTCCTTTCTCACTCCCCGAATATTCATGGCATTACTATGTCACCTTAGCTCCCGGATTTCCATATCCTGGCCTATGCAGATGATGTCTGCATCATGTTGCCTGATACTAATCTTCTTCCACAGCCCTTGCTTCTTTCTCTTTACGCAGTGATCTAGCTCTACCATTAATTATTTCAAAATGTGATTATCCCCTGCTCCCCTGCCTCCAGGAAGCTCACAGTCCTACAGAATATCCCTGTGTGCATGGGCCCTGTGAGAATATGGGGATCTACTATAATCATCCTGACCCAGGCATTTTAACTGGGAAACGTGTTTTGTCCACTGCTACTCGATGCTTGTTAGTTTGGAAACAGAACTCTGGCCAAGTTTAAAATGTGTTTACCTTATTAAAACACTATGTTGCTCCTTGTTTCACCTATGTCGCTCAATGAGACCTCTCACTCCCATCTCTGGAGACCAGAACTTACAGGTTTTTTTTCAGGGACTTTGGGGCTCTGGCCTCAACCCTCTTAAGAGGGATATCACTTACTGTGAGTGTAGTGCGGGAGGTTTTCACGTGGTGAACCCCATAGCTTTTTATTATAGTATATTTTTTTCAGTTAATTTCTCCCTCCTTTTTAAACCAGGTGTGTTGGTCTGGCATCCCCTACTGTGGGACTGGATTGTACCACTTCTAGCCTTTCCTTCGGTTGCACATATTTGCTCCTTGGGACGACAATATTTGTAAGTATTTCCTAGTTATGTTTTTTTTCTGCTAAACAATTGGACTCTTGGCACTTGTCATTTGATGACTGTGCTCACCTCCCTCAGAAAGGGTTGTATGCGTAAGTTCTGGCTCGTAATTTTCATTCTCCTTTGGAGGTAACATTCTGTCCCCCATTGCAACTCCAGTCTGCTTTGGCTCAATCGTGGAACACCTCCATCCCTCAGTACATGTGGGACATTGTGCGGCTTTGCTTCCATGGGAAATTGGCTGTCCAGGACTCATTGAAATATAAGTCTCACCATGACCGACTTTGTCCTCATTCCTCCTGTCCTCAGACCCTTGAAACACTCAGACATTTTCTTTCTGCATGTCTCTCCAGTGTTGAATTTAAGCAACAAGTTAGCAACATGTGGTTTAACACTTCCTTTTCTGCTGTGGTTTATGAGATTGTGGTATTAAATCTTTTTCCTCCAATTTGGAACTGCTGTTCATAGAAACATAGATTTTGACGGCAGATAAGGACCGCTTGGCCCACCCAGTCTGCCCATTTTCCTACCTAATGGATAAGCTGCAGATCCTAGTTAACCAGCAGCCTACTTCTTCCTACCCCCACCCCCTAGAATTGCCTTATGACTGTCCCATGCATAGCAGATTCCACCACTGTTTTTGACTCCACAACCTCCTCTGGAAGGCGTTCCATGCATCCACAACCCTCTCTGTGAAAAAATACTTCCTTAAATTACCTCTGAAACGCCCCTTCTATCTTCAAATTGTGCCCCTTGTTCTTGCACACCTCTTTTTGAAAGATGCTACCTCTTGGACTTTGTTGATTCCCTTGAGGTACTTGAAAGTTTCTATCATGTCCCCCCCCCTCCTTTCCTCGAGGCTATGCATATTCAGCTCCTTAAGTCTCTCTTCATATGTCTTCCGGTGCAGACCCTGCACCATTTTGAATGCCCTCCTCTGGACAGCCTCCATCCTGTCTATGTCTTTGCGGAGATTGGGTCTCCAGAACTGCACGCTACTCAGATGGGGTCTCACCAACTGTCTGTACAGAGGATAATAACTTCCTGTTTTTCTACTGGTGATGCCTCTCCCTATGCATCCCAGTATCCCCCCAGCCCTCCTTGCTGCCCTCTCACATTGCTTGCCCACCTTTAGGTCATCTGATATGACTACCCCAGGTCCCTTTCCATTTTTGTTGTTGTTAGTATCTCACACCCCATTGTGTACTCTTCCCCTGGGTTTTTGTTTCCCAGGTGCATTACCTTGCACTTCTTAGCATTGAATCTAAGCTGCCATACATTTGACCATTCCTCTGACCTTGCAAGTCCTTCTCATTCTTTCCACCCCACCTTGTGCATCAAGTGTGTTCAGATCTTTGTGTCATCTGCAAAGAGACATACTTTTCCTTCCAGTCCCTCTGCAATGTTGCTTATAAAGACATTGAAGAGGACGTCTAATACTGAACCCTCGTTGCCCCCCATTAACCCCCCTTTCTTCAGAGTGGACTCCATTTACTATTACTCTCTGTGTCCTATTCTCAGCCAATTCTTTACCCAGACTGTCATCTTGGGACCCTCCCAGGCTGGCTAACTTGTATATTAATCTTTTGTGTGGGACTGTGTCAAATGCCTTGCTAAAGTCTAGGTAGGCCATGTCCACAGCCCCCGATCTACTACTTTGGTCACCAGTCAAAGAAATCTATCAGATTTCTCTGGCATGACTCTTCCCGCTGTGAATCCATGTGCCTTGGGTTCTGAGCCCCTCTGGCCTCTAGATACTCAACAATTCTTTCCTTCAAGTGATTCCATAATTTTCCCTACCACTGAGGTTAAACTAACAGGTCTGTAGTTTTCTGCTTCTGCCTTGTCCCACTTTTGTGAAGGGAATCACATCTGCCTTCTGCAGTCTCGGGTACCACCCATCCTCCATGATTTGTTAAAGAGGGTAGTCAGTGGTGTCACTAGTTCTACCCTTAGTTCTTTTAGAATTCTGGGATGAGATCCCATCAGGCCCCATTGCTTTGTCCACCTTCAGTTTTAAGAGTTCTTTCAGAACCCTTTCTTCTGTAAATGGGCTGGTATCAACTTCTGTATCAAAGTGTTTCTACTGTTTGTTTTAGGTACCTCTCCACTTCCTTTGTAAATACTGAGCAAAAATATTTGTTTAGTATCTCTGCCTTTTCACAGTCACCCTCTGCCCACCCTCCCTCCTCTTTATTAAGCCTCACTAACCCTCCCTTGGTCTTCCTTCGCTCCCTGATGTACCTATAAAAGGTTTTATTCCCCTTCTTAACTGAGTTGGCTATCTTTTCCTCAGTTTGGGCCTTTGCTGTTTTGACTGCCTTCCCAGCTTCCTTTTGCTTTAACTGATACAGTTCTCTGTCCTGCTCCTTCTGTGATTCCTTGTACTTCCTGAATGCTTTCTTTTTCTCTTGAACCTTCACTGGCACTTCCTTTGAGAACTATAGTGGATTCTTATATCGTTTTGTTTTGTTTATTTGCTTCACACAAAGGCTTGTTACCTCTGTGATGGCAGTTTTTATTATTCCCCATTGTTCTTCCACCCCTCCTTCCTGCCCATTTGCTAGTGTATTCCTTAGGCACTCACCCATTTTGGCAAAGTCAGCCCTCCTAAAGTCCAATACTTTTGCCTTTGTATGGCGTGACTCTATTGCTGTGTTTATTGTGAACCATACTGTTCGATGGTCACTAGTTCCCAGATGGCTACCCACTTCTACATCTGTGATCCTCTCTTCATCTCCATTTGAGAGAACCAGGTCTAAGATTGCTCCCTCTCGAGTGGGCTCCAATACTAGTTGTCTAAGGCATGCCCCTGAGGGCTCTAGAATAACCCCACTCTTTGAAGTGACTGCTGCAACTGCACTCCAGTTAACATCTGGCATATTCAGATCACCCATCAGCAATATCTCCCCTTTTCTGCCATTCTAAGTATTCTTTCTATCATTTCCTTGTTCATTTCCTCCCCTGAGAAGAGGTCTGTATATGACCCTGTGCGGATTGTGGTGCCATTGCCGGTCTCCAAATTTACGCACAGTGCTTCTTCTCCTCCCTGTTTTCCCTGTTGTTCTGTTGCTTTGATTCCTTCCCTTATTCCCTCCTCCACCTCTTTTACCCTCCCTGTCCCTCCTGTAGATAGTGTATCCTGGTATGTTTATGTCCCAGTCGTGGTTTTGTGTTCCACTACCATTTTGCAAGTTTGCTTTGCAGCTTGCAAATATTATCCGTGGCAGGCCAGATGTGCCTTTACTGTACCACAGCTGGATAAGCCTCCAGCTGCGGTGGCTCGTATAACCTCCAGAGCCCTCCACCATATTTATAAGGTGGACAAGACACACCTCTCTGCAACAGCCTTTACACAGCTTTGGTCAGGATTCCATAGAGGTGTATGGTGGGATCTAACTAGGTTGTGTCTGAGAGTTTCTTTCTGACAGTGTAGTTCTGTCTGTGTAGTCACAGGAATACCTTTTTCCCTCAGTAATTTTGTACCTCACGGATAGCATTGAAGTCTCTAAGAAAAAACAAAACAAAACAAAAAACACCTTTTTGGGGTATAATTTTGTTTTCTTATTCCCAACTGTAATTTCTGGTTTCTTTTTACCTCTTTGTGTGGTTTTCCCTTCTCCCTTTGTACTTATTATTTACAGCATTTGTGTGATTTATTGCTTGCATTTTATCTCTGTACTTAACAGTGCCATATTAACTGTGAATGTACAATTTTCATTGATTAACTGTTTGTTTTTATAATGCTCTCCTACTCTTTATTTTTTCTCATTCGAATTCCCAATTCCTTATTGCATACTCCTCAGTTGCTGCAGTAGCTTTCTTACACCTGATGTTTTTTTTTCTTTCCTTTTATTGTTTAACCTGGTATCTTTGTACCTAACAGTGTCTATTTAACTGTGCGTGTGATTGTATAATACATACTGTTTTATGATTTTACCAATAAAATTCTTCTACTTTTTTCAAGAAGTGCTATGGGATCTTTAACATCGAGCTGAACAACCACCAGAACAGGCAGATGGGACCTCGGTTTAACATCTTATCCGAAAGACAGCACCTCAGGAGTGCAGCATCCCCCTCATGATGCACTACAGTGTCAATATTGGGATTTTACCCTAAGTTCCTGATGTGGAGTTGAGAACCCACAACCTTTCAATCTTCCAGCTTCAGAGGCAAGTGTGCAACCTGCTTATCTACTGACACTGACCCACAGACCTCTGATCTTCCAGGCTCATAGACAAGTGTACAAGAAACATGACTAGGACTAAGTAAAAGTTCTAACATTTGCAGTGTCAGTGGCTCAGTAGGTAGCACACTTGCCTCTGAGGCCGGGAGATCAGAGGGCTGTGGGTTCAGTTCCCACATCTGGCACTTGGGTTAGTATCCCAGTACTGACACTGTAGTGCAGCATGAGAGGGGTGCTGCACTTCTGTGGTGCCGTCTTTCAGATGAGACGTTAAACCGCGGTCCCATCTGCCTGGATTGGTGGTAGATGAGGTGGATGTTAAAGATCCCATGGCACTTCTCAAAGTGTAAAGGAATTTCCCCGGTGTCCTGGCAAAATTTCCCTCATTCACTCAAAATACCACCAACAGCTTAATCTGGTTCAAGGTCAGCTGGCATTAATCTGTATCCCTCCCCAGATTGTGCCTGAAAATAGGCAAGATTTGTCTAGTGCACTTACCCAGTGAACAAAAGCTAAATAAATAAAAACAATATTTACCCAGGGACAGGCTACAGCAGTAGGGCAGGGGCCCGTGGGGTGGTGAGGGCAATAACCACAACTAGACAGTAAGTCCCAGGACAGGAAGGTAAAACATGGCAGACTGGATGGACTGATGGTCTCTTTCAGATGACATTTTCTATGTTTCCATGTTTCAGTTTCTACAAGTCTGGATCAGATGGTATTAGGAGTAACAACAAACAATTGTTTGTTACATATGATGAGGTGCCACATGGACTTCCAGCCTCTAAGCCATCTACATGGAGGTGGTTAATATTCACAACACATTTCTGCTTGACTAAGACAGTGAAAGTATCTTCAGATGGCATTAAAACACACTCCACTAGAAGTACAGCAGCAACAATATATTTATTTTCAAAAAAGTTTCATCAGGAAAGACATACTGAGCTAAAATATCTCATTTCCAGATGCATTCTGGGGAAGGGATGAGGATAAGTACATAATAGAACAATGCAAAAGATTATACAGTAACACAAAACATATTTACATAGATTTAAAGTAAACAGTGCAAAACTTTCTTCATTAGGAGTGTATAGAAAATAAGTATCAATATCACAAGACCAGGGAGGGAGGCATGTCCTTTGGAACAGGGAAAATAACCTTATATCGATAAGGGCAGTAAGGGATAAAGTGCAGAGGGGAGGAGCAGGGGGAATATGGGAAGTACAGTAGAGAACTAGTGTAGAAGGGAATAGGAGAGGGAGGATAGGTAGAGGAATAGAGAGGTAGAGAAGGAATAGAGGGAGAGGTGAAGGAGGAGGGTAGGAGAGGGGAAGGGCAAGAAGTAGGAGAAAGGGAAAAAGTGGAGCAGGTTGGGCTTTGACCAAGGGTATTTACAGGAGGTAGGGGTGTAGACATGGAGTAGAGAGGAAAGAGATTGTTTGGAAGAAGAGGAGCGAATGGCTAGTGGGAGAGAATTCCAAAGTTTAGGAAAGCAGGAGGAGAAGGCAGACTGACCAGCAAGGGATTTATGAGAGAGAGATGCACAAGGGAATGATATCTTGAGTTATGGAGGAAGTACAAGGAGCGGGGTAAAGGGGAGAATAGAGAGCTGAGGTGGGAGGGGGAGATACCAGACAGAATTTAGAAATAAAAGATGCACAGTGGGTTAGGCAACAATCTTCCAGGGAGGGAGAGGGCAGAGTACAAAGAACTGCGGTGAGTGCAGGGTGGACAGTCCAAGGCAAAGTGGCTGAGGGAGTGAAAGAGGGGGTCCAGTCTGGCCAGGGTGGACTTTGGGGCAGCACTGTAGACAATATCACCATAATCAATATTGGGAGGATCATTTTAATGATACTATCTCGGTGGGCAGGCAGTGGGATGCAGCTTTTGTTCCTATATAAGGTGCCGAGCTTGGGGGTGGAGTTTTTTTATGAATGGGGTCTACATGCTGCGAAAAGTCAAGGTGTCGGTCAAGCCAGACCCCAAGATACTTAAATGAGGGCACATAGTCAATTGGGAGCCCATCGAGGGTGTGGAAGGAAGGGAGGGATGGGAGCCTGTAAAGCCTCTGCCTAGTACCAAAGGACCAATAGTAGCAACACAACAATAGATGCCAAGCACCAAGCTGTTTAACCCCTTCTACCCCTTACCTACCTTGAATAAACTGTTCCTTTATTTCATCCATCACCTCTGTTTAAGTTTGCTTACTCTACAGAAGTACAACTCTAATTTCTTTACTCCCTTTTGCAACTCCAAATTTCCTTTCCAACCTTACCTTTTCACGCCTCTTCCCTCTTTTTCTGCACCCTTCCCCCATCCTCCATCCATTTACTTACCCCTCTCTCCTCTCCCTCTCCTTTCCCTTTCTCCCTCCCAAGTCTCCCCTCCATTGCCTACCCACCCACACTCCTTTGTCTCTGGAAAACAAGCTTCTTTTGGACTTCTTTTATGTTCACTTGCGTGCATGCGCAAGGAACGTTTTGGGAGAGTAGCACACTTGGAGGTGTGCCTCTCCCACCCAATGCACTGCTTCCTTGAGCAGGCGTGGCATTGGTGCAGGAGCTCAGTATGACAGCGGTGTTCCTCTGCTTCAAAGGAAAACACCGCTGCCATACTGAGCGCCGCCGCCATCCCTTCCATCACACGCTCCCCCCCACGCGCGCCACGCTGGCCCCCCCAACAAAGCTTTCCTGCCACGCTGGAGCCCACCCAAGCATGGCAAATGTTGTTTGTTTTGCTGATGGGGTGCCCAATCCCCTGTCTGCTCCATGACCTCCCCAAACCATCCTGCCACCGCAAACACGTTTATTTTGCTGGCCAGTGCCCAATCCCCGTCGGCTCCTCAACCCAGCGTAGTTTGCCGCGGTGCCCAATCCCGTCGGCTCCTCGGCCCTCCACACATCTTCTGCCACACTGGAGCCCACCCAAGCGTGGCAAAGCGTCCTTGTCGTCTTGTTTTTTCCCTGTAAAACAAAAAGCGGTCCCGTCAACACGTCTCCCAACCCCCAACCCGCACCACCACCCACTGTGCACCCAGCCTCCCACCTCCCCCACCCCATACTTACCTCCGGACTCCGCACGGCGATCTCGGTGGACTGGGAACACGTCTGCACTCTTCAAAGCCGACGCGAAATGAGAAATGCCGGTAAGCTGTATAATGGGCTACATGGGGGGGGGGGTTTCAACTTTATTGCATATCTCAGTCATTTTTTGGAATTTTTGCACCAAATTTTCAACATGGAGTTTTTGGGACCCCTTCTCATGAATGATGTCACTGTCATGGCGTTATTCGGGCCCAAAGGGTGATTTCGCAGGCACTGCGCAGTTACTGCGTGAAATCACACTTCAGCCTCAAATAACACCATGACAGTGACATCATTCATGAGAAGGGGTCCCAAGAAACACTTGTTGAGAATTTGCTGCAAAATTCCAAAAGTGACTGTTTTATGAGCATCGCGATGAGCAGTTCCTCACGAGTTCGTGAAGTTCGCGAATTTTCAATATTTTCACTCCAGATTTTCAACATTGCCATTTTATCACACCTTCTTGCCAGGCTGTACGGCTGTCATTTTTACATCTCACCCAAAAGCGTGTTTCCGCCCATGTAGCACAATGGCACAGTCGGTGTATGAAATCAATGTATAGAACACATTAAGAAAATCACAGTGACACTGTTCATGAGCAGAGGTCTTAAAATGGCTATGTTGAAAATTTGGTGAAAAATTCTAAAAATAACTGTTTTTCTGATGCGTTGTAGTTCCTCATGCCTTCCATTGTATTCTGATACTATGTTGCACTCCAGATTTTCATCATTGCCATTTTACCACACCTCCTCATGAGCAGTACAGCTGTCATTTTTCACATCCTGCCCAAAATGTGTTTCCGCCCATGTAGCGCTACAATGGCTCAGTCGGTGTGTGGAACTCAATGTATGGGACACATTAAGAAAATCACAGTGACACTGATCATGAGCAGAGGTCTTAAAATGACTGTGCTGAAAATTTGGTGAAAAATTCTAAAAATGACTGTTTTATGAGTCTCGTTGCAGTTCCTCATGCAGCTCCTAAGTTTGCAATTTTCAATATTTTCACTCCAGATTTTCAACATTGCCATTTTACCACACCTCCTTATAAGCACTGCAGCTGTCATTTTTCACATCTTGCCCAAAACGTGTTTCCGCCCATGTAGCGCACAATGGCACAGTCGGTGTGCGAACTCAGTGTGTGGGACACATTAAGAAAATCACAGTGTCACTGTTCATGAGCAGAGATCTTAAAATGGCTATGTTGAAAATCTGGCGAAAAAATTCCTACAAATAACTGTTTTACGAGTGTGCGTTGTGCAGTTCCTACGCAGGCTCGTAAGTTTGCGAATTTTCAATATTTTCACTCCAGATTTTCAACATTGCCATTTTACCACACCTCCTTATGAGCAGTACAGCTGTCATTTTTCACATCCTGCCCAAAATGTCTTTCCCCCATGTAGTGCACAATGGCGCAGTCGGTGTGCGAAATCAATGTATGGGACACAGTAAGAAAATCACAGTGACACTGTTCATTAGCACAGGTTTTAAAAGGCAATTTTTGGTCCATCGGCGAGCGGTTGGATTTCGCTTGTGGCGCTTGGCGACCGGGTTCGGGAGCGGACCTGGGGAGTCGGAGGATCCGGCTGGTTGGGAAGATTGAGCGTCCCATGGGCGGTCTCCTTCCCTTGGGAGGGCAGGGCTGCAGCGGCGTACAGTGGCACCCTAGCGGAGGCTGGGTGCACGCTCACGCCGGGGCATAACAGAGCTCTCAGGATGGGGCGGACGCTGGCCGTCATTGCACGTCCCCATCCTGCTTAAAGGGGACAAAATCCCACGCCTTGCGTCTCGGTGACGCTCTGCCCCTGGAAGCCCGATTGACCACCGGAGCCATTCCCCCAACCAGTCACAGTTCCGCGGTCCGATATCGGGGGTCGGAGCCGCGGCCCCACTCTCTGGGGGGTAAGCCAGGGATGACCGTGGGAGACGGCAATATCCGGTGGTTGGGGCTCCAGGGGTCCGTGACCAGAGTCGATGGTTGACGAGAGGTGCGGAGGCCAAGCAAGAAAAAAAAAAAAAAAAGGCAATTTTGAAAATTTGGTGAAAAAATTCCTAAAAATGACTGTTTACGACGTCGTTGCACAGTTCCTCTAATGCCATCAGAGGGTTTGCCATGACTTTCTATATTTCCACCCAGATTTTCAACATTGGCATTTTACCACACTTCCTTATGAGCAGTACAGCTGTCATTTTCATCCTGCCCAAGCGATGTTTCCGCCCATGTAGCGCACAATGTGGGTAACAAAAAGATCATGCTGACAATTTATTGTGCAAATACCAGCAATCGCACAGGGCATTAGGGTAAAGCACCATACATGCCAAACACCACTGAAAATACCTGCAAGTGAACGTTCAGCATTGACAAATGCTTGTTTAAATATTCACACGACACTTGAGATTGTTTTGTATATGAAACATGTGAATGTAGAAATGCGTGAATATAATTTCACTAACATATGCACAGTGAGTATTGTTGTAGGCTACCTTTCTTACTACATAGAAACATAGAAGTTGTCGGCAGATAAGGACCTCTTGGACCTCCTAGTCTGCCCAGTTTTCCCTGTCTACTGTGCCACTGCAGACCCTACTCAATCTCCGGCTGTCTCCTCCCCCCTTGCCTTAATACCAAGGTCCCATTTTATCTGTCCCATACATGCTTAAATCCCGTCACCATTTTGGCACCCATCACCTTTGCTGGAAGGCTGTTCCAGGCATCCACCACCCTCTCTGAAGAAGTATTTCCTTACGTTTTGTCTGAGCCTCCCCCCCCCAACTTCATATTGTGACCCCTTGTCCTCAAGCTTCTTTTTCTTTGGAAAATGCTACCTTCCTGTACCTTAATAACTGTTAGATATTTGAATGTTTCTATCATATCTCCCCTTTCCCTCCTCACCTCAGAAAGTGCATATTCAGTTCTATGAGTCTCTCCTTAAGGCTTTTGATGCAGGCCATGCACCATTTAGGTAGCCCTCTTTTGTATCGCCTCCACCTTATCAATGTCCCTTCAGAGGTGGGGCCTCCAGAACTGGACACAGTATTCAAGTTGGGGTCTTACCAGTGATCTGTACAGGGGCAGTATTACCTCCTTCTTTCTACTGGTGATGCCCCTCTCTATGCAGCCGAGCATCCTGCTAGCCTTCCCCACTGCCTTATCACACTGCTTGGCTATGTTCAGGTCATCAGAAGTGATTACCTCCGGGTCCCTCTCCTGTTTGGTGGTTGCTAGTACTTCCCCTCCCAACTGGTACCTACGTTTATGTAGCCCAAGTGCATGATTCTGCACTTTTTTGCATTGAAACCCAGCTGCCAAACCTTGACCATTCTTCCAACTTTTCAAATCATCCCTCATTTTTCCACCCCCAGTGTGTCTACTATGTTGCAGATTTTGTGTCATCCTTGAATTGTCATGCTTTCCTTCTAGCCCTTCTGCAATGTCGCTAATAAAGACACTAGGAACCAGAACTTGTTAAGGTACTGTACCTTTAAACCTGGCGTGAAGCACATTTACTCATGCAGCTGCCACATGCTGAAGTTCCTGTTATGTAAGTTACTCAGGGTTTAAATTAACTGGTTCCTGGGATTAAAGTGCTATCCTTGAAAAGCAATCTAGCATTGCGAAACATTGGGAGTTTTGTGTCTGTACTGGTTTGTCCTTCAGTTTGCAATAAACCTTTTTGCAGCAGCTTCAGTTTCCTGCTACTACTTTAAACAGCTCAGTGCTCAGTGTCTAATGTGCTGTGTGGTCTCCTATTGTTGCAATGCCTCAAGCACCAACCTGCAAGTTCGCGCCCAGCCCCTTTGTTTCTCTGCATCAGTGGCAGCAAGAAGGAATGTGCCACTGGCAGAGATATGTAAAGCTGATACCTGTTTCCTAGTCTACACATTCACAGTTCATTATTGCCTGGAGACGCAAGCAAACAAGGATGCTAGATTTAGGATTTATGTACTTAGACCCTATTCCCAAAGTAATCTTAAAACCCTCCAACCAAGGGTACGACTCGGAGTCTGTGCATGTTTGAATGTACTGTTCTAATTCTTGTATTTAGAATGAAAAGTTGCTTACTGTAGTAACAGCTTCTCATCTAAATGATTAGAGCAGCCAGTCAAACTAACCCATCCTGCTTCCCCTGTTTAGAATAAGGTAATTCGGTTCTTCAGAATCATTTATGGTTATCTAAAGCTTGAGCTTTTAATGATTGCTGTTGTTGGTTCTATGTCATTAAAATTCTTTTGTAATCTTAAATGTATATTGCTACAATTGGAATTCCGTTTTCAAATAGGCCTTTGAGTTCCCTGTCTTCTCCAGCTTAAAAATGGGCTGGCAGTATAGCCTACAGTTTAAAGTAATGAGCAATGTATGAGCTTGTTACACCCAGCAGACCTAGGTTTGATTCGCACAACCTCCACTTGCATACTGTGTGACTTCAAGCAAGTCACTTAACCATCCTTGTGTGCCCAAGAGGCCCCTGAAAACAGGCACTTGTGCCTAGTGGACCTCACCCGGTTGCTTAAGAATTAAAAACAAACATCTACTGTTGGAATGTTGGGAGGCTCGAGACCAGATGAGTGAGAGACATGGGCCTGGATTTTCAAAGGGCAATGCATGGCTTGCATCAAACCCAACACCTTTGCTGTAACTGTGCCTGATTTTAGTAGGTCGGTGCAGTTGCAACACTTTACACGATTTATGGCAGCTTGCACCAAATATTTGGCACAACCCCCATAAAAAGGGTACTTGGAATTGGCACAAGTGAGACCAAAAAAAGTTGGTCTAACTTGTGACAATTGGTGCGTGGGATGGAAAATCTCGATCACTGGCCTGGAGAATGCCACAAGTCCTGTGCATCACATGTCTGGTGCACCAAAGGCATGTGGCATTCGAGGGTGTTTGAAAATCTGGCCCATAATCTTTAAAAAAGATTCTAAGCTCCAGCATACCATGCTCCACGTGAAGATGATGCACACGTTTGACTGGCTGTTCCAGTTCTTAGCTATTGCTAAAGTGAGCAACTTTCCGTACTAACCCCAACACGTACACACTCTCCTCAACACACACATACACACCCCTATGCACAGACACCCATTAGACATATACACTCATTTTAGGACAACCCCACATACTCCAGCCCATTTTACACTTATCCCAGTATGTGCACACTTTCACTCATCACTCAAACACATACACTCATTCCCACCTACATTCAAACTTACCTTGAACAACCCCCCCCAAAAAAAATACAGAGACTTATCTACAATACATACACATTCATTCCAGAGCACTCACACTGATCTAATGTCCTCACACTTCCTATTGCACACCGTCCCTCCAATGCAGGAGTGTTAACCTACGCTCACAAACTTACTCAACCTAACACACACTCGGGGCCGACCCATGGGTGCAGCAGTAGCACTACAAGTCTAGAACAGATAGCTACCACTCGCAACTAAGGAGACACAGATTTGAAACCAAGCTTGAGTCATTGGGGGCTTCTGGTGGGTAGGAATATTGGGCATCTCAGAGGACACTCTCCTCCTTCAGGGAGGCAGGGCAACCTGGTCTGGTGCATGACTGCCACCTGGGTGACCACAGGTGGCAGTGCATGCTACAATAGCTAAATGGCGGGGACACCGACGGATGACATGCAGAGAAGGCTTGCATGAGGGCTTGCATGAAGGCTGGCGCCTCATAGGGAAGGGGAAGAAACAACAGAGAAAAATGGATTACAGGCCCTGCACCAATGACGTGGCAGCCCTCCCCAGAACTGGATCTGTGTGTGGCAGTTGGGGCCCTGCTGCCCTGACCATGGCGGAAGCCTTGGGGCAGATATGAGAGGGTGCCGGTACATCCATGAGAAACCAGGTCACTGGGACAGGAGGGTTGGTCTGGATGGGGGCATAGGCTTGCAAGGAAGAAGTAGACAAAAAAAATAACACACAATCCCCCTGATACTGACTCCAGTACATACTCACTCCCCCCAAGTGCATACACATTCTCACTCCAGCACATGTATCCACATCATAGTTTGTATTCAAAGAAACGGAACTTGGGGAGAGAAGAATGCAATCATGCTGTACATCCAGTCCTTAAGAGTAGTGGTTCTCTGATGGGGGGGGTCCCACTGCCCCCTCCCTCAGTTTCCTAAATTGAAGGATGCACCTACACCATTCTGGTTGGAGGCCATTCATCTTCATGTTTGTTTGGGGGTACAGAGTGCTACTCAGTTTTCTTGGGGTGCCTGTAGGAGAAACGGACACTGGAATTGCTAGCTGTGGTGAGTTGTACAGTGCAGTACCTTATGGATGAACAAAGACAGGTGCTGCTGCAGACCCTACTTCCAATGGAGAGGAAAATCATAAACTAAAGGTATTCTGTCATCACCCTGTAGTGGATAAAGCTAGTCTTTCGCTGCCAAGCTGCTGTCTATGAAAAGGAGAAGCAGGTGAGTCCACCATTGGAAGAAATGGGTTTTCACGGCTTTAGAGAGGATGGGACATGAGGCAAGCAGATCAAATAATTCACTTTATCCTGTTTCCCAAGAAGAAGCCATGCTGTCTTTGTAACCATAACATTGGGCACACACAGAAGTAAACCCTTACTTCGCAGAATTTGTTTTTTGGGGTGGGGGGCCTCCTGTAAGTGGGACTATAACCTAGGCTCCTCAGCCTGGGGGCTCCTTACATTGCCAGGCCACTCGCTCACATATTCAACACCTCGCTTATTGCTGGGGTCATCCCCGACATTTGGAAAATTGCCAGGGTTGTCCCCGTCCTGAAAAATGGTGACCCTAAGGACATCAACAATTATCGTCCTATCGCCATACTATCAGTTGCCTGCAAACTACTGGAAAAAGCAGTAGTGTTGCAACTTGCCCACTACCTCCAGGAGTATAACGTCCTCTCCCCCTGTCAGCATGGCTTTCATAAAAACCACAGTACCTTGACGGCACTTGCCAAAGTCACCACCAGAATCAGGGCCGCCACTGACCAGGAAAAGCTGACGGGTGCTATATTTGTGGACCTATCAAAAGCCTTTGACTGGGTAGACCATCACCTCCTCCTCTCCACACTCCAATCCCTTGGCTTCTCTGGCCGTTCCCTTGACTGGTTCACCAGCTATCTAGGGGACAGGAAGCAGCTCACCTGCTTCAACTGTACCCTCTCGCCCCTCCTACCCATCCACAGTGGGGTCCCGCAAGGATCTGTCCTTGGTCCGATATTGTTCTCCCTGTTCATCAACGGTCTGCCCTCTGCTGCCACTGAAGGGCACCTTACCATGTATGTGGATGACCTTGTATTACTAGCCAGCACCCATGATGTTACCAACATCAATAGCCAACTCAGCTTAGACTTCTCTCGTGTAACAGCATGGCTGGACGGGCACAAACTCGTATTCAACCTTAAGAAAACACAGGCCATGCTATTTGGCACCGTGGTAAAAATCTCCTCCTGCACAGTGCCCTCAACATTCTTGGCACCTGCAACACCCCCCTGCCAACAATTGACTCTGCTAAGTACCTAGGAGTCACCCTCGAACCTCAACTGGACCTCACAGGGCACATCAGGAACGTATGCAACAGTACCAATGGCAAACTTGGCCTAGCACATAGGGTCAAGGACTGCCTCACCCCCGCCACCCGGCTGGCCCTAGCCAGGGGGATACTACTGCCCACCTTCTCCTACAGTCTCATTGCCTTTGCCCTAGTCCCCTCCTCCTGCCTGGCCAAGTGGGATACCACATACAATGACATATGCCGCTTTGCGCTCGCGGCCCCCCTTCTCACTCACCGATGTGAGCTCTACTCTCGTCTGGAATGGCTCCCCCCAGAAAAATACCGGATCTACTCCATGGGTAACTTCATTGACAATGTAATTTGGATGGCTGCTCCCGCCTCGCTCGCCCTTCCCCTGAGACATGCCTCCCCTGTCTACCACCTTAGGTCCTGCACATCCCAGACCCACCTGGTCCCCAAGACCTGCACCCTTACTGGTGATAGGGTATTTACATCCCACGCACCCAAGCTGTGGAACTCCCTTCCGCCACAGGTTCGCACCCCCCCCCCACTCCACTTTCAAAACCTCCCTTTGGAACTTCCTGAAACCTGCTGCAGCCTGCCTATGTGCTGCCTAACTGCCCAGCTCCACCTCCCACCTTCTTTGGTACCCCAACCAGGCTCTGTCCCTCTCGCCTCCTCGGCGCTGCACTCTACTAGTGGGTATATGATCTAACTGTTGTCTTTCCACCTGAGGTGTGGTCCCTCACCACCACGTAGCCCCAGGGCCTGTATGTTTGGTAATCTGTGACATTAGTGTATGCAATTCCATTGCTTGTTTTACTGCCTTAAAATCACTGATGTTTTATTCCCACTTTTGAAGTTTATCTGCTCCTGACTGTAATGCTACTATGTAACTGCTTCTCTGTCTCACTATTGGAGTATGTCTGCTCCTGACTGTAATTGTTGTTTAATGTATCTCTCCTATGTAATTACCCTGTAATTCTCCCGGGTCGTACTTGAAAATAGGCACTTGCTGTCTAACGTGCTTACCCGGTTACCAAAAGCAAATAAATAAATAAATATAACAGCCATCCTTACAATCCATCTGCTCCCTTTCACTCCCCTAATGTACTCCTCTCCTGCCTGTTCCAACCAGGAAGAAGGGGTAAATGCCTCTTTTTGGGTATTCATTCTTTAGGCAATGAACCCTTCCCCACCACATCTCACCTCTCTGCTGCTTATGCTAAGTCTGGGGTCAGTGGTTGGATATCTCTCAACAGGAAGCAAAGGGCATAGCTGCTGTCCAACCAAGAAAGTATCCCCTGAGGACTCTGCTTCCCCTCAAATGCTCCATTCTGCCTATTTATAGATTGATTCTGGAATGGTTCCATCTTGGCAGAATTGCAATCCTTTATGTGTTTGTCCGCAAGTCTCTTGTAATTGTACGCACCATCAGATACTGGCTGCCCTTTGTCTATTGTTCACCCGTTTACAGTGTCTACCCTACCCAACCTTTACAGTAATCTTTATTGTAACTTTATTAAGTCAGAATGCAGAATGCAGACTGCAGTGTGTGTGTGGCGCGCGCGGAGGGGGGGATTGAGTTTGTAAAGCTGCATTGACAAAACTACCTCACAGAGAGGGGACTGCTTCTGTGCAGTTTGTACTGTCACAGTGCTATCTTACAGAGAGGGGACTGAGTCTGGGCTGCACTGCCACACTGGTGTGATATTACCTTACAGACAGAGGACTGATTCTTTGTAATCCACACCAGCGTAACAGTACAGAACAAGCATTTGTCGATGCTGAATGTTCGCCAATGGCATTGCTGTTCTACCGGGTTTTGCTTGTACACATTTTTACTATATATTTACCCAGGAAACAGCAGATGAGATGCAATATCTCATTTTCAGTGGTGTCCTGCTTTGACACAGTGGTAGAGTGTAATTACCCAAGACAGGGCAGCTGAGAGGCGGCATGATACAGCTAATTGAGATAGCTACACAATCTGGCCATTTGCTCAGAGCACGGAAAGCCAGTTCCATGACTGCAGTGCTGAGAGGCTGCGAGGATGATGGGGAATATAGCTTTAAAGCAATAGCGCAGACTATGAGTGCCACAACCGACTGCTGCAAACACTGGCTTGTCCCAGTCAGTCATCTCATAAAAATAAACACAATACCTATAGTTTTGTCAGCATGTAGCTCGATGCAGTGTCTCTAGTCCGTTTGGCACGGAGGTTGTCATGGACCTCATCAGGCTCACTGACCACATTAAAATGCACTAGCTTAAAGGTGCTCACTCTATTATTAGCCATGCATAACTCAGAGCGTTTACAGGGCTCTGGTCTGTAGATATTGATTTCCTGACTGCTGTGCACTGCTGCTGAGTTGGCAACAAGACGCAAAAGCACTGAGACTGGCATTGAGCTGCAGCCCTGAATAGCTAAAGCTCAAAAGAGGGGAAGCCAAACCATAGGCCGAAGGGGGAGGAATCCACAGCAATGAAAACACAGCAGGCAGTGGGAGGGAAAGAGCAGGGGAGAGGAACAGACAAACGAGACAAAAACACATGGGCAGAGGAGGAGGGCAGTGACAAAAAATAGGGTCAAACACGGAGGAACAAACACGACAGATGAAGCAAAATAGCAGAAGTGAGAAGGGGGGAAAATGGCACATGATGGAGCATGGGGGAACGAAAAGCAAAAGGGGGGGCACTGAAGAGGGAGCCAGAGGAGGAATGGAAGTGAAGGGGAGGACAAAGGAAATGCAGAGAAACAGACAAGTGGGAATTGGAGGGGGATGGGCACACACACAGAGCAAGTGGGAAGTAAAACAGCGTGCACAAGGCAAGGAGAAGCAGGATTGGGCAAACCCAGTCTCAGTGTTAGGTTTGTGGAGGAGTGGGTGCTGAGAGGGAGGATCAGGTGGTGGGGACAGGTACAGGGGCACCAACAACAGACATCAGTGAATGGTTTTCTTTATTACAGCAGGTGTTTGCAAGGGTGCAGAGCTCTTCCTGGATGTTTTAAATTCCTCAGCAGGCTGATCATGACAGATCAGCTATGCTTGATGGGTGGCGTAGATCAATGGAAAGAGCCGACCCATGATTGGGTTGACTTTTTCTTTTGAAATACACAAAGTTTCCACCCAACAAGCCAAAACTGTGTCACAATCAGCCTGGCTGATGATTGGTGCGGCACTGATGCTCCCCTTGCAGACCACTCTGCAGTGGACTGACAGTGTCACACCCCTCAAAAGGAACTCTCGTAGCAAGATGTTCGCTTGCTTATGAGCGCATTGTTAACATAAAAAGCGGACTGAGTCTGTGTAGTCCACACTGGTGTACTGCTATCTTAGAGACAGAGATGGAACTGGCTGTGCATACCCCACTGGCTTAATGCTATCTTACTGAATCTGGACAATCTGTATGGGTGTAACGCTTTAAAGTGAGGCGATTGATTGCAATCAGCACCAGAGAACACTGCTTTAGAGAGATAGGGGGCAGAGTCTATGCAGTCCACACCGGCTGAGCACCTTCTGAGGGAGAGAGGACTGGCTCTATGCTGTCCACACTGAAATAATGCCACCTTAGAGAGAGACAGAATGGCCTGAGTCTGTGCTGTCCACTCTGGTGTAATGCTATCATAGACGGAGAGAAAGAAATTTGTGTCCATGCAGCCTGTACTGGAGTAACACTAGAGAGGGGATAGTTGAATCTTTGCAGTCTGCATTAGTGTTACACTGTCTTAGAGAGATGGGAAGGGTCTGAGTTTGTGCAGTCCACACTGGTGTAATGCTACTGTAAAGACAGAGAACTGCATCCATGCAGTCTGTACTGAAGTAACATGGGGGGTCTGAGTCTTTGCAGTCTGCACCAGTGTTACAGCTGCCTTAGAGAGAGAAGGGGACTGAGTCTGTGCAGTCTGCACTGGTGTAATGCTACCGTAAAGAGAGAGGGAGGAGAGAACTGCATCTGTGCAGTTTGCACTGTTGCAACACTGGGGGGGGGGAGGCTAAGTCATTTGCAGCCCACAACAGCCTTAGAGAGATGAAGGGGGAGTTGAGTGTGTGCAATCCACACTGATGTAATGCTGCCTTGGAGAGAGAGAGAATTGCATCTGTGCAGTCTGCACAGAAGTAACATGAGGGGAGAGGGGTCTGAGTCTTTGCAGTCTGCACTGGCATAACACTTCTTTAGAGAGACAGAGAATGGGGATCTGAGTCTGTGTAGTCTGCACTGATATAATACTACCCTGGAGAAAGATAACTGCATCTATGCAGTCTGCACTGGTGTAACACCAGTAGAGAGTAAGGGGGGTGAGATGCTGAGTCTTTGCAGTCTGCACTGGTGTAACACTGCCTAAGAGAGAGACGGGGGCTGAGACTGTGCAGTCACACTTGTGCAATAAAACAAGACTTGGGGCTGGAGTTTTAGCCCATCCACAATTGACGCAGCTGTGAAGAAAACCTGCCATTAGTGGAACTTCACTTGTGGAGCCATAGTTTTCCCCGCACGTGCCATATTTTCAAAGCGGAAGCTGGTTTATGACTGGCTCCTGACTTACAGCAGCTTGTGGCTGTTTTTTTGCCTCAGCTGTGCAGAAATGGTACGTTAGTGGCATGGACTGAAAATACAGATGTCCATAGGTGTGGAGAATTCAGTCAGCACTAGCCGCTGTGAGTGGGACTTAGTCCTGGGAGGCTAAAAATCCAGCCAGGGTCATGAACACTCTGAAAAGTAGTATTGCACTTTTAAAATGAAAAAGCACTGTGTGTGTGTGGGGGGGAGTGGGGGCTAGAATGGAGATATAGACCTGATCATGCATCCGTAGAGATTTAATGCACAGTCAGGTGACATCACAGTCTGAAGTCATGTTAAGCAGTTTGATGTCATGAGCAAAGGCATTATGAGGTCAGTTGGGAGCAGTCAAAACATTTTTATAGACACTTTTTACCAGTTTAAAAAACTCTGTAAAGGACAACTGATAATATCAAACTGTATTCTCCAGTAAATTGTAATAGGTCATGTCACGTGCCCCAGGCCCCCTAACCTTGGGCAGCCCGATGGGACCTCCTGTTTGCAGAAAGGATCCCCCTTTTCAAGAACTCGTGAGCAGGAGTAATAATTCAGGAAGACTTTCCAACCTTTCTTTTCCCAATGGGAGGGTGGATTCTGTAGTTTTGAGTTCCTTTGACTCTGCACTACTTTCAGTATTTGAATCCCACTACAGTCACTGGCTACGTCTTGCCTAGGTAGTTTTATATGACAACTGAGCGGTTCTATCTTTTTAGGCACACATTCTTTTCAAAACCCTTCTGTTTAAAATGTTAAATCACACAACCAGACCCCAGGCAGAGTTGATAAGAAAATCATAAAAGTTTACTTAAAATAAAAGCAATACAGAAAAGTCTACAGTTTGGAAGAACTTTGAAATACAGACAATAACAAAAGTGTAACCCCTAGGTGGCACTATCCCAAGGGCTACTACTCTTACCTGCTTGGCTCTCTGCAGGTTAAGGGCCTGAGTTCTGAAATGGGTGCCTCCACCCAGAGGGCACAGTTGGTAGTGGTCAAGCTAACCTGGGCACAGCCCTCCGGGGCACTGTAACCCCCCTCTTTCCCCTCTAGTGGCCTGAACACTGTACAATAATCACTTTCACAATACCCCTGGTACACCACATAAGTACCCACAGTATTTGCACTTACCACCAGGGCTGGTTCCTCTGGCTCGACCCCGGGGACCCCCTGTAAAACAAGGTTATAGACAGCAAATAGCAACAGTACAGTACTTTGAGCACAAACTGGAACCACAGTCAGATTACATGCAGAAAAAGTTAGATCTAATATACCAGGGGACTTGAAAAAGGGAGGGGTTAAATCAGGTTAATTAGAAACATAGACTTTGATGGCAGATAAGGACCGCTTGGCCCACCTAGTCTACCCATTTCCCTACCTACGGGATAAGCTGCAGATCCTAGTTAACCAACAGTCTATTTCTTTCTACCCCCCACAAAAATTGCCTTATGCCTGTCCTATGCATTCTTGAATTCACCCACAGTTTTAGACCCCACAGCCTCCTCAGGAAGGCTGTTCCAGGCGTTCACCACCCTCTCTGTGAAAAAATACTTCCTCACATTGCCCCTGAGCTGCCTCCCCTCTATCTTCAAATTGTGTCCCTTTGTTCTTGCACATCTGTTTTCTGAAAGATGCTACCCTCTTGGACTTTGTTGATTCCACTGAGGTACTTAAAAGTTTCTATCATGTCCCCCCCCTTTCCTCAACGGTATACATGTTAAGCTCCTTTATTTTCTCCTTGTATGGCTTCTCTTGCAGACCCTGCACTATTTTAGTTGCCCTCCTCTGGACTGCCTCTATCCTGTCTATGTCCTTGCGGAGATGGGGTCTCTAGAACTAGCTTAAAGGTTATATCAATCAAGCAGTTATGTATGGGCTTTGAGTCCCCCCACACAGTCACACCTCTGGGTACCCAGCTGGAGAAGAGATGGGCTAGCCAGGACCATTGCCCAGGGTTGGCCGGCATCGCAGATGGTTGGGGCCCTGTGATGGAAAACACAACATGCACAGTACACACTAGTTGTAATCCGGAGCCAGAGGGCTCAGTTCGTAAAAGAAAAGAAACAACAAGACAATCAGATGACACACTCAGATTAAGCTGCTGTTGCAGGGAGCTACCCTGGTATTTACTCACGATATCCAAGACTGGACACAAGCTGGATGAAAATTGAGACTGCAGGTGGTTGATCTGGAATGCCAGGAGAAGCAGGGCCCACACGGGTCACTGAGGTGTCATTCCTGTTCAAGCGTGGAGCAGGGGGCTGATCCCCAGGCAGGTCTCTCGTCGACGGTGTCTCTGTGCAGCGGGTAGTCTGGCAAAGCCCAGACTGCATGGAGACAAATTTGGATGCAGTCCATTTTGGGCTGGATAAAGCTTCCAGCAAGCAGTACACAGTTCACACAGAGGGGAACTAACTCACGACCCACCAGCAGCTCACAGCAAATTTACATGTAAGGGAATTCTACTATTCCAGGCAAAGTGCTCCCCGGTCACAATCGCAAAGTCTTTGCACACACCGGGAGTTTAGAGGTAGCTGGAACTCCTGACAGGCTGATCACATTCAACAAAATATTCAGTCTTCTTCAGGTTGAGCCTGGCCCACTTCAGTAGCTTACATTAGTCACACAACTTGGATTCAGTCTGAAAACAATTCTCTTTCCCCTCTCAGGACAGCAGGCAGACATGTAGGCCAAAACTCAAGCCTTTCCACAGAGACTGTCTCAAGCATCTCGCTTCTTCAGCTCCCAACTTAAATCTGCCTTAAACAGCAGGCAGCTTGGGGATTTCCCTCAGATCCAAAAGGTTCGGTTGGCTGATTCGGCTGCTAGTCAAAGCAAGAGCTCCTCCTTCAGTTGCAAAAAGGTGCCAAATAGTAACTATATATAAATGTCCTCTATATTCTTTTTACTACCCCTCTTCCTTGTGAGACCCAATGGAAACATTCACCCAGGATTTAAGTATTTCCACAAACTAAATATCCTGCACGCATTTGACTGTGCAAGCCCTCTCCCTTCTGAATCTGTAACATCCTCTAGCCCTTTCAATATGAGTCCCTTACTTCCTATTTGTGTTTTCATACTCATCTCCCCATTAACATGAGTGATCTAATTCTACATTCATGGAATGTTAAGGGCTCAACTCACCTTGTAAACTAAAGCAAATACTTTCTACCTCAAAAAGCATAAAACTCATATTGTTTTCTTAAAAGAAACAAAACTTTTAATAGAGGATGTCGACAGACTCAGAAGGGATTGGGTCGGTTAAGTATATGCGTCCTCCTCTACTTCTGAAAAATTGGGGGTTGCTATTCTATTACATAAATCCCTTAGCTGGACCCTTATGAAATCCATCTCTGATTCAGATGGCAGATGGATTATAGCCCACTTAAATATCCATGCAGGCCCCTTTATGTTACTCAACATTTATGCCCCTAACTCAGATTCACCTGAATTCGTTCATAGTA
Organism: Neoceratodus forsteri; assembly: GCA_016271365.2. Taxonomy (NCBI): domain Eukaryota; kingdom Metazoa; phylum Chordata; order Ceratodontiformes; family Ceratodontidae; genus Neoceratodus; species Neoceratodus forsteri. The sequence continues at coordinate 861,537,384 of CM057451.1, read as the reverse complement.
TGGCCCAACAAATTATGAACAGTAACTTTAACAATTCTCCTATACTTGTAGGTGGGGATTTCAATGTAGCTTTGGAAGCACATTTAGACAGAAGTAACTCTTCGTGTGATTCCTACCACAGAGGTATTTCTGCATTCTCAATGCTAATGAAAGACTTTGGTCTCACCGACATTTGGAGACTACACCATCCTAGACAGCGCGACTATTCTTTTTACTCACCACTTCATAACTCTTATAGCAGAATTGACTACTGGTTTTCTTCCCTATTCATCACTGAAAAAATTATTGACACAACTATCCTACCGATTACTATATCATAGGTCATAGGTCATAGATATTCGGAGCACTAATAAGACCGAGGTCCATTTGGCTCGCCAATTATGCCTAATAATACCCTGTTATATTATTTATACGAACATATCTGTCCTGGGAATGTTTAAAGTCCATCATTATCTTGCTTCCCACCACTTCGATTGGCAGTCCATTCCAAATACCCACCACTCTTACAGAGAACCAATGTTTTCTAGCTTGGGTATTACAACGTGTTCCTTCTAACTGTAACAGATGAGCACGTGTGTTATATATCTGATCTCTAAATTCTAAGCCAAGTAATTCCCATAGCCCATGATCTGACAGAGCCCTGTAAACCAGACACATATCTCCTCTAAACCTTCAGTATTCCAGGGAAAAAATGTCAAGTTTTTTGAGTCTCTCTTCATATGTCATACCTTGAACTTCCCTCATTCTTCTAGTTGCTCTTCTCTGGATCCTCTCAAGGGCTTTTATGTCACCTTTATTTGCAGGTGCCCAAAACTTCACACAATACTCGGTATGTGGTCTCACCAAGGAAATATAGAGAGGGAGCAGGACCTTACTACTCCTACTCTTAATGTGTCTGTGAATACAACTCAAAATACCTCTAGTCTTTTTAACCTCTTGGTTACAGTGAAAATTAAATTTCAGATTATTACTTATACAAATTCCCAAGTCACGTTCTTCCTGTACTTCCCTAAGCACTTGTCCAGCCAGTGAATACTCCACCCCTAAGTTGTTCCTACCCAAGTGCATTACTGTACAGTTTTCAGTGTTAAATGTTGCTCCATTTTCCTGAGCCCAGATCGCCAGCTTATCCAATGCTTCCTGTAATATTACTGCTTCAGATAGATTATCCACTAGAAAGCCAATATGCGTATCATCCGCAAATTTCTATAGCCAGATTTGTGACTGTGCTTTCATAGTTGAAATATACAGGTTAAACAAACAGGGCCCCAACACGGAACCCTGTGGCACCCCACTAGTAACTCCTGTCCATTCTGAGAGTTCACCCAATACACTCACCCTCTGCCTTCTATCAGTCCTCAATCCAATATACTAAATTTGGTTGTACCCCTAACTTAAGGAGTGTATAAAGCAGTTGTTTATGAGGAACTTTATCAAAAGCCTTGGCATAATCCAAGAACACCACATCCACAGATCTTCCCCTGTCCAATGCACCACTGACTTTCCCATAGAACTCCAATAGTTTAGTCTGGCATGATCATCCCTGTGTAAACCCATGTTGCGTCTCATCTATAATGTCCTCTGAAGCGGCTGTATTCATGATTAAATCCTTGGCAATGCCCTCAAGTATTTTTCCTAGGACCAAGGTCAGGCTAACAGGTCTTTAGTTAGCCACCTCCTGTTTTGAATCCTTCTTACGTATCGGGATTACTATAGCCTGCTTCCATTCCTCGATTACCTGCCCTGTTTCCAGGGATTTCTGGAACAGCAATGTTACCGGCCCTGCCAAACAATTTGCCAGCTCCTTTAGTATTCTAGAGTGCATTCCGTCAGGTCCCTGGGCTTTGCTCTTATTTAGGTTACTTAACCATCAGACCATTCTCCTATAAAATTACATGTTATTTGGGGCCCACCCCCATCTAAATCCCCCCCCGGCATCTAGATCCACTCTTATTGAAAGACCCCAATTACTTACCTTGGATTAGATCCTAAATCCAAGAATTTCTTTCCTTTAACAACACTCCTGATGTATCTCAAGGTACCATCTGGGAAGCACTTAAAGCAACAGTTAGAGGGAAAATTATAAGCTATGCAGCACACAAGGAAAAAACAAGGGAACAGCAATTGGCTGATTTAGAGAAATCTCTTAAAAAAAAAGAAACCCAATATTATAAAACAAAAATCCAGATAATAACTCACAACTTCACCTTGAAATTCTTCACCTTAGAATTGAAATCAACGAATTAATATCCAGGAAAACTGAACTCACCCTTCTTAGACTTAAACACTGTTATTGGGAACAAGGGGATAAATGCGGGAAGTTGCTTGCTTATCAACTCAAGAATCAACAGATGGAGAGATATTGCTGGTTTGAAAGATCCTTCAGGCAAAATCCATACAGATAATCCCTCAATTAACCATATTATGCAATCCTTCTACCAACAATTATACTCTCACCTCCCCCACAACCTGAATATACAACAATTTCTGGACAATTTACAGTTATCACACCTCTCCCAACAAGATATGGCTTTGCTAGATGAACCCTTTTTCCTAAAAGAGAAACAAGCAGCGCTAAATTCTCTTAAATCTGGTAAAGCTCCTGGGAGCGATGTTTTTTCCGTAGACTTTTATACACCCCTAGCTGCCATCTTATGCCCCTTACTGTTTAAGGTCTTCAAAGAGGCATCTTCATAAGGTAAACTTCCCTATTCTATGACAGAAGCCATTATAACCGTCCTACCAATGAAAGATAAAGACCCTTCTCTCACATCCAGTTACAGACTGATATCATTACTTAATACGGTCGGGAACATTTTTGCCAAAATATTAAATTCTCATTTAGAATCAATAATTTCGAAACTTGTCCACACCTCCCAAACTGGATTTGTCAAAAATAGAACTGGTTCTGATCATCTCCACTCATTATTTAATTTAATCTACAAAGCTAAATCTCATAAATCACCTGCTGCAGCTATAGCCATCGACTTTGAAAAGGCATTCAGTTCTCTCAGCTGGACTTATTTGTATCATATTCAATCCCACTTTGGTGTCACTAATAAATTTTGTACATGGATTCAATTACTATACACCCTCCCCTCTGCCCAGGTTCTTACTAACTCTACTCTGTCCTCATCCTTTCAGCTGGCAAGAGGTACCAGACAAGAGTGCCCCTTATCCCCCACTCTTTTTATTCTAGCTATGGAACCGCTATCAGCTGCTCTTCGTCAATCCTCCATGATCCAAGGTATCCCTATGGTAATTTCTGCTATACTTCACTATCTTACGCTGATGATCTCCTCATTCTACTTGAAAATCTTGAAATTTCGGGACCACCCTTAATTAAGTTACTTAGCAACTTTACTTCACTTTCTGGGCACACTCCGAATCTAAACAAATCAGAAACAATGCCATTGAACAATTTTTTGTAACCCTTCTATGAATACAATATTAGGTTTTCGTTGTGCCCCTCAAGGTATCTCTTACCTTGGAATACAGATCACCTCTAAATTAGACAAGATATGGGATGCCAATCTTTCCTCATTATTAGCAAATATTAAAAACACTCTGAACAGAAAGAAACTGCTTAACCTCTCTTTTAATGGGAAAATGTCCGCTATCAAGATGTCAATAGCTCCCAAAATACTGTATCTATTTTCTAATATCTCTTTAACCCTCCCTACTTTTTTTTGTCACAATTGATGATATAATTGGCAATTTTTTGTGGGAAGGCAAAAGTCCCAGATTTAGTTGTAACAAACTGCATTACCACTGGTCCAAAGGGGGCTTCAGGCTCCCCTGGTTCCAAACATATTTTTGGGCCTTCCGCACTGCCCAAACAGTAAAATGGTTTAATAAACCCAGCAATAAATCACCGTTGTGGGTCAATATGGAAACATCTCTATGTCTGGGCAATGCCGCCACTTCCTTCATTTATAACCCTCTCCCCCAATTTAAAATCTCACCCTACTATAACATCATCAATATACTACTGGAAAATAATTCATAAATGCCTTAAATCCAACCCAACCCCTCTCATATATGTCCCTGTTTGGGGGAACCGCAACATCACGCTTGATAATCACCCAGTTTTTTGTTGTAATTGGAAAAACAGGGGCATTTTTTTCTTGGATGATATATTTATGCCTCAGACTCTCAAATTAAAATCCTTTCCTGACCTGCACAAACAATGGAATCTTCCCCTGCACGATTTCTGGAAATATTTACAGTTAGTTACGCACGACATGGAACCTTTATCTTCCTGCTATTCCTCATCAATCTATATATGATACTTTTATTTCTAAATGGATCAAAAGAAACTGTAAATTAAATTGTATCATTTACAAACATATCAGAAATACAATTCCAGATCAATCTACCATTGCAAAAAATAAATGGAGTACCCTTTTTTAAATTATAACATAACCAATTCACAATGGCATAACTGCTGGCTATCCTGCCATAAATCTTTCAAGGATAATCGCAGTTCACTCATACAAACCAAAATTCTGCATCTATGGTACAGAACTCGTGAGATTTTGCAAAAAATGGGCTTAATGAACAACAATAAATGTTGGCGCTGTGACTCCCCCAATGGCAATTTGCTACATAATTTATGGCATTATCCTCCCATACACAGTCTTTGGTGTCATATTCATTTCTTTGCAATGAAAGTGATTGGTCTATTCTTTGCATTAGATCCAAAACATTGCATACTTGGTATTTTCAATGCTCATGCATACAAAATATCCCATTCTCAGAATAGGTGGTTATCCCTACTATTCCTTCAAGTTAAACACCTTATACTAATGCATTGGAGATCCAACATCATTTCCACCCTCCCGGATATTCTCAAACAACTATCTCAATACGCCATCCTTGATCGTATGTCACACTTAGCCTCTGACCAACTTAATTTATATAATAAATGCTGGCAGGACTATTTTAAATATTTTAACACATCTACACATATCATGACTTAATCCATGGGTTGTTATATGTTCACATTGGAAGCTCCCTTCTAGCTGTTTTGTTCCTTTTTCATCTCCTCTCTTTCTATCTTTTTATCTCCTTTTCTTCTTCCCATTCCCTCTTCATTCTTGTTCACTTTCTTAGATACTTTTCTCTTTTTTATGTTCTTCCTTTATACAATCTTACACATACTTGTATTAAATTACAGTATAATAGAAGTACAATCACGACTGCTCATATTTCTTGTTTGTATCTACTCCTTTTAACCCTTGCAGCATAAATTGCCATATTTTCTCTCCATGATACAGATTGTACTGCTACATATTGTTTTCTCAACATTTGTTTTCCCCTTTAATATCATTGTATAATACTTCAGCCATCATGTTTTTTCCTTCTACTATTAAGAATTTTTGTAAGTGTATATTGGAGAATATAGTGTATTTGTATGTATAATCACAATAATTACAATAAAAAGACTAACTGTAACAAAAAGGTGCCAAAAGCCCAAAACTAAAATTCCTACAGATTTTAACTTCAGACAGCTTCTGTAGTATGACTCCATTTTAGGTCCCACCTGAACTGATTGGTCCAATTCACAGTCCCGGGCCAAATGGTGGGGATAAACAAGACAGTCCTTGCTGCAAAGAAGGCAGGTTAGGCAAACTACCTTATCATTGACACTCTAAACGATTTTCAGCAAACAGTTACATCTTTCAACAGAGCCCCCTCTCAGAGTATTTATAACTGCAATCCAGGCAGCTCTTAAAGAGACAGTACACAGAGGCTATACAGGCACTCTCTGGCAATAAATTTAAACTGCTAAAATGCTGGACACCAGCCAGGCAGTGAGCATTTAGGCAAGCTCAAGAAAGACTTTTTGGGAACCCCCATTTGTAGGGGGGTTACAAAAGTAAAACTGGATGGTTCACAGAAAACACTAGATACTGTAGTCTAAACTATATCTTGTGTTTTAATGTTAAAGTTCAGACAAGATTTAAAATGTCCTGGTAGAGATGCCAGTTCATTAAGCAATATAATTTTGTAGTAAGTCATTGATCCAAGTCTCTGGATGTCTTTTTATTTATGTATTTATGTATTTATTTATTAATTTCTTTATTTCTAGGATGTATCTTTGAGCCAAAGTCTCTGTTACAGAGGTTCCATGTCATAGTTATTCATGGGCATAACATCATTTACAATAGTTACAAGTACATAAGCAGATATAAGGAGGTTTCATGCCTAGAAAGACATGGGTACATCAGGTTACAGAGGTTACATAATTACAATAACAGGGATTACATAAGTAAAAATATATAGACACATAATTTAAAGCAGGCTAGGTTGACAGGTTGTTAAGTGAACAACTTGAGAATCTAGAGGTTATAGAGCGAATTAGGTAGGGAACAGAGGATAATATAGTCTGTAAAATAATTAACCAATACTAAATGCAAGGAGGTGAGAACTTGAAGGGCAGCAGTTCTTTTGTCTTAAGTGCTAAAGAGTATAGTCATAAAGGAGGGCTAGACTCACTGGGGGGGGGACTGCTGAGGCTGGTACCTGGAGCCTACTAGCGGAGTGTTAGTTAGCAAGATAAGAGAAGAAGGCAAATGTGCAGGTTAGAATGAGGGTAGCAGGAAAGAGGAGGGAAGAGTGTTTGTGGCAAGGGCCACTCGGAGTTTATCTTTAAAGGGGCCTATTTTGTCCTCTTTTGTGGTGCCTAGGTCAAGTGAATTAAGCCAAAGTGGTGCCCGGTATACGTAGGATCATTGGCCTTGTGTGGTTCTACGGAAAGGGATGCAGAAGGCTGAGTTGTTTGTACCCCTAGTGCATCTGGTGGAATTAGGTCAGCTAAGGAGGCTTTGCAGGCCTGGGGTGGTAAGTCCTAGCATACACTTCTTGGCAAGCATGCATACTTGATACTGGAGGTGACTGTCAAGGTTGAGCCATTTTGTTTGAGTGCACAACTCGCAGGTGTGAGTGAGATGGGTACACCTAGGACTAAATGGCATGCTTTGTTTAGTGTTGTTTGATTCATTTCAAAGCAGTTTGAGAGGCAGGCCCCTATACTGCTAGACCATAGTCTATCACTGAGAGGAGTGAGCTATTTACAGCAGTTCTGAGTGCCTCAGAAGTTAGGCCTTTTCGGTGTCTGTACAGGAATTCTAGTTTTGCATTTGATGACTTTGCGACTGCGTCTATGTGTTGGTTAAATGAGAGGATGCAGTCCAGTGTCAATCCTAGGTATTTAAATGTTTGAACCATCTCCAGGAAAGTGTTCTGATTGTTATGAATGCAAAGTTGGTGAGTGCAGTGTTTGTTATGTGATGATGCGAATAACAGTCTTAGTTTTTTTATAATTGAGGAGCAGTTTTGATTGAAGGAACCAGTGCGCAGGCGCAGTGAAATTAGCCTGCATTTGCTTTTCCAGTACGTAGGGGTCAGAATTACCTGAATATAGGACCACGTTGTCTGCATACAGTAGTAGCTGGTCATTTACCGATTGAGGGAGGTTGTTTAAGAACAGGCCGAACAATAGAGGGCCAAGGATAGAACCTTGAGGAACGCTTGTGTTAACACTAAGGTTGTCGGAGAAGGTGTCCAGGATTTTCACTTTTTGGACCCTCTCAGAGAGGTAGCTTCTGAACCATGCTACTGTTGCAGGGGAGAGACCAGTATTGGAGAGCTGATCCAGGAGCAGGTTGTGATTGACGGTGTCGAAGGCCTTGGTGAGATCAATATATATTGCCCCCAACAAGAGCCCTCTGTCTAGCGCATTATGGATAAAGCTGGTAAACTCCACTAGAACAGTTGTGATACTGTGTTGTTTTCGAAATCCATGTTGTTTTTGACATTGTAAATAATACTTGCCTAGATAGTACGTCAGTTGGTCGCTTACAATTTGCTCCAGGGCCTTGGAGAGTGGAGGAAGGATAGATATTGGGCGGTAATTTGTAGAGTTGGCCCTGTCACCACTTTTGTAAACAGGGGTAACCACCGCCACCTTCCAGATCCGTGGGAGTTCGCCTGATACCAAGGAGAGATTTAAGATTGTGGTGAGGGGTTTGAGAGTTAAGTCCAGGGTAAGCCAAACTAGTTTTAGGTCAAGTTGATCAGAGCTAGTTCTGGAATTACCTAGCGCTTTTAGGATGTACTTTTTTGCGTCCATAAAGGTGATAGCTCTGAAGTAGAAAGGCGGATGGGAGTTTGGGTCCCTGGGTTTCGTTCAGTGCAGTATCTGATTGGTGTTGAAGGAAGCTAGGGGGCAATACTCCACTGAGGTCAGTAAAAGCTTGTTGAAGATATCTGCTATGTGACTGTGATCCTACGTAGTTTGGCACTCAATGTTCAGGAAGGTGGGGGGAGTTTTATTAGGTTTACCGGTTAGGGACTTGATGTTCTCCCAGAACCATCTACTGTCACCCCATGAGTTTGTCAGCTCATTTTTAAAGTGAGTGTTTTTGGCCTCGCGAAAAGCCCAGGTGCATTTATTCCATGCTGCTCTATAGTTCTGGTAGTCTGTCTGGGAACTGGAGTTTCTTGCTTTGTACCACAAGCCGTCTCTATTTTTCATGAGGGCTAGTGGCTGTGCCATGATCCAAGGCTGTCATAGTCATGGATCCTTCTTTTGGTGTAGAGGGTGTAGACATTGCACACTTCATTGAATTTGTTTATAAAGCATTCTAGGGCAGTGTTGACATCTGTTTTGTGGTCAATAGAGCTCCAGTCTTGGAGGCTGAGGTGTGCTCTCAGAACTTCCAACTTGCCTTTCTTCAGAAGCCTAGTAGTAATAGTCCTAGCTGGTGCCTTTGGGGCCTTATTTAACCATTTACAGATTACCGGGGAGTGGACACTGAGGGAGTCGGGGAGAACTGTGATGGAGGATATTCTTTCTGGCCGATTTGTGACCACCCAGTCGATTACTGATCCTGTGTCTGTTCTGCTGTTATACCGAGTGGGGGAGTCTACCAATTGCACAAGGTTGAGAGTGGCTAATGAGTCCTTGTAGTGTACAGCTTCAGCAGAGGACCAGTTGATATTAAAGTCTCCAACCATTATCAGCTCTGTGTTTGGTCCCCCTTCAGAGAGGTAGTTGATGACAGAATTGAAACCATTCTCTTGTTCCTTGGGAGGGATATAGGCTGAGACTATTGTTAGGGTTTTCCCGTTCTTGCCAAGTATTACTTTTATGGCTATCAGTTGAGCCCCACATTTGGTGTCATATGGGTTAAGCACTTGGCCCTGAATGTGGTCTTTAACATATTTTACAACCACCTCCTCTTTTACCGAGTCTGTCTAGTCTGAATGCAGCATGGCCAGTGAGTTGTATAGCAGAGTCTGGCACCCTAGGTGATAGCCAGGTCTCTACTATTGCAAGAATGTCGGGCTGGTACTGCTGGACCCAGACTTGGAGAGTGTCCATTTTTGCTAGCAGGCTGCAGATATTTACTGATGCTATTGTTAGTCCATTCTGTTTCTTACAAACTGTTGCAGTGTATGTCATTAGGCCTGGGTTGGGATAAATATTACCTGAGATCAGTAGGAGCAGCCATGTGATTCTCATAGCTTGCCATTTTAGATATGTTAGGGCCTGCGATTGTGTAATGTGACGTGATTTTTTTGGCATGGTACATGGGTAGGTTAGGGGTACATCACTACCAGGTGGAGGGAAGGGATAGCCAGCCTGTCCACTGCTCATATAGACTCATGTAGTAGGGGGTATGATGTGCTGTGTTACTGACAGCTGCGCATTTGTGGTTTTTGTGTTATCCAGGTGGTGATATTGTGGCACTACAGTCTGGAAGTGGAGAATTAATGTCCTCCTCATATTTTGCAATGCGTCCTTGATGGAGTCATATTTATATATTGGCAAGCATTTTGTGTGGTCCTGTCCTGTAGAGGGGGCCAGATCAGAACTGATAGAAATAGAAAGAGGGTTCTAAGGAGGAACATACTGTGGGCTACAGCAGGAAAAGAATTCCCTAGATGTGTTTACAGATGGTGGGAGAGGGTCTGCATTTAACCCCCATAGGTAGATTAGGGCTAGAAGCAAGTGGTTAGAGGTGAGAGTGGATGGCAGGCTTATCTAGTTTTTAAGGAGGGGGAGAGAGAGAGAGAGAGAGAGAGAGAGGAAAAGGAGAGCCCACTGAGGAAGGAGCATTGTGATGATAAAATCTGGGGAACAGAGTGTGTGATGTGCCAGATAGGATAGGAGCGCCTAGTGGCAGCTGCATATAACCTGCTAATAGAGGAGTAGGCACAGAAAATGTCACTGCTACCAGAGATATAGTCCTCTAGTGGCTAGAGGATATAATCTGCTAATGGAAAAGTCAACAGTTAAAAAAAAAAAAAGCATTAAAATTGACTTCTAATGTCAATTTATAACTTAAAATGACTGTAAGGATTAAACAAATTATTAAACCCTGGCACATAAATTCTACTAGAGAGACAGAGGGAGATACAGTAGTTAGAGATGTGTTCAGCAGGAGATAGTGTGGGCCACTTGGAAATCAGCTTTCACTGGTACCAAATCCAAAAGTCAGGGCTAGTACCTTGCAGTATCAGCTAAGCTGTAGCTCATGGAGAATTTCTGAACCACTGTTTAAGTTCAAGAAATTGAGGGGCCCCTGGCCTAGTCAAGGCTCGCTGGATCCCTTGCAGTATCAGCTGAGCTGTAGCCCATGGAGGATTTCTGAACCACTGTTTAGTTTCAAGAAATTGAGGGGTCCCTGGCCTAGTCATGGCTCACTGGATCACTTGCAGTATCATCTGAGCTGTAGCTCCTGGAGGATTTCTGAACCACTGTTTAGGTTCAAGAAATTGAGGAGTCCCTGGCCTAGTCAAAGCTCGCTGACTTCAGATGTTGTCCTTGTTGAAAAGTCATGGTTTCCAAAATTCTGACTTAAAAATCAGAATCTTCTGTTCAGTACATAGCAAGTCAAACTTTCCACACACTCAGGACTGGATTTTGATATTTTTTCAGGCCTACACATATACTTCTGGTCTACAAGTATATGCCAGTTGGAACTGATGAGCTGCCTTCCAACTAAACTGATTTTCAACTGCTATGCATTTGAAGTGTGTCTGATATACTTGAGGTCATTTTAGGAGACACCATCCTTATTTTTTTCACTGGGGTAGGGTTATTAATTCCAGGACAATACAGATATTAGGGTGCAATAATTTACCTTTCCCTGTAGATGTCACTGTGGTTCCATGTCAATCCTAGTGATATCTGGTCCATGCATTTGGCTTAACCTCTGACCCCCAGGTCATTACATTACCCCTTCCCTGTCATGGAAAGCCACAGTGGGATGTTTTATGCCTTTCTGTGGTCATATACCTGTCTTTCTTTATCTTGAAATATAAGAGGTCCACACTAGCTTTTATAGAAATAACAGCTAATTGAACCTAATGGTGTGATGGTCCGACCAACTGACCGGGCTCCACCACCAGGTCAGAAGTCTCCATACCCAGTAGGAAGACCAGTTCCAAGGAATGACTATGATTGTGGGTCACAGAGGTAATCACCTGTGTGAAGCCCAATTAATTCATCAATTGGAGGAAGTCTTGACCAAACTGCGAGAGTTCATTGTCGACTGAGGTATTGAAATCCCCCAGAACCATCTATCTGTGGGACTCCAACACCATGTTGACGATGAAGTCCAACAACTTCCTGCAGGAATTGCTTCCTGCCCCCAGGCGGACGGTAGACAAGAAGAATCCTGCACCCCACACCTGTGCTCCCCAGCTGACACATCCACAGTTACAGTGGATAGATACTGATACAAAACATTTTCTGACATGTAAAGATCTGGTTCACCCTACTCTTCACAACTTACCCAAGGTGCATAATTGCTTTGCTAACCACTAGGTACACCTCTTGTGAGTGAGATCGGTTCTGTTACAGAACCATTATCTAAATACATTGGCCACCACATATAGCCCTTTGTATTAGAGCTACGCTCATACATTAGGATACAAATGCTGTCCTGTCACTGATGCAAGATCTTTTTTTTTTTTTACTTGCAGGCTCCCACGGCTTTCAGAGGAGGCCTTGTACCTCCTCCTACTCTGTCCACCAGGGCAGTCCCCCAAGGTATCCCTTCCCCTAGTTTCATCTTGCTCATAGGGCCAGGGTGTTTGTATTTTTCCCAAATTTTTTTCTCCCAATCCCAGCCCCTTAGGGACGTCGGTGCTTAGGACAGACATCCAAGAGGTGACGGTGGGAGCACGCCTTCTCTGATGCCATACAACATCCCTCTTCCCGACTCCGGCATATCGAGCCACTCAATCCTTCAAGGGACGGTGTTTCCACCGCACTCTCTACAGGGGTGTGGCAGACACTGCTGTGCCCTGGTATCCCACACCCGAGAGAGAAGAGCATCTGCTGGGATGCTCGGGATCTCCATCCCTGCAACCCGAGTCTGTTCCCTGCATTGGGTCACTGGCATAGTGCAGGTGTGGCGCCAGCGCCTCAATCCTTAGCACCACCAGGCCACACTGATGCAAGATCTTGATTTAAAAGAAGGCACACTCCTCATTACAATGGACATTGAGTCATTGTATACAAATATTCTGCATGAGGGTACCCTTGATGCCCTAGCCTACTATCTCAGCCTTTCATGATATCAGGGTGGCTTGAAGCATTGGAGGAGGAGTATGTGGATATATGTGTGGGGTTGTTTTTATTCATTCAATATTTAGTAAAGGATTTCAAAACTTAGAAGCAATGGTTGAGCTTCTCTTCTTTTCACCGAGTTGAGTGTTGTAACCAGCTTCCTGTGAGTTTCTATCTCAACTTAGGCCTGAACCAGTCTGTCCAACTACAGAGTTTTTTTCTGAAAATGTCAGAATATGTTTTGAAATTGAATTGCTTTACGTTTGTGAATGGTTTCATTCTGCAAATTAAGTGGAGGGCATGGGTGCCACTATGGCTCCAAGTCTAGCCAACTTATATGTTGCTAAATGGGAATCTGAATTCATACAGAATGTAGAAAAAATCCATTCTTTGAAAAGTTAGTGCTGTGGAGATGTTGCATAGGTGATGTGATTGTCGTTTGGACAGGTACTCGAGCAGAATTGCAAGATTTTGTAGATTGTCTCCACAGCACTAACCCACATCTGAGATTTACAACTACCAGTGATCCCAACAAGGTTACATTCCTAGATCTGGAAATCAGAAGAATTGGAAGGGGGAGTCAAACAATGTGAACAATAACATTTTACAAACAGCAACAGATCAGAACACATTGTAATTGGCATCAAGTTGCCATCCATGGCACGTCATGGAAAATATACCAAAGGGTCAGTATCTTAAGCTGAGGCAAAATTGTGACACTACAGAAAGCTTCAAAAAAAATGGTAATGACCTCACAAACAGGTTTATTGAAATAGATTATAACCAGAGAACCATTCTGGATGCATACATGTATGCTGCACAATAAAACAGTGAAAAATTAATTTAGGTAACAGAAATCAAAATAGTAACATCAACAGATTTGGTTTTGTTACCCCTCATTTTGCTCACTCGAAATATGTTCCAGAATTGAATATTTCTTTGGTTGTGTTATATTTAAGTGTATTTTTTTCCAAGTCCTTGTTTCCTTTATATGATCTGATTAAGTGTCACACTGTTCTTCCGAGTTTATGTTCTAATGTTATTGTGCTTAATATTGTCTTATCTAAACTTAAGATTGGATCACAAGCTTTTTCAATGGCTGCTCCTTTTATTGGAATGCCTTACCTTTAGCAGTTCATCAGGCCACCTCTATTATGAGTTTCAAGGTAAAACTGAAACAGTATTTATTACTCAAATCTGTATGTAAATGTTTTGTGTAAGATGTTTGTATATATTTTGTATGTAATGTATTGTTTTGTTGTTTGTTGTTCTCCCGGGTCGGAACTGAAAAAGGGCCCTAGGTCCAGTGTACTTACCCAGTTAACAAATGAATAAAATAAAAAAATAAATAAAATAAAATAGTTAACAAGCATTGGCAGATACTATGGCTGTGAACCTGGCCTTAGAGATGTGGTAGAGGAACCACCTAGAATGTCTTACAGGTGGGCACCTATATTAAAAGACAAGATAGTACATCGCAGTCAGAGCAATCTGACACAGATCACATGGTTACAGCAATATAACATTCTGGTCAGAGCTACTATGGCTGCTAATTGCGTTTGTGGTCTGACTGGCCAGGACAGACTGTGCTGGTGGTGGAGTCGCTGACAGAATAAATAAGATATGGTAACAACTGTGCACAATAGTCGTGCATGCAAATCATGACTGTGATACTCGGGCATGCACACAGAGCACATGGTGGCCATCTTGGGCATGGTGGGCTCTTTCTCACTTCTACATCATGGCCATAATACTTCCGTATGTGCATGGAGCACACAGTGTCCATCTTGGGCATGGTGGGTTCTTTCACACATGTGCATCATGGCTGCAATACCTGCGCACATGCACTTACTCACGGTGGCCATCTTGGGCATGGTGGGCTCTCATGGAAGTGATAGTCAGCTACAAGACAGACAAAATAGTTTGGTGGTAGGATGGGTAGGGGGAGAAGAAGTAAACACAGTGCTTTACTGAGCTGAGTGCTTCAACTTGCGGCATGACTGTGCTACAACTACAACATTTTGTTGTTCTATTGGAATCCGGTGAGCTGCTTTTTTACTTTGATAGCAAGACATCTGCAGAGCTCCATCCTGCAGCTGTAAAAAGGGCTATTTCCCTTGTCACAGGTGCAGCATTTGTAAGATAGTCCAGAGCTGTAAGCGCTTTCAAAGTCCAAAAGATGGCAGGACCTTTGAAATCCATAGTTGGACTACATGTAATACTATGTGAATAGTTTACCTTGCTATGTGCACCTGTGGGGCATTCTATGGGGGGGGGCAATAGGCCAATTCCCCTTCAAAGAGTGGGTGAGCACTGCAGAGCTATTGAGAAAAAAATCCTGAATATGCTACAGCACAACACATAGTGAGCTTTGGTTTGACATCTGCACATAACTTCAAATATATGGATATTGATAAAAACATGCGCAGTCCACAGGGAGGCAGCTGAAATGCTGCAGTTCTTAAAAAAGAAACATTCTGGATTTTTACTGTGGGGCCAACACAATGACTAAGGTCTTTGACTTAACACCATATCTAAAGTGAATAAATACCTCACTATAACTGCTGTGTTCTAAAGATTACTGCAGAATAAGAAAAAAAAAAAAAAGAAAAACATGTTTTTTTTAAAGTATATTTTCTAATTTATGTATTTTTCTATTCTAGGGGAAACTGAACAGTTTACCTCTGTTGCTGCAACTGGATGGTATTTGCTGCAGTAGCCATAAGAAGAGTCTGGAGTCTGTCTGAGTATATCCTCCACCTTACCACAGTCATGATTTTAAATTAAGACTTATCGGTATATGACTTGTTTGTCATGCATTATGAAATATATGAGCAATAGTCTTTCTAGAGTTGTTTTAATTGTTGTATGTCCTTTTTAACATTGTGATTGTAACTGCACTTTGCATATTAGCCAAGGCCAACCATTACCAGGCCACCCTCACCTCCTCCTGGGGATCTGCCCAGACTTTCTGGGACAATATTAAACAGCTAAATGGAAAATCACTCCCCTCCCCATCCCAGCTCACTAGTGATGGCACTACCTCCACCGCTCCTGCCTTCATAGCTAGCCTTAACACCTCCTTCACTGATCTTAGCTCTGTTCTCCCAGTAATTTCTTTGACTCTCCCAACCAACCTCCCCCTGTCCTCCACTGCCCCAGCTTCCACCTGTGCAAGGTATCTGCCAGGAAGCCAGACCCCTCCTAATCAAAGCATTAAATGGCAATAGTCCTGGCAGCAACTCACTGGATCCCAGTATTCTCAGGCTGGTGCTGGATGAAGTCCTTGCCCTGCTCACCAGCCTACTAAACCGATCCCTCTGCCTGGGGCAATTTTTCCACTGCTTGAAAAACAGTCATAGTCACGCTCATTCCTAAAGGGTGTGACAGGTCCTCTGCCAGCAACTACCGACCCATCCCCCCCCCCAAAGCCCTAGAAAAAGTGGTGGCCATTCAAATCACTGAATATCTGACTAAGCATAACATCTTATGCCCTGAGCAGCACAGCTTCCATGCTAGTCACAGTGCCGGCACTGCGCTAATTGAGTTCTCCAATTTTCTACACTCCTCCCTGGACACCAGCTCCCTAGCTGGTGCAGTGTTCATTGACCTCTCTAAGGCTTTTGACACTGTCTCCCACCCTCTTCTGCTGGATGCCTTCTGCCACACTGGTTTCTCGGCTGGCCCCCTCACATGGTGCACGAGTTATCTATCCGCTCGCTCACAGTGTGTTAAAATCAATGGGACACTCTCTGATACCCGTCCCATCCACTCAGGGGTATCCCAGGGCTCCATCCTGGGCCCCTTCTCTTCTCACTCTTTCTAAACACCCTGCCCAGTGCATGCTCTGGCAAAATTCTTCTGTATGCAGATGATGCTGTCATTTTGCCACCCACCATAATCCCATCTACTTTCAGGACTCCCTACAACAATCATACAATGATGCCGAAGCCTGGTTTAAAGAGTGCAGACTCATAATTAATCTTAAAAAAAACAAAACTATGCTCTTTGCCCACCCCCAAAACAAAGCCTGCAACCACCCACTCCATAGCCTTCCTAGTACCAAACAACCGCTTGAACAAGTCTGCTCCTACAAATACCTTGGGGTTACCTTCGATTCAGCCCTCACATTCCACACCCACATTGATGCCCTCGCATCCACCACTAATACATGGCTTGGCATCCTCTACTGCCATAGAAGCTGCCTTCCCCCAGATGCTGTCTGACTTGCTGTTACGTCTTCAGTACTGTCCCTTGTAGACTATGGCCTACCAGTCTATGGTGCTGCCGACACGACTGCCCTCAAAAAAATTCGCCTCACTCTAAATAAGGCTTGCAGACTGATTACTGGTGCCCCCAGGCTCACACATACCTGTCAACTGTATGACGAGGCTAAACTCCTTACCCTAGATGAACGGCTTTGCTATCAAACCTGCCTCCTCACAAAAAAAAAAAAAACGTACTCGGGCTCTCCCCACCTGGGGGTGACAGCATCCATCCACCAGACCCCACCTACTATTGCAACACAAACCTTCAACAAGACCACTCTACTGGTCCCCAGATCAAGAACCACCCATGGTCAGAGGTCCTTCTGCTACAGAGCCCCATCCTGGTTTAACTCTCTCCCTGCTCCCATCTCCAATGCGACCACAGTCTCCAATTTCAAAACCGCCCTTCAGAGCCAACTCTTTAACACTCATAGCTGCTCCTGTCTCTGAATGCAGCCTCGACCTCTCCACACATGACAATGCGCCCGGGCGGCTGTCCACCTCACCCCACCCCTCCACCTCTCTCCTGTGCACTGCATTTATGTATAACCAGGCCTGTGCCTGCTGTATTATTGTAAGGCCACTAGATTGTACAATGCATGAATTCAACTTGTGTAACACCAATTTCAATTACTTGTACTCTGTAACTTAAATGTATTATGTTTGTCCTCAATGTGACAAGGTACCTCTGATAACGCCTGTTTCAGCTACCTGTACTCTGTAGCCTAAATTTGCTATTTGTCCTCAATGTGACGAGGTACCTTTGGAAACAAGACCCTGGCTCAAAGGTTGTAAACTGATTTGCAAATAAATAAATAAATATTATGGGTTATTTTTCATATAAGGAAAGTCAATAGGTTATGACACATAAATAACTACAGCTACTGTTACATGGTACTGCTCTGTGTAATGATGCTAATGTTACATAGTACTGCCCTGTGTAGTGATGCTACTGTTACATGGTACTGCCCTGTGTAATGATGCTACTGTTACATGATACTGCCCTGTGTAGTGATGCTACTGTTACATGGTACTGCCCTGTGTAGTGATGCTACTGTTACATGGTACTGCCCTGTGTAGTGATGCTACTGTTACATGGTACTGCCCTGTGTAATGATGCTACTGTTACATAGTACTGCCCTGTGTAGTGATGCTACTGTTACATGGTACTGCCCTGTGTAATGATGCTACTGTTACATGATACTGCCCTGTGTAGTGATGCTACTGTTACATGGTACTGCCCTGTGTAGTGATGCTACTGTTACATGGTACTGCCCTGTGTAATGATATTACTGTTACATGGTACTGCCCTGTGTAGTGATGTTATTATTACATGGTACTGCCCTTTGTAGTGATGCTACTGTTACATGGTACTGCCCTGTGTAGTGATGCTACTGTTACGTGGTACTGCCCTGTGTAATGATGCTACTGTTACGTGGTGCTGCCTTGCGTAGTGATGTTACTGTTAAATGGTACTGCCCTGTGTAGTGATGCTACTGTTACATGGTACTGCCCTGTGTAGTGATGTTACTGTTACATGGTACTGCCCTGTGTAATGGTACTGCCCTGTGTAATGATACTACTGTTACATGGTACTGCCCTGTGTAGTGATGCTACTGTTACATGGTACTGCCCTGTGTAATGATACTACTGTTACATGGTACTGCCCTGTGTAGTGATGTTACTGTTACATGGTACTGTCCTGTGTAATGATACTACTGTTACATGGTACTGCCCTGTGTAGTGATGCTACTGTTACGTGGTACTGCCCTGTGTAGCGATGCTACTGTTACATGGTACTGTCCTGTGTAATGATGCTACTGTTACATGGTACTGCCCTGTGTAGTGATGCTACTGTTACATGCTACTGCCCTGTGTAGTGATGTTACTGTTACATGGTACTGCTTTGTATAGTGATGTTACTGTTACATGGTACTGCCCTGTGTAGTGATGCTACTGTTACATGGTACTGCCCTGTGTAGAGATGCTACTGTTACATGGTACTGCTCTGTGTAGTGATGCTACTGTTATATGGTATTGCCCTGTGTAGTGATGTTGCTGTTACATGGTACTGCCCTGTGTAATGATACTACTGTTACATGGTACTGCCCTGTGTAGATATGCTACTGTTACATGGTACTGCCCTGTGTAGTGATGCTACTGTTACATGGTACTACCCTGTGTAATGATATTACTGTTACATGGTACTGCCCTGTGTAGTGATGCTACTGTTACATGGTACTGCCCTGTGTAGTGATGCTACTGTTATGTGGTGCTGCCTTGCATAGTGATGCTACTGTTAAATGGTACTGCCCTGTGTAGTGATGCTACTGTTACATGGTACTGCCCTGTGTAGTGATGCTACTGTTACATGGTACTACCCTGTGTAATGATATTACTGTTACATGGTACCGCCCTGTGTAAAGATGCTACTGTTACGTGGTACCGCCCTGTAATGATACTACTGTTACATGGTACTGCCTTGTGTAGTGATGCTACTGTTACATGGTACCGTCCTGTGTAATGATACTACTGTTACATGGTACTGCCCTGTGTAGTGATGCTACCGTTACGTGGTACTGCCCTGTGTAATGATACTACTGTTACATGGTACTGCCCTGTGTAGTGATGCTGCTGTTACGTGGTACTGCCCTGTAGTGATGCTGCTGTTACATGGTACTGCCCTGTGTAGTGATGTTACTGTTACATGGTACTGCTTTCTATAGTGATGCTACCGTTACATGGTACTGCCCTGTGTAGTGATGCTACTGTTACAAGGTACTGCCCTGTGTAGTGATGCTACTGTTACATGGTACTACCCTGT
Organism: Neoceratodus forsteri; assembly: GCA_016271365.2. Taxonomy (NCBI): domain Eukaryota; kingdom Metazoa; phylum Chordata; order Ceratodontiformes; family Ceratodontidae; genus Neoceratodus; species Neoceratodus forsteri. The sequence continues at coordinate 861,517,703 of CM057451.1, read as the reverse complement.
GTAGTGATATTACTGTTACATGGTACTGCCCTGTGTAGTGATGCTACTGTTACATGGTACTACCCTGTGTAATGATACTACTGTTACATGGCACTGCCCTGTGTAGTGATGTTACTGTTACATGGTACTGCCCTGTGTAGTGATACTACTGTTACATGGTACTGCCCTGAGTGGTGATACTACTGTTCCATGGTACTGCCCTGTGTAATGATACTACTGTTACATGGTGCTGTCATACGGCACGTGTCACGCCACCCCCAAATCTTTGCTGCCAGCTGAGGCCCACCCCAGCAGAATGGCCAGCTCTAAATCATCTGCAGACAGGGTGTCCAATCCACGGCCAGACCGCAGCCATCCTTCTGCCACGCTGGGCCCACCCCAGCGTGTGCAAACGTCCCGTCTGGCGTCGTCTGCCAGCCGAAGGTGCCCCAATCCCCGTCGGCTCCATGGCCCCAGCCATCCTTCTGCCATGCTGGGACCCACCCGAGGTAGCAAACATGCCACGTCGTCTGTTTTTAACCTGTAAATTAAGCGGTCCCCGCGCTTCTCCCAGGCCCCCTCACAACCCGCACCAACTTTCTGCACCCCTCCCACACCCCTCACCCCATACTTACCTCCGGAGCTCAGCGCGACGATCTTCGGTGGACCGGGAACACGTCTGCACTCTTCAAAGCCGACCGCGAACTGAGGAAATGCCGGTAAGCTGTATAATGGGCTAGATAGGGGTTTTCAACTTTATTGCATATCTCAGGCATTTTTTTGGAATTTTTGCACCAAATTTTCAACATGGGGTTTTTGGGACCCCTTCTCATGAATGATGTCACTGTCATGGCGTTATTCGGGCCCGAAGGGTGATTTCGCAGTCACTGCGCGAAATCACCCTTCAGGCCTGAATAATGCCATGACAGTGACATCATTCATGAGAAGGGGTCCCAAAACCCATGTTGAAAATTTGCAAAATTCCAAAATGACTGTTTTCGAATGTGCGTTGCGCAGTTCCTATGCAGGCTCGTAAGTTCGTGAATTTTCAATATTTTCACTCCAGATTTTCAACATTGCTATTTTACCACACCTCCTTATGAGCAGTATAGCTGTCATTTTTCACATCTTGCCCAAAATGTGTTTCTGCCATGTAGCGATAATGGTGCAGTTGGTGTAAATCAATGTATGGACACATTAAGAAATCACTGTGACACTGTTCATTAGCAGAGGTCTTAAAATGGCTATATTTGAAAATTTGGTGAAAAATTCCCTAAAAATGATTGTTTCTGGCGTGCATTGCGCAGTTCCCTACGCATGCTCGTGCGTTTCTTAATTTTCAATATTTTCACTCCAGATTTTCAACATTGCCATTTTACCACACCTCCTTATGAGCAGTACAGCTGTCATTTTTCACATCCTGCCCAAAACATGTTTCCGCCCATGTAGCGCACAGTGGCGCAGTCGGTGTGCGAAATCAATGTATGGGACACATTAAGAAAATCACAGTGACACTGTTCATTAGCAGAGGTCTTAAAATGGCTATGTTGAAAATTTGGTGAAAAATTCCCAAAATTGACTGTTCTGGTGTGGGTTGCTGGCGGTTCCTCATACGCTCGTAAGTTCTTAATTCAATGGCTTTTTCATACCGGATTTTCAACATTGCCATTTTACCACTCATATGAGCAGTACAGCTGTCATTTTTCACATCCTGCCCAAAACGTGTTTCTGCTCCATGTAGCGCATAATGGCGCAGTCGGTGTGCAAAATCAATGTATGGGACACATTAAGAAAATCACAGTGACACTGTTCATGAGCAGAGGTCTTAAAATGGCTATGTTGAAAATTTGGTGAAAAATTCCTAAAATGACTGTTTTACAAGCGTGCATTCTGCGCAGTTCTCACTTGCCTTCGTAAAGTTCGTAATTTTCAATATTTGCACTCAATGACTTCCAAATACCTAAACAGCACATAGAAGCAAGCAACATTTGGCATTGACAAATGCTTGTACTTCTTTGTCACTGATTTTAATGTGTCCAAGTGCCAAATACCACTGCAAATACTGTGAGCGTTCGGCATTGACAAATGCTTGTTGTATTAGTTACGTGAGTTGGGGCCCCCCACACACCCCTTGTTTTTTTTAAAGAGGGTGTGGGGATGAAGACCCCCTACACAAATAAACTAATACAAAAATAACCAAAAGGCAGTTTTGAGAGAGTAGCATAACTTGAATTCTACGCTAATTGCGTAGGTCTAGCATGGTCCGATATTCTCCACTATTGCCAAATCGTATTGCTGTATGGGTCTGGTATCAGATCTGGTTATTCAGTTTAGGAGCGTTTCCTACCAGGGAAGGTAAGTATTCTTTTTTTTCTATTTTTGTCTTTAAATTTTTAAATGTTACCTTTATGTCACTCTCTGTTTTCTGCTCCTGTTTCTCTCATTTCAGGTAATTTTCAGTTGTGTGACAATGTACAATCAGGTAGCAGCAGCAGATGGATGACTGATATTGATATTGGATACAGAGGAAGGGTCAGCTTTAATAACACCACACATAGTGAGGAAGAAGCTGGAGGAAGAAGAGGAGCAGGAGTTCTGAGCATAAGTTTGCAATGTTGACAACAACAAGAATTTTGTGGAGAAGATGGTGAAGGCTTGCTTGCTGGTGGGGCATTTATGACTGACTGGAAAGAGACCTGTGAATATAAGACATTAATTATTTAGTGACTAGTGCACCCAATATTGTGTTGCACGTGCACCTGTTAAAGGAAATCACAAATAAATTAAAAGAAAAAATTATTTTTGGAAAGGATACTTACCATCACATTCATAATGGCCATGCCTTGAAATGGTATAAAGGTGCCCTAGACAGAGTAGGCCGAGGAAGAGAAGTCTTGCCTGATGGAGGCAACAGGATGCCATGAGGTGGCATCCTACAATGAGCCCACCAAAATTCTACCTCCATCCCCACATCCAGCCAATTAGTGGCCGACACTACAGGGTGGGTGTTGCTTGAAAATGCTCACCTAAATTCAAACCCTCAAAGACTTTCTGCCACAAAGAATCAGCCACCAGCATGCTGTGGGAGCTGCAACAGATGTAGGATCAATTGCTAGCACTCAACCAGACCCTCCCTATGATGATTGGTTGCACCAAGAGAGTGCTATCCTACCATGAGCCTGCAAAGTCCTGCTCCCTCTCTTCATATCCAGCCAGTTAGTGGCTGACACTACAGGGGTGAGTGTAACTTGAAATGCCCACCTAAATTCAAACCCTCCAGAGACTTTCTGCCACAAATAATTAGTCTCTGGAATGCTGTGGGAGCTGAAATGGGGGTCTGTCTACTGCTGGCACTCTGCTAGACCCCACCCCATGACAATCATCATGCCATGGGATGACCGTCCTATCAGGAGCTCTGCAAAGTCCTGCATTTATCCATCCAATCCAATCAATCAGTGACCAACACTACAAGGTTGGGCATAGCTTGAAATGCCTGCCTAAATCCAACCCCCATGAGACTTTCTGCCACAAAGAATCAGCTGCCAGAATGCTGTGGGAGTTGCAACAGTAGTCTGATCAACTGTCAGCACTCTGCCAGACTCCCCCCCACCATCAATCACTGTGCCACGAGAGCGCTGTCCTACTGGGAGCCCAGAAAATTCCTGCCTTCCTCCCTCCACATGCAACCAATCAGTGACCGACACTATGGAGGTGGGTGTAGCTTGAAATACCTACCTAAATTCAAACCCTCCAGAGATTTTCTGCCACAGAGAATCAGCCACTAGAACACTGTGGGAAACTGCAACAGGGATCAGATCAACTGCTAGAACTCTGCCAGATCCCCACACTGATGATAGCCATGCATGAGAGTGCTGTCATACTGTGAGCCCTGCAATGTCCTGCCTTCCTTCTTCCACATCCAATCAATCAATGGTCAACACTCCCTCTAAAGGTCAAGTGAGAACTAGTAGTCCTTCTGCGCTAAGGAACGTAGTGCAATGGACATCACAGGAATCTGCCTGGCAGTCAGTAATGGAAGGAGGATGGGGGCCAGAACTGCTCTGCTATTAGTTGCATGAACAGTTTTAAGCAGCAGTGAACTGTAGGTTCTGGACATATATAGTCTCACATACTACTAAGGCTGGGAGCTCACCTGGGTCTTATGTACTGTAGTGAAGAATAGTTATATACTAACCATAATAGTAGATCTTTCAGAAAATCTCTTCCCTTAGGCCACACTTTTACAACATCAGCTGTCAGGCACTAGGATCACATGGAAACTTTTTGCTAGCTCGGGCCTGCCGTCGGCGTCATGCAGCCAGCCTGTATATAACTCTGGGTGGCCCTATCTCTCTTAGTTTCTTGCTGAAAATTAGACTTGGAGGGCTATCATGTCTGTGGAACCAGGAAGTATACCAGCACCAAGCTTACAAGATGAGGAAAGGTGCTGGATGAACCATTATGTCTAAGATCAAGAGAAAAATATGTTATACATCCTAGGAGGATGGAGGGAGGGCCAGTACGGCCTAAGGGAAGAGATTCTCTCGAAGATCTACTGTTACAGTAAGTATGTAACTGTTTTATCTTCTACGAGGCTATCTCTTTACATAGGCCACACCTTTGGAATGAGTCCCAAGCAGTGTCAAAAGGAAGCTATGAGGATGGCAGAATGTGGATCAAAAGGAGGAGACCTTGCAATACAGCAAGGCCAAAATCCAACTAAATCTATGAAATGCTGTGTCCAGACTGTAATGTTTAGTGAAGAGTGTGGACAGTGTTCAAATGGCTGCAGCACAAATGCCAGCAGCAGAGACATTTTTGAAAAGCCAACAGAAGAGAACACACGTCTTGTGAAGTGTCTACGAACAACAATAGGAGATTCCTTATCGTACTTTCTATACCAGAACTTAATACAATGTGCAAACCATTTGGACAGATACTGTTTAGATACGAGGCACTCTCTTTCCCAGGGTGAATGAAACAAAATGTTGAGACTTTCTGCAGTCTTTAGTTTGATGACCATAATAACTTAGAATATCTATGTACATCTAAGGTACGGAACAATGCTTCACCTTGGTTGACAGCCTCAGGAAAGTAAACTGAAGGTGTATGGAATTGGTTTAAAGTAAATTCAGACACCGCCTTTGGTAGGAATTTAGGATTAGTATGCAAAGAATCTCTGTCTTTGTGAAAAACTAAATAAGGAGGCTCACATAAGAGCCTGTAGCTTGGAAATCCTTTGAGTCAAAGTGATTGCAACCAAAAATAATGCTTTCCACAAAAGAAAGTGTAAGCCACAACTCATTGCTGGCTAAAAAGGAGCCAAAGTAAGTTTCTCCAGAACAAAATTCAACTCTCAATGTGGGGCTGTATGATGAAAGAGAGGTTTGAGATGTAGAATACCTCTGAGGAATGTACGTGAGACTTCCAATTGCTCAACTGTATGCCCACCAGTGGGGGCAAGGGAAGCTGATATAGCTGCTAAATGAACCTTGAGGGAAGAATATTGTAGACCAGAGCCTGACAATAACAACAAATATTCAAATACTTCCTTTACTAGACAGGTGAAGGTATCCAGATATTTGGAAGCAGCCCATAAAGTGAACTGCTTCCACTTTAGTGAATATGTATGCCTAGTGAAAGGCTTTCTGGCTGCTATTAGCATGTCAGCAACTTTAGGTGATACACCAAAATGTGTGATGGCTATGTCTTCTGGAGTCATGCATGAAGATGTAGTGACTTCAGGTCTGGATGAAGTAAGGAGCTCTTGTTCTGTGATTGCAGGTTTACACACAGTGGCAAGGGTAGCGGGGGTTCCACTGCAAGTGATTGCAGAAATGGAAATCATATCTAATGTGGCCATAGAGGAGCAATGAGGATGTGGGTGGCACTCTCCATCTTCAGCTTGAGCAGCACCCTGTGTATTACTAGGATTGGAGGGAATGCATACAGAAACCTCCCTTTCCAAGAGAGACCAACATGTCTCATCCAAAAACTCCAGGCCCTGGAGCAAGCGAGCAGAAATGCGTCAACTTTGCATTGAGTGGGACACAAAAAGGTCCAACTCTGTATGACCCATTTGTGAAGAGGTCACTGACCATGAAAGTCAACAGTTCCCATCTGTGCATCTGGAATGGTGACTTGCTTAGCTTGTCTGTTAAGACATTTTAGACACCTGTGAGATTCATGGCTGACAGTTCCAGGCTATAATTTAGTGCCCAGTACCACACTGTTATTACTTCCATGCATAGGGAATAAGAATGAATGCCCCCGTGTTTGTTTATGCAGTGTACCACACTGATGTTGTCCATCTGGAGCAGCAGAGGTCCCTGACTCAGATATGGCTGAAATGCTCGTAGACTGTATAGGATGGCACGTATTTCCATGATGTTGATATGGAAACTTGCTTCCACTTGGCTCCAGGAGCCCTGTGTTTGATAGGGCCCCAAGTGCGCACCCCAGCCTAAACCTAATGTATCCGTCATAAGGATTTGTGTTGGACCCGGAGTCAGAAATGGAATGCCTTTTAACAAATTGTTAGGGTCCATCCACCACTGTAAGATTTTGTGTAATGGGAACATGATGAGCACTTGTTGGTCCAGATTGTCTGTCAGTTGCATCCACTGTACCCTTAAAGTCTACTGTGGAATTTGCATACGTAAGTGTGCCAGAGGTACAGTTATAATGATCACTGCCATGAGAGCCAGAAGGCATAGAAAAGACCTGGCTGGGACCTGTTGGCTGTAGTAAATGAGTTGTACCTGAGCAGTGAGGCGCTCCACCCAGTTGAGTGGCAGAAAAGCCTTCCTCTGAGCAGTGTCTAAGACTGTGCCTATGTACTGCAGACATTGGCACAGGGTCAAAATGGACTTTGAAACATTCACCATGAGTCCCAAATCTTCAAACGGTTGTCTTGTTTGAGATAGGGTGTGTAAGAGGCTGTCCCTGGAACTGGCCTTTATTTATTTTATTTAGTTTTTGTTGACTGGGAAGGAGGACTAGACAATTTTTGCCTATTTTCAGCCTCATCCTGGGGGGGGAGGGAGGAGGTGGATACAGATGGTTGCCAACTGAAATTGAGCAAGATTTTCAGCTGATGGTGGTATTTTTGTGAATGGGGAATTGGCCAGGACACTAGGGAAATTTCACTCTGTCGGTAGGGGGACCTTGGCCATCTGCTTTATGATGACCAGTCCAACTGCAATGTCGGAGAGGATGGCTGCAGAAGGTAGGGAGTGGGCCTCTCTCCTGTGTTGTCTTCTCAAGAGGCAGCTGAGGAAGCTTGCATGGTTGCTGAGGTTGTTAATTTCAGCTTTGGCAGCAGATGTTCTGATAGCTACTGAGGGACTCGACCTGTTCTCTTGTCTGGAGCTGATAAGGCCTGCCTTACTGGCTCAACGACTTTCTTATTACAACAGATGCACCTACTTGATGAGACTATTGCTGCTCTTCTGAAGGATTCGGTCTGGACCCTATGGTTCCCTTTGCCTGTTTCCGGTCGGACTGTTCCTGCGACGGGACCTGCATTGGATGGTGTGCTGCAGGATCCCATTGCTCGCAGATGCTGTCTCTCAGGTGAGGGGGACTGGAAGTTCTATCTCTCAGTGCCAAAATCCCCCTCTTGATCTAACTAACCAGCCCAGTCTTCTACAAGGACATCATGGTGTGTCTCCCCGATGCACTCAGCAGACACTTCCTGAGGATGATTTGTTAACACAGGGACACGCACCTGCAGGTACTGTGTATTTACTTTCTTCGCAATCTCAAAAGTCAGGGTAGAGCAAACAACCTGGCAGGCTACCGACTGCTTTACCATCCCCTATTCTGAACTCAGAGGGTCTGGCGTCGGACTCTCCTCAACCTAGCTCGGCACAACCTTGGTCTCCTGAGGTTGCATTGAAGAATGCTGGATGGGAACTTATGGACACTGGGTCATGGTCGCCTAATTCCCAGGAGCCCTCGTATACTGCGATGTTACAGCACGCTGCTGCACTAGTGGCCACCGACATTTCGACCCTTCAGAGCTCCAACCAACCCCAGGGTAATCCATCTGATGTGTGTAATGATTTGTTGTTACTGATATATTATGTACCGAACTTACTGATGTTTCTGGCCACAGCCAAAGATAAAACCTAGTGAGGGATTCTTCCTCCCATTTTATCTAGTCAGGTAGGGCAGGATGCCCCTGAGGTGCCTGAGTGTTTAGGCCCTGATCCTGTGCTCTGGCAGGAACCTGATGATGCTTCTGGTAGGCATGTCAGATTTAAGCTCACTGATTTATTTGCTAACAAGGGTGAACCTGCCCCATGACGTAATGCTGTATGTCTTCTCTATAAAGGTGGATTAGACTGTCCCCCGATAGGGTATTTATTGCCAAAAATCTGCTTAAGGGTTCGATGAGATTTTTTTCCTCCGAGATTTTTGCCCTGATTAGCTTGGGTAACTCTAACTATGATATTAGTTTTAAGAACGTGTCCAGTTGAGGTCATTTCTGGGCCCAGTATGCCACCTGTAAATCTTCTCCTCTCTGGTCCCCTTTTCATGTCCTCCCACTAACTAAACCGGCAGTGAAGAATATTACTATTATGTTTAAGAATGAAGGATGAATATAGAAGATATTTTATTTTGCTGAAACAGCATTGTGAGGTCTTAAATGGATCTACCTTACGTTAGACAGTGAGCAAATTTGGGATGGTGGGTAGCGGTTAGAGTTAAACTATACTTCACCAACTCTGGGCCCAATCACTTACCCAGTTTTTTTATTCTTTTATGCAGGCCAACCTAAATTTTGTTTTAAGCGTGGCTCGAGGGCATGTTTGAGCTCGGCCTGTGATACAGTTAAATGCAGTCATTGTTTGGACTTTGGTTATGCTTCCAGTTCTTGTTTAAACTTATTTAAATGTAATTTGTGTGAAAATACAGGTCATCGCTGCCCATGGGCCTCCCACAATAGGGATGACTGCCCCTCTCATGAGGGTTTGATTAATCTGGCCCAGCAGCAGCAAGCCAGGCAGATTGCAGAACATGATTTGCTGGTCGGCATGGAGACCTTGCATCAGGCTCAGGGAGTAGAACCCTCAGAGATGGTGTTAGAAAAAGAAGCTAGTTTACCCCACGGTGTACTGGAACCTGTCCATGACCCTAGTGATACGGGCGTGGTTGTGGGTCTGGTTCAGACTGTCCCTGTGACTAAGGCTCCTAATGACATGCCCCCTCCTCCTCCTCCCCCGCAGCAGGCCCCATCTGAGACAGACCCCTCGGCCTTTATTAAAGTACAGCAGAAAAGGACTAGGAAGGAATCAGTGGTTCTTAGTCGGGGTATAAAAAAAACAGGGGTTAAAACTTGGAAATCTGGCAATCCATTTGCAGTACTATCTACTGATGGTACAGACAGAGATTCTGCAGGTGAGGATACTGACACTTCTTCAATTATTTCCAATATAGACATGGAAGGGGGTGGTGACACAGACCCTATTGCTAAAAGGACGAGACAGTGTCGACGGAGCAAATCACCCTAATTTCTCTTTATGGATTCCTTGTCGATTTTTTCTTTAAATGTCAACAGTATCAAGGGTGACAGGAAGCTTGGGGACTTATGCTCTCTGAAGGAGATACATTGTGATATCACATGTCTGTTGGATACCAGGTTAAAGACCAACCAGGAACTCCGTCAGGCCTCCAGGGCTTGGCCCCATGGCCCTTCCTTTTGGTCTTCTGGTACCGATAAATGTGATGGTGTGGGTATTCTGTTTTCTAATTCGCCTCAAAGTATCTAGACTTGTGTATATATATCCTGGGAGAGCATTATTGCTTGACATTTCTCCATTCTGAAAGGTTCCGTTGATTGCCTTATATGCCCCACAGACTAAGGCACAGAGGGTGTCCCTCTTTCAACTGGTACAGCCTTTTTTGCACACTTCCAGATTGGTTATTTGGGCTGGAGATTTTAATTGTGGCCTCCACCAGTTAGACAGGGGACTCCAAACTTCCAAACATTTTTGTGATTCTGTTACCCTAAATAATATTGTTTCAACTGCTCATCTTAAGGATGCCTATAGGACCCTGCATCCTAGGGGTGGGTCCACTTATTTTCAGAGAGAGTGTAGTAAAAGGATCAATTTTATTTTCCTTTCCGACATGCTTCAAGTAGCCCAGTGTACTACTGTTGGGAGTGAATTCTCTGACCATGCTGCCCTACGGGTTCAGATTTCTTGGTCAGCTGTTCCTCAATGTAAAAAGAATACATGGAGGCTGAATGAATCTCTCTTACAGGACCCTAAGGTCCAGAAATTATGGAGGAAAGAATGGGCTGCCAGATTGTCCATAGCCGATCTTTATGATGATTTATCTGCCTGGTGGGATGACTCCAAAATTAGATGGCGACAGGTTTTTCAGAGGAAGGCTGTTACTACCCAGTCTTACCAATACAAAAAATATCTGGCATTAGGCAGCAGCTCCAACATGTAATTTCTTTATCTGACAGTTCACATCAGGATTATAGCCAGCAAATTTCTGTTCTTAGCTGTCAGATGAATTACAGTACAATAGGGCTAGTTCCCTGGGACAAGAAGCTAGATTTGGGACCAAGATGTGTAAAGGGGGATTAGATCCCTTTAAGGAATGTAAGGGCAGGATTGACTCTAGGCTTATTACTGGCCTGCTATCTCCCTCTGGAGATCTTGTGACTTCCCCTGAATTATTGGTTAACATTGTTGAGACTCATGTGTTGAAAATGTTAGGGACTGCACCTACTTGCCATAATGCAGAGGTTTTTTTTGACTCCCTTAACTTACCCCACCTCTCACCTGAAGAATGTGCTCAATTAACAAAAGAAATCTCTGAGGAAGAGGTGATTCATGCTATCCAGGGTTTAAAACTCAACTCAACTCCTGGGTCTGATGGGCTCTCGACAGGTTTCTATACCACCTTTATGGCTGAGCTGGCTCCAGCCTTAACCGTTCTGTTCAATGCCATGTTAACCAAAGCTGAATTTTCTCACTCAATGAAGGACGCTATCTTGGTTTTGATTCATAAGAAGGGATCAGTGACTGACATTAATAATTGAGGCTTAAGCCTTGTCAGTACACGACAGTAAAATAATTGCTAAGGTCTCATTGGCTAGGCTTGTCTAGGTATAGACGCTTTAGCCCAGTGCAGACTTGTGGTATCCCTGGTAGGTCCCAAAGCGATAACCTCATCCTGTTATGGGAATTGTTGTTTAGGGATATGAATCACATTTAGGTTGGGTCCTTGGTATTGATCAGGAAAAGGCATTCGATAAAGTTTCACACCAGTTTTTATTTTCAGTTTTGTCAGCATTTGGCCTCCCCTCTATCTTTATAGGATGGCTTAAACCCCTCTATTTTGGGGCTGTTCTAATTCCCAGTGTTAATGGGTGGTTGGGAAATAGGGTTGTTGTGAAAAGGGGGGCCCGACAGAGTTGTCCCTTGAGCCCCCTGCTGTATAATTTTGGTATTGATATGTTAATCAGGGCCATCCTTCAATGTCCCAAGGTGCTGGGCTTACATGGAGCACATTTCCCTGCCCCTGTTAAAATCTTGGCTTATGCGGATGATTTGGTTCTGACTGTGGCTTCCGATATGGATGAAGCAGCTATAGTGGATGTTCTCCACCAATATTCCGCTGTTTCTGGCTCTCAGATTAACTTCGAGAAAAGTATTGGATTTCCACTTGGTAACCTTCCCACACCTGTCTCTGGCTCCTTTGCTGGGATAAAGGTCTCCCCTGATCCCATCAAGATCTTAGGTCTCTGGTTTGGAGCTGGTGATATGCAATCCCTTAACTGGAGTACAGCCTTAGGTAAGGCAGAGAGGCTTGTAGCAGGTTGGAAACAACACCAACTAGGTAAAAAGAAACGGGTTTATTTGCTTAAAACTTTGGTGGTACCAATATTATTATACCTATGTTATATTTTTCCCCCACCTATGAAATCATTTACCAGACTTTATAATATTTTTTTCAGGGCTTTTGGGGATCTCGGTTGAACCCAATTAAGAGAGGTTTGACCTATCGGCCTATTACAAGGGTGAGAAGGAATGTTGAAGCCTGTGTTTTTTTTTATAGCATTTTTTTGAGTTACAATTTTGGTCTTGCTTTAAAACCAGGTGAAAGGGGATGGAAACCTTTTATTTTGGGTTGGCTCCTGCCTTGTCTTTCCCGATGGGAACAAGGGAAGTGGGTTTTTTTTAGCTAGAATCCCTGGACTTCCCTTATATGGCTCTGAGGCTGTGAAGATGGCTATCTCCTATCTGTTCAGGCCTTATGATTTTTGTATCTTAGGTAGGAAAGTCCTATATTTAAGTATTTGGAGGCAGGATGCCCAAGACCCCGTTGAATTTCCCTTTTGTCCGCTGGGTGAGCATTCCTGGATTTTGTTGCAATTGTTAAACCTAGGATTCCTCCATATGTGTGGGATATGGTATGGTTGGGCAATTATGGCAGGCTCAGTGTGAAGGGGAATCATAAACACAAAATGTTAACTGACAGGTACTGTCCCAGGGAGTCTTGTGTCACACTTCTGAAACCCAACAACATTCATTTCTGGATTGTCACTTTTCTTCTGATTTCTGGCAGCTGCTTGCTACTGCCTGGCATGAACCCCTTTTTTCCAACCGTTCTTATGAAAATGTTATGTTTGGAACTAGTATTGCTTGTCCAAGAAATATCATGCTGAAACTGTTTATATTGTTTTAGCTTTAATGAGATACTTTCTGTGGCAGGCCAGATGTCTGTTGATTTTACATCAAAAATTGATTTCACCTCAAGAAGTTGTACATAATGTTGGAACAGCTGCTCATGCAGTACAAATGTCTGACTTCTCCAAACAACCTAACTTTCAATTTAGACACTTATGGCATAATTGTGATTTATGGCACTTGGAGTGAACTGTCTGGATCTTTTTTTGTTTCTTCCTTGTACTTCTCTGTTCTTTTAATGCTACGTTGTGCTTTGTGAATTAATTTTTGTATTTGTTCTTGTAATGAAGTCCAAATCTTCTCAATAAAATTCCCCTACTCTTTTTGAGAAGTGCCATAGGATCTTTAACATCCACCTGAACTATCACCAGAACAGGCAGATGGGACCTCAGTTTAACATCTCACCCAAAAGACACACCTCAATAGTGCAGCACCCCTCCCATGCTGCAGTACAGTGTCAGTATTAAGATTTAACCTAAGTGTCTGGAGTGAGGAAAGCCAATTGTCCAGATGTGGGAAGACGTACAGGCCTTCCTGCAAAGGGCTGCTGCTACTACTGCTAAGCATTTGGTAAAGATCTGTGGTGCAGAGGATAAGCCACAGAGCAATACTTTGAACTGATAATGCTACCCCTGCAGAATAAAGTGGAGATATTGTCTGTGTGCTTTCCTGATTTTGATATGAAGGTAAGCATCTTTCATATCTGTGGAGCATAACCAATCTGATAGTTGTAAGAAACAAATATAGAAGCCATCAGCAGATAAGGATCTGTTAGCCCATCTAGTCTGCCCAGTTTTCCCTGATTACTGTGCCATCGCACACCCTACTGAATCTCCAGTTGTCTCCTGCCCTTGCCTTACTACCAAGATCCCCTTGCATCTGTCCCGTGCATGCTTGAATCCTGTCACCATTTTGGCACTCACCACCTCTGCTGAAAGCCTGTTATAGGCATACATCACCCTCTCCATGAAGAAGTATTTCCTCACATTTCCTCTGAGCCTCCCCCCTCCAACTTCATAGCATGACCCCTTGTCCTCAAGCTTCTTTTTCTATGGAAAATGCTGCCTTCCTGTACCTTATTAATACCTGTTAGGTATCTGAATGTTTCTATCATATCCCACTTTCCCTCCTCTCCTCCAGAGAGTACATATTCAGTTCCTCGAGTCTCTCCTCATATGGCTTTTGATGCTGGCCCTGCACCATTTTGGTAATCCTCTTTTGTACTGCCTCCACCTTATCAATGCCCTTCCAGAGGTGGGGCCTCCAGAACTGGACACAGTACTTGAGGTGGGGTCTTACTAGTGATCTGTACAGGGGTAGTATTACCTCCTTCTTCCTCCTGGTGATACCCTCCCTATGCACCTGAGCATCCTGCTAGCCTTCCCCACTGCCTTATCACACTGCTTGGCTGCCTTCAGGTCATCAGAAGTGATAACCCCCAGGTCCCTTTCCTGTTTGGTGGTTGCCAGTTCTTCTCCTCCCAATAGGTACGCTGACCCCAGATTTCTGTGCCCCAAGTGCATGATTTTGCACTTTTATGCACTGAAACCCAGTTGCCAAACCCTTGACCATTCTTCCAACTTTTTCAAATCACCCCTCATTTTTTCCACCACCCATTGTATCTACTCTGTTGCAGACGTTTGTGTCATCTGCGAACAGGCATTCTTTCCCCTTCTAGCCCTTCTGTAATGTTGCTAATAAAGACATTGAAGAGGACCGGACCTAGTTCTGAGCCACGAAGCACCCAGCTGGTCACCTTGCCTTCTCCACAGTGTACTCCATTTACCACCACCCTCTGGCTCCTGTTGCTTAACCAACTTCTTACCCAGTTTTTAACTTTTTGAACCACCCCCAGACAGGCAAGCTTGCTCACCAGTCTTATATGTGGAACAATGTCAAAGGCCTTACTGAAATCCAGGTAGACCATACCTACTGCTTCTCCCTGATCCACTACCATGGTCACCCAGTTAAAGAACTTGATCAGGTTTATCTGGCAATATGTCCCCTCTGTGAAACCATGTTGCCTTGGATTCTGTAATCCACTGATTACAAGGTATTCCACTATCCTTTCCTTCAGTAGTGTTTCTATTACTTTGCCCACTACCGAAGTCAGGCTGACAGGTTAATAATTTCCTGCCTCCTCCCTGTTCCCACTTTTGTGAAGTGGGCCCACATCTGCCCTCCTCCAGTCCCATGGTGGCAATATAGTGGGGGAGGGGTGGAAATGGAAGTTATTGAAATGATTTATGCATTTCAACACTGGGTGACTCCTGCAGTGTAATGGGCTCAGTACTGGTAAGAGGAACAAGAGCTGTAGTATTGGAGAGGAGGGCTTTGCTAGTTCCATGACATACTGGCAGTGTGCAAAGTGCCACATGTTCAGCAGCATCACCCTTACTCCATTTCTATTCTGGTTACCATAGGGGGTTCAAATCATCATCCCCACTGATGCTGATATCCTTCTCCTCTTGAGCTCTGTCTTCCTTATCTTCACTTTCTTCACACTGTCTCTCACTGTCATCATCTTCAGTCAGAGACACATCTTTAAATGTCGTTTCTGACTGTGCAACAGTCAGATCTCCCTCCTCAGGCTGTAACAAATGGTCAGGCTCCACACTCTCGTTAAGGAACATCTGGGACCCTTTTATTAAATTTAAACTATTCTGAAGCTTGATTAATAATAAAGTTTATAGTTTACTTGTTCAATACAGCAATAACTACTTTCTAGATGGTAGAAACATTGTATAATCTCTCTTTTTTTAAACCATCCGTAGTATAGGTCAATTGTTTTAATTAAAATGTTAGTGGTATTTTTGAAAATTTACATTTGTGGTTATTTTTTTTTGTTAGCTTTTGTTGACCGGGTAAGTGCACTAGACAAATTCTGCCTATTTTCAGGCACGACCTGGGGGAAGGGGATACAGATGAATTAAACTGACTTTGAACCAGATTAAGCTGTTGGTGGTATTTTTAGTGAATGGGGGAAAATTTGGCCAGGACACTGAGGAAATTCCCCTGCTCTTTTCAATAAATGCCATGGGATCTTTAACATCCACCTGAACAGGCAGATGGGACCTCGGTTTAAGTATCATCCGAAAGACGGCACCTCAGGAGTGCAGCACCCCCCACATGCTGCACTGCAGTGTCAGTATTGGGATATTAACCCAAGTGCCTGATGTGGGGCTAGAACCCACAGCCTTCTGATCTCACGGCTTCAGAGGCGAGTATGCTACCTGCTGAGCCACTGACACTGACATGCTGCTGCTGTTTCTGATTTTTTATGATTGATACAAATTTTTGCTTGCATTACTGAATATCCAATAAAATTTGAATTACTAAAAAAAAAAAAAAAAGGAATAGGGAAACTATCTTCAAGATAAGGCTCAGTGCCACCACCACTAGCAGTCATGGGAACACCAGCAACCTGCTCCGCAATCACTGTGGCTAAGCCAGACATTTTACTGCCTTTTGTACTGCTCTGTTTATCGCTGCCTACCCAGCACCCACAAGCATGGATGCTACAAATGTGGCAGAGAAAAATGTTCAGAATGTCTCACACCATAAAAGGGTGAGCATGATTTGCACTAGTTGCCTACCTAAAGAGAGAGCAGCGGAGCCAGGCACTGGAGCTGCTTTATGCCAGGTAAGCCCAAAAATATTACATGGACTGAAAGAAAATTGTGAAGAAACTTGTACTTACAGAATACACTTGCAGAGGAATTGATGGGCACTTTTGTATGGTTTTACAGGCGAAGCACTCACTGTTTATGGAGATAGCACTACAGTGTATCATACTGTACGTAAGCACATATTGTTTCTTTAGAAAATTAAATTTCTTACTGAAGGGTGGAAACAGCATGCACAGTAGTTTGGAGTGTAATGACATTGTGTACAATGGTTATATGGTGACAACACAGGGTGTTTTTATTGCACTAGATCTGAAGAATACATGAACTAAAGAGTTATTTTGAACTGTTATGGGAAAAAATGAAAACTGAGATAGTACATCAGATTTAAGGAGGACCTGTTTAATATTAAGGTATTATTACATCTTGCTTGAGCTGTTAACTCACCACCTATTATGTACATACTTGGATATGGGCTTATATTTTTTGAAATCTAAATGCAACTGTATTTGATATAGGATGGATCGATTTTAATGGATGATATACCAAAACCTGTCTATTCGATGTGAATTGATCATTTGCCACCCTTTAGCTTTCACTGGAATAATGTAACATAGTTTTAACATGTTATAGAAATATATATATATATTTTTTTGTTTACAATATTTTTCCAGACACAGACCAGTAAAACCCTGAAGAAAGAATTATTACTCTGAAACATTGGTGATGGCTTATATTTGCTGTTTGTAGCAATTAGTTATATCTGGGGCATATGTTACTTAATAAATAAGAAATAAAGCAAGGCCTCAGACAAGCGGGGGGGGGGGCACACTGGAAGATGCTGTGGTGCATATACTGTTCAGAGCAAGCCACAGAAAGAAATATCACACCCACACTAAAAAGAGGTTCACAAAGCTATCAAGTTATTTTAAATAGTTCATTTTTTATTTTACACAGAGTGCCAGTCAAGATACAGAAAAGTGCAATCTACTTACAGATCATGTCTATCACAAACCTGGCAACCATGCCATGTCATCACGCCTATCATTTTGTCCAGAGGTTTCTGGGCTTCATCAGAGAGGCCTACACAGTGATGCTGACTATCTTATAAGTGTCACATTTAAAGGTGTATTAACAGTGATAAAGTGCATTACATATGATAGTATACAATAACCACATAAAAAGTGTGTGTGATAATACACAATAATATATGATAACCAAGAAAATACTTCATAATATATGACATTATAATATATATATATATATATATATATATATATATATATATATATATATAAAAGACAAAGAACCCCAGCAAACACTGAGGCAAGGGTTACCTAAAGGGCATTTGGCTGGAAGCCAAGTTTCAAGAAAATACAAATCACACATGCCCCACAATACAAAGCATCATGGGCTGCATATGCAAATCACCACAGAATGTTATGCTGGTCCAACTTTAAGCAGAATTGCATGGTGCCGAAAGGCCTCTCACACAGTTTGCAAAAGGTAACAGAAAGTCATAGACATCGTGTTTTGGCCCTACCAGACTCATCAGTATGCCTGCCTGCTTGACACCCTGTGGAATGGACCAGCTACCCTATAGGCAGTGTGCTTGATATATTGTGGTGAACCCATTAAATAAAAAACTATTTAAAAGACAAAGAACCCCTGTGCGCAAACACTGAGGCAAGGGTTACCCCAAAGGGCATTTGGCTGGGAAGCCAAGTTTCAAGAAAATACAAAATCACACATGCCCCACAATGCAAAGCATCATGGGCTGCATATGCAAATCACCACAGAATGTTATGCTGGTCCAACTTTAAGCAGAATTGCATGGTGCCGAAAGGCCTCTCACACAGTTTGCAAAGGGTGCTAACAGAAAACATAGACACGTGTCTCGTCTCACAGGACCTCATCAGTATGCCTCGCCTGCTTGACACCCCAGTGGGATGGACCAGCTACCCTATAGGCAGTGTGCCTTGGATATATTGTGGTGAACCCATTAAAATAAAAAACTATTTAAAAGACAAAGAACCCCTGTGCGCAAACACTGAGGCAAGGGTTACCCCAAAGGGCATTTGGCTGGGAAGCCAAGTTTCAAGAAAATACAAAATCACACATGCCGCCACATATATATAATATTATATATATATAATTCAACACCACTCTGGCAGGGTGGGACTGGTATGAGGAGGGACCCATGGTAGTGGCCAGGGAAGATGTGGGGATCCCCCATAGCAGAGACCCTAAGAAGGGTGGTAGAGGACCCCAAATGAGGGGGAAGCAACTTCTGTTGGGAACTCAATTGTGAGGGGATAGATCTGGGAGTAGGAAAAGGAGGAGAGAGAGAGGAGGTTAGATGCCTAGGTGACACAGCCCAGAGGATGGGAAGCAGATCCTGGGGACGCTAAGGCAGCTGAACAGGAGGCAAAGATGGATGTCATTATCCACCTGGGGGTCTAATGACCTGCTAGGGATGGGGATGGGATCATGTGGAGGGATTTCAAGGAACTGGGGAGAGGTCTTAGAAGGTAGTGCATTCAGTGGCTATTGCTGAAGTGCTGCCTGTCTATGACAGGGGGTAGGGAGGATCTCCACACCAGGAGCTTCAACTCATGATTGAAGGAATGGTGCAGAGAAGAGGGTCTCTGCATGTAGGGACTGGGGATCCACCTGGAAGAATAAGGGCCTTTATAAGGGTGATGGCCTGCATCCATCCAGAAGGAGAACCACAGTCCTCAGTGGAAGGTTTATATTTTATTTTGATAATTTAAAGTATCCAAGGGGTGGAAAAAATTGTGGAGGCAGTAACTGCCCTGCCACAGGCTGAAGTAGAAAGTAGGGAGAATCTGAGGGGAATGAAACCCTCAGGGTGGAAATTATACAGGAGCCGGATAGTAGAAATGATGGTGGATGGAAATGAAGCATTAAAAAGAGAGGTGAGAAGGAGGTAGGACAAAAAGGAAAGAAGAGGGGTACTAAGCAGTGTGGCAACAAAATCTGGAAGGCCATGTGCTAATGCTAGAAGTCTAAGAAATAAGATTCTGGATGTAGATACCACAAAAGCAGAGGCTGACCTTGGATATTGTGGCCATTACTGAGTCATGGTGCACTGAAAACCATGACTGGGACATGTCCATACCAGGCTATACTTTTCAGGAGGGACAGGGTGGAAAGGAATGGAGGGTGCATGGCGCTTTATGTGTGGGAAGGCATAAAAGCAACAGAAATACAGGGAATACAGGAGAGAGCAGAGGTACTGAGGGTCACCCTAGGGAAGGGGAATGGAACCTCTGTAGGCACTGGCATGATCTACAGGCCTCCAGAACAGGAGGAGGTGGAGGAGGAGTTAGATAAGGCAATGGTGGAAGCTATTGGCAAGATGGCAGAAAAGGGGGTGGTGCTGCTGGTGAAGGAGTTCAATCTCCCGGATATAGATTGGAGCTTTCCAGCTGCAGCTTCCAGCTAGAAGGAAGGACATCTTGACTCCCTGCAGAGGCATTCCCAGCAACTAGTTAGTGAACCTATTCAGGAGGGACAATACTGGACCTGGTATTCACTAACAGGGACAGTGTTTTCAGATGTTAAGTACAAGGCCACCTGAAGAACAGTGGTCACTGTACTGTGTGGTTCAATATAAGGACAGCTGTGGAATTGAACCACACAAGGGTAAGGGTCCTGGACTCCTGGAGGGCAGCTTCAACAGATGAGGAATGCCTCAGGGATGACCTGGCAGGGGCGTGATCTCGTTGGGGTGGAGGAATAGTGGATGAAGCTTAAAAGGGCCATAGGAAAGGCAACAAACCTCTGCATCAAGCAATTAAGCAAAAGCAAGAGGAAAAGAGACCACTTTGGTTCTTGAAAGAGGAGGCAGAAAAGGTAAAGGCTAACAGGGTAGCATTCAGAATGTATAAGGAGATGCACGCCGGAGGATAGGGAGATGTATCAGGGGAAACAGAGCAGTAAGGAGCACAAAGGCACTAACTAAAGAGAGAGTAGTCCAGGCAATGACAAAGGGGGACAAGACACTTTTTAGGTATGTAAGTGAATGGAGGAAGACCAGAGGTGGGATCATAAAGTTAAAAAGAGAAGGGGGGATTGTGCAGAGGGGGACCAAGAAAAAGCAAACAACCTGAACAAATTAACTATCCTGACATTATGGAACAACATACCTGCTAATATTAGATATTGTTCTGTGGTCTGTGCTTTCTGGAATCACTGGTACCACTCCACACTTACAACAGCTGGCAGTATCCCACTGTCCCTAGCCACTGACCTCTTAGCTCTTGCCTATGTACATGAAAGTCCTAGCACTTGTCACTTTGAAAACCTGCTATGTTGATTGTACTCTTGCATTATAAAATGTGAGCTTCATACTTGTGACCTTTCTCTTATGCTTCTTCAACTAATAGTCATGTACTGTATTGTTTAATCTATTGTTTAATTTATTGTCATGCACAGTATTGTTTACTATGATCATCCCAGGTCATCCCAGGAGTCAAACGACTTGTTGCTCAGTGTGCTTTCCTGGTGAAACATTTCAATAAATAAAATAAATCAAAATCGTCATGAAATGTAATGTTGAAGTGATTGTCTTGCGCTGTATTGTGTTATGATTTGTACTCTATTGGGTCGGGCCTGAAAATAGGCAAATGTTTGTCTAGCACACCTTACCTGGTAAACAAAACTAAATAAATAAATACTTTTGTTCAGTTTTCACAGAGGAAGGCGAAGGAAGGGAGGGGCACAAAACAGTAACAGGAGCATTGTAGGGAGGGAGGCGGACACTAGTCTGTTTTCAGTAGAGAGTGCCCTGAAGGGACTCGCTAATCTGAAAGTGGACAAAGAATTGGGCCAGAGGAGGTGCATCCAAGAGTATTGAGGGAGCTCAGGGAGGTACTCTCTGCCCTTCTGACAGACAGTAGTTCCAGAGGATTGGAGGAGACAGATGTAGTCCCATTTCACAAAAGTGGTAGCAGAGAAGAGGCTGGCAATTATAGGCAGTCAGCCTGACATCAGAGGTGGGTTAGTTAATGGAGTCACTGCTGAAGGAAAGGATTGTGGAATATCTTGAATCCAGTGGGTTACAAGACCCAAGGCAGCATGGATTCATTGGGGAGGGCATGCCAGGGAATTAGATCAGGGTGGACTGGAGCCGTGGATGTGGCCTATGTAGATTTCAGTAAGGCTTTCAACACCGCTCCACAAAGAAGGCTGGTAATCAATCAATCAATCAATCAAATCTTTATTTATCCAGGCGAACATTGTTGAGCAATGCTCATTTGCAAGATGGACCTGGTAAGGTCAAGATACAATTTATATGAAATATAACATGCAGAGAATACACAACTTTGAGAGGATAGCAATGAATACAAAACATCAACTCCATGACACAGTACATTGAAAAGCTAATAACAAGAAATATATTACATATATACATGATTCATGAAAATAGTTGTAATGGAAGACACTTTAAAAACTAGCACTTTTTGGTGAAAGGTTAAATGTGTCAGCGATTTACTAGATAATTTTTAAACTCGGGTGATGAGCTGTATGGACAGCTGGAAGATATATCTACAGGGAGTGATTTGTAAGTGCAAGTGCACTGTGGAAGCAGTGACAAGGGGATGAATGGAGTGTATACAGGATGTTGTGGCCAGGGTAGGGAAAAGGATGGAGGGAGGGAGGAAAAGCTCAGCCAGAGAGGGATCAATAGTGGGTCAAGAGGGAGGGAGGGGTCGGACTGGAGAAGAAAAGCTGAGAGTGTAAGGAGACTAAGTATATAATGAATAAGAAGGATGGATTGTAGTAAAGGTTTATGAAATATGAAGTAACTGCTCGTAGGGTGCTGGGGAGCTACCTTAAATGGTCGTCCAGCTGGTGAGAAAGATGGAAGGTTAGTCTAATGTTGATGGAAGCAGTGATATTTTTCTTTGAATATCTTGTTGTATAGATATTTGAAGGCTGTGATAGATATGAGCTTGTTCAGTTTCAGTGTCTTCTGCATCGTGTTCCATAGAGTAGATAACACATAACTAACAGCATGTCTGCCATGTTGAGAGTGGAACTTAGGCACTTTAAGAGTAATGAAGTTCTGGCTTCTTAATGCATAATTACTTGATGTGGCTTGTAGAAAACAGTCGGAGATATATTTTGGAAGCTGCTGTGATATTGCTCTGCAAGTCCATAGTATTGCATTCCTATCCTTCTATATTGAAGCTAGGTCCAACCAATCATGGAGTATAGCAAGCAGTGGTGAGTACTGTATGGTAAGTCTGTGATAAACCTCAAAGCTCTGTGGTATAGTGTATCTAATTTGTTCAAGCATACCATAGGGCAGCGACTATATAGGAAGTCAGTGTAGTCTAGTACTGAGAGGAATGTGGCCTGGACCATCTTCCTTTTTGAATCACTTGTAAGGAAGTACCTTATTCTATAGTAAAGTCCAAGTTTTTGTCTAAGCTTTTTTAGCAGTTCTTACAGATGTTCTAGATAGTCTAGTCTACTATCTAGCCATACCCCCAGGTATTTGAATTTTGTGACATATTCGAGATTTTCACCAAGTGCAGTGGATAATTTAGGGAGATCGATTGGGATTGAGTATTCTGCCTGCACCTGTGGGGAAAAAACATTGCCTTAGTTTTTTGCATTCAATAGTAGTTTTTTCCAGCAGCTGGAGTTGCAGTAGGTCAATTCTGCCTGTAGTTCTTGCAGGCTGTTATAGGAGAAGGGTGACTGACATACAGTACTGTATCATCAGCAAACAGGTGTACAGTGGCTTTGGTAAGATTTGTGTCAATGCTATTGATATATATGGCAAAGAGGATAGGGCCAAGAATAGATCCTTGTGGTATTCCTCTTTGTAGTGGTCTGAGGGGATATATCTCCTTCGGCCTTACTTGCTGGGTTCTTCCTGTAAGATAGTTGTTAAACCATCTAATGGAATTGGTGTCAAGTCCAATTGACCTCAGTGAGGAGAGGAGCAGGTCGTGGTCAACCGTATCAAAGGCCTTACTTAGGTCTAAGAAGACAGCACATACACAATTTTTTTACCCAATTCATGTTGCCAGTCATTGGTGACTTTTGCAAGAGCTGTTATGGTACTGTGGTTTGCTCTGAAACCAGATTGTGCTGGGTTTAGAAGATTGTTGGCTTCTAGGTATTCTCTAGCTGGGTGCTCACAATTTTTCAGTAGTTTGGACAGCACAGTAAGAATGGAAATTGGTCTGTAGTTATTAAGGTATGGGATCCCAGCTTTCAGTAGTGGAATCACTTGAGCGGTTTTCCAGATTGATGGGATGACTCCTGACTGTAGAGAAAGGTTAAACAGATGTGTTGCTGGTACTGCTAATACATGTATGGCAATTTTAGAAGTATGGGTCAAGGGAGTCTGAACCTGCACTCTTTTATGTCCAACTGTAAGATTAGTTCTTCGACTTGCTTCAGGTAAGCAAGCTGGGTAGCTTAGGAGTTGGTCCAAAGGTGGCACACTGACTAAGAAATTAGTTAGGGATAGGCAACAGAGGGTAGTGGTAAATGGAGTTCACTGAGGAAGTAGTAAAGTAGTAGTAACATTTTAGTTATACAGTGATTTCACCATTAGGATTATGAATATCCTTTTACAAGGTGTACCTGTTAAATTAAAATCATCTAAGTTACAAAAGACAATATGAATACATGGGGAAGGGAGGATGATCAATGGGTGCCTCAGGGATCAGTACTGGAACCAGCTCTCTTTAATGTCTTTATTAGTGACATTGCAGAGGAGCTGGAAGGGAAGGTCTGTCTCTTTGTGAAAGACACCAAAACCTGCAATAGGGTGGACACTCTGGGGTGGGGGGGGGATGAGCAGAGACTTGTGGAAAGTTGAGGAGTGGTCAAGGGTATGGCAGCTGGATTTCAATGTGAAAAAAGTGCAAAGTAATGCCCTTGGGGCAAAGAAATCTAGTGACAGAGTGCAAAATGGGAGGAGTGGTACTGATGACCACCAAGCAGGAAAGAGACCTGGGGGTAATCATATTGGATGACCTAATGGTGGCCAGGCAGTGTGACAAGGCAGTTGAGAGAGCTAGTGGGATACAGGGGTGCACAGGGAAGGGTATCACCAGCATAAAGAGGAGGTGGTATGTAAGACCCCACCTAGAGTACTTTATACGGTTCTGGAGACCACATCTCTGGAAGGACATAGACAGAGTGGAGGTGGGCCAGAGAAGGGCAACTAAAATGGTGCAGGATCTGCATCAGAAACCCTAAGAGGAGAGACTTAACACCCTAAATATGTACACTCTGAAAAAGAGTAGATGGAGGGATATGATATAGATGTTTAAATATCTCATGGGGGTACATAAGGTACAGGACGGAAGTATTTTTCAGAAAAAAGGTGCTCAATTACTAGGCGGTACGATAAGAAGCTGGGGAGGTAGAGTCAGGAGAGTTGTCAGGAAGTACTTCTTCACAGAAACAGTGTTGGATTCCTGAACAGTCTTCCAGCTGAGGTGATGGGGCAAAAACAGTGGTGGAGTTCAAGGGCTCAGAAAATGTTTGAGTGAAACTGGTCGGGCTGCTCTGTTTGTGTCCAGATCCCTCACCTGTTGCTGCTGCTGCTATGTAAGTTTGCACTTTGCCGTTGCTTTTTGCGGTAAGATGCTTTGGTGCCTTTGCATAAGCACTTTGGCTGCTTTAAGCAATAAAATTGCATTAAACAGAGACCATGACTGATGCCAGTGTTTTTGCTTTCCTGTACACACTAGTGAAACGTTTTTTAAAACATTTCTGAAATCTGGTTTTAAGTAGTGTTCAGATCATCTAGACTGTGCTCTTGACACTGTGCTGTTCCGACTGAGTACCACTACCCATGCACCATTGCAGCACTGATGCAAATCATTGTAGGTACTACTGTGCATGCTGGGATACTAGAGATCGGGAGTATCACCAATAGTGGCAGAAAAGATGACCGCTTACTTCTTTGGCTTGTTACAAGCTCACCAATCTGTTTCCTATATTTTTTGGTGGCTACTGAAGCTGAATTTTTGTACTTGTAACTCGGAATTGGTTTCCTTAATCTGAGTTACAGCACGATGTGAATCCACCCTGCTGTTAACTCAGGTTAAGGAAATTGTGTTGCTCTGAAACTGTGCTGTAGTCTATCTCCAAACTGGGCTAAAGCATGGTTTCAGAACAGAGAATGTAGAATTGTTTGTACTGTTCCTCAATTTGATGCCAACCTTTAAACCATTTTAACCCTACCATGGTGGCAGCGCCATCACTGGGTTTTCCTCTTCAAGCAGGATTCTAATTGATTAAAACTCCAGAACCTCCAAAGTGAGTCATTATGGGCACATTTGGAAATAACTTGCTAACTTCTTCTAGAGTCCTTGTCCTCTTGTTCTCTCCTATCCCTGCCACTCTTAACAATCACCCGCTATTCCTACCATGATTTGGTTATGTAAAGAGTTACTAATTAATCGGACCTTGACTCCTTACTCTTTCTACTTATGGCAATATGGGATAACCCTCCTTTCACTTTTTTTGCTAAACAAGTAATGTGGGCTGGAAAAAGACTTGGTATCCAGAGGATAGGAGATCTCCTAAACTATTCTGACAGCAGTTTACTTTCATCTGAAAACCTTTGGGGAAATTTAAAATACGAAAGTTTCAATTCTGGCCATTTTTACAAATCAGAGATGCTTTACAGAATCAACAGGTCTTAGTAGACTTTTCTTTGTAAGAGAACCTGACTGGAATCAGATTATGAAGGTTGCAGGGTTAGGAAAGATGCTAGTTTCTTATACAGAATGATTGTAAATGACCAGGAATCTCTTACCATGCCAAATGAAATGGGAACTTAATTTGGAATTCTATAGATGGAGAAATTTGGATAAATCTCTGGGATAACACTTACCATAGTAGCAAAGAGGTTCAAGATAGACTTGCACAGTTCAATATTTTACATCATCATCATTATTTTCCAGTCATACTTAAAACGATGGGGTGTAGGTCATCTGATTACTGCTGGAAATATGGGGAAATGCAATCATACGTTTAGGTTCTGTCCTGAAACTATCTCTGTATGGAAATGTATTCTTTCTGTCTATCAAGAAAAGTGTTGCATAGAAACATGGAAACATTGAAGTTGAATGCAGATAAGGACTGTCTGGTCCATCCAGTCTAACCATTTATCTATCTGTTACCAAACCAAGGATCCTAAATGATCCATTATTTATTCTTTCTTCCCTGTTGTTAGGGTACCTTTATGTCCATCCCATGCATTTTTGAATTCCCTAACTGATTTTGCTCCCACAACCTCTGTTGGGAGGCAGTTCCAAGTGTCCATGACTCTTTTTGTGAAAAAGTACTTTCTCACATTGCCCCTAAGCCTACCCCCTCCAGCTTCATCTCATGCTCCCTTGTTCTTGTATATCTTTTTTTCTGAAAGATGCTACCCTCATTTATCTTGTTTATACCCTTGAGGTACTTGAATGTTTCAGTCATATCCCCTCTCTCTCTCTTCTGTCCTCCAGGGAGTACATATTTAGTTTCCTCAGCCTCTCCTCATAGGGCTTTTCATGCAGACCCTGTACCATCTTGGTAGCACCCCTCTGGACTGCATCTATCCTGTCTATGTCTTTCCAGAGATGTGGTCTCCAGAACTGAACACAGTACTCCAGCTGAGTTCTCACCAATCATCTGTATAGTGGCATAACCACCTCCTTTTTTCTGCTGGTGATTCCTCTCCCTATGCACCCCAGCATCCCGCTGACTTTCCCCACAGTCTTTTCACATTGCTTGGTCACTTTAGGTCATCTGATATATTACCCCAGGTCCCATTCTTGCTTTGTGGCTGCCAGTACCTCCCCCATTCTGTACTCCTCCTTTGGATTTTTGTGCCCCAAGTACATGATTTTACACTTCTTTGCATTGAATTCAAGCTGCCACACCCTTGACCATTCTGCCAGCATGATAATGTCCTTTCTCATTTTATCCACCCCCTTCTGGAGTGTCTACCTAGTTGCAGATCATTGTGTTGTCTGCAAGCAGGCATACCTTACCTTCCAGCCCCTCTGTGATGTCACTTATGAAGACATTAAAGAGAACTGGCCCCAGTACTGACTCCTTTGGCACCCCACTGGTCACCTCCCTCTCTTCAGATTGCTCACCATTTAAGATCACTCTCTGTGTCCTGCCACTCAACCAATTTCTGATCCAGTTTACCACTTGTGTGCTCACCCGCAGACTGTCCAGCTTATGTAACAACCTTCTATGTGGGATGGTGTTGAAGGCCTTGCTGAACCAGGTAGGCCACATACACGCCCCCACCCTGATCTACTTCCCTGGTGACCCAGTCAAAGAAATCAATTAGATTTGTTTGGACAAGACCTTCCTGTTGTGAACCCATGTTGTCTTGGATCCTGTGCTCTGCTAGATTCAAGGAATAACATAATCCATTCTTTTAGAAGTGACTCTATTAATTTTCCCACCACTGAGGTCAGGCTGACTGGCCTGTAGTTGTCTGCCTCTTCTCTGCTTCCACTTTTCCAGAAAATGGACATTTGCCCTCCTCCAGTCTTCCTGGACCTCCCCTCTCTCCAATGATCTGTTGAATAGGGTGGTTAGTTGTTCCGCCAGTACCTCTCTGAGCTCCTTTAATATTCTGGGGTTAATGCCAACTGGCCCCACTGCTTTATCCATTTTCAGTTTCCCAAGTTCCTCTCACGCTCTCTCCACCATAAAAGGACTGATGTCCCCCTCTCTTCCATTGATGCTTTTATTGCTGAGCTCTGTAACCTCACTTTCCTCTTCTTTGGTGAATACTGAGCAGAAGTATTAGTTCAGTATTTCCGCTTTTTCTGTATTCTCTCCCTTTCCTTCCTGATTTATTTATTTTAGGAGAGGTTTCAGATTTACATCACCTTAATAAACTTCAGCAAATCTGGCTTTTCTTAGCAGCTTTAACTTTGTTTTTTTCTTCCTGTTCTGACTGGTCCCATCCACCGGTCTTCCCAGCCCCATCACTCTGCGTCCTCTGGGACTTACCTCATCTGGCTCTTCCCCAAGTGCTTGCCCGCCGGTGGGGTTGGTGGGCCACCCTAAAGCCCCACCAAGAATAAGTTCTGGTTTGTGTAAATGTGGCCCAGTTAGCCAAGTGTGGGGCCTGTGAGACTGGTATCACCCTAAGGATTAGCATATTTTTCCCTGTTTCTCCCCCAGAATGGAGGAAGTGTCATGCAAAGATGCCAATAGCCATGTTGAGCACACACCCATACGCCACACACTAGGCGTCTGCCCTGCCTCCACCCCCTGTTGTGCAGTATGGGCATGTCAACCCCCAGCCACCACTAGGGGGCCAGACTAGTGCCAGGCACTGGTTGCACCCCTCCTGAGCAGGAGAGCAGTCCTTGGGATGTCTGATTCTCCTCCTTCCAGCCAACCCACCAACTCCAAGGTTGCTCCTGACTTCAGGTCATTGGCGACACAAACGGTAGTGCTACCACGATGCCTACAGGCCAGCCAGCAGCTTTAATTTTGAAAGGCTGTATACTGAAGAATTGGAAATCTCACAAAATTCCTTCCCTGAGAAAATGGACGGACTGGATGGGTTCAGCTGCGCATAGTTAGACAATCAGTTACACACTTATTAATAAACCGGACCTATTTGTTGAAACATGGAACCCTTTCCTGAATGTTAAAGGACACTTAATTATTTGTAGAATGCTGGTGCTAGTCATGTGAAATATATAATTTATATCTGAAATTCAGTTAGTTTATGTGCAGTTTCTGCTGGGCAGTGTCTCATAATTCTTTTATTTCAATGAATATCTTGATGGGCTATGTGTGGCATCTGATGCTTTTGATTTTTTTCATTGTTATACAACACAATAAAAATTATATTGGAAAAGTCATTGTAACAGAGCTAAAATGGTTTAAAAGGCATAGTGTGGACAGGGCTTAGTGATGTGATGTGATGTGACATCACCCTGGATTCTTGCTGCCTGACTGGAAGTGGTTTAGTAGTCCTGGGCTTTTTTTTATTGAATACATGTTTGATTCACAGTAGTGTTTTTCCTTTAAGACTTTTCTTTAGTAATTTGTCTTTAGAAGACACTAGTGTTCAGGTATTTTGTCTTTCTTATTTCAGCTAAATTTATTTTTTCCATATTTTTTATAGCCTTTCATAATGCCATAAACTGTTAGGAAGAGGTCCTTACAATTTTCTTGTTTAGTTTTTTTGTTACTAATGCCCTTTATTGGCACATCACATTCACAGACTCACACTGTTTTCTACTGTATATGAGAAAATGAAATCTATACAAAGCAATACCATGTAATGTAAAAGCTGTGTATAACAGTCAAAAGCAACACTGCCATCTAATAGTAAAAGGGCACTCTTAAAAGATTGTTATACACAGTTTTCACTATTTTATATGGCATTACTGTACTTCATACAGACTGCCTTTTCTCACATATAACAGGTTCCTAATCTGCTTCTGAGTTCACAACACAGATCATCATTCACACCTAATTTTTGGGCGGTAAAGAAACAAATAAAGCGGAAAGAAGAATGTTACAAGTCCTGCACCCACACCCACACTATAATCACAATTGTGTAATCCAAGATGCAAATAGTAACGTGTCCTGCATACCTATTCTTCCCCCAAAGATCCAACTGAACAATCCAGGACACGCACAATAAAACAATATATATATATATATATATATATATACACACACACACACACACTCTATGCTAGGCTCTTGGTAACCCCTCCCCCACACCCCCCAGGTGGAAGCAATCTGAGGAGAGGCACTGAATACTCTTATCTCCAAGGAATGCAAAGAACAGGTAGCTACTCTATTCTTAAAGCATGGTTTTAGAACAGTGATTGTAGCACGGTTTTTAACATGTTCTCTGTTGTGTACTGTATCTTGGTTTCAGAAAGGTGTATCTAAATAAAAATCTATCTACTAAAATTGAAGGCTTAAATTATTGTATTAAGAGTAACTAACATCTCCAGAAAGACTGAAAAAGCAGTTTATGCATAATTCGATTTATTATTCAGAGATGTTTTAAATTTAGCGTCCCCCTTTTTGTTAGAATTGTGTACAGTAACATGAAAACAGGATCACTGTCCCAGAAATTGCATCTGCTCTGCCTGCTTATCTCCACCTGGCATCCCATCCTCTGTGTTTAGGACATCATGATCACTTCTGCCATAACAGATGTCTGCATAAGGAATACATAATGGGCTGCACTGGAATAACACATTTATCTCCACTAGTGAGTGGACAAACCCACAATCAATGAGTGGCGAAGCCACAAGTTAGTTATGAATATCTTACCACTCATATGTGGAAATAAGTGTGTTATTCACTTTATAAAACTGGTGCTGGCGTCCTAGCGATCTGATTTGACTGAGAGCATCAACTGATTGTCTGGTTATCAGAGCAGGCCTTGACAGTTTGAGCCATGTATCTTTTACACTACATAAATCAATTTAGGACCAGTTTTATAAGAGGAATAACACCTTTGAAATGTTCAAGTGTGCTGATAAGCAGACTTCTCTAGTGGTTCAAAGCTCACGCATATGACTTGTACCTCACAGTGTACTATACATGAGGTGTCTGTATATCAAAGTAGGTCCAGATGGTATCACCGTCACTGCAGTGACTCCAGCACCGCGAAGACCATCACAGCGACATGAATCAGGCAAAACCCACATCACTGTAATGGTCTGTGCAGTGACTGGGACAGCCTCGCTGGTTGTTTCACCCCCCCCAGTCCAGCTCCAACTCGGAGTAGGAATCCTAGAGACCGGGGGGGGGTGTGAAGGGTTCAGGGGTTGCAGCCCCCCGATTGTATGCACCGATATCCCTGAGGCTACAATCCCGACAGTCGGCCCCTGGCCTCATCTGCCGAACTGATGGCGGCAGCCATGCTGGGCTAGCCTGTCTCCGTGGTAGTACTGTTTGCTTTTGGTAGCATTG
The DNA here is from genome assembly GCA_016271365.2 of Neoceratodus forsteri. NCBI lineage: Eukaryota > Metazoa > Chordata > Ceratodontiformes > Ceratodontidae > Neoceratodus > Neoceratodus forsteri. The sequence goes on along the minus strand of CM057451.1, from coordinate 861,486,400 downwards.
TCTGCTGAGTATTTTCATCCACTACCTATGCTCCACGATTTTTATTTTTCTATTTATTTTATGTTTTGCAATTTTAATTCTGCTGTTAGTGTTTTATGTGACCCGTGAATTATGGAGTAGTTCAGTGGTCCTGTTTTGTAGTCCTCGGAGTTGTTTTGCAGGCCTCATGGGTTCGGAACCAAGCATGGTGAAGTAGCGGTGGATGTTATCAATCCCTGCATTAGTGAGAATACTGTGAGTACCGTTTGCAGCCATCCCTGTCTCTGCCCGATATGCTTACTGGCCTGGATTGTATTTAGATTCCCTGGTCTGTCCGTCCCCGGCAGTATCTCTGTACTCTGTTGGGCTCTGGATGACTTTAGTTAGGGGACTGCTGTTGAGACTTTCAGCCATCAGCCTAGTAGTGCTGTCTATCGCACTGCGTTTAATTATTTGAACGAGGTCCTTGGAATATTTCTTGAAGTGTTTTGTGCTCGTTATTAAGAGGATTAACCGGGAACTGTCGTTTCTGAGGACACACTTGGACAGAAGGTTTTGTATTTCCCTGGTTGATTTTTGCACTTCATTTGCTGTGTATTTCCTATCTGTGTTTGACTGACTTCAACCAGCCTATTGTCGGAGCCGTGGGCTCCTTGAGGGATCTCGGGGGTTTCTGGCACACACAGGGTTGAGGAGTGGGGCCACTTGGAGGATCGGTTCTTTGTTTCCCTTCCCTAGAATTTTGGGGTGATCAACTGGAGGGCTGGCTTGTCCCATCGTTGTAGTGATGTGCCACTGACTCTCTGAGTTATTTTCCCTCGTAAACAGCTGAAGGAAAACGATGACCGATGGTGGTCTTTCGTTTTAGAAATCTGAGGCTGAAGACTGGGATTTGCTGAGTTCTTGACTCTTTGGATATTTGACTTGGTATAATGAACTTTAGCGATTGAATCATTGAAAGCTGTGTGTTGAGGCGTCTACTACTACTACCTTGAATTTCTTCGGACAGCAAGTACTTTTAATTTGTGTGTATTGTCAGCCTGAACTTCTCCTGTTATCAAGCCCTTCTTATCTTATATTTGTGGAAATTACCCGAGCAGTGAGAGTGCTCAGCAAATATCTGTAATCTCACCCTCATATTGATATTTGTGAGAGACTTATCTGGAGGGTGGTTTTTCAAACTATTCCCTTACATTTATTTTTAGCTTGTTTGGTTTATTATTTTTACATTTGATGTGTATTTATTTGTTTATTAAATATCTGTAAACTCATCCCCCACTGATATTTGTAAGAGCTCTCTTTGGAGTGTGGGTTTTCAGATTATCCCTATATTTCTTTTAGTTTGTTATTGATAGTAGCACCAGGAAGTGAGAGGCCTTGGTGTTTTAAAATTGGTTTGTTTTATATGTTTTGTCCCCCAGGTAGTGAGAGGACTCATGGGCTAAATATAGGTTGTGGTAGGAGGTTAGGTTTTTAAATTTTAAGTTATTTAATTTAGTTATTTGTTATTTCTGTAGTAGGTATAGATTAGTTAGTTGGGGCTGAGGAGAAGCTTAAGATAGGCTGAAATTGTTGTTATTATATTATTGTTATTTTAGATTGTGTAGTTAGATTTTGATTGTATTATTAGGTTGTGGGCCTGGGATATGTGCAGTTTGTTATCCCCTGGTCGTGCACTGTTCAGCCTCCGCTTCCATGCCCTCTGTTCTTTTGCCCCCTGCTAGTTTTTTCCACCTATCAACGCTTGTCGGGCTTTGGGTATTGCCCGTGGGGGGAGTGGGGTTGTGAACAGTGGAGGATGGAAGAGCAGGATGCTCTCATCAGGGTTGTTAAGTCCAGAAGACGCCCTGGGTGAAGCGGAGCTTGGAGCGTGCACATCTTGTTTGGTTCCCATACCCAAGGGTACCATCGTTGGTGATGGGCAGGTGATCGGGGCAGCCCAGGAGTTCTGTCCAACCCAGGCATTGTTAGTGCAATGACAGATCTGTCAGAACAAGACTGCAGTGATTTCGATCTTGTTGGGTCGACAGATCTGGCTTGTATCACCGAAACCTGGCTGGATGATGTCTCGGCCCAATATTTGAGGCCGCAATTCCAGCCGGGTATGCGGTGATACACTGCCGAGGTTGGACCACGGGGGGGTTGCAGTCTATTTCAAGACCAAATTGAACTCATCAGTGTTCCAGTTGAGGAGGCCAGCTCATTTGAATGTGCTGTAGTAGCAGGTGGGCTATAGAATTGCTCTCATCTACTGCTCCACCCAGAGATGGGAAGCATCCTTAAGGAAGTCCGGCTCGTTGTCGACATGGCATTTGAGTTGCCCAGGCTGATGGTCCTGGGTGACTTCAGTGCCTGGATCGACGATGAACTCTCCTCAATTTGGACAACACTTCCTCCAGTTGATGAACTCACTGGGTCTGACACAGGTGGTTAGCACTGCTACTCATAAGTGTAGCCATTCTCTTGATCTGGTCTTCCTCCTGGGGATCAAGGCCTCTGACGGGGTGGAACCAGTTGGTTGGTCTGATCACTGTACTGTGAGATTCAATTTTGGCACCCCTTGTAGGCTACCCCTGTGGAGATGGTCAAGTACCGACCACGGAATATTACTTGATGGCCTTACAAGTGGGTACTTTGACCCATCACAATTTCCTGTGGATTATGGGGATCCAGAGGTTTTGGTTTGCACATAACAATGCCATTACCTCAGCCCTGGATTCTATTGTCTAGTACGCAGTGCGCCTTCTCTCCTTTCGACCTCGGGCCCCGTGGTTTGATGGAGTCTTGAGGAGTTGTGGTGACTAGGACGAGGTTAGAACATTATTGGTGGAAACCGCTTATATGCCAACCATCTTAGACTGTTAGAACATTATCAGGTGTATCAGTTAGAAATCTTTCATAAGAAGGCAGAGTTCCTGTCTGGGAAATTTCTGCTGCTCAGAATTGACCAGCTCAGCTTTTCAGAACTGTGAACAGGTTGTGCAACCCAGCCTGTCTGCAGCTCCGAAGAGCCTTTTCACAATCACAGTGTGATGAGCTTGCTCGGTTCTTTGCTGATAAGGTGGCTGACATTAAGTCAGAGATCCACTTGGTACATTCTATGAGAGTTGCTGGGGATCAGGGCTTGGTCACTATCCCTCTGTTTTCCTGGAGTACCTTCAACCATCTGGAAATCGTGGATGTTATGTGGATTGTCCAGGGGAAGCACCCTACATGCTGTAGTTTAGACCCGAACCCTACATCCCTGATTATGGGTTGTGGTGATTCTATTGGCCCAGTTCTGCACAGATAGTCTGGTGTTCCCTTGACTGGTGAATATCCCTGCTCCTTGAAAGAGGCAGTGGTGACACCTTTGTTGAAGAAAGCTTCTCTGGACCCAGACTCTCTTGCAAACTACAGGCCTATCTTGAATCTCCCCTTTGTGGGGAAGTTGATCAAGAAGGTAGTGGCGGCTCAACTGAAGAACCATTTGACCATCCATAGCATCTACAAACCTCTCCAATCAGGTTTTCGAAAGAGGCTTTGTACTGAGACTGCACTGGTTCAGGTGCTCAATGATCTCCTGATGGTGAGAGACCAAAGAAAATGGTCCATTTTGGTACTTTTAGATCTGTCATCAGCTTTTGACACCATTGACCATGGAGTTCTGCTTGAGCACCTGAGTTTATCTGTGGACTTTCTGGCCTGGTCCACTGATGGTTTACTTTTACCTCACTGGAAGAACTCAGAGGGTAGTGTCAGGGTTTTCCTCTGCCCTATCTCCCTATCTTGTGGGGTCCTCAGGGCTCAGTATTGTCCCCATGCTGTTTGAGGTGTACATGCTTACCCTCGGAGACATTGTAAGATGGTATGGGCTGAGGTTTCATTGTTATGCCGATGATACCCAGCTGTACCTGTCTTTTGCCCCCGACCAGGAAGGAGCAGTCTCGGTATTTAATAACTGTCTCAAGGAAATCCAGGATTGGATGAAGTCCAGTTGGTTGAAGTTGAATTCTGTGAAGACGGAGGTGATGGTTTTGGACCCAGATTGCCAGATGGGGGCTTGAGGCAGGCTCCCATTAGATTGTTTCTTGGGACGCTGAGCTTCAGGTATCTGAACAGGTGCAAGACCTAGGGGTGATGTTGGATGCAGGGCTGACACTTGGCTCAGGTGTCAGCTGTCGTTCGTCATCTTTCTACCACCTGAGAAACATCGCTAGGATCTGCCTATACTACTCCATGCCTTTGTGACCTTGAGTCTAGATTACTGCAACTCACTTTACTTTGGGCTTCCAGGGGTTGATATCCGCTGCCTGCAGCTGGTGCAGAATTCTGCAGCCCGGTTGTTGATGGGGACTCCTAGATCTTCCCATATCACACCGGTGCTGTGGGAACTGCACTGGCTGCTGGTTCAGTGGCGGATCACCTTCAAAGTTGGATTAATGACTTATAAAGCACTACACAAACTGGGTCCTGACTACCTGAAAGAGCTCCTGATTCCTTATCACCCTGTGAGACTGCTCCGCTCAGCCGACAAGGGGTTGCTAGAGATTCCGAGGGTGACTTTAAAATCTGCCGGGACCCGTGCTTTTATGTTCGCGGCCCATCCCTCTGGAATTCTCTACCCCCATCGGATTAGGGAGTGCATGACCGTGGGGAGCTTTAAACAGGCCCTAAAATCATTTCTTTGGGTTAAAGCATATGGTAGTGATGATCTCTGATCTGTACTGTACATTTTATGATGATGACTCGGTTTTAATTGTATCAATTGTTTTACTGTACTGCGCCTTGATATCTGAAAGGCGCATTATAAATAAAGTATTATTATTATTATTATGTAATTGTACGGGATGTTGGTGCTAGCGCTGTCGAAGCACTATGGTAAAACCGGCCCAGACACCTTGGCAGGTGTTATTCCTTACATAACCCATTATGTATTTCATATATGACACATTATTTTTTATGTTTTTCTTACTGCTTTACCTTGATTTAGCTTAAAACTGCCTTTCTATTGTAAAGTTTGTCTGACCCATTGTCTGGCCTATTTTTCTGTGTGTTCTAGTTTGAGATTCTGAATGGAAATAACATGTTCAATGTATAATAGAAATATAGACACTTTTCAGGCAAAAAGACTTGGCACCAGATTCTCAGAGGTTGATGCAGGGCTGTTGGAAGCCCCATGCGAACCCCACTGCTGCACTGAGCGCAGCTGTGCACCATGCACCTGATTCTCAAAGGTCACATGCCTTGCGACACTGTGCTCAGAGTTACAGTGGCTTGCACCAAATATATGGTGCAAGCCCAGTAAAGGTCCCAAAGTTATACCACCAAAAGTTGGTCTAACTCATGGCATGTGGCACACGTGGAGCTCCGGAAGTGAGAATCCCGATTGCTGGCCACAGACTGCCGCAAGCCCTATGCGCCATGTGTTTGGAGCACCTGGGGCTTGTGGCAGCCTAAAATGTGTGAGAATCGAGCCTTTGGAGTACATTAAATCTGCACTGTTCTACCTAGACTCACTACAGCCTACAGCTGTGTGGTTTTAGACTGAGCCCCCTGCTGTGTATCATCACCCTCCCCAGTTCATGCAGCCACTATGCCCCTAGACCTGCCCCATCCTACTTTAAACATGTGGACAGTCCTGGATCTTATCAATTCAATTTGCAATCTGTTCTAGGTGTCTTCCATCCTTCCATGAAATAGTACTTTCAAGGATCCTCATAAATTTACCCCTACTGGTTTGTACTTGTGGTCCCTGGTGCCTGACCCCTCGCTTTGCCTGAACAGTGTGGACTTGTCCCCGCTATTGACCCCATGGAGATAGTTCTGGGTTTCTAACCTATCCCCCCTTCTTGTCTCAAGTGAGTACCTGCTCAGTCCACCCACCTGCTCCTCATATGACTTTCCCTGTATACCCTACAAAATTTTTTGTAGCCCTTCATTTCCAAGTAGTTATGGTCCTTCTTGAGGTGGTGGCTCTAAAGCTGCACACAGTACTCCAGGTGTCGCCTCATCAGGACCTATTCAGGGGCAAGCTCACCTTCTGCCTCCTGCTGGTGATGCACCTACTGATACAGCACAGCATTTGATTGGCCTGCTCATATGCCCTGTTGCACTTGGACAGTGACTTGAGGTTGTCACCAGTGATGATGACCCAAAGGTTCCTTTCCTCCATAGTCAGGTTTACACTTACACCCTCTATCCAATACACTGCTTTTAGGTTCTTCTTGCTAATCCGCATTATGTTGCATTTCTTCACATTGAATTTTAGTTGCCTACCACTTCCCAGATCATTTCTCCAGTTTTTCCAGATTGCTCTTCAGTTCCTTATTTCCTTCTTCTGTGTCTACTGTGCTTTATAGCTCATATCACCCAACAAGCTGATCTTACCCTGACTTCCTAATCCTGTGTCTGAGATGAGTATGTTGAAGACTACTGATCTAAGGACCAACCACTGAGGCACCCCACAAGTCACATTTCTGCCCATAAATAACTCCCATTCACCACAACCTTCTACGTCCCATCACTGAGACAGTTTCCAATCCATTTGGCTAAGCTATCTGCCACTCCCAGGCTTTTCAGCTTTTTCACCAGCCTCCTGTGTGGTACAAAGTCAATGGCCTTACTAAAGTCCAAGTACAGGACATCAACATCCTGGCCCATATCCACTGTTTGTTTCACTGAATTGAAAAAGCCAATAAAGTTTGTTTGGCATGACCTCCCCCCTATAAAGCTGAGCTGCCTTCTATACTGCAGTCCCCTTCCCTCAAGGAATTCTACCATCAACTCGTTGCTGATCATCTTGAGCAGTTTCCCCACTACAGAAGTCAGATTTACTGTCCTGTAGTTACCTGGATCCCCTTTATCCCCTCCCTTGTGTACTGGAATCACATGTGCCTCCCTTTACTCTCTTGGAACTACTCCTGTTGCCAAGAAGCGGTTAATTAAATCAGATACTGGACCCACCAGTGCTTCTCCTTCCTGTCCGAGTACCCTAGGGTGGAGCTTATTAGGGCCAGGTGCCTTATTTGTTTTCAATCCCCTGAGCCCCTTGAGCACGCTATCCTCAGTGATTGGGTATACGTCAAGATGCTGCCCCCTTCCCTCTGCCCTCTTCTACTGGTCTGGCTGTGCACTTGGGCAGAGGTTCCCCTTTTCTCACTGTGATACTGAGGTGAAGTATTCATTTGCTTTTATTTGAGCTCATTTACTTTGTTATCTGCTGCTTGTTACTAATGTATTTGTTTTCCTGATGAGGAGCCTTTGTAAATGAGTTCCTGACTCAAAGGGTTGTAATTCTAATTACTTCTTAAAATAAAATAAAATAAAAAAATAAATAAAACTTCAGGAGATCCACCTTGCCAGCATCATCGCTTACCCATGTCCCATCATTCCTCAATCTCTCAGTGCCTTCCTTCATATTCCTTCTTTCCCTAATGTACCTGAAGAAGGCTTTGTCATTTTGTTTGACTCCCTGAGCAATTGTAAGCTCTGTCTCAGCCTTGGCTCTCCTCATTGCTGCTACTACTTCCCCCAGGCTACCCAGGTAGACTAACCTCCTCTCCTCCGTCTGTTCCTTCTTATACTCCCTGAAGGCTGTTCTATTTTTGCTCACAGCATCCCTAAACTCCCTGGTGACTCAGAGGCTCCGCATTTCTGGCTTTGCCTACCATTCTCATGCAACTCAGAGAGACCTCCAGGACTGATCATTTAATGGCCTTCCACTTTGCCTCTGCTCCATCCACCCTGCTCACTCTCTTGAGTTGAATCCACAGTAACTCAGTCATTGTATCAAATTCTGCTTTTCAGATGTCCAATACCTGCTTTTTAGATTTAATGTATCTTAACAGGAGGGGCATGGAAAACCACACTGTGCTATGATCACTGGTTCCTTGAATGGCATCAATCATAATGTTGTCCAAGATGCTCAGATTAGTGAACACTAAATTTTATTTACAATTCTTTGACCAAAAAATGCACACTAAGCTATTATAGTGTGTTTCCAGGTGTTTGGGTTACATGGACCTGTTTTATTGACAGTGGAATATTGGCCATGACACTTGCTAAACTCCCCTACTCTTCATTGATAAGTGCCAAAGGATCTTTTTACTTCCACATGGACAATGACCAGAGATGGGCAGAAGGGACCTCGGTTTAATGTCTCATCCAAAGGATGGCACTTCAGTTGTGCAATACTCCCCTTGTACTGCATTACAGAGTCAGTTATGGGTATTTCATCAAGTACCTAGTGTGAGGCTAGAACCCATGACCATCTGATCTTCAAACCCCAGTGGCAAGTATGCTGCCTATTGAGCCACTGACACTGCTCCAAGAAAGCTCCTTGCCTGGTATGATCCCTAATGTGCTGTATTAAAAAGAAATCCTGTAATGTGTCTACCAAAGCGTGACTTGATTTTGATTGTTGCCATTGGTATGGCCCATTCCGTGTTTGGCATGTTTTTGATCACCCAACAGGATCATGTTCCCCATCTCTGCAGCTCTCCTGATCTCTTTCCTAAGCAGCTGGACTCTGACATCTGACTGGTTTGGGGACCTGTAGACCACACCCTACTTAATATTTTCATCTGTTCCACCACCAGTTGTATCCACAGCATTTCCACTCTATCCCATTCCCCAGTGGATCACTCCTCCATTCCTCCTATGGGTTCTCTACATGTGATACTACACACATCTTCCCTGTTCCTCTGTCCATTCTGAAGAGGCTATAACTGGGATAGTGAGATCCCAGTTGTGGTTTGGTGAGGCTCATGTCTCAGTGACAGCTATTACATCCACCTCAGCATCCTTAGGTCACACATCTTGTTCTTAAGACTCCAAGCACTGAGGCTAATTATCCTTCATGCTAATTTCTCCCACTAATATCTGCCCTATTCCCATGCCCTTTACTGTATTATCTTTGCTTAACTCCCACCTCTCTCTTTGCTTATACCCTTCCATCCTTGCTGTGCTGACATGCTTCCTGGCTGGGGGAGTACTAGCCAAGTCCTCTGTATCCTTCACTCTTCTAGAAAAAACCTTGAGCCTTATTCCCCCTTTCCTAGTTTAAATGCCTTTTGAGGTAGACATCAAACATCTGCTCAATGGTGCTTGCCCGCTGTTCTGTCAGATGGAGATGGTTACCTTTGAACAGACTGCTATACCAGAAATGGTCACAGTCTCCAGTGTTCTGAATCCTTCCTCTCTGCACCACCCCTTTAGCCATGAACTGAAGGGATCGACTTTTAACTATTTCTGTCTCATGTTTCACACCAGCAGGACCTCAGAAAAGGTCACCAACAATGATGTTGTCTTCAATTAACATCCTAACATGGGGAAGCTGTCCTTAACTACTACCAGTTTGTAGTTTGCAGATTATTTTCCCTTAGTGGACAATCATAATATGCTCTAAGTAAGAATACATATACCAAAATAATATGATTTCTTTGCCCAGTGTAGGAACTGTGGATGTGTTATACATATTAGTAGCGATCATTTGTGTACTCAGCATATTGTTCATCAACAGAAACAATCTAGCTATATCAAAGCACATTTACAATGGCATTCATGTTAAACAAAGGACAAAATAAGAAAAACACATTCATTGTATCGAGAAACACAATCAAAATATCCCCACAAAAGGACTTAGAAACATAGAATTTGACGGCAGATAGGACCGCTTGGCCCACCTAGTCTGCCCATTTTCCTACCTAACAGATAAGCTGCAGATCCTAGTTAACCAACAGCCATTTCCTCCTACCTCCACTAGGACTGCCTTATGTCTATCCCATGCATTCTTGAATTCCCCACTGTTCTTGACTCATCGACCTCCTCAGGGAGGCTGTTCCATGCATCCACAACCCTCTCCGTGAAAAATACTTCTCATTACCTTTGAGCTGTCCCCCTATCTTCAAATTGTGCCCCCTTGTTCTTGCACATCTCTTTTTCAGAAGACAAACCCAGGAAATAGCAGCCAAGACTCAGCATGCCCCTCCTGTTCAAGAATCTGAGACATAAATGTTTAACACATCAGACAGATCAACCATAAACATGGTTCCACAGTATAAACATTTGCACATATAATAATAATAACAACAACAACAAAAGGTGCTGCATTAGCATTTTGGCTGAAAACAAAACAAAAAGGTAATATTACATGCACGCTGAAAATAGAAAATAAAGTTAGAATCAATGTTTTGACCATAGGTCTTCTTCAGGAATTTAGAATAAAGCGATATTAGGCAAGGCAAGAATAGTAGCTGGAGAACAAAAAGGTGACTGCATCAGAAGACATATGAGGACAGATTAACGGAGCTCAATATGTATACCCTTGAGCAAAGGAGGGAGAGAGGTGATATGATCGAGACATTTAAACACCTTAAGGGCATAAACAAGGTGAAAGAGTCTAACATGTTTAAATATAAGAAAAATAGCAGGAAAAGAGGACACAGCATGAGATTAGAGGAGGTCCATTAAGGGGGAATGTGAGGAAATTCTTTTTCACAGAAAGGGTGGTAGATGCATGGAATGGCTTACCACAAGAAGTAGTGCAGAATACAGTGCAGGGCTTCAAACAGGCATGGGATAGGCATAAGGAGCAATACAAATGACTATGAATAGATAGGTCACTGACATAGCAAAGGTGGATGGCACATTTATAAGGTAGAAAAGAAACAAGTAGACTGGATGGGTTTTATGGTCCTTATCTGTCACAACTTCTATGTTTTGCTGTTTTATGTGATGATGGGATGAGAGACATAGCAGGAGTGAATGAGTTAAGGAGTCCTCAAGAAGGAATGATTATTAGGGCACAGAAAGAAGGCTGACAGATAAAGATAGGGGAAGGAGACAGGGACATGCGGGGAAAATGAAAATGGATGTGCACACATAGCTGGAATGTCCATATGAGTGTACCCCCCCCCCACACACACACACACACACACTCTCTGAATGAAAGTGTGTGCCAGCATACCCACACATGCAAATGTACCATGCTGACATGAAAGCAAAGATATGACAGTGTGGGGGTTAAAAGGACAGACTACAGTGGTGAACCATAAGGTGGCTAAAAGATGTTAGTAGAGAATAAGTGTGTAATTTAAACCAGAGGGCTACTGGGAGCCTAGGTGGTTGATAAACTTGATTTCTGTCTTTCTTCTTTGGTTGGCATCCCAGAAACCCTTCTGAAGGACACAAACAAAATGATCATTGACATTATACAATGGCAAGAAACAATCCAGTACTTTTATTGGGCAATACCAGTCACATGACCATGCAGAAAGATTGCCCACTGCATGGTCAGCCTGGTATTAAGCCTCTTCACATATGCCTTCCCCAGCTCACAACAGGAAAACGTCGGGCAGCCATTTTATTTGTGCCAGTAACAGTTTGTCCCCATCAAACCACCTCCTCAGCCAACAGCAATATTTAGTCAGTGGACTGCTAGGCTGACTGCATTGTTATTCAGTACTTTCTGCCATAATTTGTAACAGAATGGGTTAGTTGTACTTAAAAACATTTCCTTCAGGACCAATTGAAAGATGCTAGCATGATCGTGCTCGCGCTTTAACTTTCATAACTGCTACAAGTGCTGTGCAAGCGCTCTGGCCCACTGAAACATCACGAGCTGCCTCATAATTTGTAACACAATATCTTAATTTTAAAAGTTTTTTCTGGACCTTTTCAAGATGTGAGCTCAATTACGCTTGCACATTCACTTTAAAAAGCACTACAAATGCTGTACAAGTTCCACGAAAGCAAAACATCTTTCAATGAAAAGAAATCGTACCTTTACTCCACAAAATCATACCTTTACTCCACAATGCCTCCTTCTGTGTCATGCAAGTGTTCTGCATGTTTACTAGAGACCCTAGCAGCATTTTGTGTGTGTGTGGTTATTTAGTTTTTGTTTACCGGGTAAGGTGTTGTAGCCACAAAATACGACTATTTTCAGACATGACCAAGGAGGTTACAATACAAAATTGGCAGACAAAGCAAATAACAGGTATAGTTCAGAGGTAATCAACCATACAAGGAAAAATCTACACGATGTTCTGTGACGTAAACAGTATTGCTAATATGACAGAGACAATGGCAGAAAAATACACAATAGTACAAAACATAATAAGCATACAATCATAGTGCAGTAGAGTTTTAACACATAATCCATGGTAAGTGCTGGAGATTTGAGGGTAACCACAGAAAACTACATAAACTGCAAGTATGGCTGCCTTCCTGGGACAAACATCCTCAAGCAAAGCTGTAAATGCAAGTATCCCAGCAGGTTCAAGTTCAAGTTTATTGGCAGGAAAAAAAACTCTGTTGAGCAGACTTATTTACAAGGAGGTCCTGGTTAACAACAGGGACATTATACAAGCATATACAAAGTAATATGTATAAACACACAAATAATCCATGAGAAGAAAACAGAACAATAATATTTACCATATATATATATAGGGCACACTAAAGCTAGGAGATAAATAAATGGTTAGCTCTGGGTAACAAGATAGCACGTGAGGGAAGTAGAAACTACAAGGCCAGCAAGGAAAGTAAAGACAGTGGCACAGACGGGGTGGATAAGGTCAGAGGGAAGGGGGGGACAGAGGATGGTAGGACGGAGGTAGAAAGGGGCAGACAACAAGGTGGAGGGGTGGGAAAAGTGACTATAACAAGGTGGCTATGTTGGCTGGGGCAAGGGCACTATGGAGGTGGTGGGGAGAGGAGGTAGAGACAGAAGGTAAAGGAAGCATAGCCATAGATAAGGGCAGGGACTGTTGAGTGACAATAGTGTGGGATACAGACTAGGGGTAGATTGTGTGGTGATGGTAGAGTAACATGGAGAGAGGAAGGGGGAGTTAGAAGGGGGAATGGAAGTATAATGTAAAGTCACTTAAGGGTGAGGGAGGGGGATGGACAAGAGGATAGAGGGGTCACTGCAATAGACCAGGCAGGGCAAAGGCGCTTTATGAACCGCAGTCACCGAAATCCAATGGGTAGTCATAAACAAGTCTTTGAAGCTATTCAGGGGATCAGGCTTTGCAGCTCGAGCCTGGTTGGCGCTTTTTATTTAGGTAACCGAGAGGCACGGCTTTTAGCCATGTTTCCAAACTGGGAACTGGAGGTTAGAACGCCTGCATATTGAAGGAGTTACTGGTGAGGTAGGGGCAGGTAATTCATTGAAAGAGGTTGGAAATATAGGGGGTAGTTTTGATAGCAGGGCTTTGTAGAGCCAGGTGACAGAGTGGAAGAGATGTCTGGTTGCTAAGGAGGTCCACCCAAGGGAGACATACAGGTCACAACGATGAGTCCGACGGTGAGCATTAGAAATGAAGCATATCGCTCTGTGATAGAGAGTGTCCAGTTGATGTAGTAGGGCATCAGAGCATCTGCCATTTAGAATATCGACATAGTCGATAAGTGGTAGAAAGGTTGTTTGGACCAGGCGCAGTCTGGAGTCAGAATCGAATAGAGATTTCTTCCTATAAAAGAAGCCAATTCTTTGATGTAATTTCTTTGCAAGGGAGTTGATGTGAGCTGAAAAAGTTAGGTGTTGATCTAGTTCACAGCCTAGGTATTTAAAATTGTGGACTAACTGAGATCATCACCACAGAGAGTCTTGATGGGGGCAAGGAAGCAAGCGAGATAGGGATGGAGGCAAGTGGTTGGAATAGAAGAATATCACTTTTGTCTTTTTAGCATTTAACAGCAGTTTAGAATGTACAAGATTGTGCTGTAGGAGATTGAATTCTGCCTGTAATTCCCATGTGGGCTTAATCTACCAAGGGACTGGATATAGTATATCACTGTATCGTCCCGCAAGAAGGTGTAGTTTTGCTTTGTTGATGCCATTTCGATGAAGTTGATGTATATCATAAGTAGAAGTGGTCCAAGGATCGAACTTTAGGGTACCCTCTCCTGAGCGGAAGAAGAGGGATAGGAGCCATCAGCCTTCACCTGTTGAGATCTAGCTGACAAGTAACTGTCGAACCATGACAGCGCAGTGCCAGAGATTCCATGCCAGTTCAATAAATTGAGGAGTAGAGCATGATCGACTGTGTCGAATGCTTTGCTGAGGTCCAGGAAGACTGCCACTGTGACTTGTTTCTTGTCCATTGCAAGGAGTCAGTCATTTGTAACTGAGGCTAGAGCTGAAGTGGTGCTATGGAAAGGATGAAATCCTGATTGGGCTGGGTCTATAAGGTTTGCTTTATCGAGGTAGTTTCTAATTTATGCATTTACCAACTTCTCAAGGAGCTTAGACAGCAGAGTCAGAATGGAAATAGGTTGGTAGTTATTTGGGTCAGTTGGGTCGTCTGACTTAAATAGCAGAAGTACCTGAGCTATTTTCCAAGCCCCAGGGACAGTGCTGGAGTTAATGAGAGGTTAAATAAGTGTAAGATGTGGGCCATGAGGTACTGGAAGCTTGAGTTTGAGGAAGTACAGTTATAAACTGCCTGAACCAGCACCCTCGCTAACCTTTAGGTGGAGAAGAAGGTCTTCCACCTCTTTGTACTGGAATGGGTAGAAGGTGAAGACTGAGCTGGGAGGTGTTGGGGAATGTATGGGAGCACTGGGGACAAGGAAGGCAGCTTTGGAGGAGTCGAACACGAGACCCACAGTAGAGAAGTGCTCATTAAAGCAGAGTAGAATATCGGGTTTATCAGAGAGAGTAGTGTCCTTGTAGGAGATCATCCCGGGTAATGAGGATGACTCTTTATTGCCTTCAACAGACTTAATGAAATGCCAGAACATACTGGAGATACCTTTAGCAGTACCAAAGGCTGACAGGTAAAAATGTGCCTTTGTGTCCCTTATTCTTTTGGTGCAATTGTTACTACAGGCTCTAAAAGTTGCCCAGTCAGAAGTGAGGTTGGTCCACCTGGCTGTAGCCCATAGGCAATCCCTCTCCATTTAGCAAGGTACTAAGCTCGGCTGTGAACCAGGAGCAGGAGAACTTCTGTACTCTGCGTTTTACCATAGGGGCATGTCTGTCGATGATGGCGGCTAGGATGTTGTTGAAGTATGAAACCGCATCATTGATGTTGGAAGCCAGGTAGAAATCAGTCCAACTGATGAACCTGAGGTCCGACAGGTAATTAGAGAGATTGAACTTACATAGACTCCTTCTCCAAGAAAACCTATTGGCTGACTTGAGTTTGGGTCATCCTCTAACTCAGGCCACAGCGTAATGATTGCTAACGTCGTGAAAAACAGCAGTGTGAGTGATTTTATGGGGTCTGTTAGTTAGGATTAGATCAATCAATGACTTGTTAGGGGAAAATTTATGAAGCAGTCGAGTGATATTAGTTACCAGTTGAGTGAAGCCAGCATCGTCACAGAATTCTTTAGTTGAGAGCTTTTATTGCAAGTTTTTGCCAGTTGAAATTTAAATTGTCAAATATGATAATCTCATTCTGCCTTTTGTTGGCAACATCTTGTAAGTAACTTAGGCACTGAAGGCCCAGAGATGGTGGCCTGTAGCAACCTATTATTGTCAGGGTTTCAGTGGGTGATAGAGAAAGGTTTAATGTCAGAGCTTCTCACCCTTTGGTGTACTGGCAGGAGCATTGTCAGAAACTGTAAACTTATCCTTGATGTAAATTGCCATGCCCCCTTCCCTGGTTTTGCTGTCACTACGGAAGAGGTTGTAGGGTGCCAAAGATATAGTGGTGTCAGGAATGTGTTTTTTTCAGTCAAGTTTCTGTTAGTACCAAAATATCTGGGTCTGCATGGGAGATCCATGCCTGGATAAGGTCTAATTTTTTCAGTAGACTGCATACATTAAGATGCAGGCATTTCAGGCCTTTGGTGGTCTAGAGGTCTGTGGGAGTGGCTAGTGACTGTGATGGACCGGGATTTAATTCGACATGACGTGCACAGATTGGGCAGCAAGGAGGTTAAGTATTTGACCCACCTGCAGAATAATTTAGTTTTGCTTGGCAGTGGGCGCCTAGAAGAGGAGCAGCTTTTGGGGTATGAGGGTGCCAGTATAGCGGAGAGAGGAGGGGCATAAGGCATAGAGACCCACTGAAACCTCGGAGGGGATGAGGGTGTGAGGCTGTAAGGACTAATGCCAGAATTGTCATGGAGGGTCCCAGAGGAGGTAAAACATTAGAGAGAGTCTGAAATAGCATAGTTAAAGGGAGGAACTCTGATGATGTGGTCGAGGCAGGATGTGGTGGCGTGTGGGTGAGAGATAAGAGGGAGCAGAGGAATAGTAGGGTGGAGAGCGAAAAACAGATTGGGTGTGAATGTGCCACTGCATGGTATTGCGATGCACCTCCTAGGAAGGCACAGAGGGGGCACCAGGTCTCAAAAAGTAGTGTAGTGTGCCAGAATGAATTAGTACTGCTGTGCACAGGTGCTGGATGCAATGTGGCAAGAGCAAAGCGTGATGAGAATAGAACCAAAAGAGATGGTCCCAGTGGAGAGAAAATAAGCCCTGCAGAAAGATGGTCCCAGTGGAGAGAAAATAAGCCCCACAGAGGCTTAAAGAGTAAGAATGTTGTAGATGGATGCAGGTGGAGGTACTAATTGAGCAACATTTGTTGTAAACTTTTACATTTTTTAAATATTTCTGCATGACTATTATAATTACTAAATAATAAAAAAAAAAGAAAGCCATTGTATAAGCACAATAAGACACTCCAGGGTGTGCGTTGTGCTAGATTGCTGCACTTCCCGGGTGGTTGAAGGCACCCGGCCTGTGGCCTTGTGAGCCACAATGCACCCGTGGTGTGCGGCAGTCTAGCACAACACACACCCTGTCATGTCTTATTGCTGGCTTATGGTCCCTGGAGGTAAAATGGGTTACAATGTATTTATCAGTGTCTCCATTCCTGACTACCCTGTAGCATTCCCTGCATTTCACTATAAATACCACCAACAGCTTAATCTGGTTCAAGGTCAGTTGGCATTCATCTGCATCTCCTCCCGGTCATGCCTGAAAATAGGCAGGATTTGTGTAGTGCACTTACCCAGTCAACAAAAACTAAATAAAATAAAATAAATAAATCAGTCAGCCAGGCATCTGCCAGTTTCTCCAATGTAGTTAGATGCACATTTCCTGCAAAGAACAGAATATATCACATCACTAGAAATGCATAAGAACTCTTTGGTGATGTGAAAAGCACCGGTGTGACCTTGAATTTCACTGACACTAGCAATTAATTTGCAGTTATAACAGTGGATTCTGTTACAAGCTATGGTACTTGAGAGGAAGAAATTGTTATATTAACTTCCATAATATATTGTACATAATGAAATGAGATTCATTGACAAACATGCTGCCTAAATTAATGCTTGCAGCATAAACAGGGCAACATCACCAAGCTTCTGAATTGCAGTACCAAATTTATTGTTTTATTCGGTTAAAGGTTTTGGCCAGAAAGGTGCACAGAGCTGAAACAGCTCATTTCCAGGTGAATCCTGGGGATGGGGAACATGGGACAATATAGAACACATAGATGCTGAAGGTGAAAAGATTTCTAACAACATGAGTCCAATAGTGATGCCATACAAAACTGCATCCTCTCCATGCTGAAATGTTGGCTCAGAGATTAGAATGGTGCTCTGGAATTAGAACTCCATTCAAATGTTGCTGTGTGGTGATGCTCCCTTTACTGTTCTAATGTCAAATTTGTCTTCTGCTGATGAGAACAGTCACTTCACAGCTCTCTCCAGTTCATTGACTAAGTCATTTTATTTTTTACTTTCTAAAAGTAGAATTTTTCCTATTTACTTCTCAATATTTGCATTCATTAAAAGATTATTTTATCCAACTTTTGATATTTTAGTCATATTCTGTGGTTCCCAATCAGTTCTCTGGAACCGTAGAAAAGTCAGTTTTCAGTTCCTGCTTAAATGCAGTTAACAGTTATTCTGGTTAGAAATATAAAAAAAAAAAAAAAAATATTTCCAGTTTTATTTAGTGACTTGTGAATTTTCTTGTTTAAAGAACAGAACTTTTTTGGCTGTATTCAGTTGATTGGTATGACTGAAAAGCCTAAGAAAAGGACAGGATCTACAGAATTTAAAAACTGAATCCTGTCACAAGATCTCGGAGAAGGCAGACCATCACAGTCTGTGTTTAGATTGTTTGGGCAATGACCATGACTATTTAAACTGTGATTTGTGCAAATTTGTTTCCTTAAAACACAAAAGAAATGGGCAAAACTCAGAGAGTCACAGTCTGCTGCTAAGTCACCTAGCAGCTCTCCACAAAGAACAAGCATTTGTCAATGCCGAATGTTGTCTTGCTAGCATTGGCATTGGTAGTGCATGGGTTAGAGAGATGACAGTGAAGTATTGAACAGACACCACCCCCACCCCAACCTGCAGAGAGACTGACAGGCACTGGGGTGTGCCTTTCATAGTATCATAGTATCATAGTGTGTTACAAGCTCAGGAGGTATTACCTTTATGTGAGCTCGCCACCTGAAGGTGGAATTATTTTTATAAGTATTCAAATTTTGTATTGCCCAAATGTTGGTCTAGCTCATATTTAAATGTATTCCTAGTGTTGCTTTCGATAATTAATCCTGGAAGCATATTCAATTTGTTAACTATTTGTTGTGTGTACCACTGACTTCTCTTTCTTTTGTTCGTTGGCCATAACGCTCACGCCATTTTATATCATCCTACTCTGTAGACACTAACAAGTGTCGCAGTGTGCCTTGGGGTCTTCGGGCCTTACACTCACGCCATTCCATAAGGAAATACCTATGCTGAGAAGGGTGCAGTATAGGAGAATGGGGTGAACTTTGGGGCCGAAGGGGTACACCTTGATGCCCTTCACTAGCTGCAAGGTGGGGGTGGGGGTGGAATGGCATGAGCATTACAGCCGACGATCCCAAGTCACACCCCTGACGCCTGTCAGTCTCTATAGGGTGGAGCGTTATGGTTGAAAACTCTAACACCCCAGGCATTTGTTGGTATTTTCACTCAATATTTTCAACATGGGCTTTTTGTTACCCCACCTTATGCACAGTGGCACTATCAGTTCATCAGCTGAAAGGTGATTTTGCACAGCGACTGCACCATTTGGTGCTGCAGGTGTGAAAACACATTTTGGGCAGGATGAGAAAAATAACAACTGTACTGTTCATGAGGAGGTGTAAAAAAATGACAATGCTGAAAATCTGGAGTGAAAATGTGAAAAATTGGTGAAGTCACAAGCGTGTGTAGAAACTGCACAATGCACACCCATAACACAATTATTTTTGGGATTTTTTTAACCACATTTTCAACATAGGCATTCTTGGGACCTCCCCTCATGAACAGTGGCACTCTGAGTTTGTTAATCTGTCCCGAAAGTTGATTTCCCACAGCGACCGCACCATTGTTTTCCACAGGTACGAAAACACATTTCAGGCAGGATGTGGAAAATGACAGCTATACTGTTCATAAGGAGGTGCGAACAAATGGCAATGTTGAAAATTTGGAGTGAAAATATTTAAAATTGTCAAAGTTATGAGCGTGCGTGGAAACTGTGCAATGCACACTCGGAACGCACTCATTTGTTGGAATTTGTTCACTAAATTTGCAACATGGGCTTTCTGAGACTCCACCTCATGAATAGTGGCACTGTCGTTCTGTTAATTGGTCCCAAAAGGTGATTCCGCGCAGTGACTGCAAAATCACCTTTCAGAAATAAGTAATGAGATGACAGTGCATGTGTTCATGAGGTGGGGTCCCAAGAGCCCCAAGTTAAAAATCTGATACTAAAATTCCCCAAAATGGCTGAGATATCTACCTAAGTCGAAACCCCCCATTGTCTGCCATTATAAAGCTTACAGCATTTTGTTCAGTTCCCGGTCGGCTTTTGAAGAGTTCAGATGTGTTCCCACTCCAAAGAAGATTGCAGTGTCAGTCCTCCAGAGGTAAGTATGGGGTAAGGGGGTGTGGGAGGTGGGTGCGCAGAGGGTTTGTGCAGGTTGGGGGAAGAGGTGTGGTGGGACGATGAGGGACTGTTTTGGTTTACAGTTAAAAAAAAAAGAAACTAGACTTTGGGAGACAGTTTTCTTTGTTTACAGGTGAAAAAATGATTTTGGGCACACTGGAATGGGCTCCCAGTGTGCCATGAGTTTGGGGGGGGCATGATGCTGACAGGGATTGGGCACCCCCATTGGCAAAGAAAGTGTGTGTGTGTGTGTGGGGTGGGGGACATGATGCCGACAGAGATTGGACACCCCTGTCTGCAAACAAATTGAACTGGGGGGACACGCCGACACAGGGATTGGGCACCCCCGTGTCAGCTTTGTGGAGATTGTGAGGTGGGCGGCAGGAGCTGCCATATTTATTGGAATGTTTCATCAGGAAAGGCATGGAACGGAACCTTGTCATCTGATGCTCCAATGAGGAAACGACGTCTCATTGGAGCGGCAGATTTCATTCAGCTCTGTGGCTCTCTCTGAAACTGTTGTCATCACCAGCATGCTTGCTAATTGGTGGCTGAGGGATGCATCCACTAATGCGTTCCCTGGATTGGACACTCCCGTCGGCAAACAAATTGAACTGGGGAGGACATACCGACACAGGGATTGGGCACCCCCATGTCAGCTTTGTGGAGATTGTGTGGTGGGCGGCAGGAGCCACCATATTTATTGGAATGTTTCACCAGGAAAGGCACGGAACGGAGCCTTGTCAGCTGATGCTCCAAGGAGGAAATGACATCTCATTGGAGCAGCAGATTTCTTTCAACTCCATGGCTCTCTCTGAAACTGCTGTCATCACCAGCATGCTCGCTAATTGGTGGCTGAGGGACGCACCCACTAAAGCGTTCCCTGAATTCTCCAACACCGATACACCTCTGAATGTGTTACTACCACAAGAAGTTTCTTGCGCAGTGCAAGACAACAAAAAATGGAGGGAAAGACTCAGCTTCTTCTCAAAGCAAATTTAAGGTGACAGAAAAGAGCAGTTTCTTATCAAAGAAACAGATAAAGCTGCCAAGCCATCATCCAGCTTAGAGAAAGAGCATGGGGAACCAGATGTTAAGGATGACAAAAAGAAAAAAGCTGCAGATGCCCTGGTATCATCAACACCAGCTAAGAAAACACACACAAAAAAAAAAGGAATCCATCTGACTGCATCTCCCCCCAAAAGGGACCAGGAGCCAGCAGCAGAAGAGAAAGATATGCCCTCAACAGAGGAGATTACAAAAATGCAGCAGTTTTTTCAGGCCTTTCAAGCCATGGGAGACCTTGCCATTATTCCTTAGCCCCTCCCCAGCCTCAGACATTTTTGTGTTGTCATGCACGCAGGCACAAGCAACATCTTTCGGTAGTACCACATTGAGAGGTATGTCAGTGTTGGTGAATGCAGGGCTGCTTTAGTAGGTGCGTTCCTCATCCCTCAGTTAGTGAGCATGCTAGCGCTGACGTGGAAATTATGGAAAGTGCCACCAAGTAGAAAGAAATCTGTTGCTGCAGTCAGAGACAAGCTCGTCATGCAGTGGCAGATGACACGCCCAACGTGCCTTCCTGGTGAAACTTTCAATAAACATGGTGGCTCCTCCTGTTCACCACACACAGTCCCCATACCGACATCGGGGGTGGCCAATCCCCCATGTCGGCATGTTCCCCCACCCCACACACTTTCTTTTTTGATGGGGCCCAATCCCTGTCAGCATCAGCCCCTCCAAACTCATGGGGGACACTGGGAGCCCACCCCAGTGTGCCCAACATTTTTTTAAGTTCACCTGTAAAGAAAGAAAACCGTCCTTTGATATCAGTTTTTTTGTTTTTCCGTAAAAAGAAAAAAGTCCTCATAGTCCTGGGCCTCCTCCCCAACCCACCCTCTCTGCACCCCACTCCCCACACCCTCTCACCCCATACTTACCTCCGGAGGTCCCGCACGTGATCGCCTGTGGAGGATGCGTTGGACTCTTCAAAGCTGAATTGCAAAATTAAGAAATGCCGGTAAGCTTTATAATGGCATCAATGGGGGGGGGGGGGCCAACTTAGTGAATATCTCAGCCATTTTTTTGAATTTTGGCTCCAAATTTTCAACATGGGGTTCTTGGGACCCCACCTCATGAACACATGCTCTGTCATTTCATTATTCGGTTCCAAAAGGTGATTTTGTGGTCACTGCATGGAATCAACTTTTGGGACTGATTAATGAAAGGACAGTGACACTGTTCTTGAAGAGGGGTCCCAAAAAGCCCATGTTGCAAATTTGGTGAAAAAATTCCAAAAAATGACTGCGTTATGAGCACGCATTGAGCAGTTTCCACGCACGCTCATAACTTTGACAATTTTAAATATTTTCACTCCAGATTTTCAACATTGCCATTGTTTCACACCTCCTTATGAACAGTATAGCTGTCATTTTTCACATCCTGCCTGAAATGTGTTTTCACACATCTGGCGCACAATGGTGCGGTCGCTGTGGGAAATCAACTTTCGGGACAGATTAACAAAATCACAGTGTCACTGTTCATGAGCGGAGGTTCCAAAATACCAATGTTGAAAATCTGGTTAAAAAAATTCCCAAAATATTTGTGTTACAGGCGTATGGATTGCGGTTTCTATGCATGCTCGTGACCACCAATTTTTCATATTTTACTACAGATTTTCAACATTGTAATTTTTACACCTCCTCGGAACAGTACAGCTGTCATTTTACATCCAACCCAAATGCGTCTGCACCTGTGGAGCCAACTGGCACAGTCGCTGTGCAAAATCACCTTTTGGCTTACAAACTGGTAGTGTCACTGTTCATGAGGTGGAATCACAAAAAGCCCATGTTGAAAATTGGGAGTGAGAATGCCAACAAACACCCTGGGCATTAGGGTTTCCAACTGTAATGCCCCATTCCTGTACAGACTGACAGGTGTCAAGGGTGTGACTTGGGATCGTCGGCTGTAATGCTCACACTATTTCACCCCCACCCCCACCCCCATCCTGCAGCCAGTGACAGGCATCGAGGTGTGCATTGGAGTCTTCAGCCCCAAAGTTCACCCATTCTCCTATACTGCACCCATCTCAGCATATTTCCTTATTGAATGGGGTAAGCGTAAGGCCCAAAGACCCCAAGGCACAATGAAACACTTGTCAGTGTCTGCAGGGCAGAGTGAGGTGAATTGGCGGGAGCGTTATGGCCGACGAGCCAAAGGCACACCCCAATGCCTGTCAGTCTCTGCAGGGTGGGGGTGAGGTTGGCGTCAGTTCAATACTTCACTGCCATTCCTATTATGCATCTCTCTAACTCCTGCACTACCAATGCCAGCAAGACACCATGGGCTGGCAGTATAGCCTAGAGGTTAGAGGAATGAGGTGTGAACAAGCTTGGTACATCCAGCAGACCAGACCTGAGTTTGATTCTTACAACCTCCACTTGCATACTGTGTGACTCTGAGCAAGTCACTTAACCGCCCAGTGCTCCCAGGTCACCCCTGAAAACAGGCACTTGTGCCTAGTGGGCCTTACCTGGTTATCAAAGACTAAAATAAAAAAAACATTCGGCATTGACAAATGCTTGTTTAACCTGTGCTGGAGCAAGAGGAGGAGGATGAAGGGGAACTGATAGAACTGGAAACAACCCCTGAACATGACTTTGGTTCACCACCCAGAGTCAATTGGATTTTATCTCATATTTCTCTTCTGTAAGGCATATGGTTGAGACTTTAGATATCCCCTCCACTGACACTGAAGAGGCAGAATTTATGAGTATGCTGAGACTGACCTCATCTAAAAGGCTCACAGTAACCATTAACAAATACCTCAAAAAAGTGTTTAGCAAGATTTTGGAGCATTAAAATTCAGCTCCTGGCATTGACAAAACAGTAGAAAAGAAAAATCACAAAGCAGGGTAGATGTCTTAAATTCCCACTCTGATCATGAGGGAGTTGGGCAGGCAGCTGCATGTGAGAAATCTAAACTGGCACTAGCTTCCATGCCTCCAGAAAAGGATTCAGAAAGCTGGATTACGTTTATGGCAGGGAAAGTGTACACTTGAGCCACCCTGCAGCTAAGACAGACTGCTTTCATGGCATACACTGCACAGTACCAAAAAGTCCTGTGGAGTGATCTAGCAGAAACTGCAAGATATGCCTTGGAAGCCACCAAACATCAGTTCCATGTGGCTGTGGAAACAAATGACACAGCCTCGAGGGTACTCGCACATGCAGCAGCCCTGAGGAAGTTTGATTATTCAGGGAACCATCCTGTCAGAGGACACAAAACCAAATTCTATGGAGTTCCCATTTGAGGGACCCTCCCTCTTTGGGGATAAAACAGAAGCCTACAAGAAAAAGGCTGATGAACAAAAAAAAAAAAACTTAAAGAATTTAACATAGAAACATAGAATTTGATGACAGATAAGGACCACTTGGCCTACCTAGTCTGCCTATTTCCCTACCTAATGGATAAGTTGCAGATCCTAGTTAACCAGCAGCCTACTTCCTCCTACCCCCCCCCACTAAAATTGCCTTTGTCCCATGCATTCCTGAATTCCCCAATGTTTTGACTCCATGACTGTATTAGGAAGGCTGTTCCATGCATCCACAACCCTCTCTGTGAAAAAATACTTCCTCACATTACTTCTGAGCCATCCCCCCTCTATCTGCAAATTGTGCCCCTTGTTCTTGAGCATCTCATTTTCTGAAAGATACTACCTCTTGGACTTTGTTAATTCCCTTGAGGTGCTTGAAAGTTTCTATCATGTCCCCCCTCTCCCTCCTTTCCTCGAGGGTAAACATATTAAGCTCCTTTAATCTCTCTTCATATGTCTTTTGGTGCAAACCCTGCACCATTTTGGTTGCCCTCCTCTGGACAGCCTCCACTCTGTCTATGTCTTTGCAGAGATGGGGTCTTCAGAACTGCACACAGTACTCCAGATGGGGTCTCACCAACTATCTGTACAGAGGAATAACAATTTCCTGTTTTCTACTGGTGATGCCTCTCTCTATGCTTCCCAATATCCTCCCCAGCCCTCCTTACTGCGTTCTCACATTGCTTGCCTACCTCTAGGTCATCTGACATAACTACCCTCAGGTCCCTTTCCATTTTTGTTGTTGTCAGTATCTCACCCCTATTGTGTACTTTTCCCTGGGTTTTGTTTCCTAGGTGCATTACCTTTCACTTCTTTGCATTGAATCTAAGCTGCCATACATTTGACCATTCCTCCAACCTTGCCAAGTCCCTTCTCATCCTTTCCACCCCCCATGTATCAACCCTGTTGCAGATATTTGTGTCGTCTGCAAAGACATACTTTTCCTTCCAGTCCTCTGCAATGTCACTTATGAAGACATTAAAAGGACTGGACCTTGTAATTGAACTCCTACGGTACCCTACTAGTAACCCCTTTCAACTGTGGACTCCATTTATTATTACTCTCTGCATCCTGTTGTCCAGCCAATGTTTTACCTCATGCTACTATCCTGGGACCCACTCCCAGGCTGACTAATTGTTTATTAATCTTTTGTGCAGGACTGTGTCAAATGCCTTGCTAAAGTCTAGGTAGGCCATGTCCACAGCCCCTCCTGGTCTACTACTTTGTCACTCAGTCAAAGAAATCGATTAGATTCCTCTCGACATGACCTACCCACTGTGAATCCATGCTGCCTTGGGTCCTGTACCCCACTGGCCTCTAGGTACTCAACAATTCTTTCCAACAGAAGTGATTCCATCATTTTCCCTACCACTGAGGTCAAACTGACAGGTCTGTAGTTTCCTGCTTCGGTCTTGCTCTCACTTTCGTGAAGGGGAATCACATTCACCCTCCTCCAGTCTTTAGGTACCACGCCATCCTTCCATGATTTGTTAAAAAGGGTAGTCAATGGTGTTACTAGCGCTCTCCTTAGTTCTTTTAGAATTCTGGGGTGAATCCCATCAGGCCCCATTGTGATGCCCACCTTCAGTTTTAGGAGTTCTTTCAGAACCCTTTCTTCTGTGAAAAGACATCAACCCCCCTATCTACAGTGCTTCTATTGACTGGATTAGGTACCTCCCCCTTCACTTCCTTTGTGAATACTGAGCAGAAGTATTTGTTCAGTATCCCTGCTTTTTCACTGTCCGTCTCTGCCCACCCACCCTCCACTTTATTCAGCCTCAGTATCACTCCCCTTGTCTTTCATCGCTCCCTAATGTACCTATAAAAGGTTTTATCCCCCTTCTTAACCGAGTTGGCTGTCTTTCCTCGGTTTGGGCCTTTGCTATTCTGACTGCCTTCCTTGCTTCCTTCTGCTTTAACTGGTACAGTTCTCTGTCCTGCTCCTTCTGTGTTTCCTTATACTTCCTGAATTCTATCTTTTTCTCCCTAACCTTCCCTGCCTCCTCTTTTGAGAACCATAGGGTTTTTTTCTTTCATTTTGATTTATTAGCTTCACACAAAGGATTGTTGCCTCTGTGATGGCAGTTCTGATGTTTCTCCATTGTTGCTTCACCCCTCCTTCTTGCCTGTTTGCTAGTGCTTTTTTGAGGCACTCTCCCATTTCAACAAAATCAGCCCTTCTGAAGTCCAGTACTGTCACTTTTGTATGGCTTGACTCTACAGCTGAGTTTATTGTGAACCACACTGTTTTGGTGGTCACTTGTTCCCAGATGGCTACCCACTCCTAGATCTGAGATCCTCTCTCCATCCCCATTTGAGAGGACCAGGTCTAAGATTGCTCCTCCTGAGTGTGTTCCAACACTAGATGTCTGAGGCATACCCCCTGTAGGGCATTGAGAATGGCCCTGCTCTTGGATGTGGCTGCAGCAAAAGTGCTTCAGTTAACATCTGGCATATTCAGGTCTCTTGGTTACTTGGTTTAGTGGACAAAAGAAGGCAATTTCTTATCGAGATTGTCCTCCACATGTGTGGAACATTGACCCAGTGTTAGTTAAATAACCATTTATCACGTTTATTTTTAAAGATTGTAATATTTGAAAAATCTATTATTTCTTGTGGCAAAGTGTTCCATAGCCTAGGTGCTCTAATAGTGAAAACATGTTGCCTTTTGTTATTGTTTGCCCTTTTAACTTCTAGTTGTTTAGTATGTAACCTGGCCACAATTTTTCTTGTGGAGTAGGTTATACCACACTGTTGAATCAGAGCGGTGATTGAAGAATTTTAAATAATAGGAGATCACCTCTAGTTATTCTTAGTTTAAATGAGTGTGTCGTTTTCTGGAGTCTGTATCATAATCCAGTGAGTAAGGTGAGGAACAAATTTGGTTGCTCTACGCCAAATCTGATCTTTTCTGTTAATGTCGGAGATCAGGTATGGACTCCAAAATGGAGAGCCGTGAGTCACTGAAAAGGAGAAAGGAAATCCTAGCCCCAAAAAAAAAAAATCAGGGGGTTGGGAGGTAAACACCAAGATAGAGAAGTTGATAGGAACATATGACCTGTGCAAGGTCATAGTACATTGTTCAGTTTTAGAGATAAAGTGCAGTTTATCCCATGGAGGAGAGCATTTGTTTGGTTGGCTATTTTATTACAGTGATATGAGGAGTATAATATATTGTTGACGGTATCCCTGGGTCTTTTTCTGTATTTGATTCCCTGATGCTAATATTGTTTAAAAGATATGTTTGTTTGGGGTTATTTTTTCCCATGTTTAACACTGCACATTTAGAAATATTAAAGTGCATTTTATTGATATGCGCCCAGTATTCTATTGATGCAAGGTCTGATAGTAAACTTTTTCTATTGATCTCGCTGTTAACGTTTCCCCCTAATTTTGTGTCATCAGCAAACTTTACTAAGATATTGTTAGATGAAATATTCATATCACTGATAAAAATGTTAAAGAGAGTGGGGCCCAAAACAGAGCCTTGGGGAATATCACTGGTCACCTTCCCAGGTCAGATAAAGCGCCATTTACCCTAACCCTTTGAGGTCCCCCATCAGCAATATATCCCCTTTCTCTGCCATCCTAAGGATGCCTTCAATCATTTCCTTGTCCATTTCCTCCCACTGAGACAGGGGTCTGTATACAACCCCTGCGTGGATTGCGGTGCCATTTCCAGTCTCCAGGGTGACCCACAGTGCCTCCTCTCTTCCCTGTTTACCCTTTAGTTCTGTTGCTTTGATCCCTTTCCTTACATAGAGAGCTATTCCTCCTCCTCTTCTACCCTCCTGTTCCCCCTGTAGATTGTGTACCCTGGTTTGCTGACATCCCAGTCATGGTTCTCTGTGTACCATGTTTCTGTGACTGCCATGATATCCAGGCATCCCTTTTCCATCAAGGCCACCAGTTCAGGTAGCTTGTTACCTAGACTACAGGCATTGGTACTCATTACCCTCCATTTTTTGATGGCCTTACCCATTTTTGTCTCATCCCTGCCCTTACTGCCTTTGTCTTTTTCTCTATTTACCGCGTCCTTCTCCCTATCAACTTCTCTGTCTTGGTGTTTACCTCACCAACTACCCTGATTTTTTTGGGGGCTAGTATTTCCTTTCCTTTTCAGTGCCTCCCGCTTGATTAGATTAGTTTAAATGCTTGCCAATGAAGCATTTAGACCTATCACCTCTGATCCTGGTTCTCCTTTTGGACAGATGCAGACCATCGTGCCAGTATAGGCCTGCATACCTCTAGGTGGACCCCCAGTCCCTCACTTAAAAGGAGAGAGCAAATACTTCCTTCAAGTCATATGGAAGGGGAGGTAGGGGCAGGGCCTACTATCAGAAGCCTGACTCCTGCTATGACTACCCTCCTCAGTGTGGTGCCTCAAAAGGCAGAGGCAGGAGAAGTGCAAGGCAGAAGTAAATATGAGCTCCTTTACCACAAGAGAAATAAAATCCCTGACTCTGTGCAGGCCGCTCTAGAACTCCTACCAGTAGGAGACCGCCTGACTCATTATTTCCAGGAGTGGAAATCCATCACCATAGATAGCTGGGTCCTGAGGGCAGTGAGTCAGGGGTTAACCCTTCAGTTTACAGGCTTTCCAAAACTAAAGACCTCAAAGGATTTTCCTCCACTCCAACCTCAGGACAAAATCCTGTGGGAGCTAGAGGTAAAGAAACTGCTGAAGATAATGGCAGTAGAAAATCTCCTTCCCTCGCAGCGGGGAAGAAGCCTTTTCTTAAGATATTTTCTCACAAGAAAGAAAAATGTGGATTGGTGGACCCATCTGGACTTGAGATTCCTGAACAGGTACATAAAAAAGGAAAAACTCAGAATGGTAACACTGGCAACATTTAAACCTTCCCTGCAGAAAGGGGAGTGACTGGGATCACTGGATCCGAAAGACGTATACTTCCATATTCCTGTGAGACACTCCCATACAAAATACCTTCTATTCAGATTAAGAAAAGAGCAGTATCAGTTTGCCACCCTGTCTTTTAGCCTAATCTCAGCTCCAAGGGTGTTCACAAAGTATCTAGCAGCAGTGGCCACATTTCTTAGAAGAAAAAGGATAACAAGATAAAAGTTCTTTTGTACACAGACAACGCCGTGCTGGTCTCTAGTCATCCAAACCATGCAGCCCTAGAAATACAAATGCAGGCAAATTTCATGGCAGTGTAGGCCTGATTCTCAAATCCAAGCTCCTCCTAAACTGCAAGAAGACAAAGACGATGCTGTTTGCTTCATTGCATAACAGACATAGGTTTCATCATCTTAAGATTCTAAAGAACCAGAACACACCATTAGAGATAGTCAATACCTTTAAATACTTTGGGATCACTCTAGACTTCTCCCCCTCATTTACACAGCACATTGACTAAATAGCCAAGGCTGCGAACTCTCGTATTGGCCAGCTATATGGGCACAGATACTGCCTCACGGATGATGCCCTCAACCTAGCAGTCTCTAACTCAGTCCTGTCAGTAATGGAACAAGGCTTTTGTGGACTGATGTTGTTATCAACTGTTGTTTTTATATGTATATTTTGAGTTTATGATTTATTTGTACAGCGCCTTGGTATTTGAATGGCGTTAAATAAATAAAGTTTTATTATTATGATTATTATTATTATTATTAATTGACTATGGACTGGTAGTCTATGGGGTAGGAACTGACATGGCTCTTAAGAGAATCAAATTAGCCCTAAACAAAGCCTTTAGGCTTATATTAGGTGCTCACAAGTTAACACATACTTGCGAGCTCTGTGCTTGATCTGGATGGCTCAACCTGCAAAACAGGGTCAAATATCAGGTTTGCCTGTTTGCTATGAAGTCCACCCTAGGTCTTTCACCACCTGGTGTACAAGGCCTCCTCTGTTCTCTCACCTGCTGCAGACAAACTAGGGGTACTAGCAGTAAACTACTTCAAGTCCCTTTGAGCCGAACATCACAAGGGCAACTGTCTTTCATATTCAGAGCTCTGAAATGGCTTAACTCTCTCAATGATGACTTCTATCAGAACCCAAACTCTGCCCTTTCAATCTAAACTTTGTGCTTACCTAGCTACCACCAGTATATGTGACTGCAATAACTAACGCAAACGCTTCTTCCCTTTGGGACATCTACTCATTTGCAGCACTTATACCCTACCCCTCACCCCAGTCATATCCTGCTGTAAGTCTCACCCTTCCCCCTGCTTCCCACTCCTCTACTTGTTCAGCTGAATCTAGCAGTGGTTTACTTGACATTTACCACAAGTGACCCTTCTCACTATCTCTCACCTATGTCCTCTTCTCCTTCTCCATTTGCACTGACAAGGCCCTCGGGGTGGCCCTTCTACATTCATTGTACTCCTCCTCCTCCTCCTCCACCTCTGTATACTTGTCCACTAGTGACCTCCATTCCTTACCTCAGTGCCTGCCGCCTTTGCTCCATTTGCAAAGACAAGACCCTCAGGTTGCTTCACTACATTCCCCTAACTCCTCTCCCTCTTCATATAAGTCTAACTATCCCTTTACCTGCTGCTCCCTTAGGATACTACTCCTTTCTGTAATACTCTGGGCCTACCACCTCTTTTTCTCCTTTCTCTTCCTGTTTCCTTCTATGATTCAGGTTCTCGGTAGTTGTATTGATTGTACACGGTTCTCTGGATTATGATTGTATCTTTATGTTTCTATGTAATTGTTTGTTCAAACCATGTCAACTCTGTACTGTATGCTTATTTTATTTTTCAATGACGTGGAACCTTTGTAAATGAGCTGTTAGTGCAATGATATTAATTCTGAGATAGCAATAAATAAAATAAATAAAGAGTCACAGTGTATCCCTACCTTTGACAACTGGCTAGTCACAGGACGGACAGACAAGAGGCCCTAAGCTCCACTGCAGTGGTGAGAAACACCTTGGGAAGCCTGTGCTTTCTACTGAACATGTAAAAGTCCCACCTGGACCCCAGCCAAGTGTTAGTTTTAATAGGAGCAGAGTTGGACACTAATCAGGGAAAGCAATCTCGCACTATCTAGGGTAAAGGTACAAGCACATAGGGATAGGCTAAATACAGGAAGGAGTGAAAATGACAGTTAAGCCAAGAGTGGGTTATACATAGAGGTGGTACAAGGACAATTGAAAGGCAGGAAGTAAGTAATTAAAGGAAAACAGCACCCTCATATTTTGTAAATTTCATTTGTTTCCATGTCAACAGACAACTCGTTTCCTATAGTTGTTGGGAATGTATGTGTTTGCTTTCACTGTTTATGCTAGTCCGCTGTAACTATCCTAGCAGTCTCCATTTTATGGTTGTTGAAATTTCATTGTCCATGACAGCTGCATTAGCAGATGATAACACGATGTCACAGCTCCCATTTATATCATGTATCTCTATGTTGAAAGTACAAATATCCTGAAAAAACTCTCTGGAAACACACAAATTGAATATTATTTAAAGGGGAAAACCCTGCATTACAACTCAGACAGTTTGCACAGCTAACTGAAGATAAATGCAGTATTTCACACCTTGATGCAGCATGTTTTGTTGAACTTTAATTAAGCAGACAGGTATACTGTGGCGTCTAAAGGGTGCTGACACATCATATTCTTATATGCTAATGCAGATTTCAGAGACAATGAGATTTCAACAACCAGAAAATGGAGACCCCAGGATAGTTACAGGGACCAATATGAACAGCGAAAATAAACTAAAGCAATTACATATATTCCTAACAGCTGTGTGAAAAGAGATGTCTGTTGACATGGAAAGAAATACAATTTATAAAATATGAGGGTATAGGTTTCTTTTAAGAGTAAAAACAGGCATCAGGCATGCGGGAGGTGCAGTGTGATGGGTGTGGAGCAGTAAACTTCAAAGACACATTCAAAGAGACTGAGGTGCTACCCCATATACTGGCACCTCTCTGGATGAGAGCAGAGGCTGCTGGACTCAGGACCAAACTGGCATGAGTACAGAATACCATCTGCCTCACCCAGGGACACCAAGATTGCTGTTGCTTGCTCAAAGGAAGCCAGAAAAGAGGCAGAGTGGCTGGACCTTGGTGGGCTCTGGGAAGGTAGGGGGAGGAAGGAGAGCACCCCTCAGACCTTACTGCTGCATAATCCCTTTGCCATTCTGGTGGTATGGAGAAGCTGGGAGGAGGTGCCCAAGGCAGAGAGAAGGAAAGAGATGGGGGTTTGTAAGGGAGGAGGCCCTAATGGGGAAGGAAGATAATCCAAGACAAGAAAGATGCAGATGCTGGTGGAGGACTCCATAGTGAGGGGGACAGATTTGGGAGCACGGGAAGGGAGAGGCAGGGTAGTAAATTGCCTACCAGGTGCTTTGGTAGGGAGGCCTAGACAGTAGATAGTAGAGATCACCAGGGAAGAGGGGGGAAGGAGGGAACTGGATGACTTTGTCCATCATGGGACTAATGACCTAGCCAGAAACACAGCAGGTGTGGTGCAGGATAGGTTTATGGAATTGGGGAGAGGCTTGAAGCAGTTAGCGTGCATGGAATCCTTAGAAACATAGAAACATAGACTTTGACAGCAGATAAGGACCGCTTAGCTCACCCAGTCTGCCCATTTCCCTACGTATTGGGTAAGCTGCAGATCCTAGTTTTACCAACAGCCTACTTCCTCTTACCTCCCACTAGAATTGCCTTATATCTGTCCCATGTATTCTTAAATTCCCCCACTCTTTTTGACCCCATGCCTCCTCAGGAAGGCCGTTCCATGTGTCCACCACCCTCTCTGTGAAAAATACATCCCTCATGTTGCCCCCAATCATCACCCCTCTATCTTCAAATTGTGCCCCCTTATTCTTGCACATCTCTTTTTCTGAGGTGCTACCTGTATACAGCCAGGGGGAGGCTAGGGAACACCATAGCAGGTCCTTCCATGAGTGGCTGAGGGCATGGTGCAGGCAGGAGGGGATTGGGGTCCTATCTGTAGGGATAGAGGCCTGTAAAAAAGGAGATGACCTCCATCCATCTAGGAGGAGAATAGCAGTCCTGGGTGGAAGGCGTGGATGCTACATTGATGGGCATTTAAACTAGTCAAGGGGGTAGGCAGAAAAACTGAAGGAGGCAGAGATAGACTACCCCCCCAGAGAATAGAGCAGCAGAGGGGAGAAGCCAAGGGGACATGAATTTCCTAGGGGTAAAAGGGTTTAAGGACAACATGGACAGCAGGATGAGTAGGCCAGGAAGAGGAACTAAAGTTGAGAGAGAGGTTAAGGTGGGTAGGCAGAGGGATAGTGAAAAGGGGAGGAGGACTGGGGAAATGGGAGGTGTGAAAAATGGAAGCAGAAAGGAATAGGCAGAGCAGACAGTGCATTCAAGTTGGAAGCAGCAGTCCAAGTAACATACAAAACAGCCAAGCAAAACTCAATAAGGAGAATGATGCACTATGTAAGTGTAAATCCGGATGTTACTACTTTCAGTTTCATGGGGATTGATAGGGTTTCACCACCAATGGGAGAGGGCCAGGGTGACCGATTAGGTATACTCCTACAAAGGGAAAGTAAGATTATTTACTCTATGGGGGCCCTGCATCCTGACAGACTGAATGACAGATGGGATATAACTCCACGTCTTAAGAAGCATTTGTCAATGCCGAATGTTGTCTTGCTGGCATTGGCATTTGCATTGGTAGTACAGGAGTTAAAGAGATGCATAATAGGAATGGCAGCGAAGTATTGAACTGACACCAACCCACCCCACCCTGCAGAGACTGACAGGTGTTGAGGTGTGCCTTAGGGTCGCTGGTCATAATGCTCACACCATTTCATCTCACTCCACCCTGCAGACACTGACAAGTGTCGGTGTGCCTTGGGGTCTTTGGGCCTCACACTCACCCTTTTCAATAAGGAAATACGCTCAGATAGGTGCAGTACAGGAGAATGGGATAAACTTTGGGGCCGAAGACTCCAAGGCACACCTCGATGCCTGTCACTGGCTACAGGGTGGGGGTGGGGTGGAATGATGTGAGCATTACAGCTGATGACCCCAAGTCACACCCCTGACGCCTGTCAGTCTCCACAGTTGGAAACCCAAACACCACAGGTGTTTGTTGGTATTTTCGCTCCAAATTTTCAACATGGGCTTTTTGTGACCCCACCTCATGAACAGTGGTACTGTCAGTTCATTAGCTGAAAGGTGATTTTGCACAGTGACTGCGCCATTTGGTGCCACAGGTGCGAAAACACATTTTGGGCAGGTTGTGAAAAATGACAGCTGTACTGTTCATGAGGAGGTTTAAAAATGGCAATGTTGAAAATCTGGAGGAAAATATGAAAACTGGTAAAGTCGTGAGCATGCGTGAAAGTGCATACAACGACGCCTGTAACGCAATTATTTTAACCTAGGCTCATCACCACTACTACGGTGTGGAAAAGAGCAAGGAGACTGAAGCCCATATCTCTTTATACTAAGCCAGAGAATAATAGGATAACTTATACTCGAACCGATTAATCTATCGCTCGATATTTGAAAGTACTCTAGTTTCACTGATAACAACATCCAGAGGGAGTTTGTCTCCAAGGGTCGGTGGTGTGGAGGGTAAAGAACATTTTCTGCTAGTATGTTTAAACGGTTTCCATACAAGTTGCAAGGGTGGCCTCTAATGTCATGCACATAAGTTTTAAACTCAAGACCTAATTTTGACATAAGGTAGGATCTTGAAGAATATCAAAAAGAAACATGAGATCACCTCTAAGGTGACGAGTAGATAATGACTTAAGGTTTAAAGATGTCAATCTGTTTTCATAGGATACTGAGTTTAGGCCAGAAATGTGTTTTGTAAACTTCCTTTGCATTTTTTCCAAAGAGTGGCTGTCTGATTTCTTATATGGGCATCACAGCTGAGATGCATATTCCAGGTGTGGCCTGGCATATGCCCTAAAGAGAGGGGTCAGAACCTTAGGGTCCGTAGACTTGATATTACTAAGAATGGACCACACAACTCGATTTGCTTTGCTAATTACACCTTGCATATGTTTATTCTGAGAAAGATCATGGGAAATAATAATACCAAGGTCCTTCTCGTCTGAAGTGGTACAAAGTATTGAGCCTGCTAACATGTAGGGATGATGTAAATTCTTAGGACCCAAGTGCATCACCTTTCATTTGGATGTGTTTAGTTTCATCCCCAAGTGTATACCCAATCTGAGATGTTAGCGAGGTCTTGTTGGATAATAGCAGCTTGACCAGCATTGATACACAAGCCCACAATTTTCACATCGTCGGCATATTCAGTTGTTAAAGAAGTACAGTTTTTTGTTAGATTGGCTATGAATGCTTGAAAAAGGCAGGGTCCCAGGACAGAGCCCTGGGAAACCCCTCTCAGTACTTTGCCCACATCAGATAGGATCCCATTTATAATTACTCTTTGAGATCTATCCTGTAACCAATTACAAATCCAGTTTGTAATATTAATATTAAGTTTCTGAAATTTGTTAATAAGGGCCCAATGAGGCATGACATCAAATGCCTTACTGAAATCAATAACGGTGATGTTACAAGATGTCCAACTGTCCAGAAGTGTACTAATGTGTTCATAGAAGCATAACAGGTTAGTTAAGCAGCTTCTACCCTTCTTAAACCTGTGTTGTTCTGGATCGTTATCAACTATTGGGGATAACTCTTCTGAAAGAACTCTTAAAACTGAAGGTGGACAAAGCAATGGGGCCTGATGGGATTCATGCCAGAATTCTAAAAGAACTAAGGGTAGAACTAGTGACACCACTGACTACCCTCTTTAACAAATCATGGGAGGATGGGGTGGTACCTGAGGACTGGGAGGAGGGCAGATGTGATTCCCCTTCACAAAAGTGGGAGCAAGGCAGAAGCAGGAAACTACAGACCTGTTAGTTTAACCTCAGTGATAGGGAAAATGATGGAATCACTTCTGAAGGAAAGAATTGTTGAGTATCTAGAGGCCAGAGGGGCACAGGACCCAAGGCAGCATGGATTCACAGCGGGAAGGTCATGCCAGACGAATCTGATAGATTTCTTTGACTGGGTGACCAAAGTAGTAGATCAGGGAGGGGCTGTGGACATGGCCTACCTAGACTTTAGCAAGGTATTTGACACAGTCCCACACAAAAGATTAATATACAAGTTAGCCAGCCTGGGAGTGGGTCCCAAGATGACAGCCTGGGTAAAGAATTGGCTGGAGAATAGGACACAGAGAGTAATAGTAAATGGAGTCCACTCTGAAGAAAGGGGTTACTTAGTGGGCACCGCAGGTTCAGTATTAGACTGGTCCTCTCAATGTCTTTATAAGCGACATTGCAGAGGGACTGGAAGGAAGTATGTCTTTGCAGATGACACAAAGATCTGCAACAGAGTTGATGCACAAGGTGGGTGGAAAGGTTGAGAAGGGACTTGGCAAGGTTAGAGGAATGGTCAAATGTATGGCAGCTTAGATTCAATGCTAAGAAGTGCAAGGTAATGCACCTGGGAAACAAAACCCAGGGGAACAATACACAATAGAGGTGGGAATACTAACAACAACAAAAATGGAAAGGACCTGGGGTTGTCATATCAGGTCACACATGCCTAATGCATAGCATCATAGGCTGCCTATACAAGTCACCTCGATATTATGCTGGTCTATCTTTAAGCAATTGCATGGTGCCGAAAGGCCTCTCCGCCAGTTGCAAAGGGTGCTAACAGAAGACATAGACATGTTGTTACCAGGACTATCAGTATACCATCTGTTTGACCAGGAATGGATTAGCATTTCTGGCAGGTGCCTGATATGTTGTGGTAACCCATTAGGTCAAATATTTAAAGACACATTTCAGAGAACACGAGGCAGGTTTTTGGGCATGCATTTGTTTGAAGAATAAAATTTCATTAATGTGCATCATGGTTGTATGCAAATCACAGAACATTCTGTGGTGATTTGCATATGCAGCCCAGATGCTTTGTATTGTGGGGTATGTGTGATTTGTATTTTCTTGAAACTTGGCTTCCCAGCCAAATGCCCTTTGGTAACTCCTTGCCCAGTGTTTACGCATAGAGGTTCTTTGTCTTTAAATAGTTTTTTATTTTAATGGGTTCACTACAATATATCCTAGGCACACTGCCTTAGGGGTAGCTGGTCCATTCCACTGGGGTGTCAAACAGATGAGGCATACTGATGAGTCCTGTAGGACGTAAACACGTGTCTATGTCTCTCTGTTAGCACCCTTTGCAAACTGTGTGAGAGGCCTTTGGCACCATGCAATTCTGCTTAAAGTTGGACCAGCATAACATTCTGTGGTGATTTGTATATGCAGCCCATGATGCTTTGCATTGTGGGGCATGTGTGATTTTGTATTTTCTTGAAACTTGGCTTCCCAGCCAAATGCCCTTTGGGGTAACCCTTGCCTCAGTGTTTACGCACAGAGGTTCTTTGTCATATCAGATGACCTAAAGGTGGGCAAGCAATGTGAGAGGGCAGCAAGGAGGGCTGGGGGGATATTGGGATGCACAGGGAGAGGCATCACCAGTAGAAAACAGGAAGTTATAATCCCTCTGTACAGACA
This sequence comes from Neoceratodus forsteri, assembly GCA_016271365.2. Classification (NCBI taxonomy): domain Eukaryota; kingdom Metazoa; phylum Chordata; order Ceratodontiformes; family Ceratodontidae; genus Neoceratodus; species Neoceratodus forsteri. The sequence continues at coordinate 861,448,642 of CM057451.1, read as the reverse complement.
GCTGGTGAGACCCCATCTGGAGTACTGTGTGCAGTTCTGGAGACCCAATCTCCGCAAAGGCATAGGCAGGATGGAAGCTGTCCAGAGGAGGGCAACTAAAATGGTGCAGGGTATGCACTGGAAGACATATGAAGAGAGACTTAAGGAGCTTAATATATATAGCCTCGAGGAAAGGAGGGAGAGGCGGGACATGATAGAAACTTTCAAGTACCTCAAGGGAATTAACAAAGTCCAAGAGGGTAGCATCTTTCAAAAAAAGAGGTGCAAGAACAAGGGGACACAATTTGAAGATAGAGGGGGGGCAGCCTAGTGTAATTTATGGGAAGTATTTTTCACAGTTAGGGTTGTGGATGCATTGAACAGCTTCCGGAGGAGGTTGTGGAGTCAAAACAGTGGTGGAATTCAAGCATGCATGGGACAGTCATAAGGCAATTCTAGGGGGCGGGGGTAGGAAGAAATAGGCTGCTGGTTAACTAGGATCTGCAGTTTATCCATTAGGTAAGGAAATGGGCAGACTGGGTGGGCCAAGTGGTCCTTATCTGCCATCAAATTCTATGTTTCTATGTTTCTATATGATATTTTAAGAGACTCTCAAGAATTTTACAGACAGAAGAGGTCAGGCATTTTGGGACCTCCTTTATGAACAGTGGCACTGTGATTTTGTTAATCTGTCCATAAAGTTGATTTCCACAGTGACGCTACGCATTATGTGCCACGGTGCAAAACACATTTCAAACAGGATGTGAAAAATTACAGCTGTACTGTTCTATAAGAAGGTGGAAAATGGCAATGTTGAAAATCTGTAATGAAAATATTAAAATTGTCAAAGTTGTAAGCATGCGTGGAAACTGCACAGTGCACACTTGTAACACAGCCATTTCTGAATTTGCAACATGGGCTGTTTGGGATCTCCACCTCATGAACAGTGGCACTGCTTTTTTAGTTAATCAGTCCCGAAGGTGATTCTGTGCAGTGACCGCAAAATCATCTTTCGGGACCAAGTATTGAGATGACAGTGCACATGTTCATGATGTGGGGTCCCAAGAACTCCATGTTGAAAATCTGATACCAAAATTCTCAAAAATGGCTGAGATATCCACCTAAGTTGAAACCTCCCATTGCCTGCCATTAAAAAGCTTACAGCATTTGATTCAGTTCCCGGTTGGCTTTTGAAGAGTTCAGACATGTTCCCACTCCACAGAAGATCGCAATTACTGCCCTCCGGAGGTAAGTATAGGGTGGGGGTGAGTGGAGGTGGGATGCTCAGAGGGTGGGTTTGTATTGGGGAGGGAGCACAGCGATTAACGTGAGGGACCTTTTTTAAAGGTAAAATAAAGAAACTGGACTTCAGGGAACTGTTTTCTTTATTTGCAGGTAAAAAGATTTGGGGCACACTGGAGTGGGTTCCAGTATGCTATGAGTTTGAGTGGCAGACATGATGCTGACGGGGATTGGGTACCCAGTCGGCAAAGAAAATGTATGGGGATTTAACATGATGCCAAGGGGGATTGGGCACCCCCTTTGGCAAACAAAGTGAACTTGGGGGCATGCAAACATGGGGATTGGGCATCCCCAGTGTTGGCTTTGTGGGGATTGTGTGGCGAGTAGCGGGAGCCAACATATTTATTGGAATGTTTCACCAGGAAAGGCACATAACAGAGCCTTGTCATCTGCCGCTCCAATGAGGAAACTGCACCTCATTGGAGTGGCAGATTTCTTTCAACTCCATGGCTCTCTTTGAAACTGCTGTCATCGCTAGCATGCTCGCTAATTGATGGCTGAGGGACGCACCCACTAAAGTGTTCCCTGCATTCACCAACACTGACACCTCTGAATGTGTTACTACCGCAAGATGTTGCTTGTGCACACGCAAGACAAATATAAAATAATGTGTTAGTTATTGATATATGTATCTCCAGCTGTTCACATTACTGAAGTGTCTTTCTTCCTTTTATTTATTTTTCTACATAATTTTGTGTATTTGGATACTTAAAATGTCTTTTTGTTCTTATTTTACAGGTACACCTGTTTGATGATGGTTTGCTTGCTCTGCTTTTTGAATCAAGCTATTAAATGCATCAGGAATTGATCTTTATTTTTATAACTATTTTTTCCTAAAATTAGAGTTTAGCTTGTAACAGGAATTCTTTACAACTGTCTCTAATCGGTTTTCTTATTTTCTTTCTTAGAAGTGTTTTAGTCTGAGCTTAATATTCCTATTTTTGTATACATATATTATGGTACCTTTCAGCACTTATACACTAGTCACAATTTATGGCTGCTAAGAAGGGGCATTAAGTATAGGTCCTTCATCAGGTACGCAAGTTATTTAATTCTAAGTATGGTAATATAATAACTGGTGACCCCCTATAATAGCTGGAAAAGTATTCCTGATAAAATGCTGTAATAACCTGCAGAATTCCATAATAACCCGATAGTGGGTTATTATGGCGTTTTCCTCCTTGTGCTCTCTCTTCAATGTATTTGTGCAAGTACAACTGCTGCTCAGGGACACGCTCGTTCGTGCAAATACAGCTTAGTTTTTCTCTCTGTTGAAACCTTGCACCAGTTATTATATAGAGATAAATGGATGGGTAGGTCATTATAATGAGGATTTTAGCCCACCCCCGAGGGGTGGGATGTCACATAAACCCCGAGAGCGAAGCTTGAGGGGTTTATTGAGGCATCCCACCCTGAGGGGGTGTGTAAAATCTGAGTTTTACACACCTACCCATCCTTTATTTTGTATAATTGCTGGGGATGTTTTTTTTGCCACAGCAATTATACAAATTAAATGTATATCTTTATGGAGCTGAGCCACGGACCATTAGGGTTTCAGCGTGGTCTGTAGCTGCTCAGCTTCTGACATAAAGTACTGTTTATTTTTTTTTTATTTCTGTCCAAAAAAAAGCAACATTTTTTGTGCCTAATCACATATTTGTTTAAAAAAGAAGAACTTACCACTGACTCCTACTGTCGACGAACTGCAGAGCATTGAGGAGCGAGACAGCAGGGTACGTGCAGAGCAGAGGAAGATCACAGCTAGTGCATGCGCCGAGCTAGAGAAACTGGGTGCAGGTTTGTCATTATAACTAGCTGGTTATAATGATAAAATTACAACCTGATTTCTCTATGGGAAAAAACAAGCGCTATTTATTATAAAAATAATGCCTGCCAAAGTTTGTTTCAGAGAGTTTTCACACACACCCTCGGTGTGTGATAATCTCATAAATCCCTCGAGCTTTGCTTTTGGGGTTTAGGATTATCACACACCTGGGGCGTGTGAAAAATCCTCATAACGCACATCTGCACAGGCATTGTTCTTTATGTATTTGAAACATGTGTATGCCTTTAAGAGCCTATTTGAGCAATATCTATACTGATATGACCTCCCCTTTGAGGAAGAATCCGCATGAATTTGAAGTGCTGAAGTTTTTATGTGCTGCCTCACAATAAAATCACTCTGCTTGTGCTATATAGTGCCTCTTTCTTCTTACTGAGGGCAGTTTTGCTTGGCTGTTTGGAAACAGAAAGGAAGTCAGACTAGGGGTTGGAGGAACAAAAGGTGTGGAGAACAATGTGTGCCATTGCAAGAAGTCTAGGAAATAAAATTCATGACCTTGAAGCAATCATTGCAGAGGTAGACCTGGATCTGGTGGCCATAACAGAGTCATGGTGTGCGGACAACCACAGCTGGAAAGTAGACATACCAGGCTACACATGTTCTGGAAGAACTGGACTGGGTGGAAAGTTGTGGGGGGGAAGGGTTACGTTTGTATGTGAGAGAAGATATAAGGACCACAGAGATACAGGGACACAAGGGTGATAAGGGAAAGGGGAAATTGTTTATAGATACATAGATACATAGATACATAGACAGTGTCTGCAGATAAGGGCCTATGGCCCACCCAGTCTGCCCATTTGAGCTTGTAAGTTCAGTTTGTTTTCCTAGAAGTCTGTTTCCCCTTACCCCTGACCTCTAGAATTCCTTTATGTCTATCCCATGCATTCTTAAATCCCGTGATTGTTTCTGCCCCCACCACTTCCTCTGGCAGGGTGTTCCACTTGTCCACCACCCGTTCTGTGAAGAAATTCTTTCTCATGTTTTCTCTGAATCGTCCTCCCTCCAACTTCATCCCATGCCCTCTAGTCCTGGAAAATCTTTTCGCTTAAAAATAGTGTTTTCCTGCACCCTGTTCCTCCCTGTAAGATACTTGTATGTCTCTATCATATCCCTCTCTCCTCCTCTCCTCCAGGGAGTACATATTCAGTTCCTTCAACCTGTCTTCATAGGACTTGTGATGCAATCCATGCACCATCTTTGTTGCCCTCTCTGAACCTTCTCTACCCTGTCTATGTCCTTATGTGGGTATGGTCTCCAGAATTGTACACTGTACTCCAGGTGGGGCCTCACTAGTGTCTTGTATAGCGGAATTATGACCTCCTTTCCTGCTGGTGATGCCTCTGCCTATACATCCCAGCATCCTATTTGCTTTACCTGCTGCCTTGTCACACTGTTTCCCTACCTTGAGGTCATCAGAGATGACAACCCCAAGATCCTTTCCTGCTTGGTGCATGCAATATCCTCACCCCAACTGATATATTGTGCCAGGGTTTTGTGCCCATATGCATTATCTTGCACTTCTTTGCATTGAATTTCAACTGCCAAAGCCCTGACCATTTTTCAAGTTTCTGCAGGTCGCTCTCATTCTGTCTACACCCTCTGGTGTGTCTACTCTGTTACAGAGATTTGTGTCATCAGCGAACAGTGAAATTCTGCCTTCTAGATCCTGACAATGTCACTGATGAAGATGTTGAATAGGACGGTCCCAGCACTGATCCCTGTGGTACCCCACTGGTCACTCTTCCTCTGTGGAGTGACAGCCATTTACCACCACCCTCTGTGTCCTGCCACCCAGCCAGTTACCTACCCACCACACTACTGTCCTGCCCACACCCATATTCCCAGTTTGTGTAATAGTCTTCTATGTGGCACAGTGTCAAAGGCCTTGCTGAAGTCCAGATAGGTCATGTCCACTGCCCTCCCCTGATCCACCTCCCTAGTCACCCAGTCAAAAAATTCAACGAGGTTGGTCTGACATGACCTCCCCCTGGTGAAACCATGCTGCCTTGGGTCCTGTAGTCCATTGACAACCAGATGTTCCACCAATCTCTCCTTCAGTAGTGCTTCCATGATCTTCCCCACTACCGAGGTGAGGCTGACTAGGTCTGTAGTTCCCTGCTTCCTCTTTGTTCCCACTTTTGTATAAGGGGACTACATCTGCTGTCCTCCAGTCTTTGGGTACCTCCTGTTTCCAGTGATCGGCTAAACAGGATAGCCAGAGGTTCAGCCACCACCTTTCTTAGTTCTTTAAGGACCTTGGGTGCACCCCATCTGGCCCCATTGCTTTATCAACTCTTATTACTTCCAGTTCCTTCAGGACCTTTCTGTATAAAGGGACTTGTGTCCATTTCTGCACCATTCTCACCCTTGTACTCCTTCAGATCCATTACCCCTCTTCCTCAGTAAAGACTGAGCAGAAATACCTGTTCAATATGTCAGCTTTACTGTTGTCATCTCCATGTGCTCCCCATCTCCCCTTCAGTCTCACTATCCCTCCCTTTGTCTTTCTTTTTCTCTTATGTACCTGTAAAAGGTTTTGTCCCTTTACCCACTGATTTTGCAATGTGTTCTTCTGTCTGAGCTTTGGCTTCCCTTACTGACCTCCCTGCCTCCCTTTGCTTCTCCTGGTACTTCTCCTATCCCCTTCTGCCTGTGTCTTTTGTATTGCCTGAATGCAATCTTTTGGCTTTCACTTTCTTTGATACCTCTTTGGAAAACCATAATGGTCTCCTCTTCCTTTCCTCTTGCTAACCTGCTTAATGCATAATTCTGTTGTTCTTGTAATCCCCATTTTAAATACTGCCCTGTTCCTCAACCCTGATTCCTGTCCCATTCCCTTAATGCCTCTTTCAAGTATCTCCCATTTTCCCAAAGTCCAGCCCCTAAAATCCAGGATCGTGTTTTGTGTGGTTTGATTCTGCTCTTTCTGTGATTTCAAACCACAATGACTGGTGTCACTGTTCCCAGGTGCTCCCCACTGTTACCCCCACACTGTCCCTGTTTGTGAGCAGAAGGTCCAGTGATTGCCTTCTGCCGAGTTGGTTCCACTGACCAGTTGCTTGAGGAAGGCACCTGAAAGGAGTCCAGGATAAATCTGCTCCTAGTTGATGCTGCTGCTGGGATGCTCCAGTCCACGTCTGGAATATTGAAGTCTCCAACCAGTACTACCTCACCCTTGTCTGCCATCCTTTGGATGGCTAGCATAAAACTCCTATCTGTTTCTTCCTCCTGGGCTGGTGGTCTATAGACCACACCTGTGCGGATGGCTGGCCCCATTTTCCTTTCTTTCCAGCTTAACCCACAGTATCTCTCCCCATTTGTTCCTCCTGGATCTCTGTGGCCCTTATGTCATTTTCACATACAGTGCCACTCCTCCTCCTTCCTGCCTGCTCTGTCTCTTCTGAATATGTTGTAGCCAGGTATGGCCATCTCCCAGTCGTGGTTATCATTACACCAGGTTTCAGTGATGGCCACAATGTCCAGGTCTGACTGTACCATGACAGCCTCCAGATCTTCCATCTTGTTGCTAAGGCTCCTGGCATTTGCACACATGGCTTTCTCATGATTTGACCTCCTAGACTGCTTCACTGTTCTACTCTCCAGCCCCATCCTTGGTAGTCATTTATCCCTGGTTCTCCTTGCTGTCTGCCCTTCTGCTGAATTTTGCCCTTTTCTGCTTATCATCTCTTGGGCACTAATCTCCATCTTTTGCACACTTTTGCAGAGATAGCCACTCCTCTGGTTCACTGGTTCACTGCTAGCTGTGGGGGTGAGCAATGTGGTACCCTCCTTGCTGGCCTGCCACCCCTTTGCTAGTTTAAATGCTTGTCAATGTAGCATTTAAACTTATCATTGAGTCTTAGATTCCCTCCAGGATGGATGCAGGCCGCTCAGGCTTGAACAAACCTCCATCCCTCCAGGTGGGTCCCCAGTCACCAATGAATCCAAACCCTTCCTCACAGCACCAATTCTTCAACCATGAGTTAAAGTTCCTGGTGCATGCACTCCTATGCTCTCCCTTGCTCTCACAGGTAGTACTTCTGAGAAAGTGACAGAAGTAGCTACTTGTTGAGACCCTCCCAGTTTCCTAAACTCTTCCTGAACTTCCTTTGGCTCCCCATTTGCCAGGTCATTAGTACCTAGGTGGATAATGACATCCAGCTCACCCTCCGACTTGCCTTCCCAGTGATCCCCAGGATCTTCCTTCCATCCCTCCATGCCGTGGCACCTGGTGAGCACCTCACCTCCCTGTCCTCCCCTCCTGTGTTCCTAGCTGGATCCCTCTTATGATGGAGTCCCCCACCAGGATTCACTTCCTCCTCCTCTGGGGTCCACTGCTTTCCCCGCTGAGGTCACCTCCTTGGCTAACCTCCACATCCTTTCCTTCCACTTCTCTGGGTACCTCTATTTGGTTGTCCTCGTTTGCCAGTGTGGCATATGAGTTCTTGAGTGGAATAGGATCTGGGATGTGCCTCTGCCTGACTGCTCTAATCCTCCCTGAGCCCACTGTCATCCAAGTGCTCCTCGTTCTCGGCATCCTTTGAGGCAGCTGTATTGGACTGGGTGGTCCCTGGATAGGGGTGATGGTACTTCTGACCCAGTTTACTTCCGCTCTGAGTCTGGCTACCTCATCCCACAGTCCAGAGAGATACATGCAGATAGGGCAGCACCTCAGTGTCCAGAAGGTCTGCCTGAATATAACCAGGAATATAACCAGGATTCAGTTTAACCAGGAAAAGCACACTAAGCCAGAGCTTGTTTCCAGGTGCAACCTGCAAGTACAAGGAAGTTAAGTGACTTACTCAGGGTCAAAGAGTATGCAGGCGATGGCCAATAGGATTCAAATCCAGGTCTACAGGTTTGCAACTCAATACCCTCAACCATTGTGCTATACTGGGTGGTAAGGAAGGGCTGGATGTAATATGCATCAGCTTAGAGACAGGGGGCCTGATTTACAAAGGTCGGCACAAGCTGCACTGAAGGCAGCTTGTACCAATTGCTGGTGCACCAGGGACTCTGTGCCTGATTCACTATCGGGTAGGGTCCCAATGGCAAAGTCCTGCAGCTTGCAGCAACTGTGGCCATGCACCAAACAGGTGGCGCATCTGTGAGGTTTGCTGCAAGCTGTGGGGCAGTTGGGTGGCAGCTGCATCCATGCACAGCAACTATGTCTAGTGGTCCCCCTCCCTATCCCTGATGTCCCCCATAAATTATTAAGATATCTTTCCCTGGTGGTCTATTGGACCCCCTCCATATCCCCGATTGCCCCATGAATAATTACATATCTTTCCTGGTGGTCTAGCGGACCACCTCCCTATCCCTGATCACCCCCATAAATTATTATATATCTTTCCCAGGTGGTCTAGCAGACCCCCATCCCAATATCAACTATAAATTATTAGATATCTTTCCTGATGGTCTAGTGGACCCCTTTTCCCTATCTCTGATCTCCCCATAAATATTTATATATCTTTTCTGGTGGTCTAGTAGACCCCCACCCAACAGGCAGAGCCCACCACCCTGCTCCCCTGTTCCATCCCAAGCCAGTGACTGTCACAGCCCTGTGCTCTCCACCATGGGCGACTGGCACAACCCTCCTCTCTCCACCATGGCTGAATGTCGACTGAGCTGTCAATGAGTGTGTACCATATACAGTAAGTGCTCATTGATAGCTCAGATGGGAGGGCATCTGTATGATCACACAATAAGTGGAGTCTCGTCTCCACAAGAGCAGCAGGAGCACATAAATATGCTATAGCTCAAGGCTGTACTCCTGTCTCTACAGCACTTTTCAGACCCAGTCCAAGACCAGTCAGTTCTGGTCAAAACAGACAATAGCACCACAATGCATGGGCCAAGCACTCCATGGTGTGCAATTTTATTTAAGGGGGTAGCAAACAGGCTCTGAACTGTTTCCTTTTTCCATGAAAATTAACAAAGAAAATACTGAACCCTTCTGTAATTTTATTCATAAGAGTCAAAACTAGAAGGACTGGTCACTAATACTCTCTTTGCATCCCAATGACAATACAACTTTACAGGCTCTGGGCTGGTATGTAGGTGTCTTAGAGAACAATGCATGGCATTTGTATTTACCCATGCATGGCAACAACCACTGTCATGAGACACAAAAGTTGTATTTATTGTGCCAAATGAGGCAACAAACACGGTCCTAGTGTACATTTGTATATTGTCTGGCTACACCCTGGGGGTAGCTCACCCTAACAAAGGGGGAAATAGCAGTGAGTCCACTTGGTGTGCAGATCTGAAATCCCTGGCTACACCCCTGCCACAATGTATTGCACAAACAAACAAGGGAGCACCAGATCCAAAAACTATGCACAGAGGCAATGAGGATCTGAAACCTGGTATATTCCCTAAACACAGAAATCCCTCTTGTACATCTTCCAGGAAAAGACAATGTTCTGGCAGACTCACTAAGCAGAATAAGTCAAGGAAACCATGAGTGGTCAGAGTATCACCAGGGAGTTCAAACCTTATTCTGGAGATGGGGTGTACCAGAGGTAGACTTGTTTGTTTCATGGAAAAAAATCACAAGTTACCACTGTCCTGCTGCAGAGCCACCCCATGAGGGACTCCACCCCAGGACGCTGTGACTCTCAATTGGAAGGAACATTCCTTTATGCATCCCCAAAGTCCCTCTAATTCACAGAGTGCTCTGGAAATTGAAAAAAGTCAGCAACAATGATTTTGGTGGCACTAGATTGGGCGAGACAGCCTGTGTTCTCTTCTGCTCCTGTCAGACAGGAACCCCTTCTTTCTCCCATGAGATATGACCTTTTGACTCTGTCTCGGGGCAGTGTAAAATGTATTTATTTCATTTTTATTGACCAGGAAAAGAGGACCCAAACCCAAACCTCAGAACACTGAGGCTGAAGATTTGGTTCTTGAAGACCTAGAGTACTCTTGCATGAACATGTCAAGCAAAGTACTAAATATTCTGTAAGTTTCAAGGAAGCAGTCCACAAGAAAATAACATTCCTCAAAATGGAAAAGATTTTCAATTTGGTTCTCAGATAAGGGAGTTTCTCCTCTGGAAGCTGATTTAGCAGTGTTTCTAGGTTATTTAGAACACCTGCACACAAGTGGATTAAGGGCTTCATCACTGAAAGTCCACTTGGTAGCAGTATCAGCCTTCTTGTCTGCAGGGAAGTCAACATCTCTAGCCTCACACCATTTGTTCAAGAGACTCTTCAAAGGCCTCCTTCTCCTGCCACCTCCATTTAGGGAACCTGTCCCCCCCCCCCGTCGAGACCTAAATATGTGCTTAGCATAAGCAGTGCATGCCCTCTTTGAGCCCATGACCTCTGTGGACCTCAAGTTTTCATCATGGAAAACACTCTTCCTTATAGGTATGACCGCTGCTAGGAGAGTCAGTGAGCTCGAGCCCTGTGCATGGAGCCTAACAATATTATCATGCACAGGACAAAACTGTCCTGAGGACAAACAGAAATTTCTCCTCAAAGTGGTGTCAGAATTTCATCTTAACCAAACAGTCACTCTGCCTGTACTTTTCCATCTCATTCAAGCCCAGATGAGCCAAAAGTGCTCTGCATGGATGCCAAGAGAGCACTTGGCTACCATCTTGACAGAACAAAAGATATAAGATCTGACAACAGCCAACTGTTTGTTACTTACGGGAGGCTGGCAAGACAAACCTGCTGCAAGAAAGACCATTTCAAGGTGGTTAGCCTCTTGCATGTAATTCTGCTATGAAAAAACAGGTAAGCAGACTCTCTTAGGGCTTACAGCACATTCCACAAGAGGCACTGCAGCCTCAAGAGGCATCCCTCTGGCAGATATTTGCAAAGCAGCTACCTGGAAAACTGTACACACTTTCACAAAGTACTGCTGTCTGGATGTTCTCTCCAGGATGCTAGGTTTGGGACAGCAGTCTGAAAGAACCTTTTTTCCAAATCGGTTTGCGACTTCTCAGTCTGCAGTTTATGTATGGCATCACTACTGGACTCATGTTGTTAGAAAAAAAATACTCACTGTAGTAAAGATGTTTCTTCTAATGGATCTAGTAGTGACCAATACAATCTATACGCCATCTCCTTCTAGAACCTAATCCAAAAGGTTCCTAAATACAATATGGGCTACATACTTTTTCTACCTGAGCATTTGAATATGTATACACTTTATATTTTGAATATGTCTTTAAAATATTGTTGGTATGGTTGCTTACAAATTAAAATGTTCAGTCTGCTTATTTTGCTAATTAGCTTGTTATAAGCACTGAGTTTAACTAGTTAGGATTGTTCCTTCTGATCTTTGGCACAGATCGGATGTCAGAACACTAGAGACAGCATCACCACATAGCAACATTTGAATGGCGTGCTGATTCCACAGCACCATTCTAATCTCGGGGCAACATCTTAGCATGGATATAGCGTAGTTTTGTATTGGCTCACTATTGGCCCCATCAGAAGAAAAATCACTGTTATGAAAGTAATTTTTCTTTCAGCCCATCAAGTCTGTCCACTCTACCTATTCTGTCTTGTCCTAGTGGCAATCTTTCCCTTTGTTACTGTCCCCATTTTCTAATTAAAACCACATGGCTGTCCCATCCTGCTTGAAGCTGCTGACTGATTTAACTTTCACCACTTACTCTGGCAGCTTATATCCTTGTCCACCAACCTTTCCATGAGGAACGCTTAGGAGGTCCTTTTGAATTTCCCCTGCCAGATTTAGTGAATTCCTTCTTATCCCTGTGTTTGAACTAAAGGATAATAGTTCCTTGTCACCCACTCTATTTATCCTGTGCTGGTATTTCTATGTTTCAATCATGTTATCCCTTTTCTTCCTCTTCTCAAGGGTGTACCTGTTTAAGTCCTGCAGCCTGTCCTCCTACATCACATAACATAGGCCATAGACCATCTCTTAGGTGCCCTGCTCTGTAGTGCCTCCACATTTGTAGATATTCATGCAGATTAAACAGTTCACAGAAAAATACATAAGGGTGCTATAAAGCAAGGAGACCCAACAGATGGAGGAGGGCCTTGATTAGGTCTTAAAAGAAATGGAAGTTTATTCCAGGCCACAGGCCTTAAATATCAAAAGTGGTTCTGCTCATTTTCGCTAGATGGAATACAAACCTTGAGGCTCTCTAAGCATAAAGGCCCAACTGAATTGACCTGTAGCTAATCATCTTAGAAATGTAGCTGGATACCTAATGCATAACGCATTTATACCTTAGCAGAAATACAGGCAAATGCCTAAGACTGGGCAGAGCCAACTATCCCATTTTGCATGAAGGTCACAGTGGTGAGATTTCTCAGGAAGATTTAAGTTGAAATGGGACAATTTGTTATAGATGACTTCCAGTTTTTTCAGGTGCTTTTGCACAGCACTACCACAGATGACACCCCCACGGTCAAGGTGGGTAATCAGAATGACCATATTACAATGTTTAGGCTTCCGAACTGAGGTAAGCAATCTTTGTGATGGTAGGAAGACAAGTTTAGGCCCTAATAAACAGAAAAATATGGATGTTCCATTTTAGGAGGAGAGTCTCTTTAGAATGAGGAAGAGCACCAGGACCAGAGGCATGCAGTGAAGGTGTGGGGAGTGGGGTTTTTATTTATTTAGGAAATCACAATTACAACCCTTTGAGTCATAGACTCATTTCCAAAACTCACGTCATGGTTAAGAAGGATGAAGTACTCCTTCACTAGAAGAGTGGTATATACCTGGAATAGATTATCAGCAGAAATGGTGGAGGTGAAAACAGTAGGGGTCTTCAAGCGTGCATGGGATTGACATGAGAAGTATTAGTGAATAGACATGAAGGAGGAAGGGTTGTTGGAGACCAGTTAGAGTCTGTGAAGACATACTAAGTAGGGACCATCTGGGCAGACTGGGTGGGCCAAACAATCCTTGTCTGCTGACAAATTATACTGTCACAAGGGAGGCCCACAGGAAGGAAGCAGAGGACACCACAGGGAAAGGAAGCAGCTCCTGGTGGGGGACTCAATTATTAGGGGGATAGAACTGGGGAGAGCAGGGAAAACTGAAGTAAGGTGTCTGCCTGGTGCCATGGCTTGGAGGGACAGGACGCGCATCCTCAGGATCACGAGATCAGTTGCACGGGAGTCTGAGCTGGACGTTATTGTCCATCTAGGGACAAATGACTTGGCTCATCATGAGATTAGAGCAGTGCAGAAGGACTTTGTAGAGTGAGGGGGCCTAAGACAAGCAGCACACAGTATCCTTCTCAGAGTTGCTGCCTGTCAATGGCATGAGTGAGGCAAGGGTACTTGCACCATGCAGTTTAATGAATTGCTGAAGAAATGGTGTGGAGCACAGGGTTTGGCTTCATTGGGGACTGGGGTTCCACCTGGAGGGACACCAGCCTATACTGGCAGGATGGTCTGCATCTGTCCAGAAGGAACAAGTCTTTTGAGCAATCGGTTTAAATGCTTCATTGGCAAGCTTTTAAACTAGTCAAGGAGGAGGCACTGATAGCAGCAGAAAATCCCAGCCTCTCAGTACAAAACAGGGTACTAAATGAGAAAAAGACCGAGGTAGAAAGGTCAGTGGGGGATGCTGCAATGGAAGGTAAAGCCATCAAAAAATGGAGAGCAATGAGTACCAATGCCCATAGTCTGAGTAACAAGCTTCCTGAATTAGTGGCCTTGATGGAGGAGGAACATCTGGATATTGTGGCAGTCACAGAAACATGGTACACACAAAACCATGACTGGGACGTAAACATACCAGGATACACTATCTACAGGAAGGACAGGAGGGTCAAAGAGGAGGAGGAGTAGCTCTTTACATAAGGAAGGAATCAAAGCAACAGAACAAAAGGGAAAACAGGGAGGAGAAGAAGCACTGTGGGTAAATTTGGAGACCGGCAATGGCACCACAATCCTCTACAGGGTTGTATACAGACCCCTTCTCAGGGAGGAAATGGACAAGGAAATTAGAGAGTATATTTAGAATGGCAGAAAAAGGGAGATATTGCTGATGGGTGATCTGAATATGCCAGATGTTAACTGGAGTGCAGTTGCAGCAGCCACTTCAAAGAGTGGGGCTATTCTAGATGCCCTACAGGGAGCATGCCTTAGACAACTAGTATTGGAGCCCACTCAAGAGGAAGCAATCTTAGACCTGGTTCTCTCAAATGGAGATGAAGACAGGATCACAGATGTAGAAGTGAGTAGCCATCTGGGAACTAGTGACCATCGAACAGTATGATTCACAATAAACACAGCAATGGAGTCAAGCCATACAAAGGCAAAAGTACTGGACTTTAGGAAGGCTGACTTTGCCAAAATGGGTGAGTGCCTAAGGAATACACTAGCAAATGGGCAGGAAGGAGGGGTGGAAGAACAATGGGGAATAATAAAACTGCCATCACAGAGGTAACAAGCCTTTGTGTGAAGCAAATAAACAAAACGAAACGATGTAAGAAACCACTATGGTTCTCAAAGGAAGTAGCAGTGAAGGTTCAAGAGAAAAAGAAAGCATTCAGGAAGTACAAGGAATCACAAAAGAAGCAGGACAGAGAACTGTATCAGTTAAAGCAAAAGGAAGCTGGGAAGGCAGTCAGAACAGCAAAGGCCCAAACCGAGGAAAAGATAGCCAACTCAGTTAAGAAGGGAGATAAAACCTTTTATAGGTACATCAGGGAGCGAAGGAAGACCAAGGGAGGGATAGTGAGGCTTAATAAAGGGGAGGGAGGGTGGGCAGAGGGTGACTGTGAAAAGGCAGGGATACTAAACAAATATTTTACTCAGTATTTACAAAGGAAGAGGGAGGTACCTAAAACAAACAGTAGAGACACTCTGGATACAGAAGTTGATACCAGCCCATTTACAGAAGAAAGGGTTCTGAAAGAACTCTTAAAACTGAAGGTGGACAAAGCAATGGGGCCTGATGGGATTCATCCCAGAATTCTAAAAGAACTAAGGGTAGAACTAGTGACACCACTGACTACCCTCTTTAACAAATCATGGGAGGATGGGGTGGTACCCGAGGACTGGAGGAGGGCAGATGTGATTCCCCTTCACAAAAGTGGGAGCAAGGCAGAAGCAGGAAACTACAGACCTGTTAGTTTAACCTCAGTAGTAGGGAAAATGATGGAATCACTTCTGAAGGAAAGAATGGTCGAGTATCTATAGGCTAGAGGGGCACAGGACCCAAGGCAACATGGATTCACAGCGGGAAAGTCATGCCAGACAAATCTGATAGATTTCTTTGACTTTGTGACCAAAGTAGTAGATCAGGGAGGGGCTGTGGACATGGCTTACCTAGACTTTAGCAAGGCATCTGACACAGTCCCGCACAAAAGATTAATATACAAGTTAGCCAGCCTGGGAGTGGGTCCCAAGAAGACAGCCTGATTAAAGAACTGGCTGGAGAATAGGACACAGAGAGTAATAGTAAATGGAGTCCACTCTGAAGAAAGGGGGGTTACTAGTGGGGTACCGCAGGGTTCAGTATTAGGACCGGTCCTCTTTAATGTCTTTATAAGTGACATTGCAGAGGGACTGGAAGGAAAAGTATGTCTCTTTGCAGATGACAAAAGATCTGCAACAGAGTTGATGCACAAGGTGGGGTGGAAAGGATGAGAAGGGACTTGGCAAGGTTAGAGGAATGGTCAAATGTATGGCAGCTTAGATTCAATGCTAAGAAGTACAAGGTAATGCACCTGGGAAACAAAACCCAGGGAAGAGTACACAGTGGGGGTGAGATACTAACAACAACAAAAATGGAAACGGACCTGGGGGTAGTCATATCAGATGACCTAAGGTGGGCAAACAAGGTGAGAGGGCAGCAAGGAGGGCTGGGGGGATACTGGGATGCATAGGGAGAGGCATCACCAGTAGAAAACAGGAAGTTATCATCCCTCTGTACAGACAGCTGGTCAGACCCCATCTGGAGTACTGCGTGCAGTTCTGGAGACCCAATCTCCGTAAAGACATAGACAGGATGGAAGCTGTCCAGAGGAAGGCAACTAAAATGGTTCAGGGTCTGCACCGGAAGACGTATGAAGAGAGACTTGAGCTTAATATGTATAGCCTTGAGGAAAGGAGGAGAGGGGACATGATAGAAACTTTCAAGTACCTCAAGGGAATCAACAAAGTCCAAGAGGGTAGCATCTTTCAAAAAAAGTGGTGTGCAAGAACAAGAGGCACAATTTGAAGATAGAGGGGGTGGCTCAGAGGTAATTTAAGGAAGTATTTTTTCACAGAGAGGGTTGTGGATGCACGGAATGGCCTTCCGGAGGAGATTGTGGAGTCAAAAACAGTGGTGGAATTCAAGCATGCATGGGACAGTCATAAGGCAATTCTAGGGGGTGGGGGTAGGAAGAAGTAGGCTGCTGGTTAACTAGGATCTGCAGCTTATCCATTAGGTAGGGAAATGGGCAGACTAGGGTGGGACAAGCGGTCCTTATCTGCCGTCAAATTCTATGTTTCTATGTTTCTAAATTACTATCCATCCAAACCCTATTTGAGTCATCCACGGAACCAGTAAACTACATGGGTTGGCTGCCATCTTACAGGGTTCACGAGCCCTTGCCCTCTGAGCTCCCTCAGTTGCTTTCCAGAAATGCCAGGAGGAATCTGAGAGCAGCTGGTGCTGCTTTTCCCAGATACTGTCCTTGTTTAATCAGAAGGCTGAGTGCTCATGTCAGAGGTGGGATATAACTCCTTGGACTGTTTGGTAGCAGTGGTGAAAGAAGCACAGGAGCTAGTCACCTCAGGAGCCAAATGACCACATGACTCAACCACCATTTTACAGGTGTCACAAGCCCTTGCCCTCTGGGCTTCCCAGTTACCACCAGCCATGCCAAGATGAATACTGGAGCAGCTGGTCTTGGTCCAATCAGAATGATGAGAACTCGTGTTGGGGTGCAACTTAGCCCCTGGACTGTTTAGTAGCAGGGTCAGACAGAGCACAGAAGGCAGTCTCCCAAGGACCAACAAACCACATGGCTTGGCTGCCATCTTATAGGGTTATGGGTGCTTGCCTTCACAAACTCCCCAGATCACCAGCCACACCAGGAGCAATTTGTGAGAAGCAGAAGCTGCTCACCCTAGGACTGTCCTTGTCTGATAGAATGACAAGTGATCCTTTCAGGGATGGGACACAGCCCTGGGCTCCCCCTTTGCTTCTGTAAATATCTTGTCAGCATGTAGCAGTCCCTGTGTGAGCACTTCAAGCAGGAGTGGAAGTCTTTGAGTGCATTCACCAGAGTGGAGACACCAGGTGACTCTGCTTGATTGCCTCCCATGTAAGTACAGTTTACTTCTAGAGCCCTGTTAATGCTACCTTTGCTGGCTGCCCAAATGCATGTATCTTAATTGCATGCATATCACTAGTCATGTATACTGGAGTTATTTTAATTGTCTATGTAAAAGCCTCCTATATTGTTCAAGTCATGCCTTGACTGTCTGCCTGTTGTGTTCTGATATTTATCACATTGTTCTACCTCAAAGATCTTGTTATAATGTCTGTAGTTTGCGTACATGCTTATTATCATGGTGGACAAGGTAATCACTGCGTAAACTGTAATCTCAATTTTCACAAAATGATGTCCCCCCCCAGGTGCCCTAAGTAAGGTTGATGGGCTCAGTATGGGGTATTACAACATAACAAATAAGTTTAAAATATCTAATGCTTTACAACTTCTTACAGTCTCTAATTTATTTTTAGTTTGGTTATTCATCATATCAGGCGACACTGAACCCAAACCAGGCTCCACAACCTACTCTCATGTTCTTACAAACACTTCCTCCACTAGTACCAGTCCTTCATGCCTTAACCAAAAAAGAACTTACAATAGCCCATATGAATATTAGTAGCTTGGCCCATAAGAAATATGAGCTGGAAGGCTGGCTTAAATGCTATAATTCTGATGTTTTGCCATCAGTGAATCCTGGCTTACCCTGAATGGTACCTTTATTATACATTCATTAGATGGTTCAAAATTGGAATTTGTCAGCAGCTTTAAATATTTAGAGATCCACCTTGATCCTAGTTTAGCCTTCAGAAATGATGCAGACCAACTTACTAATTAACTAAATAGAATGCTCAGAAACAAAACCCAAGGAAGAGTACATAATGGGGTGGGGGGATGTATTAACGACAACAAAAATGGAAAGGGACCTGGGGATAATCATATCAGATCATCTTAAGGTTAGCAAGCAATGTGAGAAGGCAGTAAGGAGGGCTGGGGATACTGGGATGCATAGGCAGAAGCATCACCAGTAGAAAACTGGAAGTTATTATCCCTCTGTACAAATAGTTGGTGAGACCCCATTTGGAGTACTGCATACAGTTCTGGAGACCCCATCTCTGCAAGGACACAGACAGGATGGTAGACAGTCCAGAGGAGGGCAATTAAAATGGTGCAGAGTCTGCACCAGAAGCCATACGTGGACAGACTAAAAGAGCTTAATATGTATACCCTCGAGGAAAGGAGGGAGAGGGGGGACATGATAGAAACTTTTAAGAACCTCAAGGGAATCAACAAAGTCCAAGAGCGTAGCATCTTTCAGAAAAAGAGACGTACAAGAACAAGGGGGCACAATTTGAAGATAGAAGGGGGACAACTCAGGGACAACGTGAGGAAGTATTTTTTTCATGGAGAGGGTGGTGGGCGATGGAATGGCCTTCCTGAGGAGGTTGTGGGATCAAAAACAGTGGGGGAATTAAAGAATGCATGGGACAGGTATAAGGTAATTCTAGTGGGAGGTAGAAGGAAGTAGGCTGTTGGTAAAAGTAGTATAAACCCCTGGCCACTTTTTAACAAGTTGGCACACACCCCCATTCAAATCTTTAACACTGGTACCTACATACTGGCATACCATTTACTTTACAAAAGATTGGTACCACCCTTGGCATTAGGATGTATACCTGGCTCATTTTCTAGAGGAAGAGAGGGGTGGGGGTATGAGAACAAAACAAACATGAATCTTGAGTAAAAATCACAACCCAGGTCCTGGGACGAGGCTGCTAGGCATATGCTAGATTTAACCTGCTGGGGGGCCCCAGTAAATCCAACAACCAGAAACAATAATTGAAATGTCCAGAACAGTAACTAGGATTGTGCAGTATGGCTTTATTCAACAGATGGAAAATTAAAGCAGTAGTGGACCCCCAAGGGTCTGTCAAGGCAGGACAGGTACATTTCATGAACTCTCTTGCATGCAGTACAGTTCATGAACACACAAAAGCACATCTTCTTCCGATTTCCCAATGGTGCAGCTAGTGGACACCTGGCCATGCACCCAAACATTTTCTTCCCATGAGTGCAATTTTGAGAAACTAAGCCACACACTCAGAACTCTTCTTGAACATAGGTTCAATTATGTGAAACTCAGCCACACACCTAAAACCTGCAGCACTAACGCTTGCTCAGGTAAAACTGGTGCCCTTTACGAACCAGGAAACCCTGCCTTGTAAGCACTTAGATGGTGTTCCTCCCACCCTTTCCCCCAACCAACAGTCTCTGCCATTCTTCAGGGTTACACCATTGAAACCCCCATTTCCCACTGAAATGCTAGAGGTCCCACATTGTCCATATGCATCCCTCACTGGGGTGACCAAAGAACAAACTACACTCTCCTGGGAGAACAGTTTAAACGAAAATTCACTCTCCTGAGTGAACTACGGGCACTGGCAGGTGCGATCCAGCCTTATCTATGGGTGCACACACCCCAGACTACGATTTCCCCAAAGATATGTGAAGATCTAGTCTCCTAGAACAGTATTCACAAACAGTTGTTCCGTCCACTGGGCATGGAACAACAGAAAAAGGCATTCTCCTGAGTAACAGATTGAACAGTCTCTAGAAAGTTCCTTTCCAAGGCAGCTGAAAAACACACAGAACCTTCAGGGGATTGCCCCTTGGATCCACTGAGGAAAAGCAGTTCCTTCCTCTTCACTGGGAGTAGAAATCAGGAATTCCTGCTGTAACACTGGACTTCACTGGAAGCTGGAAATGACACTCCACTAACTGGTAGTCCTGCCACTCTCACCTCCATACAGCTCACTGACTCACACTAACTACACACTGATGCTACTGAACATTCTAAGCTCCCCAGAGCAGCTGCACACATAGTGTAGCTTATGCTGCTGCGAGAGTTCTGAATGACCTAATCATTCTTCTCTCAGGCTAGCTGAGTAAACAATGATGTCTCTGTGTAAGGAGCCCCTAATGAACTCCCTACCAGCTGCCTGCTACCTTCCTAACACTAATACTGATAGGATTCTAGTAACCCCAGGTGACTGGGTGGTTACACTAGGAGCTGCAGCTTATCCAATAGGTAGGCAAATGAGTAGACTGGGTGGGCTAAGTGATTCTTAACTGCCGTCAAAGTCTGTGTTTCTATATTCTATGTTTCTATAGAAAATGTGGACTAATTTATAGAGTTAAGCAGTGGCTTACTGATGAAACTTGCTTTGCTATTGCAGATCATAGCCTTCTTTTCCCTCCTGGATTAGGACACCATTCTCTTTGCCTCCTTGTCCAACAGGGAAATGTATAGGTTCAAATCTCTCTACAATTGTATAGGGCATTTCACCCTTGATGTATATAGAAGGCTGCAGCATTGCTTAATCTATTCTGTCTCAGCTGCCTGTCCCCTGAAGCCAGGTTAAACTGTTTATTGGGCAGCACTATTTATTCAGGACTCTTTGCACCTAGTTCCCCCTCAAGTTCATCCAGACTGCTTTGTTTCCCTGAAAGTCCTCAGTCTCTCAGATCAGCAGCATCTTATTTACTGTCAGTTCCTTGGTTCAGAACTTCAGTGGGTCAACACTCCTTTGATATGTTGCTTCCAAGCTCTGGAACACCTTACTTGCCTTTAAATGTTGTTATAATAACAATAGTAATAAATCTTTTTTATAAGAAGCACAATTCAACAGATATCAAAGCGCTTTTACAGAGATTAAAACTTTAAAACTATAAAACCACGAATATAAAAATCCTCAGTTTAGCAACAAACAGCCAAATATTAATTGTAGAAGAAGGCCAGCGAGAATACTGTAAATGCATTTTAGAGCTGCTTTAAAGCTTTCACAGTCAGGCACCCTCTATCCTCATGAGGTAGAGAATGCCACAGGATAGGGACTGTGAATGCAAAAGCTCAAGCCCCAGAGTTCTTCAAATGAACCTTGGGAATCTCCAGCAATCCCACAATGGCGGAGCAGACCAGAAAGAGGGAGCAGGAGATCTTGCAGATTGCTCGGTCCCTGTCCATGAGGGCTTTATAGGTCAGCAAGCTGACCTTGAAGGTGATTGCCACTGAACTGGCAGCCAGTGCAGTTTGCAGCACAGGTGTGACATGACTAGATTGAGAAAGCCTTGTCAACAACCTGCACAGCGTTTGCACCAGCTGTAAGTGGCTAATATCAACCCCGTAGCCCTAGGTGCAGGATATTGCAGTAATCAAGGAAGAGGTCACAAAGGCATGGACCAAAGTTGGAAGGTCACCAGGAGGAACCAGGTGCTTAATCTGGGCAATATTCTCAGATGGTAAAATGATATCTTGATGATGGGGAACACCTGAGATTTCAGAGTCAACCCCTCATCAAGAATAATGCCCAGACTTTGCACCCATTCAGAGGTTGTCAGCTGGCAACCACCGAGCAAAGCCTGTTCAGCCGAAGACCCTCTACCTGATGGCCCAGGTCCACCACCAAAACCTCAGTCTTGCCAGGATTCAGCTTCAACCAGTTGGCACTCATCCATTCCTGGATCTTGGAGAGGCAGTTATTAAACACGGAGACCACATCATCCTGATCGGATGCAAGGACATGTATAACTGAATATCATCTGCATAGCAGTGAAAACTCAGTCCATACTGCCTTACAATGTCTCCCAATGGTGGCATATACATCACAAATAGCACAGGTGACAATACAGGAACCTTGGGAACCCCACATGGCAGGGAGAAGGCATCAGAGGAATAAATTCCCGATGCTACACTCTGAAACCTACCAGTGAAGAGTGAATGGAACCATCTGAGGACCATCCCTGACAGTCCACAGATCACCCGCAGGTGCTCAAGCAGTACGCCATGATCCACGGTGTGAAATGCAGCAGAGAGATCAAGCAGGATAAAGATGGAATGAGACCTTCGATCGCTCACTATCAGGAGATCACTGAGCACCTGAACCAGGGTGGTCTCAATGCTATGCCTCTTCCTAAATCCCGACTGGAGAGGATTTTAGCTGTCATGGAAGGTAAGGTGATCCTCCAGCTGCAGCATGACCACCTTCTCAATAACCTTACCCACAAAGGGTAGGTTAGAGACCGGTCTGTAGTCAGCGAGACAGTCCGGGTCAAGAGAAGATTTCTTAAGTAAGGGAATCACCACTGCCTACTTCAAGGAGTCAGAGAACTCAGCAGTCTCTAATGAGCACCGGACTATCTCTGCAAGGACCGGGCCGATGACCTCAACGCACCCCACAAGGAGGTGGGTTGGGCCTGGGTCCAAACTACAGCAGGTCGGCCACATACTCTGGATAATCTTCATGATTTCCGCGATTGCCACATGTTCAAAAGCTGACCAGCCAAACCGAGGCTCAGCGACCTCCCAACGATCAGCGCACTGCCCATTGGAATAGAAATATAGAAACATAGAATTTGATGGCAGATAAGGACTGCTTGGCCCACCCAGTCTGCCCATTTCCCTACCTCATGGATAAGCTGCAGATCCTAGTTAACCAGCAGCCTACTTCTTCCTACTCCCACATCCTAGAATTGCCTTATAACTGTCCCATGCATGCTTGAATTCCACCACTGTTTTTGACTCCACAACTTCCTCCGGAAGGCCGTTCCATGCATCCACAACCCTCTCTGTGAAAAAATACTTCCTTACATTACCTCTGAGCCGCCCCCCCATCTTCAGATTGTGCCCCCTTGTTCTTGCACACCTCTTTTTTTGAAAGATGCTAACCTCTTGGACTTTGTTGATTCCCTTGAGGTACTTGAAAGTTTCTATCATGTCCCCTCTCCCTCCTTTCCTCGAGGCTATACATATTAAGCTCCTTAAGTCTCTCTTCATATGTTTTCCGGTGCAGACCCTGCACCATTTTAGTTGCCCTCCTCTGGACAGCTTCCATCCTGTCTATGTCTTTGCTGAGATTGGATCTCCAGAACTGCACGCAGTACTCCAGATGGGGTCTCACCAGCTGTCAGTACAGAGGGATAACAACTTCCTGTTTTCTACTGGTGATGCCTCTCCCATGCATCCCAGGATCCCTCAACCCTCCTTGCTGCCCTCTCACATTGCTTGCCCACCTTTAGGTCATCTGATATGACTACCCCTGGTCCTTTTCCATTTGTTGTTAGTATCTCACCCCCATTGTGTACTCTTCCCCTGGGTTTTTGTTTCCCAGGTGCATTACCTTGCACTTCTTAGCATTGAATCTAAGCTGCCATACATTTGACCATTCCTCTAACCTTGCCAAGTCCCTTCTCACCCTTTCCACCCCACCTTGTGCATCAACTCTGTTGCAGATCTTTGTGTCATCTGCAAAGAGACATACTTTTCCTTCCAGTCCCTCTGTAATGTTGCTTATAAAGACATTGAAGAGGTCCGGTCCTAATACTGAATCTGCGGTACCCCACTAGTAACCCCCCTTTCTTCAGAGTGGACTCCATTTACTATTACTGTCTGTGTCCTATTCTCCAGCCAATTCTTTACCCAGGCTGTCATCTTGGGACCCACTCCCAGGCTGGCTAACTAGTATATTAATCTTTGTGGGACTGTGTCAAATGCCTTGCTAAAATCTAGGTAGGCCATGTCCACAGCCCCTCCCTGATCTACTACTTTGGTCACCCAGTCAAAGAAATCTATTAGATTCATCTGGCATGACCTTCCCACTGTGAATCCATGCTGCCTTGGGTCCTGTGCCCCTCTGGCCTCTAGATACTCGACAGTTCTTTACTTCAGAAGTGATTCCATCATTTTCCCTATCACTGAGGTTAAACTAACAGGTCTGTAGTTTCCTGCTTCTGCCCTGCTCCCACTTTTGTGAAGGGGAATCACATCTGCCCTCCTCCAGTCCTCAGGTACCACCCCATCCTCCCATGATTTGTTAAAGAGGGTAGTCAGTGGTGTCACTAGTTCTACCCTTAGTTCTTTTAGAATTCTGGGATGAATCCCATCAGGCCCCATTGCTTTGTCCACCTTCAGTTTTAAGAGTTCTTTCAGAACCCTTTCTTCTGTAAATGGGCTGGTATCAACTTCTGTATCCAGAGTGTTTCTGTTGTTTGTTTTAGGTACCTCCGCTCTTCATTTGTAAATACTGAGCAAAAATATTTGTTTAGTATCTCTGCCTTTTCACAGTCACCCTCTGCCACCCTCCTCTCCTTTATTAAGCCTCACTATCCTCCTTGGTCTTCCTTCACCCCTGATTGGCCTATAAAAGGTTTTATCCCCTTCTTAACTGTGTTGGCTATTTTCTTTGGTCTGAGCTTTGCTGTCTCTGACTGCCTTCCCAGCTTCCTTTTGCTTTAACTGATACAATTCTCTGTCCTGCTCCTTCTGTGATTCCTTGTGCTTCCTGAATGCTTTCTTTTCTCTTGAACCTTCACTGCCACTTCCTTTGAGAACCATGGTGGTTTCTTACATCGTTTTGTTTTGTTTATTTGCTTCACAAAAGGCTTGTACCTCTGTGATGGCAGTTTTATTATTCCCATTGTTCTTCCACCCTCCTTCCTGCCCATTTGCAGGTGCATTCATGAGCACTCACCCATTTGGCAAGTCAGCCCTCCAAAAGTCCAGTACTTTTGCCTTTGTATGGCTTGACTCTATTGTTGTGTTTATTGTGAATCATACTGTTCGGCTGGTCAGCTAGTTCCCAGATGGCTAACCACTTCTACATCTGTGATCCTCCTCCATCTCCATTTGAGAGAACCAGGTCTAAGATTGCTCCTCTCCAGTGGGTTCAATACTAGTTGTCTAAGGCATGCCGCTGTAGGGCATCTAGAATAACCCCACTCTTAGAAGTGGCTGCTGCAACTGCACTCCAGTTAACATCTGGCATATTCAGATCACCCATCAGCAATATCTCCCCTTTTTCTACCATTCTAAGTATACTTTCTATCATTTCCTTGTCCATTTCCTCCCCCTGAGAGGGGGGTCTGTATACAACCCCTGTGTAGATTGTGGTGCCATTGCCTGTCTCCAAATTGACCCACAGTGCTTCTTCTCCCTGTTTACCCTTTTGTTCTGTTGCTTTGATTACTTCCCTTATGTAAAGAGCTACTTCTCCTCCTCTGGCTCATGGAATGGGCTACATGGATCTCTGATCTAATGTTGACATCCTTATCTGCAAAGACGCGAGCAAGCTCGTAACATTTATCTTGTGACAGATCTATTCAGACCTGCAGACAGGCTGGATTTGCACAGTCTGTCCATAGTTTGAAAGAGCGAGCTAGTCGGTTTTGCAGCAGTAATCTCCCAGACTGGAACTCTGCCTCTTATGGGAGATAACTGACTAATAGTCCAAAATTGGGCCATCAATCTAAGTCTGTCCACATCAAGACCAGATTTCTGCCAGCAATGTTCCATCCTTCGTACTCTCTCCTCATCTCCCTCAGGTCCCATCAAACCAAGGGGACTGAGGGCAAAGGTGAGGCGAACATGGATAGGGTATATATATATATATATATATATTACTATATAGATATATATATATATATATATATATATACATATACTGTATATATACTATATATATATATATATATATATACTGTATATATACACACACAGTGCTTTCTTGGCCATTGCAAATGTAACTGTTTTCAAGAAATGTAAACTCACTTATTGCCATGTGTACTTTCATATTATTCATGTGCGTGTCTGGGTTGCGTAGCCCTCATGCCCATAGACGCTGGGGGCACATGCCCCCCAAATTCCCATTCAATTACTTTTTTTTTTTTTAAATAAAGTCTGTAAAGTGTAATTCTGGTTTCCCTAGGTCAATTGTGTTATGTTTGTTTGTCGCATGCACAAAGCTAACATATTGGGGCTACTATGTCAGTGTAGGGATGGGAGGTGTATACAGTTAGCAGGCAATGCAACTGAGCCTGCAGGAAGTGTTCGAGTGAACACTCAGTGTTCACAAGGTTCATGCTGATGA
Source organism: Neoceratodus forsteri (assembly GCA_016271365.2). Classification (NCBI taxonomy): domain Eukaryota; kingdom Metazoa; phylum Chordata; order Ceratodontiformes; family Ceratodontidae; genus Neoceratodus; species Neoceratodus forsteri. Next base: position 861,422,382 of record CM057451.1, on the reverse strand, counting down.
TGTTTCACTGGCTGATGGATGGAAACTTCTCACATATGAAAGGATGCAACCACACCTGTCACAGTGTGACTGCATCCTTGCATGCGTGTCATCATCCAGCATATCCCACCTTCTGGCCAACCCAATTTTTCAATAGCACCAGCAGCAGGTAGTCAATCCTGCCACCAGTATCCACTCTCCTGCCTGACTCAGTTGTTCAATAACACCGGTCGTGGGTGCTCAGTCCTGCTGCTGGTATCCCACTTTCCTGCCCAACCCAGCTTCACATAGCCCTGATAGCAGGTGCTCAGCTCCACTGCTGGTATCCACCCTTCCACCTGACCCAACTTTGAAATATAACCTATGGTGGGTGCTCAATCCCACAATCAGTAGTCCCCATTACCTCTGTAGGGTCCAATGCTGTAATCTCCTCATGACCGTTAAACATCCTGCTGCTATGGAGCTCGACCACTAATTGAACGACAGCAAGGTAAATCTGGTTAATAGCTTTTTAATGCATTTTGAACTTTTACTTGTAACTTTGTGATTTATAATGTTTTTTCCTAAATTTTCAACACAGCTCCTTTGTTACTCCACCTTATGAACATGACAGGTGTCATTTGTCAAATCCACTATAAGACATGTTTTGCAGTCGCTATGTAAAATCACCTTTTGGATGGGATTTAAAAATTCCACCTATTTTGATCATAAGGTGGGTCATAAAATTATCTTCTTCTATCATTCACTCAAGTATCAGCTCAAACCTCTTGCTGTCTCTTGCTTTTGCCCTGGCTAGTCTGTCCCATGTCTTCCTCCTTCTTCAGTTGTCTGTGACCTCTGTGCAGCTTCACCTCACTTATACTTGTGACTTGAAAGCCTACCCTGGTTTGGATAATTTCTAAATACCCTATTTTACTCATTCCTGACTACACCACAATTGTTGTATTTGTTTTCATTGCCAGTACAACCTCAATGAACACACTGGGCTCGATTTTCAAAGGGCCTGTTAGACCCGACACAAGCTGCAGCAAATGGCAGCTTGTACCAAAGCCAGTGTGCCAGGATCCAGGGACCCTGCACCAGATTTTGTTACAGGAGGGGTCCTGGCCCAAACTCCCAGTTGCAGCAAATGCTCCCATGCTTCAAAGAAATGGCACATGGGAGGACAGTGATGGAGGCTTGAGCATCCCCTGGCCACTGACACCTGGCCCTGAGATGGTCCAATGCATGCAGCCCAATGCCACACCAGCACATGACATGTGAGATGCCAATGGGCAAGTCTGCATAGTGCCATTCCTACATGACCACATGACAGACAAGTGGTGTGTGGCATGCCACAAAACTGAGCAAGCACATGGCTGAGTGCAGGGGATGGTGTGTCTGGGACAATTACAGGAGAAGGTGACATGCACTAATGTGTGACCAGGTGAGGCTGGGTACCTACTGTCACAAATGCACTCCGCAGGTCAGGCCCTCTTCTCCCACAGTGCCTACCTCAGAGCGCAATAGTGTGAACAGGTAACAGACAGGGTAACCCTCCTGTCTGCTTTTGGGTCTGAATTACCTTTAGTCTCAAGTTCTGGGGGGATTCAAACTGTGAACCTTATGCTAGCATACCCAATGTATAGGCTCAGCTACGTACCCTCTTCTGGGATTGTGGTGCAATCTTTCACCAGGGGCACCAAGCCAGGCTTCCAAAATGAACCCTTAAAACTTTAAAAGAGACTTTAGGAATATTCTTACCTTTTAACTCACTCTAGTAACACCAGCAAGCCCTTCAGAACAGCTGTCAAACTTAACCACGATATACATCACATGCAAAAGAACTTGGAAGACACACCAGGCAGTATCTTGGAAAAGATTTTACTAAAAGATTATAAAAATATGAAAATGTAAACATAGAACAATTCATCAAAGAGCATACAATCACATAAAAGAATAAGGCAAAAGTACAAAATATAAACTCCTACCAAAATACATTTAGACCATTTCTATCTAATGTATTACCTCTGGAAGTGCTTAAGTTATATCAGAGAGCTGTGTCTTTCTAGAGTCTCAAGATGGTATATCTCTCAAACAGTTCAGACACAAGTATTAGTTTAACTCTATCTCTCCACACCTCTTCTGTGAGTCATCTAGCTCCTCCTTTTAGAATAATAAAAAAATACAAACATGATGTCCTATCAGGAGGTATATTAAATAAGGTGACATCAGCAAAAACTCATTTCCCAAATGATGAGTCTTTGATCCCCCAGTTCCTTTGAGGTTTACAACCCTGCAGTCTGTCACTAGGTGCAATATAGCCAACAGGAATCAGCTAAATGATGTCCTGTCCTGTAATAAAATGTATATTTTAGTTTCCCAACTTCAAAGCATGAGATCATAAAAAGGCCATAAAATGCAATTTCTCAAGGAAGTTAATTACATTACAGAGACCTCCTGGTCTGTTTACCTATCCTGTAGCTTCACTGAAACCTGGGGGGGGGGACCCATGGAAGCACAGGCTCACATACTATATTTTTATATTACAAATATCTTACAACAATCATAACCAGCTGGCCAAGTGTCACACCTACCATTTCTGCTAATTCCCTTACTGTACCCATAATCCACATAGCAGCCTCGAAGAATCAGGGGCACAAGACTAGCTCCCACTGACAGCTATAGGTGCACTGAACAGCAGATCATGATACCCATTGGGGGATGCTGCAGATACTGACATTTCCATGTACCATTGATCCTCTCCATGATGAGTGCCACTAAGTGCTGTCTGCTGGTGCATGAGTGCACAACAGCCTCCATGGTCCCATGCCATCGTGCATCACTACACTGGCACATGAGCAGTCCTTGCAGTGCTATGCGGTGCATTGTGGACTTGTGCTGCCAGGGATCCTGCAAATGTTTTGCCCTGATGCTGTTCCAGATGTGCCATCCTTATGGCCGGCTGCATGTTGTCCAGAGGAGATAATTGTCAGTGGCTTCTGGGACACTTGTGTATGCCCTCTGAAATGTTCCAAAGGACATCATGGTGCTGTCCTGCACATCTACTGGGGCACAGATATACTGACCCAAAGCAATTTGCAATGGTGGTAGATAAGGTGCACATGCTAGGGTGGTGTAGATGTCCACCAGCTATTAGTGGTAGCAGTGCACAGGGCTGTTAGATCAGCTGTGGCTGGTTTAAGCCCTATCAGGACCCGCCGGGTTGCAGAATCCCAAAAGGAATGGTGCAGCTGAGGTGGGGCGCCAAGCCACCCTGGCATAGTCTGCGGATCGCCACAAGCCTGGCACAAGACAATCTGGCACAGGTGGTCCCCATGCTGCCGCAAAACACGTTAGAGACTCTGAAATGCCCAAGGTGTGGTGCAGTCGCTCTTTACATCATGTCTGTTTGACGCAAGAACCTTGCATCATTCCCCGACCTTTGAAACTACAGCCCATTGTCTGTTACTTCTCCCACTATTCATATTGCCATGAATTGCTCATTTTGCCTACTCCTTTTTACTGTATATATATATATATATATATATATATATATTTTAACTTTCGGTCATTCATTTTGTCAGTACACTATTTTGTTAATATTGACTACACTATTCTACTAAATGTGTATGTCTCCCTGTACCCTCCCACTGGGTCTCATCTGGAAATGAGCCTTGGCTCAGTGTGCCTTCCTGGTTACCAGTTTTCAATAAATAAATAAATGAATAGAACAATAAAAAGACTTTTGAAAATTTGGGGTCTAAAAGTCAATAAACAACTAAATTATGAAGAAACATTGAATCTGTCAGGCATTTACTCATACTTTATTTTTGCAGATTTTGTCCACAAATGTTCAGTGTACCTTTGTTACCCCACCTTGTGAACATGTGATCGTGTCATTTCTTAAATCCCACCTAATATATATATTTTCACACTAGTGCCATAAACTGATGTTTTGGCCCAGATTATATAAATGACACCTGTTATATTCATAAGGTTGGTTCATAAAAACGACTATGTTGAAGAGTGGTGTCAAAATCTCAATAAAGTTATAAAGAAACTTCAAAATCCACATCTTTTTTTTGTCCCATTGAATGAACATGGCAGGTGTTATTTTCAAATCCCACTTTAAAACAGGTTTTCATGGGTGTCCTGGAGAATCCCATTTTGGGTCACACTTGATAAATGACCCCTGTCATGTTTCTATGTCGGTTAAAAAAAAAATACCTTGAAAATTCAAGGTCACAGTCTAAGAAAACAACAACTTTATGAATGAACCTCTTCATTTCCCAATCTTGATAATTTCACTATTACAACTTGTGTCAGCTATTTGATAATTTTAACTGCTTCATTATCTATGCCCCAAAAACTTCAAAGCAAATACAAACTAGCAAATGTCCAGCATTGAACAACACTGCCTTTTTTCTTATCATTTGGTAACCAGGTAAGGCCCACTAGGCAGAAGTGCCTGTTTTCAGGGGTGACCCGCGAGCACTGGGGAGGTTAATTGGCCTGCTCACACAGTATACAAGTTGAGGTTGTGGGAATCAAACCCAGATCTGCTGGATGTACCAAGCTCATTGACAGCTTGTTACTCTAACCTCTAGGCTATACTGTCAGCCCAGCTGTGTGCCCCCAGAAATTTGCTTGGCATGACATCCCTGCTGGGTTGCCTCAGTAAATGTGCATTGGCTCAATGGTTCCATACAGTTACCAAACTCTAAATAAATATATTTATAAAATGGGTCTAACCATCAAAGCACTTCAACTGGGTAAAACTAGTCAGGTGACTGTGCATTATTAGAGCATAATGCACAGTCATCCTGGTCCTAAACCTGACCGAATTTGTTAGTAGTCACATCACGCAATGAGCAAATCAGTCCCCCTACAACCAGAACTGATCTTCCATTACAAACATGGCTGCTACATTTCACAATGAAAATCTTCAACTGGGACCTAAAAATAAAACTACCTCAAATAAAAAACAAAACAAATTACAGTAATTACATTTTATTTCCCTGACCATCACACTTTCCTTACACACATAAATTAGAAACATTAAGCATCGTTCATAGATTTTATTTCATAGTTGATAATGGATGGGCAACAGTGCACAACAATGCTGTGTTCACTTTGAGAGGTTGTCATGACAACCTAGTAAACATCAAGAGCGAAGCTCGAGAGGTTTACTGCTGTCATGAAACCTCAAGAAGTGAACTCAGCGAAGTTGTTTACTGTTTCCCATCCATTATATTTGATATGGTATGGGCACAGAGGATGGGCAACAGTTTAGCACCAACTGAGAATTTCTTTCTAAAAAAGTTTACATCAGAATTGCATGGCCATTTGAATCCCCCCCCCCCAAGAAAAGGCCACAGTCCACTCTTACTTTGAATCAGCAGCATGTCTACTTTCTCCTCTCTCTCTCTCTCTGCTATCTAAAACTGACTGACCCCAAGTAAAAGAAAACAAAAGGCGATGTGTTTTTCTTCAACATTTTTTTGTGAAAGCGCCGTTTTTGACCTCTGGATCTGTGATCAAATACGGAAGCAGCAGCATGGGCTGACATTCCATGTTGTTGTACCATTGCTGTGACATACTTAAGAGGGTACAGCAACCTCTTAACATCACGATTGTTCAACAATGCTGGGAAATGATCGAATTCAGTGAGTAATAGCCCTGTCCCATACACTATAAGTGTTTCTTTGCTGAGAATGAAAAGTCCTCCTTCTACCTTTACCTGCTTTTTAGGAAAACCTGTTCTGCTTGCCCTGACACTGATATAATTGAGTTCCTGGGCTCAATTTCAAAAAGCCAAAATTTGGCACAAGGTGCCTGCACCAAAATAATTTGACACAAGTGGCACCTTGTGCCAAATTTTGCGGCAATCCTGATTTTCAAATGCAGGCTGCATTGAAAGTCAGATGCCTTGCGCTAAAGCCACCCTGTGGCAGAATTGCCAGTGCACCAGGTCACAAAGGTGCCTGTGTAATGGCAGGGCTGCAGCATCCCCTTATTTTGGATTTTAGAAACCCCGCCGTGGTCGCATGATGGGGCTGAAGTTAGACTAACCATGAGCTGGTCTAAGGCCCTTGCACCAGTGGATTGGAGGGAGGCATGTGGGGGGGAGGAGCACCCACAGCCAGGAACCAGGGCAGATAGACCAGTGGGGGTGCCAACCTGGGTAGCAGAGGCATGGCGGCGGGGGCAGGGTACAGAGGTGGTACCCAGTGGAGGTGCCATGGCTGGTGGGACAGAGCCGCTTGGATCAGGTACACCATGGTAGGCTGTCATGGACCCTGTCCCAGACCCCCAGGTGGCAACAGTCCTGGCACCTGCCCTGTAGCTGACACAGTCTCCAACATGTGGCAGGTAGCATTGGCTGTAGGGTACCAGATGCAGTCGATGGACAGGGATGTCCCCTGGGCACCACAACATTCCCTGGCTAAACGGACTGCTGTGTGGAGCTCTGCTGATGCTCGACTACACTGTCAGGGACTGTGTCAGCTACAGGGCAGGTGCCATGGACTGTTGCCACCTGGTGGTCTGGAACAGGGTCTGTGTGTGCATATCACAGTGTACCTGGTCCAAGCAGCTCTGTCCCACTGGCCACGGCTCCTCCGGCTGGGTGCCACCTTTGTACCCTGTCACAGCTACTATGGCCCTGTCACCCACTATGGCACCACCACTTGTCCCTCTGTCCCAGTTCCTGACCTTGCAAGATTATTCCCCCAACTTCTTGGCTGCTAATAATAAAACAATTTAGATTAAGTTTGTAAGTAAATAGTCCCTCCGCCTGTATGGGGCTGAAGGAATTTTGTCCTAATGGAGACTCCACAGTTAAAAAACAAAAATGCTGGAATGCTGTTTGTACCTCCACAGGAGCCTGTTATTGTTTGCTCAGTCAGTCCCCCTTCCCCTTGTCATGAAATACTCCTCCCCCCTTGCATTTTATTTTACTTTCATTTTTATTTGGGAGAGTAGCTGCTGTTGTTGTGGCTTTTTATTATATACTGGAGCCAGGAGCTATTATGGTTGGCATCTCTGAAGAAAGTGCGGTTTGGGAGAGTGAGCAGATTTCACTTCAGGCGATGCAGACTTCACTTCAGACTGCTGCTGAGATGGGGTCTGGGGAGAATTATGTGAAGTAGGTATGCTCACAATTTTTCCGAAAGTACTGCATTTAGAACTATGATCAAGTTATTTTCTGGTTTTCAAGAGCGTGGTTCCTGCAGTAGCACTAGCGTGTCTGACAGAGTAGCAGTATTTTTTTGGTTTTTGTACTGCAGATGAATGTCCATCTGCAGTATGGAAAACAAACTAAATGCTATTGCTGTCATGCACACTAGTGGAGCTGGTGCTATGGGTTTATTTTGATGGAGCCACTTTGTTTTTAAAATGATGGAGGTTTTCATCAACTTTTACCAGAGGGTCTGGAGGAAGAGGCAGTACTGGTTCAGGTCTCGACTAGCGAGCGGGTAAAAATGGCGGCATGCCAGTTTTGAAAATTCAGGGTGCCCATGGATTCCATAGGTAATGAGGCACTCCAAATTGGTACTTGTTTTTTAGTGGGCTCTGTTCAGAAATACCCACCCGCTAATCCCTGTCTCCTAGCCAATCAGAATGCTAGGATTTACTTGCCCGTTTTCTAAGAGATCTTTGTTGTGTGTTCGTTTACAGTATGTTGGGAGAGGAACATTCTGCTAGTGAAACTGAGCAGAATTTTGAATCCCCTAGTCCATGGTAAACATTCCATGATAAACATTCCATATGTTAACTATGGGTAAAGACAGAGAAAAAAGAAACAGAACAGAGAAAGGAGGCAATAATACTTTATAAACAAAAAGAAAAGGTGGGAAAACATAATTACATGGGCAGAGAGGCAAGCCCAAACTGCTCAAATACATTCCTGAAATGTATAAAAGCACAGACATTTGAATCATATATGGGTGTTGTCAGCTGAAATCCATCACCCCCCCCCACCCAAAAAATGCAACTTGGCAGGTTCAAAGTTTTGAACACATTTCCATTAAAGTACAGTACTTGTTTTAATTTAAAATGCAAGATAACATGTTTTTTTCTTAGAAAAATGTGTGCCACACTACCACACATGGTTTTTATTATATTTTATTGTTTTTAGCTAACCCCCCAGTTACCAGAATATGAACTGTATTTTGTATTCAGAGTTAAAATGGGGGGGGTAACCCGACCTTTGAGTGTATCGTGGGTGCAGATGTTAGGTGTAGGTTGCAGGATACTTCTCATCTACCATCCACCTGAGGTGAAGAGGAATTCCTGCTGGAAGTTGTGGACTTCATCGTGGATATGGTGTTGGAATCCCCTAGATGGTTGATTCTGGAGGATTTCAATGCCTGGGTCGACGATGATATCTTGCAATTTGGTCAAGACTTCCTCCAACTTATGACCTCATTGGGCCTTACACAGGTAATTACCTCGACCCACAATTATGGTCACTCATTGGACCTGGTATTCACTGGAATGGAGATCTTGATCTGGCAATGGAGCTGGTCGGATGGTCAGACCATCATACTATAAGTTTCAGTTTCGAGGCTCCCACTAATAGACCTGCCTAAGACCAGTCCATATCCTTATAAGGGGTTTGACCCCGAATGGTCTTATGGTGGTACTGGACCTATCAGGTGTGCCACGTGTAAGCTGGGAGCCAGGGGACCTTTTACTTGCCTATAACAAGGCAGTGACAGTGACCCTGGATTCCTTAGCTCCTGTCTGTGTTCGCCCCCTCACTGTTTGCCTAAGTCCCCCTGATTCGATGGGGCTTTGAAGGAGATGAGGCAAGGGGGTCAAAGGCTGGAGCAGCGCTGGTGGAAATTGGGCCTGGCTAAGGACAGACTTAGATTGCCGGTCCATTATAAAGACTATCAATTATAAGTCTCCCGTAAGAAGGCAGAATTCCTGTCCAGGGAGATTGCCACTGTGGGCTCTACGATGCTGGTTCGACAACCCTTTTTTCGACCGGCATCTTGCCGACAGGAATCATGTTGACCATAAGTTGTGGTTTACATGATTTCTGTGTGTCTCCTGGTCCTTTTTTTATCTGCTCTACTCCCTGCCCCCCCCCCCATCTTTAGTATTCTCAACTCCAGTCAGAGTTGATTCGGGGTAGGGGTGCAGGACCGGGAGACAGTGTGCCCATCTCAGGCACACCAACACAGCGACCTGCTGGCAAAGTGTCAGTTTTGCTGACAGGAGTGTATTTCGCTGTGTTGGTGTCACCATATGTGGCTACTACTACCACCACGGTGCAGAATCGACCGGCTCTGCTCTTCCAGACTGTTGACAGATTATGCAATCGAGCCTGTCTTCAGACCCAGGGAGCATTTTCAAAAAGTAGGTGTGATGAGTTTGCTCACTTCACATATAAGGTTGCCTCCATCAGGTCCAGGATCCATTCAGCGCCCTCTAGTGGTGTTGTGGAGGTCGTCAGGAGGTTGCAAGTGCCCAGTTTGTCTGGTCTGACTTCAGCCAGTTGGCAATCATTGACATCATAAGGATCATTCAGGGTATGCGACCAACCTACTGTAGTTCGGATCAGGGCCCAACACGTCTTCTTGTGTGGTGTGTTGAGGTGATCGGCCCAGTCCTGGCTGAGATAGTCTGGTGTTTATTGCAGAAAGGGGTGTTTCCTGACCCCCTGAAGGAGGCAGTGGTGATACCTCCCCTAAAGAAATCCACCCTCGGCACTGATTGCTTAGCCAACTACAGACTTGTCTCTAACCTGCTCTTTGTGGGCAAGGTTATCGAGAAGGTGGTTGCATTGCAGCTGAAGAATCATCTTACCATCTGTGATGTCTATGATCCTCTCAGTCCAGATTTAGGAAGAGGCACAGTACTGAGATGGCACTGGTTCGGGTGCTAATGATCTCCAATAGTGAGGGATCAGAAGAGCCGTTCGATCTTGGTCCTCCTGGATCTCTCTGCAGCATTTGACACTGTGGACCATGGAGTGTTACTGGAGCACCTGCAGTTGATCTTTGGCCTGTTGGGTACAGTCCTCAGGTGGTTTCAATCATTCCTCATTGGCAGGACTCAGAGAGTGGAATCAGGGATTTATTTCTCAGCCCCTCTCCCCATCCTGTGGGGTTCCTCAGGGCTCCGTACTATCACCCATGTTGTTCGTTGTGTATATGCTGCCATTGGGAGACATTATGGCAGAATGGGCTGAGTTTTCACTGCTATGCAGATGATACTCAGCTATACATGTCCTTTGTGCCCAAGCAGGGTGGGGCCATCTCGGTCTTTAATTGCTGCCTCTCAGAGATACAGGACTGGATGAGTGTCAACTGGCTGAGATTGAACCCAGATAAAACTGAGGTGTTGGTGGGTGACCCAGGTCACCAGGGTGTGGGGCTGTCAGCGACAGCCATCCAGGCTTTGGCTTGGGCAGCGAGCTGCTGACTTCACACTGGGTGCGAAATCTGGGTGTTATCTTTCATGGCAGGTTGAAGCTTAAGTCTCAGGTGTCTGCTGTTGTCAAGACCTCTTTTTACCATCTGAGGAACATTGCCTGGATTAAACACCTGGTCCCACCCACTGACCTTCCAATTTTGTTCCATGCCTTTGTGAACTCCAGCCTTGACTACTGCAATGCCCTATACCTAGGGCTACCAGGGGTTGATATCCACTGCTTGCAGTTGGTGCAGAATGTGCGGCCAGGCTGTTGATGGGCTTACCAAGATCTTGTCATGTCACTCCTGTGCTCCACAACCTGCACTGGCTGCCAGTACAGTGGCAGATCACCTTCAAGGTCAGGTTACTGACCTGTAATTCCCTACCCAGACGGGAACCACGGTACTTGCAAGATCTTCTCTGCCCCTATCGCCCCTTCCTCTCACTCTGTTCCTCTGATGAGGGACTGCTAGAGGTTCCCATGGTTTGACTTAAGACCTCGGGTGGCCCATTCCTTTGCTTTTATGGCCCCCACCCTGTGGAACTCTCTACCTCATCGGGTTAGAGAGTGCCTGACCATTGAGAGCTTTAAATCTGCTCTCAAAACTCATTTGTTTGAAATAGCTTTCTCTGATTTTGATTAATTGTTTTTTTGTCTTAATAATTCAAGAATTTTAACTGTAATCTGTCTGCATTTATATTACTGTTTTATGGATTATTTACTTGTACAGGCGCTTTGATCTTATTGGAACTGCGCTTTTTAAAAATAAATGATTGATTGATTAATTGAAAATGGAAGCATATTTCAATGAAAGATCCAAATTTTATCTTTTTAAAATACTTTATTCTTATTTTCATTTATTTTAAGTCAAATATCTAAATGTCATTTATAGGCACAATAAGACACTCAGGGTGTGCCATTATGGTGAAATAATCACACTTCTCAGGTGCATTTAACAGCATTCGGCTGCGCCTTGTGCCTAACAATGCACCTGTGGCATGTGACTATTTCACCATAATGCACATCCTTTCATGTCTTATTGCTTACATACAAGTAATGTAGGACAACTTACCTGATGTGCCATCAAGGTTTTCTTCCTAAGCTTGCCCTGAAGGCCCACTGGTAATGTGATGCACTGCCCTGCAGACGACCTGAGTTTGCGAGCATGCTTAAGTCACCATGTTAGTTGCTGCACCAGGAGGCTGGGCCAGGCTGCGGTAGCTGCCGCATGGCAAAGTGCCTCAGTTGGGGAGGGTTGGTGGTGGGTTCTGGCACCACATCAATCCATGTGGCTGGGCTAGGGAGCTTGTCTCATTGCATAGATGCTGTGTGCATATGAGGCCATCAAGGCACTGCCCATGCCAAACTGGAGAATAATTAAAAAACAGCTGTCCAGATGACGACTGACCACCTGAGCAGGATGTATCCCAATGGCGACCAGTGGGGGGTGGAGTAAGACCTATATGAAAAGGGTTTTCTTTCTGTATATTTCTCTTTTGTTTTCATCCGTTTTTTTTTCTCTTCAAACTCTGTATGCAACTTCCCTATTTCATCATTACTGGGCCTCCAAACAATGACATCATCAGATTTTAATCAGTCGAGTTCTGCTACTATTGCATTACTTGCATAAGTTTCTAACCTTAGTGAAAATGAAACCATTTCTCAGTGTGCTCAGTTTTCATCAGTGCAGGCGCAGCAGTTTGTGCAAGTAGCAGTATCAGCGTTGGCAGCCACTGCCCGATTTCAACCCATGATTTTGGGGAGGGGGTCATACTGTGCAGGGTTGGTTTTAGATCAGGAGACAGATGACTAAAGGAGAGAAAGATGTTTAAAAAACAGAGCAGGAGTACGCAACTCAGAAATGTGAAGACTGCAGTGCTTTTTGTACCTTCAATATTACTGAGGGCTCCAACAACAGACTTCTGTAACTGCACCAGGACAAAAGCAGAACATGGATCCAACTCTACTCACTTTGTGTCCCAATCCATCTGTTGTTTTTCAGTTAATTTTAGGTGGGGTTTCTCATTTGCTGGTTATGCAAATGCTGGAACATGAGCTACTTCATTTGCTTATCAAAAACACTGAAAAGAGGATGCTAATCTTTCCTCTGGAGTTCTGTTTGCTGGGAGGCACAGAAACGGTTGCTGATAAGGAAGCTGTTTGGTCAGATTTCTTTCCACTGGTGTGTCCTGAAAGGTTGCTTTGTTGATAGCGGTATGGAAAAGCCAGCCAGCAGTCACTGCACAGGCTCTTCCCCTGCTTTTCCTAAACAGCACGGACCACTCGCAGAGGTCCACAGGTTTCTGCCAGCAGTCACTGCACAGTCTCTTCTCCTGTAGTTCCTAAACGGGGCACACAGGCCACACGCAGAGGTCCACAGGAGCCTGCCAGCAGTCACTGCACAGTCTCTTCTCCTGTAGTTCCTAAACGGGGCACACAGGCCACACGCAGAGGTCCACAGGATCCTGCCAGCAGTCACTGCTCAGTCTCTTCTCCTGTAGTTCCTAAACGGGGCACACAGGCCACACGCAGAGGTCCACAGGAGCCTGCCAGCAGTCACTGCACAGGCTCTTCCCTGTAGCTCCTAAATGGAGCACACGGACCACACACAGGGGTCCACAGGAGCCTGCCAGCAGTCACTGCACAGGTACAGCACTTCTACCTGTGTTACAGTTTAGCTAAATGTTTTGCTATGCTTTCTATTATCTGTCGGCTAAATGCACCTGATAGTTTTTTGCACGCTATTTAGACCTGTGTTTCAGCCTGCTAGAGTAGCATTTCTACCAGGTACTTTAAGGTAGCATTTCATGTGTGACTGTATGGTGTGTTTGAGCAGTATACTCGCTAGCAACTTGCCTGTGTTTCTCAGTTCGCTCTGCTGCTGTTGTTGCTGCCTATGTTTCCTGCCCCCTACTCCTTTCCCTAATTTCTGAATTCTCCATCTTGGATCCCTGCCATAGTATGCCCTCAAGGAAAGGAGGGAGGGGGGACATGATAGAAACTTTCAAGTACTTCATCCGTATTTAATTTCTGAGCACGTCTTTAAAGTAGCACTCCTACAGAAATCAGGCAGCAACTGGCTGTGGAGGTGAGAGGTGGGCTGTGCCAGTCACCAGCTGGGGCGGGTGGGGGTTGCTGGGTGGACTGACATGGCTGGGTGGGGGGCCACTAGACTACCAGAACTGGGCAGGGTATATGCTGCACTTGTGGCGGCGACTTGGGGGTTGGCACGGGCGGAGTGGATTGACTGCACCACCCGTGGGGTATATCACAATGGTGGTGTCGGGGGCTGGGGGTGTGGGCAGCCCTGCGGGGCACCACCTGGGTATGCTGGGCGTGGGGGAGGGCAACTGTGGCATGACGCTGGACTGCAGGTGGGTCTACAGGACCCCTGGGGGTGTTCTCAGTTACACCAGCTAAAAGCTGGTGTAATTTAAGTTGCCCTTTCTCTCCGGGGTTCTTGTAGAGTCCTGACATTGGGGACTTTGTTGCTGCCCTTCTGGAATGGGCGCAACAGCTGCCATAAACCCCTAGCACCATGTTGCAGGGGGTTTTATGCTACAACTAACTCCGATGTAACAGCTATGTGGCGAAAGTGGCCTGTGCCATGTCACAGGCCGCATTGTAGAATCACGCATGTTGCAACTGCCGGCATAAGTTGCTACATGTGCCATTCTACTTGGCGCAAGTGCTGTTATGCCAGGCATAACTGTATTAGAATTGAGGCCCATGTTTCTATGTTTCTATGTCATGCCACACATATGCTATACAATCCCTTCCCCCATCTTCCTTTGTGTCTTGTCCCTCCTGATTAGGGAGTCTTTATTCACCGCAAGCACGCCCAGTCTTTTATAATTAATTCCCCATCTCCTTTATCCACAGGCTGTTCCCCTGAAGCACCTAAATGGAGCACACAGACCACATGTGTGGTCCACAGGAGCCTGCCAGCAGTCACTGCATAGGTACAGCACTTCTACATATGTTACAGTTTAGCTAAATGTTTTGCTATGCTTTTTATTATCTGTCAGCTAAATGCACCTGCTAGTTTTTTTGTACGCTGTTTAGACCTGTATTTCAGCCTGCTAGAGTAGCGTTTCTACAAAGGTAGCATTTCATTTGTGACTGTACAGTGTGTTCGAGCAGTGTACCCGCTAGCGACTTGCCTGTGTTTCTCAGTGGGCTCTGCTGTTGTTGTTGCCACCCATGTTTCCTGCCCCCTGCTCCTTTCCCTAATCTCTGAATTCTCCATCTTGGACCCCTGTCATGCCATGCATGTGCAGTATGATCCCCACCCCCATCTTCCTTTGTGTTTTGTCCCTCCTGTCTCCTTTATCCACAGGCTCTTCCCCTGCAGCTCCTAAACAGAGCACATGGACCCCACACAGAGGTTCGCAGGAGCCTGCCAGCAGTCACTGCACAGGTACAGCACTTCTACCTGTGTTAGCCTCCTTGCCCAACTTGTTACTACCCCCACTACGATTAATCACAGAACTGGTAGCAGCACGGTTCTAGACCTTATACTTACCACCCGCCCAGAAAGAATAACCCTTATGGAGGTTTTGCTGGATTCACTGAGTGACCACTCCCCAGTCATCTGTTATTGGTCTAACAAAGCCCCAAAGGCACCAGCCAAGGCTGTATCTCAATGTGTTCTAAATAAGGGCAACTTAAACACCTCCAGCACTATCTAGCGCAATGTGACTGGTCCCCTATAGACAGAGCCTGCTGTGCAGATGCTGCCCTTGACTATTTCATCAACCAATTTAACAAGGCATGTGACATATTTGCCCATTTTAGCAAATGTAAGTTCAAGGGTGTAGCGAACCCTTGGATTTCCCCTGCAGTAATAAAAATGATACATGACAGGGATAATCTCTGGCACCATGCACTTGCTTCTGGGAGGCAAGTATACATGCAACGTTACAAGGTGGCATGAAACTCTTGTACCCGGGAAATCTGATGGGCTAAAATGGAACATTTCAAGTGGGAGATCTCAAACTCCTGGGGAAACAGGAAGTACCTCTGGGAAAACATTAAGGACCTTACCACGGAATCCCTCTAAACCCCCCTAATATGATTAATGTGATAGGGGTTCTTATACAGGACCCCACACAAAAAGCGGACACCCTCAATAACGCCTTCACAGACCTCAGTGGCATACTTCCCTCTGACTTTTTAAATTTATTTTGTTTATTTCAATCTTGGATTACAATTCCTTTGAGCAGAAAACTGTTCATTTACAAAGGTTTCACGTCGGAAGGGTTGAAAAATATACAATTAGAGCAGTACAAGAGTCACTAGCTAAACAATTTATACAATACCAAAAATTTAAGCATTCAACAACAGTGTGATACAGTAAGAGAGAAGAATATTATACAACACGTTTAACAATTGTCCTTGTGAAATCCTGGTCAGTAGTGAGGACAGGAGGCGGCCTAATGTGGCTTTGTCAGATCAAAGGAAGGATACTTGCACAGCAAGTAAGAGACAGAGGAAGCACAATGAGGGGTTGGGATGGGGAGGGAGGGAGGGCAGTGGAGAGCATGGGTGAAGGGGAGGGAGGGGACAGGTGCCTTAGCAGGGATTGAAGGAATGATAGGAAGAATAAGACAGTAGGTAGAGGTTGGTGGTGTGGGGCAGAGAGGTATCTTAGGGTAGAACAGGCCAAAATCAAGAAAAACAGAGAGCCTATCAGGTGCATTCACAGCTACTATTCTCTAGCAGATGGTAGTAGTGGGTTTTGAAAGGGCCCAGTTTTGGTACAGTGGTGAGTTCTGTTCCAAGGTTGTTGAACCAGAGGGGAGCTCGGTATGAGTAAGATTGCTGCCCTTGAGTAGTTCTGCATCTTGGAACAGTGAGAAGCTGATGGACGGAGTTTCTGGTAGGCTGTGAACCCGAGAATAGGCTTAGAAGGTTTGCAACTCCAGAAGGAGTTTTTTTGGCTAACAGGCAGGTTTGTTAGTGAATTCTATTGTTAAGTTGTAGCCATGCAGATTACTCATAAAGGTCACAGGTGTGCGTGAGGTGGGGGAACTGGTGAGCAGCCTGCAGGCTTTGTTAAGGTCCACTGCTATCCTGCGGAGGGAGGGAGGAGGTGCGGGCTGTAAATGACCAGACCGTAGTCAACAATGGAAACGATTGAGCTATTGACTGCAGTTCTAAGGCTTCTTGTCAAGCCCTCGCTTGTGTCTGTGTAGGAGCCCCTATTCTGATGTTAACTGTTCTGGCCACATTCTCAAAGTGTTTAGAGTAGGAAAGGAGCAGCCCACAGTTACCCCAAGTATTTGAAATGATCAACTTGTTCAATTGGAACACCTGAACAGTTTCTGATTTTAATGAACCTGACAGCCCAATCACTGCCATTGATTCTGCCCCCTGACAAGATCCCCATTTATTTCAAGCGCATGACCATGAAAGATGCTAAGAAATACATCCTAAGGATACTTGACAAATCCAGGTTTAGAAGCGACACCATGGACCTCAAGCTCTTTGACCTCACACTCAACATTGTCCTCAAGCCCCTCACCACACTTCTTAATCTCTCTCTCTCTCTCTCTCTCTCACATGCAAACAATTCCCACAATGCTGGAAAGCAGAGATAGTCATACCAGAGGTTCCATGTCATAATAGCAAGCGTGGAATGGCGATCGCTATTATGGCGAGTGTATATTGCCAAAAGCAAATCAGCGATATACACTTATCAACACCAGGCAACCTAAAGTGTTTTTGAGGTGGGCTTTGCCCCCCCCACCCCCCGTTAATTAGGATTCCTAACTCCAGGGGGGTGTATGTCAGGGAGGGGGCACAAATGTGGCCAAAAAAAAATTTAGTGCAGGAGTCACAGGCAGCGGCAAAATTTAGACCCTCCCATCCCCAGCCCCGTACCCAGTACCTGCTTTGCCGGATCCAGCCTCCCTCACCACCACACCACATGGCTGGTCCAGCAGTATCAGGCACAGCCTTTCCTGATAACCCTCTTCCCTATTCCTCCCCTTCTCCTTGCCAATCCCTTTTTCCGGTCACCTTCCCCTACCCTCGTGGTAGAAGTAGTCGCTACCCTTGTGGGTAGCCCATCCTAACAGCGCTAAATATGGAGTCGCCATTTTGACGTGTCACACATATTGGGTCACCATTATCACTAGATACCCTCATGCCAGTTCACAAAAGCAGAGACAGATCACAGCCCTCAAACTATTGCCCTATTTCCATCCCCTTCCAAAGCTTTAGAGCGCATGGTCACTGATCAACTATCTGAATACCTGACCAAGTACAACATTCAATTCCATGAACAACATGGCTTTAGGAAAGCTTACTGAATGACCACTGTCCTGCTGGAATATGTGGACGTCTTGCACAGTGCTCTTGACGGGGACAAATGGTGGGGTCAATTTACATTGACCTTACCAAAACCTTCAACACTGTGAACCATTCCTCTACTCCACTTGCTTCGGACCACCGATCTCTCCAAAGAGGTCACCAGCTGGTTCAAGAGCTACCTAGAATGCAGGATACAGCAAGTCATAATTAGTGGCACCATTTCTAGCTGCTGCCTGGTGTAATCTCCAGGGTTCTCCAAGGCTCTATCCTTGGACCCTACTGTTCAGCTTTTTCCTCAGTAAACTCCCTAAAGCCTGCCCCAATAACATTGTACTCTATGCTAATGATGCTGTCCTTTTCTCCTTCCAGGCTGACCTCACTCTACTCAACAGAGATCTACTAACAGGTTTCAAGGCAGTAGGCTGGTTTGAACATCAAAAATTACTTTTGAACTATAAAAAAAACAAAGATTATGCTTTTCTTCAACCTGAATGACAAAAACAAACCAGTCTGCTTAACTATTCTGAACAACCAAAATCTAACCCTCGAAC
Source organism: Neoceratodus forsteri (assembly GCA_016271365.2). Taxonomy (NCBI): domain Eukaryota; kingdom Metazoa; phylum Chordata; order Ceratodontiformes; family Ceratodontidae; genus Neoceratodus; species Neoceratodus forsteri. The sequence continues at coordinate 861,404,124 of CM057451.1, read as the reverse complement.
AAGTCCAACATTTCAGATATCTTGGGATAACCCTTGATAGTACCCTATCCTACTCCAGGCACATAAACCAAATTTCTAGGGCTATAAACCCAAGAATCAGCATTCTATATAGGCACCGGCACTGCCTTACCCCCGAGGTGCTAAGATTAGCTGTTACCCACTCAGTTGTTTCCATCAATGACTATGGATTGACAGTTTATGGAGCAGCCTCTGATACTGCGCTGAAAAGAATCACTGTGGCTCTGAACAAGGCATGCCAGCTTGTATCTGGTTCCCACCAACGCACGCATACTTGTGACCTGTACGCACAAACTAAATGGTTGAACCTTAAATGCAGGGTTTCCTACCAAACATGTATGTTCGCAAAAAAAAATTAGCCTTGGCCTAATCCCCCAGCCACCCTGCCCCTTCTTTTGCCATCCCCAAACACTCGCAACACTTGCAGTGCATCGTTGATGAACTACCATGTCCCTTTCTGACGGACTGCCCAGGGGCAGCGTTCTTTCCATTTCAGAGCCCCTTCATGACTTAACCAGCTCCCCTCAGAGAATAGTGCTACTCCATCCTAGCTCCTTTAAATTTAAATTACGCCAGCACCTCACTGCACTCATTAATTGTGATTGATGTCCCTAAACCTAATCCTTACATGAGCATTTCTACTCCTTCAACAGAAACCCACTAACTTGGTAGCTGCAGAACCTTTTCCTAATACCCTTCCCTATTTCCCCATTTCTGTTCTCTTCTCTTTCCTCCTCCTCCGCTAGTTACCTTTCTCCCTTTAATCTCCGCTCCATAGGATTATAGAATCATATCATTCCACCTTAGATACTGGCTGTCTAAAGTCACCTATTCACATGCTCTACCCCCACCCCCTTTTTTATTACTTACAGCCTCTCTCCCTCTTATTCCCACCATACCTGAGCACTTGTCTGTCAAAGTTACCTATTTGATGGCTTTATATTGTTTCTGTGGCTTTAGTCTTACATGTCTTGCTACTTGTAATCAATGTCCCATATAATCTTTTTTGCCTATCCTGTTATTTTACATTATTTTGTACCTATGCCTTGTTATAATGACACAGAACCTTTATAAATGAACCCTTAGTTCAAAGGTGTAATAATCCTAGTAATTGAATAACACAAAAAAAAACAGCCTTATCCTCACCATTAATACATAATCCACCTCCCACCACCCTTCTTATCCCCTTAACCTTTCCAGCCCACCTATTTGACCCTAGCACTTACTATCCACCTCACCACTCCCCTTCCCAGTGCCTCTCCCTCCTCTCTCCCCCATCTTCCTCCCTTTCCCTATACCTATCTCCTGTCATACCCACCTCCCACCTCTTACCTATACTCCCCTCTGCACTTATCACCACCTCCCTTGGTAGCTCCTCCTCCTTTCTGCCACTCCCTCTCACATGACCACCACCCTCTGTCTTGTACATTAATCCCTTGCTCATCTCTTTCCTTGCATAACTTTCCTGTCTTGCTGTATTTTGTTGTCCTTCTCAAATACTATCTTGTATCACTGTACACTGCCACATGATCCAGATTTTTTTTTTAATACCTGCTTAATTGTTATTCCTGTGTTAGCAATTACCTACATGTTATGATACCATTCACTGTAAATATTGTACTTGTTTGTTATGTTCTCACTATGACATGGTGCCTTTGTTAATGAGCTTGCAACTCAAAGGTTGTAATCTGAGACAATAAATAAATAAAATGCCTAGGGTTAAACATGTGGTCAAACTGACTTTGTAATGGTCTGACTTGGGTTCAGTGACTGGTTTCAGATGTCTCCATGGTCAAACCTCAAACCAAGTGACACATGAGACTCCCCCCCCCCTCACACCAAGCATCCCTGGCTCCACCAGCACTGCAGATCCACTACATATAGTCCCCATCAGACCATTATGTCTCTCAGTCTTCCTTCTCCTAAGTTAGACATCATCCTCACCTTCTGCGCCCATCTGGCTTCCAGTTCAGCCATACTTCATAACTGTCCCACATCATGAGGGGCATCCTTTATTTAAGCACTCAAAATTGCACCAATCCACAAAAAAAGTTGCTGTCCTACACAGAGGAAGGTAGTGTCTTACATTGTAAACTCAAACTTTAAAGTATAAATTCATAATTCCAAATCACAATTTAACAGTGCACAAATTAGAACACTAGCTGTCATGGAGTTCTAAGCTTGCATCTCCATGTTAGTTGGCATGTCCTACATTATGGGGGCCTGGGCCATGCATTTTGAGTGCCAGTGATCCACATTTCCATGACCAACGGTTAACAGGGAAGAATCCCAGACTTGTGTAGTGATCCTCAAAATTTTTTTCAACTCTTTTTATCCCCCAACACTGCTGGACAGGACCTCCTTTTACTGACTCCATGCCTGATCCCGCCCACCACCTCCTGGTCTGTGACCTTAGTCTCCACAGTTCACCCATGTCTTACCTGCTTGTGTACCTTGGCTAGTGCCTCCCTGAGGCAGGGTTGCCTTCAGCTCCATGGTGCTCCCATACAATTATCTAATGCCCAGCAGGCAAAGGTGAAGATCAAAGGAGGGTCCAGGTGGGCAGGATCCAGTAGTGGTATGGAGGCAGGGAGCATCATCATCTACCCAGCTAGCAGGGATTTTCTGCTTTCCAGTTCCCTGAAGGAGAGAACGTGCAATGACGTCCTGGTGACATCAGACATTCTCCCACACCTAACGCACCAATGTCCGCCTACAGACCAATCCGCTTGCATTATGTAGTTTCTGGCTCACTGACCCCCAGCCATCGCTGGGGGTCAGACTTTTGCAGAGTCCTGCATCCCACCTGCCCCAGAGGAGAACTGGAGTCTCTGGGATGCTTGATCCTCATCCCTTGCTGACCCTCTGACATGCTGGGCTTGTTTCTGAACCTGAGTTGTCAGCACCAAGCTGAGTGCTACCGCTTGCGCCAGCAGGCATCAAGTGATCCTTATAAGTGGATGTTGACTCAGATCTCAGCCTTAACATAGAAACTGTCAGCAGATAGGCTGCATCCCACCTAGTCTGTTCTATTACCGCTAACAATTGTGCTCTATCATGTACTGCTGGCATTAGGTTGTATCCTTTTTCTTATGATGTTAACAGAGCTGCTTTCAATCAATCAGTTACTCAAAGTTTATTTAGTACAGTGCACTTTCTCATTAAGAATCAAGGCACTTTACATGTGAGACAGAAAACAAAGTTAAAATAGCATATAGCTATAAAACAGCAATAAAACTATCCCGGTGTTTCCATTATAACACAGCTAGCTCTTAATCAGGCTGAAAAGCTTGTCTAAATAAAAATGTCTTCTATTCCTTCTTGAAGGCTTCTACAGTGGTAAGATCTCTCATCGTATGAGAGAGAGAGTTCCAGAGGGTTGGTGCCATATAGAAAAAGGCATATGCATCAGATATTGCCAAGTGCACTCTTGGAACCTCTAATAATCTCTCGCTGGCTGAGTGAAGGGGACAAGCAGGGTGGTAGAGCTGAAGGAGATCTTACAGATAGCCTGGCCCCCTGACCGTGTAGGGCTTTATAGGTCAGCAAGCCGACCTCAAGGTGATCCACCACCTAACAGGCAGCCAGTGCAGAAAGCGCAGCACAGGTGTCATGTGACATGATCTGGACAGACCAGTCAACAACCTGGCTGCACCATTCTGCACTTGCTGCAGGCAGTGAGGATCAACCCTTGATAGCCCCAGGTAGAGGGCACTGCAGTAATTGAGCCACGAGGTCACGAAAGAATGAACCAGTGATGGCAGATCACCTGGGGGGTATCAGGTGCCTAATCCTAGTGATGTACCTTAGATGGTAAAAGGAGCTCTGAACCACGGCTGACACCTGAGGCTTAAGTTTCAAGCCACAGTCCAGAACCATGTCAAGATTCCTCACCCCAGACAATGTGAGCAGCTGGGAATCCCCAAGCCTAAGCCTAGAGACTCGACCAGATTGCTCACTCGCCCCCGGGTGACCAGCTTCCACCACTAGTACTTCAGTCTTGTCCCAGTTCAACCTCAGCCAGTTGGCTCTCATCCAGTCCTGGATCTCAGCAAGGCACTGATTAAACACCAAGACTGCCTCCTGCTGATTGAGTGCAAAAGACAGGTATAGTTGAATGTCATCTGCATAGCAGTGAAAACACAGCCTATACTGTCTTATAATGTCCCAGGGGCATCAATCACCCTTGATGGCTACTGCCTTTTCAGGCAAGATAGAGTTGGCAAACAGGGCGGGGGCTGTGCAATTTGCCTCAGAGACACCCTCAGGGCCATGCCCTACTCCAAGTGGAAACTGGGAAAATGTTCAAACTGTCACTGTCAAGATACTACTTGGACCCCATGGTAAATTGCTCACTGCTGTCACAGTTTATATTCCTCCATGGGAACAGGCACTGGGTTTCAATAGAATTATTGAATACATAACCCATATGCGCCAAAACCATGAAGTGGTACTACTAGGCGACTTCAATGTCAACTGGTTGGGCTCAAAAGCTGCTCCCTTTAAGGACACAATCTCCGCCATCAATATGTCACAACTGGCCGACTCACCCACTAAGGTCAATTACAAGACTAGCTCAAGCTCCTGCTGGACTGGATTCTAACCAATTGCCCAGAAAGAATCTCCAACACCTCTGTCCTGCCCGACTCGATGAGTGACCACTCCCCTATCCTCTATCTATGGTCACATAGGACTCCGAAGCTACCTGCTGAAACAGTTATGCATAGGGTTTTGAAAAAAGGACATCTTGAACATCTAAAGACACATCTTAGACAAACTGATTGGTCCCCTATTGACACAGCCCATACTGTGGACCAAGCCCTTGAGTACTTCACACACAGTTTAACACAGCTTGTGATAGCCACACCCCCCCCCTTAGGACACAAAAGATTAAGGGAGCAAACACTACCTGGATAACACCCTCCCTGTTTAACCTTATGGCCACCAGGGAAAACCTGTAGCATCATGTCTGGGCTACTGGGAAACAGACAGATTGGCAACGGTACAAAATCACCAGGAATGCCTGTACCAGGGAGAGTCATTCTGCCAAGATCTGCCACTTCCAAGAGGAGCTCCCTAACTCCTAGGGGATGGCAGAATGTTTTGTGGAAATATGAGAGACCTCATGGACATGACCAGCAAGTCATCCCCATCCATGCTCTCTGTAAATGGGGAAATCACCCAGGACTCCAACGTGATCGCCAGCACTTTTAACTTGGCCTTCTCAAACCTAAGTGGCATACTACCATCTGATTTCTTTGATGTGCTAGCGCCTTCTACCACGGAGCACAAAGAAGGCACACATCAAGCCCACCCCTCTTCTATTTTAGGACAGTCTCTAAGCAAAAGGCCAGAAAATATTTGCAGCGGGTGCTTGTGAAGTCAAGATTTAGCAGTGACTCTCTCTACCAAAGATTTTAAACCTCACTCTTGAAGAGTTCTAACCCCTTAGCTGAATTCCTCAAGCTCTTCCTCTGCCAAGGTCAGTTCCCTGAGAAATGAAAGGCAGCTGTAGTCACCCCATCTTCAAAAATGGTGACCGTGCCCTCCATACAAACTACTGCCTAATCTCAGTCCTCCCCCCCTTTCGAAGGCATTGGAAAGGATTGTGTCAGACCAGCTTACCGGGTATCTAGAGAAATACAAGATCCAGTGCCCACAACAGCACACTTTCTGTAAAGCACACAGTACCACCGCTGCCCTGCTCGAATTCTCCAACTACATTCACAATGCAATTGATCGAGGCCACTTAGTGGGTGTGAGTTACATTGATCTCACTAAAGCTTTCGACATGGTAAACCATACCATGCTGCTAAACTTACACTCTGCCACTAGACTTTTGCCCGAAACCATATGCTGATTCAGTAACTATCTGGAGGACAGATCCCAACAAGTCAAAATAAATGGGGTCCTCTCTGACAGTCACCCAGTTTGCTCTGGTGTTCCTCAAGGCTTGATACTAGGTCCATTACTCTTTATCCTGTTCCTTAATAACTTCCCTGAGCAAAGCTCCACCAACATCTTACTCTCTGCAGATGGTGCAGTTATTTTCTCCAGCCAACCAGACCTGCATCGCCTGAAGACCCAGCTCCAACTTGATTTTGCGTCTGTTGAGGACTGAATCTCAAAGCACAAACTCATTATGAACTACAAAAAAACAAAAACTATGCTTTTCAGTAACACCCACAACAAACCTAAGTTGCACAGGCTTACCATCTGGAACAGTCGGGGGGGGGGACACACTTGAGCCAGTCCTATATTTCAAATACCTAGACATAACCCTTGATAGTTCACTGTCCTATGCCACCCATTAGATCAACTTGCTAAAGCAGTAAATGCTAGGATTGGTCTACTATGCCGGCACAGACATTGCCTAACCTCCGATGCCCTCCGACTTGTGATCAACAGCTCCATAATCTCCATTATTGACTATGGACTAGTTATATATAGTCGCAATGGACACTGTGCTCAAAAGGATCAACCTAGCCATTAATAAAGCTTGCAGATTAATCACGGGTGCACACCGCCTCACCCATACTTGTGACCTATATGAACAAACAAATTGGTTGAACCTCATGGGACAAGTAAAATACCAGACCTGTCTCCTCGCAAAAAAAGCCTGTCTTGGACTAACCCCCCCCCACTAGTAATACAATATCTTCTTAAACAAGCCTTCAACCCACATACAACCCAAGGTATGTCAAGACAAGCACTTCTCATACCTTTCTGCCGCACTACACCGGCACAATGCTCTTTTGCTTACCGGGCGCCATCCTGGCTAAATTATCTACTAGCCACTATCCTGTCAGTACCCAAGTTGGGCCCTTTCAAATATAAACTCCACTAACACCTTACTGCACTTAGATGGGGAAATCTCACCCTGTAGCCTCTATTGCCTAAGGCCGGCCTCTATTTCTCTGTACCCCTACCCCTACCTCTATGCTACTGCAGCCCAACTGCCTAGCTCCCTACCGCTTGTTTAGCATAGACCTGTATCTTGTCCACCATCCCACCCCTTGTAAACATAAACCTGTATCCTGTCCATCATCCCCATCCCTCCTGTCTCATTTCCCCCACTCCGCTGTCCATGTCTCCCTAGACCAGTCCTCTCCCATGGTCTTCCTCCCACCTCCTGTCCTTTTTCCTGATTCCCCTGACATTCCCCCTCCCCATTCCTTTTTCTCCTCTCGCCTCAAACAACAAGGCCATTGTTGGCTGCTCTATGTTCACCTATTTTATTCTTATTCCAAAATGCATTTTTAGTGTCTGCCCTTTAGTGCCTGTCAGAACATTGTATTCTTGTTATTGTAACACTCTGGTGCTAATTGTTTTATTATATTGTATAATTTTATATTTTATTGTCTCTTTCGACATGGAACTTCTGTAAAAGAGCCTCAGGCTCAAAGGTATTGTAATCTGAAAACAAAAATAAATGAAATAAATAAATAAATAAATAAAATGGTGGTAGCATATACACTGTGAACAACATGGGGGAAAGAATGGAGCCCTGTAGGACCCCACATTGGAGGGGCAGGGATACATAGATACATAGACAGTGTCGGCAGAGAAGGGCCTATGGCCCACCCAGTCTGCCCATTTGAGCTTGTAAGTTCAGTTTATGTTTTCCAAGAAGTCTGTTGCCCCTTACCCCTGACCTCCAGAATTCCTTTATGCCCATCCCATGCATTCTTAAATTCCGCGATTGTTTCAGCTGAGGAAAAAATTCCTGACACCACCTGCTGAGTCCTCCCAGTAAAGAATGAGTGAAACCAGCTGACAACTGTACCAGCCAGTCCACAACAGACCTGCAGGCACTCCAACAATACCCTATGGTCCACGGTGTCAATTAGCACCAAGAGATCGAGGAGGATAAGGATGAAATGCTTCTGCCAGAGAACAGACAGAACACCAGGAGGAAGGAGCTACTGGTATAACTAAAACTTCTCTACTGGGACTAAGAACTAGAACACTTGTACTGGGACCTTCAATTTTAGGGTAAAAAAAAAAGAGTTAGTGTGTTTGTGAGAGGTAGTTGAAGTAAATTATCTGTTATCTGTGTTATCTGTATACTTATCTAGGTGCTTGTCACAGGTGTCAGAAGGGAATTGTTATTTGAGAAATTAACTAAGTGTAGAAAGATTTGCAAAGTAGGGGGAGTGACTTAGCTAGAAGGAGCCAGGCTAAAACCAGATTTAAACACTGCCCTAGATAGCTTCTGCCAGAGAACAGACAGAACACCAGGGGGAAAGAGCTACTAGTATAACTAAAACTTATCTACTGGGAATAAGAACTAGAACTTTTGTACTGGGACCTTCAATTTAGGGTAAAAACCAGAGTGTTTGTCAGAGGTGTAGTTGAAGTATTATTATCTATTATCTGTGTTATTTGTGTACTTATCTAGGTGCTTGTCACAGGTGTCAGAGGGGAATTGTTATCTGAGAAATTAACTAAGTGTAGAAAGATTTGCAAAGTGGGGGAGTGGCTTAGCTAGAAGGAGTCAGGTTAAAACCAGATTTAAACACTGCCCAAGATAGCTTCTGCCAGAGAACAGATAGAACACCAGGAGGAAGGAGCTACTGGTATAACTAAAACTTATCTACTTGGACTATATTGCCCTCTTTCCTCCCTCCCCCCCCACCCTAAACTAGTTCTACTTTTATAGGCACAGGATTTAACTGACAACAGGAACTTCCTATTTGGGAGCAGGAAGTGAGTGATCACAGGGCCACCAAAGACTCACCATCCTAGAATGGCAAGAGTAGCTCTCCGCCCCCCCCCAGCTGCTGAAGGTCTGACTCTGAGCAAGTAAGGAGACTACTGAGAAATATTGGAACTTCTTGTCTCAGAACAGGAAGATCAGGAGCTAAAAGGGAACAGAAGCAGTAAGTAAGTAGGGAGAGAAAAAAAATAAACAAACAGAGGAAAGGGTAAGTATTCCAAACAACAATTAGGGGGCCAGAAAAAAGACATAAAGGGAGTGGTGCAGTGCAATGGCTGTGGAGCAGCAGTCTTCTGGGAGATGTTCTGGAGGATGCAGTGTTGTCCCATCTGCAGGCACCTCTCTGGGCTGAAGGAGGAGGTTGCTAATCTCCAGGCTGAGTTGGCCAAGATTTGTGGGACCTCCTCTCCCACCCAGGGACCACCAGGGTCACTGCCATTGCCTCAGAGGTTGCCAAGAAAGAGAAGCGGTTGAATGACAGTGGGCTCAGGGAGGGTGAGGGTAGTAGAACAGAGGTGCATCCCTCCAGCTGTACCTCTCCACAATTTCTATGCCATTCTGGAAAAGTGTGGTTTCTCTATGGAGGCACTCACAGTGGAGACCAAGGAGGATGCTGGGAACCTCTACAAAGGAGACCCACAGGAGGGTGGTATGGGACCCCACAGGGGAAGGAAACAACTCCTGGTGGGGGATTTCATTATTAGGAAGGTAGAACTGGGGAGGAAGGGGAGAGGGAGGTAAGGTGCCTGCCTGGCACCATGGCTTGAGGGACAGGAGCGAATCCTCAGGATCGCAGGAGCAACTGCACAGGGATGGAGCTGCATGTCATTGTCCACCTAGGGACAAATGACCTGGCTAAGAAAGGGATCAGAGCAGTACAAGAAGCATTTGTGGAGATGGGACGGGGCCTTAGAAAAATAGCACACATGGTAACCTTCTCAGAGGTGCTGCCTATCTGTGGCACGGGTGAGGCTAGGGTGCTCCACACCATGGGATTCAATCAGTGGTTGAAAAACTGGTGCAGAGCTCAGGGATTTGGCTTCATTGGGGACTGGGGGGCTACGTGGAGGGATGCAGGCCTATACTGGTGTGATGGTCTGCATCTGTCCAGGAGGGGAACCAGGATCCTAGGTGATAGGTTTAAATACTTCATTGGCAAGCATTTAAACTAGCCAAGGGGGAGGCACTGGAAAGGAGCAGGAAATCCTAGCCCCCAAAAATCAGGATACTAAGTGAGGTAGACACCAACATAGAGATGTCAATAGGGAGAAGCACAGGGATAAATGGAGAAAGTGACAAACGCAATAAGGACAGGGATGGGGAAAAAGGGTAAGGCCATCAAGAAATGGAGGTAATGAGTACCAACGCCCGTAGTCTGGGCAACAAGCTCCCTGAACTGGTGGCCTTGATGGAAGAGGGATGCCTGGATATTGTAGCACTCACAGAAACATGGTACACAGAGAACCATGACTGGGATGTTAACATACCAGGGTTCACAACCTACAGGAGAGACAGGGATGGCAGAAGGGGGGTAGCTCTCTATGTAAGGGAAGAGATAAAAGCAACTGAACAAAAGAGTAAACAGGGAGGAGAGGAGGCACTGTGGGTCACCTTAGAGACTGGAAATGGCACCACAATCCACACAGGGGTTATATACAGACCCCCATCTCAGGGGGAGGGAATGGACAAGGATATAATAGAAGGCATACTTAGGATGGCAGAGAAAGGGGAGATACTGTTGATGGGGGACCTTAATATGCCAGATGTTAACTGGAGCACCTTTGCCGCAGCCACATCCAAAAGCAGGGCCATTCTTGATGCCCTTCAGGTGGCATGCCTCAGACAGATAGTTTTGGAACCTACTCATGAGGGAGCAATTTTAGACCTCGGACTCTCAAATGGGGACAGTGAGAGGATCTCAGATCTAGAAGTGGGTAGCCATTTGGGAACAAGTGACCACTAAACAGTGTGGTTCACGATAAACTCAGCTACAGAGTCAAGCCATACAAAAGTGTGAGTTCTGGACTTCAGGAGGGCTGACTTTGGCAAGATGGGAGAGTGCCTTAGAAAAGCACTAGCAAACAGGCTAGAAGGAGGGGTGGAGCAACAATCGGGAAATATCAAAACTGCCATCACAGAGGCAACAAGCCTTTGTGTGAAGCAAATAAACAAATCAAAATGAAAGAAAAAGCCACTATGGTTCTCAAAAGAAGTGGCGGTGAAGGTTAGGGAGAAAAAGATAGCATTTAGGAAGTATAAGGAAACACAGAAGGAGCAGGACAGAGAAATGTACCAGTTAAGGCAGAAGGAGGCAGGGAGGGTAGTCAGAATAGCAAAGGCACAAACAGAGGAAAAGATATCCAACTCGGTTAAGAAGGGGGATAAAACCTTTTATAGGTATATCAGGGAGCGTAAAAAGACAAAGGGAGGGATAGTGAGGCTGAATAGAATGGATGGTGGGTGGGCAGAGTTACAGTGAAAATGCAGAGTTACTGAATGAATGCTTCTGTTCAGTATTCGCAAAAGAGGAAGTGGGGGAGGTGCCTAATCCAATTAACTGAAACACTCTGGATAGGGGGGTCGATCCCAGTCCTTTCACAGAAGAAAGGTTTCTGAAAGAACTCCTAAAACTGAAGGTGGACAAAGCAATGGGGCCAGATGGAATTCACCCAATAATTCTAAAAGAATTAAGCAGAGAACTAGTGACACCACTGACTACCCTTTTTAACAAATCATGGGAGGATGGTGTGGTACCTGAGGATTGGAAGAAGGCTGATGTGATTCCACTTCACAAAAGTGGGACCAAGACAGTGGCAGGAAACTACAGACCTGTCAGGTTGACCTCTGTGGTAGGGAAAGTGATGGAATCACTTCTGAAGGAAAGAAATGATGAGTACCTAGAGGCCAGTGGGGCACAGGACCCAAGGCAGCATGGGTTCACAGCAGGAAGGTCATGTCAGACAAATCTAGTTGATTTCTTTGACTGGGCGTCCAAAGTAGTAGACCAGGGAGGGGCTGTGGACATGGCCTACCTAGACTTTAGCAAGCATTTGACACAGTCTCACACAAAAGATTAGTAGTCAAATTAACCAGCCTGGGAGTGGGTCCCAGGGTGGTAGCCTAATAAAACATTGGTTGAACAACAGGACACAGAAGGTAATTATAAATGGAGTCCACTCTGAAGAAAGAGGGGTTACTAGTGGTGTACCGCAAGGTTTAGTACTGGGTCCAGTCCTTTTTAATGTCTTTGTAAGTGACATTGCAGAGGGACTGGAAGGAAAAGTGTGCCTCTTGACAGATGACACAAAGATCTGCAACAGGGTTGATACACAAGGAGGCGTGCAAAGTATGAGAAGGGACTTGGCAAGGTTGGAGGAATGGTCAGAAGTATGGCAGCTTGGATTCAATGCAAAGAAGTGCAAAGTAATGCACCTGAGAAACAAAAACCCAGGGGAAGATTACACAATGGGAGGGAGGTAGTAACAACAACAAAAATGGAAAGGGACCTGGGGGTAATCATATCAGATGACCTTAAGGTTGGCAAGCAATGTGAGAAGTCAGTGGGGAGGGCTGGGGGGATACTGGGATGTATAGGGAGAGGCATCACCAGCAGAAAACAGGAAGTTGTTATCCCCCTGTACAGGCAGTTGGTGAGACCCCATCTGGAGTACTGCATCTAGTTCTGGAGACTCCATCTCCACAAGGACATAGACAGGATGGAGGCAGTTCAGAGGAGGGCAACTAAAATGGTGCAGGGTCTGCAAGAGAAGCCATATGAGGAGAGACTAAAGAAGCTTAATATGTATACCCTTGAGGAAAGGAGGGAGAGGGGGGGACATGATAGAAACGTTTAAGTACCTCAGTCGAATCAAAAAAGTCCAAGAGGGTAGCATCTTTCAGAAAAAGAGATGTGCAAGAACAAGGGGACACAATTTGAAGATAGAGGGGGGATGGCTTAGGGGCAATGTGAGGAAGTATTTTTTCACAGAGAGGGTGGTGGACACATGGAACAGCCTTCCTGAGGAGGTTGTGGGGTCTAAAACTGTGGGAGAATTCAAGAATGCATGGGACAGACATCAGGCAAATTTTGTGGGGGGTAGGAAGAAATAGGCTGTTGGTTAAACAGGATCTGCAGCTTATCCTCTAGGTAGGAAATGGGCAGACTAGGTGGGCCAGGTGGTCCTTATCTGCCATCAAAGTCTATGTTTCTATGCCTTCTTCTGTACCTCACCACCAGGAGATCATCAAGAACCCGTGCTTGCATCTTCCTGAAACCCAACTGGAGAGAGTCGTAGATGTTGTGAGTTGACAAATGGGTTTCCAGTTGAAGGGCACTTTCTCAATAACCTTTCCACAAAGGAAGGTTAGAGACTGGTCTGTAGTTGGCCAGGCAGTCCGGGTACAGTGATGGTTTCTTTAGGAGTGGTCTAACAACCGCTTCCTTCAGGAGCCCAGGAAAGACCCCTGTCACTAGAGAGCACCCTGGCTAAGACAGGGCCGATGACCTCAACATAGCCCACTAAGAGGCGTGTTGGGCTCAGGTCTAAACTACAGCAGGTTAGCCTCAACTCTTGGATGAGCCTCACAACATCCATGACCGCCACCTGGTCGAGTCGAACCAGGCAGACCAAAGGCCTGTGATCCCCGGCCCACCACTGCACGCCCACTCAGAGGGTGCTGACCTGATGGAGGCACCTCATCAGCAAAGAACAGAGCAAACTCATCACACCTTTTTGTGAAAAGCTCTCCGGACTGGTGACAGGCAAGACTACATAGCCTGTCAACAGTCTGGAAGAGTTGAACTGGTCTGTTAGTTGCTGCAGCAATTTCCCTGGACAGGAACTATGCCTTCTTACGGGAGATTGCTGATTGATAGTCCCTATAATAAGACTTCAATAAAAGCTCATCCTCCCAGGATTGGAATCTCCGCCAATGTCGCTCCAACCTTTGATCCCTCATTTTCAACTCCCTGAGAGTTCCATCATACCAAGGGGAACCCTGGTGTGAAGTGAGTGGCTGAACATGGACAGGTGCAATCGAGTTGAGGGCTTCAGTCACAACCCTGTTATAGGTTGCAACCAGCTCCCACGGCTCATCGCAAGCACCAGTCATACCTGATAGGTCCAGCACTGCCATCAGATCCTGTGGCGTCAAACCCCTTAAAGAGTGGTACTGGACCATCTTCATAGGAGAGAGTCTTTTTGGGGGGCATCAGATGAGAACCTCACAGAATGGTTGTCCGACCATGTAACTGGTTCCACCATGAGATCAGTGGTCTCCAGTCCCAGTGAGAAGATGAGGTCCAAAGAGTGACCATGTACATGGGTTGCAGAGGTAACAACCTGTGTAAGGCCCAACGAAGACATTAGTTGGAGGAAATCGTGCCCAAATTGCGAGAGTTTGTTGTCAACCCAGGCATTGAAGTCACCCAGAATAATCCATCTGGGTGACTCCAACACCAGCATGACGACGAAGTCTGCAACTTCCTGCAAGAATTCCCTCTCATGCCCCAGAGGACGGTAGACGAGAAGGATCCTGCAACCCACACCTCAACCCCCTGTACTGACACGTAGTCAAAGGACCTCGTTGTTCCCACTGGGAAAGCTGAGAGGTTCAAGTCAGATTTGAAACAAATTGCCACACCCCCACCCCTATGATCCTTTCTTGGGGGCAGTTCACTACCGAGTACTCAGTTGGAACTGTCGATTCTAATACTGGAATGGCATTTTCATCCAGCCAGGTCTTTGTAATGCAAGCCAGATCAGATGTTAAAACAAGATCAGCAATAATTGTCATCTTGTTCTCTATTGATCTAGCATTACATAGCACTGTCCAAGAAGGGTAGGTAGTTGAGGCTAGACCAGCTATCTGCCCACTAACTGTGGAGCCCTTGCGTATGGGCACAAGGCAGGAAAGACCCCTTTCCTGAGCCTATTTTGCCCCAAGGAGCCTGCTTAGTTCCACCACCTCGATCCGCCCACCCCAGCCCTATTCCCCATCATAGGCCCTGCTAATCCCCACTTTCTTCCCTTACAGACTATCCCCAGTGCCCTACATCTTCTATAGGTCTCAGCTGGTAATGGGAGTCAAAGGATGCGAGCTGCGGAGGCCCAGAAGGGAATAGAACGCTCTCGAAGGGACTGCTGACCAACACATAACAACTAAATACACTCCCAAATAAAGACTGAACTGATGATGAAGTCATCCCAAGGTCTTCCCTGACTGTGATTCATGATACTGAAGAGGCAGATGGCTCTGACATTGAAGTTGGCACCGAGCATGGTGTCAAGGGCGGTGCTGGCCATGGTGATGGGGATGACCCTGTCTCTGAGACTGTCGTCAATTGTGAGTCCAGTGCCAGAGGCTGTGCCAACTTGGGTTTGGATGGTTGCCCAGAGGCAGAGTTTTCCCCAGAGCCACTGGATGTCACTGTCACAGGTGAGGACTGGGATCACCCTGTGGGCTCTGTATGGTTCTGTTCTCCTCGCCTAGGGGTTCCCCCCATGTGCACCAGTTGGGTCACTCCTCCAATGCAGAAGGAAACCTTTTGGTCAAATATGCTAGGCCATCCCCTTGGGCAAGGCCCCTTCTGCAGTTGCAGCCCAGGCTGAGGCCCTTGAGACCAGGAGTCTTGACACCCTCTAACAGAGTATCACCATTTCCTGGAGAAATTGTCTTCATTCATAGGCCCTGAAGGACCATTAATGTGGGAGCAGCACTAGCATTTTATTGGTACCCTAGAGAACTGCCATAGGGAGTGGACAGGCCCAAAACAGGCCCTTTTCCTTGATACTTATGGTTCTTGGAGTTGGTGCTTCATCTCCATCGACAGCCTCCTCAGAGGACACTGAAACATCTGTCCACCTTACTTCAGCTGCTGAGTATGTCTTGTACCAGTGATTCTTGGTGGAGATGCTCCAGTCACTCAACTTAACGTGCTTTTACAAGCTGCAATCCAGCAGCATTACTGCTTGGACTCTTTAGAGTCCCCAGTCTTGATACTACTGTCATTCCCCAATGGTCTAGAGCCTTTGAGGAGGCATCCAGGGCAGTAAAGCATCCCTTCTCCAATCCAGCCATCCCCAGGGACCTCCTCACATTGTATCACACACTCCAAGTGTCTGCTGGTACTATACTTCACCCTTCTTTGGGACTTGAAGTATTGTGGACACTGTCGGGTGATAACGCTTTGCACGTGACCGACCTTTAGAGGTAGATTCTGCTCAGATGGATGCACTTCTCAGAAAGGCTTTTTCCTTGGCACGTACACCAATGTACATTTCTGCACACCAGGCACATATGGTGACCTATGACTATTGTTTGTGGTTGCAATTAAGCACGCTCTTAGTTACACTGCCACAGAGCAAGACAGTCAGTTAGGCAGGCAGCCCATTAACCTTTCTGCCCAGGCTCTTTTGGACATCTTGCAGTCCAAACAAGATGGCCTCCAGGTTGGCAGGGACTGTAGTCTGCATCAGGTGGATGGCTTGGCTTTGCCTCTTCTGATTGTCACCTTTTGCCCAGTGTAAGGTGCTTAACTCGCAGTTCTGGTGTCTCATTTCTTCTCCCCTAGGATCAGGTGGGAACTGTCTGGAAACCCTCCTGGTTCTATGCCACAGGAGTCTCCTCAGCCTTTACCAGTCTCAATTTTCTCCAGACCTGTAAAAAGTCCTTGCTCTCAGGTGTTCTTCCCCACACAGAGTGCTTAGGGTATCTGTTAACATCAGGGTGAGCCAGCTCTTCCCTCAGTAAGAAGGGAACTCTTGGTATCAGACCCGTAAGTGGGAATCAATGGTGAAGACTGATTCTTGGAAAATATGAAAGTTACGTACTTACTGTTACTGTTGATCTTCCAGAATATCTTCACCATTGATTACCACATCTGCCCACCATCCCCCACTCTAGCAGAATCAGGGCCTCTGGGCAGCTCACCATGACAGTGCTGGCTGGCACCACTTATCAACAGGGCATCTCCCCAGGTGGACTCCCCAAGGAGTAGTTTTTTTTAAGGGTGGATTTTGGGACCCATTGCTGGGTACCCACTCCCACCAAAAATAAAAATTCAAACTGAGGTGAGGATTCCTTTTCAGGGGCCTCATACAAACCAGAAATCATTCTATCCTGAAAGACACAGTGGTTTGATCTCTTCTAAAGAAGGCGAATTTAAATCTGGACAATTTTGTGAGTTATAGACCTATCTGTAACTTAGCTTTTTTTTGATAAAGTTATTGGGAAAGTGGTGGTGGTGTGGCTTAGGGAGCACCTGTAGGAATTCTCCATCTATGAGCGATTTCAATCTGTATTCCATTCTTGGCACAGCGCTGAGACAACCCTTGTTAGGGTTTTAAATGATTTGCTCCTTGTGAGGGATTGTGGGGAGGTTTCTTTCCTGGTCATTTTGGATTTATCATCTGCATTTGATAATGTGGAACATGTGGAGCTGTTGGAGCATATGAGGAGATTTGTTGGTGTGGTAGGACAGTCTTTGACTGGTTCCAGTCATTCCTTAGCAATCGCCATCAGTTGGTGATTTGGGGGAAATTTCTGTCTTGTTCCTCTATAGCTGACTGTGGTGTTCCTCAGGGTTCCAGCCTGTCTCCTCTTTTGTTCGCAGAGTTCATGCTTCCACTTGGAGATGTGATCTGGAAGAATAGCTTAGATTTTCACTGCTATGCAGATGATACCCAGCTATATCTTTTGTTTAAACCTGGATGTGACAGGGCTGAATAAAACCTTGTCCCATTGAAAGATTTGTTATGTAGAAAGAGTTAAAAGCAAGGATCTGTTTTATCCTCTACTGTTCTGTCTCGTCTGTTTGACTGTGCAGTCAAATTTTGTAGTGAGATCTAGGAATTGGCCACTCTGATGGTCTCACTATCCCCTTCCCGCTATCTCTCTGCCTTCACTTACTATTTCTATCTTTTCTTCCCCCTTGTGTATCTGAAGTTATAAAATATGTGTGAATCCTTATATGAAACTGGGATCCTTTGGTTTGAAAATGTATATGGTTATATTGTTGAAATGGTTGCAAAACACTATTTGGAGCTCAAGGGGTTAACCTGAGATGCTGCTTTGCAAACTCTTTGCAGAGCTGTGAACAGGAGGTCAGTTCTGGGTCACCATGCACTGTTTTGTTGTACCTGCAAGGAAGAGAAACTGACAAGAACATTTTCTGAAAAACAGGATGTCTTCTTAATGAGTTCCCAGACAAAGACCTATAAAAAGAGCAGCAATACTTCTCCTAGAGAGAGAGAGAGAGAGAGAGAGAGAGAGACTGAAACTTGAAATCAGAGATATCCTCAGATGTAGGACATTGTTTTCTGTGTTTGTACTGCCTTTATAAACAGTTATACTGAAAATTTTTATTTTTCATTTTACTGTTACTGGAAAAAATAAAATGCTACATGCAAAGTTTACAACTGCTCCTGGTCATCCTATGCTTCCTGACTTGTGCCTCGACAACACTGGACAGGGCTCCTCGGTGAGGGTGCTTGAGAATGCTCTACTAGAGATCAGTGGGTGGGTAGGTGGATGGCTAACAGTGGACTGAAGCTTAGTCCCAGAAAGACTGAACTGTTGCTGGTGGGATCAGATTGTCTTAGGTCTTCCACTTTAGAGAGCCTAGCTTTCTCCAGATTTTGGGGCGATAGACTCCAGGATAGGCAGGTTGTTTGCAATCTAGGGAGTTCATTTGACCAGGGTCTGACCCTTGTGCCTCAGATGTCGGCAGTGGTCAGAAATGGCTTCTATCATTCAAAGAATATAGCACGATTGCATCCTTACTTTGCCTGAGATGATCTGTTAACACTTGTGCATGCTTTCCTTGTCTCATGCCTCGACTACTGCAATGTGCTTCTACCAGGGCCTTCCATCAGGTCAGATCCACTGTCTCCAGCTAGTGCAGAATGTAGCAACTAGCCCTGTTACATCTGTAAAGAGAAGTAATCATATCACTCCAGCACTACACCCTGCAATGGCTTTCTGTGAGATGGCAGATTGACTTTAAAAATTTTCTACTTATGTATAAGGCCCTAAACAGTCTGGGATCCCAGTACCTTAGTGGGCTCATTGCAACCAGGCCCAGTATCCAGGAGCTACCTTCTACTGGCTGTTGGTGGTTCCAACGTCAAAACTAAAATTAGCTGGTGATAGAGCATTCTCTGTAGTGCCCCATTACTATGGAATGCCTTATCTCCGGATATTCATGTTGCCCCGCCGGTTACCATCTTTAAAAAGTAAACTGAGACCTGGCTGTTTTCTCAGGCTTTTTTGGACACTGGATTGTTATGTGGTGCACAGTCTTTTTAATTCTTTGTATTTATTTTGCATGTAAAACATTATAAATAATTCCATGTAGTGCAATTTACAGCATATTAGTACCCAGTACTATCATGGCAGGTGAGCAGTCGCATTGCCTACATATGATACTAGATAGAGGAGTTATCTTGTAGCAAATGCTATTATATCAAAACAAGAGAGTTTTAACATAAGGCTATTATGCCATCCAGTGCTTGGGTGGTAAAAGACATAATATATACAAATGGTTGAATGTAACTGGCTAATCCCATTCACCAAATAATAACCAATCCAACTCAATCATTTGTCCTGGGTCTATGATTAAATCCCAAGCCCCTGCATACAAATTTGCAAGTGTAATCCCTCACCCCTGCCTTTTTAGCAAAATGATAGGTGGCATGCTGTTGAAGCTGACAGCAGTATCTTGTGGGGACTGGGTTCGGGGAGGATGAGGTTACTCAGCACAGGGGGACCTAAGTTTGGCTACTCTGCACAGGGGCACCCCAGTAAATCCAAACACAGGAAGCAATAACTGTAATGTCCAGAACCAGGAATGGATTCTTCAGTGTGGCTTTTATTCACATACTAGCTGAACAAACAAAGCATAGACGGACCCCCATGGGGCTACATTTCCTGGTAATGCAGATTAGAGACTACAGAACACTTTATCACCATTTCCAGCCCTCAGGCTCTACAGAACCCACTAGGCACACAGCCGGACTTGCAGCTTTGGGTACACAGCCCGACTTGTACACACCCAGGTTTTCCCAACTGGCTCGGCTCCCCATGACCCACTTGATCTCTGCGTCCATTGGAAGAATGAACCAATTATACCATTCGCACACGGTCCATTGGAAGAATGAACCAATTATCCCATTCACAGTCCATTGGAAGAATGAACCAATTATCCCATCCACGGTCCACTGGAAGAATGAACCAATTATCCATCCACGGTCCATTGGAAGAATGAACCAATTATACCATTCGCACACAGTCCATTGGAAGAATGAACCAATTATCCCATTCACAGTCCATTGGAAGAATGAACCAATTATCCATTCACAGTCCATTGGAAGAATGAACCAATTATCCCATTCACAGTCCATTGGAAGAATGAACCAATTATCCCATCCACGGTCCATTGGAAGAATGAACCAATTATCCTGTCGTGGCTCCCCACACCACACTAGAGTCTGCGACTCCTAGAGAGAATTTTCCTTACAATCCCATGTCTGGGTACTGCCCCCATCACTGGCCAAGTGCATGAGGCAAAGTAGAAACCACAGAAGAAATCCATAGAGGTGGACCTGATCACTAAAGATGGGGGGCACCCACCTCCAGCTCCCACAGCCCATACCCGGCCATTTCTCTGGAAAAACTGAGCAATTCCTTTGCTGAACTTCTAAATGTAGATTAAGTGTAGACGTCTGTCACATCTCCTCCACATATTATTTGCATCTCACAAAACTCTGGGATTTGACACTACTTTTACTTGCTTGACCCATTTCTCTAGGCTTCCCAATATGTAGTTCAATCCCTAGATTTTCACACAAGTCCCAGGGTGAAGAAAACATATGCCCTTTTTGGCAGAGCAGACACTCACCCTTATGTTGCAGGTGCCCCACAGGCGACTCACAAATCTTCCATTTTCCAAAATAAATCTTGGACTAAACAGGCAGCTTTTCCTTACACTAGCAGAATTAAGGGGATTGCCCCAGGAATCTGCTGGTAATCTTTACATCCCCCCCAGAGGGAGGAGGCACTGAGACCCGAACAGCGGTCTCCACCACTTGAGTACAACTTCACTCACTCAAGCCAAACTGCAGACTCTCACTTTTAAAATTCCCAACGTTCTACCTAACTCCCTTTGCTGCAGATTCCAATGTGGCTTATGCAGCTGCGAAAGTTCTATTGGTAATGTCATCCCTCAGTCTCAGCTGAGACTGAGAACAGAGTGAGACAGTATGAAACCCATTTAACTGGAGCTTCAAGCTGCCTTCCTGCCTACCACTAGGTCTTACTGGGATTCTAGTAACCCGGGTAACAAGGGGTTACCTCGCCTTGACCAGGAAAATGATTGTCCGCAGTCATTATTTACCCGGCCTTAGACCATCCCACCCTATGTGTTACCTGCGGAGGGGGGTGATCAGGCCCCCTCCTACCATGTGCAAGCACAGGCAGGCAACACTAAGGGCCTAGAGGCCTTTAGCTGACATATCAGCCTGTACACTATCCACTTACTATGGACACCCAGTGGCTCTTGTAGAACTATCTAGAGCATAGCCCTGATAGATCAGCACTGCGATCCCAATGGCCACTCAGAACCACAGCCTGTCTATCCCCCCTAACCCTCTAGGGAAAACCTATCTGCCTTTAACCTAATACCCCCAAAACAAAAACAACCCGGAGACCTCCCCGACCTTGTGCAACCTGCAACCACACACCATTAAAATACCACATTACTGCCTCCTCCCTACCCCCACAACCACACCTGTGGAAGGAAAGGGTTAATACAGTAACCATAACAATAACACCACAGTACTTTAAATTTCTACACAATAAAGCACTGATGAGGAACTCCGATGAGCCCCTCCTCCTCTTCTTGTCTTCTCTTCTGTCTTCCCAGGAACACCTGTAAGGAAAAGAAAGACAAAACACAATCCTAATCTGCATACACAGTCTACCTAGAACCCTACCATCAAAACACTGAAAAATCCCAAAAGATTTTTAGAAAAAAAAAGGTAGAAAAACAGTATTTACATTAGAAATCATGACATTTACAATACACATTTGGGGATGGAGTGCCTAAAAGTCCCAACTAGTGACCGCAATGCCTGAAGGCTAGTCCAATAAAGAGTCTCTCCTGGGCCGGAGCCTGGTGAAGCACAGTTCTAACAGGCCAAATTCCCGAAGGGGAGAGTCTTTGCGGACAGTTCACACATTTTGAAGTCTGTTAGTGTAGGGTGTGTACTGCAATGTTATAAAGATAGAAAAGTTCGGACTTACCAGCCACTTGTAGTACAAAATTCGGCACCGACCTGCACCTCTGATGAAGACTCTCCCTGGCAGCATTTCTTCCGATACAGCTGGGCGGACATCTTCCGGGAACCACAGGAGGGCACATCTGGGAACAGCTGGGTTGATGTCATCTCTGGAGACGGAACCTTAGAACAGGAACAAAAAGAAAACAGCTGGTCCGACGTCATCCGATTACCAGGCGATGAACAGGATACAGCTGGGATGGTGTCTCTCTGGATATGAAGTCATCTGGTGGGCCAGTCGATGGTTTCTGGGAAGGACAGTACACTGTAGACTAATGAATGTGGGGCACCTGAGTCCTGGATGTTCATATTGGTGGATCAAGAAATGCACTTCACAGTCTGGTGTGGAGTATTGACTACCACTGCTCGGCTCTCTCATTTTGTAGGCACGGGCTTGTTGCTGAGAGGTCCTTGCACTGAGGCCAATAGTACCCGGGGGTCAGGGCTTAATTATTACCCCATCTGGGTGCACATAATTCACACAGTGGGAGATTTCACGTCCCTCTCCGTCCACTATTCTCAGTCTGTCTATAAACAGTGTCCTGCCTCTCTTCCACTGGGTATACTTTTCGTGGAACAGTCTATTCTTTACATGCTTGTTGGCCCCAGGATGCACACTTTTCATTGCTTCATCCCAGATTCAGGATTTCCTGCAGTTCTCAATCTCCTCCCAGACTTTCCGAGGAAAGGTAGGAAAGGTCATACCATAGATCTCATTTGCCTTTCTACGAACCAGTCTCTCCTCTTTACTTGCTTTGGTTAATCTGAGACCGCTGGCCTGGCTTGGGGGTGGCCAGATCTGGTTCTGCCAGTTTTGCATCCTTAAAGAAAGTAGAAACGGATCCCTGACTTCTTCCTCCTGTAAAGCCAGGGCAGTGGCATCACCACTCTCTTCCATACATTCCTCCGAGGCAAGATCTTGAGGCTGTGTACCCATTCCTTTTTCACAAGGTCACATAGGTTCCCCTTATCTTCCTCTTCACTGAGGATCTGAGCCCAGGAGTGAGCAGTCATTCTCCTCCTGAGACTATCCACTCATCACAGAGTCGGAGGTTGACACCTCCCACTCAAGGCCTCCCGCATCTCATCTTCACCTAAGAGACTTGGGCTAGGCCCCCCCCCAGGGGTCTATTGATGCTTTATCCGAACTTTCCTTCTGGGATCCAGCATCCGAAACTTCAACTTCTGGTTCTGTCTCTAACTCTGCACCCTCTAGCTTTGTGCCACACTCCCCGAGGGCCTTCCTCCACAGGCTCCAGCCTGGTGCTGTGTCTGCCAACTGCAGATTCCTGAATTTTTGTCCATGTGGAGCCAAACGAATTGGAGGCACTTTATACAAGCCATATTTTTCTAGGCATCCAGCACAGTGAGGAATCATGAAGACGTCCCTTCCAGCTCTCAAGCATATTTGACATACATGCACTGGAAAATTAGGAATCGCCAAATGAGGAGGCAGTTGCCCTCCATAGCACCACTTTTCAATATCCCTCAGTCTATTTACTGCTGCTGTTACTGCAACCCGGGCATGATCCGGGTAATGAGCTGGTCCTGAGGCCATGACTGCAGAAAAATAAACAAAGTTCACTGAAACTGAAAGTCCACTTTATTGAACACACTCTTTAGCTGTAAAATGGCTCCTCTGCTGCTGTGTTTACTTTACTACCCCACCCTGTAATGGCAGCGGCAGCACTCCTGTGCATCAACATTTAGAATCTGGGTCAAGCCACTGCGCATCCAATTTACACAAACTACTGATAACTTTTGCTCAAACTGCACAACTTGCTCTGTTCTTGCTTTAAACACATTTACAGGATTTTTCATGGACTTTTCACATTCTGGTAACATTCATTTGATTCACAGTCCCTTAAAGCTTCAGGTCTTTAGCACAGGTTTGCCTGTATTTCTAGTGCTGCACTTTGCTACAACCCACGGTCTCTCTCTCTGGCTGCAAACTTTAAACTGAGGCTAAATTCATTACTATGCACACAGTCAATGGCTTAACAGACTTGCACTTGCTGGCAGGACTTTACACAGTCGTTACTTGCAAAGCGACTACACTGTTGCACACACATTTATATGGCATAGGGCTGAAAATCACTGTTTGAGCAGTTTTTAGGTTGGTTACTCACTGTTATCAGTAGCAGTTTGCTGCGATGGGGAAAAACGTCCTGCAGCCAGTTCTTGGAGGCCTCAGAACAGAAATGGGCGGGCAGTCCTACCGATCATCTTTTTAACCACCACACTTGCAATTTTGACGATCGATTAGCGGGTTGAGCCCGATTTTAAACAGCAAAGTCTATTTTTATAAGGTTTGCAATGATTTTAACATTCCCGATGCTCCTCCACTGCCAGTACACACACTTCACTCTCACTCCCTCTCGAATGCTGGGGCAGTCTCTGTAGAGCTGGCTGAGGGGCCGGACTGATTGCAGCCTGACCAACCACACGACGCCATGCAAATGAGCCTCTTCTTCCTCACGAGGGCTCTTCTCCTCACGGCGATCGTCGAGCAGGCAAATTTAAACTGTAGAATGCAACTTTTTTTTTTTTTTTTAAACTGACTCCACGGCGGGAGCCCATTTCAGCCATTTAACATAGCCATTTACTCTGCAGTCTCTCAGACATTTCAAAAAGCATTTCCAACGTCCAGGGCACAATTTTCCTGTTGCTACCCCTAGTCTTCCACACTTTTCTTTACCACAGTTAATTTTAAAAGCATTTCAAATGTCCAGGGCACAATTTTCCTGTTGCTACCCCTAGTCTTCCACACTTTTCTTTACCACAGTTCATTTTTAAAGCAGGCAAAAACGCTGTAAACAATTTGATGCAGGACAAGGGCACACACTTTGGCTTTACTGCTCCTTGGTAAACAGTTGGCAATTTTAAACAGCAGCACAAGATCCACAGCACACAGCAACACACTAGGGAAATTGCTTCAGCTTTTTGGGCTACCCACTGCCAGATAGCCAAAACACTAGCCCCCTTGCCCGAGCACCTTCCTCCCAGAACAAAATCCAAAGCGGTGCCTCCATTTTTGTAACCCCTCACCCCTGCCTTTTTAGCAAAACGACAGGTCGCATGCTGTTGAAGCTGACAGGTACCTGGTGGGGACTGGGTTCGGGGAGGATGAGGTTACTCAGCACAGGGGGACCTAGGTTTGGCCACTCTGTACAGGGGCACCCAAGTAAATCCGAACACAGGAAGCAATAACTGTAATATCCAGAACCAGGAATGGGACTCTTCAGTGTGGCTTTTATTCACATACTAGCTGAACAAACAAAGCATAGACAGACCCCCATGGGGCTACATTTCCTGGGTAATGCAGATTAGAGACTACAGAACACTTTATCACCATTTCCAGCCCTCAGGCTCTGAACCCACCAGGCACACAGCCCGGACTTGCACGCAGCTGTGGGTACACAGCCTGACTTGTACACACTTGGGTTTTCCCCAACTGGCCCGGCTCCCCCGCCGGCCACTTGATCCGCGGTCCATTGGAAGAATGAACCAATTATACCATTCGCACACGGTCCATTGGAAGAATGAACCAATTATCCCATTGACAGTCCATTGGAAGAATGAACCAATTATCCCATCCACGGTCCATTGGAAGAATGAACCAATTATCCTGTCGTGGCTCCCCACACCACACTAGAGTCTGCGACTCCTAGAGAGAATCTTCCTTACAATCCCATGTCTGGGTACTTCCCCCATCACTGGCCAAGTGCCTGAGGCAAAGTAGAAACCACAGAAGAAATCCGTAGAGGTGGACCTGGTCACTAAAGATGGGGGGGCCACCCACCTCCAGCTCCCACAGCCCATACCCGGCCATTTCTCTGGAAAAACTGAGCAATTTCTTTGCTGAACTTCTAAATGTAGATTAAGGGTAGACGTCTGTCACATCTCCTCCACATATTATTTGCATCTCACAAAACTCTGGGATTTGACACTACTTTTACTTGCTTGACCCATTTCTCTAGGCTTCCCAATATGTAGTTCAATCCTAGATTTTCACACAAGTCCCAGGGTGGAAAACATATGCCCTTTGCTCAGAGCAGACACTCACCCTTAAGTTGCAGGTGCCCACAGGTGACTCACAAATCTTCCATCTTCCAAAATAAATCTTGGACTAAACAGGCAGCTTTTCCTTACACTAGCAGAATTAAGGGGATTGCCCCAGGAATCTGCTGGGAATCTTTACCCCCCCCCAGAGGGAGGGGGCACTGAGACTCGAACAGCGGTCTCCACCACTTGAGTACAACTTCACTCACTCAAGCCAAACTGCAGACTCTCACTTTTAAAATTCCCAATGTTCTATCTAACTCCCTTTGCTGCAGATTCCAATGTTGGCTTATGCAGCTGAAAAGTTCTATTGGTGATGTCATCCCTCAGTCTCAGCTGAGACTGAGAACAAGAGTGAGACAGTGTGAAACCCATTTAACTGGAGTTTCACAAGCTGCCTTCCTGCCTACCACTAGGTCTTACTGGGATTCTAGTAACCCTGGTAACAAGGGGTTACACAAGTACTGAATGATAGTCTGAAGCATTTATGAGTTTAAGCCCATATTAATACATGCTCCCCACGTTAGATAGTATGTTCCAGGAATTAAGTGATTCTGCATAGTTGCAGGTCCAGCAACCTAAAAGCAGTTACAGAAATTGAAAGGGAGGACCCATCTTCATGTGTTCAGGAAACACTTCTCTACCATAACACTACAAGGCGCATTCTCGATAGCTTTCTCTCTAACATTGATAGAGGGTGCGAAAACTCCTTCCTCAGTGGCACCATCTTTAAAAGGTATGACACATCATAAGTCCCACATTACTAATATGTTTTTATACTTTTCTACTAAAATTATACAAGGTAAGAAACATAGAGCAAGAGAATAAAACAAGTTTTGAGCCCCAACTGCAAAATACAAACACCCTATTCATATCAATATTACTGAGATCATGTGCCTCCACAGCACATACCTGGTCATAGGAAACTAACGTGATAGGAGGAAACATTGAAGTTAATTAGCACATAACATTAAAGTCAATTTTTTGTTATATGTCCATATTAAGTATTCTCTTCTTCTGCTTCAGAAATATCCTCTCCCTCTGGTTTAGCTGTTGCCATCTCTTGAGCGGTAGACTCATTTCTGTCCATTCGATTGAGCAAGTTTATCACTACTTTTGGATCAGAGAACAAATACAGTTTATTTTGAATTGTAAGGTGGAGGTAAGCCGGAGGCAGCAAGGCTAAAGGGATTTTCTTATGACGTAGTTTTTTCTTGACTCTGTCAAAAGCCTTGTGCCTCTGCCTTGTGCGTATGACCAGTCTTGGAAGAAAAGTACTTTTCAACCCTCCACCATAATAGATGTTCTTCTGGCTGCTGTTAAAATCCATTGTTTATCTCTCACCAAAAGGAAAGACAGTAGAAGCACTTTGGGGTGCTCTGTTCTTGTTACTGCGCTTTTGAGAGTGACTCAGTATGGCCATTCCAAACGGGGAATCTCCACGAGTTGGAGTTTCTTCTGTAGCCAAGTTTCCAAAAATACCAGGGCATCTCCTCCTTTCAGTCTCGGGTTCCAGTCCCTCTGGCAGGTCCAGTAGCCTGATATTTCTCACTCTGATTAGGTTCTCTGAATTCTCCAAGTGGATTCGTAGGTGAGCGTTCTCTTTAATCAATATGTCTGTCACTGCGAGAGCTTTATCTGCATGCTTTTGGGCATCTGCAGAATTGAGCTTTGCCACATCAATTGTTTGTTCATCTGCTGCGAGCCTAGTAGTGACTGAGTCCAGTTTTTTTGTCCATGATGCTAATCAAGGAGCATAGCTTTGCTACTGTCTTTTCCAGCACCACAGGAGCTATGCTGGTATGATCCTCTGATGGAGATGAGCTCGAAGCCTTCGCCGTGTAATGACTGGTACCATGTGGGCTGGAAAAAATTCTGAGCTCCCTGTTGCTGCAGTCATTTTCCTCATGTTTCCAATAGCTAAACTCTTTAAGCTTGGTGTAAAAATGTTCAGTAGGATGATCTGTATTTAGGTCTGGTATTTTCTCCTAAAAAATCCACAATTTGTGGATTTAAAGTAATGAATTAACTCTATCTTGCAGGAGCTCCTCTGTAATGTTGCTTCTCAGCGTGATGGCTAGCCATTCCCCCATGTGGTGCACATTGTTCTTATCTCTGTTAACAGTTGTATTTATTAGTATGTTATTATGGTGGAGTCATTATATAATTTTATTTAAAGCCTCTTGTTTTTTAGAAAGGTGTTTTTAAATAAAGTGTCTGTCTGTCTGTCTATCTATCTATCTATCTCTCTATCAATCATCTATCTATTAAAAGAAGGAAAGCACCTCCATTTTCTTTCTTCTTGTCCTCCTTCTCCCTGCCTGGGTTATAACCCCTTCTTAGGGTACATCCCAGTTACTTGCTAAATGCAACCTGTGCCTCTGAGCACCATCCAGTCTAACTCCACTTGGCAGTTGTCTCTGGAAGAGTGCTGTGCACTGGGATTGGATCAAGTACACTAGTTCTTACACAGGGTACATCTCTGTTGTTATAGTGTTTGGTGGAATGCGGTTGTGTACGGAAAGCCATACACCGCAAAAAGTCGTTCTGCTGCAGTAGTGACGTCCTCACTAACGCAAAACGACTTTTATTCTGTGTTAGTGAGAGTCATCATAATATAATCACCCCATCAGCACTGTTCATAGGACAAGGGTGTGTGGTCTGCTGTGGTGCAAGCTGGATGGCACTTGGATGGAACAGAAAATACAGTTCCTGGAGGCAAAGCGAGGACAACAGCATGTCAAAAATGCGTGGTCTGGTAATTTGGTGCCCACACTATAAAGAAAAGTGTATGGGAGCCCAAATACACAACCACTCTATTCTCTTACCTCATGGTTTCCATGACGACAGGGACCTCTCAAGCTTCGCTCTCGAGGTCCACTTCGTCACAGAAACCACTCATAAGAGAATATCATGGTTGTGTATGGCTCCCATACACTACCCTATATGTTGTTGCATGAGAAGCAGGTAATTTTCTCTGATGTTTTTCTTCTGGCTATGCCAGACTATTTGTTGGTTTGTATGTTCTTCTGCCCTTATGCCAGCTGGGTTGATAGCCCACTACCCTTAGGGGTGCCTAGGGAGATGAACACATCCTGACTACTTTGGGCTGTTTAGTCTTACAACTCCATATGCACCTGGATTTCCTTTTTATTCTCTGAAATGAGAAAAAAGGGGCACATTTAACTGGCTATCCAGTCCATCCTCTATCTGGTGGTATGGGGTTGTTTCATTAGAAGTCTATGTGATTCACTCCTTCTTTTGACACATTATGCCATCTTAATTACAAAGGCATCCCCTTTGTGGCTTCCTTGTCACAGCAATGTGCTTCAGGACTGCTGCCTTTAAGATCACTAGCCATCTCCTGTCTGGCTAGTGGTGTGAGACTCTGGTTCCATACCCAGCTACCCCTTTGTGTCCCTGTGTGCCCTGTTTCTCTATTCAAAGGTTGGTAATTAGGTTTTATTTTGTTGTTTATTTATGTCATATCCTTTCCTGATCCATTTAGACTAGAAAATTCTTCGCTCACTCCTATTTTTCCTGCTTTGTTTCTCCCTGATGAACAGAATTGAGGTTAGTGAGGGAACTGGCAAAGGTTATTGGCGCCATGGGGATGCACAGGCTCCATGCTCAGTAGTTGTGACTGCCCCCTCCCCCTCGGTAAAATCTTTGCTCCCACAGGGTCCTACTGCCTCTGATCTGGTCTCAAAAGTGTTAATTAATGGTGATATTATTCTGGAAGCTCAACAGTTATGCTAAGTATATAACTTTAATTTTCTGACCAATAACTTTTTGATTAGGTAAGCATCCCCTGCTCGTTTTGGTCTAGAGCCTGCCCTAGGTCAAGTGGCTCAGCTCCTACCCGATGAACAGGTCCCAGGCCATCCTTGTAGGTGACGCCCTCTCCCCATTGAGTCTGATGTTCCACAAGGCTTCTTTTGTTGCCCAATCCTGCTCTTAGCCATCTCAAATGACCTGCCTAAGGCACCTGACTCCTCATACATCACTCATGTGTGTGCAGATGGCATGATACATTTTGTCTCTGGTTCTTCTGGCCCCAGCTTGGCTGCAGAGTTCCAGTGTGACTTCTAACAGTTAAATTCAGCATACAAACATACAAAAACACCAGCAGAAACAGGCCTCATGGTCTATTGAGTCTGCTCGATTGTGCAGCTAGCCTCTCAATTTGCAGCTGCCCCACCCACCCCTCACCTTTTCATAATTACTCCCCCTGTCACTCTGTCCCATCCCCTGTTAAAACCACCTACCTTGCTGCAGACTACTACCTCCTCAGGCAGAGTATTCCAATTATCCACCACCCTCTCTGTGAAATGATGTCTCCCAACTTCCCTTCTGAATCTTCCCCCCTTCAGTCTCAGCTGGTGCCCCCTTGTGACCCTCCCCCTTCTAATCTGGAAAATCCCTCAGCATCTTAATTTACTCATAAAAAAGTGTTAACCACACGGTACAGGCACTCAACTTTAACTACACCTTTTAATGCAAAGTGAGCAGTAGCCAAGAGAGAGCAGATTTGCATAGAGTAACTGATGAGGAGGTTGAAATTTAGTTACAGAAGGTTGGGCAGGCTGGAGATTAGATCACTAAACTGTGAAGCAAGAGATCCCAGCCCCAGATCTGAATTGCACCTGAGACACTGGTTGACTGTGACCTTAAACTTGTCACCTGATCTTCCCGTGCTTTAGTGGGAGCCAATATGTTCTAGTGGTTAGAATTTAAAGATGTGAACCTGCTGACCCAGGTTTAAATTCTGCAGTCACCACTTAGTGATCGTTGATCCTGAGCAAGACTTCAACCTCCTGAAGTTAACCTCTATGTAATCCCTAATCTATCTCTGTTTGAATTTCCATATACTGTACACCCTAATAGCAGAAACATTTTCAACTGCCCCTCCCCCATATTGTTTAGCACTTAGGGTTACATTTTGCAGGAAATGTGCTATATGAAACCAAATTCCTTTCAGTCCCTCTCAGCAGGGCTTTGCCAACAACTTTAAGGGACCCGCTGCAAAATCTTTTGTGGGGCCCAACCTCTCCATCAATAAACCTAAAATACCCATGAAAGCATATTAAATATTTTTAGAGTAGGTTCTTTTGTATCAGTCCGCTGGCCATCCTTAGTTTGTCCATGCTACACCCTGCTCCTTGTTGGCACCGGGATTAAAGAACTGGATGGTGTAATTGTTCCTGCTCCTCTTGGGTACATCAATACCAAGATCAGACTTTTGAGTAATGGTGGCCCTATTGCTTCTTTGTTCTGTACTTCCCCACCCAGTGACCCTGGACTTGAAATCTGCAGCACAGACTCCACTGTTGCCATTGCCAACTTGGCATAGGAGAGGCTAGGGTGTTCCGCACCATGGGATTCAATCAGTGATTGAAAAACTGGTGTGGAGCTCAGGGATTTGGCTTCATTGGGGACTGGGGGTCCACCTGGAGTGATGCAAGCCTATACTGGCATGATGGGCTGCATCTGTCCGGGAGGGGAACCAGGATCCTAGGTGATAGGTTTAAATGCTTCATTGGCAAGCTTTTAAACTAGCCAAGGAGGCACTGGAAGGAGCAGAAATACTAACCCCCAAAATAATCACGGTAGTAAGTGCTGCAAACACCAACATAGAGGTGTCGATAGGGAAGGGCAGGGGTAAATGGAGAAAGTGACAAAGGCAAGAAGGACAGGGATGGGGCAAAGGGGAGTAAGGCCATCAGGAAATGGAGGGTAATAGTACCAATACTTGCGTAGTCTGGGCAACAAGCTCCCTGAGCTGGTGGCCATGATGGAAAAGGGATGCCTGGATATAGTAGCAGTCACAGAAACATGGTACACAGAGAACCATGACTGGGATGTTAACATACCAGGGTACATAACCTACAGGAGAGACAGGCAGGAGAGAAGAGGGGGAGGAGTAGCTCTCTATGTAAAGGAAGGGATAAAAGCAACTGAACAAAAGAGTAAACAGGGAGGAGAAGAGGCACTGTGGGTCACCTTGGAGACTGGAAAGGGCACCACAATCCGCACAGGGGT
The DNA here is from genome assembly GCA_016271365.2 of Neoceratodus forsteri. NCBI lineage: Eukaryota > Metazoa > Chordata > Ceratodontiformes > Ceratodontidae > Neoceratodus > Neoceratodus forsteri. The sequence continues at coordinate 861,371,946 of CM057451.1, read as the reverse complement.
TGTGTACAGACCCCTATGTCAGGGGGAAGGAATGGACAAGGATATGATAGAAGCATTCTTAGAATGGCAGAGAAAGGGGAGATACTGTTGATGGGAGACCTGAACATGCCAGATGTTAACTGGAGCACATTTGCTGCAGCCATATCCAAGAGCAGGGCCATTCTTGATGCCCTACAGGTGGCAGGCATTAGACAGCTAGTTTTGGAACCCACTCGTGAGGGAGCAATCTTAGACCTCGTACTCTCAAACGGGGGCAGTGAGAGGATCTCAGATCTAGAAGTGGGTTGCCATCTGGGACAAGTGACCATCAAACAGTGTGGTTCCGTTAAACTCAGCTACAGAGTCAAGCCATACAAAAGTGAGGGTACTGGACTTTAGGAAGGCTGACTTTGGCAAGATGGGAGAGTGCCTCAGAAAAGCACTAGCAAACAGGCTAGAAGGAGGTGTGGAGCAACAATGGGAATCATCAAACTGCCATCACAGAGGCAACAAACGCTGCGTGAAACAAATAAACAAATCAAAATGAAAGAAAAGCCACTATGGTTCTCAAAAGAGGTGGCTGTGAAAGTCAAGAAGAAAAAGATAGCATTCCGGAAGTATAAGGAAACACAGAAGGAGCAGGACAGAGAGCTGTACAAGTTAAGGCAGAAGGAAGCAGGGAGGGAAGTCAGAATAGCAAAGGCCCAAACTGAGGAAAAGATAGCCAAGTCAGTTAAGAAGTGGGATAAAACCTTTTATAGGTACATCAGCGAGCGTAGAAAGACAAAGGGAAGGATAGTGAGGCTGAATAGAATGAACGGTGGGTGGGCAGAGGGGACAGTGAAAAGCAGGGATACTGAATGAATATTTATGCTCAGTAGTCACAAAGAGGAGGGAAGTGCCTAATCCAATTAACAGAAGCACTCTTGATAGAGGTCGATCCCAGTCCTTTCACAGAAGAAACGGTTCTGCAAGAACTCCTAAAACTGAAGGTGGACAAAGCAATGGGTCCTGATGGAATTCAGCTCAGAATTCTAAAAAGAATTAAGGAGGAACTAGTGAAACCACTGGCTACTCTTTTAATAAATCATGGGAGGATGGTGTGGTACCGAGGACTGGAGGAAGGCAGATGTGAGTGGGACCAAGACAGAGGCAGGAAACTACAGACCTGTCAGTCTGACCTCTGTGGTAGGGAAAGTGATGGAGTCACTTCTGAAGGTAAGAAGAACTGAGTACCTAGAGGCCAGTGGAGCACAGGACCCAAGGCAGCATGGGTTCTACAGCGGGAAGGTCATGTCAAGCGAATCTAATAGATTTCTTTAACTGGGTGACCAAAGTAGTAGACCAGGGAGGGCTGTGGACATGGCCTACCTAGACTTTAGCAAGGCATTTGACACAGTCCCACACAAAAGATTAATAGTCAAATTAACCAGCCTGGGAGTGGGTCCCAGGGTGGTAGCCTGGGTAAAACATTGGCTGCACAACAGGACACAGAAGGTAATTGTAAATGGAGTCCACTCTGAAGAAAGAGGGTTACTAGGGGGGTACCGCAGGGTTCAGTATTGGGTCCAGTCCTTTTTAATGTCTTCATCAGTGACATTGCAGAGGGACTGGAAGGAAAAGTATGCCTTTTTGCAGATGACACAAAGATCTGCAACAGGGTTGATACACAAGGAGGCGTGGAAAGGATGAAAAGGGACTTGGCAAGGTTGGAGGAATGGTCAGAAGTATGGCAGCTAGGATTCAATGCAAAAGAAGTGCAAAATAATGCACCTGGGAAACAAGAACCCAGGGGAAGAATACACAATGGGTGGGGAGGTAGTAACAACAACAAAAAAGGAAAGGGACCTGGGGGTAATCATATCAGATGACCTTAAGGTTAGCAAGCAATGTGAGAAGGCAGTAGGGAGGGCTGGGGGTATACTGGGATGCATAGGGAGAGGCATCAGCAGCAGAAAACAGGAAGTTGTTATCCCTCTATACAGACAGTTGGTGAGACCCCATCTGGAGTACTGTGTCCAGTTCTGGAGACCCCATCTCCACAAGGACATAGACAGGATAGAGGTAGTCCAGAGGACGGCAACTAAAATGGTGCAGGGTCTGCAGGAGAAGCCGTATGAGGAGAGACTAAAGGAGCTTAATATGTATACCCTTGAGGAAAGAAGGGAGAGAGGGGACATGATAGAAACTTTTAAGTACCTTAGTGGAATCAACAAAGTCCAAGAGGGTAGCATCTTTCAGAAAAAGAGACTTGCAAGAACAAGGGACACAATTTAAAGATAGAAGGAGGGTGGTTCAGGGGCAATGTGAGGAAGTATTATTTCACAGAGAGGATGGTGGATGGATGGAACAGCCTTCCTGAGGAGGTTGTGGGGTCTAAAACTGTGGGAGAATTCAAGAATGCATGGGACAGACATAAGGCAATTCTTGTGGGGGGTAGGAAGAAATAGGCTGTTGGTTAACTAGAATCTGCGGCCTATCCTGTAGGTAGGGAAATGGGCAGACTAGATGGGCCTAGCGGTCCTTATCTGCCGTCAAAGTCTATGTTTCTATGTTTCTATGTAACAGCCACGATTACAAATGGATAAGCAATATACAACAACAGTTGCCAGCTTGTCTAACAATAACAGATTTTCTTAATGCTGAACTCTGAGGCTGTGGGCACCCTGACAGTGCGGGCCCTATTGCAACTGCATCTCTTGCACCCTCCTTTGTCATGGCCCTGCCTCCTAGCTGTGAAACAGAGTGGAAACAGGATCCTCCAGTGGAAATGAAATGTTCCGTCTCCGATTAGTTGGGCTGTCTTGGAAAAAATCTATTCAAATCACTGCTGCTACAATAGGAGCTCATTACAGGGCTTAATACTGAGATTGAACTGCAGTTCACACCTTCTCAGGCCAGGGAGCCTTCTGTTATTGTGCTTTTCTTTCTACTGTTTGGCCCAATCACAAGTCATGTTTACCTCACTGATGGAGAACTCGCTGTCTTTGACACTAGGTACTCTGTCCACCGAGGATGCCTCCGAGGCCCCCCCTTACCACACCACTACTTGGCCTAGGATGATAGGTTTTCAGTCTCTGATGCTGGGCACCCAAGCCAAGTCCTGAGCAGCTCAACTGGGCAGGTGGAAATGCTATCACTCTGCATGCACTGTGTTCTCTATGACACCACGGGCAGTGCCGCAGCAGAGGATCCCACTAAGAGGAGAAAGGGCAACACTGAGGGACATCATACGAACATACGAAATTTGCCAGCAGATAAAGGCCTAGAGGTCTATCAAGTCTGCTCGAATGTGCAGCTAGCACCCCTTATTCTGCAGCTGCCCCTCCCTTCCACCTTTCCCCTTCATTAACCCTCCCCCTTGTCCTGTCCCATCCCCTTTTGAAGCAGTCCACTGTTCTACTGCATACCACTTCTGCAGGTAACGCATTCCACCCAGCCACCACCCTCTCTGTAAAAAAGTGTCTCCTCATCTCCCTCCTGAACCTTCCTCCCTCCAGTCTCATATCATGGCCCCTGGTGGCCCTCCCCTCCCTTACTTTGAACAGCCTCTCTGTACCTGTCTTGTTTATTCCTTTCATGTATTTAAAGGTTTCAATCATGTCACCCTGTCCCTCCTCTCCTCCAGTGAGTACATGTTCAACTCCTTCAACCTCCTCTGCGTATGATAAGTCCCCAGCCCCTTGATCATCTTTGTCGCCCTCGCTGCACCCCTTCATCAGCATAAACCCTCTAAAAAGTACATCAGGTAGGTGTAAATAGGCAGTTCAGCATGTCCTGTGTCTTCTAACCGTATCATAACAACTAAAATGCCATTTGGTAAAAGTATAATTATAATAATTTTATATTAACGTAAACTAAGATTAAACTGATCTTGAAGTAGAAAATAAATGGAAGTTAAAGGTTTAGAATAACCCTGCTGTATTTGTAGTGTGCTGTCCACCTTACCCTGGTACTGAAGAAGGGGCTAATTTGCTGCATACCCTGATTCAGAAGTGGCCTTATTGACCAAAAGCTCCATCAAATGTGGCCCAAATTCAGTTGAACACCTTTCTCTCTGCTACAGGCTATAACAAATTCTTTCTATGTGATGTACATCCTGCAGTCTGGTGAGTCATGCACCATGGGTTAGCCCAGATAAGTCTTTTCACATTTGTGTGATCATGTGCTTGGCTGTGATCATGACTACTAAGCACCTCTTAATCATGTAGTTACTGGGTTCAGAATTGGTATTCCAAGTATGCAAATCACTGGGGATCTGGGGTTTGGGCTTCCCAAAACTTGTGTTATTATATCATTACTTCTTCCACAAAACAGTGAAACAACCTTAAACAAGCATTTGTCAATACTGAATGAATGCTTGCTGGTATTGGCATTGGTAGTGCAGGAGTTAGAGAGATGCATGATAGGAATGACAGTGAAGTATTAAAATAATGCCAACCCCCCCCCCACCACCATGCAGAGACTGACAGACATTTGGGAGTGTGCCTTTGGGTCATCGGCCATAACGCTCACACCATTTCACCTCACTACACCCCGAAGACACTGACGGGTGTTGCGATGTGCCTTAGGGTCTTCAGCCCTTATGCTTACCCCATTCCATAAGGAAATAAGCTGAGATGAGTGCAGTAGAGGAGAATGGGGTGAGCTTTAGGGCTGAAGATCCCAAGGCACACCTCAATGCCTGTAACTGGCTGCAGGGTGGTGGTAGCGGTGGAATGTCATGAGGATTATGGTTGACGACCCCAAGTCACACCCCCAACGCCTATCAGTCTCTACAAGGTACTAACATACTAAAATGCCAGCAGAATAGGCCTAACGGTCTTTCGCGTCTGCTCGTTTGGTCAGCCCCCACCCTGGGAGCTGACCTTGCTGCACCCCTCGCCTTCTATGGCTTCTGCCTTCCCAGTTCCGGATATTCTTGCTGCATTGGATTTTGCTTCCAGAACCCTTCCCCTGTACCTGTCCCACCCCCTCTTGAACCCCTCCACCATCTCTGCCTCCACCAGCCCCCTAGGCAGCGCATTCCATGGCTCCACCACCCTCTCAGTGAAGTAGCACCTCCTCCTTTCTCCCCTGAATCTTCCCCCCTCCAGCTTCCACCCATGCCCTCTAGTGGCCCCCTCTTCCTTCCTTCGAAGCACCCTGACTGTTCCTCCCTATTTACCCCTTCATGTACCTGAAGACCTCTATCATGTCCCCCGGTCCCTTCTCTCTTCCAATGTGTACATATTTAGCTCTTGACACCTCTCCTCATGGGTCCTGTCCCCCAAAGCCCCAAATCATTTTGATTGCCCTCCTTTTGACCCTCTCCAGGAGTTTGCGTCCCTCTTTAAGTGTGGCCTCCAAAGCGGCCGCAGTACTCGAGGTGCAGCCTCACAAGCAGTTATACAGAGGAGTATCACTTCCCTCCTTCTGGAGGTGATCCCCTAGCGATGCATCCCAGTATCCTGTTGGCCTTGGCTGCTGCCTCCTACAAGTCTCAGAGCTGTTCATCTTGACATCCACCCCCAGGTCCTCTCAGCCATCGAGACTTGTGGCATTTCCCCAGGGTACACTTGGCCCAGGTTTCTGGCCCCAGGTGCAGTACCTTGCATTTCCCTGCATTGAACCTCAGCTTCCACTTTCTAGACCATCTTTCCAGAGCCTCCAGATCTCCTGTGGGCCACCCTCCCTCCTCCCCATCACGACTACCCCAGTTTTGAGTCATCTGCAAAGAGACTCATCTCACTCCTGATACCTGTCCTTATGTCAGAGACATAAGCGTTGAACAGGAGGGGCCCAAGGACTGATCCCTGCAGGACCCCACTAATGACCCTCCTTGGGGATGAGACTATCCCGCCAGCTATGACCCTCTGGGTCTGGTCCTGGAGTCAATTGCCTATCCATCTGATCATCTGGTTCCCCACCCCCATTTCTTCCAGCTTATCCAACAGGCCCACGTGAGGAACAGAGTCAAATGCCTTGCTGAAGTCTAGAAAGAGGACGTTCACTGGTCTACGCAGGTCCAAGGCACTCATCACCCAGTTATAGAGCTCCACAGGTTTGTCTGACACAATTTCCCGGGCCGAATCCATGCTGTCTATCGTCCAGGCACCCTGGCTTTTCCAGGTCCCCCAGCCTTTCCTTCAGCAATGCCCTCCATCACCTTCCCACCACGGTGATCAGGCTGACAGGTCTGTAGTTCCTGCCACCTCCCTTGATCCTCCTTGTGGATAGGCACTATATACCACCTTCAGTCCTGAGGGTCCCACCCTGTCCTCAGAGATGATGAAAAGCTCCGTAAGAGTTTAGCCAGGACATCCATGATGTTCCTTCAGCACTCTGGGATGTAATTTATCCGGTCCCTGTACTTTCTCCGTCTTAGGGACCTGAGGTTCCCTCCTCTCTGCTGTGATTTCCACTTCTGCTACCTCTTCTTCCTGCTTAGCCTTCCCCTCCTGCCAGTGTGCCTCCCCCTCTCCGCAGACCTGCTGGTCGGTAAGGGTCCCCCCCTTCTCAGTATCACTGTCTCCTCCCATGTATGATGCAGCACTCCCATTTTCCTTGGTGAAAACTGAGGTGAAGTACTCATTTAGTACCTCAGCCTGCTCCCCCAGGTCTTGTGCCCATCTCTCCCCTGTTTTAATCCTGCTAAACTGCCCCTTCACCCTTCGTTTTTCCCCAATGTATCTAAAGAACCAATTGTTCTCTCTCCTAATTTCCCTGGCCAGGTTCTGCTCCTTCCTTGCCTTAGCCACCCTCACCATCCTAGTGGCCCTTCTAGCCATCAGCTCGTACTCCCTCGATCCTTTCACTCCTTGAGCACTTGGAATTGCCTATAGGCTGCCTTCTTCCCACCCCCTCCTGGACCTCCCTGGTCCACCAGCAGGGACCGGGCCTACCGCATTTTGTCTTACTCTTGCACAGGTGCTGGTAGCATCCTGCACCCCTTTCCTGATGATTTCCCACCTACTATCAGCATCCATGTCTGACCCAATCCCATCCAAATGCTCCTTAAGGATCCTTCCCATTTCCTTAAAATCCGCCCCCCTGAAGACAGTTACCTCCGTCTTTGTGCAGCCTTCTACCCCTCCTAGGTACTGGCAGAACCAGACCGTGGCATGGTCACTCCCCGCCAACGGGTCCCTTACCTCCAGGCCCCCAATCTGGTCACTGTCTGCCAGGACCACATCCAGTACCCATGCATCCCTGGTCGGTTCCCCCACCTGCTGAGTTAGGAACGCATCTTGAAAGAATTCCAACAACCTCTGTTCCCTGGCCACCGAGGATGTCATAGTCTCCCAGTCTGTTCCTGGCATGTTTAAGTCCCCCAACACCACCCTTCCCCTGCCCAATCTGCAGTGTCTCCCAACATCTGCCACCAGACTCTCCTCCAGCTCCTCCGCCAGTGCAGGGGGTCATACACCACTCCTATTTTATCTCTTGCCCCCTTGTTATTAAGGGTGACCCCAAATCGCCACGGTTCCCTCCGCCTCCTCTTCTCCCTATGCCAATGCAGATTTTGACTATCATTGCTGCCCTCCTCCCTTCCCCCCCCTGTCCTTCCTGAACATAGTGTAACCCTCCAGGTTCAGGTCCCAGTCGTGTCTCACGGTGGCCCAGGTCTCAGTGACCCCGCTGCCACATCCTGCTCCTCAGTTAGCATCGCCTGGAGCTCAGGCATTTTATTGCCAAGCTCCTGGCATTACAGGACTACCTTCCATCCTTTCCTTCCATTTCCTCTGCTTGTGTTTCCCATGGGGATTCTGTTTTCCCCTGGTCTGCACTACCAGTTGTCCTTTTCCGCATTCCTCCAGCTCCCAGGGAGGTGGAGACAGAGTCCTTCCTTTATCGGCACCCCCTCGAGCCTTTCTCCCATCCTCTCTCTTCACCAGTTTAAACCCACTTTTCACGATAGATCCCTCTATTTTCAACTTGGAGTTTCTCCCCTCAAATTGAGATGGAGCCTATCTCTAGCATGCAGCTCCTTATCCTCCCAGGTCTCCCCAATCCCCATCAACCCATACCCTCTGGCCTCACACCACTCCCTGAGCCCACTGGTTTATCTCCTAATCTTCCTTTTGTATCCCCATTAGCCCTTAAGCACGGCAGGATTTCTGAGAAGAAACTGTCCATCCTATGTCATGACAGACCACAGCAAGCTCCTGAATCTTGCCTGTATCTCTAGCTCGCTATTTCCCTCAATGTCATTGTACCCAGGTGGACCAGTATGTCTGAGGAACCCTACAATCCTTGACAGCTGATATATCTCGTACTTGACCCTGTGCACCGTTAGTCAGGAAGCATTTTGTTCTAACCTTGAGCTTCTCCTCCTATCACATTTGATACTCCTGATCATAGAATCCCCCAACAGGAGCACTCCTGACCTCCCTTTCTCCATGTCCCCCTTCCATAATCCTCATTCTTTCTATGACCCCTCACCCAGCGGCTCCTTGATTCCTCCCCTATCTGGATGCCCCATGCCACCCCTCCTTATTTACTAGCCACCCCTCCCTCCAATCCCATGCCTCACCTCCCTGAGTATCCTTCTGTACCTCGCTAATTCCCCCCTCACTGCTCATGACTGGTCCTTCTCCCCTACTACTAAACTAGCCTGGAGTCGTCCTCCCTTCCTTCCTGTCTCCGTTTAGTCCCTCCTTGCTTGTCCGTGCTCCCTGGCCCTAAACCCTCAGCTCCCTTCTGTATCCTTCTTGTGCTTCTGGTCCTTCTCCTTGCCCTTTCCTCTCATCAACTCCCTTCTCCTTGCGCTTTCCTCCCTTCCTTCTGCCCTCCTGCTCTGATTCTGCCCCCCCCATTTTCCTGCATCCAGGTTCCCCCCTGTTCCTCCACCAGCTATTCGGCCCCTGCCTCCCGCCCCACTCACTTTCTATCTCTAACCACCCCTGTCATGGCTACATCACCCCCCTCATCCTCAAGCAGAAGAAGAGAATTGAAGCGGTTACTGAGCGTAAGGTTCGATCCACCTCCCCGCCTTGCTTCCTTCTGTCCAGCCCCTGTCATCTGCCTACTTCCCTGAGAATGTTGTCCCTCTGGCCCCCCTTTGTGAGGGTCCCCAGTTACCTGCCTGCTTCCTTGGTAGTGTCCTCCTTTTGGGCCCCCTCTGCCAGGGTCCCTATGTGATCCCCGAGTATTCTCCTGCACTCCTTTCCCTATGCTCCCGCCCCTAGTGTTTGGTGCAACCCCGTGGGAGATCCCCTGCCCCATTCCCCAACCATACCTCCCCCTTCCCCCAGCTGTCTCCTAATCCCCGCAACCTCCTCCCTTAGCTGTGCCAGCTGGGCAACCACCGAACTTCCAACCCAGTCCAGTATCATGGCTGCTCCACACCCTGTGCACCCCACCACCCTCCCAAAGATGCCGGCCCTAATGATGTGTGGTCCCATCCCCCTCCAAGTAGGTTTCCTTGGGTGAGCAACCAGGTTCCCCCCTAGTCCAAGATACACCCCTACTGCCTAATCAGGTCACCCACTAATCCTAGATACAGTCCCACAGTAAACCGGTAACCCTGTTACTAGGTGCAGTACAACACAGTAAACTTATAGGGGAAGTGAACAACTCCCTAAGCTCCTCTCTCCCAACCTTTAAATCCAACCCCCAGTGGCTAGAGAACTACACATGAGCTGCACTGCAGCCTTTTCCTATAAATTAGCAGAGCTCTGGGAGGGAAGGGGTGGGGAGGGTGGGTCTTGGGCCTACACCCGACTCTTGATAGAGTGTATCAGCCCTGTGTCTGCCCCTCCAAGCCCTGCAGCCAAAGAACCAGCCCCAAGCAAATCCCACCAAATAGGTTTTAAATCAGAAGAAATAGGCCTCCACCAGTGCAGCCTGTTACACAGTGAAACATCCAACAAATGAGCCCACTTACAGCCACCAAACAAGTTTTCAAACTTCCATCAGCCCCCAAAACAATACCCTGCTAGCCCCTTAGAAGTAAGAAAGAAAAGAAATAACCTTCTACCAAGTAAAATCCACAAGAAACCCTGTAAAAACAACAAGAAGCAGCTACTGTCCCGGAACACAACTGATCCTGTCCGCTTCCAGTTCCTTCTGAGAAGCCAAAGCAACTAACACCACAAACCTGATTCAACTCGAAACCCTAATGCCCCTGGTGTTTATTGGTATTTTCACTACAAATTTTCAACATGGGCTCTTTGGGACCCCATCTCATGAACAGTGGCACTATCATTTCATTACTCAATCCTGAAAGGTGATTTCACACAGTGATTGTGCCATTCAACGCCACAGGTCTGAAAACACATTTTGGGAAGGATGTGGAAAATGGCAGCTGTACTGTTCATGAGGAAGTGTGAAAAAATGGCAATGTTGAAAATCTGGAGTGAAAATATGAAAAATTGGTGAAGTTATGAGCATGCGTAGAAACTGCACAATGCACGCCTGTAACGCAATCATTTTTTGGAATTTGTTCACCAAATTTTCAACATGGTTTATTTGGGACCCCACCTCACGAACAGTGGCACTGTCATTTTGTTAATCGGTCCCGAAAGGTGATTCCATTCAGCAAACGCAAAATCACCTTTAGGTCCAAGTAACCAAGTGACAGTGTTCACAAGGTGGGTTCCCAAGAATCTCATGGCTGAGATATCAACCTAAGTTGACCCCCCATTGACTCCCATTATACAGCTTACTGTCATTTCTTCAGTTTGCTGGTCAGCTTTGAAGAGTGCAGACATTTCCACTCCATAGAAGATTGCTGCTCCCGGCCTCCAGAGGGAAGTATGGGGTAAGGGAGGTGCGGGGAGGTGGGTCCACAGAGGAGGGTGGGGGTGAGGGAGGGGGAATGGGGAGACGATGAGGGACCATTTACTTTTTTACAGCGGGAAAAAAAGACTTTGGGGATGGTTTTCTTTATTTTACAGGTTACCAAAAATATTTAGGCACACTAGGGTGGGCTTCCAGTGTTCCACAATAGTGTGTGTGTGTGTGTGGGCATGCCGAGATGGGTATTGGGCACCCCGATGTCGGCACTTGAAATATTCAGGTGGGTGGGGGGGTCATCTGATACCAGGAGTGGGCATCCCGGTGTCAGAAACATACATAAAAAACTATTTTGGCACACTGGGGTGGGCTCCCAGTGTGTCACATTTATTGGGGGGAAGGGGGATACATGCCAACACGGGAACTGGGCACCCCAATGTTGGCTTTCAGGGAGGTGTGTGGTGTGTGGCAGTTGCTGCCAATGTGGAAAGCCATGCCATGACTCGTTTATTTATTAATTAAAATGGTTCACTAGGAAAGGCACACTGAACAAACAAGGTGCTTGGCGGCAGGAGCAACAAGAACCGTAACTCTGGCCACGCGCATTACTGTGCACTGTAATGCACAGAGTCTTGTCAGCTGCTGCCAACAGAAAGAAGTTATGTCTGTGTGCCTAGTTGCGAGGGAGGGGAAGGTCCCGGCTGCAATGAGGAAACTGTCCTCATTGCAGCAGCAGATTTCTTTCAAGTGCGGTCCTCTCTCTCAAACTGTTGTCATAGACAGCTCGCCGATTCATTGGTGCCTGAGGGATGAGCCCCATAAAGCATCAACTCGTAACCATCCCTGATTGGAGTGGCACTTTTCTTTCAAGTGAAGACCGCTTCTCTCAAACTGCTGTCACAGACAGCTTGCTAATTCATTGGTGCCTGAGGGACGAGACCCATAAAGCGTCAACTGCATTGGGCAGAAACTCACACACCTATAAAATGTTGTACTGTCCCAAGATGTTTCTTGTGCATGCGCGGCATGCATGTGTGCAAGCAAACATAAAAAAATAACATTTGTTCCACAGATCCTCAGATCCTGCCACATTTTTCATACTCGTAGACAGTGGCTGTGATGGGGCAGGATACGGAGCTGGCTGTGAGGTGATAGCAAGATGACTACACTACAATAATCCTGCCAGATGAGCCCAGATCTGAATCCGAACCAGATCTCCCTGCCTTGTCGTCCCTCCAAAACCAGCTAGAAATATTAATAGTTGTGATATCTTCTAGTACTGCTGCTTCAGTTGTATGATAACCTGTGTGCCAGTAGGCCATTGCTTTGTGACAAAATGACAAGAATCTTAGTTTCCTTTTAGACAGCTGCATGGGATAAGATAGAATCAAATCTGGTTTTAAGGCCCTTTTACATGGAGTCTACCTGGTAGCGTTGCCGCTGGAATAGGCTCACTCCACTCCATCTGCACTGCTGACCTGTCTGTTTATATTCTGCAGCCTTTCATCACTCTGATATCTCTTACAGCATTTTGACAATGCTTCTAGCTGGCTGAAAGTTGACTTCTGAAAGTCCTGCACACAGTTCTTAAAAATAGCAACAGCCTCCCAAATTTTATTTGGGAGTCTGTCGGAAGCGATGCAGGTCTGGAGATGGCAAACTGATAGGCAATCATGTTAATGCGGTCAAGGAAAGGACCGGCAGTTCTTATAGTGGAAAACTGAGCTGATAGTTGTTTTTATTTTAAGATTGTAGCGGGTTCTCTTTTGAGACATTGTGGAAATGTTCACAGATACAGTTGAGTTCACTCATTTTCCTTTTTATGTTGATTGTTACACATTGTTGCTAAATCTGTATGGTATCTGATGTCATTTAGGGCCCTCATCATCTTGAGACCCATATGTCTCTTCCATCTTCTTAAATGACCTGCCTTCAAGTTAGTCCTTCCTCTGACATCCTCCTATATGTGGATGTGCAGTCATTTTAGGAGTGGGAAGGATGTGGAGACCCTAAATGACGTCCTTCAAAAAGAGTTTATTAAATTACAATCTTGGTTCAATGCTCGGGGGTGGTCCTTAACACTAAGAAACCTAAAATGATGGTCTTTAGTAGAAAAAAAGAAAATAGGGAATAGGGAATTTTTTTTGAGAGCCCTTGACGAGGAGGAGCCTGTTGAAAGAGGTAACTAATTTAGGTATTTTGGAGTTAACTTTGGACAGTGCTTTGACCTATAAACCTCATGTTGATAGTATGATAAAAACAATACACCAACATTTGGGCTCCTTATATAGGGTCCACGGTAATCTTTTGTCAGAAACTCGTGTTCTTTTGGCAAAGAGCTTTTTGTTATCAGTCATGGATTAATAATTTATTGAGGTGCAGGAAGTGGGTTATTATAAAATGGTCAGTGCCAGTTCTGCTTTCTAATTGGCTGTTGCCCATGCAGCAAATGTGTTCCATGCATGGGGGAAAAAAAGTACTGGCCATTGTATGATAATGTCAAGAACTGTAATCCCACAGCCATTAGAATGTTCACACTTCGACTGGCAGCCTGTTTTTTTTTTTGGCCGCTAACTATCAACTACACAATTACTTGCTATAGCTTGCCAAAAGACTATTCATTTTGACATTAGTATTTCTGAAGAGGAACCTGAAAATCTTTTTTAGACTTAGTGATGAGCAGGAGATGCAGTCCAGCGCAATGCAACAGAGTGTCACAGTGAGTAACCAGAATTTAAACATAAATACCAACTCTGACAGCAGTTCATCTCAGGCACCAGCCACTAACAAGTGATCAATAGCTTGGCAGAAGACACCAGGAGAAAGGACTGCTGTGTGACTGAACTTCTCTGCTGGGACTAAAGTAGAAGAACTTTTGTACTTGGACCTTTAATTTAGGGTAAAAAAAACTAACATACAAAAAAAGTGTGTGTTTGGGTTAACTGAACTGAATGGGTATCTGAAGAGTTATCTGGGTGTAAATCTCAGGTGACTGAAAGGACTTAACTGCTGTGAGGTTTAAATTACTTGTAGAAAGATCTGGTAAGTAGGGGGAGTGCTTAGCTAGAAGGAAGCTACATTTAAAGACTGCCTTAGAAAGATTCTGCTAATAGCTTGGCAGAAGACACCAGGAGAAAAGGACTGCTTGTGACTGAACTTCTCACTGGGACTATATTGCCTCCTTCCTCCTCCCTCCCTCCCTCCCTCACCCAAAGGTAGTTCTATTTTTATAGGCACAGGATTTGACTGACAACAGGAACTTCCTGTTTAGGGCAGGAAGTGAGTGATCACAGAACCACCAAGGACCCACCATTGTAGAAGGGCAAGAGGAGCTCTCCGCCTCTCTAGTTGCTGGAGGTCTGCCTCTGAGCAAGTAAGTGGTCTACTGAGAAATATAGGATATTCTTGTCTCAGAACAGGACAATCAGGAGCTTAAAGGGCACACAGGCAGAAAGTAAGGAGGAGAGAAAAAAAACAGAGGAAAGAGTAAGGATTGCAAACAGTTAAGGGGCCAAATAAGACATGATTGGAGTGGTGCAGTGCATTGGCTGTGGAGCAGCAGTCTTCTGGGAGATGTTCTGGAGGATGCGGTGTTGTCCCATCTGCAGGCACGTCTCTGGGCTGAGGGAGGAGGTTGCTCATCTCCAGGCTGAGTTGGCCAGGATTTGTGGGACCTCCTCTTCCATCCAGGGACCACCAGTGCCACTGCCGTTGCCTCAGAGGTTGCCAAGAAAAAGGAGCGGTTGGACCACAGTGGGCTCAGGGAGGGTGAGGGTGGTGGAACAGAGGCGCATCCCTCCAGTTGTACCTCTCCACAATTCCTATGCCATTCTGGCAAAGTGTGGTTCCTCTATGGAGGCACCCACAGTGGAGACCAAGGAGGATGTTGGGAACCTCCACAAAGGAGACCCACAGGAGGGTGGCAGGGGAACCTGCAGGGGAAGGAAACAACTCCTGGTGGGGGACTCCATTGTTAGGAAGGTAGAACTGGGGGAGGAAGGGGAGAGGGAGGTAAGGTGCCTACCTGGCGCCATGGCTTGGAGGGACAGGGAGCGAATCCTCAGGATTGCCAGAGCAGCTGCACAGGGGAGGGAGCTGGATGTCATTGTCCACCTAGGGACAAATGACCTGGCTAAGAAAGGGATTAAGAAGTGCAGGAAGAGTTTGTGGAGATTGGGGAGGCGCCAGCAGTCAAGTATGCGCGGTAACCTTCTAGGGTGCTACCCATCTATGGCATAGGAGAGGCTAGGTGTTCTGCACCATGGGATTCAATCAGTGGTTGAAAAACTGGTGTGGAGCTCAGGGATTTGGCTTCATTGGGGACTGGGGTCCACCTGGAGTGATGCAAGCTTATACTGGCATGATGGGCTGCATCTGTCCGGAGGGGAACTAGGATCCTAGGTGATAGGTTTGAATTCTTCATTGGCAAGCTTTTAAACTAGCCAAGGGTGAGGCACTGGAGGAAGCGGAAAATCCGCCCCCAAATAATCACGGTAAGTGCAGCAAACACCAACCTAGAGGTGTCGATAGGGAGAAGGCAGGGGTAAATGGAGAAAGTGACAAAGGCAAGAAGGACAGGGGATTGGGCAAAGGGAGTAAGGCCATCACAGAAATGGAGGGTGATGAGTACCAATGCCTGTAGTCTGGGCAACAAGCTCCTGAGCTGGGCCTTAATGAAAGAGGGATGCCTGGAATCGTAGCAGTCACAGAAAATGGTACACAGAGAACCATGACTGGGATGTTAACATACCAGGTACATAACCTACAGGAGAGACAGGCAGGGAGAGAGGGGAGGAGTAGCTCTCTGTAAAGGGAAGGAATAAAAGCAATTGAACAAAAAGAGTAAACAGGGGCAGAGGAGGCCGTGGGTCACCTTGGAGACTGGAAGGCACCACAATCCGCACAGGGTTGTGTACAGACCCCCATGTCAGGGGAAGGAATGGACAAGGATATGATAGAAGGCATTCTTAGAATGGCAGAGAAAGGAGATACTGTTGATGGGAGACCTGAATATGCCAGATGTTAACTGGAGCACATTTGCTGCAGCCACATCCAGAACAGGGCCATTCTGGATGCCCTACAGGTGGCAGGCATTAGACAGCTAGTTTGAACTCACTTGTGAGGGCAATCTTAGACCTCGTGCTCTCAAATGGAGGCAGTGAGAGGATCTCAAGATCTAGAAGTGGGTTGCCATCTGAGGACAAGTGACCATCAAACAGGTGTGGTTCATGTTAAACTCAGCTACAGAGTCAAGCCATACAAAAGTGAGGGTACTGGACTTAGGAGGGCTGACTTTGGCAAGATGGAAGAGTGCCTCAGAAAAGCACTAGCAAACAGGCTAGAAGGAGGGTGGAGCAACAATGGGGAATTATCAAAACTGCCATCACAGAGGCAACAAGCCTTTGTGTGAAGCAAATAAACAAATCAAAATGAAAGAAAAGCCTACTATGGTTCTCAAAAGAGGTGGCTGTGAAAGTCAGGAAGAAAAAGATAGCATTCCGGAAGTATAAGGAAACACAGAAGGAGCAGGGACAGACAGCTGTACCAGTTAAGGCAGAAGGAAGCAGGGAGGAAGTCAGAAAGCAAAGGCCCAAACTGAGGAAAAGATAGCCAACTCAGTTAAGAAGTGGGATAAACCTTTTATAGGTACATCAGCGAGCTATAGAAAGACAAAGGGAGGGATAGTGAGGCTGAATAGAATGAGCGGTGGGTGGGCAGAGGACGGTGAAAAAGCAGGAATACTGAATGAATATTTCTGCTCAGTATTCATCTAAAGGAGAGGAAGTGCCTAATCCAATTAACAAAGCACTCTTGATAGGGGGTTCGATCCCAGTCCTTTCATGAAAGAAAGGTGTCTGCAAGAACTCCTAAAACTGAAGGTGGACAAAGCAATGGGTCCTGATGGAATTCACCCCAGAATTCTAAAAAGAATTAAGGGAGGAACTAGTGAAACCACTGGCTACTTTTTAATAAATCATGGAGGATGGTGTGGTACCTGAGGACTGGAGGAAGGCGGATGTGATTCCCTCACAAAAGTGGGACCAAGACAGAGGCAGGAACTACAGACCTGTTAGTCTGACCCTCTGTGGTAGGGAAAGGATGGAGTCACCTGAAGGAAAGAATAGTTGAGTACCTAGAGGCCAGTGGGAGCACAGGACCCAAGGCAGCATGGGTTCACAGCAAGGGAAGGTCATGTCAGATGACTCCTAATAGATTTCTTTGACTGGGTGACCAAAGTAGTAGACCAGGGAGGGGCTGTGAACATGGCCTACCTAGACTTTAGCAAGGCATTTGACACATTCCCCACACAAAAGATTATTAGTCAAATTAACCAGCCTGGGAGTGGGTCCCAGGGTGGTAGCCTGGGTAAAACATTGGCTGGACAACAGGACACACAGAAGGTAATTGTAAATGGAGTCCACTCTGAAGAAAGGGGGGGTTACTAGTGGGGTACCGCAGGGTTCAGTATTGGGTCCAGTCCTTTTTAATGTCTTTATCAGTGACATTGCAGAGGGACTGGAAGGAAAAGTATGCCTTTTTGCAGATGACACAAATATCTGCAACAGGGTTGATACACAAGGAGGGTTGGAAAGGATGAAAAGGGATTTGGCAAGGTTGGAGGAATGGTCAGAAGTATGGCAGCTTGGATTCAATGCAAAGAAGTGCAAAATAATGCACCTGGGAAACAAGAACCCAGGGAAGAATACACAATGGGTGGGGAGGTAGTAACAACAACAAAAAGGAAAGGGACCTGGGGGTAATCATATCAGATGACCTTAAGGTTAGCAAGCAATGTGGAGAAGGCAGTAGGGAGGGCTGGGGGTATACTGGGATGTATAGGGAGAGGCATCATCAGCAGAAAACAGGAAGTTGTTATCCCTCTGTACAGACAGTTGGTGAGACCCCATCTGGAGTACTGTGTCCAGTTCTGGAGACCCCATCTCCATAAGGACATAGACAGGATAGAGGCAGTCCAGAGGAGGCAACTAAAATGGTGCAGGGTCTGCAAGAGAAGCCGTATGAGGAGAGACTAAAGGAGCTTAATATGTATACCTTGAGGAAAGAAGGGAGAGGGACATGATAGAAACTTTAGGCACCTCAGTGGAATCAACAAAGTCCAAGAGGGTAGCATCTTCAGAAAAGAGATGTGCAAGAACAAGGGACACAATTTAAAGATAGAAGGAGGGCGTGTCAGGGCAATGTGAGGAAGTATTATTTCACAGAGAGGGTAGTGGATGCATGGAACAGCCTTCCTGAGGAGGTTGTGGGGTCTAAAACTGTGGAGAATTCAAAATGCATGGACAGACATAAGGCAATTCTTGTGGGGGTGGAGGAAGAAATAGGCTGTTGGTTAACTAGAATCTGCCTATCCTGTAGGTAGGGAAATGGGCAGACTAGATGGGCTAGCTGCTCCTTATCTGCCTCAAAGTCTATGTTTCTATGTTTCAATTAAAATGAAATAGAGGACTTTAAAAATGAACCTAGTACTAAACAAGCATTTGTCAATGCCAAATGTTCATCGTGGTGCACTTGGTGTCATCGGGGAGGGGATGTTTGAAAATTGCTTCAATGAAGTTGCTCGTGAGGTGGGGTCTCAAAAAACACATGTTGAAAATTTGGGGCAAAAATATTTAAAAATGACCAAGTTATGCCACTAAGTTGAAAACCCTATTGAAATACACTGATGCCAAAGACCCCATTAAAATACATTGGAGCGCTTACCTCAATTTGCGGTTGAGCTTTGAAGAGTGAAGACGTGCCTGCAGTCCAAGGTAGATTACGGTGACAGATCTCTGGTGGATAAATACGGGGTACAGGGGGAGTGTGGGGTGATGGGTCCTGAGTGGGAGGGTAGGGGGTTGGGTAACGGTGGAACGGACAACTATAGATGTTTTTCTTTTTACAGGGAAAAAAATGACGAAGGACAGTTTTCTTTTCAGGGACTTTGAGAACAGATGAGGACACTGGAGGTTAGGGCACCCCAGTATCTGTATACTGTTTGGGGGTTACACAGTGGACAACAATGGATGGACAGATGACACTGGGATTGGGCACCCCAGTATCTGTATACTGTTTGGGGGGATTACACAGTGCACAACAATGGATGGACAGATGAGGACACTGGGGATTGGGCACCCCAGTGTCTGTATACTGTTTAGGGAGGGGTAGTACAGCGGACAATGATAGACAGTTTTCTTTTTTTAGGATAAAACAAGCATTTGTCAATGCCGAACATTTGGTGTATTGAAAGATGTCCACCTCTTCACCTTGTTTATGCCCTTGAGGTACTTGAACTTATCTATCATGTTTCCCCTCTCTCTGTTCCTCCAATAAGTACATATTGAGGCCCTTTTAATCTCTCCTAATATGTTCGGTGTGGCAAGCCATGTACCACTTTGGTTGCCTTTCTGTGGACTGCCTTCACCCTGTCAATGTCCTTGCGCATTTGCGGCCTCCAGAATTGCACACAGTATTGTAGGTGAGGCCTCACTAGTGCATTATACAATGGCATCACCACCTCGTGCCTTCTGCTAGTGATAACTCTGTCTATGCACCCCGACATTCCACTGGCCGTCCTTGCAACATTTGTGCTCTCCTTTGAAGCCTTTTGGTCATCAGAACGGATAACTCCTAGGTCCCTTTCTTCCTTGGTGATCATCAGCACCTCCACCCCATCCTGTAACTCTCCAGAGGTTTCCCTCTTCTCAGGTGCATTATTTGGGCTTCTTTGCATTGAACCTCAGTTGCCACTCCTCAGACAATTTTTCAAGCCTCTCCATGTCCCTGCTCATTTTCTCCAACCCTTCTGGAGTATTTACTATATTACAGATGTTGCTGTCATCTGCAAACAGGCAGACAGACCTTTCCTTCTAGTACTTCTGCAATATCTGTAATGAAGACATTGAACAGGACTGGTTCCAGGGCTTATCACTGAGGTACCCCGCTGGTCATTCCCTCTTCCCAGATTGGATCCCATTACCACCCGCCTCTGCCTCCTGTCCATTAGCCAGTTTCTAACCCAGTTTATCAGCTTTTGCCTGTTGCCAGACTACTCATCTTGTTAATCAGCCTTCTATGTTGGATGTTGTCAAAGGCTTTGCTGAAATCAAGGTAGATGACATCAAACATCCCTCTCTGATTTACTTCCTTAATGAGGCATTAGGGTTTCCAACCCTAATGTCCCACCCCCACCCTGCAGAGAGTGACAGGCATTGGGAGTGTTCCTTTGGGTCATTGGCTGTATGGCTGTATTGCTCACGCCATTCCACCCCCACCCTGCAGACACTGACTGTGCCTTGAGGTCTTCAGCCCTAATGCTCACCCCATTCCATAATGAAATAAGCTGAGATGGGTGCAGCATAGGAGAATGGGGTGAACGTTTGGGCCAAAGACTCCAAGACACACCCTGATACCTATCACTAGCTACAGGGTGGGGGTGGGGGTGAGGGTGTGTCTTACGGCCGACGACCCCAAGACACACAGCCCGATGCCTGTCAGTCTCTACAGGGTGGGGTGTTACAGTTGGAAACCCTAACGCTCCAGATGTTTGTTGGTATTTTTGCTCTAAACTTTAACATGGGCTTTTTAAGACACCATCTCATGAACAGTGGCACTATCATTTTATTACTCAATCCCAAAAGGTGATTTTGCGCAGCAACTTTGCCATTCGGCACCACAGGTGCTAAAACACATTTTGGGCAGGACGTGAAAAATGACAGTTGTACTGTTCATGAGGAGGTGTAAAAAAATGGCAATGTTGAAAATCTGGAGTGAAAATATGAAAAACTGACAAAGTTATGAGTGTGTATAGAAACTGTGCAATGAACGCCCATAACGCGGTCATTTTTTTGAATTTTTTCACCAAATTTTCAACATGGGCTTTTTGGGATCTCTCCCCATGAACAGTGGCACTGTGATTTACAACTCCATCCCGCCAGTTGATTTCACACAGCGACTGCGCCATTCTGCGCAACTGGTGCAAAAACACATTTCAAGCAGGATGTGAAAAATGACAGCTGTACTGTTCATAAGGAGGTGTGAAAAAATGGCAATGTTGAAAATCTGGAGTGAAAATATTAAAGATCGGTGAAGTTATGACTGTGTGTAGAAATTGCGCAATGCACGCTCGTAACACAGCCATTTTTTGAAATGTTTTCACCAGATTTGCAACATGATCTTTCTGAGACCCCACCTCATGAACAGTGGAACTGTTGTTTCATTACTTGGTCCCAAAAGGTGAGTCTGTGCAGCGACCGCAAAATCACATTTTGTGGCCAAAGAACGAAATGACCATGACATGTTTACGAGGTGGGGTCCCAAGAACCCCCAAATTGAAAATTTGGGGCCAAAATTCCTAAAAATTGCTGAGATATCAACATAAGTTGAAACCCCCGTTGACTCCCATTATACGGCTTACCTTTCATTCTTTCAGTTTGCCGGTCAGCTTTGAAGAGTACAGACATGTCCTGCTTTGCAGAAAATCACGTCCAC
This sequence comes from Neoceratodus forsteri, assembly GCA_016271365.2. Classification (NCBI taxonomy): domain Eukaryota; kingdom Metazoa; phylum Chordata; order Ceratodontiformes; family Ceratodontidae; genus Neoceratodus; species Neoceratodus forsteri. The sequence continues at coordinate 861,350,757 of CM057451.1, read as the reverse complement.
TGACCTCGAAGGGTAAGTATGGGGTAAGGGGGTAAGGGGAGGTGGGTGCACAGAGGAGGGTTGGGATGGGGGAGGAGGATGGGGAAGACAATGCTGGATGTTTTTCATTTTTACAGGTAAAAAAAAAAAGACCACAAGGGAAGGTTTTCTTCATTTTCAGGTACAAAAAATAAATATGAATTTAGGCACACTGGGGTGGGCTCCCAGTGTGCCACAATAGTGGTGGGGAAGGGGGATGCTGACACGGGGATTGGGCACCCCGATGTTGGCTAGGGATATAGACAGATTAGGGTGTGTGCATCTGACACCAGGAGTGGGCATCCCAGTGTAGGAAAAGGAAAGGGGAAATTGTTTAACCAGGAAAGATACAATAAGTGGCAGTGGGGAAAAGGGACAGTTTTTAACAAGGAAAGACACACTAAGCCACAGCTGAAGGGCTCGCATTTTAAAGGACAGAACCACATGCAGCATCAGCTCCATCCTTTGAAATGTTTGCCAAAGCCCCTCAGCAAACCAGTGTCATCAGGACACTGCATGCTGATTTGTTGCCACAGACTGGCCCCTGCAGCGCCACTGTCCATTAGGCTGGCACCCCATACCTCTCTCTCTAGCAACTCTCATATCAACATGTTCATCTGCACTTGTGCACACAATAAACATAAAATGACTGTGTGGCCATAAATGTTTTTGAGGTTTGGTAGTCTGGAACAGGACTGAAAACTGATTTTAAGACTGCTAGTCCTGCTTTGTTAAATGACCCATTTAGAACATTTTACTCTGAGGTCTGGAAGATCAACAAAAATGAATATTCAGTTAATAGCTTCTGCAGCCTTCATTCTTCACTGAACAGGCATTTGAACTAAAACAGCAGAAGATCAAAACATTTCAGAGGGATACTAATGAATATAAGGACAATAAGATTACACTCATGCTAAGCCAATGGAAAGGACAGCAAGAATGTACCCCTACAGACAACCAGAAAGTGGATCTGAAGGTGATAATAGCTTTGGGAGAGCAAGCAATAAATCAACACATACATATGTACAGGAATCTAGAAACTACAGGGCCCCTTATTTTCAGCAGGAAGATATGCAGCAAGAACCACCAGGGCCTTCACATCAAGATATACACAATCAACAAAGGGAAACCAGATATCATACCAGAGCCAGAGGAACCGCATACGAGGATGGAGATCAGGCAAGAGGAGGAGGAGGAGGAATAGGAATAAGCAGAGGGAGGGGAGACGGTCGAACCAATCAACGTCCTTACCAGAGATGATTTCCTATTTTCAACCTGAGTAAGTGAGAGCTCACTAGCGAGGAAACCCATGTCCTGGCTAAGGGACTCTCTTTCACTCCTACCAGTACAGTTAATGTATTTGATTTAGAATGTGATATGCAAAATGTCTTTAGAACATTACGATTACAAGCTCATTTTAAAGATAAAGGACAACATGAAGATCTGTATAAAAGAAACATCATGCAGGCTTTGAAAATGAAATCTGATTATAATCTTCCAGTAGGAATAAATCCAGTGGTGGAAACTTACATAGAGACGGTGAAAGCTGAAATTGAGAAAAACCAGGATAGCGATTAAAAACAACTTGACTCATGGAGAAAGGACAGCTTTAAAAGAACTTACAAATGATGACAATGTAATAAACAAATCGGCAGACAAGGGAGGGGGAATAGTCATTATGGATTACGAATTCTATAAAACCATGTGCATGAAATTGTTACAGGACACAAGAAACTACAGAAAATTGGACTGTGATCCTACAGGGATGTTAAAAAGAAAAATAGATGGTTTAGTGGATGAATTGGTGTTAATGAACAAATGGGAGGGTGATATTCTTATTCAGGAATATCTCAGAATACCAGCATTTTTCTCGATCTCTAAAATCCATAAGGACTTGACCCAGCCCCCCTGGTCGTCCAATAATATCAGGAACTGGTAGTGTATTTGAACCAATATTTAACTATATAAACTATCATTTACAACCTTTAGTCGAGACTATACTGACATAGGTAAAGGACACAAGACGTTTTTTACAACTGTTAAAAGAAGTAGAAATACAAGAAATAGAGAAACCACATATCATTTTGGTAACTATGGATGTATCTGATTTATACACCTCAATACCCCATGAAGGGGGAGTAGAAACTATGGAAACACTTCTAGACACCAGGGCGCCTGGCACCCATCCAGGTACAGGCACTTTAAGTATGTTGGCAGACCATATACTTTCAAAAAACTACTTCAGATTTGAACAAACTTTTTTTAAACAAATAAGGGGAGATGGCTATGGGTTCGACCATGGCTCCAGGCTATGCAAACGCATATATGAGTATATTTGAAAATAGATAATTTCTGAATGAAGAGAGTAATCCTTTCTTTTCACACATTAAGTTTTATAAAAGATTTATAGATGATTTATTTATGATTTGGTGTGGAGAGAGCACAGAGCTTAAAAGGTTGTTTCTATATCTGAATGGATGTTCTGCCATCATACAGTTTACAAATAGTTATAATAAAGAAAATATACCATATTTGGATGTATTGATACAATTTGGGAATCACGGATTGGTAACATCATTGCGCAGGAAGGAGACACCAAGGAATACTATATTGCATGCACACAGTTTTCACTCAGAAAGGCTGATTCAAAGTATCCCTTATTCACAATTTTTAAGGATTCGTAGGAATTGTACCACAGAACAGGACAGCAATAGGGAAATTGAACAGGCAAAAATATGATTTAGAGAAAGAGGGTATAATAATTCTGTGGTTACACAAGCAGAGAGGAGAATAGAAGGACAGATTCAGGAAACAGCATTACAAGGTAAAGGCCCAAGATGTGAAGAACAGAGAATAGTATTCAGTGTTAGAAACAATCATAAAATGAAAGAAATAAGACAAATAATTAACCATCATTGGCAATTGGTAAAATTTTTTCCAGGAATGAACAAGAATTTAGGAGACCACCATTAGTAGCTATGAAAAAGTAAAACAATAAAGACAAAGTGGTACACACTGTGCACCCACAAGGAAAAAGAAAGAAAGGAGAACAGCTATTATTAGGACCGTTGAATCTAGGGATGGTGCCATGTGGCCTTTGCTCGGTTTGTGGGCATACAAGTAAAAAAAGATGCTTTGAACATCCATAGAATGACAAAGAATTATCTATTGATCAATTCATCACATGTGACACTGCAAGAGTTATTTTATGTCCTGCAGTGTCCATTTGATAAGATCTATGTAGGAGAAACTGCATGTACATTGAAGACCAGAATTCAGGAACATAAATCAAATATTTGGAATAGAAGAGCAACACCAGTGGCAGAGCATTTTACAGAAGTGGGCCATACAGGAGCATCCCTCAGGTTCTGGGGTACAGAGGCAGTGCTGGCCCCAGAATGAGGGGGATATTTTAAGGGAATCTTGGAAAAGGTAGAGACAAAATGGATATTTTTGTTGGATGCCCTTAATCTAAACTTTGGGCTAAATAGAGAGATCAATTGGAATAAATGTAGACTATAATTAGAGCAGGGAGGTCCAAAGTTATTTTGGACACCCCCTTGGATGGTAAGGACTGTATTATTTCATTTTATACAAACGAAATAAATCAGAAAAATAAAAAAATGAAAATGTAAATAAAATTAAAACAAAAATTACCTGAAATAGATCCCTGTTTCTTCCTTGTATAATTTAGAGATCACCTAAGGTCCAGTTGAAGTATAAACTCATTTTTAAAAAATATTATGAAGTTACTAATATAAGGAAACATACTAAGGAATATCTAAAATATGTATTTGGTTCTATAGTGAATGATAGCGTCATGAATGAGTTTAGGGCTAGAGTTTAAAAACAAAGTTAATTAATAGTGACAAAATATAAATAAAAAAGGAAGAATATGCAAGGCACATAGAGTTGCTTAAAAAATATGATGAAATGAATAGAAAAAGTAACAAGGAGTTGTGATTTCAGCAGAGATAGCAGAATTAAAAAATCCTGTTTTTAGTAGTCTCCCTCTGATGCTTTTGTAAGTTAATTAAGTAGATTGAGAAAGAAAAATTTTAGTGACAGCAGAATTAAAGCATCCTTTCTGGTGGTTGGTTTATAATGCTTGTGAAACCAATTGGGAGATTGAAGAACAAATATATTAGAAATAATGTAGATAAAGAAAAGCAAGGCACTCTTATGGACTGTCTGTGAGTGTGGATTAGTATTCCAGGAAGTAATTATAAAACCTTGAAAGGAGATAGTCTATTTAAGAAAGCAAGCATAATTTATGCTGGAATTGTGTAGAGATTATAGGGAGACAATGGTGACAATTAAGAAAACAATTAGTAATCATGCTGAAATCATCCAACGATGATGAGGAGATAAGGGCAATACATGTTCCACCAGCATGCTAATATGGAAACATCAATTAAGATGAATACATCTAATCTAGCAAGCAATAAGGGTAATTTAGTAATAAAAAAATGAAAGGAAAGAAATGAGCTGCAGTTAGAAGCTATGGTAACTACAAATGTTTTCAATTATTCCCTTGGGGGGGATAATTAGAAAATAATTGGTTAGAGACCTATATAAATGCAAGGACTCAGCTGCCTTAACATTAGGAACTAGGGCTTGAAGGTGTAGGACTGAGGTAAGATGCATGGAGCACTGATGTCTATTAAAAGAAAATTTCAAGGAAAAGGGTAGGATAATTTGAATTTGAGGGATTGGATTTATGGCATAAAGAAAGTAAGAGTTTACAGAGCTATTTTTAAGCAAAATAGTAAAGATATGGAGAAGAATAGTGATTTGAAGAGACTGTGAGGTGACATGTCTAAAATATGTATATCAATGCTGCCTAAAAGAAAATGTTGTATAAAGCTTCATAAAAGGCTACTTTTATGCATGAATAGCATAGAAGTGAGTGCTAAATAATACTAGAGAAAAAGGATGTTGTTTGGAGATATCCATTAGAATAGAAGGAAAGTAAAAGGAAATGCAGCATAATGAAAACTTATACATACAAGGATTAGTTTTAGAGTGATGAAACATTTAAAGGGACATGCTTTAATTCTGACATTTGTATTTTTTCACAAAATAAGCAGCCAAGTGTGTTGGAGCATATAACTATAAGTAGATCATGTTTATACAGTGTATTGATGGTAACTGACAATCAAGTTTTTGAATTTATTGGGATCTGAGGGAAATAGTTATTGAAATAAGCAATATAATCTGAATGTTTTGTTTTATTTAATTTTGATGACTGGGTTGGCTCACGAAGGTCCCTTTTTCAGGGGTGACCCGGGGAACAGAAGCAATACAATGCATACAATCAGGTGATCCAGAAGCAATACAATACATACAGTCAGGTGATACAGGGTTATGAGAAGTAGACAAGATAATGAGGATAACAATACAGGCAATTATTAAAATCGTAGTTGGGAAGAACATTCTTAACATTACAAATCAAATATTGCAGTCATATATTTATGGTTTTGAGAACAAAGATAAAATGTATAAATTATGGATGTCAAGAATTAAAATGTGCATATTTATTGTATACATATTGAATTAAGCAACATAATTTGAAAATTAGGAAAAATATTTTTAATATTATAAATTAAGTATTGTAGCCATGCAAATGGTTTTGAGAACAAAGACAAAATGTGTATATTATGGATGTTAGTAATGTGTTTATTTATTTTCTGTGTCTAAATAGAGGGTGAAGTAAGAGAAAATGTAAGTATGGCTGGTGTGAAATATGATAAAAGTATATAAATTTTTTTTAAGAAAATGTTTTTACATACACATCTATTTTTCCAGATAAATAGAAAATAAAACAATATGACACAACAGTGGTTTGTTTGAGCACATTGTTGTAAAAGTGAGTTTTCCTGTTTAGTCTTTGAAATAGTTGTAAATCATGAATTATATGTGTGGATAATTAAGTGTTATTTATTATATAGGATTGAAGGCACTCTCCTGATGAAGCATGTTCAATATGTGAAACGTTGAGTGTATGGCCTCATTAAGTAAACTTTTAAGAAGGAAATGAATCAAAGCATCATCTAAATTCACTCTGGAAATAGTGTCCCCTACTGATGATAATTTTTGTGAATTTGAACTAAGTTGCCATTGGATGTAAAATCAATATTATAATTGACCCAGAATTCACAAGCCGTAACAATGCATTTGTAGCAGTGACCAATTGCTACAGTAAAGCACAAAGACACTTCCAAGCATCATCCTGCAATTTCAAACACTGACCTACAATTACTCAAAAAATCAGCTGTTCTGTCCCCGGACACTACATCTGGCCTACTCTGTAAGGTCTGGTTTGATATACAGATTTATATGGCCAGGTGCAGTAGAGGGTCCAAGACAAATGAAGCCCAGTAGTTTTGAATTTAAATCTGATGAAAATGGGCTGAAGTACGCAGCCCTTAGATTTAATGAGGCTACCAAAAAACATAAGGACCCTGTAGAGAGCAATAAAGAAATGTACAGAGGTTTAATTTATTCTGAGCCTGGATTGCCAACATGTCCTGTCGCATATTTAAAAAAAAAAAAAAAAAAAGAAAAACTCAACAAACTGCCGGCCTCTTCACTATACTGCTAACCTTGCAAACTACATCAAGCTTCTTAGATTCTACTGCAATATGGTACAGTAAGGAGCCACTCGGTATAAATTACCTCGCCATTGATGCCAGGGATTAGTAAGGACAAAATATAGAAACCGCCAACTCCAGATGGTTTCATAAAATTATTCTCTCATATTCCATGCATCTTAACAATCAGGTTGCCTAACAGTGCCCAGTTTTCACTCTTTGAGCTTCCTCAGGGTGGATCTAAGATTTAATACATAAAGGGCCAGATATTCAAAACTTTGCCCTGGGTAAATTAGCACTGCCAGTGGCAAACTTAGCCCGAGCACAGAGCAAGCTATATTCAAATGGAATAGCCCAGGCAAACAGCTTCCGAATATAGCATGGTAATGAGGCCATGCAAACTGGGCTGGGAGTGCAGGGCAAACATAGCCCTGGAATAAGACAGCACTGAATAAAGCAACCAGGAAGTGCAACCCACAACACAGTACACAGCAATGTGAGGGCAGGTACAGACTAACTAGGTGGCCAATGTGTGTGCCAGCAAATGCATGGACTCAGTACAGCTGCAGGAAGCAGCAGATGTGAAAGAACAGTGATCAAAACTGTATAATATTCCCCGTACTGTTAGTGCCGCGCTAACACATTAGCATGGAGCTAAGCAGTTAGCCCGGAGCAAACACGTTTGCCCAGAGCTAAAATGTGCCATATTCAAAAGTGCCATGCAAATGAGCCTACTTAGGTAGTCTCTGGGCAAACAACCGGATTAGTATCTCATTATACCCTGATTTGCATGCAGTTTGCCCAGTGTTACTGCAGGGTCCCACAGAGCCACCTGTAGGTCAGTCTGGAAGTACAGGGGCTGACCAGGTCCAACCACAGCTCCACCTGTAGGTCAGTTTGGCAGTGCACGATGATAGCTGCAGGCTACATGTAAACAGTACAGCATAGCATAGCATATTGTACCCCAGGGGACAGGACAGCATAGGCACAGGTGGTGGTGGTGCTGCATGCAACTGTCACACTGTAGGGCATGCTACAGTGCACAGCAGCAACTACAGTAGCAAGGGGGGCCAGTAGTGTGTGGACACAGCAATGCCTATGGTGTGTAGGGCAGTGATGATGACTGCACTATACACAGTGAGAGGCCCAACCTGCGGATGTTTACTGACACTGGACATTACTGTTACGCTGTTGTGTGACCCACAGATGCTGCACCTGTGGCATGGATGCTCACAGTGACATGTACATTCCTGGCTTTGTGTGCTATGGCAGTTGTACAGCTGTGAGGTATGTGGCCGGGGGGCATATATTATCTGAAAGGCACACTGGTGTTGGGGTATTCCCAATACTGGCCCATGTACACTGCATGATGTGTCCCAGCCTTGTGGCCACACCTGGTCTGTAGCACAGCCTCGCCACCCATACATGCTCCCCTCAACATCCTCCATGCCCACAGTGCTGCATGTGTGTGCTGGCATCTGTTGGTGTCCATGGCAGTGTGGTCCGCAGGTGTGTGCTGTGTGGCCACACTGCCGTGCTGTCCACTGGTGGCAGGGTCACCACTTACTGCCTGGCATGGCTGGGACTGGTGGCAGATGATGGCATCATTGTGATGCTATCAGTTAGCAGCATGCTTTCTCTATGTTTGGCTTTATCTATGTGTCATATTTATTTGTTAGGGTCATTTAAACCTGCACAAACACCGCGCCAAAGCCATAGTGTCGTGCAAAGCTGAATGCCAGGATTAAGATGAGCTTTTTCCTGGGCGGTATTAGCATCAGCGGCTAAGTGTCGCACTAGGTTGTGCAACACCACTTAGCACAGCGCTAGCCGCTGAATATAGCATTGTGCCTGTATTCATGTCAGTTTGCCCCTTGCATACATTATAATTTTGCCTGGCGCTAATGCAGTTTGTCCACGCTATTTGGCCTTTTGAATATAGCAGACCCACGCTAATCCCAAGTAAACGGTTTTGACCAGTGCAAAGTTTTGAATATCTGGCCCAAAATGTCTTATTTAAATAAAGAGAACATTCATATTTTATAGATCAAACCAAACAAATATATTTTTTCAGTACTGTCTCTTTAAATATTCCTGGCACCTGAAATCAACAAATGCAGTTTTCTTTCAAGCAGTATAAAAGTGAACTTCAAATCTCTCAATACAGATAATGAAATACATATTAATAAGCAGCTTCACATTCTGGCACTTCAGTTACCTCCTGAACACTGAAAACTACATTTTTTTAAATTAAGTTTAGAGATGCCCATTCCTGATTATAATCTGGTTTTCTTAGTTTAGCAATTTAAATGCCTTCTAGTCTCTGGGTCTGTTCCTAAACAAACACACATAGGTATCTTATAATCCACATATCTAAACAATGGATTTTCATATTCAAACAATTCCGTCTGAAAAGTTTTCTCTGTACTCCAATTCCCTTGTACTGTTGCCAACAGAGCTCCATATAGGAACTTAAATATATTCACAATCCCACACATCCTACATAATCATTTTCTCAAACCAGTGTTGGGTTTCATCCGCTCTCATAAGGTTCCTTCACATGACACAAAAGATGTAGCTTGTTAAAAATCGACACTACAGATCTGATGAACATATGGAATTTTTCTGAGAATTTGAATGTCAAACTCCTTTTGGAAATTCAGATAAAGTGGTTAAGTTTTTGTATTGCAAGTTTACAAATACTCGCTGCAGCATTTGAGTTAACTTGTACTGCTGAAGAAATACTAGGAGCCTTATGAGATATGTATTTCATTATCTGTAGTGAGTTAAAGTTCATTGTATATTGCTAGAAAGAAAATTATTTGATTTCAGGTGCCAGGAATATTTAAAGAGAAGGTCACAAAATATATATTTTGGTTTGATGTATAAAATATGAATGTTTTCTTCATTTACATATACTAACATACTAAGAAACCAGCAGTATAGGCCGTCTGGTCTATCAAGTCTGCTTGGTACAGGCACTGCCACAGCCCCCCTCCTACCCCACAGGGTCCCTCACTCCCATCCCCCGGGGGGTGGGTGGGTACTGAGATGCAGCCTCCCATATATTTTTTATGTATTAAATCTTAGGTTCCAGACCCTGAGGAAGTCCATGGAGGGTGAAGCATTGGGCGCTGTCAGGGGATCTGATAAGATGTATGGAATAAAAGACAATCATTTTCTGAAACATAACCTGGAGTTGGCTGTTTCCTACAATTTTGTGCTTTGACAGTCTGCTACCAGCCCCCACTATACTTGGATGTATCATTTGAAGGGGACCAACCTACTCCTGACTTGTTTGAAGGATTACTAAGGAGGCAGGTCTGAGTCGGGTGTACACCAACCACAGCATTCATGCTGCCGCTGTTCAGCTGTTGTCCGATGCCAGCTTGGATAGCCAAGTAATGTCGGTGACAGGCCATCAATGTGAAGCAAGTCTGCGATCATATTGGAAGCGACATCCAAATATAGAAAGAGATGGAGCATAATTCTGGGGCAGAATGAGGAAGCTGAAATGAAGAAGAGGTGCTCTCAAAATAAGTCACTCAGTCCTCAAACTGCATTGCTACAGTGCCTCTTATCGACTTACCAAATACATCACAGCAAGCATCATTCATTTTCAATGCTACCATAACATTCCATGGATTAGTTAACTTGTATTAGCAAGCATTTTTTTTTCTTCAGAGATCCTAAACAGTGTAACACATGGTTACTTGTTTTTTTTATTTTATTTCCATAATCTGTCCCTCACCCCAATTTCATAGGAACTGTTATCCAGAGAAAGAATAACTAATGAAAGTAAACTCTTTTATGCAACTTCATACAGTATTTTGTGTTTCTTTCCTAGAAAAAGCAGAAGACAATTTTATAAGTGCAATAAGACACTCTGGGGTGTTGCATGGAACAGATTTTACTGCCTTTCCAGGGGCTAAAGGCACTCAACCTAAAGCCTCATGCCTCATTATGTTCCTGGGCATGCGGTAAAATCTGTTTCATGCACACCCCATCATGTCTTATAAAAGTAGTTTACAATTCAATTTATTTTATTACTGACTTCCTATCTAATACTCAGTACTGTTGTATCAGGCTGCACTGTAACCTTCATTGGATGACTGGGTAAAGATAAAACAATGCCAAATGTTGTCACTGGCATTGGCATTGGTAGTGCAGGAGTTAGAGATGGCATAATAGGAATGGCAGTGAAGTATTGAACTGACGTCAACCCTACCCCCACCCTGCAGAGACTGACAAGTCTTGTGGTGTGCTTTGGGGTCTTTGGGCCTTATACTTGCCCCATTCCATAAGGAAATACACTGAGATAGGCACAGTATAGGAGAATGGGGTGAACTTTGGGGCCAAACACTGCAAGGCACACCTGATGCCTATGGGTGGCATGCCCAATTGGGGAGTGGAATGGCATAGAGCATTACAGCCGACAATCCCAAGTGTCACCCGGATGCCTGTCCGTCTCTTACAGGGTGGGATGTTACAGTTGGAAACCCTAACACCATAGGCATTTGTTGGTATTTCCTCCAAATTTTCAGCATGGGCTTTTGTGACCCCACCTCATGAAGCGTCACTAGCAGTTTGTTAGCTGAAAAGGTGATTTTGCACAGTGACGTGCCATTTGGCACCACAGGTAAAAACACATTTTGGGCAGTGTGTGGGTGGGGTGTAGTGTGGGTGTGGAGTGTGGAGTGTGGGTGTGGGTGTGGAGTGTGGGTGTGGAGTGTGGAGTGTGGGTGTGGAGTGTGGTGTGGAGTGTGGAGTGTGGAGTGTGGGTGTGGGTGTGGAGTGTGGAGTGTGGAGTGTGGGTTGGAGTGTGGAGTGTGGAGTGAAAATGAGAAATTGAAGTCATGAGCATGCATAGAAACTGCACAATGCATGTCTGTAACCCAATTATTTTTGGGATTTTTTTTAAATCCCATTTTCAACATAGGCATTTTGGGACCTCCTCTCATGAACAGTGGCACTGTGATTTTTGTTAATCTGTCCCAAAAGTTGATTTCCCACAGCGACCATGCCATTGTGCACCACAGGTGCGAAAACACATGTTGGGCAGGATGTGAAAAATGACAGCTGTACTGTTCATAGGAGGTGGGAAAAATGCCAGTGTTGAAAATCTGGCATGAAAATATTACAAATTTGTTGTGGTGTGGAAACTGCACAACGCACGCTTGTAACAGTCATTTTATGGACTTTCATCACCAAATTTACAACATAGGCATTTTAGGACCTCTGTTCATGAACAGTGTCACTGTCATTTTCTTAATCTGTCCCTAAAACTGATTTCCCACAGCGACTGCGCTATTCTGCGTCGGAAGTGCGAAAACACATTTTGGCCAGGATATGTAAAATGACAGCTATACTGTTTATAAGGAGGTGAGGAAAAATGCCAATGTTGAAAATCTGGAGAGAAAATAATACAGATTCATGAAGTTACGAGCATGCGTGGAAACTGCACAACGCACGCTAGTAAAAGTCATTTTTGGATTTTATTTTCACCAAATTTGCAACATAGGCTTTTTGAGAGCCCACCTCATGAACAGTGGCACTGTTTCATTACTCAGTCCAAAGGTGATTCCGTGTAGTGAATGGCAAAATCCCCTTTCGGGACTGACTCTACTCATGACAGTGACTGAAATCATGAGGGGGTCCCAATAACCCCATGTTGAAAATTTGGTGCCAAATGGCTGAGATACTCACCTAAGTTGAAAGAACCTATTTATGCCATTATACAGCTTACGGCATTTCTTCAGTTCACGGTCAGCTTTGACGAGTGCAGATGTGTTCCGGTCTACTGAAGATCATCACGCCTTGCTCTGGAGCAAGTATGGGGTGAGGGGTGTGGGAGGCAGGGGTGCAGAGGGTGGGCATGGATTGAGGGTGGCCACCAGACTCAATGAGGACCATTCTGTTTACAGGTTTTAAAAAAAAAAAAAAAAAAAAAAAACATTGCAGGGACATTTGGCATGCTGGGGTGGGCTCCCAAGCGTGCCACCTGTATGTGTTTTTTCTTTTTTTTGAGGGCTGCAGCTGGGATTGGGCACCCCTGTCGGCACATACCAAGTGTGGGGGCAAGAGCCAGGGGATTGGGCACCCCTTGGCACAACAAATGGGAGGGGGGGGACATTATACAGACTGGGAGTGGGTTTCCTGTCAGCACATTGAACTGGGAACGCGGGGGAGGACTGAAGCTGATGGAGATTGGTCCCCCTGTTGGCAAAGAAAGACTGAAGGGGGTGCATGATGCCAAGGGGGACTGGGCAATCCCCTTGGCATACAATTGAAATGTGAGGGGGCATTATGCTGATGGGGAGTGGGCTCCCCCATCTGCACATGAACTAGGTCAGGGCATGCAGACAGGGGATTGGGCACCCCTGAAGTCTGCATTGTGGCAGGTGGCAGCAGTCACTACTGCCATGTTTATTGAAATACTTCACCAGGAAGGGCATGTCGGGAGGTGTGTTATCGTGCCTCTGCATGACGAGTTTGCCTCTCATTGCAGCGGCACTTTTCTTAGATGTGGTGACCACTTTACATATTGCTGGTGTAGGCGCCTGCATGCTGGCTTATTGGGGAATGAGGGGCGCACCTACTGATGCGTGCCCTGCATTCACCCACAGTGACAGCACCTCCAAATTTGCTACTACTGCAAGATGTTGGCTGGTGCGCAAGCACGAGGCAACATAAAAATGTTAGGTTTTTTTGTACTAGATTCCAGGAATCAATTCTATTTACAATTCCTTTTCACAAAACTTATTATGGGCAAAGTTTTTTATTTTGTTGGACCAAGCACTTATTATTATTTACCACAGTCTGTTAACACCATTAGATCAGTACCTGCTTTTAGGAAACCTTTGTTAAGCTTTTTAGATGGTCAATTATCTTTGTTGCTGTAAATGTAAATCGTGTGAGTGTTTTTTTTTTTTTTTTTTTATGTATTGTAGTTTTCGCTTGCACTTGTAAAAGGGCAATATTGCTCAATGTGCCTTTCCAGGGTAAATGATGAAATGAAATATATCAGTGCTATTTCTAAGAATACTCAAAGCTACATCTCCCTGGATGGCAACAGACAAACATTATGCACCATTGTTTGTTTTTTTGTTTTGTTTTTCCCCATCCAGAACAGAATAGAATTTGGTTTTATATAGCACATTTCATGCAAACTGTATCCCAACATACATTACAAAGCACCACGTTAAAAACTGGTAGTCAGGGACTGCACAGATGCCTGTGTATATAGCAGCTACTAAGCACATTAAAGCCACATACAGCTGAACCTAGAAATGTAGGATTTGTCAACAGAGGACTGCTAGGCCAACCTAGTCAGCCCTGATGTTCCATGCCTGGTCTGTCTCTGCAGACCCTAACTGGTCTCCAGTGACCCTCCCCCCTCCCTGACTATTTTCTAATATACCACTGTTTATCCCACACATGCTTGAGGCTCACCACTGTTTTTGCATCCTACAGTTCCACTGGCAGCCTGTTCCAGGTGTCTACCACCCTTTCAGTGAAGCATAATTTCCTGACAGCTGTCTCTCCCCCCAGCTTCACTGCATGCCCTCTGGTCCTGGTGCTTTACAGATTTGAAAGACTCACTGCTGCACCATGTTCACCCCTGAGAGGTGCTTGTAAATCTCTACCATGTCACCTCTCACTCTCCTCTCTTTCAGGGTGCACATGTTGAGATCCCTCAGTCTCTCATTGTAGGACTTCTTGTGCAACCACTGCACCACTTTAGTTGCCTTCCTCTGAACTGTCTGCACCCTGTCTATGTCCTCTTTCAAGTGTGGTCTCAACAACTTTGTACAGTGCTTTGGGGGGGGAGGGGTCTCAACAGCAAGCAATACAATGGCAACACCACCTCCTTCCCTCCTCCTGCTGGGGATACTCCTCCCTATGTACCCCAGCATTCTACCAGCCCTACCCACTGCTCTGTTTCACTGCTCTGCCACTTTGAGATCATCAGATATGAGAATACCAAGATCCTGTTCCTGTTTAGTGACTGTCAGTGCCTCTCTTCCCCCCCCCCCAACCTATATTGGGTTCCTATGCCCTAGGTGCATGATTTTGCACTTTCTGGCATTGAACCCCCAACTGCCATGCTCTTGACCATTCCTCAAGTTTCCCAAGATCCCTGCACATTCTCTCCACCCATCCTGAGTGTCCACCCTATTGCAGATGTTGGTACCATCTACAAAAAGGCATACCTTCCCTTCCAGTTCTTCAAAGTCATGAAGACATTGAAGAGGACTGGTCATAGTATGGAGTGCTGGAGAACTCTCTGTTCATTTTCCTATCATTAGAGTGAATGCTCTCAACCACACCCTCTGTTTCCAATCTGTTACCAGCTTCTAACCTAGTTCACCACTTTGGATCCTACACCTAGGCTGCTCAGTTTCTTTATCAGCCTCATGCAGCACTGTGTCAAAGGTCTTGCGAAAGACCAGATGGGCTACAGCCACTGCCCTCTTGTGATCCATTTCCCTGGTCACTCAGTCAAAGATTCATTTGGCATGACCTCCCCTTCATGAATCCATGATGCCTGTGGTCTTGCAGCCCACTGGATTCAAGATACTTTACCAGTCTTACTTTTTCAGTAGGCCTTTCTCCACAGGCGGCTAAGGTTGGCAGCACTGGTGCCCAAGCAGAAACAGAACGGTACTTACAACAACTCAGCTCAGTCCTGGATTTCTCTAAACACTCTGCTGTGCTGTAGGATAATATTCAGTTTTATTTCATCCATCAAAGCAGTAGAAAATTCACAGCTCCTTCAGCCACTAATCAGTCGTATATTTTTGCACCAATATTTGGGTGCTTCCTCAAAACCCCATGGAAGTGCCTGATTATTTGCGCAAAAACACTTTGACCATTTTGTGGTTGGGGGAGTGGTGGACTGACTGCTCCTTTGATGAATGAAATAAATCTTTGAATATTGTCCTACTGCACAACTGAGTCTTTTTTTTTTTTTTTTTTGAGAAATCCAGGACTGTAATTCAAGCTGTTGTATGTACTTTCCTTCAGAAAGGTTTCCATTAATTTCCCCATCACTGAAGTAAGACTGACCGGCCTGCAGTTGGTAGCCCCCTCCCTGTTGCCACACTTATGTAGAGAAGGGACCATACCAGCTCTTCAGTCTTTTGGAACCAATCCTGCTTCCAATGAGCTGTTGAACACGGCTATCAGTGGTGAAGCTAGCACCTCCTTGAGCTCTTTCAGTACCCTTAAGTGTATCCTGTCTAGTCCCATAGTCTCCTTCAGAGCTGCAAATCCCTCTAGGACATGTGTTATTGAGAGGGGGTACATTGGCCAGGACAATGGGGATATCTCTCCTACTCTTGAGTAGTACCATGGGATCTCATCTAAGCAGAGGGGGCCTGGGTTTGACATCTAATCTGAAGGACGACAGGCACCTCTAACAGTGCATCACCCCCTACTGCAGCACTGCATTTTCAGTGTTTGGTATTACCTGAACTGGCAATTTCCTGATCTTGTTAACCAGAAGTAAGAGTGCTACCATTTGTATCATTGACACCAGCATATCTTATGTTCGTCTGTACATCAATAACTCCCAGGCACATTTTGGTAGGAAGACTAGATACTATAGCCTAGAGGATAGAGCACCAAAACTGTACACTTGGAGATCCGGTTAACGTGGGTTTGAATCCCACAACCACCACTTGCATACTGTGTGACCCTGAGCAAGTCACTTAACTTCCCAGTGCTCCCGGGTCAAACCTAGAAATGCCCTACTGCTCAGTCTTTTCCTGGACAAAATTCTAACACCAAAAAAGTCTGGATGTGACCAACAATGAAAAATTGTATTTTTAAACACCAAAATATCCTATTCATGTAATATTTAATTTTATTTTTTTGTCAGTTTTCAGATGTGATGAAACAAGAGCTACTAAAAGCTATAACTGGGATAGATTAAATGGACCCTTGATCTCTTTCTGCCTCTTGAATCCAGTGGTGCTATGGAGCAAGGTATGAACTGCATTTTGCTCTGAAACCAGCAGGTGGCTGCATAGGACTGCATTATCATTCATTCAGCTCTGTTGTAGCAGTGATGTTCATCTGCCCTCCAACAGTAACAGATCAGAATACATGATACATTTTACCCTCCCTTTCTGTTTGCGAATTATATTTACATTTTGTTAACAAGGTAAATGTATAGACAGTTGAAAATGCAAGAAGAGGGATAGTGAGGAAGGATTAGAAAGGCAGAAGGGGGAAGACTGTGCAGAAGGGAACTAGGAAAAAGATGACCTTCTAAACGGGTACTTCTATTCGGTCTTCACAATAGAGGTGGGGTGGGGGTGATGGGCCACTAAGGAATGGCAGGAATTGGAGGTAGACACAAGTCCATTTTCATAGGACACAGTCCGGAAGGGACTTGCAACTCTGAAGGTGGACAAAGCTACGGGACCAGACTGGATACACCAAGAGTTCTAAAAGTCTGGGGGTGGTGGTAGCCTTTATTTTTGTGGCGCCTTTCCCCAGAGGCTGGGGCACCATTACAGTATCATACAGCAGCAACACTAAAACATTGCAAAGAACTTTTAACACCTCTAGTTGCTCTACTGACAGCCATATTCAACAGCTCACTGGCAACCAGTGTGATTCTGGAGGACTGGAGAAAAGCAGACATGGTCCCTCTAGATAAGACTGGCAGCAGGGAGGAGGCTAGCAACTATAGCTCAGTCCGCCTCACTTCAGTGGTGGGGAAATTAGTGGAAATACAAAAAACAAAACTCCTTGTGCAGTGTTGCAGAGTAGAGCTGTTTGGTTTTAAACAAATCCAGGCTTGGACTTCAAGGGAAAAAAATGCACTACAGACGGGTGCTAGAAAATGAAGTTTACTGTAATACAGTGGCTAGTTTATTAAACGTGAAAAAGCATAAAAAGCAACCAACACCCTGGCACTTTGAACATACAGCAGTTTGCCCTCGATAGTGGAGCCATGCAAAGCAATTACTTTTTATGTAGCGAGTGCTTAAACTATAGTGTCCCATTTCATTTGGAGGCATGGAACTAAACATACAAACAAGGTTAAATCCAAACTGTTTCCTAGCTATTGACAATACATATGCCCCAGTGCTAAAAGTAAAAAGTTAAAACTGTTTGTGGTACAGAGGTGACCAGAACAGGAGAAAAGAGAACATATAAGACAGAAGAACTGGATGATAGGAGAGTGTAGAAGAAGGGGACAGGGGTTGGGGAGCTGGTGGTTGTCAACTTGTCTGGTACATTAGCGCTGAGTGCCCATAGTGGAAGCCACTTTGGCTACTCCTGCCTGGTCCCTTTAGTGTTCATTAATCTTTGGGACCCCAGAAATGCCCACTAAGGGGTCCAGAGGCTTTTTGGGGGAACAAATAAAATGGTGAATCCTGCACTGTTAAGCACTATTACAACAAGGTGTGTGTAGCTTTTAAGAGCAGCTGTGGCTGCTGTATGAATGGGAGTACTGCTTACTGCTGGGAGGACAGCACTACAGCACTGCTGACGGGTGGGGGGAGACTCTGCCAAAATCATTTCTGTCACCGGTCAATGGGGTAGAGGGGGGCAGATTCAAGTCCTTGGGGACAGGTAAAACTAATGTTTGTCTGAAAAACCATGTATAATTTGGGACATTGTATAAACTGTATTGTAGCAGCAGTACCTGGAAATCAGCAAGTCGGAAGCCAGGAGCCCAGGAGGACTGGACAGAGATTTCTGGAAAGAGGCAAGAACTATCCATTGGCATGTGAAGACAGCCAATAAGGCATCGAATAAACTTAATGCATATTAATTTTGTAAATGGGTGGGATGCTGCCCTGATCTGCTGAAACTCAGAAGACTGATTCAGTTGAGTTCAGTTTGCTGGAGCCCCTTATGAGGGAGGGCATCTCTATGATGATCTCCAGAGAGTGTGGAGAAGGCCCACCGTGGGATTGCACAGCCACCAGCCCAGATGGCCTGCGTTTGCCTTCTAATGTCTGTAAGGAGCTGCTCAGAATGAAGTGACCAGAAACAAAGTGTCTGAGAGGTTCCCAAGGAGAAAAGCCTCTCTGTGATCAAGTGAAGACCTGCCTGGGGGTTGCCACGCCACCGGCCCAGGAGGTTTTCTGCATTGCTCTGTGTCTTCCAATGGAAGGAAAGAGTTGGCACCAGAATGAAAGTGCTGTTACTGAAATTGTCTGGGAGTTTCCAGAGGAAGAGGAAACTCTGCCATAATGTTTAAAAGAAGTTTGGAGGTGTTCCTGGGGTTTCTGCAGCCCCCCAGCCAAGGGAAATCAGACCTCTGCTGTTTATGCCTGAGAAGTTTGGAGTCATATTAACCAAGAGAAGCTGTTTGATGTTTCCAAGATGGAAAGTGAAGTGAGAAGATTCGTCCATCTGTTTAAGTTTGCACCTGTAAGGTGAGGATCAGTTCTGTTTGAGTCTAAGCTTTGAAGTGAGGGGATTTGTTCTTCTGTACAAGCCTGAGTCATAGAGATGAGAAGTAACTCCTGTCTTTTGCTTTAAATTTGAACCTTTAAAACCAGAGGGTGCGAACCATCCTAATTCACACCTGAGCATTTAAAGCTGAGTTTGAAAAACTTTTTCCTGCTAGCATCTTGTGGGAAACCCAGAGACTATGTTCCAGTCAAAAGAGAGCCACTGCTGCTAGCTGGCAGTGTGGCTGAAGCCATTTACAGCTGGCTGTTCCTGAATACCTGAAAGAGTAATTGCCACCTGAGGACAGTCTGGAGAATTATCCAGGTGGTATCGCTGCTAGGCATTACCTCATCTTCCCCTGAGGGTTTATGCTTGGACGTGGGGGTTGAGTCGCGTGGCGTTGGTCCCCAGCACTGGTGTTGTGAAGATGCCAAAAGTTAACAAGCTACAAGGGAAGCTAAGAGGGATTCCAGCCTGTTTAAAACTGCAAGAGCCTGCTGCTGAGAAGGCCCAGATCCACAGTCTGAAAGTCAGCCTGACAAGTAAGAGACTGTTCATTGAAACCATTAGTAATTCAGGGCTTGCCCTACATCTGGGCAACTAAGGGTTTGAATTGGGCCACCCTGCCCAAAGTTAAGTTTCAACAGCTCGCTATTACCATAATCCAAAAGGGTTTAAATCTAAATTGTTTGTTCCTTAAAGTGTACCAATGCCGGCCAACCAGCTGCACCACATCAGGCCTGCAACTGCTCCAACTGGGTACCCAGACTGTGGGAGCTCCTTAGGCAGACTCTGGAGGGAGACTGGTATCAGTTGGGGAGTGGATAATGTGTTAACAAGTGGGCTAGTACCTGTTTTGAAGTGTATGCTGGTGGGGGGCCGGCACTGACAGTTTGGTTTACAGGTAAAGTGATTGTTGGGGTGTGCAAAGATACAAATGATAAGTTGCTTAACCTTTACATCCATTTTCCCTTTCCGTAGCTCTCCCCCATGTAAATAAATTAACCTTTTACAAATGTCTCATGAGCATATTATTAGTGTAAGTCAATAATTGCAAGCAATTTGAAATAAGGTTTTGGTTTGTGGTAGTCCCTGTGTGGGGTGACTATAAGGGGAGGTGGGTAGGTGAAGCATCCCAGGGGAATGTTCAGTTCAGTTTATTTTGAAGGGACAACAACCATTGAGCAGGTTCCTTCACAAGCGGTCCCTTGTACATAACATTTATTTATCATTGATCATTTATCATGAATTGGTGGGTACAAAAAGTCAGAATTCACGCAGGGCTGGGACATAATGAAGAGAAAAGTGGTTACTGGGGGCGACAGGACCAACGAGAAGAATAGAGGATGGGGAGGGTTAGTAACCTGGTGGCTCAGTAGGCTCCAGGGATTACAGGGAACTTTGGCAGACTGGATGGACCGCTGGTCTTTTTTTCTGCCGTCATTGTCTGTTTCTATGTTTCTATCAGTAACAATACGATACAGTACGTGGCAGGTTGACAAGAGCAAAGTAACCTAATAAGCAATATAATGCATATAATAGGTAAAATAAAGGAGTGAGAAACATTCAGTTATAGTAGTAAAAGATAATACCGGTTGCAGCCAGAAACATCGAACACACATACAGAAAAAAGTGCATAATACAGCATTTAGCAGAAGTTGTAGAAGGGAAGACAAGGGGCTAGGTAGGACAGTGATTTAATAATTAGTAGCACTGACAGATTTTTGGGGTAGTTTTTTTCATGAGAGATCTGAATGCGTTTAAGGGTATTAAATTAAAAAACCTAAGTGTACTTTGGAGTTTGTTCCAGGCAGTAGGGAAGACATAACTTATGACTGCATAAATATCTGACCCACTGTTTTAACTCTGGGTGGAGGCACCACACTATTGATATCTTTGGTCAAGAACCCCCCCCCTTTTTTCCACCCAAAACAGAGCCCAGGCCCCTCAACCTGGTTTGTGGCCACCCAGGCAGGGGTAGTAGCCAGCTGGTACATGGCACCCAGGTTACACACACAGAGAAACAGACTTAATGACAGCCTTGTTAAATATGGTTGTACATTAATTAACCAAACATACTGTAACTCCTAATATTGTAGCCATGTGACTTAAAATCAAAAAATAAAGGGTGAAAGTAATGTCCATTCCTGATATGACACTTGATCCTGGATGCTTGTGGAAAAAAATAATAGTTTAAAAATATAGATCAACTATGGTAACAATCGCATACCCATATTCCAAATTGATGGACACCCTGCTAAAGGAATGACTGGTAGAATATCTTGAATCCAGTAGGCTGTAAGACCACAGGCAGCATGGATATTGGGGGTCATAGCAAATGAATCTTCTACATTGTTTTGACTGTATGACCAGGGAAATGGATCAGGGAATTACAGTGGATGTAGTCTGTCTGGACTTTAGCAAGGCCTCGACACTGTGATAAAGACGAGGCAGCCTAGGGCCTCGATCTAAAGTGGTAAATTGGGTTTGAAACTGGTTAACGGACAGGAAACGGAGGGTGGTGGTAAACAGCACTCACTCTAACAATGGGAGAGTGACCTGCATGGTGATACAGGGCTCGATGTTGAAAACAGTCCTCTTCAATGTCTTCATAAGTGACATTGCAGAAGAACTGGAAGGAAAGCACTCCTTTTTGCAGATACCAAAATCAGCAATAGTGTGGACACTCTGGGGATGTGCAGGGATTTCGGGAAACGTGGGGAGTGCTCAACAGCATGGCAGTTGGGATTCAATGCCAAAAAGTTCAAAATCATGCACCTAAAGCATAGAAACCCAGGAGCTGAGTGGGGGAAGGGAGGTACTGACAGTCACTAAATGGGAAAGGGACCTTGGGTTATCATATTTGATGTCCTCAAAGTGGTAGAGCAGTGTGAAAAATCACTGAGTAGGACTAGTGGGATGCAGGGGTGCATAGGGAGTGGTATCTCCAACAGGAGGAGTGAAGTGATGTTGTCATTGTAGTGCTGGCTGAGACCCCACCTGGAGTAGTGTTCAGTTCTGGAGACCACATCTCAGAAAGGACACGGATAGAGTGGAGGCAGTTCAGAGGATGACCACTAAAATGGTGCAAAGTTTGCATGAGAAGTCCTACAAAAAGAGTTAGGGATCTCAACATGTGCACTCTCAAAGAGGAGGGTGAGAAGTGATATGATAGAGACCTACAAGTACCTCATAGGGGTAAATGGGGTGCAGGAGGGGAGTCTCTTTCAAATGAGAAGGAGCACCAGAGTTGGGGCATGTGGTTAAGCTGGGGGGGGGTTAAGGGTGGTAGACAACTGAAACAGACTGCCAGCAGAAGTGGTGGGGGAGAAAACAGTGGCTTCAAGCATGTATGGGATAGACACAGGGGTATATTATAAAATGGACAGGAAGAGGGATGGTCGCCAAAGACCAGTTGGGGGTCTGCAAAGACAGTTTGGGCAGGGAACATCTGTGCAGACTACATGGGCCAAGTCGTCCTTGTAACAGTGAGATTCTGCCACTCATGAGGACTGACCTTTTCTTAAATCTGTTGCAGCAGTTCTGTTTTAGTCTAATCTATCTCTTACAATTTCTAGTCCATAAGGTTGGCTACCTATGGGAACCCCCTCCCTTTTCTTGACTATGCTATAGTATTCGCTTTACTTTTTCTTTTCCCTCTCAGGTCCTTGTTGGGTTATTGTGGTGACCTCCAAGCCAGTGTTAAACAGGCTGTGTTCCTCATTGTTGGAGTTAGTATGCAATAGCACTGTCATAAAATACCTTGATGTATATGCCTTAAGTGTATGAAACCCGTAAATGTTGAAGATACCACTAGGTGTTTTTAAAGGTTAAAAATTACTTAGGAGACTGTTTTTATAGAATTGCCTGATAGGCCCTTTGCATTCCTGCTTTAAGCTGAACCAGCCTAAAATTTCATGGTGATTTGCATATACATCCCATGATGCTTTGCATTATGGGGGTATGTGTGATGTTGTGTTTCTTTGAAACTTGGCTTTATTGCCAATGCCCTTTGGGGGTAACCCTTGCTTCAGTGTGTCTGCACTGAGGTTCTTTGTCTTTAAGCGTGTGTGTTTTGTGTGTGTGTGTTTGTGTGTGTGTGTTTGTGTGTGTGTGTGTGTGTGTGTGTGTGTGTGTGTGTGTGTGTGTGTGTGTGTGTGTGTGTGTGTGTGTGTTTGTGTGTGTGTGTGTTTGTGTGTGTGTGTGTTTTGTGTGTGTGTGTTTGTGTGTGTGTGTGTTTGTGTGTGTGTGTGTTTGTGTGTGTGTGTGTTTGTGTGTGTGTGTGTTTGTGTGTGTGTGTGTTTGTGTGTGTGTGTTTGTTTGTGTTTGTGTGTGTTCTCCTTCACTCAACATAAGGAATGAGAATTTTCATTCAAGAGCTAGATCAGTGGGTCAATAGGTGCTGACTAAGTGCAGAGGAAGGACATGCATAGTCTACTGCTGCAAACTGATGTATTGAAAACGGATATGCATTGCTTAAGGTTATTCCCTGTGTATTAAATAAACGTCACACAGAGATTGTGTTTTGAACCTGAAGTTCTGTGTTTGGTCCATCTGTTATTCCACAAGCCCTTCAGTCCTTTTCTGCCAACAAGTGTTTTCTTTCTATGTTCTCGCAGGAGGAGGGATTGCTGGATGTTTATGCTATTAGTGGCATGACTTGGCTAAGATTGGGAAACTGGAGCATGAATATGCATGGTTCTGCCCTTCCACCAAAAACCTACATGAGGTGAAAGCATCAGGGCATTGGAGCTTGAGCTGGGCAGAGATGAGCAGTCCAGCCTCTCTGTCTGTGACTGAGACGAGGGGGTCTGTGGTCCCAGGGATAGTGATGTCCCCCTCATACTTGGTCTCCAGGGAAGGATGCCATCAGGAGCAGCAGGAGGGTTGGAGACATAGGGAACTCGCCTCGAGGAGCAGCAACCATCAGAACTTATAAAACATGCTGGAAAATGGTGGGTCAGCCCTCAAGGAAGTCTCTAAACCCTTGTGGGTTCACCCCACTGGCAGTAGGAGGCAATGGGAGAAGTCGCTCAGTGTTTGGTCAAACTGGAAGGTCACCTTGTTAAATGAAATGATCTTTATGTGAGAAGTCCTAGGCAGTTTGAGTAGAACACCCCCCCCCCCACCGGCAAGTAGCCAAATGAAGGGCATCAAGTAGGAGAGGACCTGCCAAGGATTGGGGTCTCTAAGTCCCTGGGAATGGTATCGGACATAGCCCTTGTATCCCCAAAACAAACTCCTATCTGTGCAATATCCACAGGAGGCACAACTGGCCAGACCACCCATGCTTCATGGAACAGATTACCTGAGGAGGTGGTAGGTGTTGAAATGGTGGAGGGCTTCAAGAGGGTATGGAATATACATATGGGGTTGGTTAGAGGCTCCTTGTGCACTGGTGACAAGTAGCAGTGTGGGGGGGAGATGGGCAGTCTTAATGGGCCAGGATTGTCCTTTTCTGCTGACACATTACTATATCATACACTGATGCACTTTATTTATTGTCCTTCTGGGAATAGTGAGACATGTGCTTTCATAGCTTTCCAGGTTGATCTTGTAAATGAGTTTACTCAAGGTGTTTCGCCCTGGCAAAATAGATTTTGATTTGATTTGCCCCCAGGGTAGTGCTCGCCCTGCCTGGAGAGAGTGCCACTGCACAATTGGTCTTGGGAGCACCAGGAATGCCTAAAGGAGGTTAGGGATCTGTAGTGTGAAAGAGGCCCAGTGACTTTAATACAAAATGTAACTGTGCCTGTTTAGTTCAGAGTGTGGACCTAAATATTGTGGATGTAGGGTGGGCAACTGCTCCACAACTACATTAGGGTACCATCAGAACAGTGGTAGAAGACAGAAGTTGTAGTGTATGCCACACTAGAAGTGGAGTGGGGTTATGTAGTGCCCTGGGAGAGTTGTGAAACAATCGTGTAGAGCATTGTCCATGAAATATTGAAGTGCAGTGTGTTCAGGTACCATCACAATGGACTATGGCCAGGAAATGCCCGGTGAGCTGTGTACCATCTGGCAGCTAATAAAACCACCATACTTAATCCCAGCTCTGATATGAACATTGTAGTTTCTGTGTGGTCTCATGTTGTTAATGCCCCAGAGTATGGTTTAAGGTGCTCCAGCTCCCCATTACCCTCAATCTGTGATAGCAAAGTGACTACTGTTGGTGCAGAACTGGAATTTAGAATTGGGGTGCACCATGCTTTGGGTACCCAAGAACACTCACACACTCACCTTTTGCAGTTTGTCTGCTACATTATGGTTCAGGAACTGCTATGTTATGGACCCCAGAATTTTGCTGCCTTGAGAAAAAAAAATAGTGCCATTTTCTGCAGTTTGTTTTCCCAGCTGACTATGTGCACATGCACTGACTGAGGAAAGGAGCAGCTGGTGTCTGCAACTGAATTTGTATGGCATCAAGTGACTCTCACTCATGTCTGAAAGTCCTCCCTGCCCTGCTAATAAGCAGGGCTAGAAAAGAAGCCTGCTTGCTCTTTGCATGCGTGTAGGGCAACTTGCACATTTGAGATGCAGTAGAATGATTATGGCAGTAACACAGGGATTGAGAAGGAAGGCCCTAAGAGTTCTGTGAGGATCTGGGATCAGAAGCTACAAGTTACAACTTGTAGTTTAGAACCTGTGTACTGATGCCTCCAAGGGGCTTGAGTAATAGGGGTTATAAAGAGGTCTTCCAGAGCATATGCCTTGTCGAACTGAAAGGCATCACCTCACACTAGCTGTCACCTCTCCTACCTACCATCACAGAATGGCAGGAAAAATGAAAATGTTGGTGGGAATGAAATAGTCACATTGTGGCTCACACAGGAGAAATTCCTGGAGAAAGTAAAGGGGAAAGGTACCAAAACTGACCCACACCCCAAGGGGGAGAACAAACTCCAACAATAAAAATACATATAAATAAGGTTTATTTACATATTTGAGAATGTTAACAATCTAAAACAATAAAATCACTCATTATAAATAGAATAATGGATGGGGAGGTGGTTATAACAAAAGTTATACACCCCCAAATAAACCCCGAGAGTGAAAAGCGAGGGGTTTGTACAGGCATCCCACACTGAGGGGGTGTCTAACATTCGAGTTTCACACACCTCACCAGCTTTTATTTTACATAATTGCTGGGGAACTCGTTTTCGCCTCAGCAGTTATATAAAATGCATTTAAAATAACTTACCGCTGTTTCCAACTGGCGAACTGTGGCATGCTGTTTACTGAAGAGGACCAGAAGCACTTTGCATTAAAGCTCACACATGTTATAACTTGTAGGTTATAACAGGAAAATTATCACCCCTTCCCTATGGGAAAAAGCGTCCCCAGTTATTATAGTAAACTATTACATTTAGACCCCAAAGGCTTGTTGAAAGAAAAAGAATTTCAATTTTCTTTTAAATATCTTGGGGGCTGCCAAAGTACTCTGACAAGAAATTCAGAGGACAGGAGTGACCACTTCAAAAGCCTGATCCCCAAATGACTTCAATTTTGCTCTGGTGACCTCTAGGAGGGCCTCCCCATTGACTGGAGAGCGTCCAGGTGTATAGGGATGCAGAAGCTCCCTTGGGTAACCCTGTGACAGGGAGCTCTTGCCACTCTTTAGGACCTACCTTTTTCTTAAATCTGTTGCAACAGTTCTATTTCTTAGCCTAATCTATCCTTTCAATTTCTAGTCCATAAGTTTGTGCACCTATAGGTACCCTCCCTTTCTTGACTATGCTATGGTGTCCTCTTTAATTTTCCTTTTCCCTCTCAGGTCCTCGTACAGGGAGGTTATTGTGGTGACCTCCGAGTATATGTAAAACAGGTTGTGTTTATTGTTGGATTTAGTATGTAATAGCACTATGTCATAAAATACCTTGATGTACTGTATATACTTTATGTTTATTAAACCTGTAAATGTTGAAAATACCATGGCACTAGGTGTTTTTGATAATGGTAAAACGTACTAAGTGACTATTATAGAAATTAAGTTAGTTGTGCTGTCTAAAATGCATGTAAATTGCTGTAAACTGATCAAGTCTGAATGTCACGGTAATTTGCATATATCCCATGATGCTTTGCATGATGGAAGTAAGTATGACATTGTATTTCTTTGAAACTTGATTTGTTGCCAATGCCCTTTGGGGTAGCCTTTCTTTCAGTGATTCTGCATTGAGGTTCTTTGTCTATAGCTTGTGGTTTTTTTTTTTGTTTTTTGGGCCCCACTACCCAAGCAAATGGGGCTCACATAGGGAGTGGAGCTGCATCTCAACTGGTAAGTTGGATCAGAGATCAGTGTCAGTAGGTGCTGGCTAAATGCAGAGAAATGACATTCATAGTCTGTTGCTGCAAACTGATGTACTGAAGAAGGAATGTGGCCTTGCAGAAGCTTATTTCCTGTATTTTGAATTAACATCACACAGAAGTTGTGTGTTTGAACCAGAAGTTTGGTGTCTGGTCCATCTGTTATTCCACAACCCCTCCACAGGCTTGGCGTGAGAAGTGGGATAACTTGCTGGAAGCGTCTGGACTAGCTGAAGAGGGACGTTTTCTGGTGGATATCGACTAGATATCCCAGGTGGACTGATGCACCAGGAGTTGCCAGAGGAGATCCCGGAGAAGAAAGTCCACGGAGTTCTCACCAGAACCATGGCTGACAGACTGGGAGATAAGCTCCTGCCTGGACTGGACCTGGGAGCTTGGAGGAAGGCCAAGACTTAAGGCGATGAAGAAATTCAAGAGGATGTGGAAGAATCGAGGGAACTGCCTCCTCTTGAAGATGCTCCACCAGAGGACGTAGGGGAGTTGTTGAAATGACTGTGCATAAAACGGGTGAAGATGGAAAGAGATACTGAGCGTAGAGATAGACACTGAGTAGAGAAGTCAAGATGCCAAATGGGTGGATACCATGAGGGTCTTGCATGCCATCAATGCAGGGCAGACAGAGCCAGCAGCCCAAAAGACATTAAACTGTCTAAACTTTTAGACAGTGATGACACTGAGGCCTACCTCACAACGTTTGAGAAGATTGCTTGAACATGCGCATGGCCAAGGGAACAGTGGGTTGTTCGACTGGCACCACACCTGACAGGCGATGCCCAGTTGGTTTATAGCCACATGGACTCCTGAGAGGCAGAGGACTATGACCGTGTGAAGCAGGAGATCCTCTGGCGCTATGACAAATACTGAAACCTATCACCAGAGGTTTCATTTTCTTAAACTGTAGTTACTGGATACTCCCAGAGAGACTTATGCCTGTCTCAGGGAGCTCTGCTACAAATGGTTTCAATCAGAGAACAAGAGCAAGAACCAACTTCTGGAGCCGGTGATTATTGAACAGTTAAAGATTTACCCCAAGATGTACAACTTGGGGTTCAGGAGCATAAGCCAGATTCTGCTGATAAAACCATCACATTGGCAGCAGACTTTCTGCAGCCCTACTATCCAGATTCAGAGGGTTCCAAGAGACAACAGCAGCTCTGACCACCAGCAATCTAGTAAGGAACCCTTTTACTTATAAACTGTCTAATCCAGCCCCAGAGAAATGAGACTGGACAGCAGAGAGAAGGGGTGCTTAAGTTAAATTGTAACATACTAGGAAGCCGACTGATTCATTTACTTGATGATGACTGGGAGGCGATCCATTTTAGGGAGAAACGTAATCAAAGGGCACAGGTCAGAAAGCATAGGAAAAACCAGAAGCAGCTGTAGAATTCACCAAAAATATAGTCATAGTAGCAGTAACATTAAAAAAAAAAAAAATAAACTTGTTTGGTGTAACTATTTACAAAGGAGAAATAAAATAAAATTTTCCTTCAGTCTCTGTCCCTTTTTCTTATCTTTCTTGCAGTTGCAGCTTCACTCTTTTATAAGTCTCCAACCCTCATTCTTAGCAAGCAACCTGTTTTTGTAAGTGTTCTGTTCTAAGTTTCAGGAGCTGCTAGAACACATTGTGCTTCTTGAGGCCCCCTTTGCACAGCTTTTTACAAAAGGCTCAGACATTTGCACTCGGGTAACCACTAGTGTTTTCCCATTAGCTTTTTACCATCATCTCAAATTATAATTGTATATATTTCAACAGTAATGCTGTATATTTTCCAAACAAAAGGGATCCCAATATCAGTTTCATTTCTATACAGTGATTTTCACATTTTTATATTAGCAGATATGCAAGGAGGAAAAGAGCGGACAGCAAGGGAGGACTGAGAGATGGTGAGGGCAAAGAATTGCAAGATTGTCAGGTGATCAAATCCTATGTCTCACAGGGAAAACTTGGTTGCACAACCAGACAGCAGACTGAATAGGAAAGATCCTTGCATTTTAAACACTTTCTCCATAACAAATGGGACATGGTCCTATTTTACCCTGTCACGGGGCTTTAGTTAAGAACTGTAGCATACTAAGCTAGCCTGCTTATTTATTTTACTAAATTACTTTGAAGTGACTGTTGCACACTAGGCTAGTCTGCAGATTTTATTTCCAGTTCTACAGTGCTCAATCAAATTAAATCTCACAGGTGGCCACTTGATCAGTGGTCCAGCCACGGCTACTCTCTCCTCCCTCTATGGTAGTCCCACCCCTTACCTGTATTTAATCTTGCTCTCTGCAGCTGTCCCAGACTCCAGAGACCATGAGAGCCACCCAGAAGTCTATTCTCCCCCACAGCCAAAAGTCAAACATACGGGTGGGAGCACACAAGTTAAACAGCTTTTTTTTTTTTTCTGCTTTTCCTGAATCTGGAGAGCCATGCCAATGCTGCGTGAGTTGCCCCACCACCACCCTTGGTGAACTCCTTCTTATATATCACTGATCACGTGTCCTCTGGAGCCTATCAGTCTACTTTCCTTTTGCAGCTATAGTTTCCTACCACTAGAAGGCTCTCTGTTCAGTCAAACAAACCCTCCTTTTATTTATTTAGCTTTTGTTTACGGGTAATACACTAGGCAAGTATTATGCCTATTTTCTAGAACGACCGGGAGAGTACAACATGAGGAACAGTCAAGGAGACATGGCAAAGAGTACAGTTTTTTGTCACAGTAAACAAACATGTGGTAAATACATCATTTGACGCTAGGGGAAACATACAGTAGTAAGCACATTTCCAGATTATACACTCTAGACTAGCTAGTTCGAGAGAGAAAGTGGGGAGAGAAGGTGGGGGAGAGAGGGGAGGGGAATATATAGGAGTGGAGCATAGCTCAAGGACTGGATTGGTCATAATATAACTTATAACATTGTCGTAAATGCCCCCTAGGCTAGTTGGATCACAGACAGGTATACAGCTCATCACATTTTCTAAATATGCACATGTTGGACAGAAACAGAAACACTTGGTAGTACAAGTTTCTACCAAGTGACCAAGGTGCAATATGTCATGGTTAGCCTATGACCCGTGAGCAATAATGGGTGTAAAAATGCTCAAGGCTTTTTAGGAGGAGTAGTCAGAAGTCATTGATACAATGGGAAAATATCTCCAGGAATTCAATGGAGACACCCTGGGGAGGTTCACCACTGTGCCATTTGCTTTCCTTAGCTAGACTGAATTATGTTTTGGATTCTGCCTCTAACTGTAATATTTCTGAGCTAGGATTTGTCAAACCTAAATTATACTACCATCTACTGCTTTTCGATCTGTTGTCTGCCCAGGTCCTCTTTTTCCTTCCTCTCCTGACTCGTGTTTCTTTCTTTTCTACCCTACTCCTGCTCCACCCCCTCAGCTAAGCCCTCCACCACCCCTCTTTGGCCAGTATTCCTCTGTCTTCCTGCCCCCACTGCCACAGTCTGCTGCCAGCTGACCTCACCCTCCATTTTAACCCACATACTCCTTTCCTGACGTTTTCTCCTTCCAGCCTTCACCCCATAAGCTACTCAAATTATTTTCCTGCTGATCACCAATGACAATGCATCGAACCAAGTTAAATGCTGGTCTGCTTCCCCTGGTGCTATTGCCCACCCTCCTTTTGTTAATGGAATAAATAGGGTAAACATGGAGGGGATCTTTAGACTAAAGCAGGGAGGTATCACCAGAATGCATGGTTTGAAGTTGGAAGGTGGAAGGGTGAGGGGAAGGAGGTTTTTCACAGAGGGTGGTGGACCCTTGGAATGCGCTGCCTGGAGAGCTGGTTCAGAGATCCACAGTGGAGGGCTTCAAGAGAGGGTGGTACAGACACAGAAAGATCAGATGATGGCCTGGCCCGGGGGTGGGGTGGGGATGGATGATGGGGCTTTCTGGAACACAAGGGGGGAGGGCCTCAGCACCCAACTAGGGATCTGAGGTTCGAGCAGACTCGATAGAGCATAAGGCCTAATCTGCTGGCAAATTTGTATATTTAGTATGCTAGTATATCTTTGCCTCAATACTTACTGTTGACTAGCAGAATCTGGGCTCTTTCACTGCCCAAACACACCCTGACCCCCTAACAGAAGCCAGGCACAAACCCCCCCCCCCATGAACTCATCTACGCTGGCTCTGTCTAATTATGAAATGTGCCTGTTTGGTCTTGTTCACTCCCTCACCGTCCAATCCCTCAAATGGCTCCCTCCCTCCTGTCCTATTTTATCGCTACTGCTTCTTCTCTCTGGAGACATAGAAATAAACCCAGGACCCATCAACACTCAGTGACCACTCGGATGACACCTGGGTAAAGCATACTGGCCTCAAAGTTGCACACATGAATATTGGTAGCCTTCCACCCAAATTCCATGAGCTCGAGGCATGGATATCTCTATAAGCCGCAAGTGCTAGGTCTCTCAGACTTGGTTAAAACCCTTCCATACTGTCTCCTCATTTTAACTCCTCGGCTACTCCTGTGCTTCGCTAGACCAGGAAGAAAGAGGGACAGGTGGAGGCATGGCTCTGTACGTACAAGAGCACATCACAGCCACCATTACTAGCTGCTCACCCTCCGACTCCCAAGCGAGTGGCTTATTGCAGAAGTTACACTAGGTGCATCAAAGAAACTTCACCTAGGCTGCTGTTGCAACCTGCCTGGGGGTGGCATCCCAGGTTTGACAAACTTCTTAGATGGCTTTGGAGGTATCGGGTCCTCTCGTGACACCATTATCCTTGGTGATTTCAAACTTAATTGGTTTGCCTAGGCACCAGACTATGCAAACCTGCTAAAAGTACACAACCTAGATCAAGTTATCTCTGCCCCTACCAGACATAATGCTTGATCGCTAAATCACTCCCTTATTGACTGGGTCGCTACCAACAGAGTAGTAGTAGTAAAAATTTTATTCAATTGACAAGCAAAAGAATAGGAGGCTCAACTGAGACGAGCTCATTTCCAGTGAGGTCCTCAATACAAACATATATGCATTCATAATAACATAATAAAAAAACGCACTCAAAAAAGAAACCACAATCACCTAAAATTATGTACAATAAAACTCACATCCAAGACAACACTAACAACAAAGTGAACATTCATAAAGTGCAATTAATATCCTATTTTAAGGCAAAACATTCAAATTACTCATCATTTAGCCTTTTAATGGCTTCAAGTTTAAACCAATTTTTTATTTCACCAAGATTAGGGCTAGAACTATTTGGCCTCAGGTAAGTTGGAAGTGAATTCCATAGGCTAGGACTCGGGTAGAAAAAATGTTCTCTGCCCATTTCCTTCCTTCTTCTGGGTAGAACATATTCCAAACCCTCTGCAGAGCGCAACCCTCCCCTAATTGTCCTGATCTGAAGTTCATCACTAATATATTCCGGAACCCTACCCCTAACTGAGTTAACCACGTATATCAAGACATGAAATATCCTTCTATCATTAGGACTCATCCAATTCAGGGATTGATATAGCTCTCTTCTATGAGTTCTCTTGGGGACATCCAGAATAAACCTTGCTATCTTATTAAAGGAAACATCTATTCTAGCCAACTGAGTTGAAATAGCCCCTATATAAATAATATCCCCATAATCTAATAAAGGAATCGGTGTAGCAATAGCTACCTGTTTCCTTACATTAACATCCATACAATTCCTTATTCTATAAAGTGCACCCAAGCGACTTAACTTTTTTAATTGTATATTCTATATGGGAACCCCAACTCAATGATCTGTCCATGTACATCCCTAAGTATTTATAACATTGAACATGATCAAGGACAATATTGTCCACAGTCACTATACTTACATTCAAATTAGAATAAACCTCCATGTTTTCACTACAGAACAACATTACCTGGGATTTCTTTGAATTAAGAACAAGATTAGATTCCCTATAGAATAACTGAAGCTCATCAAATGCTTTCTGAAGAGTAGATTCAATCTGGGACAATAATAACCCTTCAGCATAAATAATAGTGTCATCTGCATACAGATGACACTGTACATCAGGATTAACTAAAACAAAATTATTCATATATAAGTTAAATAATATTGGGCCCAAAATGGATCCTTGGGGTACCCCAGATATTATCTCCCTAAAACTAGAGTCCCATCCATCTATTGAAACCATTTGTTTCTACATGTTAAATAAGCCTCAACCACCCAATCACCCTTTTCAAAATACCCAAAGCAGGTAGTCTGGACAGGAGGATGTCATGGTCCAGGGTATCAAATGCCCTGGATAGATCTACAAAAATTGCTCCACCAACATCCCCTGTCCAGAGCACGGCAATATCCCAGTAACCTTCAACAAAGCAGAGGCTGTGCATGCATGGGCCTAAAACCAGATTGAAATTTATTAATCAACTTACCTTTTCCAAATAGGTCTGTAACTGTTTAGCTATCAATCTTTCAAACACCTTGACTACTATTGGTAATATGATATAGGCCTATAATTCTCCATCAAAGACCTAGATCCGTTTTTATAAACAGGAATAATTTTAGCCATTTTCCACATTTCAGGAATTTCCCCACTCATCAGGGACATATTAAAAATACTAGCCAAGGGGTACGAAATAACCGGGGCAGTGTACTTTAACAAAATATTAAGAATCCCATCCAACCCACCAGCCTTCCTAACATTTATACCAATTAACGCATTTTGTATTTCTAATGGAAATATTAACTCAAACTCAAACTCCTTGTCCTTTAAAGGGACAGCCTCTGTAACTTTAGTGTGAAAATTTAAGGAGGAAAAACTAGACTATCTTGCGGTGCGGCCTTTTTACCCACTGTTGTAAAGTTCATTGAATCCATCCACTACCCATGGGCCTATAGGCACTTCAATATCACCTAATTTAAATTTCTCAGGGTAATCCACTCGTTGATCCCCTTTCACTTTTTTTAAAACTTGCCAAAATTTCTTTGGATCATGAGTCGGGTTAGAATTTAATTCCCTATTACAATAATCCTTTTTTAACTCTCCCAAGTTCAGTTATAATAGTTACGCATTTGTTTATATTTCACCCAGTCATTATCCGATTTTTGTACCCTTAGCCACCTTCCATGCCTTATCCCACTGTTTCTTAATTTTAAATAAATAAGAGTTATACCAAGGGGAATTATTAGACTTTATTTTTTCCTAATTTTTAATGGGGCATACCTATAACAGATTGTAAAAGTCCTCCTGAAATAATTTCCAGGCATCAGCAACTGTAGGAACCAAATCCAACCTTCCCCAGTTATATTCCTCCAATTCTAACATAAAGTTTATATAGTCAAAGTGCTTAAATGATCTATAATAAACTGTTTTTACTGATTTCCTTATTCTTTTTTTGATTTCTAATAGCATATATCATCTGATGATCCGAAAAGGAATCTGGAAGGACACCACTAGCAACATACCTATCTGGATCAGTAGTAAACAATAAATCTAAAATTGTGGAAGAGGATGGACATTTAGTATTCACTCTAGTTACTTCTACAATTAACTGAGTCATACCCAGAAAATTACACATCTCAACACTATTATGATTAACATCGACAGTTTTCCAATCTACATTCATATCTCTAGTTAACATAACCTCATATCTATTTAGGTAATCACCCAAAAAATCCTGCAGAGCCTGAAATACCTCAATACTAGCCTTTGGGGGATGATACATACCCACTAATAATAAAGGTTTACTAAATGGTAAATTAAATAATAAAGGGAGAACCTCAGATCCACCCCAGTCCATTTGGCAATTAACCATAAAAACATCCAAAGAACTAAGTGCATAAATAACACCCCACCCCTCTTTGTTCGATCTCTCCTCCATAGATTATAACCATTCATACACACATACTATCAGGGACCCTATCAGATAACCAAGATTCTGTAATAACAATTACTTCAGGACTATATTTAATAGTCCATTCCCTCAGTGATCAATTTTCTTCAATAAACTACAAATATTAATATGAACCACACATCCCATCCTTTTTAAAATATCAGCAGTTAAATCAAGGTCCATTACTTCACTGGAGTTAGAATTTACAGAATCCAAGTTAGTGAAAGGTCCCCCCCGGGTTTGGGTGAATATCTCCACTTATAATCAAACTAATCATAATTGCCATTTTACAAACTTTATATAACTGACTTTTCAAAGATATTTTCTTACCATATTTAACTATATGATAGTCCTGAAACTCTCCATTTTGTCTCCAACCCACCGATAAACCCTTATATATTGAAGTCCACTTGATTAAATAAGATTCAAAGTAAGCAGTCAATATACTTGAACAAATCACATAATTGCACGATTGATTCCCCCCACTATTTATACTCAAAGTGTCCCCATGTAACCAATCACTTGAGAGTCAATGAGCAATCTAAATTACTCAGAGTACCCTCAAGAGCGGAGGGAAACATATAACCGCCCATCAACCACATAATCCCCAACTGGAACAACAACATTTTCAAAGTCACACACAAAATTACCACTTACAACACAGTGGATCTGATCTTCCAAACAGGCACTATGTCCGACTCTATCAGTGACCATACACCTACCTAGATTATACTGGCCACTAAAACAATCCTTCCCCCCCACCCCCATAAATTACTGACCTTCAGAAGGTTTGTTGGACTGGATCCTGCGCTAGTCCATAGAGACACCAGAGCAATAAATTAGTCTGCCCTCTACAAACTCAGTAATATCGCCTCAGCAGTCTCCTCCTTCACTTCCACCATCCTTCGACTCCAGGACACTCACTACCCATACACCACCAGAAGGGTTAGGGGGGTTGCACTCGCTGGATATCGAAAGAATTACTGTTCCCCATGAAAGACGGGGATCAAAAGTGGAAGGCTTACAAGGCGTCCCCCTCCATCAAACTCTGGAATGACTACAGACAACTGCAGAACTCCTCTAAGCAAACTGCAAAAGCACTCCAGCACAAACTCTACCTAAACCAATAAGCGTACCTTGTAAACTGCAGAACTTCTAGGCTTCCATTATGTCCCTACTTAATCCCAAGAACAGCAATCAGAGACACTCTACCCCTCTGGTCTAATCTTGGATCCTAGTACTGCAGCCCTGAACAGGGGTGAAGTTCCACTCCTCAGCAGCGGTGGCTTCCCATTCCAGACTGCTGGCTGTACACTGAGACCCATCCGCCAGCTCTCCCACTTAAGGTATGCCCTAGGACAGCCGCAGCACTTGCCGTCTCCTCTGTACTTTCTGCACCTTTAGCATTGGACTGCAAGCTCTGGAGGATGGCCACTATCGGTCTGGCTCCTGTTGAAGCCTTCTCTGATTGGCTGGTGCACTTCCCCAGCAGTTGCTGCTGGCTGGCTTTTGCTCGCTTTGCCTTTTGCTGAAAGACTGAACCAGGGGACACCTTTTGCACTAAGTCTGCTTCAGGGGAAAATTTAATTGCAAATTTTGTATTTCTTTTCATTATACAAAGAGGATTTTGATTGATGAATTGATAGTGCTTTTTACAGTCTTATGTAGAGTGCTGAAATCTGATTGTTAGACCTTTAATTTATATGACGTCTTGTAGCAGCCGATGAATGTGGGTTAACTTTAAAACGGGTAATTTTTAACAGTGTTTTGAGCTAGAAGTGCCAGTGTTGGCTACCTTGTATTTTCTCAAACCTTGATTTAACCTCCCTCTGCTTCTGTGATATCTCCCACCTCCCTTTCCCCTCCAAACCTCTCTTGAGTCTCTTCATGCCCATCCACCCAACTCGGCTCTCTGTGCCACTTTTTTTTTTCTCTGCCATTCTCAAACCCCCAGACTGATCTTGTAAGGTTTGACACCAGCTACATCCCTTCTCATCCTCTTTCACTCACTGTGTCCTTTCTGCCTCTTGTTTCCCTCTTGGAGAACCACCCACTGATTTAGAGCTGGCCGTATCTATGGCTATTACTAATTAGCTGCTTTTCTGTTTGCCTCTCTCTAGTACTGCAGCCCCTGAACAGGGTGAAGTTCCTGCTCCTCAGTGGCGGCGGCTTCCCATTCCGGACTGCCAGCCATGCACCGAGACCCCCCCCCCCAGCTCTCCTACTTAAGGTATGCCCTAGGAAGGCCGCAGGACTTTCTGCCTCCTCGGTACTTTCTGTGCCTTTAGCATTGGACTGTGAGCTCTGGAGGACAGCTGCTATTGGTCTGGCTCCTGTTGAGGCCTTCCCTGATTGGCTGGTGTGCTTCCCCAAAGGTTTCTGCCGGCTGGCTTTTGGCCCGCTCTGGCTTTTGCTGAAAGACTGAACCAGGGGACACCTTTTGCACCAAGTCTGCTTCAGAGGTAGTTTGGCACCTAAGCTCCTCCTTCCTCCTGGCTAGTTGGGCTGCTATTGGTAGATCTATTATCCCTCCTTCAGCCAAGATACCCTGTGGCTATCGGCTCTTGGAGCCTCTTATATACTCCCCAATTCCCTACTGTCTCATGCCACTCCAATCCTAGTAAATTACAGCAGCTTAAACTGGTTCAGAAAGTTTGTTCTGACTGTGTAGACGACCTGATTTAGATACTCCACCATGGTGGCAACAGTGAGAATGGTGTACTTGCCATTCTTATATGCTCCATTATACTAGAAAGGGGCTTAAAAAACGCCGGTCACAAGACTAGCCCAGTCTCCAGTCCTGTCTGCACCTTCACCATTGATCTCAAGCTGAGAGGAACACAGGGGGACACATGCCCAAATCATGACTTTGAAACACCACCATCAATTTACAATCCCCCAGTTCCTAACAGAATCCCCATAGCTGCTCTCCTATGCAGCCATACCCCCTTACCAGTTCCTGACACTACGCCTTACAGAGCTACACCAATTACGCATAGCTGGGTACACTGAGCCAGCATCCTAAGAAAGCTCCTCTTAATACTCCTGCTGATTGCAGGAGACGTCCACCCGAACCCAGGCCCTATTCCAAAACCACACAAGACTGGGTCACCTTAAGATAGTCTCGTTAAGCATTCACAGTCTCCTCTGCAAGCTTCTACAGTTCCAGGCCTGGGTGGAAGTACTACAGCCTGATGTTATAGCTCTTACCGAAACCTCTCTCACCTAAGGCCAGTGATGCCACCATCGCCTCAATGGCTACAGTTTTCAGTCAGGAAAGACTGACCAAGCGTGGTGGAGGTTGCTTAGTCTACCTGAAAAGTGAGATAAATGCTCAACTACTGCCTTGTAGTTTCCACTCTAAGGAGGCTCAATTAAGGCTGAAGCTCACATTGGACCTACAAAACAAAGTACTACTATCTACTGTATACATACCCCCTAGCACCCATAAAACGGGTATTCAGCAAGTGCTAAGCAACCTTGAACAGTTTAAGCACAACTGGGAGTGTATTATTGCTGGTGATTTCAACACCAATTGGCAGAGCCAGGATGCCCTAACAGTTCTTTATCAGGTATCTGGTCTCTATTTAACCCAACTGGTCACCAAGGCTACCAGATTTAACTACAAAACTGGCACTAGCACTAATTGGCTCCTTGCTAGTAGCTCAGAGCATATCTCTAAGGTCAGCAACCTTCCAGACACCCTCAGTGATCAATCCCTGACTATGTGCACATGGTCAAATAAGACCAACACCAGTGCTCCCAGGGTCTTGAGTAACTGCTCCCTTAGACTTGGGCAACTGGTATGCTTCAGGCAATAACTGAAACTTCTGGATTGGTCTCCCTTAGATAAGGCTACTGACAGCAATCAAGCCCTCAACTACTTAATCACATTAGTCAACAAGGCCTGTGACATCTTTGCCCCCTACAAACTAAAAACTAGAGGGGTCACAAACCCATGGTTTGGTTCCCTTCTCAAGCTCATGCATAACAGAAATAGTCTCTGGCGAAAGCCAAAGCATCCTGCAAACTTCCTGATCTTGAAGCTTACAAGGCTGCCAGAAATGGAAGCACCAAGGAGGTCGACAGTGAAAATGCTGACCTCCCCCGCGGCAACGGCACAATACCAGCCAGGTATTGTGCTGCCCGTTCAAACTATTTTCTGTGGAGGGCGCATCCTCGGACTTTAGGATTCCAACTCCAGGTTGGAGTTGGTCCGGAGGGACAGAACACTGGGGGAAGCAAACCACGGAAAAAGGACCATTACCACGATTGTCGCCATAATGGTCTTTTTTCGTGTATTCGCCAGGGTGTCAACCTGAAGGTGTACCAGCCAGAAACAGATGTACAAGACTCATCTGGCAGGCTAAGGCAACTTACTCAATGATCTACTAAAAGGAGCTGGGGACATGGGAAGGAGTTCTGGCACTCTGTAAAAACACTCACAGGAAAACCTCAAATCGAATCTGGGTTAATAGTCACCGCCACTGGTACACATGGAAACCAGGTGACATAAGGCAATGAATTTAACCTGGCATTCACTGATCTAAGCTCGATGCTTCCTAATGACTACCTGCCTCCTCAATTACTGACCTTAGCCTCACCACCTCCTTAACTCTTTCAGCCAGGAGCAATGCCCCCCATTCTACTTCAAGCTGCTTACCGAATGGCGCCACCAAGTACATTAAATGTGTACGGGAAAAACAAGGGTGGGAGTGACCTTATTGATATGAAATTGATTACACTAGCAGTTGATGAACTGACAGGTCCTCTTACTAAAGTCTTTAATGCTTCACTAAGGTCGGTGTGTTCCTGACTTGTGGAAGATGGCATATGTCACCCGTCTTTAAATCTGGGGATAACACAAACCTGTTTAACTACAGGCTCATCTCCATTCTCTCCCCATCTAAAGCCCTGGAATGGATTGTCTCAGACCAGCTTATGGCCTATCTGCTGAAATACAGCCTACTCTGTGCCCAGTAACAGGTTCCGTAAAGACCATTCCATGATCACCGCCCTAGTTGACAATACTACAGAGTTATACAATGCCTTTGATAATGGCCTGGCAGAGAGGGTCCATTTTTTTTGGACCTCACAAAGGTTTTGATACTGTCAACCATCAGCTCCTCCTGCAGAACCTACTTTCCGGTAGACCTGTCCACAGATCACGGTTACCGGTTCAAGAGCTATCTCTCAGGCAGGACCCAAAGTGTCAAAGTCAAAGGCACCTCTCCAAGCCAAGACGGGTGAATCTTTGAGTACCACAAGGCTCTACACTGGGGCTGCTCCTCTTCATAAACTCCCTTCCCTCGGCATGCCCAGTGCACATGGTGTTGTCTCTAAGTGGTAATAACCAACCCTCTGTCGCACGCTAACTTTCACAGACTTAAGGAATGGTTCGCTAAAACAAACTACTACTAAACTATAAAAAAAAAAAAAAAAAAGTATGCTGTTCACGGTTCCTCAGAACCAAAAGAAATTCGGATTACTCGAGGTACAGAGTAGTAAGGGATCACACTGGAACAGGTTGATAACTTTAAATATCTTGTCATTCACTTGGACACTGCCCTCTCATTCTCGACACATATGTTTAGCAGTGGCAGTAGCTCAGTAGATAGCACACTCGCCTCTGAATCCGGGAGATCAGAGGGCTGTGGGTTCAGTTCCCAGATCTGGCACTTGGGTTAATATCCCAGTACTGATACTGTAGTGCAGCTTGAGAGGGGTGCTGCACTTCTGAGGTGCCGTCTTTTGGATGAGACATTAAAATGAGGTCCCATCTGCCTGGATTGGTGGTAGTTCAGGTGGATGTTAAAGATCCCATGGCACTTATCGAAAAGAGTAGGGGAATTTACCGGTGTCCTGGCTAAATTTCCCTCATTCACTAAAAAATACTACCAACAGCTTAATCTGGTTCAAGGTCAGTTGGCATTCATCTGTATCCCCCTTCCTGGGTCGTGCCTGAAAATAGGCAGTATTTGTCTAGTGCACTTACCCGGTCAACAAAAACTAAAAAAAAAAATATTGACCATGTTGTCAAAACAGCCAATGCTAAACTAGGTGTCCTCTATTGCCACTGTCACTACATGCCTGCTGAGACCCTAAAGATGGTCACAAGCTACACAATCCTTCTACCGTTGACTATGATCTCACAATCTACAGCACTGGATCTGACACAGCCCTCAAAAGGTAAAACCCTGATCAACAAAGTGTGCAGGCTTGTCCTGGGAGCAGACCACTGGGCTCATACCTGTGATCTCTATACAGCAACGGATGGCTATCCCTTCATCTCAGAGTCCAATACCAGGCCTGCATCCTGGCAAAGAAAGCCATGCTCAGGCAGGAACCTGAATTCGCATCTCACCTGTTCAAAATTAACAAGCCAGCTGTCAGTACTTGGAGTGCATCTAAGGGAAGGATGGTGGTTCCATTTAAGTATACCTCAAATGCCCAGAGATCGCTCTCCTTTAGAGGGCCAAAGTGGATGAACGATCTCCCTTCTGACCTAATTGAATGTAGCAAGATCAGCAATTTCAAAGCTGGTCTATAAGCACTTCTAGATCTTGCCTGTGGATGTGAGTATCCTCTTATAGACTAACCCCTACTCCATAATTCTAAGAGTATCATGATTGCACTAATTCAAGCACCGGGCTAACTCATTCCCTCCTCCTTTTCCACATAAACAGCTGCTTTCTACATATCGTTACTCTTGTCTACCCCTCTGGCCTCCTCCTCTCCTATCCTTCCTCCACTCCTCTTCGCACCTCCCTACCTGCCCCAATTCATCACCCCCCTAACGCCCACCTACAGCAGTGTCAGTGGCTCAGTAGGTAGCACACCGCCTCTGAGGCGGGAGATTGGAGGGCTGTGGGTTCAGTTCCCACATCTGGCACTTGGGTTAATATCCCAGTACTGACACTGTAGTGCAGCATGAGAGGGGTGCTGCACTTCTGAGGTGCCGTCTTTCGGATGAGACATTAAACTGAGGTCCCACCTGCCTGGATTGGTGGTAGTTCAGGT
The DNA here is from genome assembly GCA_016271365.2 of Neoceratodus forsteri. Classification (NCBI taxonomy): domain Eukaryota; kingdom Metazoa; phylum Chordata; order Ceratodontiformes; family Ceratodontidae; genus Neoceratodus; species Neoceratodus forsteri. The sequence goes on along the minus strand of CM057451.1, from coordinate 861,308,533 downwards.
GGATGTTAAAGATCCCATGGCACTTATCGAAAAGAGTAGGGGAGTTTCTCCGGTGTCCTGGCCAAATTTCCCTCATTCACTAAAAATACCACCAACAGCTTAATCTGGTTCAAGGTCAGTTTTCATTCATCTGTATCCCCCTTCCCGGGTCGTGCCTGAAAATAGGCAGGATTTGTCTAGTGCACTTACCCGGTCAACAAAAACTAAATAAATAAATAAAATAAATACTGCTGTTTTACCCCACCACTACCCATCTCCTCTTACCTGCCACTCCCAATGACAAAGCCTCTCCCAGGCTGCCACTCAATCTCTCTCGGCTTCAACTATACCTCTTATCTGGTTACCTGCCTCAACTTAGTACTTGCCGACAGAATTTTTATTTATTTGCTTTTGGTAACCGGGTAAGTGAACTAGACAGAACTGCCTATTTTCAGGCACGACCCAGGAGAGTACAAATCAAGGAACGGGTAAAAAACAAATACATATACAGTGTTGTACAATGGATTTTTTTTCCAATTGTTTAACCAGGTGAGACACACTAAGCTGAAAGCTTGTTTACAGGTGCAACCTGGGAGCACAGGGAAGTTAAGTGACTTGCTCGAGGTCACACAGTATGCAAGTGGGGCTGTGGGATTAAACCCAGATCTCCAGATTTGCATCTCAGAGACTTAAACCACTGCTCTATACTGCCTCCCCTCAAATTCCAAACAGTTATACAGAGGTGCAAGTTACACAGTACATAGAGTAGGTACATATCTCACATAATAGAAACAAAACTGACCAAAGGCACACTACGGTTAAAGTACAAAACATGACAGTGCTGTTGGTAAGTCAGCAGGGAGACAATTCTCAGGCAGAGACAGGAACAAAATGCAGTAGCTGCAGCTGAGGGAAGAGTGGGGATAGGAGGAATCAAGAGGCCACAGGGAAATTTAAGTGCAGGACAATGGTAGATTTGCATGACTCGTGAAACTAGGGACATTTGCAAATGTCAAGGATTTATTCCTTCTGACAGGGCTGACCCCACTCGGTTGCCATAAGTATGAAAGACTGCCTAATTTTCTCTTTATAATTTCTAACCTTAATGTAATTTGTATGCCTTACACAGCCTTTCTCATTTATTATTACCTACCATGTAACCTTGTTTTTCATGTTATCTTTGGTTCCCTAATATATCTTGATGGATATATACTGTTGATGTTTCTTATGTTTTATTTTTGTCTGACTTGGAACATTTGTAAACAATCTCATGTCTCAAAGGTATTAATCCCAAACTGCAATATTTTATTTCAAACATTTTCAACATGCAATTCACCAATTTATCCCCCTACCTCAGAAAACTTCCCCCCTCATCCCCCCCGTCCACAACCACCCTTTACCTTGCTCCCCCATCCCCCAAACTCTGCACTGATACCACCTTTCTGTTTCAAGGCAATTTGACCTGCTACCATCCTTAAACTCTTCAAATCTCTCCCGGCCAAAGGTAGTCCTGGCAGCAATGGTCTTTATCTGGCTTTTCTAAAAATCATTACCCCGCCATTGTCAAACCTCTAACATATATCTTTAACCTTGCCCTTTCATCATCCTCTGTGCCCGACTCCTGAAAGCATGTGCACGTAGTTCTGATTTATAAAGCTGGGGATCCTCTCTTCCCCAGAAAATTACAGGCCCATCTCTCTCCTCCCCCATCTAAGTAAACTATTGGAGAAAGTTGTCCACTTCCAGCTGACGGAACATCTTGAGAAATACAACCTTCTTAGCCCACTTCAACATGGCTTTCACAAATTTCACAGCACCACTTCAGCACTGGCGCTATTCTCTGACTATGTCCTAAGACAACTGTATAAAAGGCAATGCCACGGGTGCTATATTTGTGAGCCTAGCTAAGGCATTTTGACCTGGTTGACCAGTCCTTCTCCACTCCACCCTGTCACAATTTGGATGCACCCATGAAACTGCTGCTTGGTTTCGCAGCTAGCTTACAGATCACAGTCCATCATTATTGGCAAAGCTACCTCTGCTGCCCTACCGGTACACGTGGGATTCCCCCAGGTCTCCATACTCGGCCCATTACTTTTCTCCTTATTCATAAATGCTCTTCCCAAGGACAACCTTGACTGCAAGTCACTCCTCTATGCGGATGATTTAGTCATATAACACAGTGCAAATGCACTTGACTCCATCTCCTCCTCCCTAACTTGCAACTATGTCTCAGCCCACGGTGGTTTCTCTCAAACTCATTGTCAATGAGAAGACCAAATCAATGCTCTTTGGCTCAAAACCTTTCCTAGACAAAATCACCAAAACAAATTCCTCTCTCCTGGTGCTCGCTCCAGCAGGCCCTCCACTAGAAAATGTCCTTTTTTTTTTTTTTTTATAAATACCTAGGTTTTACACTGGATCCCTTCCTCTCTTTCTGTGAGCATGTTAAAAATAACATAAGGAGAATACACAAAAGCTAGGTGCTGCCCACTGCCTTAATCACCTATCTGTTGAGGCATGCCTCACCATTGCCCAGGGCAACCTGCTACCCCTTCTTGACTCTGGTTTACTCCCTTGTTTCATCATCCCTTTGCTCATGGTTATGAATTACTTACAACTCCAGCTGTTGCTTCGTCCTTCTAGCTCCCTATTCAACCCACCACTGCTCTCTCTACCAGGCCATTGGATGGCTCCAACTTCAAGGCCGCTTTGACTATGCCACTGGCTGCCTGGTGAACAACTCACTCAGAAACCGCCATCTATCCCTTTATTCACCCCTACCAACTAGCAGGGAACTCTCATGGATCCTCGGGCTTCCTTGGTCCCTCCACTGGTTGTCCCTCACATCTCCGCCAATATGGGTAGCAAAGCTTTCTCCATCTACGTACCCTCCTGATGGAACAGACTCCTCTCACCATCTGCTCGTCCACTTCCCACTTGTCCTTCAAACAGCAACTAAGGTTCTGGTTGCTGAGGGAATCCACCTGCCGATGTTAGGATCTGAATTGCACTGGGGCTTTGTGTGTGTGTGTGTGTGTGTGTGTGATTCCATCGATCATGTGCTCCTGCTGCAAATGCATTTTGTAATTATGACTACCACTGTTAAGGTGTGTGTATCCTCATACTGTAAATAATGTACTTATGTAAACTTCAGCTACTTCTTTGTAACAAGTTCATGACCGCTGGCATAAGCCCTATGTGCTCTGTACTGTCCATTGTTAATATGTATCAAGTCTTCTGCTGCTGTGCCACGGGTCGGACTGAAATGGTCCTCTGATCAGTGCACTTACCCAGTTATCAAAGACATAAATAAATACATAATCACAAAAACATTACAAAGTACAATAAGCAGTTCAGAGAAATTGAGTGGAACCAGCTATTACTTCCACAAATCCTGACTTCAAAATATATCACCCAGGCACCCTTGAAGTTGGAAAGTTGCTTATAGTATGATGAAAACAACACAGACAAGTAGTTAGTTTATGAGTTGTTGTTTTGTTACTGGCACCGTGGTTCACCTTCCAGTAAGGATGCTGCAATACATCAGAACAAGCCTATAGGAAGCCTTATACATGCAACAGTGACGTGGTCACTTAAATATGCAATTTGAATTATACTAAACCGTGACTGTGACTGACAATGTATTCAAATATTTATCATTCTAGCTTAGTTTTATTCTCACTAAATTGAAGTTTAAAAACAAACAAACTTGGGAAGGTAGAAATCCTGTAAACCCCAGGGGGACAAGCAATGCCAAAATTATGAACATGCACAATTTGCAAGCAGAAACAGGCCACTTGATCTATCATGTCTGCTTGAATGTGCAGCTAGCACCCCTATCTTACAGCTGCCTCTCCCCCTTCACAATAACCCCCTCTCTCACCCTATCCCGTCCCCTTTTGAATCCCCCACTGTCTTGCAGGATACCACCTTCTCTGGTACAGTTCCATTCTGCCACAGCCCTCCCCATGAAAAAGTGTTGCCTCATTTCCCTCCTGAAGATGGGGGAAGGGGGGAGAGATGGCTCAGTGGCAATGTGAGGAAGTATTCTTTCACAGAAGGTGGTGGATGCATGGAATGGCCTTCCTGAGGAGGTTGTGGGGTCAAAAACAGTGGGGGAATTCAAGAATACATGGGACAGACAAGTCAATTCTGGTGGGGGGTAGGAAAACGTAGGCTGTTGGTTAACTAGCATCTGCAGCTTATCCAATAGGTAGGGAAATGGGCAGACTAGGTGAGCCCAAGCGGTCCTTATCCGCCGTCAAAGTCTATTTTTGTATGTTTCTCTCCTCCAGGGAGTACATATTCAACTGACGCAACCTCGTCTTGTATGGCATTTCCCCCAGTCCCTGGATCATCTTAGTTGCTCTGCGCTGTACCCCTTCCAGTAGTCTGATATCCTTCTTTAAATATGGACACCAGTACTGCAGGTGTGGCCTGACCAGTGGCCTGTAGAGAGGCAGGATCACTTCACTGTTTCTGGAGGAGATTCCTTTCGCAATACACCCCAGCATCCTGTTGGCCTTTGCTGCCACCTTTCTGCACTGCCCCGAGTTGTTCATTTTCCCAGTTACAACCACCCCTAGGGCCTTTTACTCCTCGGTGGTACCTAGCTGTACTCCACCCAGGCGATAGCTCCTCCCTGGGTTCTTTGTTCCAAAGTGCATCACTTTGCACTCTAGCATTGAACCCGAGCTGCCACTCTTCTGACCATTCCTCCAGTTTAGTTAGGTCATTTTGCAGTCCCGGACATCCCTCTGTCACTCACCACTGCTCCCAACTTGGTATCATCAGTGAAGAAGTTGTTCTTATTCCTGAGGCCATGCGAGATGTCTGCTATGAATATCTTAAACACCAGCCCCAGTAGGGACCCCTCCAGCACCCCGCTTATCACTGCCCTTGGAGACAAGAGCCCCCACTCACCACACTCTACTGTCTTCCCTGTAGCCAATTTTCGATCCAGTTAACCATCTTAGTCCCAACCCCACATACTTCAATTTCCCCAACCTCCCATGCAGCACTGAATCAAAGGCTCCTAAAGTCCAAAAATATGACCTCCACTGCATGATCTTTTGTCCAATTCCTTGTTACCCAGTCCTAATACTCAACTAGGTTAGTCTTCACAGGACCTTCCCAACACAAACTCATGTTGATGACCGTCCTGGAGTCCATTATCCTCCAGAAATATCACCAGCCTCTCCTGCAGGATTGTCTCCATCAGCTTCCCCATGATGGATGTCAAGCTACAGGTCTGTAATTCCTGGTTCATCCTTAGGGCTACCTTTATGGAAGGGCACTATACTGGCCATCCTCCAGTTGTGGCATGAACCCTGTGTCCAGGAGGTGTTGAATAGGTCCACCAGTGTCCCAGCCAGTACCTCTGCCAGTTCCCTCAGCATACTGGGATGTATGCTGTCTGGACTGGTGCCTAATCCACCCTCAGACCCTCCAGTATCCTACCCTCAGTGATTACCCTGTCTGTCACCCCTTCACCACCTGCCTACCCTCCCCACCCCCTGTGGAAGCTGCCTACCCTACTCCCTTGTAAATATGGAACAGAAGTACTCATTTAGTGCTTCTGCCTGTTCTGATCCTTTATCTCCCCCACCCCCCGTCCTTCTTGATCCTCACTATCTGGTCCTTGCAGTTCCTTCTTTCCCTTATGTATCAGAAGAAGTCCTTTTCCCTGTCTTTGATTTCCTGAGCCAGCCTCAGTTCCCTGGAAGCCTTGGCCACTCTAACACCCTTGGTAACTTCTCTGGGCATCTTCACATACTCCTCCCTCCTTCCAGATTTCCTGTATCGATTGAATGCTGCTGTTTCTGCCCTTGTTTTATCTAAAACTTCCCTACTCATCCAGCTTGGCTTCTTAGCGCTTCCCTTTTTCCTCTGCAGTTTGGTACAGGTCCCAGTAGCCTCGACAATCCCCAATTTGATTTTTTTCCATTTATGGTTCGCATCCCAATGTGATTGAATTACTGTCTGGTACTCCCCTAAGATTTCACCCATCTTTCTGATATCAACCACCCTGGTCCCTGTACCCACCACCTCCCTGCCCATGTTGAGCATGAACCACATGGATTGGTGGTCACTCCCTGCCAGTGGGTCTACCACCCCAACCTCCCTTACAGCCTCCCTGTTGGATGAGACTAGATCCAGTGTATTACTCAATCTAGTCAGCTTGGTAACCAGCTGTGCTTAGGAACCTGTCCTGGAATGCTTCCGGAGTATCATTCCCTGGCACCTGATATGACTGTGGTACTCAAGTCATTCCTGGCAGACTGAAGTCCCACACGAACACAGTATTACCCTTCCTCCACATCTTCCTAATTTGCTCTACTAGCTCCCTATCCAAGTCCTCCTCCGCCAGTAGCCTGCATACCACCCCTATTCTGAGAGTCCTATTTTTCACGTCCTGGAACTGCACCCACAAGGCCTCAGTTTTACTCTCCTCTTCCCTTGTACACCTAATCCCCCTCCCTCATGTAAATCACCACCCTTTCCCCCTGCCCCTATTCTTCCTGAAGATCCTATACCCTAGTATCATTAGGTCCCAGACCTGGTATTGGTTGGCCCATGTTTTAGTGATGGTCGCTATGTCCACCCCCCCTTCCAATAAAGCCTGAAGTTCTGCAGTTTTGTTTCCTAGACTTCCAGCATTCAAGGATACAACCTTCCAAGTTGATCCCCTTCCTTCCTTACCCCTTGTCCTGCCCTTCTTAACCCCTCAATCGAACCCACACTGGCTCCATCCCTGCTGGTATGGGGGTAGGCCTTGGCTCCCCTTCAGAGACCCTCCTTCCAGGTGCCCACTAGCTACCCTTGCCTAGTTTAAAGTAACCTTTGTCTTTATGTACCACTCTATTCCTTGCTTTAACACCCTCTGCCCCGCCCTGCTCAAGTGTAATCTGTCCCCTGTGAACCGATCACTATTGTCCCAAACCCTACCTCAACCCCCCACTATCCCATACCCCTTGGATTAACACCATACCCTCAGCCAGGTGTTGAACTCTATCCTACCCTTCTTAGCTGTACTTACGCAGGGCACAGGTAGTACCTCAGAAGGCCACTGATTCTCTCCCCCCCCCCCCATCTTCTCGCACAACCTCCCCAGTTCCTCGAACCTCTCCCTTACCACCTCCACCATTTCACCCACCTGGTCATTCATACCTAAGTGCACCACAACATGCGGTTCCAGCCTTCCCCTTCTTTTGCACCTGAGAATAGACTGTCCTGCCCTACCTTCTGACAACCTAGGTATGGACTCTACCCACATGCGACTATGCCATTCCCCTTTCCTGCCCCATCTGACGCCTTTCAGTATAGAGTCTCCCAGCACTAGTACGCTCCCTTCCTCATTTCTTCTCCCTTCCCTTGGCAATGTAACTGCTTTGAGGTTCCACACCAGTCTGTCCATCTGCATCCTGCCCCCCAAGCACTTCTGCACCACAGTCATCACCCATCATTCTGTCTCTGTCCCTCAGCCCTGTGTCACCCTCCACTAGTGCCCACCCTGTCTGACCCCCACCCAAAGCTCTGTGTGTAACACTATCTTCGCTGCCCTGCACCAGGCCCTCCACCCTTCCCCCACCTTGGCTGTGATTCCCTCATCCACCCTTTTTTGTGACTCTCCTCCCTTTACCCATGCCCACCACCTCTGGCTGAATATTGCCCCTGGGCACCTGCTTAATGTCCGATCTAGGCTGCATTGACAGCTGGCAGGTTCACCATAAGGGTACGGGCTTATTCTACTTTTTCAGCCATGCGCTCCACTTACTCGGGGATAGATATGCTATGGATATCAGCAGGGTGGTGGAGTGGAGATAAGACATACTCATTTTGACCATGTCTTAGTTACACTGGTCCTAAGCATTACTGGAGCAAAAGGGGGGGTAATCCAAATGGAGGACGAACCTATGTTTATTACTCGAGCTTTAGCTTGAGACCTGGCAGCAGGCACAGATGATGATATACTTTGGAAATAATAAGATATAGGGAATGTCTCCTGGAACAATAAGGGAGGCCAATAAGGCCAGAATTAGAGGTCACATACTGGCATACTCAGCTACCAGAAAGAAGGCTCATCAAGTAAGGGAGATTGATCAAACATTAGAAGAAATAAAAAGATTAGAGCAAAGAATAAGAAATTGCAAAGCCGATCAAAGCTTCTGCACTGACTCACCAGTCTAATACAGGAAGTTAATGTTGTCCTAAATCATATCATGGAGTACACGCTGTTTAAGATTGGGCAGAGACATTGGGAGGCTGGGGGAGAAGGCCAGCAGGTTACTGGCTTACAAATTGAGGCAACAAAAGGCCAGCAATAGAACTGTATCACTGTGGAAGGTGACTTCTGATCCACTGCAAATAACCAAATATTTGCCTCTCCCTTCACAAATCTCTGACTCAAAAGAAAATCCTGTGGAGCAGCAGATCAGAAACATTTTGACTCGCATAACCCTACCTAGTCTAAGCCCAGAGCAGCAAGCCCAAATTGACACCTCCATTCTATACAAGAAATCATCTCCCCACAGCTAAGACCCCAGGGAGAGATAGGTAACCTGGGGGAATTTTACAGGGCCAGGTGAAGCTTCTCTCACAACCATCACTGAACATAAACACAGAGGCCTAGGACCAGAAATGACTCCTCACTACACTAGGAGAAGCTGTGATTGCCTTGATATATAAAAAAAGAAAGGATCCCCAATCATGTGGAGGATATCGCCCCATCTCTCTGCTCAACGTAGATGTCAAAATATTAGCCAAGGCACTGGTAATATGTTTCAATTCAGTCCTCCCGAAACAGATTCACAAAGATGAGTTGGGGTTTATTCCAAAAAGGTACAGAGCAGACACCCTCCTAAAACTGGTAAATCTGATGTGGGCAGGAAAGATGTTAACACTACAGTTTGGGCTTTCTCCCTGGATGCCAAATGTGTATGCATTCAGGTTCGAGGAGGGTCTCGTCTACTGGATAGACACACTCTGTTTTTCCCCAAAGGCAGCAGTCCTGTCTAACTACATTGTCTCAGACTCCTTCCCACTAGAAAGGGGAACCCAGCAGGACTGCCGTTTTCCCCCTGCCCTGTTTGTACTAACCCTGGAACTCTTTCTGCAAAAGATCAGGGAAAACACCTCCAGTCCAGGCATTAAAGTTAAGAGCTCCAAATATAAATTGCTGGCATGTGGATGATTTGCTGATGTCTATAGACTTAAGAGCAGGATCCAGTCCTTATGACTAAGCTCACAGCAGTCGCCAACCTATCTGGACTGCACTTAATTGAGCCAAGTCAGAACTACTCCCAATAGCAAGAATGAGTACAAGGACGGCTTTTGACACCCTCCCAGTTAAATGGGCAGCACAAGGCCTCACGTATCTGTGAATCTCAGTCCAGCTCGCAAAACTAACCTGCATAAACACCACCCCCTGCTAAAAGAACTGGAGACTGACACTGCACAATGGAAAGCTCTAAATCTGTCATTGTGGGGAATAATGAGTGCACTAAAAATGATAAGCATCCTCAAACTACTCTATTCTTGCCAACCTACTGATGTCCATCCTACAAACCACCTTCCTCCAAATTGACAAGCTATTCAAGCAATTTGTATTGAAAACAAACTCCCACATTTCAACATAGCCATGCTGAAAGCCCACTGGTCAGATGGTGGGTTTGGATACTATTGTATTAACCTCTGTCCACAGATGGAACCATTCCACATAGAGATAAGGTGACATCAAAGATTCTTGTTCCTTCCCCTGTGACAACACTTTCACAGTTGGGTGCTACTCGAGTACAGTACCTTACCTCCCCAACTGGAGTAGCTAAGAGCTGCCAGGAGTATGGAATGCTGCACCGGACTGACCTGGAGGCCTGCAGGAATGTGACACTCTATAAGCAAGGACACTGACACTTGGATTGTTGAGCAAAAAAGTAAAATTTTACTGAAAATATGAAATAATACTCTGAAATAACAGCTAAGAATTGAGCAGTTCAGTGGTAGGGAAAATGATGGAATCACTTCTGAAGGAAATAATTGTCAAGTATCTAGAGGCCAGAGGGGCACAGGACCCAAGGCAGCATGGATTCAGAGTGGGAAGGTCATGCTAGACAAATCTGATAGATTTCTTTGACTGGGTGACCAAAGTAGTAGATCAGGGAGGGGCTGTGGACACGGCCTACCTAGACTTTAACAAGGCATTTGACACAGTCCCACACAAAAGATTAATATACAAGTTAGCCAGCCTGGGAGTGAGTGCCAAGATGACAGCCTGGGTAAAGAATTGGCTGGAGAATAGGACACAGACAGTAATAGTAAATGGAGTCCACTCTGAAGAAAGGGGGGTTACTAGTGGGGTACCACAGGGTTCAGTATTAGGACCGGTCCTCTTCAATGTCTTTATAAGCAACATTGCAGAGGGACTGGAAGGAAAAGTATGTCTCTTTGCAGATGACACAAAGATCTGCAACAGAGTTGATGCACAAGGTGGGGTGGAAAGGATGAGAAGGGACTTGGCAAGGTTAGAGGAATGGTCAACTGTATGGCAGCTTAGATTCAATGCTAAGAAGTGCAAGGTAATGCACCTGGGACACAAAAACCCAGGGGAAGAGTACACAATGGGGGGTGAGATACTAACAACAAAAAAAATGGAAAGGGAGCTGGGGGTAGTCATATCAGATGACCTAAAGGTGGACAAGCAATGTGAGAGGGCAGCAAGGAGGGCTTGGGGGATACTGGGATGCACAGGGAGAGGCATCACCAGTATCCTCTGTATAGACAGCTGGTGAGACCCCATCTGGAGTACTGCGTGCAGTTCTGGAGACCAATCTCCATAAAGACATAGATAGGATGGAAGCTGTCCAGAGGAGGGCAACTAAAATGGTGCAGGTCTGCACGGAAGACATATGAAGAGACTTAAGGAGCTTAATATGTATAACCTCGAGGAAAGGAGGAGAAGGGGGACATGATAGAAACTTTCCAAGTACCTCAAGGGAATCAACAAAGTCCAAGAGGTAGCATCTTTCAAAAAGAGGTGTGCAAGAACAAGGGCACAATTTGAAGATGATGGGGGAGGGGGTGGCTCAGAGGTAATTTAAGGAACTATTTTTTCACAGACAGGGTTGTGGATGCATGGAACAGCCTTCCGGAGGAGGTTGTGGAGTCAAAAACAGTGGTGGATTTCAAGCATGCATGGGACAGTCATAAGGCAATTCTAGGGGGTGGGGGTAGGAAGAAGTAGGCTGCTGGTTAACCAGGATCTGCAGCTTATCCATTAGGTAGGGAAATGGGCAGACTGGGTGGGCCAAGCGGTCCTTATCTGCCGTCAAATTCTATGTTTCTATGTGAATAAATGATAGATAAATACACATAAATTAGCAGTACATTGACACTTTTACTTTGTCCCAGTAGGGCAACACCACCCCACTAACCCCTTTCCATTTCTCCCCTGGAGACTACAGGCACTCACCAGCCCTCCTTATATCACACAGATCCCAGGATAAGTGCCCTCTTTGGCCTTGATCCCTGAGCTTACTCACACTTTAGATGTAAGGAATACAGTGACTACCGGGCCATACCTCCGGAGCAGTCAGTCCACTGACCCCCTTCTGCCAGATACCTCCCCCGGTATCCAGTTATACTGTTCACCCAGCACTAGGCCTTACCTCGGACCCTAATGCCATACTATTCACTTGCCTTAAGGGCCTACAGTGACTACTAGGCCTTATCTTACCTCAATCAGCCCACTGACCCCTTCTGCCAGATATACACCATAGTATCCTGTCACACAGTTACTGTACTTAACATTACACTGTAAAACATTTAAAAATCATTAGACAGTTCTACACATGAATTACTGTAAAGCATAACATTCAGGAATGACAGTGGCATAAAACATATTGAATAATGGTACATTAAAAGGGTACCCCATCAAGTGAGCGCTACCAGAATAGTGCCGCACTATACAGTGCTAGTCTGGTAAGCCCTCACATGGACAGCGAGTAGAGTTTTACAGCATTAGCTGTAAGCACTCCCCTGGTCACTGTCCATGGTTCTAGGATATTAGCTACAGGGAACAGGAGGCTGGCCGAGCTGTTCCATGCCCCAGCCGTCCACGCATGGGAGCAGCTTGGCCAGCCTCCTGTAGCCCTTGTCCTGTGTATAGAACCATGGACAGTGACCAGGGAGTGGAGATCAGGGTTCTACTTCTGGTCACTGACATTTCTTACCATATTGGGACTTTTTTTTTTTCACATGGGGCCATGGAAATAGTATTCCATGGCCCCAATTTTACTTTCCCAGGCTTAGCTCCCCTTGGGTGAGAATCCTATAGATGGGGCGCTGGGGAACAGAGCCCCCACATTGGGGAGCAAATAAAATGGTGCCTTTTTACCATGCACACCATGCCAATGCTATTCTTGTTGGTGCTTACTGGACCCGTGCCATTAAAAGCTGTGCCATTATCCCTCCTCAGTCCCTTCAGGTTTAGTCCTTCAGTTGACACAAGTCTCTTTAAATTCAGAAGGATTGAGGTAAATTCTCTGTAAATCAATGTCACTTTGACTTTTAAAATAGTCCCCAAACTGTATCAATAAGGTCTGTACAATCCCACACTCCTTTGAGTTTACTGAAGAAATTCTGTTGTTGTAGCTTTGTTGTTGTTGGACGGCCCTCTTGAGTCATCAGTTTCTTGGTGTCATCAGGAGATGAGAGGATTTCTTCAGGTTGCAGCCTTTTCTTCTTCTGTGGGGAAAACTTGACATACAGGATCATCAGGCACTTGAAGCAACAGGAAATCTATTCTATTCTTACCCTAATCTTACTTACTACCCTATCTGACCCAACACTGGGATTCAGGTGATCCCCTAATCCTATACTGTAGTTAAATAAAAGCTGTCACTATCAGGCTGTATCACTGCATCAGGCCTCTTCAGACAGGACACCAACTTGGGTTGGGCACCTTCCTTCTCAGTTGCTTTCCCTGCTCAGACTCCCTGCACACTGGCTGTGCAGCTTCTTTATATGACCAAAATTCATTTGCATATTCTAATTTGTGGTCACTGAGTGGACACGGACCTGTCAAGGGCTCAGCACCAATCAAAATCCTTTTGGCAGCAGTATAAGCCACAATAGGATACTCAGTTTTGAAGCTCAACTGCCCCTCTTGACATTCTAAGGCTCCCCTTTTAACACTTTGAGGCTCATTTAAAATACATGTCTTTGTTACACAAAATCAGCACTTTCTTTAAGCCCAGGATCACCTTGTGTCCTTTGATATCTATGAGCCATTGCAGTTGGGTTTCGGCCAGACACAGCATGGAAACAGCATTAGTTAGGTGTACCAGGGAGGCTGTGGGCACGCCTACCTAGATTTTAGCAAGACACTTGATACAGTCCCACACAAAAGATTAATACACAAGCTAGCCATCCTTGGAATGGGTCCCAAGGTGGTAGCCTGGATTAAAAATTGGCTAGACAACAGGACGCAAAGGGTAGTAGTAAATGGAGTACACAGTAAAGAAAGGAGGGTTACTAGTGGGGTGCCGCAGGGTTCAGTACTGGGACTGGTCCTTTTTAATGTCTTTATAAGTGACATTGCAGAGGAACTGGAAGGAAAAGTATGTCTCTTTACAGACGACACAAAGATCTGCAACAGGGTTGATACACAAGATGGAGTGGAAAGGATGAAAAGGGACTTGGCAAGGTTGGAGGAATGGTCAAATGTACGGCAGCTCAGATTCAATGCAAAGAAGTGCAAGGTAATGCACATGGGAAACAAAAACCCAGAGGAAGTGTACACCATGGGGGGTGAGATACTGACAACAGTAAAAATGGAAAGGGTACTGGGGGTAATTATAACAGATGACCTAAAGGTGGGCAAGCAATGTGAGAAGGCAGTAAGGAAGGCTGGGGGGATTCTGGGATGCATAGGAAGAGGCATCAATAGTAGAAAACAGGAAATTGTTATCCCTCTGTACAGACAGTTGGTGAGACCCCATCTGGAGTACTGTGTGCAGTTCTGGAGACCCCATCTCCACAAAGACATAGACAGAGTGGAGGCAGTCAGAGGAGGGCAACCAAAATGGTGCAGGGTCTGCACCAGAAGACATCTGAAAGACTAAAGGAGCTTAATACAGTATGTATACCTGTGAGGAAAGAGGGAGAGGGACATGATAGAAACTTTCAAGTACCTCAAGGGAATCAACAAAGTCCAAGAGGGTAGCATCTTTCAGAAAAGAGATGTGCAAGAACAAGAGGGCACAATTTGAAGATAGATGGGGATGGCTCAGAGGTAACGTGAGGAAATATTTTTTACAGAGAGGGTTGTGGATGCATTGAACAGCCTCCCTGAGGAGGTTGTGGAGTCAAGAACAGTGGGGGAATTCAAGAATGCATTGGACAGACATAAGGCAGTCCTAGTGGGGGTAGGAGGAAGTAAGCTGTTGGTTAACTAGGATCTGCAGCTTATCTGTTAGGTAGGAAAATGGGCCGACTAGGTGGGCCAAGCGGTCCTTATCTGCCATCAAATTCTATGTTTTTGTGTTTCGATGTATAATGATCTGCTCAGGGCTAGAGATAGAGGAGACAAGTCAATTCTTGTTTTCCTCGATCTCTCCTCAGCCTTTGACAATGTGGATCACTTAGTGCTTCTCGATTGGCTCTGTAATTAGTGTGGACTCATTGGTGTTGTCATCAAATGGTTTGAGTCCTATCTCTCTGATAGGTTGCAGCAGGTAGTGATGGGGAATTTCTTCTCCTCCCCAATGCTCCTGTCATGTGGAGTGCCGCAGGGCTCGATCGTGTTGCCAATGTTGTTCGCAGTGTATACACTGTCTCTGGAAGAGATTATTTGGCAGTTCAGCGTGGCATTTCACTGCTATGCAGATGATACCCAGCTGTATCTGTCATTTGCACCTGGAACATCCAATGCTGTAGACGTGCTTAACACCTGTCTGGCTAAAATCAGTGACTGGATGTCTTCCAGCTGGTTGCGACTGAACCCAGATAAGAAGGAGGTACTGGTGATTGAGCTGGGTCACAGGCATGATGGATTGGCACCTGGAGCTGACTCAGAGCGTTTTCTGGGGTCTACTCCATTGGTGGCCTCCCTGAGAGTGTGTGATTTTGGTGTGATCCTGGACATCAGGTTGACACTTGAAGATCAGGTGTCTTCTGTTGTCAAAAATGTTTTTTTTACCACTTGAGGAACATTGCCAGGATCAAGCCCTCATTTCGCCGATCTGCTTTGCCCCCTGCACCCCCTACTAAAGGATTCTCAACTCCAGGAGGTGCATGTCAGAGTGTGTGTGTGTGTGTGTGTGTGTGTGTGTGTGTGTGTGTGTGTGTGTAAAAGTTAAAACAAAAACCCTGCCCTGGCGCAAAACAAGTGCACCCAGAACCGACTCCCCAGCACCCTCCCAACCCCAGCCTGCCACCAACCCACCACACCACATGGCCAGTTCGGCAGCCAACCACCACACTACACCCCACAAACCCTCCCTCCCCTTCTTCATCGCATGGTGTGATCTCTCTCCAGCCCAATAAGCCTGTGCCTGTCGCGACATCTTGTCGCTATATCATCGAACCCCTATCCAGTTGCCCTCCTGCCAGGTAGCCCTGTGGAAAAGCGCCGTGATTGAGTTGCACTTTTGAAAGCGCCAATCCCAGTTGCCTTATACATGTGATACCAAAAGTCAGGAGGCCTCTACAGGACTTATCTGGTCAATCGGTCAATTGTCTGAGAACTGGAAAAAGTGATTTTCCCTGGATGAAAGAACTGTGGTGTTGCAGTTGATCATCCAAAGCACTTGGTGGAAGCTCCTGGTGGTTTAGAGATCCAGTGTTGCAGTGAGCCTGCATCAGTGTGGAGATCCTGAGCCTGTGAAAAGGGTAAATTGGAACTGTGTGTGTGCCAGAGCTAAAGTTTGCACATTGGCCTGAATCTGAGGACATTTGAGGGAAAAATTTTGGCAGGTATCCAGAGCTCGGGAACCTGTTTGTTGAAATCCAGCTGTGGAAAGGAGGAGGTCCAGAGACTATTCATCACTAACCAAAAGAACTCGTTGCTGCCCACTGGAGCTGCTTGCTTCTGTTCAGAAAGGTGAAACTGCAATTTTCACAGCTGCAACTTGGAGCCAGGTAGGGAATCTGACAAACCCTGTTGAGTGAGGCAGACTGGGCTGCAGGGGGCCGCGGGTGCACACCTGAGTGCTAGGGCACTCTGGACCCATTAGGAGAGCTGGATCATGGGGTCACTCCTTGGTCTGGATTCCTTGTAGCTGGTAGGCTTTGTGTGTGTGCTCTGTAATCTGGCCCACTTGCTGGGTTGAAGGTGACAAGCTGTGTAAGATTTGGCAGGTTCTACACCTGATGGAAAAGCACAACACAGGAAGCAGGTATTTACAGAGTAAAAGTTTATTCACAAGTACATGATTCATGCATGTAGAAAGGTCCGCTTATTGTCAGCTGGGAGTTTGGAACCTTCACCACAGGGATGTCATCATAGAAAACTCAAAGAAAAACAATTACACACAGTCTTATAGTAGGATAAGATCAAGTCCTATTGCTATGGTGATGAGCTCATGTACGCATGAAGTGCATATTCTACATTATCCTGATTGGCTAATTTGGTGGGCAGTATAGCTGTCATCTAAGTTGTCCTTTTGATGCAACATCTAAAATGTTGCAGGTTTGGTGTGTCCTTACATGTTGCAGATAAGACAATGGCTTAGTCACAAATACCCTGACTTATCACTATTATCTGCTGATTTCAGCAGTGTACATCCTGGCTGTAGAGGGCACTCCAGGATTACAAATATATCCCAGGCAATATATATATAGCATTATACTCTTTTGCCAAAGTATACTAATAATTATGGTAATAGTCTTATAACAGCAGGTGCTGCTGTAGACCACAAATGTGTAAACAAGATTTCTCGGTACATTTCCACATGAGGATCACTTTGGCTGGAAATGGCATATTCTTATACTAGAATTCCGTTAGCAGAATTACATCTAAACATGGGCAAAACAAATCTCATAACTAAGCATAAGCAGAAATAAAGGTAAAAGATATCTAGTACATTCTACACTAATCCCTAACTAAACATAACATTCCTAAGCATAAAATCATACGTAAGGTGCTGTACTATGACATCACATTAGTCTATGTAAGGGACTGCAGGTCAGGCAGGTCTACATGTGTATCATATGCTGACTAAGTATAGGATTATGGGGATGGCCTGGGTCAACAGCTGCAAGAATCTTCAAGCAAGTCCAAGGTCCACCAGTTTCTAGCCATTGCTTTTTCTTCCAGACCAGTATTCACTGCCTATTTGCCTGCTGCCCCCTTGGAGCATTCTTTCTGGTTGGCTCGAACCCACGGCGCCAGCATCCCAGTTCTCAGAGTCTGCAGAACGCAGAGCAACAGGGCTTGCCCCTGCCTCAGGAAGTGTTTCATAACAGTTTACCCCTCGCAGCGACATTTCGCCATCGAAGTCCCCCACAGCGACTACAGCACGGCTGCAGTGGAGACCTGTTGGAACCCGGCGCTGTCTGTCGGGGTTCTGCACCCAGAATCAGCTCCAACTGTAGTTGGAATTTATGGGGCACAGTCTCTCAAGAAAACAACAAAGACAGCAATAGCGAGCCAGCAGCCGACTGCAGAATGCGGTCAACCTGCCGATGTCGCTGACGGGACGTTCGACAGAAATTCTGTCGGACTCCTGTCGTAGATCCTTTCATAACACCTAGCATATTTGGTAAAACTGACTCCAAGGGCCCCAATGTGGCCAACCCGCAGCAACTAGCAGGCCTGTGTTAAACCTGGGTACCCAGTCAGGACAGACAGGACACAGGGGTTTGCACTGGTACCAAGGGAATGGGCACCATTGCTGTTCTGGCCTACGGGCTTTGTTAACTCAAATATCTTTCTTTCTTCACAGCAATCCTGTGTCCCGGTACCCCTTTCCCTAGCCCTCCCCTTAAAATAAAGCTATGTTTTGTTGTTTGCAATTCTTGTGTGGTGAGCATATTATTAGCTATAGCTATCGAGTACATGTGCTCCTCTGTACTGGTAAACACTGTGGTATTCAGTGTGTGGGGTAACTGGCAGGGGAGGAGGGTAAGTACAGCATCCTGGGGGTTGTATTATTCAAACACCTGGACCACTGTCATTTTATTCTGGGTAGAGGCACAGCACTATTTTACTGCTATTGTGGGATAGAACCCCCAATCACCATTGCAACAGAACCCAGACCTCTTAACCTGTGTGGTGGTCAACAGGTAGTGGTAGTAGCCCACTGGCACATGGCGCCTGGGCTACAGCTATGTGCAACAACGTTTTGTGACTGAGTACAACTTTTCCCAACAAAGTCTTGCTTCAAACTGCTCAGTTTTCTCTTGTTTGATTATACAAATTCTGTGTACTTCTGTTATCTGCCCAGGACTCCCCCTAGTCCTACATGGCTTCAATTTATTTATTTTAATGTATTTACATGTATTTTATAAGTGTGAAGCCGTGGGTTCCTGTGCATCAATCGCACCCTTTACATACAAAATGGCTCCTCTATGAGCGTTCTGAAATGCTTGCCATCTAGCTTGTGTGGGACTACCCCGAGTCCCTGTCAGACTGTGCCCATTAGTTATATATTTTTTAATTTGTGAGCCACTCCCTACAACCAGTTTTCCCTGCCGCTTATCTCCTGCACATTTAGGGAGATGGGAAAATATCTGGTTGATCCTGCCTCGAGAGGAGTATACAATGTGTGTCTCTCTCTCTCTCTCTCGGAGCTTCACACAGCAGGATTGACTTGTAGGCTGAAGCCTTACTTCCGTCCGCCGAGAGTGAGGGAGTGCCACCCACAAGCAGACCTGGGATTTCTTACTCGAGCGCCTGCACTCTGCTGTGGGACTGACGCTTGGTCTCTCACACTCCCTCCCTAATTCTGTTTGGTGCACTGAGCACACACAGCTGCTATTCTGCATTTTACTGATTTATTTCAACAGAGCAGCTTTCTTTACTTCAGGAGTGATTTTACAAATATTTTTTTCTGTTATTTAACCAGGAGTAGCACACTAAGCTGAAGCTTGTGTACAGGTGTGACCTGGGAGCACAAGGAAGTTAAGTGAATTGCTTAGGGTCACACTGTATGCAAGTGGGGACTGTGAGATACAAATCCTGGTCTCCAGGTTTGTAGCTCACAGCCTTAAAGGGACATTGTCAACCTGTTTTTCATCATTTTATTCTAGTTATAAACCTACATTTTATGATTTTTTTTACCTTCTCTAAAACTCATTGATGTTACTGTGTATTTTGTCTGTCTCCTTGTTTAGTAGAACTGAAATGCAAGCTAATGTATATTTATAAACAACCTTGTTTTGTTTACAGTCCTGGATCTGTTCTTACTGCATGCTTCCAGAGCATTAGAAATGCACCCAAACAGTGCAGTCATTCATGAGGCAGTAGACTCCTAAACTCCCACTGCATCTTGTGGTGCTAGACTGTGTTGTGAGTGTTCCCAACTCCAGGAGAGATGCAGGTGGAGCTGATCAAGGAATGCAAACAAACCTGTGTTTGTGTGATAACACCAGTATGATGGTCAGTTTCCTTTTCATTTTTTAAAAGGAAAAAAGAGTCCAATCAAACTACAAGCTACATCAACAATCTTTACAGATGGCTGGCAATCATAAAATGTGTTTTTTAAACTAGGGACACTTTGAGGCCTAAATGAGTTGACAGTGTCCCTTTAAATCACTGCACTATACTGCCTCCTATTTTGCAAATACAAATAAATATTTTAAAATCAACAGGCAGATCAAATTAATCACTGGACTTCCAGAGCCTGTGACAGTAGCCAGGGCGATCGTTTACTAGCCCACTGGCCATCAATGGCTACCATTACCATTTTTTAAATGTAAACACTATATTTTATATAAAACTTTGCAAATCATAAATCAAATCAGCAAAACTGCATGTGTGTGAGGAATGCCAGGGCCAGGAGTCCTTTCCAGCTTCCCCTCTGCACTGCATCCCACTATTTCAATTAATAATATAGTCATGTTGATTCCTATAGCTAATCTACTTTAAAAATGATGATTATTTATTTATTACAATTGTAGATTCTAAATCTGCTTTTTATATTACTGCAGAGGCCACCGTATATCTAGCTGGCAGCTCCTATCTACTCTGGGTCTTGAACCTGCATCCTTGACTACCTATTTTTTAGATACACTAAAACTATTTGTCCCTATTCTGCTTGGTGGAACAGTCTTACTAGGCAGTTACAATGTCATTCACCCAAATCGCCCTCAACTTGCCTAGACAACAGCATTGGCAGAACCTACAAATACAAGTCACACTGAACCTGCTCCACCCAAAGTAAAAGAAAAATAGGAGAATATACTGGAGTGCAAACTGAGAGACTAAGGCCCTGTCCACACTACACCTCTGTAACGTTACAGAGTGCCCAAACCGTTACCGCAACGGTTTGCGTTTACACCTGTAACGTTAGAGAAGGTGTTTTCGTAACTCATTGTTGAAACCACATATGAGTTGGTTTCAACAACAGTTCGAAACTGGTCCCGCTTTGGTAATGTTACCGGCGGTAGTGTGGACGGGCGGTAACGTCCCCGTAGGCCCAAAGCGCAGCGTGAGCTGCATTCATTGTGGGATCGGGTGCTACGCAACGTCGCCTGCCCCAAAGTGTGGACTGGCAGTGCCGGTCCTGTAATGGACACCACCGAGGTGTGGACGCACTGCACCGCTCCCCGGCCGTAATGGATTGCATCCGTTACCGGGCCAGAGCGGTGTAGTCTGGACAGGGCCAAAGACTGGCAAGCCTGTTGGTAAGCCGGCTACAAATATTGCAGAGAAGTCCAGGGGTGGTAAGGTCAATATAAAATTCTGCGTAACTGGTATCGCACCCTGGTGGTACTGAATAAGATGGGCCTACTCCCACATATGTGGTGCTGAAGATGCTAGTCAGAGGGTGTGGGCCTATACCATGTCCTGTGGTCCTGCAAAAGGTTGAAAGAATTCTGAGAAGGGGTTAAAAAATCATTTGAGGAGACTCTACAAAAGGTAATCCCCTTGGGCCCTCAACTGTGTATCCTGTAAAACTTTAGTAAAGCTAAAAGGTTCTGACAGAAAGCCCTAAAGTGGCTACAGGGAGCTTTATTGTGTGGGCAGCCAATGACTGATACTCTCCAGATGCAGACACCCCCCCACGCACACACACCTGTTAATAGTGGGTTGAAAACACGGCCAAGTTAGTGGCTAATGAAAGGCTGTCTCATTATGTTTTTAACAGACTTGAGACCTTTTACCCTGTACTGGAGTCTTTTTTAAGGGCCCCCTTGGTGCAGATGGATTGGCTGAAATTTATTCTAGAGACAGAAACCTATAATCTAACCCACCGACCCTGAAACACAGGTAACCACTGGGCCTCCCCTGGGCAGCAGGGGTCTATTCTTCACCTCATGAAATACACAAATAGTAATCAGAATGCATAATTCATTGGACATCATGGCTGGGATATTCAAAGCAGTTGCACATGGCGCATCTGAGTTGCACTGGCACAAGTGCGGACATGCGCCAAGGAGCGATATTCAGTGGGAGTCATTGCGCAGTACAAATTCCATTGTGCCAATGTGCAACTGTAATGAATGCAGGCACAAGAGCAGGGGGTTTGCCCATGAATATCTGGCACAGTGCGATATTCAACCGTGGAACCATGGCACAAGTGTGGAGCAAAATGGGCTGTGCCGAGCAGACTTGAGCCTATAAATACAGGGCACAAGCACACACACAGACAGAGAGAGAGAGAGAGAGAGAGAGAGAACACAGAACACAGAACACAGAACACAAGAAGGAAGGACAGACAATGTCTGTGGCGACCAAGATGATAGCTGTCATGTGCCTGCTCACCACGGACACCTTCCAGAGACCAACAGGTGACACCACAGGCATAACCCAGTCAGCCACATCATGCCTGCTCACACAGTTCCTCAACGCTTTGTTGCCACATGCTTCGGAATACATCCATTTCCCCAGCACACAGGCAGAGCATTCAGCAACCATGCAGGACTTCCACAGGGTAGCATGTATGCCTGGCATGCTGGAGGCCATTGACTGCACCCATGTGGGCATCCGCACACCATCTGGCCCTGAGGGTGTGGCCTATATCAATAGGAAGTGGTACCCGAGTGTCAACTGCCAGGTGGTGTGTGATGCCAAGAGGCGCATCACCAATGGCTGTGCCACACACCCTGGGAATGCACATGTGTTTATCTGGCACAGCTCTGGCTGTGCCACAGGTTTGAGCATGGGAACATCCCCATGGGCCACCTAGTGGGTGAGTATGGGACGGGCATGGGGGTGACGGGCAGAGCAGAACATGGGATGGGGAGGGCAGGGCGGGCGTGCTGGTGAGGGTGTCAGGGACAGGCAAGGGGCACAGCAAAGGATGGCAGAGGGCTAACCATGTTGTTATCCACACAGGAGACAGTGCCTATCCACTGAGGCCCTGGCTGCTCACCCCCTATCGGCGCCCATCATCTCCAGCAGAGGAATGCTACAACGAGGCATACGCCAGCATGTGCAACATCATTGAGTGTGTATTCGGCATGCTGAAGGCACATTTCCATTGCGTAAACAGGTCTGGTGGTGCCCTACAGTACAGCCCCTCGAAAGCCTGTGGCCTATTCCTGGCCTGTTGCATACTGCAAGACATGGCCATTGACCATGGAATAGCTGTTGAGGGCGACAGTAGCAGGGATGACTGAGGCAATGGGCCAGAGGGTGGTGGACAGCCTCCCCCCCCGGGCGGAGGGATCCCCAGCTGCAATGGATGGCACGGCAGCATCGTGACACCATCGCACAGGAGCACTATGGTGCATGCAGGTAGGTGGCGCGGAACCCATGCAAAGGCCACACACACAGGTACAGCACTCAGGCAGGAGCATGCATGGCACTGGGCATGCACACACAGTGGCGTGGTGCAGGGGTAGGGGAGTCAGTGGCACACAACCACACACAACTGCACACAGCAACACACACACGCTTCCACACCCCCAGGCGCTGGCATGTGGCGGGGATCAGCTTGAATGCACCGGTGCACAGGTGCAATCGATGCTGAACTGCCCTCATCACGCCCACGCCACATGGCCAGCGGCCAGGTAGGCATGCACACAGGCACCACACCAGTGGTATGCACACACACATCACCCATATGCACACAGGGCAGCAGCTGCAGGCAGCGGTCAGGGCAGCATGCACATCAGGGCTGCCGCGGCCATGGGGGCGGCTGCGCCGGGGTCGATCGGCAGCCACAGGTTGCTCATCAGCCACAGGGGGTGTCAGCAACAGTCCCCTAGGGGTTGAACCGCGGGACCATGACTGGGTCCCTGCAGGGGTGCGTAGGTGCCCAAACAGGCCTGCCCCAGGCATGCCTGGGATGCCAACAGCAGAGCTCGGCATCGACAGTGAGGGTGTCGCCCGATGACGGGATCATGGGGTGGACAGTGCACTGCATGGGGTCTCTGGTCACCTGGCCACACCCTGTGGCAGCCAGCAGTGCAAGGCCATCTGTGATCGCATTGGCAGTGCAATCCTGGGATGCAGTCGTGGCCTCCTGCATGTGCTGTATCACCACCAGGAGCTGCGCAGTACCCCTCTTGTGCTGCTCGGTCACCTGGTGCACCTCCGCGCGCAGTGTACACACCCCAATGGCAAGCAGCACCTGTTGTTCTATGAAGGCCCACAGCAAATGGGTGTGCTCTGCCAGCGGGTCAGCGTCCTGGGGTTCCTGGGCGGGATGCCGACTCTCCTGTGTTGACCGGCCACGCTGCACAGCCCCCCTCTCAGGTGGATGCTGCACAGTGGGGTCCTCATGGGGTATGTTCCTAGCTGGCACCCCAGCTGTGGACCCTGCATCTGGCTGCCCTGTGGCACCTGCAGCCTGCTGCCGTTGCCCATCCTGCTGCTGACCGCTGCCCAGCGTCTGCGCGGGCACACCACCACCACCACTCGGCATAGCTGTGGCAGTGCATACAGCTGCACCTGCAGTGGTGGCTGGCAGATGTTCTTCTGCTGCCAGGTCACTGGGCATGCAGCCTGTGTTGGAGTCTGGTATAGGTGTCTCCCCCACTACACCACCCATGCTGTCCAGGATTAAGGTGAGGTCGTCATCAGCATCGGACCCACCCCGATCTGTGTCTCCATGCACAAGATGCTGAGACTGGCATCCTGGAGAAATACATCCCGGGTCTCATCCGACCCCATGCCCAGGATATCCAGCTGGACAGTGGTCATGTGCTGCAGCCGACTGGGCCCCCGGATGCCTGTGCAGGTGGATGGGTGGTCGTCCGGGGCTGGACCTGCCTCTACAGCTGCTGCCAGTGCGCCATCCTCTGCACACAGGCGTACTGGTGCTGAAAGAGAAAACAGGTGTGTCAGTGATGCAATGCCCACAAGTGCCCTCCCCAACATAGTCACTGCATGCTGTGCGTGGCCGACATACATACCATGCAGTGATGGGCTGCCACCTGTCTGGAATCCTCCATGGTGCTGCGTTCCATGGTGGCTGCCACCAGCTCCTCCTGCGCCGTGAGCAGTGGTGCATCTGCAGGCCCCCCTCCGGTGGCATTCCGGGCCACACGGATGGCCGCCACCTTCTCCTTAATGCACCACTTGTCCGTGCCCACTTTCTTGCTGAACTCCTGCACCGACCGCTGGTGGCTGCCCTGCTGGTTCACACATGCTGCCACCTCCTCCCAGGCCCCAGCCCTGGACTGTGGTGTGCCCGTGGCACCACTCAACAGTGGCTTCCTGTCGAGGTAGGCCTTGAACAGGACCTCTGATTCCACCTTCGTGAAGTTGGGCCTGCACTTGCGAGCAGGCCCACGCTCCACTCCCTCCTCCCTTTCCGACATGACACTTCCTGTGGACAAGAAAAGCACGGTGTGTCAGTGGCAGCAGCATCTGATTCCGTCCCCCCTGCTGTGCTGGCTGTGCTCAGTGTGCTCCAGCAGCATGCGCAACTTACCTGAAAAGGATGCAATACTGTTCCATGGCCTGGGCCTCACTGTGCGCTTTTATAGCGCATCGCATGCAAATGAGCTTTGGCGCAATGGTAATGACATGAAAATTTCCCCCTGTGCCATGCATTGGCTGATGAGCTCATTTGCATTTGGCGGCTGAATATCACGTATTTGCTCCATGCACAATGGGATTGCTCCGGGGCAAGTCGCGGTGCAATGTGCATGCATGGGTGGTGCGCAGGACTGCAGTGCACATGTGCCAGATGGTGTGCTGTCACTGACTGCGCACTGTGCACCCACTGCGCAATAGGGAACGTGGTGCACGGTGCACCATGCCTGCTATGCGCACATGCACACTGTGCGGCAGCCGACCCCTGACCCCTGCTGTAACCTCTGCCTCTGGGTGACCACCGCACCTGTGACCCCGCCTAGCCACGCCCATGCCATGCATCACCGTGACTGCGCGATGGGTGGACACAGTGCATGTCCCCTTGGCCCGCGCATCTGGTGCATGCATTGACCACATGAGCCTCCTGCCACTATTTTGCTCCACGGATCACACCAGAGTCATGGCACAGCAGAGAAGGGGATGGGTGGCAAACTGGATACAGGTCGAGCTTGCCAACTTTGTGGCCTTCGTCCAGCCCCATGCTCCCTAGCTGTTTAGGCAGGTGCCACTGTAGCAGCCCCAGGTGGCTGTGTGGCAGGCAATCACTGCCTCACTGGGCCAGCGCACATGGGTGGCCAGGACAGGTGAGCAGTGTCACCACAGATACGGAGACCTGGTGTGGAGAGACCCAGATCACCTCAGGAGGCTGGAGGCGCGTGTCAGGCATGGGGCTGTGCCACAACCAGGTGAGTAGGCCCATCATGCATGTGTGCCCTAGTGCTGTACTGTGGTGTTGGCTAGGCTGCCTGGCATGTTCTGCTGGGTGGGGTACTACTATCATGCACATTGCGGGGTGGCATCGCCCTCCACCACTTGCATTGCTCTGCCACTCTGTGAGACGTGTCAGGCAGGGGCTCACCCTGTGCACAGGGCTGGGGTGGTGGGCAGCTGCTGTGGTTGGTTACTGATGTGCACCTATTTCTGTTCCATTCCCAGGACCCGAAGACAGACGATGGGTGGCACTGGCGGGATGCCAGGCTGCAGCAGCCCAGGGTGGAGAAGTGACTCCGGTGTCAATGGGGCAACAGAGGGCAGGTAGGCACTGACATTGTTCTGTGCACTGTCGTTGGGGGGGGCCGGGGCATGGGTGCGGGCATGGCCGCCTGTGCCATGGCAGTTGTCTGTGTCATACTGAGTGGTGCCAGCTACTGTGGTACATCCATTGGACACGTGTGCCAGCTGCTGGTGGGGAGGGTGTGTGCACGGCCACCACTGATGTTGCTGTGGTGCTGCCGGGGCACTGTGCCTTGTGACTGCCATAGCACAGTCGGATGGTCACTGTGAGGTGGGGACCACCGCTGTGTGCAGATATGGTGTGACGCGTTGCTGGCAGGCACTGGCCTACGCCCCTGTTGGTGGCCTGTATGGGCCCTCTGGGGGGGGTGTTCCCCCTGCCTGGTGTGCGCTGTGGTTGGGCCTGGTTCCTTGGGACAGTGCACTGATCACCTGTCCCGTCCCTTGTCCTAGGTGTCCGCCGATGGTGCAGGAGGCCCTCTGCTGTCGGTATTCCTGGAGGCAGCTGGACACTAATAAAGTCCACAATGATGGAGGCAGTGTTACAGGTCCACAGACTGCTCCTGGTGGATAGAAGCGGCAATGTCAGCAGGGGGTGGCAGGCCATGGCCGCCTCTAGACAGGCCTTGTGTTCCCCTGTTTCCCCAGCCATACCTCCCCCTTCAGTCCCTCATCCCACTGCACAGTACCTGTTCCCTGTCTCCTTCCCTTGCTATACCTACCCTTTCCCAGCCCCTGGTTATTGTAAATAGTTGGTTACAAAATATATTTTTCTGACTTACCTGCCTGTGTCTGTGTCTGCTTTGCAGGTGGCGTGAGGAGCCATGCTGCAGTGGCCCTGTGCCTGTCCGTGTGGTGTGCATGTGTTGGGGCACATGTTGTGCTTCTGTGTATCACTGCTCTGTGCTGCAGTGTGTCCCATGGTGGTGATGTCCCTCCTCACGGTAGATAGCTGTGCCTTGGGATGCTCTTAGGGCGGCTGTCAGAGTTGTGTGGTGGGTGTGTCTGCTTGGCTGTGTGGTCCTGGGTGTGGCCTGCCCTGGTCTGGATGTGCGGGGGGGGGGCATGGCCTGCTGCCTGTGGGAGCCCCCTTGGTGGCCCTCCATCCCCCATTGGCACCCCCTGTTGCCTACTGTCTGTGCCACTGTTGTGTTCTGGGGTGGGTGTCTGGGTGCCTGTGTGCACCCTGCTGTGCCCAGCTGGTGGTGGTCTCCTGTGGCCTGTCACTCGACTTCCCTGGCTCTGTCCCTGGGTCTTCTCTCTGTGCCGTGCCCCACTCTGTTACTCTGCTCCCACAGTTGCCCTGTGGCGTCTGTGTCTGCCCATGGTGCACCTGTGGTTGCACCATGGTGCATCCACGGTTGTGCTATGGTGCAACTGTGCCATATCCAGCTGGATTGCACTGGCTCAGTGCAGCCAGCGCAACCTCTGAATATGGCTTCTGTTGTGCCATGGTGCATCGGATTTGCGCTGTGTCAGACTTGCACTGGTCTTTGGTGCATTTCTGAATAACTGGCCCCATATGTACTTGTACTGGATGATACCAGAGGACTAAGGACCCCTCTTGAGCTCACGGATAATTATGGCACTTTCAGATGCCATTGCTCCGCCCATCACTGCATCAGAGGTTGCCAGTGCACACCCACCTGGACTGATGCCGCACTGCTTAATACAAATATTTCACTGAAATTTAAAGCTAATAAAATACATAACTGGGGATGTAGGGGGCGGAGCCCCCCAAATACACAAAAATAATAAAACATTGCGATAATGCGGTACAAATATGTACAACTAAAAACAGGTCCACTTTCGAGTGACAGCAATACTAAAAGTAGCATGTTTTGTAATATTTTTGAGAGTCGAGATTTACAGCATCATTGGTGCACCCGGCGGGGGCGGGGTGGGAGGCAGAGCGCCCCCACAGAATAATATCACAAAACATGCTACTTTTTCAGATCTTAAAATAGACCCACTTTCATCCTTCTCTGCCAGCTTAGCAAACCTAAGCACTGTTATTGCTGGCGAACAATTATTTGCAGCAAGATGTTTTTAGGTCTATCGGACCACCGAAACAAGAAAAGTTTACAGAGACTCAATTTAGCTTGTGCAGTTGAACTGTGCAATAATGAATGCAGTACCTTTTCAAGTTGTGTGACTAGACCGTATGCACTGAATAGTCTTTTGCTAAGCTGTCGTTGTTGGGCGTGTCATTGTATGCCATTTTACTGTGTGGCGTGATAGCCCCGTCAGTACCATATTGAGGTACAATATTTTTTTTTGCGAAAGGGAGATCCTTAATCATCCAGTATCACCCTTGTACTGTAGTGTGATGCGTGAATTAACAATGGGCTTAATGCTGCCTGTTTTTCCTTGTTCTTCTTTACTGGTTTCTCCCTACCCTCTGTGTATCCAACTGCACTAAGGTGCAAGTATGGCCCCAGCCACATGATTCTTCCTGCTGGAGGGGCAGTTCTCTGCAATCTTCTCTTGGAGGACAATGTAAATGTTTTCTATTCTTGCTATCTAACGAAATGAATGGATAAACATTTTTTATTTTATTCTTTGTTAACTGGGTAAGGCCCACTAGGCACACATGCCTGTTTTCAGGGGCAACCCAGGAGTACTGGGGAGATTAAGAGTCACACAGTACGCAAGTGCAGGTTTTGGGAATCAAATCCAGATTTTCCTTCTGGATGTACCAAGCTCATTCACAGCTCCTTACTCTAACCTCTAGGCTATACTGCCATCCCTATTGCTGTAAACTCTAAAGCATGTATGGCACTGACTTATGACTTGTTGAAATGTACTCCACTGCTGTTATGTTGTAAAACAAAAATCCTTGATATAATAAAATGTTGCAAAAAAAAAGTAGACTGTTGGAGCACCTGCATATGTTCTGGCCCTTAGGCACCTTATTGCTGGTTGGAAGTGTGCAAGCAATTTAAGAATGGTGAGAGTACAACAGCACTGGCAGTACAGAAACATAGAAACATAGAAGTTGACAGCAGATAAGGACCGCAAGGCCCTTCCAGTCTGCCCATTTCTTGTTCTACCTTATGAATGTGCCATTGGCCTTTGCTCTGTTAATGGCCTATCTATTCATACTCATCTGTATTGCTCCCTTATGCATATCCCATGCCTGCTTGAAGCCCTGCACTGTATTCGCATCCACCACTTCCTGAGGTAGGACGTTCCATGCATCCACCACCCTTCCTGTGAAAAAGAACTTCCTCACATTACCCCTTAATCGGCCTCCCTCTAATCTCATACTGTGTCCTGTTGTCTTGCTATTTTTCTTATATTGAAACATGTTAGACTCTTTCACCTTGTTAATGCCCTTAAGGTGTTTGAATGTTTTAATCATATCACCGCTCTCCCTCCTTTGCTGTAGGGTATACTTATTGAGTTCAGTTAATCTGTCCTCATATGTTTTCTGATGCAGTCCCTGCACCATTTTGGTTGCCCTTCTCTGGACTGCCTCAATTTGGTTAATATCCTTGTGAAGGTGTGGCCTCCAGTACTGCACGTAGTACTCCAGATGGGGTCTACCCAGTGTCTTGTAAAGAGGGATTATTACCTCCATCTTCCAACTTGCGATACCCCTACTAATACACCCCAACATCCCTCTAGCCTTACCTACTGCTTAAGAGGTCTACTTGGATGATTTCAGGTAATCGGTGATGATGACGCCCAAGTCTCTTTCTTCCCTTGTGACTGCCAGCAACTCCCCTCCCAGCCTATAGGTGGCTTCAGGGTTTCTCTTCCCTATGTGCATGATCTTGCACTTCTTTGAGTTAAACCCCAGTTGCCACTCTTCCGACCATTTTGCTAGTTTATCCAGCTCTCTTCTCATTCTGCCCACACCTTCTGGATCATCTACTCTGTTGTAGATCTTGGTGTCATCTGCAAACAGACAAACCTTACCCTCCAGTCCATCTGCAATGTCACTGATGAAGATATTGAAGAGGATGGCCTCAGGACTGATCCCTGAGGTACCCCACTTGTGACTTGCATCTCTTCTGACTGTATACCACTTACTACCACTCTCTGTTTTCTGCCTGCCACCCAGTTGACCAACGTCTGACCCACCCCGAGCCTAACCAGCTTATTAATCAATCTTCTATGTGGAACAGTATCGAAAGCTTTGCTGAAGTCAAGGTAGGCAACATCAACTGCTCCCCCTTGGTCCACCACTCTGGTTACCCAGTCAAAGAAATCTATAAGATTAGTTTGACAGGACCTTTCTTTTGTAAACCCATGCTGTCTTGGATCCTGTGCTCCTATGGATTTCAGGTGTTGCGTTATCCTTTCGTTAAGGAGTGTCTCCATAATCTTGCCTACTACTGAGGTAAGACTGACCGGTCTGTAGTTCTCTGCCTCCTCCCTGCTACCACTCTTATGGAGTGGGATCACATGAGCCTTTCTCCAGTCTTCCGAGACCTCTCCTGTGCTCAGAGACTCACTAAACAGTTCTGATAATGGCTCTGCTAGTTCCATCTTTACATCCTTTAGTACCCTGGGATGTATGCCATCAGGTCCCATTGCCTTGTCCACCCTGAGCTTATCGAGCTCTTGTAGGGCCCTTTCTTTTGTGAAGGGACTAGTGCACACCTCCCTCCCCCCTGTGTCCATGGTGCAGAGCTGTGGGCCCTGTCCTACCTTATTTTCAGTAAATACTGAGTAGAAGTATCTATTTAGGATAGATGCTTTTACATGGTCCTCCTCCTCACATGCCCCCTTAATCTTAGCAATACCCCCTCTGGACTTTCTCCTTTCACTAATGTAGCTATAGAAAGTCTTGTCACCTTCTTTTACTGTTCGTGCTAGTGTTTCCTCAGTTTGGGCCTTTGCCTGCCTTACTGCCTTCCCTGCTTCCCTTAGGGAGGTTTGGTATGCCTCCCTGTCTTTATCCTGCTGCATTCTCTTATATTTCCTGAAGGCCAGCCTTTTGGCTCTGACCTTTTCTGCTACTGTGTTTGAGAACCAAAAAGGTTCCCTTCTTCTTTTGCACTTCCTTTTCTCACTAACACAATGGGGCGTTGCTTCAAATATTGCATCTTTAATGCTTGCCCACTTTGCCTGTACCCCCTTACCTGTATTTCTTTTTGCCAGGGCTAGCTTAGCTCTGCTGGCCATCTTATCAAAGTCAGCTCCTCTGAAGCATCTACAAATACAATCTGCACTGAAACCCTTGCACCTGACAGGCTACCAACCCCAAAAGACCTCAGACTGGGATACTTTAATAGAGTCATTTGGAATGGGCAGGGGCACATCTCTAGAATATACAGCTTGCTTAGAGGGAAACTGTATACTACCTCACACAAATTAAAAATAAAATGGAAGAATATACTAGAGTGTGTACTGAGAGACAAAGATTGGCATGTTGTATACAAGTGCTGAAGGGAAGTACAGGGGTGGTATATTCAGTATAAAATTCTGCTTAATTGATATTGCACCCCAGTGGTACTGAATAAGATGGGCCTACTTACTTCCACATATGTGGTGCTGGAGATGCCAGTCTTGCTGTGGGGAGAGGTAATAGTGGAGTTTATAATAATAATAATAATAATAATACTTTATTTATATGGTGCCTTTCAGCAATCTAGGCGCCTAACAATCATTTAAAATAACATATTAAAATTCACACCATCATAAATAGTATAAAAACAAGTAATCCAACTCTAATAAAGTTTAAATCAGTCACCAAAAGCTTGATGCCACAGATGCGTTTTTAGGGCCTATTTAAATCCCTCCACAGTCGTGCACTCCCGTAACTGATGTGGTAGAGAATTCCAAAGGATAGAGGCCACATACATAAATGCTTGGGCCCCAGAAGATTTTAGACACACCCTTAGAATCTGCAGCAACCCCTCATCAGCCGAGTGGAGCAATTGCCTAGGGCAGTAAGGTACCAGAAGCTCTTTCAGGTAGTCTGGGCCCTGTCTCTGTAGGGCTTTATAAGTCAGAAGACCAACTTTAAAGGTGATCTGCCACTGTACCGGCAGCCAGTGCAGTCCGCGCAGCACCTGGGAGATATGACAGGACCGAGAGGTTCCCATTAAAAGCTGAGCTGCAGCATTCTGCACCAGCTGCAAGCGGTGGATTTCTACCCCAGGTAGCCCTAGGTAAAGGGAGTTGCAGTAGTCCAGGTGTGAGGTCACAAAGGCGTGGAGCAGCGTGGGAAGATCGCCAGATGGAACAAGATGCTTAACCCTGGAGATATTCCTCAGATGGTAGAAAGAGGACTCGACGATGGCTGACACCTGCGAATGTAGTGAAAGCCCTTTGTCAAAAATTACTCCCAGGTTTCGCACCTGTTCAGAGGTCAGGAGTGATAAGCCTCCAAGAAAAATTCGTGAGGGCGAACCTGCTCCCAACCCCCCTATCCAGCGCCCCAGGTCCACAGCCAGCACCTCAGTCTTTTCTGAGTTCAACTTCAACCAGTTCGAGTCCATCCAATCCTGGATTTCTGTGAGGCAGTTGTTACAGACTGAGAGAGCTCTATCCTAGTCAGGTGCAAAAGAAAGGTAGAGCTGGGTATCATCAGCATAGCAGTGAAACCTCAGCCCATACCTTCTTACAATGTCTCCTAGGGGCTGCAAGTACACTGTGAAAAACATGGGGGACAACACAGACCCCTGAGGAACCCCACATGACAGAGGGACTGGGTCTGAGGAATAAACCCCTGACACCACCCTCTGAGTTCTTCCGGTGAAGAAAGATGTAAACCACCTGAGGACCGTACCCGACAGGCCACAGATGTACCTCAGGCGACCGAGAAGGACCCCATGGTCCACAGTGTAAATGCTGATGAGAGATCTAGAAGAACCAAGATAGAACATTTTTTTCTGCTCTCTTGCCATCAGGAGATCATTGAGCACCTGAACCAGTGCCGTCTCAGTACTATGCCTCTTTCGAAAACTGGATTGGAGAGGTTCAGAGATGTCATGGATGGTCAAATGGTTCTCCAGTTGTACAGCCACTACTTTCTCAATCACCTTCCCTGAAAAGGGGAGGTTTGAGATTGGTCTGTAGTTTGCATGGCAGTCTGGGTCCAAAGAAGCTTTCTTCAGGAAGGGTGTTACCACCGCCTCCTTCATGGAGCTAGGAAACTCACCTGTTTCCAAGGAGCACCACATTGTCCGTGCAAGGACCGGACCAATGATGTCAATACAACCCATAATCAGGGAAGTTGGTCCCGGATCCAAACTACAGCACGTAGGGCGCACACCATGGACAATCCGCATGACATCCATGAACACCAGCTGGCCGAATGTACTCCAGGAAGACTGCCGGGCAATGGCCAAGCACTGGTCCAAAGCAACACCCATAGGGTGTGCTGGCTGGAGCACCACCCTGATGTCAGCCACCTTAGTCACAAAAAATCGAGCAAGCTCATCGCACTCTATTTGCGAAAAGGCTTTTCAAACCTGTATACAGGCTGGGTTGCATAGTCTGTCCACAGTTCAAAAATGCTGAGCAGGTTGATTCTGAGTGGCCGCAATCTCCCCAGACAGGAACTCTGCCTTCTTATGGGTGATTACAGATTGATAGGCTTGATAATGGTCCATCAATCTAATGCGGTCAGCATCCAGGGCGGATTTCCACCCACAACGCTCTAACCTTCGTCCTAATTGCCGCATCTCCCACAAAGTCCCATCAAACCAAGGGGACCAAGGGTGAAAGGAGAGAGGATGAACACGGACAGGAGCAACAACATCCAGGGTTGTAGAAATGGCTGTGTTATAGGCCATCACTAGGGCCTCTGGATCAATGTTTGCCAACGGAAGAATCGATAGGTAAAGCACCGCCGCCAGGCCTTCAGAGCTAACGTCTTGTAAATGGCGATACCTGACCATCTCCATAGGGGTAGGCCGGTGAAGGGGGTGCTAAAACTGAACCCCATGGTGTAATGATCAGACCATCCAACTGGTTCCACCCCCAGATCTGAGGCTTCGATCCCCCAGGAGAAAGACTAAGTCAAGAGAGTGACCATGTTTATGGGTAGCAGTGGTAACTATCTGTGTAAGACCCAGAGATGTCATTAACTGTAGGAAGTGCTGTCCAAATTGCAAGAGTTCATCACTGACCCAGACATTAAAGTCACCCAGTACCATCAAAAAAGCAAAAAAGATGTTTCAGGACTAGAGGGCATGGGATGAAGTTGGAGGGAGGACGATTCAGAGGAAACATGAGAAAGAATTTCTTCACTGAACGGGTGGTGGACAAGTGGAACACCCTGCCAGAAGAAGTGGTGGGGGCTGAAACAATCACGGGAGTTAAGAATGCATGGGATAGACATAAAGGAATTCTAGAGGTCAGGGGTAAGGGGAAATAGACTTCTAGGAAAACAAACTGAACTTACAAGCTCAAATGGGCAGACTAGGTGGGCCATAGGCCCTTATCTGCCGACACTGTCTATGTATCTATGTATCTATGTATCAATCTGGGCTACTCAAACGCCATGTCGATGACGAAGTCCACCACTTCCTGAAGGAATCGCTTCTCATTCCCGGGTGGATGGTAGATGAGGGCGATCCTACAACCTACACCTGCTATCACGGTACACTCAAATGACTCAGTCTCCTCAACTGGTACACTCGTGAGGCTCAGTTCAGTCTTGAAACGGACTGCAACCCCCTCACCCACGATCCAGTCTCAAGCGGTGAATTACTGAGTACCCGGCTGGAGTTGCAGCCTCTAATATAGGGTCAGAGTTCTCATTCAGCCAGGTCTCAGTGATGCAAGCCAGGTCCACCATTCCCACAAGATCTACAATAATTGCAGTCTTGTTTTTAATGGACCTGGCACTGTGTAACACTGCTCGAGTTGAATGAGCTTCCAAGGCTGCCCAAACCACCTGCCCACCAACATTGGTAGTGACCTTGGGTATGAAACCAGGCATGGAGGACCACGATCTGGGTTCCATTTCACCCCAGGGTGTCCTCTGGACCTTACGACCCTGATACAATGGTCCCACTCATTCATCTTCCACCGTTCGCAAACCCCAACCACCTCCCCCATGAGGAATACCCAGCGCTCTAAAGTGCTGGTAATTGTAAACTTCAGCGGGGGATTTAAATATGTGGTGAGTTTGTCTCTGAGCCTTTATCTCTGAGATTTTTTTGTAAGTTTTGCCGGTGGTTTTTGAATTTATCTTAAATCTTTATGTGACTTTCTGGAGTTTTTTGAATGTAGCTTAAATCGATCTGTGGCTGGGTTGTCTGGGGACTGTTGCTGGGGGAGGGATTCTTCATCCAGTAACAGAGCAGCCAATCAAGACTGTTTGGATTTTAGTTTAATCTCTCTTTAAATCCTCACTGAGGCATTTTGTCTGTTAATTCTGCTTGCTGTGGGGAGAGGTAATAGTGGAGTTTGAATATGTGGTGAGTTTGTCTCTGAGAGTTTATTTATCTCTAAGATTTTTTGTAAGTTTTGCTGTTGGTTTTTGAATTTAGCTTCAATCTTTATGTGGCTGGAAAATTTAGCATCAATCTTTCTGTGGCTGGAGGGATTGAAAAACCCCCGCCCTTCACCAGCCTTTTAAATACTGAAAAGCCACTGGGATTGAGTTTGAAGGCTGTGAGGGAGGAGCTTGAGGAGCTGCAAACTTCCATATGAGCTACTCTTAAAGCTAATAGGTACTGAAAACTTCAGACACTCAAGCTTTTACTAGTTAGGTTTTAAGGTATAAATGTTTTAAAGTTTCAAGTTTGAAAGTTATACTGACAGGTTTGGGTTAAGGAGGGGTAACTGTATGTTGAAAGTTGAAAGTTCAAACTGACAAGGTTATATTTAAATGTGTTAACTAGAGTTACTGAGCTAGCAAGCTAGGGACCAATGGGGTAAAGAAGGACTCAGAAGCAAGCTAGTAGGGTCACATATGGTATCCAGCTATTGCTGTACAGACTGTGTGATAAGAAATTGAGGTTATGTTTAAGTTAAGTTTGAATAATGGAGGGAAGGAAAATGGGGCATTATGGGGGGGATCACACTGGGGGTGGAGGGGCTTGAATAAGGGTGACTGGAGACATCAGAATAGTGGATGGAATGGGGGACACCATGGAGTGAGGGTGGCAGGCACAGGGAGGATAGTGGGGTGCAATGGTTGTGGGGCAGCTGTTTGGATGAACATACTATGGCAACTGGGGGGTTGTCCAATTTGTTACAGGCTGAGCAGACTAAAAGAGGAGATACAGGGGCTTTGGAGGGAGCTGGTGAGGATGAGGAGGGCTGGGGCAGGAGGGACCCCAGAGAGGAGTAGCTGGGAGAAGCAGAGGAGGAATTGCAGAGCTAAATCCCATGAGGATGTAGGAAGGGGGATATAGGTAAGGAGAGCAGAGGGGCATAGAAACATAGACTTTGACAGCAGATAAGGACCACTTGGCCCACCCAGTCTGCCCATTTCCCTACCTATTGGATAAGCTGCAGTTTCTAGTTATCCAACAGCCTACTTCCTGCAACCCCACTATAATTGCCTTATGTCTGTCCCATGCATGTTTGAATCCCCCACTGTTTTAGACCCACAACCTCTACAGGAAGGCGGTTCCATCGTCCACCACTCTCTCCGTGAAAAAGAATTTCTCACATTACCCCTAGGCAGTCCCCCTCTAACTTTTTATGGCCCTTGTTCTTACCATCTCTTTTCTGAAAGATGCTACCCTCCTGGACTTTGTTGATTCCTTGAGGTACTTAAAAGTTTCTATCATGTCCCCCTGTCCCTCCTTTCATCAAGGGTATACATATTAAGCTCTCTCAGTCTTTCTTCATATTGTTTCTGATGTAGACCCTGCACCATTTTAGTTGCCCTCCTCTGGACTGCTTCCATCCTGTCTATGTCCTTGCATGAATGAGGTCTCCAAAACTGCCGCAGTGCTCAGATGGAGTCTCACCAACTGTCTGTACAGAGGATAACCACTTCCCTTTTCTACTTGTGATGCCCTCCCTATGCTTCCCAGTATCCCGGCTCTCCTTACTGACTTCTCACATTGCTTGCCCACCTTTAGGTCATCTGATATGACTACACCCAGATCCCTTTCCATTATTGTTGTTGTTGTTGTTTTACCTCCCTGCTATTGTGTACTCTTCTCCTGGATTTTTATTTCCCAGGTGCATTACTTTGCACTTCTTTGCATTGAATCTAAGTTGCCATATGTCTGACCACTCCTCCAACCTTGCCAAGTCCCTTCTCATCCTTTCTACCCCCCCCTTGTGTATCAACTCTGTTACAGATCTTTGTATCATCTGCAAAGAGGCATACCTTTCCTTCCAGACCCTCTGTAATGTCACCTACGAAGACGTTAAAGAGGACTGGACCCAGTACTGAGCCCTGAGGTACTTCACTAGTAACCCCCCTTTCTTCAGAATGTGTTCCATTCACTATTACCTTCTGTGTCCTGTTGTGCAGCCAGTTTTCTACCCAGGCTTCCACCCTTGGACCCACTCCCAGGCTGGCTAACTTGATTATTAATCTTTTTTGCGGGACTGTGTCAAATGCCTTGCTAAAGTCTAGGTAGACCATATCCACAGCCCCTCCCTGGTCTATTACTTTGGTCACCCAGTCAAAGAAATCGATTAGATTCGTCTGACATGACCTTCCTGCTGTGAATCCATGCTGCTTTGGGTCCTGTGCCCCGCTGACCTCTAGGTACTGAACAATTCTTTCTTTCAGAAGTGATTCCATCATTTTCCCCACCACTGAGGTCAAACTAACAGGTCTGTAGTTTTTTGCTTCTGCCTTGCGCACACTTTTGTGAAGGGGAATCACATCTGCCCTCCTCCAGTCCTCAGGTACCACCCCATCCTCCCATGATTTTTTAAAAAGTGTGGTCAGTGGTGTCACTAGGTCCCCCCCTTAGTTCTTTTAGGATTCTAGGGTGAATCCTGTCAGGGCCCCATTGCTTTGTCCACCTTGAGTTTTAGGAGTTCTTTCAGGACTCTTTCTTTTATAAATGGACTGGCGTCAACCCCACTACCCAGAGTGCTTCTATTGTTTGGTTTAGGTAACTCCTCCTCTTCTTCTTTTGTGAATACTGAGCAAAAGTATTCATTCAGTAACTCTTCCTTTTCACTGTCTCCCTCTGCCCACCTCCCCTCTCCTTTATTAATCTTCACTATCCCTCCCTTAACCTTTCTATGCTCCCTAATGTACCTATAAAAGGTTTTATCCCCCTTCTTAACTGTGTTGGCTATCTTTTCCTTGGTTTGGGCCTTTGCTTTTCTGACTGCCTTCCCCACTTCTTTCTGCTTTAATTGATACAGTTCCCTGTCGTGCTCCTTCTGTGATTCCTTATACTTTTTGAATGCAGCCTTTTTCTCCTTAACCTTCCCTGACACCTCTTTTGAGAACCATAGCGTTTTTTTATTCCGCTTTGTTTTCTTTATTTGTTTCACACAAAGGCTTGTTGCCTCCTGATGGCAGTTTTGATTTTTCTCCATTGTTCTTCCACTCCTTCTTTCTGGCCATTTGCTAATGCATTCCTCAGGTATTAGCCCATTATGCCAAAGTCAGCCCTTCTAAAGTCCAGTATCCTTGTCTTTGTATGGCTTGTCTCCATGGTTGTGTTTATTGTGAAGCACACTGTGCAGTGGTCGCTTGTTCTCAGATGTCTACTGACTTCTAAATTTGTGATCCTCTCTCCATTTGAAAGTACCAGGTCTAATATTGCTCCCTCCTGAGTGGGTTCCACCACTAGCTGTCTAAGGCATGCCCCCCTGTAGGGCATCGAGAATGACCCTGCTCTTGGATGTGGCTGTAGTCCATGTCATCCAGTTAACATCTGGCATATTCAGGTCCCCCATCAACAGTATCTCCCCTTTTTCAGCCATTTTGAGAATGCCCTCCTAATTTTCTTGTCCATTTCCTCCCCTTGAGACGGGGTCTGTATACAACCCTGTGCGGATTATTGATGCCATTCCCTGTCTCCAAGGTGACCCAAGTTCCTCTTGTCCTCCCCTTTACTTTTTAGTTCTGTAGCTTTGATCCTTCCCTTATGTGAGAGCTACTCCACCTCCTATTTCCCTCCCTGTCCCTTCTGTAGATTGTGTATCCTGGTATGTTGACATCCCAGTCATGGTTCTCCATGTACCATGTTTCTGTGACTGCCAGTAAGTGGAGGGAAGGCTCAGGGCAGGGGGAAGGAGGAGATGGGCACCACTGTGGGGGCAGCAAGTAATAGGTTTTCAGTGTTGGCATCGGAGGTGGTAGTGGAGGTGTTGGAGATCGGTGGGGGGGAGAGAAGGGTAATGAAAGCCCAGGAGTCAGGAATAAGGCTGGGAAAGAAAGAAGGGGGGAGAGGAAGAGCAAGGTAGAGGCAGAGGGAGAGGTGGAAACAGGGAGGGAAAATGTAGGAGCCACAAATGGTGCAGATAGAGGTAATAAGGGGCAGGGCAGTGTGGACTCTGGAAATGTGGACAGGGAAAACAGGAGAAGAGGGGGTATGGTACAAGAAGAAGGAGGTACTAGTGCTGGAGGATTCTATACTGAAAGGGGTCAGATGGGGTGGAGGGGGAGAAAGGCACAGTCGTATCTGTGTCGAGGCTATTCCGGGGTTGACCGCGGGAAGGGTGGGACAGGCACTTCTCAAGTGCGCATGGAAGGGGAGGAAGAAACCTCACATAGTGATGCATGTGGGTACAAATTACTTGGCAGGGGATACGGTAGAGGTGGTAAAGGGGAGGTTCGAGGATTTGGGTAGGCAGTGTGAGGAGGTGGGTGGTCGGTGGCATTCTCTGAGGTACTCCCAGTACCATGTGCAAGTACAGTGAGGAAAAAAGAATAGAGGAGTTCAATGAGTGGCTGAGGGATTGATGCCATACCAGGGAGTACGGATTAGTGTCAGACTGGGGCAATAGTGACCTGTACACAGGGGACAGGTTACATTTGAGCTGGGAGGGGAAAAGAGTACTAAAACGGGGAATAGAGGGTTGTATATAAACAAAGGTGGATTTAATCTAGGAGGGGTGGTGGTGAGGGGGGGACTGCTGATAGGAAAAGAGTCCGGAAAGGGGAGCCTAGTGAGCTCAGCCCCCCCAGTTATGGGTAAAGGCAGTGGTGAAGTGGCACAGGGAGGGATAAGGGGAGAAGAATAGGGGTAGAGAAAGGGAGGAGACAGGCTGGAGGGTGATCTCACTGAATGCAAGAAGCCTAAGGAATAGAACAGCGGAGTTACAGGCTGTCATGGTGGTGGAGGGGGTGGACATTGTGGCCATCATGGAAACATGGGCCACCCAGTACCAGGACTGGAATATGATGATCCTGGGGTTCAGGTTATTCAGAAAGGATAGGGCTAAGGGGAATGGGTGGGAGTGGTGACCTATGTAAGGGAGGGGATAAAGTGCATAAGATAGGAAGGGGAGGAGGGGAGGACAGAAGCACTATGGATGCAGTTCCAAGATGCAAAGAATAGGACACTGAGGATGGGGGTTGTGTACAGGCCACCAGCTCAGGGGAGTGACCTGAATAGGGAATTAGCTGAACAAATAAGGAGGGTCTGCAGGAAGGGGAGCACAGTGGTGGTGGGGGACTTCAGCCTATCAAGGGTGGAGTGGGGCACCCCATCCACCATGAGTGCAAGGGAAGGGATCCTGTTAGAAGCATTTCAAGACAGCTTCAACACAGCTGGTCCAGGGGTCAACTTGGTTAGAAAGGACTCTGGACCTTGTACTGGATAAGGGGGAACCTATAAGGAATCTGAAAGTGGGGGAACCACTGGCTGAGAGCGACCACTATTCGGTGTGGTTCACGCTCAACATGGGAAGGGAAATGGGACATGGTTACAAGGGTGATTGAGATTAGGGGGCGGACTTTAAGAAGATGGGAGAAAGTTTAGGCAGGCACCTAGCAGGTATGCAACCACACATGAATGCAGACCAGAAATGGGAGATCAAAAATCAAGGGCTGGCAGAGGCTAGAGTCTTGCACTAGGAAGAAAAGCAAGAAGGGGAGGGCAAAGAGACCCAGTTGGCTGACACAGGAGGTTATGGAAGGGGTGGGGGCCAAGAGGGCAGCATTTCAAAGGTACAGGAAATTGGGGAGGGGTGAAGATAAGGATGTATACATGGAGAAGACCGGGGAGGTTACCAGATTGGTCAGGGTGGCCAAAGCATCCAGGAAGCTGAGACTGGCAGAAGAAATCAAAAGTGGAGAAAAAGACTTCTCCCACATTGGAGAGAGAAGGAAGAACAAGGATCAGCTGGTGAGGATTGAGAAGGACAGATGGTGGGTGGAGAAAGGAATGGAGTAGACAGTGGCACTGAATGAATTCTTCTGCTCTCTATTCACGCAGGAGAGGGGCGGCAGATACCCCAGGCGAGGGGGTGGGTGGGGGTGGTGATGACAGATGTATGGATTTCAGAGAGCAGGATACTAGATGGGTTGAGGGCATTAAGGGTGGACAAAGCACCTGGACCTGATGGCATTCACCCTAGGGCACTAAGGGAGTTGGCAGAGGTTCTGGTGGGGCCACTGGCTGACCTGTTCAATGCCTCCCTGGACATGGGATGTGTACCACAGGACTGGAGAATGGCCCATGTGGTTCCCATCCACAAAAGTGGGCCAAATGATGAACCAGAAAACTATAGGTCAGTGAGCCTCACATCAATCATGGGAAAGCTCATGGAGACCATCCTAAAAGAGAGGCTAGTGAGCTTCTTGGAGGAAAATGGTCTCCAGGATGGTCTACAGCATGGGTTTGTAGCGGGCAGATCCTGCCAGACAAATCTTGTAGAGTACTACGACTGGGTGATGCGGGAACTGGACAAGAGCTATGCAGTGGATGTCCTGTATTTAGACTTCAGTAAGGCCTTTGATTCAGTGCCACATGGCAGGTTGGGGGGAAACTGGAACATTTGGGCGAGGGACCAAAACTGGCAAAATGGATCACAAACTGGCTAAAGGGAAGGCAGAAAATGGTGGTGGTGGGCAGGGACCTCTCGTCACCGAGAGCGATGACGAGCGGGGTACCACAGGGGTTGGTACTGGGACCGGTGCTGTTTGGGATTTTTATTGCGGATATCTCACATGGGATCTGGAGCAAGATCAGAATGTTTGCAGATGATACCAAGATGGAAGCTGTGGTTGATGATGCAGAGGGGTGGAAGGGGTTGCAGGAGGACCTGACTAAGCTGCAGGAGTGGGTGGAACCATGGCAGTTGGGGTTCAATTCCAGGAAGTGCAAGGTTCTGCACTCTGGAACCAGGAACCAGTGGAGGGATTATCACTTGAATGGGGTACAGTTGGGGAGCTCCACAGAGGAGAAGGATCCAGGGTGATCATTACGGGGAGCATAAACAACACTGCTCAGTGCAGGAAAGCGGCAGCAAAAGCCAACAAAATGCTGGGGTGTATTGCAAGAGGAATCTCCTCCAGAAGGAGGGAGGTTATCCTGCCCCTGTATAGGTCACTGGTTAGGCCCCACCTGGAGTAGTGCATGCAGTACTGGTGCCCATTCCTGAAGAAGGACATTGGATTATTGGAGGGGTGCAGCGAAGAGCCACAAAGATGATCCAGGGATTAGAGAGCAAGCTCTACGAGGACAGGTTGGGAGAGTTGAATATGTATTCACTGGAGGAGAGGAGGGAGAGGGGGATATGATAGAGACCTTTAAGTATCTAAAGAAGATAAACAAGACCAACACAGAAGGGATTTTCCAGATAAGAAGGGGAGGGACACGAGAGGGCATGGACTGAGATTGGAGGAGAAAGATTCAGGAGGGAGATGAGGAGACATTTTTTTACTGAAAGAGTGGTGGACAAGTTGAACACCTTACCAGACAAGATAGTGTCCTGTAAGATGGTGGGCAGTTTCAAGAGGGTTGGGGACAGAGTAAGGGTGGGGATACTGGGAAGATGGGGGCGGAAGGGCAGCTGCGGATGAGGTGCTAGCTGCCTCGACAGACTCGATGAACGTAAGGCCTGTTTCTGCTGGCAATTTCATACGTTCATATGTTTGTAGAGGTTGCAGATGTAAACCATATCCTGTGGTCCTGCAAAATGTTGAAAGAATTCTGGGAAAGGGTTAAAATATTGTGTGAGGAGACCCTGTAGATGGCAATCCACTGGAGCCACAGCTGTGTATCTTGGGAGACTGTAGTAAAGCTAAGAGGTTCAGACAGAAGTTCCTAAAGTCACTACAGGGAGTTTTATTGTATGGGAAATGATTGATACTATCCAGATGGAGACCCCACCCCAACCTGTGAACAGTAGGTCAAAACATGGCAAATTAGTGGCAATGAAATGCTGTCTTATTATGTTTTGGGGCCTATCCACAGTAATAGGGGACATATGTTGTACATGACTGTGGAAAAACAAATGTTATCATTTCTTTCTTCTTTCGCCATCAAAACATTACCTGGGCCTTTACTTGAACTGTAAACAGGAAGATAATATCAGTTGTGGTTTTCCTGGTACAGTCCTCAATGTTTGTAAACAGTAACCATATAACGTGTGTAACAGGGACAGAGAATATGAAAAATAAAAAAAAAAAATGTATAAATATTTTTGGGTCATCACATGAATTTGCAGTACTTTACTTAATTTAGTTAATTCACTAAGCAACACCAAAATATTTGCATGCAACTGTGTGTGATGACCATCAATCTTAACTCATGGTGCAGTTCTATAGGGCAAAGTCATTTCAAAGTTTTTCCTTACCCAGAATTCCTGGGTATTCATAGATTAAAATGCACTTGTGTGTAAATGTGGATAAGAGTAGATAACATTTAAAAAACTCTTTTTGATTAGTTTACAAATTAACCCCCCTTCCCCAAAAACAGTGAAAGAGCTGCATATTAACATACGTAACATGACAGAGAAAAATCCAGACAGTGCAAATTGTCACTGAAAACATTGTGGAAAACATACAGTTAGGCTACTGATGTCCTTTATTTTTTCCAATTAATATTTTTACTGTTTAAGGTCATATTAA
Source organism: Neoceratodus forsteri (assembly GCA_016271365.2). Classification (NCBI taxonomy): domain Eukaryota; kingdom Metazoa; phylum Chordata; order Ceratodontiformes; family Ceratodontidae; genus Neoceratodus; species Neoceratodus forsteri. The sequence continues at coordinate 861,264,404 of CM057451.1, read as the reverse complement.
TTAATTAGAGGAAAAGTTATAATATTGTATACCACCACCACAAAGGAAATTCGTCACACAACTGATCAACACCATTACTAAATCAAACAGTAGATGCACACAATACATTTCTACTAAAACCTTAACCGAAACGCTACTCTATACACAAACTACACTATACACACTATATACATTGATTACTACAGTCTCAATCACATCAACAAATGTTCATACTGCCCAACTGCTTTACAGCTTCATTACTGTGAAGGTTTTGTTGACAGATTCTATGCCTTATACCACATAAGGCCCATCTCCCATAATGACCAGTGAACCACATATTAAATAGTTTGCATCTATTTTGTCAATATCCTGCAGTACTTCTCATGCAGACCCACCAGGGCCCTAAAGAAAACAGACCAGGGACCTGGAAGATCACAGGTGATGACGTAGCTGAATCCACCAGATTAGAACACGGGCACTGGCCTATAGCGACATACTTGGGCAGGTGTGTGCAGTACTCCTCATGCAGACCCACCAGGGCCCTAAAGAAAACAGACCAGGGACCTGAAAGACCACAGGTGATGGTGTAGCTGAATCCACCAGACGGGAACATGGGCCCTGGCCAACAGTGACACACTTTATTTATTTTTATTTATTTAGCTTTTGTTGACCGGGTAAGTGCACTAGACAAATCCTGCCTATTTTCAGGCACGGCCGGGAGAGAGGATACAGATGAATGCCAACTGACCTTGAACCAGATTAAGCTGTTGGTGGTATTTTAGTGAATGAGGAAATTTGGCCAGGACACGGGAAATTCCCTACTCTTTCGATAAGTGCCATGGGATCTTTAACATCCACCTGAACTACCACCAATCCAGGCAGATGGGACCTCGGTTTAACGTCTCATCCGGAAGACGGCACCTCAGAAATGCAGCACCCCTCTCATGCTGCATTACAGTGTCAGTACTGGGATATTAATCCAAGTGCCAGATGTGGGAACTGAACCCACAGCCCTCTGATCTCCCGGCCTCAGAGGCGAGTGTGCTACCTACTGAGCCACTGACACTGCTACACTAGGGTAGGTGTGTGCAGTACTCCTCATGCGGACCCACCAGGTCCCTGAAGAAAATGGACCAGGGACCTGGAAGACCACAGGTGACAGCATGCACAGCCCTCCACACCATGCCTGCTGTCCCAGGGGACCTGCTGGCACCTGCTTCCTTCTGCCCAACCCTCTCAGCTCCTCTGAAGCCTGGTGGCACCTGTCTCCCCCTCCACACCCTACCTGCTGTCCCATGTGACCTTGTGATGCCTACTTCCCTCTCCCCAACCCTGTCAGCCTTTTCTGAGGCCTGGTGGCGCATGTCTGCCCCTTCACACCCTGCCTGCTGTCCCATGGGACCTGGTGGTGCCCGCTACCCTCTCCCTAACCTTTTCTGCCATTCCCGGGGCCTGGTGTCCCCCATCTCCCACCCCACACCCTGCTAAGCTGTCCCTGGTGACATGCTGGCACCGGCTTCCCTCTCCCTAATGCTGACAGCCTTTTTCGGGGCCTGGAGCTCCCGTCTCTCAACCCACACCCTTATAGCTGTCCCTGAGGACCTGGTAGCACCTGCTTCCCTCTCCCCAATGCTGATAGCCTTTCCCAGGGCCTGGTGTCTCCTGTCTCCCACCCATACCCTGCCAGCTAATCCTGGGGACCTGGTGGCACCTGCTTACCATTCCTTAACCCTTACAGTATTTCACAGGGCTTGGAGGCTCCCGTCTCCCACCCCACAACCTTCCTGCTGTCCCAGGGGACCTGCTTCTCTCTCCCCAACCCTGTCAGCCTTTACAGAAGCCTGATGGCACCTGTCTGCCCCTCCACACCCTGTTTGCTGTCCCAGAGGACATGGTGGTGCCTGCATCCCTCTCCCCAACCCTGTCAACCTTTCATGAGGCCTAGTGGCACTGTCTTCCCCTCCACGCCCTGCTTGCTGTCCCAGGGGACCTGGTGGTGCCTGCTTCCCCCTTCCTAACACTTTCTGCCTTTCCTGGGGCTGGTGTCTCCCGTCTCTCACCTCACACCCTGCAAAGAAAGCTGTCCTTGGTGACCTGTTGGTAGCAGCTTCCCTCTTCCTAACCCTGATAGCCTTTCCCGGGGCCTGGTGGCTCCCATCTCCCACCCCACACCCTTCCAGCTGCCCCTGGGGACCTGGTGGCACCTGCTTCCCTCTCCCTAACCCTGACAGCCTTTCCTGGGGCCTGGTGTCTCCTGTCTCCCACCCCATACCCTGCCAGTTATCCCTGGGGACCTGGTGGCACCTGCTTCCCTCTCCTTAACCCTTCCAGCCTTTCCCAGAGCCTGGTGTCTCCCATCTCCAACCCCATATCCTGCCAGCTATCCCTGGGGACCTGGTGGTACCTGCATCCCTCTCCTTAACCCTTCCAGCATTTTCTGGGGCATGGAGGCTCCCATCTCCCACACCACACCCTTCCTGCTGTCCTGGTGGTGCCTGCTTCCCTTTCCCCAACCCTGTCAGCCTATCCTGAAGCCTGGTGGCACCCATCTGCCCCTTCATATCCTGCTTGTTGTCCCAGGGGACCTGATGGTGCTTGCTTCTTGATCCCTAACACTCTCTGCCTTTCCTGGGGCCTGATATCTCCTATCTTCCACCCCACACTCTGCCAAGCTGTCCCTGGTGACCTGTTGGCACCGGCTTCCCTCTCCCTAACCCTGACGGCCTTTCCTGGGGCCTGGAGGCTCCCGTCTCTCACCCCACACCCTGTCAGCTATTCCTGGGGACCTGGTGGCACCTGCTTCCCTCTCCTTAATCCTTCCAGGCTTTCCCAGGGCCTGGTGTCTCCCTTCTCCCACCCCATATCCTGCAGAGCTATCCCTGGGGACCCGGTGGCACCAGCTTCCCTCTCCTTAACCCTTCCAGCCTTTTCCAGGGCCTGGTGTCTCCCATCTCCAACCCCATACCCTACCAGCTATCCCTGGGACCTGGTGGCATCTGCTTCCCTCTCCCTAACCCTTCCAGTGTTTCCCAGTGCCTGGAGGCTCCCATCTCCCACACCACACCCTTCCTGCTGTCCTGGTGGTGCCTGCTTCCCTTTCCCCAACCCTGTCAGCCTATCCTGAAGCCTGGTGGCACCCATCTGCCCCTTCATATCCTGCTTGTTGTCCCAGGGACCTGATGGTGCTTGCTTCTTGATCCCTAACACTCTCTGCCTTTCCTGGGGCCTGATATCTCCTATCTTCCACCCCACACCTGCCAAGCTGTCCTGGTGACCTGTTGGCACGGCTTCCTCTCCTAACCCTGGCGGCCTTTCCTGGGGCCTGGAGGCTCCCGTCTCACCCCACACCCTGTCAGCTATTCCTGGGGACCTGGTGGCACCTGCTTCCCTCTCCTTAATCCTTCCAGGCTTTCCCAGGGCCTGGTGTCTCCTTCTCCCACCCCATATCCTGCAGAGCTATCCCTGGGGACCCGGTGGCACCAGCTCCCCTCTCCTTAACCCTTCCAGCCTTTTCCAGGGCCTGGTGTCTCCCATCTCCAACCCCATACCCTACCAGCTATCCCTGGGACCTGGTGGCATCTGCTTCCCTCTCCCTAACCCTTCCAGTGTTTCCCAGGGCCTGGAGGCTCCCGTCTCCCACACCCTTCCTGCTGTCCCAGGGGACCTCGTGGTGCCTGCTTCCCTCTCCTCAACCCTATCAGCCTTTCCTGAGGCCTGGTGGCACCCATCTGCCCCTCCTCACCCTGCTTGCTGTAGCAGGGGACCTGGTGGTGCCTGCTTCCCTCTCCTCAACCCTGTCAGCCTTTTCTAAGATCTGGTGGCACCTGTCTCCCCCTCCATACCCTGCCTGCTGTCCCAGGGGACCTAGTGTTGCCTGCTTCTCTCTCTCTCCCCAACCATGTCAGCCTTTCCTGAGGCCTCGTGGCACCTGTCTGTCCCGCCACACCCTGCTTGCTGTCCCAGAGGACCTGATAGTGCCTGCTTCCCTTTCCCCAACACTGTCAGCCTTTCCTGAGGCGTGGTGGTACCAGTCTGCCCCATCACACCCTGCTTGCTGTCCCATGGGACCTGGTGGTGCCTGCTTCCCTCTCATCAACCCTGTCAGACTTTTCTGAGGTCTGGTACTATATCACCTGTCTCCCCCTTCACACCCTGACTGCTGTCCCAGGGGACCTTGTGGTGCCTGCTTCCCTCTCCCCATCTCTGTCAGCCTTTCCTGAGAACTGGTGGTACCTGTCTCCCCTCCAAATCCTGCCTGCTGTCCCAGGGGACTTGGTGGTGCCTACTTCCATTTCCCTAACCCTTTCTGCCTTTCCTGGGGCCTGGTGTCTCCCATCTCCCACCCCACACCCTGCCAAGCTGTCCCTGGTGACCTGTTGGCACCAGCTTCCCTCTCCTTAACCCTTTCAGCCTTTCTTGAGGAACACTGACAGCCTTTCTCGGAGCTTGGTGTCACCTGTCTTCCACCCCACACCCTGCCATGCTGTCCCTGGTGACCTGTTGGCACTGGCTTCCCTCTTCCCAACCCTGTCAGCCTTGAGGCTCCTGTCTCCCACCCCATACCCTGCCAGCTGTCCCTGTTGACCTGGTGGCACCTGCTTCCCTCTTCGTAACCCTGACATCCTTTCCTGGAGCCTGGTGTCACCAGTCTCCCACCTCATACCCTCCCAGCTATCCCTGGGGATCTGGTGGCACCTGCTTCCCTCTCCTTAACCCTACCAGCCTTTCTCGGGGCATGGTGGCTCCCATCTCCCAACCCACATCCTGCCAGCTGTCTCTGGGGACCTGGTGGCACCTGCTTCCCTCTCCCTAACCCTTTCTGCCTTTCCCGGGGCCTGATGTCTCCCGTCTCCCACCCCACACCATGCCAGCTGTCCAAAGGAACCTGGTGGCACCTTCCTATCTCTCCCTATCAGAACAGACTTTCCTGAGACCTTCGGGCACACTTTCTCCCTTTTCCAAAACAGTCAGCCTTTTATGTACCCATGTGGCACCCGCCTCTAACTCACAAACCACCCCAATGTCATTTTAATTTTTATTTTTAATAAATATCTTGTTTGTAACAGTGACAGATATTTACAGTTCTGTCCCTGTTACAAACAGGATTAAACTGGGTAGGGGGCTTTTAAGTAACTTTTCAAAAGCAAAAAAGGCATAAATAACTTTCTGCAGCTTAGACATGTTAGGAAATTGTTGTAGCAGTGTATATTTCTTGAGTTTAATAACTTTTTTGCAGTCATAGGTACATTTTATATTTTTCTTTGCAGTACCAGACAGCCCCGCCCAACCCCCAGAGTAAGCCAGCGACCATTTTAAAACCAAAGGCAGTTTGTTACACCACTGAGATACATTCATACTAAAATGAACACTAAATACTGTAATAATCACACACAAAAAGAGGAAGTGCTAAAAGTCTGGTTTGTAACATGGATGGAGATTCACAACATGTCTCCAATTACAAACCTTAATATGAAAACTCCGTCCCTGTTACAAACAGGATTGAACTGGGGAGGGGGCTTTTAAGTTAAGTTTTCAAAAGCAAGCAAGACCTAACTAGCTTTCTGCAGCTTAAACTTGTTAGGAAATTATTGTAGTAGTGTATATTTAAATGTCCCACTTGGAGCATGAAAAATAGGAGGGGGCATTTATGCAATTTTTTAAAATAAAACAGATTGGCTAGTGTTGCCACTCCAAGGTTATGAATCCTATCTAAGCTTGTTATATGGCAAAGTGCAGTGCAGTGCAGTTTTTCAGACTAAAATTGCTAGATTATGTGAATTAATGGCATGTAAAGAGCTCTGTTGTTCAGTATGCTGATGATACTGTCATCTTCCGACCCCTACGTGACGTGGCTGCATTAGGCCCTCTCATCCAAAAGGATCTCACATCCTTAGAGACCTGGCTATGTGAGAACAGAATGGTACTGAATGCTGACAAGACCAAGGCAATGCTATTTGGGCCAAGATCCCTGGGACTTGACAGGTCCTCATCCCTCCGTTTAACTACACTCTCTGGCAAAGCCATTAATGTAGTTTCCTCCCTTAAATATTTAGGCCTAATGCTGGATCAGAATATCATATACAAGGAACATGTGGACCAGGTCACTAGGACCCTACATCGCAAACTCGGCACCTTGTACCGACTCAGGGACCAGCTCATCCCTGAGGCCAGGCTCTCCATTACAAGCGTCCTTCTACCTACCCTGACCTTTGCAGCCCTGATAATACAGGGCATGGCAAAGCAAGAGATAACCAGGATGCAAACCCTATATAATAAAATAGCTTGCTTCACTACCTTAGACCACCCGCGACGTCCCACTGTGACACTCTGGCCCAGCTCCGTTGGCCCTCATTGGTCGCTCGCCTCCAATACCCTTTGCTTGTCCAGGCCTACAACCTTTTCAAACCCCATGCTCCACCTAGTATAGCCAGGACCATAACCCTCAAACACAACCCAAGGAACTTAAGGACCTCAGAAAGAACACTATTAGAAGTCCCCAGGGTAAGGACAAACACTGGCGGTAGGTCCTTTTCCCTCCCAAGCATCCTGCCAATGGAATAAGGCTCCCTTCCCCTATCCAGGCCTCCTCCTCACTCATGAACTTCCGCACCAGGCTCAAGTCCCATATGCTGACCTCAAGTGCATGCCACTGCCACGGTACATAAGGCTCCTGAAGTACTCCCTCCTCTCCAACACACCTTCTCTTAGCGGAGCCTACCTACTACACGCCTCAAACTGTCTGATTACCTGGGGTCATACGCTACCTCCTGAATAAACAATATGTAAAGTATTACCAATTTAAACTGTGTCATGATGATAACCATGCCTGTATCCACTGTTTCCTGTAACCACCTCCTGATGTAACAGACATTGTTTTCAAAAGTTCTTTATGTCCTTGTTCAGTATCATAACTTGTATTGTTATCCCAGGTCGCCCCTGAAAAAGGGACCTTCGGGGCTTAGTGGACCTACCCGGTCACCAAAATTTAATAAATAAATAAATGTAAAGAGATCATGGCATAAATGTACCCATTTAGTGTGGACAGATCCTTTTAACAGCCTTGAGGTCTTCTACCAGGTATGGGAGTCCTTTTTATGGCCCCCCTTGGTACACATAGACGGGCCGAGGAGGTTTATTCTGAATTCAGAAACTTATAATCTAACCACCTACCCTAAGACACAAGTAACTACTGAAAGTAACCCTCCTCCCCAGGACAGCACGGGTCTATTCTTTACCTCATGAAAGACACAAATAGTAATCTGAATGAATTATTAATTGGACATCATATGTACTTGTAGTGTAATTCAATGCAAATAAGTGCAAAATAATGCACCTGGGAAACAAAAACCCAGGGGAAGATTACTCAATGGGGGGGTAATAACAACAACAAAATGGAAAGGGACCTGGGGTAATCATATCAGATGACCTTAAGGTTAGCAATCAATGTGAGAGGCAGTTGGGAGGGCTAGTGGGATACTGGGATGTATAGGGAGAGGCATCACCAGCAGAAAACAGGAAGTTGTTATCCCTCTGTACAGGCAGTTGGTGAGACCCCATCTGGAGTACTGCGTCCAGTTCTGGAGACCCCGTCTCTGCAAGGGCATAGACAGGATGGAAGCAGTCCAGAGGAGGGCAACTAAAATGGTGCAGGGTCTGCACCAGAAGCCATACGAGTGTAACCCCTAGGTGGCGCTATCCTAAGGGCTACTACCCCTGCCTGCTTGGCTAATAGCAGGTTAAGGGGCCTGAGTTCTGAAATGGGTGCCTCCATCTGGAGGTCAGGGTTGGTAGTGGTCAAGCTAACCTGGGCACAGCCCTCTGGGACACTGTAACCCCCCTCTTTCTCTACTAGTGGCCAGAACGATACACAATAATCATTTTCACAATACTCCTGATACACCACACAAGAACCCACACTGTTTGCACTTACCAACAGGGCTTTCCTCTGGCCTGGCCCTGGGGACCCCCTGTAAAATAAGGTTATACACAGAAAATAACAGCAGTACAGTACTCTTGCACAAACTGGAACCACAGTCAGGGTAAATGCAAAAAAGAGTTAGATCTGATTTATTTAAGGGGCTTAAACAAGGGAGGGGCGTAATCAGGTTAATTTGCTTAAAGGCTCTATCAATCAAACAGCAGTTATGCATGCACTTCAGGGTCCATAAACAGTCACACACTCTGGGTACCCAGATGGAGAATGGTGTGCTAGCCAGGAACGTTGCAGCTGGTTGGGACCCTGTGATGGAAGAAAACAACATGCACAACACACACTATTTGTAATCCGGAGCCGGAGGGCTCAGTTTGTGAAAAGAAAACAACAAGACAATCAGATGACACACTTTTAGATTAGGCTGTTGTTGCAGGGAGCTACCCTGATGATTACTCATGATACCCAAGACTGGACACAGGCTGGACGAAAATCAAGACAGCAGGTGGTTAATCTGGAGTGCCAGGAGAAGCAGGGCCCACACGATTTGCAGAGGCATCATTCCTGTTCAAGCATGGAGCAAAGGGCTGATCCCCAGGCAGGTCTGTCATCGGTGGCTTTCTCTGAGCAATGGGATATTCTGGCAGGGTCAGTGTGGCATGGCCCAGGCCGAATGGAGATGAACGTGGATTCAGTCCGAATAGGCTGGATGAAGCTTCCAGCAAGCAGAACACAGTTCACACAGCGGGGAACCAAATCACCACCCACTTTCAATACACAACACACTTACATGAAAGGAAATTCTACTGTACCAGACAAATCGCTCTTCAGTCATGATTGCAAAGTCTCTGCACAAACTGGGGATTCAAAAACAGCTGGAAATCCTGACAGGCTGATCACATTCAGCAAATCTTCGGTCTTCTTCAGGTTAAAGCCTGGTCACAGTCCAGTGGCTTAAATCGTCCTCACAACTTGGATTCAGTCTGAATAAACTCTATTTACCCCTCTCAGGGACAGCAGGCAGACAGGCAGGCCAAAACTCTGCCCTTTCTCAGTTCTCCCTGGTGACTCCACACAGGATTGCTGCTTGACTATCTCATGCTGTTACTTCTTTCACTTCCCAACTCAAACTGAAAGTAGCTGCAAGCAGCCTGGGAATTTCCCCAGGCTCCAAAAGGTTCGGTTAGCTGATTCTTCTGTCAGTCACAACAAGGGCTCCCCCTTCAGGCTCATTTAGGTGCCAAAATGTAAAAACTACAATTCCTACAGAATTTTGCTCCCATGAGACCCCTGGGGACAGGCTCCATTTTAAAGTCCCCAAAGGTACTGATTGGCCCATTTCAGCAGTCCAAGACCAAGGTGGTGGAAACAAACAGAACTGTCCATGCTGCAAAAAAGGCAGATTAGACAAACTACAATTTCTTTACCATTTTAACACACAATCAGCAAACAAGTACATCTTTTAACAGAGCTCCCTCTGCGCAAACAGCGATGGCAGAATGGAGCGATTATCTGGCAGCCTGGGTGGGACTCGAGCATAGAAACACTCAGCCCCTCCCAGATTAATTATAACCGCAATCTAGACAGTTCTTAAAGAGACAGTACGCAGAGACTATACAGGCACTCTCTGGCAATAACATTTAAACTGCTAGAATGCAGAACACCAGCCTGGCAGTGAGCATTTAGACAAGGAAGACTTTTCGGGAACCCCCATTTGTAGGGGGTTACACCCTTCCCTGCCTGGAGAAAACTTGGCGCCCGCGTCAAGTCTGTACCATCACAATATGGAAAATGCAAAAGGTGCAAGACATTTGTGACACTAACAGACTGCGAAAATATCTAGTACATCAGTTAACATAAACTTATCACATTACTATACATTTCACTATATCATATCTTCATTGACATTACTTATGGATGTTTTATACATGTGACACTGATTCCACTATGATTAACATACTTTAAACATTACAGTACTGATTCATGTTATAATTTCTGGCACATTAAACAATGTAGGAGGGGGACCTTCCCTATCAGTTAACTTGGGGCTGGATGGGGCATGGGCACCATACTGAGAAGAAAGAACAATCAACCTAGAGTTAGCCATTAAGCTCAGTTTGGGTAGTGAGCTCTGAGAAATATAAACACCTTTGTGTACCACATTGAGAGGCAAATCCACTGGCCTCCCGTGAGAATCATAACTGAAGCGTAATACTGGCTTGACATCTCGGCCAGTCTTTCTGGGGAAGAGACACAGTCTCTGTACTTTCAGCACTAACTTTGGAGCTTTCGTCATTCATGAGGGGTGCCTCTGCGTGGATGAGAATGTCCAAACTGGGAGCAGTGTCAGCTCCTTGCTTTGTACGCTCTGGTTCCACAATACTTTGTTCATTATTATCTTCTGACGAGGGTCCAGCTGGCTCATTTTGAGAAGGTTCAGGCACAATCAGGCTTTGTGGCACTGAAAGGGGGATGTCAGCACTCTCATACTGTTCTTTATGTTCTGGTGTGCCACCAGAGAGACTCAGACCATCAGTTCCTTCTTCGGGCAAGTCACACAGTTCCACAAAACACAGGGAGTCCACAGCCTGAGACGTAATACTTTGCACTTCACTTCACTTTCAGGGAGCATTGGCTCCAAGGATGAAGCTGGGGGGTTAGGCAGTCCAGAAGGCCCAGCTTCATTCCCACAATTAGTCATAGGGTTAACTGAAACAGCTGACTCAATTCCTAGGAGGGGTAATAGGCATTGTCACACTCACTATCATCAAAGGTGGAATGAGTCACTATCACTCCGGGCCTGCTGCGGGGGAAACCTTAAATCTGTAACTACTGGGGTAGGTTGACTCTTTCTCTATTTTGCAGCAGCACAAGTCACCGTCCCAGGGAGGCAACATCTGCTGGCTCAGCTTCAATAATAACTTGACCAATAGGCAGCAAGTGGTTACAGCGCATGGTCTTGACAGCTTTGGAGTTATTCTCTGGGCGTACCTTGTACACTGGTAGATCATCCAACTTTCCAACTACTACATGAGGAAGATGGTGCCACCTATCAGCAATTTTATGCTTGCCATGTAGTCCCAAATTGCGTAACAACACATGGTCTCCGGGCCGTAGCTCTTGAGCCTTTACTTTCTTATCGTGCCTCTCTTTGTTGGCGAGACTTCTCTTGGCAGCCATTGTCTGGGCCAGTTGATATGCATGGTTCAATTGAGCTTTCAGTTTTTGTACATATTGCAGGTAGTTTTCATCCTGGACCCTGTCTGGAGAGACCCCAAAGCAGACATCATCTGGCAGTCAGGCCTCCCTCCTGAACATGAGACGGTAGGGGGAGAACCCAGTAGCGTCACTTTTGTTGCAATTTGTACGCGTGTACCAAGGTGCTAATCTGCTGGCTCCATTTATGCTTGTCTTTTGGATGGAGTGTGCCCAGCATGTCTAGAAGGGTGCGGTTAAAATGTTCTGGTTGAGGGTCCCCTGCGGGTGATAGGGGTGGTTCTTGACTTCCGCACCCCCCACAGAGAGAGCATTTCTTTGATTAGCCTACTTTCAAAGTCTCTGCCTTGGTCAGAGTGGATACGCTGTGGGGCACTATAGTGGACAAAGAATTTTTCCACTAGCACCTTAGCCACGGTAGAGGCCTTTTGACCTTTAGTTGGAAAAGCTTGTGCATACCTTGTGAAACGATCCGTAACCACTAACACATTGCCAATATTCTGTTAATCAGGTTCTAAGCACAAAAGATCTATGCAGACCAGTTACATGGGGGCGCTGGTAGTGATATTGACAAGGGGGGCAGCCCTCTGAGGCAGGGCTTTTGTTTGGAGGCAACGACTACAGGTTTTTACATAGTGCTTAACATCGGCCTCCACCTTGGGCCAGTAGAATTGAGATCGTACCACGTCGACAGTCCTGTCGATACCGAGGTGCCCTATGTGATCGTGGAGGGACCTCAGTACCAAGTGTTTGAAGGCCGTGGGCAGGACCAATTGTTGCTTGTCTACTTGACCACTACGATCTGCTATCTCGCTGTATAACAACTGATTGAGTAACTTCAACCTGGAGCCTTCTTTGAACAATAGGGCAGTTCGCAAGTCAGGAGAATGCAACTTAGACACATCTTTCCTTGCATGCAGGGTGTCAAGTGTGGGCTGAATCATAGGATCTTGGGATTGAGCCCGCTGAATACTGTCATGGTCAAGTTGAGGTAGTGCACTAATATCTAGAGCAGAGAAATGGCAATAGGCAGCCGGTATGCAGGTATCAGGTGGGCCCAAACAATCTACTAAACAGTCCACTGTGTCCACAGACATCTGTTCATCTCTGTCAAACTTCTGGCACAATGCTTGGATGTCAGGTTCAGACAGCCTGACCCAATCACTCTTGGAAGCGGGCCTTCGTGACAGGACGTCAGCATCAATATGGTTCAATCTCGGTCTGTATTCTACAGCATAATCATAGGTTGATAAGGCAGAAAGCCACCTGTGCCCAGTGGCGTCTAACTTAGCTGAAGTCTGTACATAGGTCAATGAGTTATTGTCGGTTTCACCAATATCTTTGCCCCATAGAGGTACTCATGAAACTGGTCAACGATGGCCCATTTTAGGGCAAAGAACTGCAGCTTGTGCACAGGATAATTTCGCTCAGATGGGGTCAAACTCCTGCTGGGGAAAGCTACCAGTCTCAAACCATCCTCATGGTCTTGATACAGCACAGCTCCTAGGCCCTGCAGACTAGTGTCCGTATGCAGCACATAGGGCTTGGTAGAGTCAGCACAGGCGAGGATGGGGGCATGGGTGAGCTGGTGTATGACTTTGTGGAAGGCTGCTTCACATTCAGGTGTCCAGCAGGGCCCAGAAGGTTCTCCTGTGCGGAAGTACACATTCTCTGGTTCGTTGACAGCCCCTTTCTTGTATTGACGGTTGGTAGGAGGGTAACCCTGGGTGAGATTCAGGAGTGGGCGAATCACCTTCGAATAGTCTTTTATGAACCTGTGGTAGTAGCCACAGAACCCCAGAAAACATTGCTGTTCTTTCAAGTTATGGGGCTGGGGCCAAGTAGTCAGTGACTCAACCTAACTGGGATTGGTCTCTATCCCTTCTGCAGATACTATGTGCCCCACATACCTCACGGAGGTTTGAAAAAACTGGCACTTGTTGATGGACAGCTTGAGGCCGAAGTCTTCCAATCGGTCCAGTACTTTAAACAGTCGGGTCTCATGCTCCTCTAATGTGTGTCCAAACACAATGACATCATCTAGGTACACTAGACATTCCAGCAAGTTCATATCTCCCTCCGGACGTTCCATCAGTCGCTGAAAGGTAGCTGGGACACCCAAAATCCCCTGTTGCATTCTCAGGGATTCATAGAATCCCAAAGGACAGATGAAGGCTGTTTTCTCACAGTCCTCCGGGGCCATCGGAATCTGGTAATATGTGCTGTGAAGATTCAATACCGAGAACTATTTGCTCCCATTCAAGCAGTCCAGGGCATCTTGTATACGTGGCATGGGTGTATTGATTTGGGATGGTTCACCGGTTTAGGGTTCGATAATCAACACACATCCTCACAGACCCATTCTTCTTATGCACAACCACAATGGGAGAGGCATATGGGCTCCTGGATTCTTGTATCACGCCAGCAGCGAGCATTTCCTGCAGGTGTCTCCTAACATCATCTATGTCCACTGGGGCGAGGCATCTGTATCTCTCTCGAAATGGCCGATCATCATGCAGGCACATGTGATGCTCTGCACCCTGGACACACCCCACATCCCATTCTTTTAACAAAAACACTTAGTCTCTCTGGGCGAGTTTCTTGCTAATTTTAGCCTTCCATTCAGCTGGCAATGGGAAATCACCAAAGTCAAATAAGTCCGGGGTCACTCTCTCCTTCCCGCCAGAGCACTTGTTGCTGGGCAATATGGCAGTGTCTGTGCAGTGTACTGTAGCTAGGGTGCACCCTCTGTTCACCTGGATCTCTCGATCTGACACATTCTGAATCTGGACCATCACTCCTCATGCAAAGGCATGGGCACGAGCAGGCAAGATGCTGGGTTTGACCAATAATCCCTCTGGCAAGTTTCCATCCCCTGGTGTATCCAACATCAGTATTTTGTTCTTGACATCTTTCCAGAGGCAGACCTCCCCGTGAATAGTACACTGGGCACTGGGTGCCAGTACCAGAGAGTCAGGATCCTTCTTCCACACGATCCCCACAGGTTCATCATGGTCTACTTCCTGGGGTTTCTGTTGCAAATCATAAGCCCTCTTGATCAGAGCCAGAATTCTTAGGGCCCACCCAGTCCATTGCCCTTGTTTCTCATGGCAGAGTTGTGCCAGTCTCCCAAACATATATGTGTTTGTCCCAATTAACAGAGAAACCCCATCATACAGTCCAGTGGGTGGATACACTAAGGCCAGTGTCTCGACTTGTTCATCTACTCAGGCCATGGAGGTAGGAAAAGACAGCTAGATCCGAATATACCCCAAGTACAGATAAGACTTCTTGCTCAAACCCCATACATGTAAACCTTCCAAGGGTTGTAGAGGCACATCAGGCAGATGCTTCTGGTACCAGTCTTGGAATACTATTGCTACTTGAGATCCACTGTCAAGCACGGCCCAGGCGGACACACCATTCACCATCACTGTAGTTTTCATTTAAGGGATCACCACCTCGGACCATTCTGGGGGGGACACTAGCAGGGACCTGGACAGATGATTTAGCCACAAAGAAGTTTGAGTTACTATTTCTTGAGCCCTCACTACGGTCATTTTGGGCACCCCTCGGCCATTGATTTGCTCTTCGGAGCTCCCCTTGGAGTCTGTTTGCTACTTTTTCTAAGTCTTTCTGAGACCTGCTTTCTTTCTTTATATGGCCATCCTTTCCACAATTGTGACAAATGATAGACTCCTGGGTCATCCTTGGAGAGAATATTGCATGAGGAACTGAAGCAGTAGCAAGGGATTGGGGTCCAATATCTGTTTGCAGCGGTGAGAGTGGTGCAACGTGTCTTAACAGTTCCTTTAGGGTGGTAGTCAATTCTTTGATTTCAGCCTGGGAGCTACCCTCGGTATAGGATGCCTGAGGGTGCACCCCACCCCCATGGCAGTCACATCCTGAGGGGAACAAAAATCTTGTTCCATGGGGGAAACCCTTGCAGAGGCACCTGCCTTCAACTCTCGGACTTCCTTTAGTAGCTCATCTTTCCAAAACTGGGCCTAGGGCGGGAAGTCCTTTGCATTCTCAGAGTGCTCGTTAGGTGCCGACGTTTGGCCCTGAACCTCACTTGGCTGATCACTCTCGGTCACTTGCGCAGTAGAAGCAGATATTGGTGCAATTCCCCCATGGGGTCACCTTTGCTCAACCAACCGAATTTCTTTTATTAGCTCGTCATAGGAGGGAGGTGATTCCAGTCGGGTGGTGAGGGGCAATTGAAGCAATAACAATTCTGAAAATGGAGCAGATTTAAGGATCTGGTACAGCCTAGTTCGATCTAATTCATTTGACGGCAAACTACTCTTTCTGAGGCACTCTTGTAGCAGCTTTTCAAACCGAGGTACATACATAGATAATGGCTCCCCTGGGTACTGCCGAGCATTTCTTACTTTCCACCACAGATCCTCATCTGAATTCGGGCTCCCATACACATTCTTCAAGCATCAAGATAGTCCGGTGCAGTTGCTTTGGGGTTATTGGCCCGTTTGGCATGGATGGTAGCCAGGGCAGGACCTTGGAGGCTCTCACTCAACCTCTTTCATTTCTCTGCTTCTGAGCATTGCCATTCAAGTACTAGAGGGGCAACATAGTCTATCCAGGTTTCTCAGTCATCCTCCCCCTGAGGGGTGGGGAAGGTGCCCAAGAAGATTCTCAACCTTCGGTAGGAGTCGTGACTAATGGCAAGTACAGATATAGGGGCTAGCATTGGCATGGGCACGGAAGGTGGGGAAGTAACAGGTGCTGGAGTGGGAGGGGGTGTTGGGGAGGAAACACCCCCAGGTGGCAGGAATAGTTTCTTAAAGTCCTCTATGGTTTTCCCTTCCTCCAGCAACAACTTAGCAAATTTCTCCTCAAAAGTATCAGATAATGGTGGGCGCTCATCCTCCCCGGGGTCTTTACTGTCTTTTGTTATCACTCTCCAGGTGGCTGGGACCCCTTCTGGGGCAATAGTCTGTGGCACTTTAGAGCTGTCCATGAGGTCACTACACTCTACCAAGGCTATGAAAGTTTGGGTGATCAAATCAGCCTGTCGACCCACCACCACAGGGTTTTTTAAACATTCAACTTTGGAGAGTGCTCCCTCTACAGTGTCCTTACTGGCACCCAGGGGGATATCCAGTATAAGCAGAACATTTTGGGGGTCGATCTCCTGCCCCGTACACCACTCCACCAACTGGTGTACAGCCATTTCTATTGGGGTAGCCATTTATGTTTGACAATAATTCATAATTTTGGCCACTAGAAGGCACAAAATCCCAGCGGTGAGCCTCCAAGATGTAACCCCTAGGTGGTGCTATCCCAAGGGCTACTACCCCTGCCTGCGTGGCTAGTTGTAGGTTAAGGGGCCTGGGTACTGAAACGGGTGCCTCCACCTGGAGGTCAGGGTTGTTAGTGGTCAAGCTAACCTGGACACAGCCCTCCGGGACACTGTAACCCCCCTTTTTCCCTTCTAGTGGCCTGAACAATATACAATGATCACTTTCACAATGACCCTTATTCACCATGGAATTACCCACACTGTTTGCACTTACCACCAGGGCTGGTTCCTTGAACTTGACCCTGGAGACCCCCTGTAAAACAACACAGCAAATAGCAACAACACAGTACTTTTGGCACAAACTGGAACCACAGTCAGGTTAAATGCAAAAAGAATTAGATCTGATTTATTCAGGGGACTTAAACAAGGGAAGGGCATAATCAGGTTGATTTGCTTAAAAGCTATATCAATCAGACAGTTATGCATGCACTTCAGAGTCCCTACACAGTCAAACACTCTGGGTACCCAGGTAGGAAAACAGTGGGCTAGCCAGGAACATTGCCTGTTGTAGGCCTGCATCGCAGCTGGTTAGTGCCCTGTGATGGAAAAAAGCAAAATGCACAATACACACTATTTGTAATCCGTTGCCGGGGGCTCAGTTTGTGACAGAAAAGACAACAAAGCAATCAGATGACAACATTTTAGATTTAGCTGTTGTTGCAGGGAGCTACCTCAATGTTTACTCATGATACCCAATACAGGACACAGGCAGGATGATTGCCAATGAAGATGAACCTTCTCACCTAGGATCCTGGTCCCCCATGACAGATGCAGACCATCGCACCAGTATAGGTCTGCATCCCTCCAGGTGGCTCCCCAGTCCCCAATGAAGCCAAAACCCTGAGCTCCACACCAGTTTTTCAACCACTCACTGAATTCCCTGGTGAGGAGTGCCCTAGCATCACCCTTGCCATAGACAGGCAGCACCTCCGAGAAGGTTACCGTATACACTACTTGTCTAAGGCCCCTCCCCAACTCTACAAACTCCTCTTGCACTGCTCTGATGCCATTCCTAGCCAGGTCATTTGTCCCTAGGTGGACAATGACATCCAGCTCCCTCCCTCGTGCAGCTCCTCCCATGATCCTGAGGATTTGCTTCCTGTCCCTCCAAGCCATGGTGCCAGGAAGGCACCTTACCTCCCTCTCCCTTTCCTCCCCCATTTCTACCCCTAATGATTGAGTCCCCCACCAGGAGTTGTTTCCTTTCCCTGTGGGGTGCCATGCCACCCTCCTGTGGGTCTCCTTTGTGAAGGTTCCCAGCATCCTCCTTGGTCTCCACTGCAGGTGCCTCCATAGAGGAACCACTATCCACCAGAAGAGCGAATGAATTGTGGAGAGGTACAGCTGGAGGGATGCAGCTCTGTTCCACCACCATCTCCTCCTGAGCCCACCCTGGTCCAGCCTCTCCTCTTTCTTGGCAACCTCTGAGGTAGTGGCATTGGCCCTGGTGGTCCCTGGGTGGGGGAGGAGGTTTCACAGATCTAGCCAGGTCAGCCTGGAGGACAGGCAACCTCCTGTCTCAGACCGAGAGATGCCTGCAACAGGGCAGCATCACAGCCTCCAGAATGTCTCCCAGAACACTCGCCCCACAGCCATTGCACTGCACCACTCCTATCATGTCTTATTTTGTGTCCCTCTCCTGTTTCTCTGTATGCTTACTTTCTCCTCTCCTTACAACTCACCCCTTCCTGTTCTGGGACAGCAACTTCCTATCTTCTTTAGTAGCCTCTTCTTCCTTGCTCAATGTCAGACCACCAGCAGCTGGGGAGAGTGAGCTACTTTTTCCTTTAGGGTTGACAAAACCAATGTTTCTCTATGATCCATCCTTCCTACTGCCAAACAGGAAGTTCCTGTTGACAGTCAGATCCAGTGGCTATAAAAGTAGAACTGGCTTAGGGTGGGTGGAGGGGTGGGATGGAGGGCAATTAATAAGAAAAAAGGCTAGCAACAGGAAGTTGTAATTGGAGTCACCTGCTTTTATAGTGTCTAAGCCACACCCCCAATTAAGCTCTCTCTCTCCTTCTACTGGGTTAGCAAAGTCAGCTGATACAGCACAGAACACACACTGACTTTCTTTCTTTTCTTTCTTTTTTTAACCCTAAATAAGACCCCTTCTACTTCTAATAAAGTATCTGTCTACTTAATCTCAAAAGACACTGACTCCTGCTGAGATATAAGTTCTAAATTAATAAGAAAATGTGGCTTTTTTAGTTAGCTGCTTTCTGCTCTACAAGTAAGGCTAGCAACAGGTTACAGCAATAGGCTAGCAAATTCTATACAGAACAACATTCTACTATACACTATAATGGAATCCTTGTATTATGAAGTCAGAAACTGTTTGCCGGCAAGGCTGGCAGTGTATTTCAAAGGGAAACTGCAAATCTGTTTTCAGATTTTTATGGAGAAATAATACGGTCTACCACCAAAATATTGTATATTTAATAGAAATATGGGATTTTGATAACTGTGATCTTTTGTTATAATTTAGCATGTGACATTTTCTTCATAGCCAGATTTTGCTTGGTAAGAAGAAAGAGAAGCTAATTATTGTTTAAAAAATATATAGTCATACCGATAGCCCACAACAGTGCAAACATATAAATGGCAAAGTTTGTTACTGAAAGAAGTATCTATTTAGTTTAAAAAAGATAGAAAAATATATTTAGTTTCTCACTTAAATACATTGGGCTCTTACTAGCTGGCAGTTTCTGACATAACAGTATCAGAATTCTATTGAATTCTTTTTTACTAACAGTGTGAAAAGTACAGGCAAAAACCTACTTGTTTCACTGCACTAACACATATTTTGTTACAAAAGTAGAAAGTAATTACTAACACATCAAAATACAATAGATAAAATAATAATGTGTCTATTTCTTAGAAGTAAACACCTGCTCTTTAAATGTGTTTCTGAGAGTAAGTGTGTGTACGTGTGTGTGTACTAAAAACAGCAGGTCTGCTGTATGAAATTACAGTCTATGAACTCATCACCCACTAGTTAAAATCAAACTTCTAACATACATAGTTCAATAAATTAGATAGAACCATCCTATATATAAGCATATTAAAAATATGTAATACCAATATCTGTCCATGTGTTGCACCTGAAACAAGAAGGAAGCAGGAGCATAGACATAATATTAAAATGAAGACTTCCTTCTATACTGAGCTTACTCAGAAGTATTATTTATAGTCTCCTTAATCAGACTCCTACAGTATGCCTTTTGCACCTGAGCAAATGACTTCAGCGACATGACTGTATTAAATAGGCATCCCTATGCCTAGAGCGCCTACCCGGTTACCAAAAGCAAATTAATAAAATTAAAAATTAGTTATCAACAGATGTTCCTCCAAACTTTGCATTATTGTAGCATATATCAATGGAATTGTCATCCAAGTGAACCAATAAACTTCTGTATGAGTTAAGAAAAATGAAGAAGACTGAAAAACCAGTGGGGCAACAATTCTCTCAGGCTGATCACTGTAACTTTGACTGGGTGCCATGCCACCCAACTGTGTTCAAGCAGTGCTTCTAAACATTGGTCTCTAGTGCAGGCAGTCCCTTACCTTTCACCAGGACACAGTACACAAGCATGCTGGGTGCCATGTTACACCACTGTGTCCATGCAGTCCTTCCGAGCATAACTTCCCAGTGCAGGTAATCCCTCTCCTTTCACCAACGTGCAGCACACTCACTGTGATTGGTGCCAATCCACCCCACTGTGTTCAAGCTGTGCCTCTGAGTAGCATTCCCCTGTGCAGGCAGTCCCTCACCTTTCATCAGCACAAAGTGCACCACCATAATGGGTGCCAGTTCATGCCATTGTGTTCATGCAGTGCTTCAGAGCATCACCCCCCAATGAATGCAGTCCACCTCCTTTCACCAGCATGCAGTATGCAGCTTTTATGGGTGCCATGTTGCCCCTCTGTGTTCATGTATTGCATCTGAACATTACTCCCCAGTATAGGCAATCACTTCCTTGCACCGGCACACAGTACGCAACAGGGAGGGCTGCCATGATGCCCCACTGTGTTCATGCAGTGCTTCTCAGCATTGCTCCACAGTGCAGGGAATCCCTCACCTTTCACCAACAGGCAGTACACCACCTTGATGTGTGCCATGTCACCCCACTGTATTCATGTAGTGCTTCTGACATTACTCCCTTGTGCGGGCATTCCCTTATCTTTCACCTGCAGGCAGTACACCACCTGAATGTGTGCCATGTCACCCCACTGTATTCATGCAGTGCTTCTGACATTACTCCCTTGAGCAGGCATTCCCTTGCCTTTCACCAGCAGGCAGTATACCAACTGGATGTGTGCCATGTCACCCCACTGTATTCATGCAGTGCTTCTGACATTACTCCCTTGTGCAGGCATTCCCTCATCTTTCACCAGCAAGCAGTACACCACAATGCTGTGTGCCTTCTCACACCAGAGTGTTCATACAGAGCTTCGGAGCATTATTACACAGTGCAGGCAAATCCCTTACCATTCACCAGCACACAGAACACAACTGTAATTAGTATCATGTCACTCCACTGTGTTCATGCATTAGTTCTGAGCATTGTTCCTTAGTGCAGGGAGACCCTACCCATTCATCAGTGTGCATTACACCCCCATGATGGGTGCCATGTTGCCACACTATGTTCATTCATTGCTTCTCAGCATCACTCCTCCCTTCAAGCAGTCTCTTACTTTGTTCATGCAGTGCTTCTGAGCTTTACTCCACAGTGCAGGCAGTACCTCACATTCCACCACCACACATTATGTCACCTTGATGGGGATCATGTTGCCTCACTGTGTTCATGCATTGCTTCTCGGCATCACTCCTCCATGCAGGCAGTCCCTTACCATTCACCAGTATGCAGTACACAGCCGTGATGAGTGGAATGTCACCCCACTGTGTCCATGGGACAAAGCTGTTTATCTCCTTCAACAGCCAGACTTCCCCAATCTGGGCCAGTTTTCCCAGCCCCGTCACTCACCTTCTCTGCGATTTATCTTTTCTGGTAGTCCTGTCACAGGACCTTGGATCAGAGGCACCTAGTCATCAGTGCAGGGCCTTCTAGAGGGCAGGCCATCACTATTCTACAGTCGAAGGGCTTTTCCTCCTATTTTTCTCCACTATTTAGCCCAGACATGTGTGTACTTGGCCTCCATGGAGACACCTTAGACATCCAGGTGTGGGGTCACTTTCCATGCTGTCCCATGGTGCTGCCACCTAGATTCCTGTCCCTATCCTACAAATGCAAATTCTCCCTCACCAGCACATAGTACACCACCTTGATGGGTACCATGTCACCCCACTGTGTTTATGCATTAAAAATTGTATTCTGCATTTTACCTGTGCTAACTCTGCTAAATACACTGGAGAAATGTGTAAAAACAGGGCCCTACTGAAAATGAAATATTTTAGCTGCTCTATCCTATTAATGACACTCATGCCCTATGTGTGTGCATAGCTGTTGTTCCAGGTGTGTGTGTATGTGTGTGGCGCATTTTCAAGGGGATGTGTATGTCCAGAACTAAAAACACCTTTCACTGCACTACCTTAATGTTTATGGTCTTGTTTTTTTTTTCCTACTATTGTGGTGTAAATGTCCGACTTTTACATTATTTATTTGTGTGCAGTATGTATGTATTTATTTCAGAAGTTTCACCAGGAAAGACATATTGAGCTGAAAAACTGCTAATTTCCAGATGCATCCGGGGAGGGGGATGAGAGGTGCAAGAACAACATAGAACAATAACTTACACAATAAAACATCATACAGATATATAAAATAAACAGTACAAAATGAACATGAATGTGGTTCATCAGACTGGTCAAATTACATGCAAACATTTACAAGGACACAGCAGGGAATTTGTCCCATGGGCACAAGCAATAGTACTTTTCTACGGTGAGGGCACCAGGGGATAGGGTGCTGAAGGAAGGAGCACAGCTAGGGGGAGAAGAAGGAAAAGTGCAGATAAGTGAGGGAGGAAGAAGAGAGGGAGAAAGGTTGGTGAGGTGTGAGGAGGGGCAAGGAGAAGGAGAAATAGAAGATAGTAAATTGAGGAGCATGGAAAGGCAGCTACAGGAGAAAGCAGTGTGGTCATGGTGAAAGAAGGAATAAGGTAAACTGAGAAGTGGGGAAGGATTATGACTTAAGGACAAGCACAGGAGTTAACAGTGTGGTCACGAAGCAGAGAGGAGAAGAGAGCATTTGGAAGAAGTGGAATGAATGGTTAGGGAGAGTGTTCTAAAGTTTAGGAAAGTGAAAAGAGAAGGCAACCTGACCAGCAAAAGATTTTACATCACATTAATTCAACTAAGTCACACATTAATTCTATATTTCTTTTTCTGCATCAGTCATACCCCCTAGTTTTTATTTTGATAAGTTGTTAACTCTTTCTGTTCTTTGATCAGTTCCACAACCTTTTGCTTGGTAACTTATTTTTGTCAATACATTTTTAAGACATAATTGTCCTCTTTATCTTTATCACATTTATTCAGTTTCTATGAACTTTATATTCTGTTTTTTTTTGTATCTGTTACCTTTCCCCTTCCCCCAGTACACACCTATTACTAGCTCAGTATGTCTTTCTTTGTAAAACCTTTGAAATACATATGTTATGATATTAATGCATTAGCAGCCATTGTGGCTCTGACCAGAATTTGTTTTATACAGGAGCAATTGAATTGAAGAGCACTGCTGGTAAAAAAAAGCTCTACCTGACATAATGACTGAAAAAGGGAGGACAATAATAAAAAAACTGCAAAGTTATCAAGTCAGATGAGGAGCTCTTCAGATGTTCTGCTGCCCCTAGGAAACTGATACAAAAGGCTGCTTGAAATGAAGCAATGGAACACTCACCACAGCAGCCTTCAGTGCTACTGGTACAGTTCTTAAAGCCATTGCCTTAAATAATGAAAAACTCACCAATAAAACAGATGCCGCAGAAAGCTAGTATAAATAATGCATGATTTAGGCGTAAAGCACGTAGTGGGATACATCCTTATCTTGTGAGATTGCTCACTAGTTAAAGAGCTGTTGGGCATTTTGAGAATGATATTTGAAATGCCATTAGACCTGCATGGAAATTTCACACCTGAGGCATGCATTCTGAAGGTAACAATTGACAGTTTAACTAACAATCAAAAATATCAGTTGTTTATGATCCTCAATAATAAATAAGCATTTAGTGGTTACAAACTGGGCAAACAGTGATAACCTAAGTTATAATGAATGGCATAGCAATACCACTAGGTTCCAAACATATGATTTATAGTAGTCTCAGCAACAAGGGAGTCATTGACAAAAGATGTGGCAGAGTTATCCGAGTTCTAGGAAATAAATAATAATACTGTGTGACAGGGCTGGGATAAGAACCTGTCCCATTTGTTATGTAGAGGTGGTTAAATGCAAATACCTATTTTTCTCCTCTTCTATTCTACCACTTGTCTGTCTCTTTCCTGTCTGATTACACAATCAAACTTTTCTTATGGCACCTAGGAACTGACCACTCTGACGGTCCCACTATTTCCCCATTTTCTCCATTCCTTTGCATGCTGTTTCTATTCTTTCTTTCATCTCCTTGCTTCTCTGTAGTTAAAAAATATATGAGAATCTTTATATGAAACTGACATCCCTTAGTTTGCAAATGTATATAATTATATTATTGAAATGTTTGCAAAAAGCTGTTTGGGTTTCTCTGGAACCTTGAGATATATTTTGACCTCCACAAGCTTGTTTGCAGAACAAAATTCAGCCCTGGGAAAGGATGCCTTAATTGGTTGCACCTGTTAAGAAGACTAATGTACTCCAGACTACTGGTCTTTGCAAAGAAATTGACAAAGTCTTAATACATTTTTTGGAATGCAGGTGGCATGATTTACAAGAACAGGATGCAGAATTTAATTGCCAAGAAAAATAATATCATAAAAAGAGAGCAATGTTTTGTTTAGCTAGAGAGAGATGAGACTCTCAGATGAAGGACTTCTGTTTGTTTGAACTGCCTGTATCAAGAGCTATCCTGCACAATTTAATGTTTTATTTTATTGTTATTGATAATAACAAGCATTTGTCAATGCCAAATGTTTACTTGCTTGTATTGGCATTGGTAGTGCAGGAGTTAGAGAGATGCATAATAGGAATGGCAGTGAAGTATTGAAGTAACACCAACCCCCCGCCCCCACCCTGCAGAGACTGACAGGCTTTGGGGGTGTGCCTTTGGGTCATCGGCCATAACACTCATGGCATTCCACCTCAATCCACCATGCAGACACCGACAGGTGTCGCAGTATGCCTTGAGGTCTTCAGCCCTTACACTCATCCCATTCCATAAGGAATTAAGCTGAGATGGATGCAGGATAGAAGAATGGGGTGAACATTAAGGCCAAAGAGCAAGGCACACCTTGATGCTTGTCAGCGGCTGCAGGGTGGGGGTGGGGTGGAATGGAGTAAGCATCATGGTCGATGATCCCAAGTCACACCCTCCATTGCCTATCAGTCTGTACAGGGTGGGTGTTATGGTTGTAAACCCTAACGCTCCAGGCATTTGTTGATATTTTTGCTCCAAATTTTCAACATGGGCTTTTTGGCACCCCACCTCATGAACAGTGGCAGTATCATTTCGTTACTCAATCCCAAAAGGTGATTCACACAGCGAGTGTGCCATTCGGTGCCACAGGTACAAAAACACATTTCAGGAAGGATGCAAAAAATGACAGCTGTACTGTTCGTAAGGGGGTGTGAAGAAAAATGGCAATGTTGGAAATCTGAAGTGAAAATACTAAAAATTGATGAGGTTATGAGCTTGTGTAGAAACTGCATAATGGACACTCGTAACACAGTAATTTTTGGGATTTTTTTCACCAGATTTCCAACAAGGGCTTTTTGGGACACTACATCATCAACAGTGGCACTGTCATAACATTAACTGGTCCAGAAAGGTGATTCCACACAGTGACCGCAAACTCATCTTTCAGGACTGAGAAAGGAAATGATAGTGACAGTGTTCAAGAGGTGGGGTTCCAAAAACCCCATGTTGAAAATTTGGAACCAAAACTCCAATAATTGGCTGAGATATCAATCTAAATTGAACCCCCCCCCCATTGACTGTCATTATAGGTCTTACCATCTTTTCTTCAGTTCCCGGTTGGTCTTTGAAGAGTGCAGACGTGTTCCCGGTCCACAGAAGATCACTGCTCCTGACCTCCAGAGGTAAGTGTGGGTGAGGGGGTGCAGGGAGGTGGGGTCACAGAGGGAGGAGTGCGGGTTGGGGAGGGCAGAGGAATGATGAGGACCGTTTTCTTGTTTTTCAGGTTTAAAAAGTATCTCATGGAACTGTTTTCTTTTTACAGGTGAAATATTACAAAATGGATTTTGGCACACTAGGGTGGGCTCTCAGTGTGCCAGAGTACTGGGTGGGCAATCAATGCTGACCTGGGGATTGGGTAGCCCGAGGTCGGCTAAGAACATAGGGGCATGGGGAAATGCAGCATCCAACACTGGGTGGACATCCCAGTGTTGGAAACATCAAAGAAGAGTTTATGGCACACTGGGGTGGGCTCCCAGTGTGCCACATTAATCGGTGGGAATACATGCTGACATGGGGATTAAGGACCCTGATATCGACGGGGCGAGCACAAAGCGATGGTGGTGGGAAGCAGCAGTTGAAGGAACTAATTTGTTGTCCTGCTGTGTGATTGGTGACTGCTGCTGCAATGATGAAACTGCCTGATTGCAGCGGCAAATTTCACAAAGGTGCAGGTGGGCAGCAGCAGTGGGAGGGAGCTAATTTGTTGTCCTGCAATGTGATTGGTTGGGAGGGGGGGACTGCCGCTGCAATAATGAAACTGCCCCTGATTGCAGCAGCAGATTTCTTTCAAGTGCGGTGTTCGCTCTGAAACTGCCATCATTGGCAGCTTCAGCATTAATTGGTGGCCAATGGACGCACCCATTAAAACATTTGCTGGATTGGCCACAACACTGCAACACCTCTGTGAACATAATAATGCAGCAAAGCAAGCAGAAATGAGAAAACCTTTTGGATTAGCAACTGAGACATCAACTAAAGCAAAGCTGCTTTGATGTATTTACAAGAAATAAATGCATTTGTTCTTTGTTTACACTGTGCACAAGTTCACAAGAAGTAAAGAGGATGTGGTAAGATTTATAAATCTTCAGTTTCTTTTTTTCTTTAAACTTCAGAGTGCAGATAGACTACTTTCACAAGTGCTACTTCAAGTGGGTTGAATTACAGGTCTATATATGTGTTTGTTCTTGTGTGGAACTGAATTTTTAAAGGTTAATTGGTGCGGTTTCCTTTTTCAGATAGGTCTGAGCTCCTCAGCTGGCAATTAGTGTTGCATATTTGTAGTTCAGTTCAGTTTAGTTTTATTGTTCAGTTAAAAAAAAAACATTGCAGCATATCTGCAGTTGGAACTTACATGTGGTTCAGAGAGGCTGTGTCTGGCTTTGCTTCTATTTAAGTCACTCAACTGTGAATTATCCCTATCCCCACTAAGCTTTATAGTACTCAGACATTGATCAACAATGAGTTATCCTTCATCCATCCTATAGCTTGATGCATGATCCAATTAAATTTGAGCTGGCCAGTGGCCATCCCTCAGCCCAGCCCAGAATACTCCAGTTCACTTTGTGCATCCCTAGAAGTTGGTTGTGATCCTACTCTGCTCCAAATGTCAAGGAATTCTACTCCATAATATTCTCTTTCTCTCATTAGCCCTTTCCTCTCATAGAGAAAGTGTCAAATTACAGGTTGTGCATACACTTGCTAGGGCTTTTCCCCGTTTTGTAAGAATTTCTTCTACTTCTCTTTGAGTTCCTTATGCAGGCAGCAAGACTCTCTTTTCATGTTGGGCATCTTACTGGTCTATTTTCAAGGAGCTACTTTAAAGCCCCTCATTCAGGTCAGGAACCTCCTGCAGCATACTGCCCCACAAAAAATGAAGGGTCTTGCTGTGGTTCGGACCTTTCTGTAGCATCTCTACCAAGCAGGGATAATTTAGGCGAGCCTGAAGAAAGGGATCCTCATGTAGTGTCCCTTTCAACCTTTAGGTCTATTTCAAGTTTGCATTTAAGGGAGATAGGGACCCTCCTGTTGCATTCCTATACTTTCCAAACCCAGCCAACAGATTACAAGAACCATGGTCCCTGGTGTTTCCCCAACCCAAGTGCCACCCTATGTGCCTCCCCATCAGTGATATACAGCATTTTCTCCCGTCTACCTACCTTGCCCCAGTGAAGCTTTTCCACAGTCTTCTGTTCCCTGCAGTCATCCTCTGCTGCTCCAGAGCATGTTTTAAATCCCCCCCATACTGCCTGTGCAATCCAAATGCCACCTGCCCCATTCAGCAGCCCAGCTGATGAAGGCTTAACATTCTGACGCCACTAACCCATGCCTACCAGGTGCATTTTCATGTGATATATTGCATCTCCTTTGTTTTCAGCCCTGTACTGCCTAATCTCATGAGATCTCATGATTCCATTGGGATCAGTGAAATTTCACAAAATTTCAGCAGCCATTTTAGCTCTGCGAGATTTCAGTGGCCATTTAGGGGCACAAAGTGCCCTCAGCCCTGGCCTTACATCCAGAGACTGGACCCACTCAGAGAGTTCTGCATCTCCACAGCAGACATTTTACAAAGGATTCACCTGGCTGCTATCTTGGTGAGAAGTTCTGCACTTTACCAGGCACCATTATATTACAGCACAATTAGAAGCCTTGAACAGGATAAAAGCCATTTTGCATGCTTGGCCCCACTATATGGCACCTATACTATGCAGCATTGACAAGGACCATATCTCAGCCAATTCTTTCTCCCTGTCTCCTTAGATTTTCACGCTATTGGATAAAGCTTTTACCATGCTTATCTGTGGAGAATGTGGCATCAAACTGGCAAAGGGACATGTTGTAGAACCTCTTTGTGTAGTCTGCACAGTTTCTGAGGGGAACTCTCAGCGACACAGCTACCAAGAAGACCCTCCCTGGGATGGGGACCTGCCACCACCCACAGTTCTGCTAGCACTAAATGCCTCTCAGGACGAGCTTCTATTCTAGTTGCTGAAGACTCTGCAAGCCAATCCAAAAGACAGCTCTGCTGATAAGTCCAAAAGAAAATTGCCAGATACACAAGGGCAGCAGCTGACTTAGAAATAGTATCTCTCAGGTGGGGAGGATAACTCACTATGAGCTTCAGAATTAGATGAGGAACAAGTACGCATTGCATTTGGGTACTTTGGCAAAAAGGGTTACTCTTGACCCTGTCCCTTCATCATTTCATTCAATTAAAAAAAAAAACTCTTAGTAGTGTTTCCACTCGATCATCTTTTCCTTATCAATTTATTGTCCCTAGGATGAGAATCTCAATAGGTCAAGAAACAATGTTTTACAAACTGCCATCTTCTTATGGTTCTCTACCTTTGTCTTTATTTGGTACATGCAGTACTGTTACGAGTTTTAAACATGCTCTAAAACACTATCTCACTGTTAATTGTCAATGTACATGCTTCTCTAGATAGACATACTTCATTGTGCACTAGTATATTTATGGTTGCATTTTTTGTTATATGTATGTTTCGTACTTTGTTATGTGTTCTGGTCACCCTTGTAAACTGGCCCTTGACCCAAGGTCTTACCAGATTTTAAATAAGCAAACTAATAAAAACAAGAAAAGAAGATGGGCAAACCATGCCCCAGAGAGGATGTGTACAAACTAGTCAGCATGGTTAGGGAAGTCCTCATGATAACAGATGAACCTGAATAATCTTCAGTGTCTACATATCCTTTGCTGCTACCGAATCAAAGTGAACATAGGACCCAATTTCCTCCCTGCAAGACCCTGGAAGTCATCCTTTAAAAGGAGCAAGGCACTGAAGAGTCCACCAGACTTCTGAAGAGGCACATCATTGACTCAAATATCCCCTCAATCAGGCTAGAAGGGCAGCATGGTCTAAGGCACCTGAGGTTGACCCACTGGTATCAAACCTGTCTAAAAGGACCACAATACTAATTGAAAGCACAGCAGCTCTGAAAGATCCCTTGGATAAAAAGAATTAAGAATACCTAAAGAAAGTCTATGAGGTGTCCAGTATGCTTTAGCAGCAGACACGGCAGTGTGATTCTTCAGTAGAGCACTCCGCAGGTGATTTAGTTGATTGTGGAGATCATTCCTGATGCTTCCCACCATCAGGTAATGCAGACTGTGCCATCCAGGTGGCATGTTACATCGCTGATGCCACCTCAGATATATATAAGCTCTCAAAGGATGACAGTGTTGACAAATGATCCAGGAGGGCTCCCCTGGCTGAAATGGTGGCAGGTGGACAATGAGTCTAAGTCCACCTTTATGAAGTTGTCATTCAGAGATAGTCACCTGTTTGGTGAAACTCTAACATCTTTCTTAAAAAAAGGTCAAGGGAGAACAAGCAGCTGGGGACAAGGATGTGTACTGTACTTGCAGTCAGGATATTCCTTTTGCCTAAAATTGAAGAGTTTTCACAACCAAGTCGATGCCACACACCAGTCAGTACTCATGAGGTTGGGTGTTGAAACCTAGGTTCTAGAATGATCCCTCACAGAATAAATTAACATATAATTCCAACCACAAAGTCAATCCATCTGGCAACAAGCAAAGCTTCAGAGACAGCAGCAACAAAAAGCAATAAGGAGAGGTTCGCCCGGGTGAGCAGCCCACTTGGGGGGGGGGGGGAGATGGCTTCAGCTGTTTGCCAGTCAGTGAGCCCAAACAACAACATACAGATGGGTGATAAAACTTGTCGCACATGAGTATCTAATAGAACTGCATCAAGGATAATCCCAAACAGACCAATGAATTCACCAACACCGATGTCCCAGGAAAAAGAGGCAGCTGTTCAATATGCATTCTTGATCTCATCGACAACAAGGCAATTGCTCAGATTCCCCCAGATGAACAGAACATGAGGGTGTACTCCATATTCTTCATGGTCCCTGAAAAGACAGGTGGATGGCGACCTGTTCTGGACATCAGATACCTCAATCAACATGTAACTTACAAAAGGTCCAAAATGGAGACCCTGAAATCTACCATTCCGATGCTACTGTACAACCAGGTGAATTTATGACATCCATAGGCCTGAAGGATGCGTATCTCCACATCCCTATTCTCCCAAGTCACTTCAAGTACCTCAGATTCAAGATAAATGGACAACACTACCATTTCAGCTGCCTACCCTTTGGTCTTTCCTCTGCACTTTGAGTGTTCACAAAGACAATGGTAATATTAGCAGCAGACCACACAAGAAGGGAGTTCACGTCATACCATACTTGGATGACTGGATCATAAGAACAACTTCACAGAGTCAGGCTCAGAAAGACACAGAGCTGGTAGTCCAATGCCTCCAGAAACACATCTGGATAATAAACTGGACAAAAAGTCAGCTGACTTCATCTGAACAAATTTCACACCTAGGAGCAGTAATCAGCACAAACCGCAAAATAGTGACACCATCAGAGGACAAGGTGCAAAACATAATTCAACATATAAATGCAGTCAGGTCACAGCTGAACAAAGAAGTGTAGTACTGCCTACAGATATTGAGAATGATAGCAGCAATGACAGACATGGTACCTTGGGTCAGACTGCACAAGCGTCCTCTCCAGAGTTTTTCCTGGACACCTGGGATCAAACAACCCAGGATTTTGGCACATGAATTCAGCGCACCTCAACAGTCCTGGACAGTTTATGCTGGTGGATGAATGTATCCAACATAACAAAGAGCATGCTATTGCAGTTACCACAAGCAGCAACAATCACAATAGATGCAAGTCTGCAGGGTGGGGAGTGACGATGGGGTGACAGGTCACTCAGGGAAAGTGGTCTACATCCTATACTGGGTCTGATGAAGGGGTCTCTCCAGAACATCACCACGTTTGTTCTGTTTCATTGTCACGCCAGTTCAGCAGTCGGCATCTCTGCTTTTCACCAGTATGATTTTACTAAGCAGTTACAGTTTGCCTCTTCTTTGCTTTTTGCACTAATTGCCACCTCAGATATTTAACTCGATGGTTAATGCTGGAAGGAAGACTGGAACATTTGTCAGATAACTAGAAAAACCTTTCCAAAATAAGCTATTTGGCTCTGGGTGGTTTTATTTGGCTTCTGTGAGATGCGAGTTTCAATCATACAGGTCTGCACTTTGAGTACAAAAAACTTTGAGGGTGCTGCTGATGCATGATGGAATAGAAGAATGTGGGTCTATGAAAATATCTAACCCTCTGACTAGACCTTAACTACTTGCTGCACTGGATAGGGAATGTGCAAAATGAATGTACTGGCTTTGAGCACTGCTACATGTTAGCCACTTATCGAGTTGTTAAACCTAACAGATTGTGAACCTGAATGGGGACAGCAAATTTGTTCATGGTATGCAGTGACTCAGAAAATCAACAAGTTGAGGTTTTTATCTCATGTATAAACAAGTGAAGTTCGCTTTGCCACTTCTAAAAATCAGCTGTAGTAATCATGGAGTTCTGGCTGGGTGTCTTACAGCTTACTATTGATGCACAGGCAAAATTTGCTTACTTCTTTCAAGTTTGATTCTGTAATATGCTATGAAATTGACTCACTGGTGCTTGTTACTGATTCAGAATTATTGCGAAGTGCTTGCCACAGCAATTTTTTTATAGCACACAGCACTTTATGTTCACATGAGGGAGTCTCGTAAACTTAGATAGTTTGGGCTCTGGTGCAATTTGTTTGCTCCATTTGCACTTTAAATAATTGGTGCCTCTTAGAGTTCTGAAGATTACATTGAAGTGAATGAATTTACAGTAATATTAAAGATGGAGATACAATACTGTTCATGATGCAAAGAAATGAAAGTGATTTGAATCTGATATAGGAGGAATACCATATTAATAAATATTTACAGTAATCATTTCCTGGTCTGTTGCTGGTGTGTTCCCCAGGTGGGTGGAGCAGGTGTCACCTGATTCTTTTTGTTCAGCATCTGAGTCACAACTCCCAGTCAATATCCTAGAAATGAAGGCAGTGTACCATGCACTTCTGTTTTCACCAAAACCATCAAGGGATGGGCAGTTCTAGTCAGAACAGACAACCAAGTCACCATGGCATACCTAAACAGGCAGGGAACTTGCAGCCAATATGATCAGTGGGTCTAAACATGCTGTGATGGGCAGAGAGACACCTGCTTGCAATATCAGCAACCTACCTGGCAGGGGAACTGAACACCCAGGTCACCTGGCTCAACTGGGTCACTGTGAGTCAGGCGGAATGGCAGCTGCACCATGCATATTCCGCAAGATCAACAAGAGGTGGGGACCATTTCAGATAGACTTAATGGTCTCCCACAACAATGCCCTGCTACCACACTGTCACTCATGGTATCACAACTCAAGAGTGGAAGAGACTGATACTCTGTCGGCCTCTTGGATATTCCACAAAGCTTATATATTTCCACCGACTCCCATGATAACCAAGGTATTCCACAACATCAAAGTGATCAGGGTACTAGTCCTGCTAATAGCACTAGATTGGCCAAGGAGACCATGGTACTCACTGATCAGGGCAATGCTAATCAAGCCCCCTTGGTGCCTTCCCACATGTCCAGACCTTCTGATCCAGAGTCCAATTTCACATCACAACACCAGAGCACTCAGACTGACTGCATGCATGGATGCTGAAAGACAAAGATTGCTAAACTCCAGGTATCAGCCCCTAGTTGTTGATCAAATGTTACAATCCAGAAGACAATCAACTAAAAGGACATACCAGACACACTGGCAAATACTCACCAGAAGGTGCACCACAAAGGGGACGTCACTCTCTCTCTCTCTCTCTCGGGTCTCCCTCAAATACTAGATTTCTTGAATAATGGAGCAGACAAGAGTCTTAGCCACTCATCACTAATGGTCCAGACTTCAGCAATCTCAGCCATAAGAGTTCTCTTCCAGATATCAGTCAAACAGAATCTCACCCAGACATAGTCTGGCTGCTGCGAGCAGTAGAAATCACATCCACCCACATCAGACCCATGTGCTCACCTTGGCAGCTAAACCTTGTCCTGGATGCTTTGCACAAACCACCTTTCCAACTGGACTCTGCATATTGGAGGACCCTCAGAATGGTATCCCTAGTAGCAATGTGCTTTGCTAGGAGGATCAGCGAGCTACAGGCACTCTCATGCAGACAACCATGTCTGGTGTTTCATAATGACAGAGTGTCCTTACCAACAATTCCCTCTTTTCTACCAAAAATCTTATTCCCATTCCGCATGGATCAGGAGATCCATTTACCTATAATGTATTCTGACACAAGGTGCAGGCATGGGCACACACCCACTTGACTTGGCTACTCAATTAAAAGCTTACCTGCATATGACTGAACAGATCCAAAAGACAGACTGTTTGTAAGATTGACTGATAAGAAGGCCAGACAGACCACATCAATTTCAACTACTACAAGGTATAAAGGCTCACTCCACTAGGGCCATGGCCACATCATGAGCAGAAAAGGGTGGAGCTTCTGTTCAAGACAATTACTCGGCCATTACCTGGTCTTCCATACACACATTTGTCGAACATTACAGATTGGATGTAGACTTAGCTAAAAAGGCATAGTTTGGTAAAGCAGTGCTTCAAGCAGCCTCTTTTTCCCATCCCTTTTTATATTGGCTTGCTTACACACAAGCAACATCTTATGGTAGTAGCACATTTCAAAGGTGAGTCAGTGTTGTGGCCAATGCAGGGGGCACTTTAGTGGGTGTGTCCCTCAGCCACCAATTAATGAGCATGCTGGAGGTCACAGTAGACTTCAAAGAGAGCCAAAAACTTGAAAGAAATCTACCGCTGCAATCAGGTGCAGTTTTGTCATTGCAACAGCAAATGACAAGACTCCAGCCATGTGTGTTACAGTGCACAGTAATGCCCATGGCTGGGGTTATAAGCAACTTATGAAATGGCATAAATGTGGCATGCTGGGAGCCCACACCAGTGTGCTGAAACATGGTGACTCCTGCTGCCCGCCACACAGTCCTGAAAAGCCGACATCAGGGGTGCCCAATCCTCACATCAGCATGTATTCCCTCCCCCCATTAAATGTGGCACACTGGGAGTCCACCTCAGTGTGCTGAAACATAGCAGCTCCTGCCGCCTGACACACACTCCTGAAAAGCCGACATCAGTGTGCCCAATCCCCGTGTCGACATGTATCCCCCTTCCCCCCATTAATGTGGCACACTGGGGGCCCACCCCAATGTGCCGAAATTTGTTTTATTTTCTTATGACACTGGGATGCCCACTCCCAGTGTCAGATGAGCCCCGCCCCAACCCCTCTAAATGATTTGCCAATATCAGGGTGCTGAATCCCCATGTCAGCATGCCCCCCACTATGGTGGCACACGGGAGTCCACCCTGTGTGCCCACATTAATAAAAATGTTTTACCTGTGAAAGATGAAAACCATCCTTAGCGGTTATTTTTTGTACCTGTAAAAGATAATTCATCGTTGCCTCCCCATCCCCATCCCTCCCCATTCCACCCCTCCCTCTGTGCACCCACCTCCCACACCCCTCCTCACCTCATACTTACCTCTGGAGGTCGGACACTGTCATCTTCTTGGACCAGGATATGTCTGCATTCTCCAAAGCCGAACCGCAAAATGAAGACTTGAAGGTAAGCCATATTATGGGACTCAGCTGGGGGGGGGGGCAACTTAGGTTGATATCTCAGCCATTTTTTGGAATTTTGGCCCCAAATTTTCAACATAGGGTTCTTTGGACCCCACCTCATTAACACTGTCACTGTCCTTTTGTTTCTCAGTCCCAAAAGGTGATTTCATGGTCACTGCGCAAAATCACCTTTCAGGACCAATTAAGAAAACAACAGTGCCACTGTTCATGAGGGGAGGACCCAAAAAGTCCATGTTGCAAATTTGGAGAACAAATTCCAAACAATGACTGCATTATGAGCATGCGTTGCACAGTTTCTACGCACATTTGTAACTTCACCATTTTTTAATATTTTCTCTCCAGTTTTCCAACAGTGCCATTTTTTCACACCTCCTTATGAATAGTATGGCTGTCATTTTTCACATCCTGCCAAAAACATGTTTTCGCACCTGTGGCACAGAAAGGCATGGTCGCAGTGGGAAATCAACTTTTGGGACAGATTAACACAATCACAGTGTCACTGTTCATGAGGGGAGGTCCCAACATACCTATGTTGAAAATTTGGTGGAAAATTCCTGAAAATGATTGTGTTACAGACGTGAGTTGCACAGTTTCTATGCATACTCTTAACTTTCACAATTTTTCATATTTTCACTCCAGATTTTCCACATTGCCATTTTTTCACACCTCCTCATCAACAGTACAGTTGTCATTTTTCACATCCTGCCTGAAATGTGTTTCTGCATCTGTGGCACTGAATGGCTCAGTCACTGTGCGAAATCACATTTCAGGATTGAGCAACAAAATTATACTGCCACTGTTCATGAGTTGGGGTCCCAAAAAAAACATGTTGAAAAACTGGTGTGAAAATACCAACAAACACTCGGGGCATTAGGGTTTCCAACCATAACACCCCACCCTGTACAGACTGACAGGCATCGGGGGCATGACTTGGGTTCGTCGGCCGTAATGCTGATAGCATTCCACCCCACCCTGCAGCCATTGACAGGCACTGAGGTGTGCCTTGGGGTCTTCAACACTAACGTTCACCCCATTCTCCTATACTGCACCCATCTTAGCTTATTTTCTGATGGAATGGGGTGAGCATAAGGGCCAAAGACCCCAAGGCACACCGTGACACTTGTCAGTGTCTGCAGGGTAGGGTGTGGTGAAATGGTGTGGCCGTTATGCCTGATGACCCAAAGGCACACCCCAATGCCTGTCAGTCTCTACAGGGTGGGGATGGGGTTGGCTTCAGTTCAATACTTCACTGCCATTCCTTTTATGCATCACTCTAACTCCTGCACTACCAATGCCAATGCCAGCAAGCCAACATTCGGCATTGACAAATGCTTGTTAGTCTCACGGCTACTTGGGTTCCATTGGTAAGCTATGTTTGAGTCCAATAAAGGTTGCTGGGGGTAATGGTATTTACTCACCTGGTAAAGGTGATTATACCTGCAACCTTTATAGTACTCCGAAGACCTCCCAATGCTATAATCTACAGTCTAAGGCAGCCAGAACAACTGCATAGTCTTTTCTTAGCATAGATTGATACATGCTACAGGCCTCACAACTACATTTTGTCTGAGGCAATTAGAATAATTGTACCACTTCCGGAGTTTGCAGTCAATACTTGCCATGTCCAGTTAACATGTATGATATACAGTATTTAATTAAGCACTTTGGGTGGCACACTAGATGTGTCCTTGCTTTACAAGCAACAGGTCAGAGTTTGATTCTAGGTGAGGGAACATATTAGTTATCTTATCAAGGATATTCATGAATAAATCTTTGGTCTCCTTCTGCCGTCACCTTTCTATGTTTCTATGATTATATAATTTTAGTACTACATTATGAATAGTGCATCATTATTACAGAATGAATGTAATGTTCTAGTATGAATGTAGTACAACAGTAAAATACCATCATTTTTTCAAATTAACGACTCCATTGTACATTTATTCTTCCATTCCGGGCTATGTTGTTGTTTTTTCCAGGGTGTCTCTCTCTCTCTCTCTCTCTCTCTCTCTCTCTCTCTCTCTCTCTCTCTCTCTCTCTCTCTCTCTCTCTCTCTCTGTTCTTATTTTTCTCTGCTAGGGAATTATCTCACTGGAGCATTACAGGCTGGGCTGGGGGATGACCTCCGGCCAGCTCAAATTTCACTGAATTGTGCATCAGCCTATAGGATGGATGGAGGATAACCCACTGATGAGCAAAGTCTGAGTACTATAAAGGTTGCTGGTATAGTCACCTTTACCAGGTAAGTAAATACCATTTTATTAGTGCAGCACTAGTTTACACAAGTGGCAGTAGCAGCATCAGAAGCCTCTGGCTAATTGTGAACGATGATGTCACTGTGTGGCACACCCAGAGTGGTGCAATGGGGAGGCCACATACAGACCTGGTTTAAAAAGTAGAGACAGAAAGCTAATGAGAGAGAGAGAGATGTACAAAGAGATTTATTTGCAGAACAGGTGGTTAAACAAATATGAGTTGGGAAAGCTACAGTGCTTTCCTTTCCCTGCAAGTGAAGTTTGTTTATTTTATTTTATTTATTAAATTTAGGAATTACAACCCTTTGAGTCAGAGACTCTTTTGCAAAGGCCCATGTCAAGATGCATTTACAGACAGAGGGTAGAAAAACAGGCAAGACTTTAAAAACTTAGGATACAATAATCATACCATAGAGTTACATACAAGGTTATGACAATAAAGTTATCCAAAGTGACTTATTTCCGTTACCCAATTGGGTAACCGGTCATCAGCTGAGGGGCAACAGGAGAGCAATCCATATGATGTTGTCAGTTACGAGGTAGGAATATTGATATGCAAGGCCTTCAAGGGGGGGTTAGAGTACTGAGGCTACTGGGTTTGTCTGGATTTGGGGGCAAGAAGGCAGTCACAGTTAAAGGAGGCAAGCAACAGCTGTCATAGTTCAGACTTGAAAAGACCCAGCCTAGAGGTAGCCAGTTGGGTGGTAGGCAGGGTATTCATCAAAGAGGTGGTCTATAACTAAAGGATCTTTGACCAGCCATGGTTCTAAAGTAGAGGGTCTAGAAGGCAGCGTGGCTGGAGTATCTAGTGACTCTTGTTCCCACGGGCAGGCTTTAACAATGTGGACATCGAGCAGGAACTAGTCCAAGGGACATTTTTTAGCAAGGAGGCAGATGTGGTAGCAGAGATGCCCCTCAAGGTTTAACCAGGAGGTTCACCAGTAGAGATCACATGTATGGGTGTATCTGTCACACCCACTTACTAGTCAGCAGGCTTTGTTCAGAGCAGTTCTGATTTTGTTTAGGGCGGTACTGGAAGCTGACCCATACACGACTAAGCCGTGGTCAACAAGAGGAAGAACAGTGCTGGAGATGGCTAGTCTAAGAGTATTCCCTGGGAGACAGGAGTGCAGCTGATACAGTAGCCAAGTTCTGATGTTTACGCTCTGCAGATGATATAGGTGTGCTCTTGGAAGGAGAGGGCTGAGTCAAGGGTGATCCCTAAATATTTAAAACTGGGGACAGTTTCAAGGTGTGTAGAGCTGGAATTGAGAATGAAGGGGAAGGAGGACCTGTGTTTGTTCTGAGGGTGTGCAAATAACATCATCTTGATTTTCTTATAGTTGAGAACCAGCTTATAGTTAGTGAACCAGGTCTCTATTTCAGTGAAATGCTTCTGGAGGTTATGTTGCAGGGAGGAGGGATCCTGGTGCTGGCCAAAAATGACAGCATCATCTGCATAGAGGCAGAGTTGTCCAGAGCAGGACTGGTGGAGAGTGTTCAGAAACAAGGTGAACAGTAGGGGTCCAAGAATTGAGCCCTGGGGTACCCCAGACGTGACTTGGAGGGGGGAAGACACTGCAAGGTTTAATTTCACCTGTTGAGATTGACCAGAGAGGTAACTGGAGAACCAGAAGGTGGCTTCATGGGATAGGCCAAGCCAGGGAGTGGAGGGATCAGTTAGCAGGGTGTGATGAACAATATCAAAGGCCTTGGTCAGGTCAACATAGACTGACCCAACTAGGAGGCCTTGATCAACTGCATTATGGATAAAGGAGGTATATTCCAGGAGGGCAGTAGTGGTGCTATGGCCCTTCTTGAAACCATGTTGTTGGGGACATAATAGATTATGTATGTCAAGGAACTGCAAGAGTTGGTCTGCAGCAATTTTTCCAGAGCTCTGGACAGGGGTGGCAGTATGGAGATCAGTCTATAGTTACTAGGTAAAGTTCTGTCTCCATTCTTAAAATTGGGGTGACCATGACTTGTTTCCACTGAGATGGAAATTGGTCCAGGCAGAGGGACATATTAAGAATCTTGGTAAGAGGGGTTAGCACAGATTCGAGGGACAGATTGAGGAGATTGAGATCCAAGGTGTCAGTGCCCTGTCTGGATT
The DNA here is from genome assembly GCA_016271365.2 of Neoceratodus forsteri. NCBI lineage: Eukaryota > Metazoa > Chordata > Ceratodontiformes > Ceratodontidae > Neoceratodus > Neoceratodus forsteri. The sequence continues at coordinate 861,224,879 of CM057451.1, read as the reverse complement.
TCCTTAAGACCTTGGATAGGTATTTTCTGGCGGTACTACAGGAAATAGTCTTGAAGAGAAAAGGGGGCACCCCAGTAGGAGTTGGGTGGAAGGCAGGAGAGGTGGTTGAGGACGTGGCAAAGTAGTCCGGTGGGAGGATGCTGTCGAGGTCAGTGAAGGAGGTGCTTAGGGCACTGGCTATGAGTTCAGGATCCTGTGTGGTAGTACCATGAACAAGGCCCCTAGAATTCTGTGGCCGCAGAATTTTGCGCAGAAGTTTGTAACCTACCGCAGAACTTCTGCAGTGCTGCAGAATTCACTGCTCTTGGTGAGTCTTTATTAATATTTCCATTTATCCATAGTGCCTGGTTCCCTTCCCCTCTTTTTATATTCAAAACCCCTCTATGCTCAGAATGTGATGTTGTCAATGCTATAACATCATACATTAACTAATAAAATGGCTGCATTCTGCCACAGAAATGAATAGTCACTTATCTACCACAGCTCCCACTGCCAGAAGTGTTGGCACAGCATATCAGGCACAGTGATATTTGTTCAACCTGCACTACAGCCTAATACAATTTTCAGTCTTACATTACTGTACAAGGGTCAGCTTAAACAAAACCTTGACAATGGCATAGACCTGTTAAGTCCATACCCTACTTTGTGCACATTTATTTTTGCCTTTAAGGTAAAGAGATTGCATCTGAAATGAATAACTGGTAAAATGAATTAACCTGTCATTTTTAAGAAAAATGAAGTCATTATGCCTAGAAAAGGGGAATATAATAATGTGCAGATCTGTTGGAAGAATAGATCTGCTAAATAAATAATTGCACTGTACACATTTTTGTCAGGGTTATTGGTTACATATTGTCACTGGTTGATAGAATCACCTAAAAGTTATGGAGAAATGTTGTGTGCAGGGCTAGCTGTTGGGCCAGAGGGTAGCATGTTGTGTTCCTGTGCCAGCAACTGTGGTTCAGAGATGAGCTCTGGGAGCTGGCTGGGCAGCACAAGGATTGAGGAACACATCACTGCTCTGAGCCTGGGAAGGTATGGCACAGTGTTCTGTCACATGGGGGACACGTTGTGATGGGCTGGAGAGCTTTATCTTACAATGGGTTCACATGCATGTCATGGCCTGATGGTGTAACGTAGTGTGTCGGGGGAAGCAGGTTGGCATGAAAAATTAGTTTTGCAATATCTCCTTTATTCTGTTAATTCCATTTCCAAAGGGACCTGTATGAATGAGGATACACTTTCATGGAAATGCAAAAAAATAATATAATATACACACACACACACACATACATACATACATACACACAGTACCACTCTCTCACCACACACACACACACACATACACATTTGAATGTATGTTACAGATTGCATATAAATATTTAAGTTATGCAAACTGGGGACCTCATGAGTGGTGCTCATGAGTAGCTCCCTTAACCACCAACACTTTTTGCGATTAATCTGGCACTTAGTTACACTTAGCTCCCAAGTTCGGGGGCACACCGCTCTTGTTCCTTCCTTCCTTCTCTTTCTCTCTCGCTCTCTCTCTACCCCCCCAAGTGCTACAACTGAATATACACTAGCCTACACACAGAAGCGTGTGTATGGGCCCTCACAAGCCAGTAAGTGCTGAGGAGTTACTCTTGTTTACCTACCCTGCTTCCTTTTTAGTGCTGACCTCCATTTATCTATGTAGTCCCAGAATTTTCTGGCCAGATAATTCCAATACTCATACAATGGCTTTGTGTAACCACCTTCTCGATCTCTCCTCATCCTTCTCTTCCTCACTCTCTCTCTCTCTCTCTCTCTCTCCTTTTCTATCCTGGCCTGATTTATAACACACATGTTAATGTTTTTTTGTCTCTTCCAACTGCTTGTAATATTGTCATCTGGTATATTATGACCCAACTGATATTCCACATGTACTTTGTGCTTTGTCTACCCGTGCCTGTAACCTGTTTTATGTCCAGGACCACCTTGAAAATGAGCTTGCTCAATGGTGTCTATGCTCAATTAAATAAAGTTTGATTGATTGATTGATTGATTGTGTAGACAGCACATATAAATATATATGTGATACACAGTGGGGACCTCATGAGTGGTATAGATAGCATCAGTATAGAAATACCTTATTTATCACATAAGGTCCCTTCTGCATATTTCATTTTTGAAATAGGCTAGGACCTTAAGGGATACATTTTTTTGTTTGCTTTTTTAGGTATAAAATTATTTCTATAAGTCTGTTATTTTTTTGAATTAGTTTTACTGTGCTTTCCCCCATCCTGATTGCTATAATCACTGCCATGAAAGTGAAGTCAGGATGACAAGCTGACACTGTGATGTGGTAGTTCACTAGTGCCACAGAACTTCGGCAGAAATTACAAACCACCACTGCAGAAGGTCTGCGGCAAATGGTAGTCTTGCCACAGAACTTGGTCCCAATGTGCCGCAGAAACGTAGGGGCCTTGACCATAAACTAGGAGAAGGGAAGGAGGGGAGGAAAAAGATTTACTGTTCAGGCTATTAATGGTCTCTCAGAATTTGCGTCCCTGACCTCATGTGGAGGAGAGGCTAGCCTGGTAGTAGGCAGCTTTGGTCTGCTGTATTTGATGGGTGCAGGCATTTCTAGCTGCACGGTAGTTTTGTTTGTCGGCTGCTAGCCCCAAGGGTTTTACACCAAAGGTTGTCTCTGTAATGCATGCAACTTAATAGGGACTGTGTGATCCAAGGAGTGTCATGGTTCTTGACAAGTGTTTGATCGGAGGGGCAAAGATGTCACAGGAAGCATTGAAGGAGGAAATGAAGAGAGCTAGGGCCTTTTCCACTGTGGTTGCATAGTCGAGGGGGGGTCCAATCAAGGTTAGATAAGTAATTTTTGAAGAATTCCAAGGATCCTTTTTTTAGGCAACATAGGTAGAAGACTCTTGGGGGGAGGGTTTCAGATGGTTTGACCAGCAGTAGATGATGGGGGAATGGACACTAAGAGAGTCAGGGAGTACCTGTTCATCAAGGAGGCGTTCTGGATGGCTAGCCAAGATGAGGTCAATGAGCGTTTGATTTCTGTTAGAGGGGTTTAGCCATGTGGGCATGGGGATCATTTGTGTGAGATTCAGGGCCGTAATAGCATCTCTGTACTGTGCTGCACTGGGGGCAAGCCAGGTTGTATTAAAATCCCCGAGGATGATGATTTGGAGTTTGGTGGGAGCTGTGAGATGATATCCATGATGAAGGAGAAGGTTCCTTTTTTTTGCCTTAGGGAGATGTAAACAGTCAGCAAGTATAGAGGTTTACCCCACTTGCCTATTGTCAATTTAACTGTTAGGGATTGAGTCCCATGGGAGGGTTCAGGGGTGTTTACAACATGACCCAGTAGGTAATTCCAAAGGTAGAAAGCACATCCACCACCCCTTTTACTGGTCCAATCAACTCGGTGAAGGGTGTAGCCATCTAGGTAGACTGCAGAGTCAGGGGTGTAGGGGGACAGCCAGGTCTCAACCATGGCCAGGACATCAGGAGTGTGATGAACTACCCATGCTTGTAGGAGGGAGTGTTTTTAGTAAACTACAGATATTAATGGATGCTAACCTCAGACCATGGGCACGGGTCTGGTATGCTCAGAGGGTGGGGAGCAGGACCTGGGTTGGGATGTATGTTGCCCAAAAGGAGCAGCAGTAGGCAAACAAGTCTGTAGAGGGTAATTTTGGGTCATTTTCTTTTGGTGGGCAGGTGGCAAATTAGGGGTGGTGTCTTGGAGAGGTAACTGGGTGGAATGGATAAAAGAGAGTGTCAACAGCCCAGGAAAGGAAGGGACTGGGCATAAATAGTAGGCTTGGATAGGTGGTGGAGTTATAGACTGGGAGATCAGAGGTTGAACTGGAGCGGAAGCTTATAAAGAACATTGGGGGAGATGGGCTATAGCAGGAAGGGTACAGCGCGGGTGGTACGGTGGTAGAGCAGGACATGGAGGGGTATAATTAGTGGATGCATTGCGCTGGTGGTCCCTGACAAGAGTTTTTTTGTTTGACACTTATACTGTCAATTTATATTTATATTATCATTTATAAAATCCTGTTACTACACCATAGGCTTTTGAAGTTCATGGGGCATAATATCTAGCTGGAGAGTATTGCTGAATAATGGGTCCAGCTAAGCTTTACACATCATACAGTGTGTAACTACTGATCTTTTTAAGAAAGCTTTACTGGTTACTCTTTGTCTGTTATATATACATAGATGCTTCTTGTAGTTCTAAGACAATCTTAGTATGTATTTAATCCGGGTGGGGGTTGTTTTTTCAGTAATTACATTCTTATACACATTGTGACACTCATAATTTGATTTAAGAGCCATCTGCCCAAGTAATTGGCATCTCATATGTCAATTTAACTTATATGCAGTAGAGTTTTTGTGTGTCTTCTGCACTAAGCACCTTGACCCTGAGACCTCCCAGCTTAAGGTGACATGGTACTGTTAAGCTTCTCTGACATCATCTTCTGTTTTTTTTTAAATGAGTATTTTAAACCAATGGGATTTGTTCTTTTTTCAGCATGATCTAGGCGTTAAAGTACTGTTTTTTCTAAATAACTGTCATTATGCTTCTGACGAAGGACTTGTTGGTCAAGCTAGAGCAATTTGTTCTTGTTGTTACATCTATGTTGGTCCATTAAAAGGTATCAAATCATTTGCTTCTGGATTTGCACTGGGGATGAGCTGAAGGTAGCTTGAGAAAGCGAGAAGATTTTATTTGAAAGCGGACACTAGTGTCAGCACAAGATAAGCTGCAATGGGCAAAGTGAGCTGATTGGTTTTAATAGACACGTGGCACAGGGGTATAAGAACACAAGTTCACCAAGGGTGGTGGCAGGGGTTGGGGTAGCCAATGTGTAGCATCAGTGGGACAATCCAGCTCTGACCAACAGTAGCTCCGGGCTGTGACATGCTCTAAAATCAGTTCAGATGTATCACGTGTTCAAGGTACCTACTTTGCTCCTCTGGGCTTCCAGCCGAGCTTGTGGGAGGGCTACCTTCCTTTTTGTCCCTCACAGCCACTAGGGGACCGGGACCAGGGAAATGATGCAGGCAAACAAAGGAAACAGCATTAAGAACACAGGTAAAGGGTTGAGGAGAAGCAGAGGGGCAGGGGTAAGGAAACAGCATTAAGAACACAGGTAAGGGGTTGAGGAGGAGCAGAGGGGCAGGGGTAAGAAAGTTGGTCAGACGGTGAGGCAAATTTAATTGAATTAAAGTCTCCCGAGTAAAGGTAGGGAAAGCTGTAATGAGATACTCTGGCTACACTGTGGGACTATAACTCAGTTAAAACAATTTTATCAATTCGACAAATACAATTTCCTTTCCCTTACAGAGGTACAATGTTAGCAATACTGCAGGGATATAACATGGAAATACAGTTTAACAAATTTAGAAAGCAGTTTCTTTTACAGAGCTAGTAATTTTGGCTACAAACATTGTGTGCCGAAGCAAAGGACATCGTTGAATTAAAGTACCCAACAGCACTGAGTCTAATCTCCTTAACAGCCAGCTACAATTATTAAAGTGTTAGATAAAGTCAGGACAAACTCAGGTATATCTGGCCAAAAACTAATATGTGAAAAACCTATCAGCAGTGCTCTGCCAATAAGAAAATTAACAGCATTAATAGCAGTCCTCAAATTGTAATATTTAAATCTTTTTCAAAAGTTGGTGCCAAAAATCCAGCTCTGACCAACAATAGCTCCAGGCTGTCGCTTGCTCCAAAATCAGTTCAGAAGCTTTGCGTGTTCATTCTACCTGCTTTACTTCTGTGGGCTTGCAGCCGAGCTTGTGGGAGGGCTACCTTCCTTTTTGGCCCTCACGACTACCAGGGAACCGGAACTAGGTAAATGCTGCTTTGCTCCTGTGGGCTTGCAGCCGAGCTTGTAGGAGGGCTACCTTCCTTTTTGGTCCTCACAACTACTGAGGGACCAGGACTGGGGAAATGTTGCTTTGCTCCTGTGGGCTTGCAGCCGAGCTTGTGGGAGGGCTACCTTCCTTTTTGGCCCTTATGACCACTGGGGGACTGGGACCAGGGAATTGCTGCTTTGCTCCTGTGGGCTTGCAGCTGAGCTTGTGGGAGGGTTGCCTTCCTTTTTGGCTCTCATGACCACCAGGGTACCGGAACCGCAGCACTGTTATGTTCTTAGAGAACATGAGAGGCAGAGGGAATATAACCAACACCTTTAAAAACTTCTGGAGGAGAACAGCGTGTAGTGTGGGCAGCTTTTTAGGATGAGCACAAACATGGTTACAAGGAGAACAAAATGAAGTAATGAAGTTGGGGAGGAGAGATTCAAGAGGGGGGAAAGAAACATCAGGAGGGAGGTAAGGAACCCTTTCTTCATGGAAAGGGTGGTAGATAGAGTAGGTTGCCTAGGGAGGTGGTGGGGGCAGAGATAGTGACAGGATTCAAGCATGTGTGTAGCAAACACATGGGTATCATTAAAAGGAAGAATCATCCAGAGAGCGTAGGGGACAGCTGGGGTCCCCCTGCCATCAAATTGGGTAGGTAGGGTTAGGGCAGGCTGGATGGACCTTGTGGTACTTTTCTGCTAACAAAATCTGTGTTGCTATGTTTGTATGTAAGCTATTATATTAAAGAGGACAGGAAATTAGTGCTAATTGGCAGCGGTTAATAACGTTCCTGTTTGCAGCAATGAAAGTCCAAATGAGCCATGTTTAACTGTACCTGAATAAACACTGACATGAAACACAGTTTTCAGGGTTTTGTTTTTTTATGGACAACATGCTACACAGTTTTTTATGGAACTGGTAATTTGGAGCTTTTACTATGCCACAGTTTGTGAACAGAATGCTAATTCTGAGCTGTTGACTTATCAAAACCTTGATAAGAGTTCTGTGCACAAACCGTGACAGTTAAAACTCCAGGTAACGGGTTCCATGAAGATAACTGTAACAGAATGTTGCCCATAACAATAAAACACTGCAAAATACAGTTTTTCATGTCACTTTTTATTCAGGTACTATTTAATGTTGATATTTTAGGGAAATTAATACCATTTATGAGAATATGAATTTTATAAACAGTTGCCAATTATAAATGATTTCTTGCCCTCTTTAAAGCACTCTGACTCTCAGGATAAATGTTGAAAAACATCATATTAATTGATTGGTTGATTGATTGATTGATTAATGGATTGATTGATTTGAGAATCAGCAACTGGGAAAAGCACACTGAGTGGAAGCTCATTTGCGACCCGCAGGAGGGAAAGCAAAGAAGATAATTGTTACAAGCAACTGAGATTACAACTCCATGAAATGTATATACAATCAAAACATAGAGAGAACAACTAATGACAACAGTAGTGGGGCAACAACTCAGCTAAACAAATAATTTCAACACTAAGGTTAGCACTAGCAGAGGAGAACAGGCTGGAAAGTAAGTACCACCTAAGTGAAGACAGAAGCAAGCAGGAGAGAGGCAGTTCCACACATTGTATTTAGGCCCTATAAGTATATATTTCATATATTCTTTGCCATGTACAGTAGCACCTCTTTTCTCTATAACTATGGACAGTAACATAAAATAGGAACTGTGTCTCCAAGACTTCATCTACTCCCCGCTTCTTGTCTACACCTGACATAAAAGCAGCAGTGCAGTGAGCTAGCAGTACAGCCTTGAGGTTAGAACAACAAGCTGTGAATGAGCTTGGTACATCCAACAGCCCTGGGTTTGATTCCACCAAGCTCCACTTGCATACTGTGTGGCCCTAAGCAAATCACTCCACCTCCCAATGCTGCCCCCCACACACACATACAACAATGCCTCCTGTAAATAGGATTTGTGCTTAGTAGGCCTTACCTCATTGCCAAAGACCAAAAAAAAAGGTTTGACCTTACCACTTATTAATGATAACAGGTTCCTGGTAAAACAGTCCAGAATCTTATAAATGTTTTAATGGACTTTTTGTTCAAGGAAGCAAAAAAGCTGGCTGCTTCATTGGGCATTCAAACTGCATTGTAAAACTGACAAAGGATTAGACTCAACAAATTAAAAAAGGTATTTGTAGTGAACAGACTAGGAATCACCAAGAAAAGCAATTTTATATGTATGCTACTATATTTATTATTGGAAGCTGTGAACTACCATAGGTTTTGGAAAGCATTTTTCCCAGCACTGCTGCTTTAAAATGAGTTGGTCATATTTGAGAAAACTTTGAATACATATTAGAAACAATTCAATTGGTGTTTCATATGTTACCTGCATTTCTCTTCCTGTTCTTAATTGCCAAGGTAATTTGTATGGAACCAGGATGCTTTTGCCTGGAGTTCATTGGCTTCTGCTGCTTAATCTTTTTGCTGAAGTCATACTCTTCGGTTTGTGACATCACAGTTTGCTGCTGTAGTTATCATTATGATGTCACAAACTGAGGATTTTGACTTTGGCAAAAGGTTGAACAGCATCACTAGATTAACTGTTGGGGCAGGCATCCTGTTTCCATGTAATTGTGCCTAGTAATTAAGAAACAAACAACAGAAGAACTAAGGTTCAAAGCCCTGAAGGGGAAATCTGAAACATCAGTCTCACATGCCTGTGTGCCTGTGTGAGTGATCCTAGCACTTATGTCCATCAGGTGACTGAGAGAAACCACAGGAGCCCCGGCAGGAATATCTTTTCCTGTGCTGCTTGTTTGCAGGCCCTTGTGTTCTTGTTTGACACTGAGTCAACAGAAATAAAATGAGACCTGCTACCAATTAAAACAGGCAAAACAAAGTTAGTAGTTCTCTGCTCTTGGCTTAAATGTCTTGTATGGTGAAAATGTTCTGCCACACACCGCACCAAGCTGCCAACCTTAGACTGCTAAAGGATACTTTATAAGGAAGTGCACTGATGGATTTTATTTTTTTATTTTATTTATTGAAGTCTTGGAATTACCAACCTTTGAGTCTGGGACTCCTTTACAAAGAGCCATGTCAAATAATTCACAAAACATGCAATGGTGCAATAACAGAATAGAAAGTGCAAGAACCTGTTACACTCAGTCAACAAGTCAAGTGCCATCTTTGGTTTTCTCGTACTTAGTTTATTCATAGTTATGAAGAAAAAGGGATGCTGCATACAGAAATTAGTAGTAATAGACTTTATTTATTTATTTTTTTATTTGCCTATCATCTCCCCTCCTGGCTAAATGCACTCAGCACCTCTATCACCTCCTCTACCTCTTTAGGTGCATTTAAATCTAGCCTATTCTCTCACCTTGCCACCTCCAACTCCTGTGACTGCTTTGACTAATTTCCTCTCTATTTAAGTTGTTGCTCTCCAGCCCTCTTTACCTGACAAAGGCCCGGTAGATGATTCCTTTCCATTACCTGTGGTTGGCTCCTCCCTCCTTTCATGTATATGCCCTATCTTCACATTACCTTCCTGCTTCCCCCCCTCCTCATTTGATTGCTTATTGAATTAATGTGTTTCACCTGGTAATTACTGTGTCCTTGCACTAATGTTTTGTTTTTTTTGATACTTGTTCAGTCTATGTTTATAGCATTCCACAATGTACTTTACTTGTGTCATTCATTGTAACCTTATTGCTTGTACCTAATTTGAAGCGAACCTTTGTAAAGAGCCTTAGCTCAATGGTATTAATTCCTAGTACTTAATAAACAAAAGATAAACGAAAAAGGCACCCTTCCCTGAAGTCTCAGAGTGCCCTTACAACAAAATACATTCTAAAACATCATAATAGATCAGATAATGCACCTAACATCACTAAAATTATAAATGTAATAAATAATTGATCCCATCTATAATTTTGTTCTATACTCTCAATCAGAAGCAATAATTAAACTCTATTTACTCTGTTAATCCTCAAGGCTTGTTGAAATAAGAACATTTTTAATCTCTCTTTAAATATCTCAACAGAAGGGGCCTCCTCAGGTACCCAGGTAACGAGTTCGAGAGGATCGGTGCCACCACCTCAAAAGACCGATCCCGACTGATTTCAGTCTTGCCCTGAGCACTCCAAGAGGTCCTCCCTGCTGACCAGAGAGAGTTACTGGGGTTATCGGATGCAGCAGCTCTACCAGGTAACCCAGACCCAGCCCATGTAGGGCCTTATAGGTCACAAATTATATAAATGTAAGCTGGTGTGTGTGAAAAGCATCTCCATTCCAGAACTCTATACAACAAGGCCAGGACCCTCTGTTGGGTTTGAACTTTAAATTTAGCACAGCTGCATGTTCATTGGGTGATTTTACCAAATATCTGCTTGGAAATCAAAGGTACCACATGGCTTTGATCTTGGCCTGCATCAAAAAAGTGTTATTCAGACACTGGTGTGATCAAATGATTCCCGCCTTCACGGAGTGGCATAGGGAGATCTTGTTTGCATTACAAGTCGAAAGGACTATTGCCAACCTGTCAGATCATTTAGACAGGTAAAAGAAAGTTTGAGAACCCTTATTTGTCTTGTTAACTCTATGAATCCTTCAGGGTTTTCAACTGGATCACTCCTTGCTGCCCTTTCCCAGGCTCACACCAGGTTGGGGATGTCGCAAGGCCATTGTCTCGATGGGGTCACCCATAATGATCTGCTGCTTTTCCCTCTTAGCTGCCCAGTATGTAAGCTTTTCCTCACATAAGCATGCTCCTAAGATTAACTTATATTTTTGATTGTCTTATTTGATTCCCAGTTGCCATTATAGGACTAGTTCTTAAAGTGCACAGATCCCTTTTGGTTCCCTTCCAAGGGGGAGGGAGGTTAGGGAACTAGGAGGATGGTGGTGGTTTTTGTTGTTGGGACTTTGTTAATTTAGGCAGCTTTACTTTTATTCTTCTCATGAAAATGTTCATGACACTCACTATTTGTACATCTCAGGTGATATGGCTTTGTTGATTATGTGTCTCTTTTGGTGTCCAATTGTTTTGTTTTCTTCATCAATCAAGGTTCACGACCAGCCATGCATTACCTCTATCGTCTCCACTCTACGGTCACTGGCAGAGCACAGCAGAGGGAGCCCTTTTGTAATCTGTCAATATTTATCCCTAAATTTTTGTTGCTCTTTAAATAAAATAACTTATCTGGTCTGCCAGTACTGCAGCACTAGTTTGCTCCGATGGGAGCCGCCATGCTTGGTCCAGGACTTCCTGGTTTAGACCAGTCGGAACCAAAGGATCCTCAAGGGGTCCTAATTACAGTGGATTATGGGTGAAACTGAACTTTCTTGTTGCCTCCTAAATGGACCGCTAGGTGCACTCTATCTGTGATTGACAGCTCCTTTAGCCAACCAGGTTACAGGGATCCCGATCCAACTGTGGAACTGTTTGAAACAGATTCAGATCTGCTCAAGACACTAAGAAGATGGCAGCCTATGTTTTCTAGTTGTGGAGATTCTCCGCAGGAAGGGCCTGTATTGCCTCCTGTGGTCCCAGTTCAGTCCACAAAGGGATCAGATACTTGAAACTGCATGCGGCAGACTTGGAGAGGTTTCCCCAAAAGCAACTGGGGGAGGACCATCAAGAAAGCTGAAAGCTGAGGAGTCTCTTATTTCTTCAGCCACAAGCTGTGGCCTACTGTGTGTGTGTGGAGACATTGATCCTGTGACTCCTGAAGCAAAATAGCAGTCACTTCTGTGCAGTAAGGACTTTCGCTTGTCAAAGCCCTACTGGAGGGTTCACCAGCACACAGACAAGTTTAAAGTTAAAAAGAGACATTTCCTTCGATCTGGGCCTATGTCAGAAAGGGCCCAGACAGACTGTTCCTGTGCCATATTCAGCATCCTGGCAAGAGACCAGCCTTGGGTGTTCAGCCCCTGTGCAGCAATTGATCACAGGTTGCAACCACCTACAGGGAAAGGCCGTGAAGCAGAGGTGAGTCGTGTTGGCCCAGGTCCCCATCTACAGCTCAAATAAGCAGCCAGTCTTGATGTTGCCAGTGCCTTCTGTCATCCACATCTTCTGGGACTAGTGAGTAAAACCAGGGTAGCACCCTGCAACAAGTCATCAATTGTAAATGGTACCATCTGATCGTGTTTGCCTATTTAATGTATATGCAATTAACTGGGCACTCCAGCCACGGATACAAATAATTCATGATTTACAAATGTATTGCTACCAGTTAACCACCTTTCTTTCCATCAAGGGCCCCAACATCAGCTGCAATGGTGGCCAACCCACGGCGCTACTTCAGGCATGCCTGTTTTCCACTCTGGGTACCCAGTAGTTGCCAGACTGATAAATTCAGGGACTAAAGTGATTAAAAGCAAGATAGCCTGTCTTAAGTACAGTAAGTAATCATTTATCTAAATTATTGCCCTCCTCTTGTTTATATCCTCCTAATAAGCCTGATTTACTGTTTTGCTGTTACCCTGGCTCGTGAGAATATTATTACCTGGTCTAAAGTTACTGAAGTACTGCAAAGCATATTGAAAATGCATGTTTGTATTATTGAAACTGTCTTTTACAGGGGTTGCAGGGTGAATGCCAGAAAATCAAACCCTGCTGGTAAGTGGAAGGTGCATGAGCATATCATTAATACTGGTACTAACCTGTGTTCTAAGTAGGAAGAGTTGCAGTTGCAAACTGGATATTAAAGGCACTAGGTTGGATTGTGGTGGTTATAGCTTCCCAGAGGGCTGTACCAAGTCTGTTAGGAACCCACTTAAGCATTACTCTGGGTGGAGGCACCATAATTGTAGTTCTACTATTGGTATGCACACCACAGTGCCCCCATTTCCAACCTGGCCCTCAGCCTGCAAGCAGGAAGCAGGCCAGGGTAGTAGCCCTCGGTATAACAATGCCAGGGTTACAAAAGTTTACTCAATTTGAAAAAAAAATGGAAGCTGGTTTGCATAATATTATGTTTTGGGTTTTTTTCATCATTTGTGCCTCTCTAGTCACTGGCCAGTCTTATCTGCTTTGGTCCCCCAGCCCCATCACTTACCTTCTCTGGGACTTACCTCCCTCCATAGAGTCCTCTATGGAATACCCCCTGAGCTGGGACCATCAGGGTTGACCAAGCCCCTCCGGAGCACAATTCAGAGTCTGGAGGGAACTCAGTCAGTAATGCAGGGACTGTGGGAGACCAAAGGTTCATCCCACCATTCAGGGATTCAGTGCTCCCAGACTGATTTAGCATTTTCTCTGTAACTCCAATGTGATTTTTCTGTGTTTTCCAGTAGATTACATTATTTCTTATGGAAGCTGAATTGCTCTGTTTCCCTGTATAACTAGTGCAAGTCTATAGGAAGAATTTTTTTTTGCAAATGGCTCCAAATCCCTGTAAAATACAGGAATCCCTGTACATCAGGGAACCATGGGGATTTACTGCCACAATTTTCTCCTCACAGGTTGACTGTGGTGCAGTGATGCATCAATGACACAACATGCCTGTCCCTTACAAGGTGCTGCCTCTGACTGTGTTGCCCCTGGCCCTCGCCAGATGGCAGGCAGGCAAGCAGCAGAGCAGCATGTCCCCCCCTTGCCCAGAGAGGGGAGCAGTACATGGGACACTCCTCCTCTCTCCCCCCGGCCGACCCTCATGTGACTCAAGCTCGCTCCCGAACCTGGGTCATCAGCATGGCAGGCAGTAGCACTACTGCGGTGCCCCTTTGGCTGGCCATTATGCTTTTCTTTCAGTTTCCCTGAGAAGCAGGGCTCTTGACTCTATCCAGCTGGTAGCTTCTGTTGTGGATTGTTTATTATGGGCCCAGTTTAGTGACTTTTTTATGCTCTATTGACGCTCCCATGGAAATACTTAAAGTGTGTGCAACTCACAGATTAAAACCCAGGTTTATTGATAGAACAAAGAAAGTTGCAATACCATGAGCGCATGAGCAAACTACTTAGCAGGTAGAAAGACCAGTATTACATATATCATTATGGGCAATACCAACATTCTGCTCTTAATTATTTATTTATTTATATATTGAGAAATCGGAATTACACCCTTTGAGTCATGGACTCTTTTGCAAAGACTCCTCGTCAGATTAACATAGTATACAAGCAATTACACAGTGGAGTTAATAAAGGTGCATATCAAACAATCAAGCAATATGTCATAGAAACATAGAATTTGACGGTAGATAAGGACCGCTTGGCCCACCCAGTCTGCCCATTTCCCTACCTGATGGATAAGCTGCAGATCCTAGTTAACCAGCAGCCTACTTCTTCCTACCCCCACCCCCTAGAATTGTCTTATGACTGTCCCATGCATGCTTGAATTCCACCACTGTTTTTGACTCCACAACCTCCTCTGGAAGGCCGTTCCATACATCCACAACCCTCTCTGTGAAAAAATACTTCCTTAAATTACCTCTGAGCCCCCCCCTTCTATCTTCAAATTGTGCCCCCTTGTTCTTGGACACCTCTTTTTGAAAGATGCTACCCTCTTGGACTTTGTTGATTCCCTTGAGGTACTTGAAAGTTTCTATCATGTCCCCCTCTCCCTCCTTTCCTCGAGGCTATACATATTAAGCTCCTTAAGTCTCTCTTCATATGTCTTCTGGTGCAGACCCTGCACCATTTTAGTTGCCCTCCTCTGGACAGCTTCCATCCTGTCTATGTCTTTGCGGAGATGGGGTCTCCAGAACTGCACTCAGTACTACAGATGTGGTCTCACCAGCTGTCTGTACAGCGGGATAATAACTTCTTGTTTTCTTTGGTGATGCCTCTCCTATGCATCCCAGTATTCCCCACCCTCCTTGCTGCCCTCTCACATTGCTTGCCCACCTTTAGGTCACCTGATATGACTACCCCCAAGTCCCTTTCCATTTTTGTTGTTGTTAGTATCTCACCCCCCATTGTGTACTCTTCCCCTGGGTTTTTGTTTCCCAGGTGCATTACCTTGCACTTCTTAGCATTGAATCTAAGCTGCCGTACATTTGACCATTCCTCTAACCTTGCCAAGTCCCTTCTCATCCTTTCCACCCCACCTTGTGCACCAACTCTGTTGCAGATCTTTGTGTCATCTGCAAAGAGACATACTTTTCCTTCCAGTCCCTCTGCAATGTCTCTTATAAAGACATTGAAGAGGACCGGTCCTAATACTGAACCCTGCGGTACCACACTACTAACCCCCCTTTTTTCAGAGAGGACTCCATTTACTATTACTCTCTGTGTCCTGTTCTCCAGCCAATTCTTTACCCAGGCTGTCATCTTGGGACCCACTCCCAGGCTGGCTAACTTGTATATTAATCTTTTGTGTGGGACTGTGTCAAATGCCTTGCTAAAGTCTAGGTAGGCCATGTCCACAGCCCCTCCCTGATCAACTATTTTGGTCACCCAGTCAAAGAAATCTATCAGATTTGTCTGGCATGACCTTCCCGCTGTGAATCCATGCTGCCTTGGGTCCTGTGCCCCTCTGGCCTCTAGATACTCAACAATTCTTTCCTTCAGAAGTGATTCCATCATTTCCCTACCACTGAGGTTAAACTAACAGGTCTGTAGTTTCCTGCTTCTGCCTTGCTCCCACTTTTGTGAAGGGGAATCACATCTGCCCTCCTCCAGTCCTCAGGTACCACCCCATCCTCCCATGATTTGTTAAAGAGGGTAGTCAGTGGTGTCACTAGTTCTACCCTTAGTTATTTTAGAATTCTGGGATGAATTCCATCAGGCCCCATTGCTTTGTCCACCTTCAGTTTTAAGAGTTCTTTCAGAACCCTTTCTTCTATAAATGGGCTGGTATCAACTTCTGTATCCAGAGTGTTTCTACTGTTTGTTTTAGGTACCTCCCCCTCTTCCTTTGTAAATACTGAGCAAAAATATTTGTTTAGTATCTCTGCCTTTTCACAGTCTCCCTCTGCCCACCCTCCTCCCCTTTATTAAGCCTCACTATCCCTCCCTTGGTCTTCCTTCGCCTGATGTACCTATAAAGGTTTTATCCCCTTCTTAACTGAGTTGGCTATCTTTTCTCGGTTTGGGCCTTTGCTGTTCTGACTGCCTTTCCAGCTTCCTTTTGCTTTAACTTGATATAGTTCTCTGTCCTGTTCCTTCTATGATTCCTTGTACTTCCTGAATGCTTTCTTTTCTCTTGAACCTTCACTGCCACTTCCTTTGAGAACCATAGTGGTTTCTGACCTCGTTTCGTTTTGTTTATTTGCTTTACACAAAGGCTTGTTACCTCTGTGATGGCAGTTTTTATTATTCCCCATTGTTCTTCCACCCTCCTTCCTGCCCATTTGCTAGTGCATTCCTTAGGCACTCACCCATTTTGGCAAAGTCAGCCCTCCTAAAATCCAAAACCTTTGTCTTATGTCAAATTATGTCATACTGTGCTCTGATCTTTATCAACTCTCTTTTATTCAGTAGACATACTGACAGTCATCAGGCACCCCTATAGCCAGAAGCAGCTGGCAATTCAGAGGCTTCACCCTTCCTTAAAAATATCTAACATCTTAGGAACTTAGAACCTTAAAAGATGACTCAACTGCAGTCCAGTCTTGGCCTGCTGTGTTAAAACTGTCACTTAACAGACCCATAGACTTCAAGCAGATTGATTACTCTATGGCTTAATTCTTAGATAGCAGCATCACACTCTGTTACAACATGTCCCACTCCATTCAGTCTCTGCACAGCAGGAGGGTTGTTGCTGAGAATGAACCGGAATGAAATGCAAAAATGAATTCAAATCGTGTGGCACATCATGACAGGTCTGCAACTTGACAGGCCTGTTTTACTTCTGACAAAATAATCTTGCTCTTTGTTCAACTCAACAGAATCTTCTGGAGACAGTTTCATCAACAACAAAACCAGTCGCACTTGATTTTTAAGTGGCTGTTTCAGTGTAACTGTGGGTAGTTAATTATTAATTATATGCAACTGGGTTAATTACGCTGCAGTTGCATTTTTGGACATGTAACTACATTGCAATTACAATGAGTTACAGTGTACTTGCACTATGACTACAGTGTAGTTACGGCACTCAAAGTGTTAACACAAAATATTTCTCACTCGCTACATTACATTGTCACTGGCAAGCTCAGAGCATCCAACATCCAAGTGCTATCAAGCAGATGTCAGGATTTAAATACTCTCTGAAATGCACTGTGAATGTCTTTATATTACCAGTTGCTGCATAAAATCAGTGCCAAAAATAAATGAGTGACAGCCGGCAGATCTGCTGGAATACTTAATATGTGCATTTATTAGTCAGACAGTGAATCCTTCCAAAGCCCTGGCTGGAATTGTTGTGTATTTTAGGTTTAAAATATAAACACAAGTAGGCTACTGTCTTTAGAAACAACCACACATTAAATGGGGCAGGTAAATTTCATTACAGGACAACATAAATCATAGAATCATAACGTCAGGAAAGGACCCAGTGGCCCATCTAGTCTGCCCTACTCCCCATTCATTCCTCACCCCTGTCCCTCCTTCCTTCCCCCTTCTACTCAACCCCTATGTCTGTCCCATGCTCTCTTGAACCCCCCACCATTTCTGCCCCCACCACCTCCTCCAGCAGTTTGTTCCATGCCTCTACCACCTCTCCATGAAGAATCATTCCCTCACATTTCCTTTATATCTTCCTCCCTCCAATTTTAGGCTATGCCCTCTAGTTATAGCCCCTCCCTTCCTTTTAAGTAAGCCCTTCACTGTGTTGAACTCTTTTTATGTATTCAAAGGTTTCAGTCATGTCTCCCTCTCCTTCTTGTCTCCTAATGTATACAAGTCCAGTTCCTTACACCTCTGCTTATATGCCTTCCCTTTCATACCATGCACCATTTTGGTTGCCCTTCCTTGAACTTTCTGTATGGCATCTACAGTATGTCCTTGCATAGGTGCGGTCTCCAGGACTGTAACCCATACTCTAAGTGCAGCCTCACAATGGCTTTGTAGAGGGTCATTAGCACCTCCCTCCATCTGATAGTGATGCCCCTCCCGATGCATTCCAACATTCCGTTTGCCTTCCCCACTGCTTTGCTACATTGGTTACCTACCTTAAGGTTGCTAGAAAGGATGATCCCAGATCCTCTCCTCCTCTGTTTCCTGCTCTCCCGAGTATACTGCTCCCTGATTCTTTTATCTCAAGTGCATCACAGCGCACTTTTTGATGTTGAACTTTAGCTGTCAAATCTCCAGCCACTCTTCCAGCTTCCTCAGGTCCTGTCTCATGGCCTTTACCCCTCCTGGAGTGTCCACCATATTGTTGATTTTCATATCATCAGCAAATAGACACACTCTGCCTTCCAGCCCTACTGCTATATTGCTGATCATGTAAACATTGAAAAGGAGGGGCCTGAGCATGGACCCCTGGGGTACCCCGCTCATCACCCTCCTCACTCTGGAGTGCACCTCAATCAGGTTGGTTTGACATGACCTTCCCTTCATGAATCCATGCTGGCTGTCATCCTGCAGGCTACTTTCCTCCAGGTAGTCTACCACTCTTTCCTTTATTAGTGCTTTCATCACCTTCCCCATCACCGAACTGAGGCTGACTGGGCAATAATTTTCCACCACTTCTTTACTGCTCCCCTTGTGCAGCTGCACTACATTTGCCCTCTTTTAGTCCCCCAGTACCCATCCCGTATCCAGTGATAAGTTAAAAGTCTCATCAGTGGGGCGAAAGCTCTTCCCTTAGTTTCCTAAGAACCCTCGGGTGCAAGCCATCTGGCACCATTGCCTTGTCCACTTTTAACCTATCTAGTTCCTCCCTCACCCTGTCTACACTGTAATGGTTGTGTAACCCCTAGATGGCGCTATCCCAAGGGCTACTACCTCTGCCTGATTTGCCACTAACAGGTTGAGGGGCCTGGATCCGATGGCGGGTGCCTCCACCCAGAGGTCAGGGTTTGCAATAGTTAAACTAACTTGGTCACAGCCCTCTGGGACACTGCGACCCCCTTTTCTTCCCACTAGTGGCCCACACAATATATCAGAATTACCTTCACAGTATACACTTACCCCCAGGACTGGTTCGGGCAGTGTGACTCCTGGGACTCCCTGTAAAATAAGATGATACAGTGCAAAAACCACAGTACAATACTTTAACATAGATGAATACCTCAGGCAGTGTAACTTTGTTCAAACAAACAGATCTGATTTATTTAGGGGGACATAACAAGGACAGGGGGAAATCAGGTTAATTAGTTTAAACGCATTAATAATCACAGTACTGTGCGCGTATTTCAGAATCCCAAATGTCCTTAATGTCACTCTTACTGGGTACCCAGACAATAAGAGGCTAGCCTATTTGGTGCAGCTGGTTGGGGCCCTGAAGATGGAAAATGCATGCACAATAGCCAAATTGTAATCCGGGGCCGGTAGGCTCAGTTCGTGGAGAAAGAAAGGGAAAGTAATCAGATGGAACACTTGCAATTAGATGATGGCAGGGAGCTACCCTGATTTGTACTCACAAATTCAATGCTGAAACTGAATGGAAGGCAGATTGTCCTGGATTGCCAAGCGGAGCAGACCATGTGGACAAGGTCCTTGTGACTGGACCCCAAGGCAGTTCAGAACAAATGGATGTAGTCTGGATTAAGCTGGGGTTTACTTGCAGCTTCATGCACGCAATTCACTGTACAAGGGATTTGAAACGCGAGTCCCCACTAGCACTACACACATTTATATGGAAAAAGAAAGTACTATATCAGGCAGGCTGCTTCTCTATCCCGATCGCAATTACTGCACAGTACCCCGGGAGAACACACAGCAGATTCAGTTCCTGACAGATCGAGCGCGATTCAGCAATTTCTCCAGTCTTCTACAGGGTGAGCCTGGTTTCTACTTTTCAGATTTCCTTGATTCTCTTCACAGATCAGATTCAGTCCAAACAAGCACTTACACAAGCTGCAGACCAAAACTTGGGGCCTTACACGCGTTTCCCGACTAAAACTGCACACCGAAGGAGCACAGAGCTCCTTCCCTCTTCACTGCCAGAGCTAAACTGAGGCTCCAGTAGACAAAACTGGGCACTTCCTTTGAGTTCCTCCCAGTTCTTGGCTGGATTGGCTGTCACTCACAATAGCCTCCCCCTGTTGGTGCAAAAAGGCACCGAAGTCCCAAACTACATTTCCCAGAGTCACTGCCCATACAATCCTCTTGTGGCTAGCTCAGATTACGAGTCCAAGTTCTGATTCGTCCACAGGCACCATTTTAGAGCTACCTTAACCCACACTGATTGGTCCAGTTTAGCAGTTCAAAACTAGAATGGGGAACTAGGCAAACACAGTTCTGATTGCAAAGAAAAGCAGGTTAGACAAATTGTATTTTCATTATTACTCTAAATGATTTCTGGCAAACAGTTACATCTTTCAGATAGGTTCCCTTTGCACTCCTAGTGACTGCAAAAATGGAGTGAATTGGCAGCAGCTCAAGTGGGACTCAAGCAGAGAAACACACAGTCCCCCCCATACAAACTAATTATGTCTGCAAGCAGACAGCTCTTAAAGAGACAGTACCAGAGGCTCTAAAACACTCACAGATAAATGGCTAGCGTAAACACCATTCAGGCTCAGAGCATTCAAGCAAGCTCCTGGAAGTCTTTTGGGAACCCCATTTGCAGGGGGTTACAGTTGGGATCCACTTTTTTGTCCCCTTTCCCTTTGGCTCTGGTCCTCTACCCTCCCCTCCACTGTACAAAATGGAGCATAAGTGGCGATTCACTAATTCAGCCTTCTCCAAGTCCCCTCCAGTTTTGCCTCTCCCTCCCTTAGTCGCATATCCCGTTTCACCTTCTTTCTGTCCCCATATATCTAAAAAAAGTTCTGTCACCCCTTTAGGCCTTCTTAGCTATTCTCTCCTCAGTATCAGCTTTAGCCCTCCTTTTCCTTTGCCCTGCTAACTTCCTCTTTTCTTTATATGCCTCTCTGTCTCTCTCCCTCTGTGTCATCTTATATTTCCTGAAAGACCTCCTCCTTTCCCTGACTGCTTCTGTCACTTACCTTGTAAACCAGAGTGGCCTCCTCCATTTCTTATTCTTCCTCACCTTTCTTATGCAAATTTCTGTGGCTTTTAGTACCCCTCCTTTGATAGCTTCCAATAACTCCATCACATCCCCCATATTCTCAGTTCCTGCCATTTCTTCCCTAGCTATAGAAACATAGAAACATAGAATTTGATGGCAGATAAGGACCGCTTGGCCTACCTAGTCTGCCCATTTTCCTGTCTAATAGATAAGCTGCAGATCCTAGTTAACCAACAGCTTACTTCCTCCTACCCCCCACTACGACTGCCTTATGTCTGTCCCATGCATTCTTGAATTCCCCCACTGTTCTTGACTCCACGACCTCCTCAGGGAGGCTGTTCCATGTATCCACAACCCTCTCCATGAAAAAATACTTCCTTACATTACCACTGGCCATCCCCTCTATCTTCAAATTGTGCCCCTTGTTCTTGCACATCTCTTTTCTGAAAGATGCTACCCTCTTGGACTTTTTTGATTCCCTTGAGGTACTTGAAAGTTTCTATCATGTCCCCTCTCTCCCTTCTTTCCTCAAGGATATACATATTAAGCTCCTTTAATCTTTCTTCGTATGTCTTCTGGTGCAGACCCTGCACTATTTTGGTTGCCCTCCTCTAGACAGCCTCCATTCTGTCTATGTCTTTTCGGAGATGCAGTCTCCAGAACTGCACACAGTACTCCAGATGGGGTCTCACCAACTGTCTGTACAGAGGGATAACAACTTCCTGTTTTCTACTATTGATGCCTGACCCTATGCATCCTAGTATCCCCCCAGCCTTCCTTACTGCCTTCTCACTTTGCTTGCCCACCTCTAGGTCATCTGATATAATTACCTCCAGGTTCCTTTCCATTTACTGTTGTCAGTATCTCACCCCCACTGTGTACTCTTCCCTGGGTTTTGTTTCCTAAGTTCATTACCTTGCACTTGGGGTAGTCATGTCAGATGACCTAAAGGTGGGCAAACAATGAGAGGGCAGCAAGGAGGGTTGGGGGATACTGGGATGCATAGGGACAGGCATCACCAGTAGAAAACAGGAAGTTATGATCCTTGTACAGACAGCTGGTGAGACCACATCTGGAGTACTGTGTGCAGTTCTGGAGACCCAATTTCCAAGAGACATAGACAGGATGGAAGCTTTGTCCAGAGGAGGGCAACTAAATGGTGCAGGGTCTGCACTGAAGACATATGAAGAGAGACTTAAGGAGCTTAATATGTATAGCCTCGAGGAAAGGAGGAGAGGGGATATGATAGAAACTTTCAAGTACCTCAGGGAATCAAAGTCCAAAGGGTAGCATCTTTCAAAAGAGGTGTGCAAGAACAAGAGGCACAATTTAGATAGAGGGGCGGCTCAGAGGTAATTTAAAGTATTTTTCACAGAGAGGGTTGTGGATGCATGGAACGCCTTCTGGAGGAGGTTGTGGAGTCAAAACAGTGGTGAAATTCAAGCATGCATGGGACAGTCATAAGGCAATTCTACGGGTGGGTAGGAAGAAGTAGGCTGCTGGTTAACTGGATCTGCAGCTTATCCATTAGGTAGGAAATGGGCAGACTGGGTGGGCCAAGTGGTCCTTATCTGCCGTCAAATGTCTATGTTTCTATGTTCATTACCTGCACTTCTTGCATTGATCTGAGCTGCCATACATTTGACCATTCCTCCAACCTTGCCAGGTCCCTTCTCATCCTTTCCACTCCATCTTGTGTATCAACCCTGTTGCAGATCTTTGTGTCGTCTGCAAAGAGACATACTTTTCCTTCCAGTTCCTCTGCAATGTCACTTATAAAGACATTAAAAAGGACTGATCCTGATACTGAACCCTGTGGTACCCCACTAGTAATCCTCCTTTCTTCATTGTGGACTCCATTTATTACTACCCTTTGTGTCCTGTTGTCTAGCCAATTTTTATCCAGGCTACCACCTTGGGACCCACTCAAGGCTGGCTAACTTGTGTATTAATCTTTTGTGTGGGACTGCATCAAATGCCTTGCTAAGGTCTAGGCCATGTCCACAGCCCCTCCCTGGTCTACTACTTTGGTCACCCAGTCAAAGAAATCTATTAGATTCATCTAACGGGTCCTGTGCCACACTGGCCTCTAAGTACCCAATAATTCTTTCCTTCAGAAGTGATTCCATCATTTTCCCTACCACAGAGGTCAAACAATTGGTCTGTAGTTTCCTGCCTCTGTCCTGCTCACACTTTGTGAAGAGGAATCACATCCGCCCTCCTCCAGTCCTCAGGTACCACCCATCCTCCCATGATTTGTTAAAGAGAGTAGTCAGCGGTGTCACTAGATCTAACCTTAGTTCTTTTAGAATTCTTGAGTGAATCCCATCAGGCCCCATTGCTTTGTCCACTTTCAATTTTATTAGCTCTTTCAGAACCCTTTCTTCTGTAAATGACTGGTATCCACCCCATCTTCAGAGTGTTTCTCTTGTTTGGTTTAGGTACACCCCCCCTCTTCCTTTGTGAATACTGAGCAGAAATATTTGTTCAGTATCCCTGCTTTTTCACTGTCACCCTCTACCCACATTCCCTCCCTTTATTAAGCCTCAGTATCCCTCCTTTGGTCTTTCTTCCTCCGTAATGTACCTATAAAGGTCTTATCCCCTTCTTAACAGAGTTGGCTATCCTTTTCTCGGTTTGGGCCTTTGCTTTCCTGACTGCCTTCCCAGCCTCTTTCTGCTTTAACTGATAAAGTTCGCTGTCCTGCTCCTTCTGTGTTTCGTTATATTTCCAGAATGTATCCTTTTCTCCTTAACCTTCCCTGCCACCTCTTTTGAGAACCATAGCATTTTTTTCCTTTGTTGTGTTTTGTTGATTTGCTTTACACAAGGGCTTGCTGCCTCTGTGATGGCTGTTTTGATTACCCCCCATTGTTCCTCCACCCCTCCTTCTTCCCTGGTTGCTAGTGCTTTTCTGAGGAACTGTCTCATTTTCCCAAAGTCAGCCCTCCTAAAGTCCAATACTCTTGCTTTTGTATGGCTTGATTGTATGGCTGTCTTTATCGTGAACCACACTGTTTGGTGGTCGCTTGTTTCCAGAACAATCCTCCTCATTCTGTCAAAGTCCCTCCTTTTGAAGTCCATAATCCTAGTGCTGATCTGATTTATCTTTCCCCATCATAACCCTGAACCTTACAGTCCTGTGATCACTATTTCCTAGCCCTTCTCCCACCATTACCTCCTCCACGCTCACCATTAGTGAGAACCATGTCCAACAGGTTCCCCCCCAGTGAACTCCCTCACCAGCTGCTGCATGAACACTCCTTGCAGCACCTCCAGGATCCCCCTGCTCCTAGCTGAGGCTACTGCTGGGATCTCCCAGTCCACATCTGGGAGATTTAGGTCCCCCATCAGCAGAGTCTCTTCCCTTAGAGCCATCTGTGTGACTGCCTGTAAGGTGCTGGATACTGCAGTGTGGGACAAGGATTCATATTAAAGCCCAGGAGCCCAACACAGCAGGTGACTGGGGGACCCAATACATTGCAGATAGAATGAATTCTATTCTCAGGGACAGAGAGTGGACACAGGCCACTGGGATTCAGACTCCCCCAGCTGGCCAACCATGGATTACAATTAGCAACAACTGTGACAACTGTCACTCCCCCACTCTCCCAGCTGAAAAAAGGATGCAGCTGTAGCGATCCAAATTATCAGGGCAGTAGTCAAAGGTGGAGGGGGCAAAGGGATAAAACCATAAAAACAAAATGTAATAACTACATAAGGTGTGCTGTACTTCTGGACATGTGGAACTCACAGCCTTTACACTCCTGTGAAGTGCATTGATCTAGCATTACTTCACACCCTGGGTGGGTTATCGCACTGATAAAATGGCTCACTGTTGCTAAGTAAACAGCCTTTTTTCAGTTTTTCCCACCTGTATTCCCTTAGACTCACCAAGTCTCCTTCAATTGCTGCCAGTGCTTTGCTTCCAGCCCAGAGAGTCATCCTCGACTAGTAATCCCAGCAACCCCAGCCAACCCACAATGTACCAGGTTGTTCCTCTTGGGTCTGCCCCAACCACACTTAATGCTCCATGGCTGTACACCAATCATCTGGTTCCCCAGCAGTCATTCTGGAGCTTCCGAGGACTGGTGGGAGATGGCCTGCTTTAGCTGTGGGTGGCTGGGTTGGATGTCATCTGCCAACTGAGCCTGCTATGTTCTTTTGATCTCCTAAGGAGCTGCTGTGCAGTGATACACAGGACTCAGTTGTGTGCACCTCCAGTCACAGTGTGCTGTCATAAGCCACTACTCCTCAAGTCTGTGCTTCCAGTCAGCTTCATGCCCAGCCACTGCTGGGGGTCAGCATGGCACCCACAGCTGCATCCCTCCCTCCCTCCCCAGAGTAGGAACGTTGTCTCTCGATTGCTCAGTCCTCCTGCCCCAGATGGTCTTCCAACAAACTAGTCTCGTGCCCAAACACAGTTCATCAGATTTGCAAGTGGTATAGTGCTACTGGTGCATCAGCAGGTTGGCCTTAGCAAACAGGCTTCTGGCTATAAAAAGGAGATCTGTAACATGACCGAGCATTAATGTGAAATCAATGCACGGTTATGATATCTTTTATCATCAAAGCAACTTTATTTTTCAAAGCCATTTTATTAATTCCATTTATGACTCAAATGGAATGTTAAAAAGACTTGAAACATGAGGCAGCTCTTTTAACCCTCATGGTTCTCCATGGTAAGATATAATATATAATCATGTAGCCACTTCTGTTTTGGGACCACAGAAATAACCCACAGAAACCTTATAATCGCAGCTGAAATACAGAATAGGCAAAGTAGCAGTAAGGCAGGATTGGGAGTAGTGAACTTTGGCAGGCCTAGGCAAGCCATCACGATCTTCTGAATTCAATACAGACAGCAAAAATCATGTATACTATGTTACACGGAGAGGAAGCAGGGAAGTTATTCTGCCTCTGGCTCTGATCAGGCCCCATCTTGAGTACAGAGTCACCCTCGACTAGTAATCCCAGCAACCCAGCCAACCCACAATGTACCAGGTTGTTCCTCTTTGGGTCTGCCTCCAACCACACTAATGCTCCATGGCTGTACACCCAATCATCTGGTTCCCCAGCAGTCATTCTGGAGCTTCCTTCTGTTGTCCTTCTGCATTGCCCCCCTCAGGGCAGGGACTTCGCATTGCTTTCATGAATATCTGCAGTCTCCCAAGGAAGATGGCTGCACTCCAATGCTGGGTCTCCCAACATAAGCCCGACATTCTTGCCATAGTTGAAACCTGGCTCTCACCTTCGACCCCGGACTCGACTGTCTCCCTCCCTGGCTTTGCCCTCTTTAGAGAGGATCGCGTGGGCAAACGTGGCGGTGGATGCACTGTCTACCTTACAAACTCCCTCCTGGATCATGCTCTACCCGCCCCTAACCTTGGCTATGGAGCACAAGCCATCACATTAAAAATTACCCCTGACCCTGGACGAGGCCTCTCTACCTCACTACCACCCTGCATTCCCACACAGAGCAGCCAAGCTATCCTCTCCTCACCGAGTACCTCACCACCCTGCCATGCAAGGCTGAACAGCTCATCTTAGGTGACCTCAACATCAACTGGCTGGGCCCCAACTCAACACTGACTAAGGACAACTTCTCAGCCCTAGACCTAGCTCAACTTGTGATTCAACCCACCAGAATTAACCCATCAAGTGGGACTAGCTCACTACTTGATGTTGTCTTCTCTAACCGCCCCACACAAAATAAAGGATCTTAAGGTCCTAGCCAACTCCCTCAGTGACCACTCACCCATTCTCTGCTTCTGGTCCTCCCCCACACTCAAACCCACGCACCAAGCCACCCCCCATCGCCGTCTCCGCCCGAGAGGACTAAGAAAACTTAAGCAGCACCATTCCCAGCTTGATTGGTCCCTGATCTCCCTTGCAACAGATATAGATATCACCCTAGCCTTTCTCACCAGTGCCTTTTGTAAGGCCTGCGACGTCTTCACCCCTGTCATCAACACCCACACTAAGAGACGCACTGCTGCCTGGATTTCCCTCCCTCTCCCTGATCCAGCAACTTAAGTAGCGCGATAACCTTTGGAGCATTGTTGTTGAAACAGGCAGGCCAGCAGACAGGCAAGCTTATAATACAGCTCGCAACCAGTGCACCTGGGCCATACGGCAAGCAAAAGCCTACTACTACCAATCCATCTTGACTTCCTCCTGGGGCTCTGCTCAATCCTTCTGGGATAACATGAAGGAGTTAAATGGTACAACCCACACCCCTCCTCCTTCTCAGATGGTCATAAATGGCGCTATTAACACGGATCCCTCCTGTGTTGCCAACTGCCTGAACGCATCCTTTTCTGATCTAAGTGCTATCCTACCGTCCCACTTCTTTGACCCCATCCCAGTAACCAACTACCCAGATATCTCTCATCCCCCTTTTCACTTTAGGACTATCTCCCCACAGGACGCAAAACCGATCCTCCTAAAAGCCCTCTCCTCCCATAACCCGAGCTGCGACCCCCTTGACTCCAGGATGCTCTGCCTAACCCTGGATGTCATGATAGCCCGCTCATGGACCTTATTAACTGCTCCCTGTGCCTCGGCCAATTCCCGAATGCATGGAAGCAGGCTGAAATCACCCCCATATACAAGAATGGAGACCGCACTGTGCCAAGCAATTACAGAATTATGTCCATCCTCCCCCCTCTCTCTAAGGCCCTGGAAAAAATAGTATCCACGCAACTCGCGGACTATCTTTCCACCCACAACATTCTGTGCCCTGAACAACATGGCTTCCGCCCTGGTCACAGCACTACCACAGCTCTGCTGGAGTTCTCCCACTATATACACTCGGCACTAGATGCCAGAGAGCTGGCCGGGGCAGTGTTCATCGACCTGTCCAAGGCCTTCGACACTGTGAGCCACCCGTTACTGCTAGAAACCCCAGTAAACTGGGGTTCTCAACCGTCCACTGACCTGGTTCTCCAGCTACCTCTGTGACAGATCCCAAAGTGTCAAGTTAAATGGTAGCCTGTCTACGGCACTGCCCATATGTTCTGGAGTACCCAAGGCTCCATCCTGGGCTCCACTTTGTTCAGTCTCTTCTTAAACTCCTTCCCAGCTCTTGCTCAGGCAAGCTACTACTATATGCTGACGTGCAGCCCTAGTCCCCTCCCACCCCACCCATTCACACTCCAGAGCTCCCTGCAACTCTCCTTCAACCAGGCTGAAAATGGTTCCTCGACCATCGCCTGGTCTGAACTCAAGAAAACAAAGACCATGATCTTTGCCCACTGACAAAGTAACTCAAAAGTGCTCCTCTTTGCATCCTTCCCAGTACCCTTCACCCCCTTGAACAGGTAGCCACATACAAATACCTGGGCATCACCTCGACTCTGCGTTCTCCTACCATGCCCATATCCAGGCCTTATCCTCTGCCATGAATACCCGGATTGGGCTCCTCTATCGCCACAAGGACTGCCTCCCCAAATTTGCCCTACGACTGGCGATCACTTCCTCCATCCTGTCTTTGGTTGACTATGGACTCCCCACCTATGCTGTTGCTGACCCCACTGCCCTCACAAAAATTCAGACATCTATCAACAAAGCCTGCAGGCTCCTGACTGGTGCCCCAAGTAGAACGCGGACGTGCCAACTCTACTCCACCACTAACATACTCAATTTTGAAGAACGGCTGCAATATCACACCTGCATACTAACCAAAAAGTCTCTACTTGGGCTTTGTCCCCCTGGTGCCACCGCACTGCTTCCTCGGGCCTCCCACTTGGTTGCTACCCGTGGGGCTATCAGTGCCACTTTCGGTGCCTAGAGCCAGGACCTCCCTCGCCCAAAGATCCTTTCATCATAGAGCACCGTCCTGGTAATAACTCCCTCCCTCGCATGTCACTAAGCGCCGCAAAATTGGCCAATTCAAAATCGCCTTCGCAAAACATCTCATTAGCTCATGGAGATGTCACGTGTTCATCTTAGGGCTACTGTGAGTGCCTTCCAGACTTATCAGCTACTGCAGGACTAATATATAACAGTGCTCTGTTTGCCTGCCATCAAACTGTATACCACATTTTGTATCCTGAATGTCCCTCTGGGAACCCAGTAACTTTGTTGTGGGCTCCTAGAAACCCAAATATTTAGATGGCACTTTGATGATTCTGTATTGTATGTTGCATGTATTTCACCTGTACTGTTCTCCACTGTCTTACCTCACATATAGATTGTTCCCCTCCCTGCGACGAGGTGCCTTTGTAAATGAGTCTCTGACTGAAAGGTTGTAAATCCGATATATGTCTTAAATAAATAAAATGTAGTTCTGGGCTCCACAAGACAAAATGACTTTGAGGCAGTTGAGAAGGTATGATGCAGGGCTACCAGAATAATCAGGGGCATAGGGGCAAAAGCTATGAGGAGAGGCAGGGGACCCATAACATGTTCACATAGGAGAAATGGAGGCTGAGAGGGGACATAATCTCAGATTCCAGCTCATTCAATGGTATTGACCAGATAAAACAGAGAGATGTTTGATCTGGTGTCTCCTAAAAAGACATGGAGAATGCCCTGAAGCTCAGAGGTGGTTAATTCATGGGTAACATTAGGAAGTACTGCTTCTTTCAGAGGTTGGTGAATCTATGGAACATCCTACCAGTAGAGGCCATGAATGTGAAGACAGTAGAGATCTTCAAAGTAATCCTGGACAAATTTCTGCTTATCAAGGGAATCACCTTATACCTGGGTAGTGGAGTGGCGAGGGGACCCTTCTAATTTAAAGTTGTATTTTTTATTATTAAAGGTGTATTTAATCTCCCTGGCTTTTAATGGATTTGGTTAACCATCTTGTTTTATTTTAGTGCAGCATACAGTATATTTTGTTTTTAACTGATGTGCCTTTGTTTATATTTCTTTATGGTCTTATGTACAGGTGGAGCCCTGAGCAGTGTATTGACACATGGCACTCAGCCAGTAAATCACTCCCCACCCCCGTTCACCTCTGCACTACCACCTGTGGTCATCCAGGTAGCCAATTCTAATCAGTTGGTGTGTTATTAAACAGAGCGGTCTTTGTTATTTCCTCCTCTGTTGCATATCCCTGTAACACTGTGGATTAACGTTTAGAATGGGCTTCCCAAATTCTACACACACACACACACACACACACACACACACACACACACACACACACACACGGTGAAATTATGCAGTGTGAGATTCCTCTGCAGTAGCTGACTCAGTGCTGTAAACATCCACCTGCTGTGCTACAGCTGAGAAACAGAAAAGCATCTGTGTGTGCCCATGTCCCATGTGGATAGAGGATTTCCACATTCTCATGTGAATGAGACTTGTAAACAGGTTTCCATTCCTTGTTGATGCAGCACTAATGAAGGGAGCACAGGCTCAGTCCCATTGCAGAAAGTATTACTGTATCCTATCGTTCAGCTCTGATGCTTTTTAGTCACATTGTGTTTTAGAGGATTTGGAAGATGATAACCATAACTGAAAATGAATGACTTGCCCATCTTCCCCTTACCTGGTCACCAAGGAATAAAAAAAATTGTTTCTGCTCTGCTGCAGGTTGTGGTCCACTACTCTAGAGGAACTGACAACTTTTTTTGGCAAAAGCACCAGCTAAAACATCAACACACACCATCCTGCTTCTGCCTGCCCTCTACCTAACCTGACCTCCCTAGAGAGGTTCATACCTTCCAGCTGGTGGACTCCCACCTGAGTTCTACCCCTACCTGAATTTGTTTCCTCCCAACAATTACCACACTGTTATTTTCTGACATGCACTGTTCATTTCTTCTGTGTATCATTGCTACCCAAATGTAACTGTTTTTTGGGGGGCATTTTTCCTTGTTATTGCACTTTGAATGTGTACAAGTGCACTCTGTACTGTACCTTGCACTGTCTGATTGCTGCTGTGTATGCTGCTTTATTGTACTGCCTTTTCCCTTTCACCCAGGTCGCACCTGGAAATGGGCTTTGGCTCAGTGTGCCTTTCCCAGTTACCACTTTTCAAATAAATAAATAAAAATATGATTCATAGTTAGCACATGGATTGGTGGATGCTAGGGCAGCACTTGAATCGGTATCAGTATGTCTTTCCTCATATACTGGGCACAGTCAACTGCAGCAACAAATCTGAGTAGGAGTGATCAGCCAGCAGTAAATGGTGAGTTACGAATTAGATAACACTGTGTCTTGTCATCAAGTTGGTTCATAGCCTATCCTGTCAAGTCAGGACTTATATATACCTGTAATGTCTTTAAAACTCTGGATGATCAAGAAACATAAAACATGTCTTTTTTGATGAACATGGATGTGGTATGGTAATGCACTTTGGACCTTATTTTTCCTAAAGAGCCTTTTCTCCCTCAGCCACTCGTAGTGTCACTGGCGCTAGGATCAGTGGGAGCCAGAGACATCAGCCATCAAGTAGATAGTAGGAGGATTTTATTCCATTTTCCTCCCCATTTCTCCCCTCCCCATGGTGTGGGCAGAGCTTCCGATGGCTTTGGATACATGTAGGGATGTCTGTGGAAGTGAACAAGCTCCCCTGGCCCACCACAGGAGCCCCTGCTGTGCCGGGTGTCCAACACCTTCCCTCCTGACTGCAGCACTCTCGACACAGCAACCTGAGTTGGCTCTCAAACCCAGGTCACCTGCACACCAGCATGATGTGCTGTTGCTGGGCAATTGGGGCAGCTTACTTTGGTCCTTTATGGTTTATAGTTGGTCGCCATTTCAATAGGCGATCGAGTTTGATCACAGTGTTGAATCACACTGAATTGCACTTGGAGTTTATATGGAATCATCCAAACTATTCCTCAAGAATTATGTTATGTCTGTCTCCTCTGCATGGGCAGATATGCATCCAGCCATTGATGAGAATCAAACCTGGGATTCTTACTCCCAAAGGCAGCAGCTCTAACAACCAGCTGAACGGAAATTTCCCACCAGCTAGGAGGTTATAGTTCTCCTTTGACGTTATATGTTGCAATCGCAACAGCTGTCACTGGAGGTCTCTTTGCTGTTATAGTAAGTCAGCACTGCAGGACTCTGCTTTCTATAGCTGCTAATGCTAGCTGGCAGTGTATTGTGCAGACTCTTATTTCATAATTAACAAATTCCTCATTAATTACATGGTACTTTGATTTTGTTTAGGTTTCGTTGAGTTTTTGCGACTCTCCTCTGCAGTTAGGACTACTAAAGCTACAAAATGGAGTTGATGACAAGCAGTGCATGTGTATGGCTTAAGACATATACAGTAGCATGGGTATCATCAGGTAATCCAGAGCAAACTGTGTGTCCATGTTAAATAGCAACTTGATACTTAAATGAAAGGTTAAAGCTATAAAACTGTTTTATTTTATTTATTTATTTTATTTATTTATTGAATAGAATCGGAATTACAATCCTTTGAGTCACAGACTCTTTTGCAAAGGCTCCACGTCAGATACAGGGGGTGGTGGGTAAACAAGTACAGGAATAAACATACAAACAAGCATTATTGACATTACAGTACTGAGACACAGTCCAGACATTAAATTAGATAAAACTGGTGACAGACGTAGGCAGCATGCAATAGGTAAGACATAAATCCTATGTGATAAATCCTAGCTACTGTGGGATAAATTCAAAATGTTACATTTATACACATAGTAGATGCATCATCACAGAATTTATATACATAGTAGATATGTCACAATCACTCTGGAATTCATTTAGAATGTTCAGCCTCAGTACCAGTACTAACTATATTCAAATGCAAATAACTTTAAAAGGAAAAAGATAGCATAGTGCTGTGAGTATGACAGTTGTGCAGCACAAATTATCTACAAAATCAGTGGTATTTCATTTACAGATACCTTATAGATTTTTTTATAATTAGCAAAAAGAGCAGAAAATGCAATTTTACGCTCACTTTTTGACAAACATATGCAAAATAAGATAAACAATCAAAAGCAAATGTCCCTGCACTAACAGAAAGCATCTCTATTGCATAAATGAAATATACAATGGTGAACTGTCAGATCAATGACTTATCTACACTCGTGCTATTTGACCTCGGACATCTCATTCGTAGCTTACGCCACTCGTGAGGTTACCCAAGGTCAAACAGCACATGTGTAGATAAATCATTTATCTGGCAGCTCACCATTGGATATCCCTTATATAGTGTAGAGTGGAGCATTGCTCTGTATAGAATTCCATCCCTTCAAAGTGCTGTTGTACCACAGTTCAAAGGTCATTGAATGTGATTGTACCCTTCTGTGGTACAACAACATTCTGAAACCTCTAAAGACTGCACAAGTCAGTTTTTTTTTTCTGAAAGTGAAAGAACCAGGACCTGCACATTTCACATAATGTAATGCACTATGAGAAATACATGATGAGCAACTTCATGCACAACTAGTGTGTTCTGCCACCGCGGGGTTCTGATTTCCATGGACCTGTCGAGCTTTGCTCTTGAGGTCAGAGGGAATCAGAATCCCTCTGTGGTAGAACACACTGGCTGTGTGTATAGTTGCCCATCTAGAATTCTCTATATGGTATATGGTTATCCTGTTTTGTGCATGGATTTTCATTCTAACTAAAAACTATTGTACTACAGTTCAAAGTTCATAGAAAGCTGTTGTACCCTTCTGTGATGCAACCATTTTTTCATTAGAATGGATACTCATACCACCTGCCATTTTTAATTTTATTTTCTCCACACACAAAAATCCAGACCCTCCCTTAATGCATGATCTTCTTTTAGTTTCATCATTTAAAAAAAACAGAAACCTACCTGTAACCAGTGTTGGGTAAGTTACTTTGTGTATTAGTTTCTATTACTTTTGGAAACTTGTTCCAGAAAGCTCTGTGCAGTCACTAGCAAGGATGGAGAAGTACTGGAAAAATAAACACCTTACAGTTACAATTACTTATGTCTTTTATACAAAAGAACTACGTAAATGTAACTGATTACATTTCTTTGACAGTAACTAGTAACTAACCTATTACTTACAAGAAATGTAATCTGTTAATAGTCATTTATTATTTCTGTGTTGTTTTTGTATAAAAATAAATAAATAACTATAATTGTAAGGTGTATTACTTTTTCTAGTACTTCTCTATCCTTGCTAGTGACTGCACAGAGCTTCCTGGAACAAGTTTCCAAATATAATAGAAAGTAATAGAAAAAGTAACTTACCCAACACTGTCTGTAACCCCAGTAGGTTTTCAGCAGCTAAAATAGGATGGGTTTCTGTTTTCTTTAAGTAGTAAAAAAATTAAATTGAAGATTTCTTGGGAACAGAAAAGGCAACTTTAATAATTTTTTTTCAAACTATACACTATACAAAATAACACATGAGCAACTATGCACAACTCTAGTGTGCTTCCATCTTGGGGTTTTGATGATCAGGGACCTCTTAAGCCTCACACT
Source organism: Neoceratodus forsteri (assembly GCA_016271365.2). Classification (NCBI taxonomy): domain Eukaryota; kingdom Metazoa; phylum Chordata; order Ceratodontiformes; family Ceratodontidae; genus Neoceratodus; species Neoceratodus forsteri. Next base: position 861,190,581 of record CM057451.1, on the reverse strand, counting down.
CAAGGTCCATAGAGATCGTACAGTAAAGAAACTGGGGAGGACATCACATGACAAAACTGGACTTACCTGCCTTACCTGCAGGAGGGATATCTAAGTGGCCTAGATGATCTCTATGGTACTGCCATGCAAACGGTTAGAGGGGTCAAGTGAAGGCCCCTATAGTCTTTAATATACAGTATATGATCTCTATGTGGAGGTCCCTTGATGTAATCTCAACCCCTTAATGGAAACAGCCTTGTTGTGCATGGTTGTCCATACATTATTTTCTATGTGTTTATGAAAGTAGTTGTTGAATTCCAGAGTGCTCTTTACATTTTTATTATCTTAGAAAGATTTGGTAGTATGGGGGGCTGAAATATTCACCATGCGATTAAGGTCAAAGATGAAAGAAAATTATGCTGAAAAATACACAGTTGCTAATTTAATAATGTGTAGTAATGCCAAAGTTCAGAAGTTATTGAAAGATATTTTTATTAAATTTAGTTTTAAAACTGTCATGTAAGTTCATGTATCGATACAAAAGTAGTATCAATACACTGTTATCAAGTAACAAATAAAAATATAGCTACTATGTATTTGTTGTGTTTTGGCAGTGCCACAACTAATAAACATGTATCGATAATATACTGAAAAGCAGGTTCAAATCATAGCAACACAAATCGAATAGTATTGGTACATATAAACAGTATCATCCAAATAATTCATAATGGCTGGACTCCAAGATTTCATTTTTAAAATTACATTTCTGGGACAGCCAGATGACACTGAGGGTTGAGGTACCAGACACTACACTCGCGCTCACTGGCAACCCAGGCTTGGGAGCGAGCTTAGGTTGCCAGAGATCAGCAGGGAGGGAGAGGATCGAGCATCCAACAGACAGTTCTCTCCTGGGGAGGGAGAGAAGGTTGTTCCATTCCTTGGTTGCCTCCTGTTAGAGGTCGGGTGGCAGCACTGGAGTTAGGAGGCATGAACATGACACATGGTGCATGCATGCCTCCTTGCAGGCACATCGTGGTAGTGCAAGTGCCCTACCCTGGCATCATTGGGAGTGGGAGCCTAGGAACCTTTTCATCTCTTCTTCCTTTTTGTAAGTCTGTTGCAACAGCACACTTCTGTCCTGTACTATCCTTTTTTGTCATGTAGGATGGCCACCTACATCTATTTTTTTTAATTTTTTTATTCCATATTTCCCTTTCCATCCATGGGTGTGATCCTCCCTGCCAGTGGGGTACACTCAGCACCAGTAAATACATAAACCTGTATAACAACAGGCATATGTTGAAATCCCCTGTGTAAAAATTGCTAAAATGCAGGCTTGTGGGTGCCTGTAAGAAATGGGGAATGTAGGAGTAATGTTTTTTCCTCCTGTGAAAAAAAAATAATGTTATTCCCTTTTGCTCCAAGAGAAACTGGTAAAGTACAGCTTGTTGTCTGAAGCGCTATAAAACTGCAGCAATATGAAATAGTGGGGCGGCTAACATTTTTATGTGTTGCACTTCTGAACGCCCTGTTTTGCAAATGCCACAGTCAGGCATTTGCAAAAGAAACCCCCCCATTTGTGCCTGCATCTTGTGATTAAATGAAAGTAAAACCCTCTAGGGTACAATGTCGGGAGAGAGCCTTTTGTTCCCTTGCCCCAAGCGATCTCCTCCCAGCTTCTGTTTGGCATAGTGTTGCCTAAAGTAAATACACAGAGCAGTTAGTTTGTGAAAGCCACTCTGTGTCATATATTATTTGTGCACTTTTCAGGGAGAAAATCTTGAAAGCTGTAAGCAGCTCCATTCCCTGCTTCTAAATTCTGAATAAAATAAAATAGAGGTTCAGTTATAAATTGGAGGACGTGGTGTTCAGGGCAGGGTCTGTCTATGAAGTTTGCATGTTTGAGTGTTTTACAACCCTACCCATGGAGCCAAATGTCCTCTCAAATAAAGTGTCTACTAATATTTTTATTTTATCCTGAGCAGCTCTAGCAAAGCATTTTCACCCAAAGAGGGCTGCCTATTGTTTTCTCATTTGTTTCCCAGTATCCAGTGATCATAGTGACTAAATATATGCACCCGTCAAAACGACGACTCCATATTCAGCGCTATTGGGAATGGCTACCTGAAAGGGTAGCAACTAGGTGTACCACAACAGTAGAGGAAGGTGACTGGAACCAGGGATTGGCAAGGGGAAGGGGAGGGAAAGGGTTATTGGAGGGACTGCACCTGCTGCTGCTGAGCCAGCTGTGTGGTGTGGTGGTGAGGAGGCTGGCTGCGGCATAGCAGATAAAGGGTTCTGGGCTGGGGACGGGCAGGTGTAAATTTTGCCACTATCTCCGACTCTGGACTTAATTTTTTTTTCACAAATGTGTGCCCCTTCCCCAACATGCACCCCTTGTAGTTAGGAATCCTTAATAAGGGGGGTGTGGGGGCAAAGCCGCCCATGAGGCGGGGCATGGGGGGCACACTCCCCCCACAGAAACACTTTAAATTGCTGTGTGTTGGTTCACCGGTAAGTGTATATGGCTTATTTGCTGACACTCTGAAGATGGGGGTCGATACCTGTCCATTTACAGAAGAAAGGGTTCTGAAAGAACTAATAAAATTGAAGGTGGACAAAGCAATGGGGCTGATGGGATTCACCCAAGAATTCTAAAAGAACTAAGGGTAGAACTAGCGACACTGCTGACTACTCTCTTTAACAAATCATGGGAGGATGGGATGGTACCTGAGGGCTGGAGGAGGGCTGATGCGATTCTTCTTCACAAAAGTGTGAGCAGGACAGAGGCAGGAAACTACAGACCAGTTAGTTTGACCTCAGTGGTAGGGAAAACGATGGAATCACTTCTGAAGGAAAGAATTGTTGAGTACCTAGAGGCCAGTGGGCCACAGGACCCAAGGCAGCATGGATTCACAATGGGAAGGTCATGTCAGATGAATCTAATAGATTTCTTTGACTGGGTGACCAAAGTAGTAGACCAGGGAGGGGCTGTAGACATGGTCTATGTAGATTTAAGCAAGGCATTTGATACAGTCCCACACAAAAGATTAATACACAAGTTAGCCAGCCTTGGAGTGGGTCCCAAGGTGGTAGCCTGGATAAAAAATTGGCTAGACAACAGGACGCAAAGGGTAGAAGTAAATGGAGTCCACAGTGAAGAAAGGAGGGTTACTAGCGGGGTACCACAGGGTTCAGTACTGGGACCAGTCCTTTTTAATGTCTTTATAAGTGACATTGCAGAGGAACTGGAAGGAAAAGTATGTCTCTTTGCAGATGACACAAAGATCTGCAACAGGGTTGATACACAAGATGGAGTGGAAAGGATGAGAAGGGACTTGGCAAGGTTGAAGGAATGGTCAAATGTATGGCAGCTCAGATTCAGTGCAAAGAAGTGCAAGGTAATGCACCTGGGAAACAAAAACCCAGGGGAAGAGTACACAATGGGGGGTGAGATACTGACAACAGTAAAAATGGAAAGGGACCTGGGGCTAATTATATCAGATGACCTAAAGGTGGGCAAGCAAAGTGAGAAGGCAGTAAGGAAGGCTGGGGGAATACTGGGATGCATAGGGAGAGGCATCAATAGTAGAAAACAGGAAGTTGTTATCCCTCTATACAGACAGTTGGTGAGACCCCACCTAGAGTACTGTGTGCAGTTCTGGAGACCCCATTTCCACAAAGACATAGACAGAGTGGAGGCTGTCGAGAGGAGGGCAACCAAAATGGTGCAGGGCCTGCACCAGAAGACATACGAAGAAAGACTAAAGGAGCTTAATATGTATACCCTTGAGGAAAGAAGGGAGAGAGGGGACATGATAGAAACTTTAAAGTACCTCAAGGGAATCAACAAAGTCCAAGAGGGTAGCATCTTTCAGAAAAAGAGATGTGCAAGAACAAGGGGGCACAATTTGAAGATAGAGGGGGGACGGCTCAGAGGTAATGTGAGGAAGTATTTTTTCACAGAGAGGGTTGTGGATCCATGGAACAACCTCCCTGAGGAGGTTGTGGAGTCAAGAACAGTGGAGGAATTCAAGAATGCATGGGACAGACATAAGGCAGTCCTAGTAGGGGGTAGGAGGAAGTAAGCTGTTGGTTAACTAGGATCTGCAGCTTATCTGTTAGGTAGTAAAATGGGCAGACTAGGTGGGCCAAGCAGTCCTTATCTGCCGTCAAATTCTATGTTTCTATGTTTCGGGGCCCCACTATCCATTCAATCAATGTCTGTTCATTAGCCTCTGAGTGGACAGGGCACACCTTAGTGAATCATTTCATGATGTTATAACATCAAAGGAAAAGTCTCCACAGAGCCTAGTGATGTCTTTTGGTGCTGTTTTACATTCAACATGAATAATAATAATAATTAAAAAGAAATGAAAGTGGTACTCTGGATCTAGCTGGGGGGCCCTTGTTAGCAGGGGGCCCCCAGCAACTGCTGGGTTCGCTGGTGCCTAAAACCAGCTATGTTAATATCTTTTTTAAGGTGTGATCTCCGGAACTGGATGCTGTACTCCAGGTGAGGCCTCACCAGTGATTTATAGAGTGTCAAGATGACCTCTCTTTTTCTGCTGGTAATCCCCTTCCTATGCAGCCCAGCATTCTATTTGCTTGTAGTGCCGCTTTCTCACATTGCTTGGACATTTTCAGGTTGTCTGTTATAATTATTCCCAGATCTCTCTCCTGCTTAGTGGATTCTAGTTTTACACCTCCTAGGTAGTACTTCTCTCCTAGGTTACCTCTTCGAAGGTGCATGATCTTGCACTTTTTTGCATTAAAATTGAGTTGCCATGTTTTTACCATATTTCCAGAGTCCTTAGGTCAGCTTTCATCTTTTCCACTCCACTGGGAGTGTCTACCCTATTGCATATCTTCATGTCATCTGTGAACAGACTCACTTTGCCCTCTAGGCCTTCAGATATGTCACCAATAAATGTATTAAAGAGGATCGGACCTAGTACCAACCCCTATGGCATGACACTAGTTGCTTCTCTTTCTTCTGATAGGGAGTGATTTACTAGTACCCTCTGGGTCCTTCCACTAAGGCAGCTCTGTACCCAGTTTACCACTTGTTTCACTTCTCCCATGCTGTCAAGCTTGTTTAGTAGCCTTCTATGTGGGACCAAATCAAAGGCCTTGCTGAAGTCCAGGTATACTATATCCATAGCACCGTCCTGATCCACTATTTTGGTTGCCCAGCTGAAAAAGTTGATTAGATTAGTTTGGCATGATCTTCCCATGGTAAATCCATGCTGTTTTGGGTCTAATTTGCTGTTTTCCTTGAGAAAGGATATAATCCTCTTCTTGAGAAGGGTTTCAATTGTTTTGTCACAACTGAGGTTAGGCTTACCGAACAGTAATTGCTTGCAGTCTCCTTGATCCCATTTTTGTGGAGAGGGATAACCACAGCCTTTTTCCAGTCCTGTGGTACCTCCACAAGTTCAAGTGGCATTCATGACTGCAGGCCACCTGTCCATGGCCCTGCCCTCCAGCACACGAGTGCGCGCAGGTTCGCGCCGGGTGGCCGTGGGTGGAGCAGCGCACCTGGGTGGGCATCTAATGGGATGCCCATCCCAAATCCCTCAGTGGATCCCTTATGTGTGGTGGGGGTGCATTGGCTGTGCTCCCACAGATATCCCACGGTCATGACCGGGCGTGGAGGTGAGAGGTGGGATGTGCCACTAGCAGTGTCATGCCCCCAAACTGACAGGGATGTACGGGTGGGGGGACGATGCCACGTGTGTGTGTGGGGGTAACACAGCCCACTCATGATGCCCGATGGGGCCAGGATTTGGAGCATGGGGAGGCAGAGACAGGCAGGCAGTACTGTATGGGGAGGGCCTGTGGTCCAGGGGCCAGTGTCCCCATGAGTATGTGTGTGTGGGGGGTTGGCATACATGGGGATGGTGGGTGGCACAGCTGGGTGCCGGGGTTGGTGGCTCCAGGTGGCCTGTGGCTATGGATGCTGGGGTCACCTTGGTGTGGGATGGAGGAGTGGGGTGCACTGGGAGCTTATGGCAGAGTTCTTCCTGGTGTAACCCGTGGCCACCTTTGCACACCCACGGCCAGCACTGCACGCCATTGTGTATCACATGTAGTGCTGGCACACCCCCCACCCAGCTCCTGCATGTTACAGTTCACACCGGTGGGGGATCGGGCACATAGGGGCTGCACGCCCACCCTTGGTGCATCCTGCTTGGGGGGCACAATGGGTGTGGAGTGTCTCCATGCCTCACATTTGTGGCACAGAGGCACTTCACACCTTTGAGCATAGGGCTCTATATTTGCAAGGTTTGTTTTGAGATCCTCCTTCATTTTCATGAAATCTGCTCATCTAAAGTCCATGACTTTAGTGTTTTAAGTGCTTAGTTTCCATTTTTGTTTTAACTTGGAACCACACTATGCAGTAATCACTGATCCCTAGGTGACTCCCAACTTCTACCTCGGAGATATTGTCACTGTTTGTGAGTAACAGCCAGGGACAGTTTCCCCACTTGTTGGGTTCTTCACCAGCTGTTTTAAGCCTAATATGCACAGAACCTCCAGAAAGTCTTTGCTTCTGGTTGAACTTGCTGTATGAGAGTCCCAATTTACATCATGTAAATTGAAGTCTCCCACCACTGTCACTTCCCCTTTATCACTCATTTTATGTATGGGTTCTATGATTTCTTTATGCCCCTCCAACCCCGTTGCCAGGGGTCTGTAAAATACTCCTACTCAAGTTACTGCTCTGTTACCAGCTTCTAGGGTAACGCTAAGTGACTCAGCTTCCGTATTGTCTTTTTGGGTTATAGCAGCTTTAATTCCCTCCCTTACATACACAGCCCCCACCCCCCCACCTACTCACCTTTTCTTCCAGTTCTGTCCTTCCAGAAAAGACAGTATCCCGGAATAGTTGCTTCCCAGTTATGGCTATCACTGAACCAGGTCTCGGTGATGGCAACTCAGTCCAGATCTGCTTCAGCAATGATAGCAGTGAGGTCAGCTATTTTGTTAGCAAGACTGCGTTGTGTTTGTGAACATGGCTTTCCAATCTTGGCTTCCCCCTTTGTTGGTGCCATGTCCCATGCTTGATACTTTTCTTGTATTGCCCTCTGATCCCTTTCCTAGTTGGTGTTTTCAAAATTAATTTCTTTGAAATTAATTTCTTTGAAATGTGATTACTTTGGAATCATTAGAACTAGAGACTTGATTTTTTTTTCCCTTACATACATTTTTCACTCCTGCATCTGGCTGGTGGCTGTTCAGCTCAGTCCCCACCCTCCCAAGCCAGCATCCGTGCCTCCCTCCATGCTCACATACATGGCAAGGGTCTCGCCACAAATTCCTTCTTGTGGCAGCACCAGAGAAGGGAGGCCTGTCCTCCTCCTCCAAGTGAATAATCCAAGGCGAACCTGGTTGTGAGCTGAGTGATGGTGCAAGCTTGGGGACAGGTGGGCTGGGCTTCCCTAAGCCTCACAGTGTTCCTTTTTTTTTTTTCTCCTTGCTTAACTGCAGCATGTCAGGCTCATGCGTGAGGATGCTCTCATCCAACATTCCCCAAAGTGCCTCCCTGTATTGCTGCCTGTGCACTGCTCTGCCAACAAGCCTCAATCTGGTGGCAGTCTAGGCTAAATAAACATGCCTCCCCACCCCAGGAGAGGAGAGCTGTCCCTCAGATGCTTGATCTTCTCCGATCTGGCTGACCCCAATGACCAGTGTCCATTCCCAAACCTGGGTTGTCAGTGTAGCAGGAGGTAAGGCATTAGTGCCATTGCCTTCTGTGCCACTGGACCAGCGAGACTTGATTTTTTTTTTAAAAGAGAGTTTGGAGTCAGCTAAGTAGCTATATCGATACTATATTACTATAGCAATCATATATTGATATAAAAACCATAAAATATTTCATATCAATATAAAAAAAAAATGGTTCACTAAATTTTTAAAGTCCTGTCGTTTTTAACAACATATTGTATCGACATGTATAGACATGTAGCAACACAAAACTGTATCATTAGGATCTATACATGTTAATTGGACTCCCAACTTTCATTAAAAAAACAACTTACATTTCTATGATTAACAGTTCAGATGTCACATTTTTCATAATATAATTTCAAATATCTTAAAATACATTAGAATTTTTTTGTTTAAATTGTCAGAAGATATTAGTGGTTGTTCTGTCTAAGAATAAACACATTCTTTTCTAGTTCAATAGCATGTAAATCATGAGCAAGGCCACTGTTTTTTGTTTCTTACCCAAAAACCTGGTAATATTCTAGAATCTGCATTGTGTTCTCCTGGTAAATACAAAGAATTTCATGGAATTTGGTACTTATGCTAGATCAGTGAATCTACACAATGTGCATTTTTCCTTTAAATTGCTTCCTATACTACTTTAATTTGGCTTTATTTACTCTGCTGCATATTAAGCCTTCCTTCATTCTAGTCTTCATACACATTTTAAGATTAAGAGTGTTATCCTAGTAAAATGAAGAAATTAGACTAGCAATCAACAGTGTGATACTGTAATTTCAAATTGTAAAAAATAATTTCATTACTTCAATCAACATAAGTCCGTGACCTTTTTCTCCATTTACCCCTGTCCTGCTCCTATTGACTTCTCTGCCTTGGAGCTTACATTCAATAACTATCCTGTTTTGTGTGTGTGTGTGCGTGCGTGGGGGGGGGTGCTAGGGTTTTCCTTCTCATTTTCAGTGCCTCCCCTTTGACTAGTTTAAATGTTTGCCAATGAAGCATTTAAACCTATCACCTGGGATCCTGGTTGCCCTCCTGGAGAGATGCAGACCATCGTGCTAGTATAAGTCTGTATCCCTCTAGGTGGAACCCCAGTTCCCAATGAAGTCAAAACCCTGAGCTCAGCACTAGCTTTTCCACCATTCATTGAATCCCATGGTGCGGAGTGCCCTAACCTCACCCATGCCATAGACAGGCAGCACCTCCGAGAAGGTTGCCATGTGTGCTATTTGTCTAAGGCCCCTGTCCAACTCCACAAACTCCTTCTGCACTGCTCTGATCCCATTCCCAGACAGGTCATTTGTCTCTAGGTGGACAATGACATCCAGCTTCCTCTCCTGTGCTGCTGCTCCCACGATCCTGAGGATTTACTTCCTGACCCTCCCTGCCATAGCGTTGGGCAGGCATCTTACCTCCCTCTCCCCTCCCTCGCCAAGTCCTGCTCGCCTAATGACTGAGTCCCCCACCAGGAGTTGTTTTTTTCCCCTGTGGGGTCCCGTACCACCCTCCTGTGGGTCTGCTTTTTGGAGGTTCCCAGCATCCTCCTGGTCTCCACTGTGGTGCCTCCATAGAGGAACCATACTCTGTCAGAACAGTGTATGAATTTTGGAGAGGACAGCTGGAGTGGATGTGCCTCTGCTCCACCACCCTCACCCTCCCTGAGCCCACTGTGGTCCAACCACTCCTTTGTCTTGGCAAACTTTGAGGCAGCGGTAGCAGTCCGGTGGTCCCTGGGTGGGGAGGAGGTTCCTGAATCCTTGCCAGGTCATCCTGGAACAGGCAGCCTTCTCCCTCAGACCACAGAGGTGCCAGCAAATATGGCAGCATCACAGTCTCCAGAATGTCTTCGGAAGATTGCGCCCACAGCCATTGCATTGTACCACCCCCAGGTCTCTCCCTTCCTGTTTTTATTTATTTATTATTAGTGTGTGCAAGCCATGTGCGTGTGTATACACCTTGCACACCTTCCTTTATTCTGGGTCTTTATACACATTCCAAGATTAATAGCAGAATCCTGATAAAATGCAGAAATTAGACTAGCAATCAACAGTGTGATACTGAAATTTCAAATTGTAAAAAAATAATTTCAGTACTTCAATCACCATAAATCTGTGGCCTTGATCATAAGCTGGTCCAGAGCATGTTGCATGAATAAATTACATAGTTCTGGGTGAACTTATTAATATTTGTTTATTTATTTATTTATTGATGTATTTATTTCAAAAGTTTTACCAGGAAGACATACTGAGCTGGTAGCGTTCGTTTCTTGATATATCCTAGGAGAGAGGTATACAATACAATAAAGTGCAAGAGTAAACAAAAATACAGTAAGGTGTGAGAGTCATTAAAATACATTTCAGTTGTATAGCCACAATATTCAGGCAGGTAGAACACTGCAACTAGAGGTGTGCGAAGTTAGAAAAACTTCGCTTTATGGAGAAATTTGCGAATTCTCCTTAATTCGCAAATGTAATCCACAGTGTGAAGTTCTAATTCGCATCACAGTTAAAATTTCGCAAATGGTGGATTTCATAAATATGCCTGTGAACTGGAGCCCATAGGCAAAGTTTGAAATGTTCCATGAGCTTGGAGGTCACAAGGAACTGCAGTGAGCTGCATTGCAATGCATAGACTGAATTCGGTGCAGGCTTATGAAGAGAAAGTTGGTGTTAAGTCTGCTCTGAATCTCTGTGCCCAAATACTTGTCAGAAGTGTTTGGAATGCATAGTTCTTTGAACAAAATCACTCCTACAAGTGCCTAGTTTGCCTTGTGTCTCTAGATAAGCAATTATTTTTGGTATTTCTTTTTCTGATTTATTTTAAACAGTGTTACATTTTGCATAGTGAAGCAATGCTGTGGTGGAGGGAAGCTGTGTTACCTAGCTAGCAGCAAGTGAGTCAACTCTGTCTGTTTGTGCAGCACTAGTGCAGTTTTCCTCAATGTTTCTATTCCTCAAAAATTTGCTTCGTGGAGAAATTCACAAATTCTCCTTAATTCGCAAATTTAATCCACAATGCAAAGTTCTAATCTGCATCACTGTTAAAACTTCATGGATGGCAGATTTGATAACTTCACCTATGGGGACCATAGCTGAAATTTACATTGTTCCATGGGATTGGAGATCACATGGTACTCCAATGAGTTGCATTGCCATGCATAGGCTGAATTCAGTGCAGTCTTACGAATAGAGCGAGAGTTGGTGTTAAGTCTGCTCTGAATATCTGTGCCCAAAAAACTTTGAAAAGTGCTTAAGACATGCAGGGCCAGATATTCAAAACTTTGCCCCGGGGCTAAATTAGCACTGCCCGGCAGGCAAACTTAGCCCGGAGCACAAAACAAGCCATATTCAAAAGGAATAGCCCGGGGCAAACAGCTTCTGAATATAGCATGGGAATGTGGCCGGGCAAACTGGGCTGGGAGGTGCAGGGCAAACTTAGCCCTGGAATAAGACTTGAGCTCTGAATGTAGCAGGCAAAAGTGCAAACCACAGCAGCAACAGGGAACTACAGACCAGTCAGCCTCACCTCGGTAGTGGGGAAGATCATGGAAGCACTACTGAAGGAGAGATGGGTGGAACATCTGGTTGTCAATGGACTACAGGACCCAAGGCAGCATAGTTTCACCAGGGGAGGTCATGTCAGACCAACCTCATTGAATTTTGACTGGGTGACTAGGGAGGTGGATCAGGGAGGGCAGTGGACATGGCCTATCTGGACTTCAGCAAGGCCTTTGAAACTGTGCCACATAGAAGACTATTACACAAACTGGGGAATATGGGTGTGGGCAGGACAGTAGTGTGGTGGGTAGGTAACTGGCTGGGTGGCAGGACACAGAGGGTGGTGATAAATGGCTGTCACTCCACAGAGGAAGAGTGACCAGTGGGACCACAGGGATCAGTGCTGGGACCGGTCCTATTCAAAATCTTCATCAGTGACATGGCGCAGGACCTAGAAGGCAGAATTTCACTGTTCGCTGATGACACAAAGCTCTGTAACAGAGTAGACACACCAGAGGGTGTAGACAGAATGAGAAGCGACCTGCAGAAACTTGAAGAATGGTCAGGGGTTTGGCAGTTGAAATTCAATGCAAAGAAGTGCAAGATAATGCATATGGGGCACAAAAACCCTGGCACAATATATCAGTTGGGGGTGAGGATATAGCATGCACCAAGCAGGAAAGGGATCTTGGGGTTATCATCTCTGATGACCTCAAGGTAGGGAAACAGTGTGACAAGGCAGCAGGTAAAGCAAATAGGATGCTGGGATGTATAGGCAGGGCATTACCAGCAGGAAAAGAGGAGGTCATAATTCCCTATACAAGACACTAGTGAGGCCCCACCTGGAGTACAGTGTACAGTTCTGGAGACCATACCTACCTAAGGACATAGACAGGGTAGAGAAGGTTCAGAGGAGGGCAACAAAGATGGTGCATGGATTGCATCACAAGTCCTATGAAGACAGGTTGAAGGAACTGAACATGTACTCCCTGGAGGAGAGGAGGGAGAGGGATATGATAGAGACATACAAGTATCTTACAGGGAGGAACAGGGTGCAGGAAAACACTATTTTAAGCAAAAGATGTTCCAGGACTAGAGGGCATGGGATGAAGTTGGAGGAGGACGATTCAGAGGAAACATGAGAAGAATTTCTTCACAGAGCGGGTGGTGGACAAGTGGAACACCCTGCCAGAGGAAGTGGTGGGGGCTGAAACAATCACGGATTTAAGAATGCATGGGATAGACATAAAGGAATTCTGGAGGTCAGGGGTAAGGTGCAACAGACTTCTAGGAAAACAGAGCTGAACTTACAAGCTCAAATGGGCAGACTGAGTGGGCCATAGGCCCTTATCTGCCGGCCACTGTCTATGTATCATGTAACACAGTGCACAGCGGCAGTGAAGGTAGGTAGAGATGAACTATGTGGCCAATGTTGTGTGCAGCAAATCGTGGACAGCGATAGAGCTGCAGGCAGCGAAGCGGTAATGTGAAAGTACAGTGTGTAAAACTGTAAAATATTCCCGAACTGTTAGCGCTTGAGCGCTAACTACGTTCTTATGCCGGTTTAGTGCATGGCTAGAACCGTTAGCCCGAACAAACACATTTGCCCGGCGCTAAACTTTGTCATATTCAAAAGTTACATGCAAATGAGCCTACTTATGTAGTCTGTGGGCAAACATCCAGATTAGCATCTCATTATGCCCTGATTTGCATGCAGTTTGCACTGGGCTAACTGTTTAGCCCTGCGCTAAACCCGCGCAAACGTGTTAGCGCTGCGCAAACAGTTTGGGGAATATTATACAGTTTTGAACACTACTTCCACATGCGCTGCTGCATGCAGCTGTACTGGGACAACACAGCATAGGCACAGATGGTGGTGGTGCTGCATGCAACTGTCACACTGTAGGTCATGCTACGGTGCACAGCAGACACTGCAGTAGCAAGGGGGCCAGTAGTGTGTGGACACAGCAATGCCTATGGTGTGTAGGCAGTGATGATGACTGCACTATACACAGTGAGAGACCAACCTGCAGGTGTTTGCTGACAGTGGGCACTACTGTTACGCTGTTATGTGACCCACAGATGCTGCACCTGTGGCATGGGATGCTCACAGTGACATGTACAATTCTGGCTTTGTGTGCTGTGGCAGTTGTACAGCTGTGCAGTATGTGGCTGGGGGGGGCATATATTATCCGAAAGGCACACTGATGTTGGGGTATTCCCAATACTGGCCCATGTGCACTGCATGATGTGTCCCAGCCTTGTGGCCACACCTGGTCTGTAGCACAGTCTCGCCACTCATACACGCTCCCCTCAACATCCTCCATGCCCACAGTGCTGCATGTGTGTGCTGGCATCTGTTAGTGTCCACAGAAGTGTGGTCCACAGGTGTGTGCTGTATGGCCACACTGCCATGCTGTCCATTGATGGCAGGGTCACCACTTACTGCCTGGGATGACTGGGACTGGTGGCAGATGATGGCATCATTGTGATGGCATCAGTTAGCAGCATACTTCCTCTATGTTTGGCTTTATCTATGTGTCATATTTATTTGTCAGGGTTGCGCAAAACCTGCGCTAAACCTGCGCAAACACCGTGCAAAGCCATAGTGTCATGCAAAAATGATTGCCCAGGGTTAAGACAAGCTTTTCCTGGGCGGTAATGTGCACTGCGCTAAGTGTCGCTAAGTCGCGCAAAACCATTTAGCGCAGCGCTAGTCACTGAATATAGCATTGTGTCTGTATTCATGTCAGTTTACCCCTTGCATACATTATAATTTTGCCCGGCGCTAATGCAGTTTTCCCGCGCTATTTGGCCTTTTGAATATAAAGCAGACCCGCGCTAATCGCGCGCTAAACCTGCGCAAACGTTTTTGTGCCCGGCACAAAGTTTTGAATATCTGGCCTTCAGTCTTTTGAACAAAATCACTCCTCAACGTGTCTAGTGTGCCTTGTGCCTCTAGATGAGCAATTACGTTTGGTGTTTTTCTGATTTATTTATTTTAAAGTAGTTGTTTTGTTTTGTGCAGTGAAGCAGAAGTGAGCTGAGTTAGTTTGCTAGCAGCAAGTAAGGCAACCATATCTGAGCAGCACTAGTAGTATTTTCCTCAATGGTTTGTCTTTATTTTGTCTGTTTACTATGATTTGTAATGTTAGTCCTGTAGAACAGTTTGATGTGTTTTACTGAATTATTTTTGTCAATGTGGTTTGACTATATTGATTTCAGTTATTTTGTTAAGGTTATTGAAGTTACAGTTTTACTATAAAAGTGACAGTAACATTGTCATTGAGGCATAGGTCAGGAAGCATAGGAAAACCAGGAGCCGTTATAAAATTCACACATAACATTTTATTATTCTCAATAACAACAGAATAAAAAAAATGTGCAGACTTTTTTTTAACATAGACAGTTCAAACAGAATAAAGTCCTTCCTCTGAGGGTATCTCTAATTCTAAATTTCAGTCTCTCTCTAATAAAAAAAATTGCTGTTTTTATAAGAAGTCTTTGCCTGGCAGTTAACTTTTGCATCCTGATTTCCATAAGAGACATCCTGTTTTCACAAAAAATGCATCAAAGTTCTTGTCAGTTTCTTTCCTGCAGGTGAACAGACTAGAACACAGTGTCCCAAAACTAGTCCCCTGTTGACAACTCTGCAAAAGAGTTTGCGGAGGTCAAACTGCATCTCAAAGTTATCCCTCTGGGTTCCAAATAGCTTTTTGCAATCATTTCCACAATATAACTATACACATTTTCAAACCAAGGGATCCCAGTTTGACACAAAGATTCACATATATTTTATAAACACAGATACACAAGAGGGAAGAAAAGATAGAAACAGTAGGAAACAGCAAGTGAAGGCAGGAAGATAGCAGGAGACAGAAAATAGTGAGTCATCAGAATGATCAGTTCCTAGGTCTCTCAAAAAAATTTGATTCTGCAATCAGACAGACAAGAGATAGGAAAGGAAAGAATAGAACAGATTCTTGCATTTAACTCTTTCTGCATAACAAATGGGACAGGGTATTATTCAACCCTGTCACATACACCCCTCTTTAAAAGGGAATCTGTTTTAAAAAAACAGGTTTCCAAAATCTTCTTTTAATTCTCTTTTAAAATTACCTTATAACTCTTATAGTTCTGCACATATACAGTCTCAATTTTTCATAACAACCAGCACAGTGAACAGTTAAGTTTAAACACATACATTTTTCTTTTCAACCTTCAGAATTTTCAGTTCCTGAGCCATATCTTGAAAGAAAATCAGCATTGACATTCTCTTTTCCAGATTTGTGCATCACTTTGAATTTAAATGATTGTACTGCCAGGTACCACCTTGTGATTCTGGAATTTTTATGCTTTATTTAATTAAGCCAACAGAGAGAATTATGATCAGTTATAAGTACAAAGTCAGCTCCTGGCACATAAAACATAAGGGACTCCATGGCCCACTTTGCTGCAAGGCATTTCTTTTCAATGGTAGAGTACCTTTTCTCTCTGTCGTGCAATTTTCTACTGTTATATAGAATGGGATGCTCCTTCCAATCTATATTCTGATTCAAAGCTACACTTATGCCTACCTCTGATGCATCTGTCTGTAACAAAAATTGTTTCTCTAAGTCTGGGCTTTTTAAAGCAGGGGCTGAAGATAATGCAGCCTTGATGGCCTGAAAAGCTTCATCAAACTCTGGGGACCATTTTGCATTATTCAGTTACAGTTTCTTCATGAGTTCAGTAAGGGGGTAGATAATTGGGCAAATTTGAGAATGAATATCAGATAGTAACCAGCCAACCCTAAAAATGATCTGACATGTTCCTTTGTTTTAGGGACAGGACTGTTAGCTATAGCTTCTATCTTAGAAATCTCTGGCTTTACTTCTCCATTTCCCAAAACATAGTGCAAATATCTGGCTTCCTGCATGCCCAATGCACATTTGGCAGGATTCATGGTCAGACCTGCCTTTTTGATAGATTGGATAACTGCTCGTAAGTGTTCCAGGTGACATTTCCAGTCTGGACTATACACCACAACATCATTCAGGTAAGCAGCACAATAACCAGTGTGAGTAGTTAAAATTACATCCATGTACCACTGAAATGTAACAGGTGCACCATGTAAATCAAATGGCATGGTGGTGAACTGACTGAATACAATATGAGTAGCAAATGTTGTTTTGTCGCTGGATTCTTTAACTAGGGAAATTTGCCAGTAACCCATGCTGAGATCAAGGGTGCTGATGTACTTGGCGCTTCCCAGTCTGTCCACCAAATCATCTATCCTGGTCATAAAATAAATGTCGAATTCGGACACTTGATTAAGTTTCCAAAAATCAAGTCAGATTCTTACACCCCCTTTCATTAAGTTTCCTAAAATCATGGCAGATTCTTACACCCCCTTCTTTTTTATTTACAGTCACCATTGGTGATGACCAAGCACTTGTTGACTCCTCTATGATACCCAGCTCTTTCATGTTTTGTATTTCCTTAAACACATCTGCTCTTAACTATTCTGGTGATCTGTATGTCTTCTGTCTAATAGGTCGAGCGTTCCCTGTCACTATTACATGCTCAACCCCTTTTGCTCAGCCTGGCACTGAGGAAAAGTATCGTTAAATGTCTTTACAAAGTTATGAATGTCTGCCATTTGTTCAGAGGTTAAGAAATATTCACTTTTACAGCATTAGCAGTTACAGTTTATTCCAGTCTGTCATAAGCTATATCAATATCTTCTGTAGAAGTTTCTGGTAAAATTAACAAAGCAGCCTTTGATGTTTTTCAACTCATTCTTTCAGGAAGTTAGCATGGTATATCTTGGAGGATTTTCCTTTCAGTGGTCTCAATGTCATAGATAACTGTGCCAGTCGGTCTCAGCACTTTATAAGGCCCTTGCCACTTCATTAACAGTTTATTTTCTGTAGTGGGTAACAGTAGCAAGACATTTCCACCTGGCTCAAAAACTTTTTCTTTTACTCCATGGTCATAATACACCTTCTGCTGGTTTTGGGACTCTTCCTGATTACTGTGGGTAATTTTAACATATTACATAGAAACAAACATAGACTTTGACAGCAGATAAGGGCTGCTTAGCCCACCTAGTCTGCCCATTCCCCTACCTATTGGATAAGCTGCAGATCATAGTTAACCAACAGCCTACTTCTTCCTACCCCCCTCTAGAATTGCCTTATGTCTGTCCCATGCATTCTTGAATTTCCCCACTGTTTTTGACCCCATGACTCCTCTGGAAAGCTGCTCCATGCATTCACAACCCTCTCCCTGAAGCAATACTCCCTCATGTTGCCCATGAGCCATTCCCCTCCTCTATCTTCAAATTGTGCCCCCTTGCTCTTGTACATCTCTTTTTCTGAAAGATGCTACACTTTTCAACTTTGTTGATTTCCTCGAGGTACTTGAATGTTTCTATCATGTCCCCCCCCCTTTCCTCGAGGGATACATATTAAGCTCCTTCAGTCTGTCGTAATATGATTTCTGGTGCAGACCCTGCACCATTTTAGTTGTCCTCCTCTGACTGCCTCCATTCTGTCTATGTCCTTGTGGAGATGGGGTCTCCAGAACTGCACACAATACTCCAGATGGGGTCTCACCAACTGTCTGTACAGACGGATAACAACTTCCTGTTTTCTAGTGTGATACCTCTCCTATGCATCCAGTACTACCCCAGCCCTCCTTACTGCCTTCTCACATTGTGACTACCTTAAGGTCTCTAATATGACTACCCCAGGTCCTTTCCATTTTTGCTGTTGTTAGTACCTCCCCCCACTATGTTTGTTTCCCAGGTGCATTACTTTACAATTCTTTGCATTTAATCTAAGCTGCCATTCTCTTGACCATTCCTTCAACCTTGCCAAGTCCCTTCTTATCCTTTCCACCCCCCTTTGTGTATCAACCCTGTTGCAGATCTTTGTGTCATCTGCAAAGAGACATACTTTCCTTCCAGTCCCTCCGCAGTGTCACCTAGAAAGACATTAAAGAGGACCGGTCCCAGTACTGAACTCTGCAGTACCCCGCTAGTAACACCCCCTTCTTCAGAGTGGACTCTGTTTACTATTACTCTCTGCGTCCTGTTGTCCAGCCAATTTTTACCTAGGTTACCACCCTGGCACCCACTCCCAGGCTGTCTAACTTGTTTACTAATCTTTTGTATGGGACTGTGTCAAATGCCTTATTTATTTTGTTTTTTGTTGACCAGGTAAGTGTACTAGACAAATCTTGCCTATTTTCAGGCACAACCTGGGAGAGGGAGATACAGATGAATGCCAACTGACCTTGAACCAGATTAAGCTGTCAGTGGTATTTTTTTTAGTGAATGAGGGAAATTTTGGCCAGGACACCAGGGAAATTCCCCTACTCTTGGCCAGTAGGGGGACTTGCTGTCGACTGACCACAGGATCAGTTGGTGGCCTGCTCTGCTGGAGGATGGATGGTGAGGAGCTACTGGAGCAGCCGAGGGCTGCAAGTGAAACAATGAGTATGGCTGTACAAGAGGACATCACCCTGAAGAACACTGAAACGGAAGATGTGGAGTTACTTGATTCTCTGGATAATTTAACGGATGCAGAAATGGTGAGCAGTAGCTTGGCTACAGTACAACGTTTACAGGTGAGAATTTACAATTAAAATGGAGCATTACGTAGAGAACAGAGGACTGTAGGAGCAATTGCAAGGTCAAATAATGTGGAATCTATGAAGCTTACCAAGTTAGAAGACGTTTGAACGCTGTAGCAGATGTAACCCTCCCTGATCAAAGAGAATCTCTACTGGTCTGCCGTGCTTACAGTACAATGGAACATGAGGTTAACAGAAAAAAAATACAAGCTGTGGCTGGCAGTTCTTTGGGAGTAAAATCCTGTGCAGAGAACCAGCAGAGAGAACAGCACACAAGAAAAATGCAGCTTCTGATTACAAGTTGCATGACAACATCCAGGAGGAAAGAAGTGAGACAGGAGACGGTTTCAGTGGCGCATAGAACAGTCCGCAAAGAAATCATCCGGATTTACTTTTCAGCTACTACTGGGGCTGCGAGTGAGAGTACTACACCACTGAAACATTGTATTTTTCAAACTGATCCCGGGACACAGGTTGGAGTGTCGGAGTTTTCTTTTTCAAAACGACAACTGGATAAGGTAGGAGAGGAGGGAAAGGAGAAAAGAATGGCCTTGACATTTGCAAAAAGACATTTAGTATTACCTATTGCTGGGATAGGTGAGAAGTTACCAGGAAAAGAGCAGTGTGGGGGAAAGGAAGTTCAAACTAACGCTGAGACTGAGCCTCTCAATGATGAGAACTGGTCCCCACAGAGAGCTCTTAGTGAGGCTGGTTGGACTTTGGACAGTGGGGCTTGAAGCCCACTCTGATTGGGACCCAAAATTAAACTTCTCCCAGAATGAACCAGCATGGAGACCCAAGCTACAAGACATTACTGTTTTAAGTGGGGTTAAAGAGGTGGTGGGTGGAAATGAGGAGACTATTCCTTTTGTAGTTTCATCTCCTGAACGGCAGGACGAAGCTGCGCCTGTCGCCGAGTTACAGGTAGAGGCACAGGACCAGAGGGAGGAAAGGGGGAAGAAACCATTGATGTCAGAATTGTTTTCAAAAATTAAGCAGGATGCTGCACCTCTCAGAAATGCGGTGCGTCTTACGTTACAAAGGAGGTTTAGAGGTTAGACCTGATAGACAATATGTTGGTAAATGTTTATTGAAAGATTCTTTGCACTTCTCTCCTAGGGAAGTGTTTGCATTTATTAATATTTCTGGGAAGACAATTTTGATGTTAGTTTTCGTTCAGCATATGCTCTTGACCTTTTTGGGAAGATATACTCAGGTTAAGTTTTCCCCTTTGGACACCTTTTAGTGATACCGTTAACAAAACCTTTAATAAAGTATGCAACTGTTATGTTTAGGAACGAAGGGGTTCATATTGATGATATTACTTATTGGTTAGGCCAAAATGCGAGATTTTAAGTTCCCAGAAGCAATTCTGGATGCAGAACAATTTTGGACAGGGGGCTGGCGGTTTAAAATTAAACTACGACAAACAGCTGCAGGAATTGAGCATATCCGAATTCCTTTATGTTGGGTAGGGACAGAGGTATGTTTTATGCTGGGCAGCCTCGGGCTTGTTATAAATGTGGTGCTAAAACTCATTTATCAAGTTCCTGTGACAAACCAAGATGTGATAACTGTGGAGAAGTAGGACATATTACTTTTCAATGTGCTAACGTCACAAAATGTGATCTCTGTGATGAGACAGGACATGTGTTTGCAGAATGTACATGGGCAGCCAAAAATAAAGAGTGTTGTGAGTAATCCAGACCTATTAATACAAAAAGCCCAGGATTTGATAATAGGGAAGGTCATGTGGGTCACGAGCAGCCAGTTGGAAAAGTACCTTCTGTTATTGAAGTGAGGAGATATGGTAGAGGTGGAAGATTTAGTAGTTCTTGACAAGGAGTCTTGGAACCTACTGGGGTAGGAATTTTGCCTGAACAAGAGAAACAACCAAAGGAGTCTTTTAGGGCACCTGTGGTGTCTGCAGTTCGAAGGTCTTCCAGAAATATTAAGGGCCTTCCACAGCAGTCTGCTATGAGTGTAGAAATAAGTAATTCTTTTGCCTTGCTATCAAGTCCGTGGGGAATCGGATATGGATTGCCCAGATAATGATTCGCAGCAGGCGTTGGATAGACCACCGTCCCCATTAAGGATTCAGGAGGATTATAAGGGGAAAAGAAGAAAGCGGCGGAAGAAAGATAGGTGATGGGCTGGAATTGACTGTACCTGATGCACTTTAGGTTGGGTTCGTGAATGTTCATAGTATAGTGAATTATAAGAGCGACAGATAGTTTATGACTTTGTTCATGCTAATCAGATTGATGTCTGTTTATTACAAGAAACATGGATGTATACTATGGAACAAACCAGGTGTTTTCAACAGGAATGGTGCTGGGGCCTTGTATTGGTCCTTTGGCCAGCAGTCGGCAGATGGCATAGGGTTTCTGTTTCACTCGTATGACTTCTCTTTAATTAAATTGATGGATCTAATACCGGGACGGTTAATGATTTTAGATGGTTTGTGGAAATCAAGATTGTGCCGGTTTATTAATGTCTATGGGTCACAGCTCAAGGCAGAAAGGGTGGCGCTCTATAATATGATACAACCTTATTTACTGACCTCCTTTGAGGTGTTTTTGTGTGGGGATTTTAACTGTGCATTAATAAATGCTGGTGATTCTATGGTGGGAGTAGGTAGGAAAATTTACTGTGATTCCAGGGCTTTATACAAACTGGTACACTCAGTGGGTTTAATAAATGGGAGTAGTAAACAAAGCTCAGGGCCTAAATTTACTTATAAAAGGAACCGGTTTACTTCTACGATAGATTATATTTTTTTATCTGACAAAATTCCCTTTACATTTGAAACATGTCCTGTCGCATTTTCTGACCATCTCTTGTTGCTCTGTACCGTTTCTCCTCATGCCAGACTGATAGGTAAGGGGCGAGATGGAAGTTGAATCCTCTATTATTAAACTCTCGGGAGGTAGGGATAGAGTTCAAGCATTGCTGATGGCAAGGCTTTCAGTAGCCTTTTATATGACTCAGTGGGTGAGGTGGAAGATTCTAAGGACGACCTTTGTCACCTATTAAAACAACAAGGGAAGGTTAAAGCAAACAATGATTTTCTCCAATATTTGAAATTAAGACAACAATTATATTATTTATTTTCAGTAGCCAATACTTCTACTTTGGATTATAGTTCTAGATTAGATCAATAAAGATCAACTCCTAGAGGTTCAGTACAATAGGGCTCGGACCCTTACTGCTCTTCTACAATATGGGGTGAAGAAAAAGCCGGAGGTGATCCATATGAGGCCTTTAAAGTTTATACACAATCTACTACCTTAATGCCCTATGGAATAAGGTGGGAAAATTGGTACAGGATCAGAAGTCACTACAACATATTATTAAACAATTTTTTCTGGATTATGAGCCAGTAAGGGCCCAGAATGATCAGGACATTTGGGACTTTCTAAACCGGATTGAGGTACCCAGACATGTATTTGATACATTAATATTGATACAGCCTATCACTACACAGGAAATAATTACGGCTATTAAAAATCAAAATAAGGAATTGATGGTCTGACAACAGATTTATATAAAGCCTTTCCAGTGGAATTTGCAAATTGTTTAGTGTTAGTTTTTAATGCTTTTATGGGACAATCAGATTTTCCAAGTTGGTTTGCCGAAGGGCTGTTGATTTTTTTACATAAAGTGGGTGATACATTTGACTTGAATAACTGGAGACCAATTACACTATTGAATTCCGATTATAAACTCTTTATGAGTATTTTGAACACCAGATTAAAACAATTTGCAGTCAAAGTTCTTTCCCATTTCAGTTTTGTGAGTACCTGGGAAAAAAATATATCAGGCTCATATGGTACTGAGAGACATTGTGGAGATAGCCGGTTTTCAAAGAATTTCAGGATGCATTGTCTCTGTGGACCAGATGAAAGCATTTGATAGAGTTTACCATCCATTTTTATTTGCAACGTTGAGACATTATGGGATTCCGGAAGTTTTCTTAACCACCATTCAATCAATTTACAATTCGGCTATTACCCACCCAGTGATTCAACTGGAGATTGGGGAAGGGTTTCACGTTCCGACAGGGGTACGTCAAGGTTGTCCATTGAGTCCCTGTTATATGCTTTACTATTGATACTTTAATTAGATCATTAACACAAATCCCTCGTTGGGTGGGGATAGGTTGGGCTGCTGGTGAAGATAGGTTGTATGTGCAAGCTTATGCAGATGATTTGTGTGTATTCTTCTCTGATAGTACACAAGTAAGCATTTTTTTAGATTTTATGGATGATTATGCTTTTTTAGCAAATTCTACTATTAACAAGAATAAGAGTAAAGGTTTGTTTATAGGTACAGATGGTCTCCCAGAACTCATAATACAAGGTATTCGTATTTCTTGCGACCCGATAAAAATTCTAGGATTATTTACGGACCAAAAATGTACAGAACTTAACTGGGGATTAGCTTTGACTTCAATAGACAAAAAATCCAGATTTGGAAACAATGGAAATTGGATAAAATTAACACGGTCTCAATCATTAAAAATTTATTATTCGAAGTTATTGTATACAGCACTGATTTTTCCCTTGCCACTGAATTTGGAAACCAGAATATATAGCTTATTTTTTCAGATGTTATGGGGTAGTAGACTTAATCCAATTAAAGACAATTTACATATCTAGATAAAAGAAGGAGGTTTAGGAATGATAGATCCGGTTATCTTTTTCTACCTATTTATTTCAACAAATGTAAAGTTCGGTTGGGGGTACCCACGGAAAGATGTGGGATGCTACATCGCCAGGTAATGGGGCAGTATTATGGTTGTTGGGATGAGAGACCCCCGAAACCAATTCCTAAGTTGTTTCTGCCGACATATTTTATACCTATTGCAAAAAAGTATTTAAATGGGGGTTGGTAGCACAGGTGGTTAAAGTAAATATGGGTCCACAGTTATACAAATCAGTAATGCTTCAACTGTATCCCAGTGAACCAGTGTTTAAGAACTGTCCTCTACGGTGTGTGGATATAGTTTTAAGTAAATTAAACAACCCAAGGTTACCTACTTATATGTGGGAAACGCTATGGCTTATAGTGTATATAGTCGAATTAGATACGAGGGCATAAGCATAAACCGATACAAGACAGAAATTGTCCATTTTTGGAGTGTGTGGCACAGAAAAACGGTTGATCACTTTCTTTTTAAGTGTTCTTATGCTGTTTCTCTGTGGAAATTCTTGGCAGTACAATGGAGTATGAAATGGTTAGAATACATGGATTATGATACATTGGTACTGGGTCATTCTCCACAGTTTCGATTAATATATCATGTTGACACTTTACAAATCTTTTGTAGCACATTGATATACTACTTGTGGCAAGCTAGGTGCCAGTGGGTGCTATATCAGAAGTTGATGCCCTATGACAATGTCCGGAGGTTGATTCACGGGGCAATGTACAGGATTTATGTTCAAGACACAGCATTCTTCTCATCAAGGAAGGTGAAGGAATGGTGGAAAGGGTTTTTGAAGTTTATTAAATATAAATAAAAAGTTAAGTAATGTGCCTTTGTTCACCTATGGCTGAGTGGGTTACATATGGGGAGAGGTCATGATTGTTAGTTGGGAGTATGTATAGGATAGTATTAGTTAGATGTGCAATGTTACATGATAATAGAAACTTTTGTTACCTAATATTTGGGGGGTTTATTATATATATATAAAAAAAAAAAAAAGGTTTCTTTGTGAATATATACGTGTAATGATTGTTTGAATTCTTTTTTGATTTCAATATTTGTTAGTATAGTTTCACAATATGGGTATTTATTACATGTTTTCTTGATGTACAAGGGTTTGTGGAGATGAATCTTACACTGTATGTAATTTTTGAATTTTGATGTTATTCTAATAAAATATTCCCCTACTCTTGGCCAGTAGGGGGACAGACTGTCAGCAAGATGGCCACTCAGGTCAGGTTATTGGAGGAAGAAGACACTGGTGCAGTGGGAGAGTTTGCCTCATCTCCCTCTGTGAATTTGCAAGAGGCAACTTGTATGGATTTACCCGATTTTGAATCAGAGGATGAGTTTCATGAGACTCCATTTTCTGCAGAGGATTTGGAAATTAGCGCTACTGCTAGCAAAGGATCAGTTGTATCTGAACTTGTTACAAACAGTACTCGCACTCAGGAACCACTTACAGACTCTGCAGAGTTGCAGCTTCAGGGATGCACCCTGTCATTAGCGATGGAATCTCTGGACAGCTTCTCAGCAGGGGAGCAGCATTTCGCACAGATCATGGAGCTTGCGAGTCTTTGCCCATTTTTCTGTTTCACCTAATAGTCAGGAGTCCACGGCAATACCCTCTAATCTTAACAAGACTGCTCAAGTGGCTGCCAGTACTTTTCGTTGACATTGGCCAGTGCCTAAAGCCGAATTTGGAGGGCAAGAGAAATCAGCAGTTTTTGGGGTTTTGCATTCTTTATATATCACCCCTCGCCCAACCGGCCACTCCTTCAGGCCTTCTGCCAGGACTACCCCTGCTAACTCATTCCAAACCCACCCCTGATGCCAGCTTCCCCGGGTCCCAGATCGCAGCCGACCAGGGTAGCCCAACATATCCCTTCGTCGGACGGGTCCTCTCAACTCCGGAGAAATTGCCTACCGGCATTCTTAGTCTCGGCCCTGGTGCTGTTGGATCAGGATTTCCTGGCTCTTGGGGGGTTCCATGAGGCGGGATCCAGATCCATCATCCGGTCGCCGGATGCCATTTTCCACCTTTTTCTGTTTCTTTCCCCTATCGTGCCGCTTCTTGTAGTGTCCCCGATTTCCACCGGGAGTGGCTACAGAGCGAGGCATGCCCCTAATCCACCCTCAGGGAGGAGAGCAGTCCTTAGGATGCTTGATCCTCTCCCATCCCCTGCCGACCCCCAGCAACCCGAATCCGTTCCCAAACCCGGGTCACCGGCGTGGGTTGAGGTAAGGCGCCCACGCCTCAGCCCTCTACGCCACTGGGCTGGCTTGAAATTAGCAGTTTTAAAACCCTCAGCATTGTTACAAGCCCTTAAAACTACTGTGGATTCTCCTGCTACTTTGAACACTGCACTCAGTAAAGCTGCTGGGTTTGTCTATAAGCAACCTACTGTAGGGAGATCAGTGGATCTGCCTAACATTACTTATCAAACTAAAATCACACCTCAGCCTGGTGTCACAGAGTTCTTTTTTAAGGACATGATTCACAGTACTGGGGGAATTACTCCTATTAAAAGCCCAACTACTAAACCTGGTACTGTTCATAGCCTCACGCACCCCCCTGCCTTGACTGAAGGGTCCTGGACGCCAGGAACAGCTTTGGTAGGAACAGGTTGTAAAAGAGCTCCTTCAGGTGTCTGGGTTCCTGACCCAGAATGGGATTGTGACTTTAAATTAACTCAAAACCCCCTACTTGGAAACCAGGATCTACTGCTGTTTTACAGCAAAATGCAATACCACCTCCTCCTTCAGTTTCCACAACACCTCAAACTCTGCAGGACAAAGTTATTAAAGATATTTCACCTCCCTCTTCTTCCAGTTTAGAGGCCTCTAAACCATCTCAAGAAAGACCCTTAATGTCAGAACGTTTTTCAACCATTAAAAGGGAAGCAGCCCCCCCGAAGGAATACCGTTCGAATCCGGTATAAAGGAGGTTAGGACTCTAGGCCTGACAGATATTATGTTGGGAAAACCTTGATCAAAGACTCTTTACATTTCTCTCTAAAGGCGTTTATGCTTTTATTAATATTTCAGGAGAAGATAATTTTGATATTAGCTTCAGATCATCTCATCTTTTGGATTTATTTTGGGAAAGGTATGGGCAGGTCAAGTTTTCTCCCACATGGACCCCCTTTTTAGTCATACCACTAATTAAACCTTTAATTAAATCTGTGACAGTGATGTTTCGTAATGAGGGAGTCCTTGTAGAAAATATTACTTTCTGGCTTTCTCAAAAATGTGAAGTCTTAAGCTCCCCAGAACCCATTTTAGATACAGAACATTTCTGGATGGGAGGGTGGAAATATAAAGTTAAATTACAACAGTCTGACTCTGGTATTGAACATATTCCGAACTTGTTTTTGTTAGGGAGAGATCGGGGAGTCTGTTTTTATGGTGGGAAGCCTAGGGCTTGCTATAAGTGCGGTTCTAGAACTCACTTATCCAGTGTGTGTGATCAGCCCAGGTGTGATAATTGTGGGGAAGTAGGCCACATCACTATGCAGTGTGCAAATCACACTAGGTGTGATTTATGTGAAGAGTATGGACACGTGTTTCGTGATTGCCCATGGGCAGCAAAAACAAAGCTTTCTGCATCAGTTCTGACCTACTGATTCAGAAAGCACAGGAGTCTGTTAATTCTGTTCATTCTGTACCTCCCCTCCCTCCCTCCCTTCCTCTGTGGTAACAGAGCATCTTCCCAGAAATTCCCCTTACACTTTCCTCTTCTAAATCTGTAGGTCAGGTTTCTGACCATACCTTAAGTCTCTTCAAAGGGGACGGATAGGGCTTCTGAGGTTCTTCAAGAAATGGTGCCAGTTTGCTATGCCGATTCAGTTACTGCAAGTCCTGAGGATGTTTTTGTGGCCCCTCCCATTACCTAGGCGGAGATCATCCAGGCATTTACCATCAAGATCTTCCCCGGCCTGGTCTCTATAGAGTTGACTAACTCCTATGCTGCTTATTCTCTCCTTGGGAGAAAGCGGACATGGTTGTTAGGGATTCTGATTCCAGAAATCCTCTGTTTCTGTTTCCTCACAGCCCTTGGATAATTACAAGGAGAAGAAAAGAAAAAAGGTAAAAATAATAAATCATTCAATGCAGTTTACTTGGGGTTCATTGAATACGCATAGCCTTTTAAAAAAATGTTAAAAGGCAGGCTCTTTTTCAATACCTTCATGACTCTAAGATTACTGTAAGTTTTTTGCAAGAAACATGGATGTTTTCCATAGAACAATTGTACACCTTTAGGAGAGATTGGCCTTGGGGACCTTCCTATTAGTCATTTGGCAAGGATAGTGCTGATGGTGTTGGCATCCTTTTTTCTTCCTTTAATTTTTCTTTACGCAAACTAATAGACCTTATTCCCGGAAGGGTATTGATAATTAATGGCAAATGGCATAACTCATGTTATAGGTTTATAAATATTTGTAACCCACAATCAAAGGCCGATAGAGTACAGTGTGTAAAGCTATACAACCATATTTGCGCTTCCTTACCCATTTATGGGAGGTGACTTCAATTGCAGCCTTAATGGTCTGGCACAGCAGACAAAGAAAATTTATTGTGATTCACATGCATTAGCTTCCATAATTAAAACAGCAGCCCTGTAATTGTCTCACCCATCACTTGAAAGGACCATTTTTTCATTTTCCAAAGAAAACTGCATTTTGATTGATTATATGTTTGTTCCCAACTATCCATATTCAGGATTTTCAAATGAAACCTGTAGAATTTTCAGACCATTTATTGCTGTTAGTTTCCTTTGATTCTGGAAATCTACGGCATGGTAGGCCAGGATGGTGGAAACTAAATATTTCCACCTTGGGGTTCCCCTCGGACTACTTTTGGGTTAAAAATGCTTTTGCAAGCTAGATTTTCAGTTGCTTTTTTATATCGTGATTTAGGGGTCTGGTGACTGAACACAAAAAATCTTTTGCAGAAATGGTATAAGCATCAAGGAGTGGCCACAAAAGATTCTAATTTCATGAAGTGTTTGTCCTTGAATCAACGATTAAAAAGGTTAATTTCAATTTCCTATACTTCAAAATTTGACTACTCAGCTCAGATTAGTGCTCTAAAAAATTCTATGAAAACCTTTCAATATGATAGGGCTAAGACGCTGCAAGCTATATTTACCAATGGCACTCAAAAAAACCCTATTGGTGATCCTTTTGAGGCCTGCAAATCCCTGAAAGATTCCTCTACTATTGACTTTTTTATTACTCCCAATGGTTCTAAAGCAACCACTTTGGCCCAACTTAGGGAAACCATTAGACAGCATTTACAGACTTTAGAGCCCAAACTACCAATCTTAAAAACTGATATTGAGGAATTTTTTAGTACTCCCACATTACCCTCCGTACCAGCAGATGCCATTAATCTGTTAGGACCAATTACTATTGAGGAAATAGCAACAGTCATTCAAAAACTAAAACCCAACATTTCACCAGGGCTGGATGGTTTACCCCATCAACTTTTTAAAAGTTTTGTTACAGAATTTAGTCAATGGCCCAGATATTCAAACTGCGCCATTTTGTGGTGCAAGCCCCTGTGCCGCTCAAAATAATTGCACATGGGTGTGGCCAGGGTGATATTCAACGGAGTTGCGCTATGGCGCAACTTCTTTGAATATCGCCCCCTGGCCACACCCACTGTGCATGGTGCAGTGGAACTGTGCCAGCGCAAGTGGTCACAGTGGACCATTGAGATGTGGTGGCGCAAGTTCCATTGAGCCATGCACAGCACCTGCAATATTCAAAGGGTGACATGCAAATGGGGCCATAATTTATGCAAGGCACACGGGGCCAGTTGCATCTGATTATGGCCCCATTTGCATGCCATTAGCATGCAGGTGCGCCGATCCCCAGCAACTTGCGCCTGGTGCCCAGCCAGGCAGCAGCCGTCAGGGACCGACACCCCCTGCAGCCCGATCGTAGGCAGAACAGTATTCTGCCCCCCCCAGCAGCCCGATCGTGGGCATAATGGTATTCCCCCCCCAGCAGCCCGATCGTGGGCATAATGGTATCCACCCCAGCAGCCCGATCGCGGGCATAATGTTAATCTTTCCCCCACCCCTGAGTAGCTGATTGCAGGCATAATGTTAATCTCCCCCATAGCCCAATCGCGTGCTGCATGCTCACCCCATGTCCAGAATCCCGATGATCTAGTGGCCCCTCCCTCCGCCCACGGAGCCCCACCACCCGCTCCCCGTCAGCGGTGGTGGCAGCACCACCACCTGCCACCCCGCCCACCGACTGACAGCTCAGTAGGGCTGCCGCCCATTGGTTCAGAACATGAGCAATGGGCATGCAGCTCATACGGCTCTAAGATCAGTCCAGATATGTGAATGAAAATTCATTCACATATCTGGACGACGGTATAGCTGACATGCCCATTGGCTCATACTCTGGAGTCCAACAGTGTGCAACCGACTGTCAGTCATCGAGTATGGCGACACGGCAAGCGGGTGAGGTGCTGCCACCCACCCGGCTGATGGGGGCGGGGGTGGTGGGCTCTGTGGTGGGAGGCCACTAGATCACCAGGATTCTGGACATGGGGATGAGGATGCCGCCCGCGATCAGGCTACTGGGGGAGATTAACATTATGCCCACGATCTGGCTACTCGGTGGGTGCAGGTGGGGGAAGATTAACATTATGCCCGTGATGGGCTGCTGGGGAATACCATTACGCCTCGCGATCGGGCTGCTGAGGGGACGGAATACTGTTCTGCCCGCAATCGGGCTGCTGGGGGGGGGGACGGAATACTGTTCTGCCCGTGATCGGGCTGCGGGGGGGTGACACTTCAGCCCACGATCGGGGCATGGGGAGGCACTGCCAGGTGCGGCGGGAACAAGTCCAGGGCCACCCACAGGTGGCAGCTGCTGTGTTGTGCCCTGCAATGCAGCAGCTCACCTGTGGGTGGCCCTCGACTTGTTCCTTTTTTTTCAGCATAACTTTGTGCAGGCTTAGGTAGGGGTTGTGCCTACATAACTCTGCATGGCCCAGGCTGAATATCAGGCTGTGAAGTTTATGCATGGGCATGCCCCCACCTGTGCCTGCATACATTACTGATGCGCCCGGCATTATCGATCGGTGCAGGTGCACTTTTTCCTTTTCAATATCGCACCGGGTGTACCAGTGGGTTGTGCATGGCTTCAACAGTGTTGCGCCACAACCCTTTTGAATATCTGGGCCAATGTCTTACTTGTTATTTGCCTCTTTATAGACACTAAAACTGTGTTTACGCTTTTACTAATGGATTACTATTATACTTATTTAAATCCGGGGATAGGAATAACATTAAAAATTGGAGGCCAATTACCCTTTTAAATACAGACTATAAAATATTTGCTAATATTTTAAATAATCTGCTTAAGCAATATGCTAAATCAGTGATATCTCCGTATCAATTTTGTGGAATCCCTGATAGAAGAATCCAGTCAGCTTTAATGATTATTAGAGATTCTATACAGTATTTTTCACTTCATGGGATTGTTGATTGTATGCTTTCTGCAGATTTAGAAAAGGCCTTTGATAGGGTTCATCTTCCTTTTCTTTATTCAGCTTTAGGAAAATATGGAATCTCAGAGGCCCTGGTTCAGATTATTATATCTCTTTATGAACATAATATAGTACATCCTTTCCTGCAAGGGACAGTTGCTGATGGTATTCATTTAGTTACTAGGGTTAGAAAGGTTGCCCTTTAAGCCCGTTTTGTATATTTCTTCCTTGATCCCTTATGCAGCTCATAGTGCAATCTAAGTCTTGGTTAGGGTTCAGGTTGGGACAGTACCTTCCTTCTCGGTACAAGTTTATGCTGATGATTTAATTTTATATTTTACTGATTTTACTCAGATTCCTATTTTTGGAGATATTTTCACATTTTACAGCAGTATCCAAGCAGTTGAATTTACAAAGACCAGAGGTTTATTTTTGGAGCATCAGGTTTGCCTGACATATAACAAAATCGGATTATGCTTCCCACTCTCCTTTGAAAATTTTAGGACTCTTGTTTGGGCCTCAGAACCTGCCAAAAGAAAATTGGGAATAAGTTTTGGGAAAAACTGAAACTAAGGTCAACAGATAGAAACATTGGAAGTTTTCAAACTTAAAAGCATACATATCTTAAAACAGTTTATCCTCCCTTGTCTGCAGTATTTGGCCATGATTTCCCCTTTCTCCCAGTTTGAGGCAAAGATATACAGTTTATTCTTTCAGATGCTATGGGGAATCATTTAAATCCTGTTAAGCGTCAGTATATATATTTGGATAAAAAATCTGGAGGTTTAGATATGTTGGATCCTGTTATATTTGCACATTCACTGTTTTTTACAACTACACTTAAACCCGGGCTAAGTCAGACAGATACCATCTGTAAAGAATGGGTGGTAAATGCTTTGGGTAATTATTTTAACAAATGGCTCAATTTGGCTCCGAGATTGAATTTACACATTACTATCCCTGACTATTTTAGACCAGCAGTGCAGAAACTGTTTAAATGGCAAATAACTAAGGCTATGATTTTACATAATACCACTCAGTCACTCTATAGGTTGATTATCGGAAAATTTATCCTCAAGAGCCTTGTTTTAAAAACTGCCCTTCTGCTCTTAACTTTCGGGTTTTGGCCCAACTTAATAATTCTAGACTGCCAGTCTCTAAGTGGGAAACACAGTGGCTTATGGTTTACGGGCATTTAAATGTTCGAGGTAATGCTAAATATAAAGTTAAAGAGGAAAGGAATTGTCCTTATTCTGATTGTGTTAACATGGAAAAAACCATGGAACATTTTTTTCTGTTCTTATGCTAGGGGTTTATGGCCTTATTTAGCAAAAACATGGAAATTAGGGTGACTTATGATCCCATCCTATGATATGTTGGTCCTAGGGATTTATCCCCCCAGTTTATCTCCTTATTGGGATAGTACTTTGTTGTTATTTTTTGCTGTGTTAGGTATTATTTATGGCAAGCAAGGTGTCTGTGGGTAATCTATCAAAACAAAATGTTCTATGATTGTTATCAATGTTTGGTAGTTAATGAAATTTCAAGGATTTATTTTCAGGAATCAAAAATATTTTCTCCACGGACAGTTTCAAAATGGTGAAAAGGGTTTACTCATTTTCTCAAATTTAAATAATTTTTATTGATGGCTTTACTGTACTTTTATTTGTGTTAAATTTCTGTATGTTTTTGAGTATTGTGTTTTTTTTCTTTGTGAATTTCTGTAATATGGATTGCTGAGTTGTTTTTCTATGTTTTTTCTCGCAATAAAACTCCCCTATTCTTTTTGATAAGTGCCATGGGATCTTTATCATCCACCTGAACTACCACCAATCCAGGCAGATGGGACCTCAGTTTTAAAGTCTAGGTAGGCAGCCATTTACTGGATTTTATTAAATGTCTAGCCCAAGAGGATAGTGTCATTTTACTAGGAGATTTCAATCTTCCTGGTATAAAATGGAACTTATTACAGACAAACTCTCAGGTTGAAGCCAGTTTCTTGGAAGAATTTTTGGTCACAGGACTTGAACAACGTGTAAATGATAACACGAGAGGTAATCATATTTTAGACTTGGTATTAACTGATATGGTTGATAATATCCAAAATTGCCAGGTTGAGGTTCCATTGGGAAATAGTGACCATTCCATGGTCAGTTTCCAATTTAACAGAGGTTACCATATTACCAGTGGTAGTGCAGTATTGTATGACTTTAATCTAGTCCACTACTGTACACTCAGAAATGAATTGGATAACTGGAATTAGCAGCAAGAGTTAGTTAATCTAATATTACTAAGAAATGTGGACAGACTTATTATCAAATTAAATGGGTTAATTCAAAAGCATGTCCCAATCCATAATAAATATAACAATTCCAGAAGATCCTTGCTCCCCAGTTGATGCATGTGGTTAAAAAACAAATAAAAAAAAGAATAGGGTATATTCTAGGGCAAAGCATAGTGGAGAAGCTAGTTCATGGGCTATTTATAAACATCATTTAAAAAGGGCTAAAACAACTATTGCTAAGGCAAAAAGCAGCTTTGAGCAAAAACTGGCCACAAAAGCACAGGACAATTATAAAAGGTTTTATGCATATATTAATAATAAAAGGGACCAGGGCAAAATAATTGGACCACCAAAGGATAATAATGATAAATTAATAACTGGGAACAAGCATATGGCTGATATGTTTAATACATATTTTTCCTCCGTGTTCAATGTAGGTCAAAAATCTGGGGCAGTACATCAAATTGTACTGGGAAGATCTGATGTAAAAATAGAGATCAAGGATGTAAGAACTAGGTTAAGAAGTTTGAACCATGATAAAGCTTATGGACCTGATGGTTTACATCCAAGATTACTGAAGGAATTGGCAGATAACTTGACAGGGCCTGTCACACAAATTTTTCAACAATCCCTGGAGACAGGGCAGACTGTTGAAGCATGGAGACAGACAACAGTGATCCCTATTCATAAAAAGAGACCAAAACACGTGGTGGATAACTATAGGCCAATTAGCCTGACATCTGCCCTAGGAAAAATACTGGAGGGTGTTATAAAAGACCTTATCATGAGCTATGTAGAGCTTGAGGGGGAAAAAGGATGAATCTCAGCATGGATTTACTAAGGGACGCCATGCCAAACAAATTTACTCAATTTTATGGTAAAGTTAGTAAATCACTTGATGAAGGCAGTTCTAGTTGACTTTTATTCTTGGACTTTGCAAAAACATTTGATAAAGTTCCTCGTGAACAATTGATTAAAACCATTCTTAACTTAGAGATACATCCAAAGGTAGTAAACTGGATAGGGATTGGTTGTTTGGAAGAAAGCAAAGGGTATGCATCCTGGGAGAACTGTCTGATTGAGCGGCAGTCACAAGTGGGGTCCCACAGGGATCTGTTTTGGGACCATGCTTGTTTAATCTCTACATATCTACTATGCAAGTAACATCAGATATCTGGTTGTCCAAATTTATGGGACGACATGCATATAGGCCTTCCAGTTAATAGCAATTTAGATGCATTGAAATTGCAGGAAGCTCTTGGAGAGCTGGAGTCCTGGGCCTGGAAAAATATGGCAACATTCAATATTGATAAGTGTACAGTAATGCACTTCGGGGAAAAAAATCTCAACGTGAATTATAGTTTAGATGGCCAAATCCATAAAGTAGTACATGAGGAACTAGATCTGGGGATTAGGGTCAGCAATTACCTCAAATTTCATTCACACTGTAATCAGGTGGTAAAGAAGACTAATGGAATTTTGGGATGTATACATAGGCAAATTAAAAGCAGGAAAGAGGTTTTGCCCTCTGTATACCTCTCCCCGTGTGGCCTTCATACTGAGTACTGCGCATAGCCTTTGGGCACCAGGCTATATGGGGATAAAATGCCTGGAGAAGGTACAGCGAAGGGCACCAAAAGAATTAGTGAAGTTCAAGACGAGGATTATGGGGATAGATTGAAGAATCTGGAACTATATTCCCTTGAATTTTGTAGGCTGAGAGGGGTTATGTGCCTTATCTATCGGGCACTGTCTGATAACCAGTTTTGGGATCAATTGGGCTTACACCTCAGGGAACAACCATATAATACCCGTGCTCACCCCTTACAGCTTAAGGTGGATAGGTGTAATACACAGGCCTGTATGTTTTGGTTTTCAATTAGGGTGCCAAAAATTTAGAATGAACTGCCAATTGAGGTTGTAGCTAGTAAAACAATGTTATCCTTCAAATATTCTCTTGATCATTATTTAAGTAGTAGGAATATAAAGGAGTATTAAATGTAACTGTCAAAGCGAGCTAAATGGATTTCCGTCTTTGTACATCTCAGCATTACCTATGTTACCTATGTTAGGCCACATCCACAGTCCCTCCCTGGTCTGCTACTTTGGTCATCCAGTCAAAGAAATCTGTTAGATTTGTCTGACATGACCTTCCAGTTGTGAATCCATGTTGCCTTGGGTCTTGTGCCCCGCTGGCCTCTAGGTACTCAACAATTCTTTCTTTCAGAAGTGATTTCATCATCTTCCCTACTACTCCTACTACTGAGATCAAACTAACAGGTCTGTAGTTTCCTACCTCTGCCTTGCTCCCACTTTTGTGAAGGAGAATCACATCTGCCCTCCTCCAGTCCTCAGGTACCACACCCTCCTCCCATGATTTGCTAGAAAGGGTAGTCAGTTGTGTCACTAGTTCTCCCCTTAGTTATTTTAGAATTCTGGGGTGAATCATATCAGGCCCCATTGCTTTGTCCACCTTCAGTTTTAGGAGTTCTTTCAGGACACTTTCTTCTGTGAATGGATTGGTATTGACCCCCCGTATCCAGAGTGCTTCTACTGTTTGGTTTAGGTACCTCCCCCTCATCTTCTTTGGTGAATACTGAGCAGAAGTATTCATTCATTCGTTCAGCATCCATGCTTTTTCACTGTCGCCCTCTGCCCATCCCCTCTCTCCTTTATTAAGTCTCATTATCCCTACCTTGGTCTTCCTTCACTCCCTAATGTACCTATAAAGGTTTTATCTCCTTCTTAAACTTAGTTGACTATCTTTCCTTGGTTTGGGACTTGCTTTTCTGATTGCCTTCCCACTTCCTTCTGCTTTAACTTGTACAGTTCTCTGTCCTGCTCCTTCTGTGTTTCCTTAAACTTCCCAAATGCTATCTTTTCTCCCTGACCTTCCTGCCACCTCTTTTGAGAACCATAATGGTCTTTTCCTTCATTTAGTTTTGTTTATTTGCTTCACACAAAGGCTTGTTGCCTCTGTGATGGCAGTTTTGATTTTTCTCTGTTGTTTCTTCACCCCTCCTTCTTGTCAGTTTGCTAGTGCTTTTCTGAGGTGCTGTCCCATTTTGCCAAAGTCAGCTCTCCTAAAGTCCAATACCCTCGCTTTTGTATGGCTTGACTCTATGGCTGTGTTTTTCATGAACCACACTGTTTGGTGGTCACTTGTTCCCAGATGGCTATCCACTTCTAAATCAGAGATCTTCTCTCTGTCCCTGTTTGAGAGTACCAGGTCCAAGATTGCTCCTTCCCGAGTGGGTTCCAACACTAGCTGTCTGAGGCATGCCCCCTGTAGGGCATCAAAAATGACCCTGCTCTTGGATGTGGCTGCAGCAAAGGTGCTCCAGTTAACATCTGACATATTCAAGTCCCCCATCAACAATATTTCCCCTTTTTCTACCACTCTAAGGATGCTTTCTATCATTTCCTTGTCCAGGTCCTCTCCCTGAGATGGGGGTCTGTATACAACCCCTGTGCAGACTGTGGTGCCATTTCCTGTCTCCAAGATAACCTACAGTGCCTCCTCCCCTCCCTGTTTACACTTTGGTTCCATTGCTTTGATCTCTTCCCTTACTTAGAGAACTCTTCCTCCTCCTCCTTTACCATCCCTGTCCCTCCAACAGATTGTGTACCCTGGTATGTTGACATCCAGTCATGGTTCTCTGTGTACCATGTTTCTGTGACTGCCACAATATCCAAGCGTTTCTCTTCCATCAAGGCTACTAGTTCAGGGAGCTTGTTACCCAGACTATGGGCATTGGTACTCATCACCCTGCATTTTTTGATGGCCTTACCCCTGTTTGCCCCCCTCCCTGTCCTTACTGCCTTTGCCTTTTTCTCCATTTACCCCTGTCCTGCTCCCTATTGACTTCTCTGCCTTGGAGTTTACCTCGATAACTATCCTGTTTTGTGGGGGGGGCTAGGCTTTCCCTACTCCTTTTCAGTGCCCCCCCTTTGGCTAGTTTAAATGCTTTATAATGAAGCATTTAAACCTATCACCTGGGATCTTGGTTCTCCTCCTAGACAGATGCAGACTGTCATGATAGTATAGGCCTGTATCCCTCCAGGTGGAACCCCAGTCCCCAGTGAAGTCAAAACCCTGCTTAGTACCAGCTTTTCAACCATTCATTGAATTCCATGGCTTGGAGTACCCTAGCCTTATCCATGCCATAGACAGGCAGCACCTCTGAGAAGGTTGCCATGTGTGCTACTTGTCTAAGGCCCCTGCCCAACTCCACAAACTCCTCCTGCACTGCTCTGATCCCATTCCCAGACAGGTCATTTGTCACTAGGTGGACAATAACACCCACCTCCCTCTTCTGTGCTGCTGCTCCCACGATCCTGAGGATCCACTTCCTGTCCCTCCCAGCCATGGCACTGGGCAGGCATCTTACCTCCTTCTCCCCTCCCTCCTCAAGTCCTACTCACCTAATGACTGAGTCCTCTACCAGGAGTTGTTTTCCCCTGTGGAGTCCCATGCCACCCTCCTGTGGGTCTGCTTTTTGGAGATTCCCCGCATCCTCCTTGGTCTCCACTGCAGGTGCCTCCATAGAGGAACCATGCTCTGCCAGAATGGTGTATGAATTTTGGAGAGGTACAGCTGGAGGGATGTGCCTCTGTTCCACCACCCTCACCCTCCCTGAGCCCACCATGGTCCAACCACTCCTCTGTCTTGGCAAACTTTGAGGCAGCGGCAGCAGCCCTGGTGGTCCCTGGGTGGGGGAAGAGGTTTCCTGAATCCTCGCCAGGTCGGTCTGGAGACAGGCATCCTCCTCCCACAGACCAGAGAGGTGCCTGCAAATATGGCAGCATCACAGTCTCCAGAATGTCTGTTGGAAGATTGCCGCCCCACAGCCAGTGCATCGCACCACCCCCCATGTCTCTCTCCCTTCCTGTTTATTTATTTATTTATTTATTATTAGTGTGTGCATGTGTTTACACCTTACATAGTGTGCTGAGCCATTAAGGATATGACAGGTGTATGCCCTTTGCCCTTTTGAGGAAGTGATCAACCCCTTTGCCAGTTTCTTTCTTAGCACACATAAGATGTAACAGATTTTTCTGAGTGGGGCTATCTTGCCAAGTTTCTTTTATTACACCTAGTGGCCTTCTAGGATGTCTACAAGAAAGAAATACTCACCTTAGTAATTATGTTTCTTCAATGGAGTCTTGCTGTATTTTGACTATTGCAGTTAGCCCCAGCACTCAAACTGCCCCAGATAGTAGAGGGTTAATTTCTATGCAGAGCATAGAACTTTGAGCTCGAGCTCGGTTTAAACCTCTGTCTGCTGTACTTGAAGTACAACTGTCAGATTCTTATGAGCTAATACTAACTAACTACTATATGGAAGTTGTAAATTTTACTAGCCAAATGGCAAACAAATATTTTGGATCCCCAAAAGACTCAAGTCAAGAAATCAAAAATCAAAAATCAGGTAGTAAACAACTTAAGACTGTTAAATTAATAATTTAACACTCCCCCTCTCTAAAGGAGGAGTACCCAAATGCACCCTGGGTGCAACATCACACCTGCCAGTCCACTTCCCAAAATGGGTTCTGAGATAGGAGGTAGAGGTCTGAATACAGCAAGACTCCATTAGAAGAAACATAATTACTAAGGTGAGTAATTTTTCTAAAACAACATGAAGTCTTGCTGTATTCTGACTATTGCAAACTACAAGCAGTACCTCCATGGAGGAGGGAATCAAACCTACCTTGGGAATAGGCTCTGCAGTACTGCTGAACCAAACCGAGCATCACTCCTAGCCTGAATGTCCAGGGAGTAATGCTTGGTAAATGTATGGACTGCTTTCAAGGTGGCTGCTTACATATCTCTAGCAAAGGAATATCCCTGGCTGCAGCCAGGGAAGCAGCTTACCTCTAGTCCAATGAGCCCTCAGGCCTGAAGGAGGTATTTTCCTAGCTTCTCATAGCAGAGTTGAATACAAGAGACAATCCATCTGGCAACAGTTCTCTTAGTGGCAGGTTTCCCCTTACCCACTTCCCATAAGTGAGAAGCAACTGAAGGGAGTCAAACCTGTGAGCCTTAGTATGCTCAATGTAGTAACTAAGGGCTCTTTTAACATCCAAACTGTGTAACTTCTTTCTCCTGAAGAAGAATGATCAGTGAAGAACACAAGAAGAGACATAGATTGGTTCAGATGAAAATCTGAAACCACTTTAGGTAAAAACCTCCTATTAGTTCTAAG
Organism: Neoceratodus forsteri; assembly: GCA_016271365.2. NCBI lineage: Eukaryota > Metazoa > Chordata > Ceratodontiformes > Ceratodontidae > Neoceratodus > Neoceratodus forsteri. The sequence continues at coordinate 861,151,035 of CM057451.1, read as the reverse complement.
GACCACCTTATCTCTATGAAATGAGATAAAATCAGGCTCCACTGACAGAGCTTGCAATTCACTGATACACCTGGCAGAGGTAATAGCTACCAGGAACAGAGTTTTCCAAGTCAAGTACTTAAGCTCTGCTGAAGACAACGGCTCAAAAGGGGGTTGCATAAGCTGAGCAATGCAAACATTAAGATCCCAAGCAGGGGTAGGATCCCTAAAGAGGGGGGATTGGTTTGAAGCAATCCCTTGAAAAATTTACAGAATACAGGGTGAGATGACAGTGAGAATGGCTTTCCCGCTGACAGAAAAGCAGAAACGGCTGACAAATGTACTTTGAGAATAGCTGGTCTGGGGCCTAGGCCATTAAGATGAACCATATAATCCAGAACTGTAGACAATTCTGCAGTGTCTGGGGATATATGCTTCTTGGAACACTACATGCTGAATCTTTTCCATTTGGAGTTGTAAGTTTTTCTGGTGGAAGGCTTTCAAGAGGCTTTGAGAATATCCAGAACCCCTTGGGACAGATGCAAATCTGCATACTCTAACTCTGCAAGAGCCATGCCTTGAGATTGAGAGACCAAAGACTGGGGTACCAAATTCTCCCCTGAGAGGAGGTTAACAGGTTGTAATTCCTGGGAAGAGACAGGGGAAGATGGACTGCTAGGGACAGCAACAGGGGGTACCAAGGCTGTCTGGCCCAGTCCGGAGCAATCAGAATCACTTTGCAAGGTTGTGACCTTACCTTGACCAGAACCTTGAACAGTGGAGGAATGAGAGGAAAGGCATATAGAAATGTCCCTTCCTAGTTCAAAATCAGAGCATCCAGAGGGACTGAGCCCAAGACTGGGGATCTGCAACAAAACAGAGGAAGTTAGTGATTGTCTGGGGCTGCAAAGAGATCTTTCTCTGGAGTGCCCCACCTTGAAAAAAATCACTTTCAACACCAGAGGGTCCAGGGACCATTTGTGATGGCCCTGGGAGATCCTGCTCAATGCATCTGCTAGCACATTGTCCTTCCCTGGAAGGTGGACTGCTATCAGAGAGGTCTGCAGAGAATACGCTAGGGACCACAATTTCGTGGGCTTGCATGCACAAGGCCATGGACTGAGAGCCTCCCTGTTTGTTGATGTACCACATGGTAGTGGTGTTGTCTGTCCTGACTTGAACCACCTTGTTCTGCACTGACTGAGAGAAAGCTTGCAGGGCCAGAAAGACCACCCTGAGTTCCAAGAGAGTGATATGAAGAAGGGATTCCTAAGGGGACCACAGTCCTTGGCTGTGAGACCCCAGATGGGCTCCCCACTCCCCAACAGAGAAGCATCCGTGGTTAAGACCACGAGTGAGACTGAGTAATGAATGGGACTCCTTGCCTGAGGTTGCCCTGATCCTGCCACCATTGGAGAACCTGGATCAGAGTCTGGGTTACTGGAACTAGTTTGGTTAGAGAATTTTTCTTCTGAGACCAAAAGGCCCTCAGGTGAAACTGCATGTCCTCATCTGAAATCTGGCCCTTTGGACCACTGCTGTAGAAGCTGCCATGTGGCCCAGAAGCTGAAGGAAGTGCCTTTGCTGGCCAAGAGACCAGAAGGTGGAATGAAGAAACCAGCTCTACAATAGCCCGTGTCCTTTCCAGGGGAAGAAAAGCTCTTGCTTTGACTGTATCCAACTCTGACCCTATGAAGGTGAGGAGCTGTACAGGCTCGAGAACTGACTTGGAAAGACTGAGAAGGAATCCTAGGGAAGTAAGCACTTTGCTGAGTCACTTGAAGGTCTGACTTGACTTGGTCTAGGGACTGACCCACAATGAGCCAGTCGTCCAGGTATGGAAACATTTTTCCTTCTTTAAAAGGCCATTACTACTGCTAGGCATTGTTGTGAATACCTTTGGAGCCGATGTCAGGCCAAAGGGAATAGCTTTGAACTGATAATAGCCTGAAGGCAATTCGAACCTGAGGTACTTTCTGTGGGAGCACCTGATGGGAATGTGAAAGTCGGCATCTTTTAAGTCCAGGGAGGCTAGCCAGTCCCCTGGCCTTAGAGAGGGAAGGATTATTCCCGGAGTCACCATTTTGAATTTTGGTTTTAAAAGATGTTTGTTCAGATATCTTAAGTCTAGGATGGGTCCCCACTCCCCTGTCTTTTTTCAGTTAAGGAAGTACCTGGAGTACAGACCTTTGCCCCTGTGCAATGTAGGAACTATCTCTACAGTCTTTAGAGCCAGTAGAGATTAAACCTCTGCCTCTAGGGCAATGGTTTCAGAGATGCTTACAGGTAGAAAAGATCTGGCCCTCAGCTTTGGAAATTTCTTGAAGCTGAGAACCAGCCCCTGGCTTACCACCTCCAAGACCCACTTTTCTGAGGTAACACATCCAGTCCTGGATGAAGTAAGCCAGCCTGCCTCCTACAGGAATGGGGGAGTTGATTCGGGCTGACACATCAGGGTGTCTGCTTGGCAGGAGCCTTAGGTTGAGGGATGGATGCAGCCCTGCTCATCCCCCTTCTGCCTCTCCTTCTGAAGAACCCCCTCTGAGGAAAGGGAGAAGAGGCCTGTGCTTGGTAGAAAGGCCTATGAAAAGGCCTGCCCCTGCCTCTAGCCTGCTGCCTTTGAGGAGCTGCCTGCCTTTCCTTGGCCTGTGCACCCTATAGATGGTCCTATACTCATCCATCTTTTCATGTAATTCTCTGTCTACTCCCCAAACAGAGAATTACCCACCACAGGGAATCCATGGCCTTAGCCTGGTTGTCCTGTGAGAGGCTAGTACATCTGAGCCAAGCCATTCTCTGAAGAGCTACAGATGTAGCCATGACTCTAGATAACACATCATTGGAGTCCACAGCAGCATGGAACTGTACCTTAGATGCCTCAATCTCATCAGCAGCCACCCCCTCCAGCTCCAAGGCAAGCTGGGAGGAGGCCTGCTTAGCCAATGCCAGTACAGTGTCCCACCTGGACTTCTGGTACCTGGCTGCATAGGCCATATAATTAGCCTGCCTGAGTCCCAAGGCAGATGCCATGTACTGTTTCTTTGCCATGGCATCCAGCTTCCTAAAATCTTTTTCTAGGGGGGTGTGAAGCCATGGGTATATTAGCCTCATCACAGGCTGCAGCCTGTACAACTCCAACATGGCTGCATTGTTGATACAAGTACTCTGTACCTGAACCTAATAAGGTGTACCTTTGTCCATCCTTCTGTCGACAGGAGGTACAGAATTTGAGTTTTTACATCTTTTGTGTCTGTTTCCCAAAAGACTTATGAAGGGAGTAGACAGTCTCATGGACTCTGGGATGTCCATCATTTCAACATAATCAGGTTCCTCTTGTTCCTCTACAGCTTCTTCCACAGGAGCTGGAGGTTTCTGCCACTTTCCTGTAAAACATGTAGTGGGAAGGGGACCCAGAAAGCCTAGGGAAGGGTAACACCAGAAGGCCTGTCTGGGGAGAGGTCCGGTTCAATGGGCTGAACCAGACCTCCCACACCATCATCATCACTCATCATCATAATCTTCATCCCTCCAAATCCGGTTCATAGAAATCTTCAGGGACATAATCTTGAACCGAGGAAGCGACTGAACTGAGTGCCTGCTAGAAGGTGCTGGATCAGACAGAACCGGTGAAGCAATTCTACAATCTTTATCGCATTGGTAATCTCTTCGGTGGTCGGCAAATGAGTCTCTGGATCCAAACTGGCTGATTTTTCTTTTCTTTTCTTTTTTAGGAACCAATCCTCAGGATTGGCTCTCCTCTTGCCCAAACAAGTATCACCTTGGTCAGAGGGCACTCCTCAGGTTCGGTTGGAACTAAACCGGCATGCCATCCCGGTCAGCGGACTTCACAACCTCCTTATCCCTGAGCCTACTTAATCTTTTTCCAGGGTAGACTTAGGGAAATTTTTACAGATTTGGCAGTCTGAATCGAGGTGGTCAAATCCCAGACAATAAACAAAGGTGGTGTGGGGATCAGCCTTAGCAAAGACCTCCCCACACACACTGCAGTGTTGAAACCCAGTGGGCCTGTTTTTTCTTTTGGGTTTCTCAGACGTAGCCATCCTAACCACAAACTTACGCTTTTTATGGCAAACAACTAGGCAAGACACCCTTATCGGTTTCTAACCGTGTCACGGGTATTGGAAAAAAACACAAGAAAATTTAGTTTTTTTTAAACCGATAAGGACCAGTAACCACAGTCTAAGTTTAAAAACAAAGACAGAATATATAAATCACTAAATGGCCGGTTCAGCCGAACCGGTCGAAAAATCAATTTTTACAATTTGCACAAGTTTACTATGTCTAGTGCACTGCCTAGTACTTACTGTGCAACAGACAGAGATCTGAACCGAAACTTGCGAAAAATAATCAGTAAAATCAAGGACTTACTGACTTTCAACCATGAGCAAAGGAGAAATCTCCAGAGCGGCCATTCAGTTAGGCAGGGTAAAGAATCTGACAGTTGCGCTCAAAATGCAGCAGACAGAGGTTTGAACTGAGCTCGAGTTCAACATTCTATGCTCTGCATAGAAATTAACCTCTACTCTCTGGGGTAGTTTGAGTGCTGGGGCTAACTACAATAGTGAGAATACAGCAAGACTTCATGTTGTTTGAATACAGCATTTCAAATGGTAAAAAAACTGTTGAGACTTGTGGCATTTCTATGTAAGAAAGAAGCAGCTAAGGTAAATATTGGTCCCAATCTTTCCTTTTCGTTTTACAAACCTTTTTAACATGTGTTTTAAAGTTTGGTTAAAATGCTTAACAAGACCATCTTTCTGAGGGTGGTAAGGGGAGGTTCTTATGGCAGTGATACCTAGCAGTTAGTACAGTTCTTCAGTAATGCAGCATCAAAATTACTACCCTGATCAGTAATAATCTCTTTAGGCATGCTCAGCCTGCTGAAAATTTTGAGAAGCTATGCTGCCACATTTGAGGCTATGGCAGTATGCATTGAAATTGCCTCTGGGTATCGAGTAGCATAATCACATCTACCAAAATGAATTGATTATCCTTTTTACTTTTGTTAAACGGGCCAACTACATCCATTGCAATTCTCTGAAAAGGCATATCTCTCAAGAGTGGGGGCAAAAGGGTCACCTTGCCTTTTTTAGTCACTGGGGCTACTTTCTGACATTCAGCAAAAGAACTGCAGTCGGTAGCAACATCTTCATGAATTCCAGGCCAGTAAAATCTGTACAGCAATCTAGCAAGGGTACAATCCCTCCCTGAGTGACCAGCCATAGGACTATCATGTGCTATCTGTGACAACTTAGTTCTATACTTTTGTGGTATAACCAATTGTTCTATCTGGTCCTGTGTCTGAGGTTTAACCCAAACTCAGTACAGTAGCCCATTATATTTTTTAAACATTGGTTCACTGTGTTTTTGTTTCACACTCAATTGCTTAAAATAAACTTAGAAAGAAGTAGCATTAGTTTGCTCTGAAACAAAATCAGTTATAAGTTTAGTTTCAGCATTTTCATATATTGACCCCTTATGTCCATCAGTCTTTTATTGCCACTGTTGTTTTTTGGCACATTCTTTCTTTCTTAGATTTCAAGACCTTGGAACTGGTCTCAAACAAGTCTGAATCAAAGTCAACCAAAGGAAAACTGTCCCACCATCTGAGATTTTCTTTCCTGTGCTCGTCATCACAGCTGCTGACACAGCAGGATTTACTCCTCTGTGATTAACTTTGCAAACCCTGGAAAGTCATTTCCAATAATCACAGGTACAGGTAAATTAGGTACCACCCCCACTTTCATTTGGTGCAACAGTCCATTAATATTCAGAGTCAAATGGGTAGTTGGATAGTATCAAGTGTCCTTGTGGTTGCAGAAGACACCAGTACCTGGTCCTGTTGTACAGGAAGGAGGGGTGGAAGAATAACAATAATAATCTTTATTTATATTGCGCCTTTCTAAAATCAAGGTGCATTACAATAAAATGACATTGTATTAAAACATCATAAAAACATTAAAATCAACAATAAAATCAACAGTATCAGTCCATGTCATAACCATCTCCAAAATCCTATTTCCATAAAAAGGACTTCAGTCCTTGTTTAAACCCCCCCCTCCACAGTCATGCACTCCCTAACCCAATGGGGTAGAGAATTCCAGAGGGTCAGCATCACAAACATAAAAGCTCGGGTGCCAGAAGATTTTAAAACTACCCTCGGAATCTCTAGCAACCCCTCACTGGCTGAGCGGAGCGGTCACTCCAGAAGGTAAGGAACCAGAAGATCTTTCAGGTAGTCAGGGCCCAATCCGTGTAGGGCTTTATATGTCAGTAAACTGACTTTAAAGGTGATGCGCCACTGAACCAGCAGCCAGTGCAGATCCCGCAGCACCAGGGTAATGTGGGAGGAACGAGGAATCCCCATTAACAACCGGGCTGCTGAGTTCTGCACTAGCTACAAGCGGCGGATATCAACCCCTGGAAGCCCAAAGTAAAGGGAGTTACAGTAGTCCAAACGCGAGGTCACAAAGGCATGGATAAGCATAGGCAGGTCGCCAGATGGAATAAGGTGCTTGATCCTAGCGATGTTCCTCAGATGGTAAAAGGATACCTTAACAACCACCGACACCCACGCATCAATGTCAGCTGATCATCAAGGATCACCCTAGGTCGCGCACCTGTTCGGAGATAGGGAGTTTGACATCCTCCAAGAATAAACCTGAGGATACTCTGCTCCCCACCCTCCAATCCGCGGCTGGGATCCACAACCATCACCTCCATCTTCCCAGAATTCAACTTCAATCAGCTGGACCTCATCCAAACCTGGATCTCGCTGAGACAGTTGTTAAACACCGAGAGTGCTCCATTCTGGTCAGGTGCAAAGACAGAAAGAGCTGGGTATCATCGGCATAGCAATGACACTCCAGCCCATATCGCTTACAGTGTCTCAGAGGGAAGCATATACACCGCGAAACAACGTGGGGGACAGCACAGAGCCCTGAGGCATCCCACAGGATAGAGAGATAGGATCGGAGGAAAATACCCCGACACCACCCTAAGAACAATGGGGAATAATAAAACTGCCTCATGTGAAGCAAATAAACAAAACAAAATGATGTAAGAAACCACTATGGTTCTCAAAGGAGGTGGCAGTGAAGGTTCAAGAGAAAAAGAAAGCATTCAGAAAGTACAAGGAATCACAGAAGGAGCAGGAAAGAGAATTGTATCAGTTAAAGCAAAAGGAAGCTGGAAAGGCAGTCAGAACAGCAAAGGCCCGAACAGGAAAAGATAGCCAACTCAGTTAAGAAGGGGGATAAAACCTTTCTTAGGTACATCAGGGAGTGAAGGAAGACTAAGGGAGGGATAGTAAGGCTTAATAAAGGGGAGGGGGTAGGCAGAGGGTGACGGTGAAAAGGCAGAGATACTAAACAAATATTTATGCTCAGTATTTACAAATGAAGAGGGGGAGGTACCTAAAACAAACAATAGAAACACTCTGGATACAGAACTTGATACCAGCCCATTTCCAGAAGAAAGGGTTCTGAAAGAACTCTTTAAACTGAAGGTGGGCAAAGCAATGGGGCCTGATGGGATTCATCCCTGAATTCTAAAAGAACTAAGGGTAGAACTAGTGACAACACTGACTACCCTCTTTAACAAATCATGGGAGGATGGGGTGGTACCTGAGGACTGGAGGAGGGCAGATGTGATTCCCCTTCATAAAAGTGGGAGCAGGGCAGAAGCAGGAAACTACAGACCTGTTAGTTTAACCTCAGTGATAGGGAAATGATGGAATCACTTCTGATGGAAAGAATTGTTGAGTACCTAGAGGCCAGAGGGGCACAGGACTCAAGGCAGCATGGATTCATAGCGGGAAGGTCATGCCAGATGAATCTAATAGATTTCCTTGACTCGTGACCTAAGTAGTAGATCAGGGAGGGGCTGTGGACATGGCTCACCTAGACTTTAGCAAGGCATTTGACTCAGTCTCCACACACAAGATTAATATACAAGTTAGCCAGCCTGGGAGTGGGTCCCAAGATGATAGCCTGGGTAAAGAATTGGCTGGAGAATAAGACACAGAGGGTAATAGTAAATGGAGTCCACTCTGAAGAAAGGGGTTACTAGTGGGCACCCAGGGTTCAGCACTGGGGCTGTTCCTCTTCAATGTCTTTATAGATTATACTGCAAAGGGACTGGAAGGAAAAGTATGTCGCTTTGCAGATGACACAAAGATCTGCAACAGAGTTGATGCTCAAGGTGGGGTGGAAAGGATGAGAAGGACATGGCAAGGTTAGAGGAATGGTCAAATGTATGGCAGCTTAGATTCAATGCTAAGAAGTGCAAGGTAATGCACCTGGGAAACAAAAACCCAGGGGAAGAGTACACAGTGGGGGGGGGGGTGAGATACTAACAACAACAAAAATGGAAAGGGACCTGGGTGAAGTCATATCAGATGACTTGAAGGTGGGCAAGCAATGTGAGAGGGCAGTAAGGAGGGCTGGGGGGTTACTGGGATGCATAGGGAGAGGCATCACCAGTAGAAAACAAGAAGTTGTTATCCCTTTGTACAGACAGCTGGTGAGACCCCATCTAGAGTACTGTGTGCAGTTCTGGAGACCCAGTCTCCACAAGGACATAGACAAGATGGAAGCTGTCCAGAGGAGGGCAACCAAAATGGTGCAGAGTCTGCAGCAGAAGACATATGAAGAGAGACTAAAGGAGCTTAATATGTATAGCTTCAAGGAAAGGAGGGAGAGGGGGGGACATGATAGAAACTTTCAAGTACCTCAAGGGAATCAACAAAGTCCAAGAGAGTAGCAACTTTCAAAAAAAGAGGTGTGCAAGAACAAGGAGACACAATTTGAAGATGGGGGGGCGGCTCAGAGGTAATGTAAGGAAGTATTTTTTCACGGAGAGGGTTGTGGATGCCTGGAACAGCCTTCCAGAGGAGGTTGTAGAGTCAAAAACAATGGTTGAATTCAAGCATGCATGGGACAGTCATAAGACAATTCTAGGAGGTGGGGGTAGAAAGAAGTAGGCTGCTGGTTAACTAGGATCTGCAGCTTATCCATTAGGTAGGGAAATGGGCAGACTGGGTGGGCCAAGCGGTCCTTATCTGCCGTCAAATTCTATGTTTCTATGTTACAGCGTTTTCCCAGCAGTTCATCATGCCTTAGGGTCTGTTTGCTTCCCAAATCAGTAAGTCCCTTCACAGTGTTATCTCCCACTGTTACATCTGTTACATACTTGCCCCACTTTGCTAAGGCCAAATCTGCTCCAGTGTTACCCTCTTTATTTTTATTGACTTTCTTGCAATGTGGCCTGGCTTGTTACAGTTATAGCAAATAAAGTCTTTAAGGGCAAATTTGTTACCCTACTAGAGTTCCTATCTGACCTGGATTTAAACAGGGAAAAGAGGGTCTTATCATCCCTTGGCTGTTACTTCACTGCATTGTGGCCTATCTGGCCATCTCATAGTCCTCAGCCAAAGAAACAGCCTTTTCCCAACTTTCTGGTTGGTGTTCTTTACCCAGAGCTGCATGTCCATAGGCAGGGTGTTGATGAACTACTCCATTGCCAATATGTCGACGACATGTGGAACTGTTTGACAGTGTCAGCCAATGGGCTAGTAGTGTATACTGTATGCTGTCATTCACAGTTCAGTCAGCGGGCAGCCATGGAGGTGTGAGGAGGTCTGCACTGCTCACTGACCTGTATCAATGCTGGGGCGGGAGGAGCCGGGTGGTATGTGTTTACCGAAGTGGGTGGGGGACTGAGAGGTCCACTAGACTACCAGGGATGGGACATATCTCTATTTGGGAACAGCGATCGGTGATGGGGGGGGCCACTACAGTTCGGAAATGGGGTTTAACAATGTTGAGTGAGAAACTGGGCACCGTGGTGGGACATTACACTATGGAAACATAGTCTTTTTTATGGGATTATTGATCAGGGAGGGGGAAGGGACCACTACACTATGGAAATACATTATTTTTCATATTGGGTGGGAGATCTGGAAATGGGGAGGGACCCTACACTAAGGGAAAATATTATTTTTATTTATGGGTGGGAGATCAGTGATCAGGAAAGGTTTACCTGTAGCGCCGAAGCGCTAGTGCTGACATCCTCACATCGACAGCCACAATGCCGACTGTCGCATTGTAGCCAGGGGGATGTCAGCACTCACAACTGGGGGCTGCACTCACCAAACCCCCTGGTCTATAGGATTCTAACTCCAACTGAGAGCTGGACTGGGGGGGGGGCAATCACCCAGTGAGGTAGTCCTGGTCGGCACACAGAAGACTCAGCGACGGGCGGATTTTGCCTGATTTATGTCGCTGTGGTGGTCTTCATCATCAGGGAGTCACTGTGGTGATGGTACACCATCAGGAAACAGAGAGGGACCCTACACTATGGAAAAATATTATTTTCATTAAGAGGTGGGAGATTGGGAAATGGGAAAGGACCCTACACTATGGAAACATATTTTATGATTTACAGTGGGTCAGCAGAAGATCAGGGACCAGGAGGGACCCTACACTATGAAAAATTATTTTTTCAATAATGGGTGGGAGATCAGGGGACCGGGAGGACCCCACACTATGGAATAACAGTTTTCTTACCGTCGGGTTAATGATCGGGGTGGGGGAGAGCACCACTAGACTGTGGGGGAATGCAGCTGTGTAGGGCTTGGGCTTGTGGGGTCACCACACACTGCCACACTAATGGCATGCAAATTAGCCCATAAAGAGCATGTTAATGGCCACTAGAGCCTTGGATGTCCAATGGGCTCATTTGCATGGCTCCTTTCATGAACAGCACTTTAGCTCCTGAGCACTATTTGCTGCAGGCAGGGCCAGATCAAGCCTCTGGGGGGCCTGGGGCACTGGACCTCTGGGGGGCCCATGTGTGTGCAGTGTTTATGACATGTGAAAATCCCCAACCCATCTAGGGGTCTGGGGCATGCCCCCAATTTTGAAAAAATGGTTGGCGCTTTAGGGGTTTCCTTATTGTTTTCTGATTTTTTCCTACTGTAAAAAGTGACATTTTATGCTGGAGAAATACTGTACATGCCACTGCCTCAAATCATATATTAGTATTAGTATTAAATGTCAGACTTTTTTTTATAGTACTGCAAGTCTTGCAGTACTATAAAAAAAGTCTGACATTTATTATTAAACACTGGTTAGCTAGATTTTTATAATTAACAGTAGTAGGTAGGTATGAAGTTGCTCAAGCTTTTTTTTTGTTCAGTCAGAGGAATGGGATACCACACATCTTGGCAAAGGGAGCATGATGAACCAGCAGGGAAACTTTCATATTGGCTCAACAGAATTTTTATATTCTTCAGACCCTGGTTTCGGGATGGGGGGGGGGAAGAGTAAGGTAGTACCACTACAAAAAATAACTATTTCTGAAGAATTTGTATGGCAGGTGCCCGGCGGAGGGGGGGGTCACCAGTAACCTAATAATGTTTGAAGTCCTTGAACTGCTTACACAACACGTAAACTGATAGGACAAAACAGGAAACAAAAGTAATGTTCCATTAAAAAATACACTATTTGCGATAGGGACTTCATGAATTTGTAAGGTGATAGGCTTCGGCGGATGAATGCACTGTAAACACCACCATTAGTAAGAAAAAGAGACACACACAGGCCATTGCTGGTAATTTCTGATTTATTCAACAGTATAAACTTGCTGTCTAATTTTGTTTAGTTCCTGTATTTTAAGTTTAACTCAAAGGTGCCACGTCTCCGCCCGACTTGTTTAAGTGGCGGCTGTTGATTCTAACAGATTTTTTGAACAGAGTCTCCGGACGAGTTTCTGTCGGTCGTCTGGACTGGGTTTTTGGATGGACTCTGACCACGTTGGATTGCTGGCACTAATTGTGGGCTGGAACTGGATGCGGCTTCTCCCGGAGGACTGCCGATATTTTGGATTGCTGGCACTAATCGTGGACTGAAACTGGATGCGGCTTCTCCCGGAGGATTGCCGGTATTTTGGCTGTGCTCTGTTCTGTTTCGCTGCTCCGGGTGTTCTTCGTGTTTCTTTATCTGCTGCCTGACTTGTTGAGATCTGGACGCTGGATATTTGACTTGGGGCTAACCTGGTGAGGCTGTACTCTTTCTATTATTTGTGGGCTGTGGGTTTGTTGCCTTCATACCCCACATCTATTGAGACTGCTTAGACCTGGATGCTGGATATCAGAATTGGGGCTCACCTGGTGAGGCTTATTGTTTCTACTATTTGTGGGTCGTGGGGTTTGTTGCTTTTGTACCCCCCACCTAGTGAGCCTGGTGACTGTTTTATATTTTTGTTGCGCTGTGATAAACTGTGAAGCCCTTTACTTCATTTGGATGATCTTTGCCACTTAGAATCACGGTTTGTAACTAATTTAACCCTGGATTATCCAACCGTGCTCGGAGATTTGTTATATTCCTGAGGATCAAGCTTTCTAAGGACCCTGCAATTTTCCTCTAATATATGGTGGTACAGGGTTTCTCTGCTATCACAGGAGTTGGTTTTAATTTGTAGAGTGTTGCCTACCTGGTGGTCTCCAGCCAGGCAGGAGTGGCCTCGGTGCCTCCCAGGAGCTGGGGAGACCGGCCTCTTCTAGGTTGCCTTGGGGTCAGCTGTAGTGCTGACCCACGAGGCAACTTTTAGCTGCTGGCTGTCATCCGAGTGGGGGCAATACTCCCTGCAGGAACATATCTCCTGACTGTATTTTATTGGTTTTATAATTAATCACTGACATCTGAGGAGCAGTCGTAGGAAGACTTCAGGATTTTTATTATTTGACTTTCCGAACTTTTTTGTAAAGACTATTTTTATTTGTTGGACGCTATTGATAGAACACTGAGTGAGTGGTTTAGTCTTTGGATTGTAGGTAGTAAGAGCAATTGTTATTTATTATTACAAATTTGAATTTAACTCCATGCCATGTGAGAGGTGGTGTTGGGAGTTTATTTCATATTTTTAATATTTGCTGCATGTGAGAGGTGCTGCATTATTTTAAGATACAGAATTGTTTAAAATTTAAATTTGTTTAATATTTAATAAGTTATTTTACTACGTTTTAAATTTACTGTATTTTATTTTATTTTATTGTTTGTTATTTTGAGTTGTTTTGGTTTATGTTTGTTTATTTGGCTTGCTCTCCTTCCTCTGTGAGAGAGAGGGAGAGGCGTTATAATTGTGATATTTTTAGGTTTATTGTTAGTCTTATTTTGTGATTTGTTTAATAATGACGGTTAGCATTATTCCCCACCAGGCTCAGGAACTTCTACTCTTTTGAGTACCCATCATATCATCCCACACCTATTTTAGGTGTCGGGCATTGGGCATTCTAAAGGAGGCGAGGACTAAGGTGGAAAGCTGGGCCTTGTGGGGACAGGAGAGGGGGCGGATTGGGTTTTAGGGTCCAGAAGACGTTTCTACGGAAATAAGTCAAGATAGAGGTTGCTCCTATCTTGTCCCCATACCCAAGAGTCCCAAAATATCGGACAGGTACCGAGGTCTTCCCCGATATCTCATCCTGCCTTGGCGGTGTTGTGCAATGCCAGATCTATTAAAACAAGACAGCTATTGTAGCTGATCTTGTTGGGTCAGCTGATCTGACTTGCATTACTGAGACTTGGCTGGATGAAAATGCTGGCCCTATATTGGCCTCGCAACCCAGCCGGTTCTCGTAATACACCGCCCAAGGCAGGATCAGAGGGGCGGAGGTGTGGCCATTATGTTTAAATCTGAACTGGCCTTGTGGATGTTCCATTGGGAACACCAGAGCTTTGAATATATCCTGGGTGAGGGGCAGGTTGTGGATTCTCCTCGTCTACCGTCCACCAGATGACGGCGCGAATTCCTACAGGAGATTGCAGACTTCATTGTCGACCTTGTGTTGAGGTTTCCCAGATTAATTCTTCTGGGCGACTTCAACGCTTGGGTCGACGATGAACTCTCTCATTTTGTCAAAGTCTCCTCCAGTTGATGAGTGCACTGGGCCTGACACAGGTTGTTACCACCTCTACCCATATTGGAGGTCATTCATTGATCTGGTCTTCTCTTGGTATGGAGATCACTGACTTGGGGTGGAAACCAGTCAGTTGGTCAGACCATTACACCATAAGGTTCAGTTTCAGGGCCCCTCATAGGTCTGCTCCTCACGGAGATGGTCCAATACCACCCTTTATGGGTGTTGGCCCCAATGACCTTACGTGATATTGGACCTATCGAGTTTGTCGGGAGAATGCATGAGTCCAGAGGATCTTGTACTTGCCTATAATAAGGCTGTGGGAGATGCACTGGACAAAATTGCTCCTGTTAGGTGTTCGACCTCACTATCGTCCAAGGAGTCCATGGTTTGATGGCTCCTTGAAGGAATTAAGCCAGTAGGCGAAGGCTGGAGAGAGAGCCTGGCGGAAATCGGCCTGATGTCGACAGGCTTAGATTGCTAGCCCATTATGATGGCTACCAATCGAAATCACTGTAAGAAGGCAGAATTCTGTCCAGAGATTTCTGCTGCAAAGAATCGACCGGCTCAGCTTTTCCGGACTGTGGACAGGCTGTGCAATCCAGTCTGTCTTCAGCCTAGAGAAGCTTTTTCTCAACTTAGATGTGAGGAGTTTGCTCGCTTCTTTGCAGATAAGGTTGCCGACATCAGGTCCGGCATCGGTCCGACCTCTCCTTTGGGGGGTCACGGTGGGCAACCGGTTGTACTTAATCCCCGGCCTGCCTGGTTGGAGTTTCACCACCCGGAATTCACAGACATTGTGAAGATCATCCAATCAATGCGTCCAACTAGTTGTAGTTTGGATCCGGGTCCTACACCTCTGTTAGTAGGATGTGCTGAAGTCATCTACCCAATCCTCACTGACATTGTCTGGAAATCCTTGGAGAGGGGGGTTTTTCCTAATCCCCTTAAGGAGGCAGTTGTTCATCCACTCCTTAAAAAATCCTCCTTAGATCCAGACTGTCTAGCTAACTACCGGCCTATCTCTAACCTGCCATTTGTTGGTAAGGTTATTGAAAAACAGTTGCACTGCAATTGGATGAATATCTCACCTCTCATAATGTCTATGATACTCTCCAATCTGGCTTCAGAAAAAGGCATAGTGCTGAGACTGCCCTTGTTCGGGTTTTGAGTGACCTCCTAATGGCCAGAGATCAAAAGGCTTATACCATTCTGGTCCTTCTTGATCTTTCTGCTGCATTCGACACTGTAGACCATGAGGTGCTATTGGAGCGTCTGCGGGTTTTTTGTGGACTGTCTGGTACAGTCCACGAATGGTTCGTTCTTACCTCACTGGTAGGTCTCAGAGAGTTGTCACTGGAATTTATTCCTCTGACACCTTCTCCCTACCATGTAGGGTACCGCAGGGTTCCATTTAGCTCCCATGTTGTTTGCAGTATATGCTGCCATTAGGAGAAATCATCAGGAGATACAGCTTGAGTTTTCACTGCTATGCGGATGATACTCAGCTGTATTTATCCTTTCTCCCGATCAGAGTGATGCACTCTCTGTACTTAACAACTGTCTGGATGAAATCAGAATTTGGATGAGTTCGAGTTGGTTGAAGCTTAATCCGGATAAGACCGAGGTATTGGTTGTGGCCCAGATCATCCTGGGAGGGTTAGGGTCGGCACATCAATCAGGCTTATCACTTGGTGGGTGCGCCTCTAGCTCTCGACAGGTGCGAAATTTCGGGCGTTATTTTGATGCACGGTCTGACCCTGAAATCTCAGGTGTCAGCTGTTGTCAAGACCTCTTTATCATCTGAGGAATATCGCCCGGTGAAACACCTGATTCCCCAGGAGGATCTTCCGACTTTGGTTCACGCCTTGTTACAACCCGTTTGGACTACTGTAATTCCCTATACCTAGGGCTCCCAGGGATCGATATCCGCCGCCTGCAGCTATGCAGAGCGCTGCAGCCAGGCTTGACTGGGACTTCGAGAACCAGTCATATACGCCTGTGCTTCGCGAACTGCATTGGCTGCCTGTGCGGTGGCGTGATCATCTTAAGGTTGGTTTACTAACCTTAAAGCCCTACACGATCAGGGACCCGTTACCTGAAAGATCTTCTGATTCCCTATCGCGCCCTCCGCCCCGCCAATGAGGGATTGCTAGAGATTCCCAGGGTTCATTTGAAGTTATCAGGATCTCGTGCTTTTGTTTACTCAGCTCCTACCCTGTGGAATTCTCTACCTCATTGGTTGAGAGAATGCCCGACCGTCGATAGTTTTAAAACTGCTTCAAAAACTCATCTTTTTAACTTGGCTTTTTCTTTATAGCTTATTTACTTATTGTTGATCTCTGTCTTATTATCATGTACAGCGCCTTGATTTTGAAAGGCGCTTTATAAATAAACACAAATTGAATTGAATTGAATTGAATAAAACGTCCATAAACCATTTTCTATCTCCTTTAACATAGCACTTTTTAATTTAAATAAATGTGGACTGGTTTACAGCCAGGGCTGCTGTGGATGTTTGCTTGTTGTTACAAAAAATCTTGCTACTGTAAACCCAATTGGTGCTGTGAACGTGTTGTGAAAGTTTGAGTTGGGGAAGGGGATTACTCACTCGATACTAAGCAGGAGAGCTAGGGCTGAGCAGGTACAACTAACCGGAGGCACGGAGTATAAGCACTACTAGCATTTTTTTTGAATGGGACAGACAGGTGTTGCCTTACAATTGAGGAAAGGCAGTAAGAGAGAGAGTGTGCGACCGCAGAATGAGCGTAACTGGTTAGAGAAGAATGTTATTTTCAGAGAACTAACTTTTAAAAATATGACCAGGTTCTGTTACAGTTGTGAGCTGTAGAAGGACATATATAGTGTGAATAACTGTTTGCTGGCAGTCTTTCTCACCTTAACCTTAGCCCAACTGCCACCTCACTTCAACGACTTCATTCTGTTTGCTCTACCATGCCTGTTTCTTTGATCAGACTGTGAACACTGCTCCATTTCTGGTGGCAGTGTCTGCTAGCCAGCCATTCACTCGATGATGATATATGACGATCTGCCACTACACCCACCGACTAAGCTACTGTGCCACTTTTGACAAGCTGGACAACCACTTGTTCTTCAGGTGCTGAATCCCGATCCCGCTACACAATAAGCAGATGGTGGTTGAAAGTCGCGCGCTGATTGGCTTGCTGAAATTGGAAAATCAGCATTATTGGCAGCAGAGGCATAGTGACAGAATGACAGAAGACTATCCTGAATTGCTGACTTGTATCCCACTCACAGTTCTGACTGACTGTGCCCTCTGTCTCAGCTCTTACAACTTACAATAAAAAATGTAAGAGTCAGATGCAAAGTATTTTAATTGACTACAGTTCTGTTGGATGCCCCTTTAGTTTTTTTTTCTGTATGCTCGCCTGCATTGAGCGTGATGTCTGCCAGGGCCTTGGCCCCCGGTCATCTACATTAGGTAAAGTCAGGCCACACTGCTGGCAAAAACAGAACAGCAGTGGCCGTCGTCAGCAAGTCCTTTAAAGCAGCGGCAGCCACTTTTAAACGGCAACTTCATGCTTTTAACACGCAAGTGTGGCATTTCTCAGGGGGACCCCCCCACGGTGGGGGGCCTGGGGCATTTGCCCCATTTGCCCCCCTCTTAATCCGGGCCTGGCTGCAGGGCCATTTTCCTAGCTGGCTGTGGGGCTATTGCTACTGGGTATTCCACTGTTTTTCCTGGGTTAGCTCTGCCCCCACTGGCCCCTATTCACAGTCAGATAATGCACTGCACTATCCGACTGTGAATAACTCCATCGCCCACCAGCGTAGCCAGGAAGTGTAGCGCAAACATGTGCACTCACTTTGCATTCTTTTCGTGAATCCTGGCTCATATCTTTTCAGGATTTCTCTTTTCACAAGGTCATAGTTTTTTTTTTTTGTTTCACTTGTTCTTTATTCTCCCCCTGCCCGCAGCGCTCCCAGTCTTCAGGAGACACCTATGGCCTTCTAGTCTCCGCTCTCCTACCTGGAGCCCTGGTCTAGTCCATTCCCCATGTAGCCTGGCTAATATCCCCAGGGGGGGTATAACAAGGCACCCTGAAGTCCTTCTTGTTTTTCGCCAGGATGCTGGTGTCACCAGGTCAGGCAGGGGCATTAGAGAGTGGGGTCTTGTGCTCCATCTACCAGGAGCACTGTGGGGTGTTTTCTGTTGTTCTGTGGGTGTGGTGCATGCCCCAACGTCAAGGCATCGCTGCCGACATCACCCACTCCTATTCCCCTCTATATGCTCATGTGTTTGCTATGCCTCTGGCTTCCACCAAAGGCCAGACAGGTGCCGAGTGTGTGTCCTCCTCCATCCCGGAAAAGGAGAGCTGTCCCTCGGACACTCAATCCTTTCCCTCCCCTGCCGAAGGTCATAGTTTTTGACTGTGCAGTGTCCATATTACTGTAGGCAAGTTGGGCTTTACCTGTCAGGTAAGGTACCAGCCTGATTGCCCATTGCTGCTTTGGCAACTGACAGGCTGTAGCAACCCTTTCAAAAGTCATCAGGTATGCTTCAGTATTGTCCAAAGGACACAACTTTATAAGTTTAATCTCTTTAGTTATTTGTGTTTTGCTGATCTGCTGGACCTGTGCCAGATCCTCCAGCTTTGATAGCTTGCAAGGCTTCCAGTTATCACTGCTTCTGTTGCTGTATCTCTTCTTTTCTCTGCTTCTCTGCCTCTCGCGTTGTAATATGGCCTACCATTTGAAGAAGGTAGACATGCTTTCAGATTCTGTTTCTGCCACTTTTTCTTCCATCACTTCTGCCAGCTGTACAGTCTCAGTTTGGACTTTTGTTTCTGCTTCTAGTTTGGCTGCCATTCTTCTGGTAATCACTCCTGGGCTTGCTGTTGCAGGATCCATGCTTTCTTCTATGCTTCCCTGGTACCAGGTCTAGTACTCACACACAAAACACCTGGCTTAGAGCCTGCACGCTGTATATCCCACTGCTCATACCATCTGCAGTCAATGTATAGGCCAGGAAGCATAGGAAAACCAAGAGCAGTTATAAAATTCACAAGTAGCATTTTATTATTCTCAATAACAAAAGGATAAAATTAAAAAAATTGTGCAGAATGTTGTTGTTTTTTAACATAGGCAGCTCAAACAGAACAATGTCCTTCCTCTGAGGGTATCTCCAATTCTAATTTCTGTCTCTAACAGAAGATTGCTGTCTTCTTATAAGACGTCTTTGCCTGGCAATTAACTCTGCATCCTGATCTTGATTAGAGACATCCTGTTTTCACACAAAATGCATCAGAGTTCTTGTCAGTTTCTTTTAACAGCAGGTGAACAAAATAGAACATGGTATCCAAAACTAATCTCCTGTTGACAACTCTGCAAAGAGTTTGTGGGGTCAACCTGCATCTCAGAGTTAACCCTCTGAGTTCCAAATAGCTTTTGCAACCATTTCCACAATATAGCTATACACATTTTCAAACCAAGGGATCCCAGTTTCACACAAAGATTCACATATACTTTTATAACCACAGATACACAAGAGGGAAGAAAATATAGAAACAGCAAGAAACAGCAAGTGAAGGTAGGGAGACAGCAGGAGGCAGAGAATCGTGGGACCATCAGAGTGATCAGTTCCTTGGTCTCACAAGAAAATTTGATTGTGTAGTCAGACAGACAAGAGACAGAAACGGAAAGAATAGAAGAGATCCTTATGTTTAACTCATTATGTATAACAAATCGGACAGGGTCTTATTCAACCCTGTCACAAACATCTTACGTTTTTTCATGTCTCCTTATTCCCTGAATTTTCCATCGTGTATTGTTCATGTTAAAAAAAAAACTTAAACAAAATATTTTTGGTGTTGTTTTTAGTTCCAAAATCTACATATAAAAATGCCTGGATAGAGATGCTGTAGTAAATTTGGAGTTGCTCACAAAAGCAGTGTTGCTGAGAAGTGCATAAGTTCTGTGGTTCAGAAGGGTACTGCATCTAAAATAACTACTTTTGTCTCAGGTTCATCAGTGACCGGTAGTACTAGTACAGTTCTAAAAAGGAGTAGTATGGCCAAGTGGTGGGGCATTAATGTGGCCAAATTTTCTCAGCCATATCTGTGGCATAACTGCTGATGGGTGATGGTGCTGGCACTGCTGACAGTGGAGGCAGCGACAATAGAAGCAGTCCAAGAACCCCAAATATTTCTTGCTCTGGAAATGTGGTTGAGGATGATGAGGTGGTTGATGTTGTTCCTAAACTGGGGTTGATGATGGTGATGATGAGCTTGAGCATGACTCACAGTCTGATGTGGAAAATCTGACTGTTGCATGCAAGGAATCGGATGCTGAGAAGGAAATAGAGGTTAGAGAAAGTGAGGAGAAGGAGGAGGACAGATCTCAGGAGAAGTTTATCAGCCTATATGGGGATGGAGATCATGATCTGGACCCTTTGATGATCTGGATCTTCTGGAAACCTGAAAAAAGTGAGGACCATGTTGCTGAGCCTGAGGTGCTGTGTGCACCGCAATTTCAGGGAATTACCAAAGCCCCCCAGTCCTCTGCTGTTGTTGCTGGTAGCACTGTTGAGCCAATAATAACAGCATGAATCACCTACTGTTGCAGCAGTGCATAAATCATCCCCCAAAACACCCATTTCCATGGCTCCACTGTGCCAGTACCCAGTCCACCACCATGTGAAAACAAGGGTAAAAACCTAGTTTGGGATTTTTACACTTTGGACCCAGCTGATGAAACAGTAGCTATCTGCCAGCTATGCAGAGTGTGTATGTTAGCCATTGGGGAATAAAGAGTCACCTAGACACTGGTGTGCAAAAAATGCACTTCAAATCTCTGCACCAGTTATGCTGCACTCAGCACCAAAGGGAAGTTAGTGTAGGGGGGCTTCTCCCTTATATCCTTATTGTGCAAGGCATCCTGAAGTGGCATGGATACAGTCCCGGTGGAGTCAGAAGTGACCGTGGAGGACTACTACAGAGATGAGGATGAAGAGTCAGTAGGATTGCCTAGTAGTGACCTGAGTAGCAGTGGTGGTTTGAGTAGTAGCAGCCAGAGTCACTGAATCACATCAACCCCAGTTCATAAAACACAAGAAATCACATGATTTATTCATTCAGCATCTGTTCCCGCCTGCCCCCCCAAGTCAAAAGCTACCCCATTAGCCATGCTACCAGTACACAAAGTTCAGCTGTTTGGTCTCCCAAGCCCAACACCCCAAAAGGTGCAGCCTATACTGCATAGCACATTTGAGCATCATACCAGATACCCACCCAGTCATGCTGTTGCACAGAAATTTAAAGCAGCAACCACTGAAATGCTAGCAATTGACCTATTGCCATTCTCTTTGTGGAGAATGTACGATTCTAAGGTTGATGATGCGTGCCTGTCCAAAATGGAAGATTCTGTTGCAAATCTATTTCTCCACCCATGCCATTCAGGAACTTTATAGGACTGTCACTAGTGATACATGCCCTGCAGCATTCAGTCCGCCACCATACATACATCGAGTATGGATATGTGAACCAGTACAAACAGCTGGTAGCTTGTATCTATGTATTACAACCCATTGGGCACAGATACTGTATCTGGGGTAGTATTTAGCGCTGTAATAGAGACAAATTATACAAAGCTCAACTGCAGTGGTAGCAACATTCCAGGTGTTCGCCAGTATGTCATGTTCTCAATGCCATGGGTCAGACAATATTAGAACTCCTGACTGAAACTGATGAGTGGCTGCACCCATATTCCCTGAAACTAGGTTTCATTGCAAGTAAGAATGGCTCTAATGTAGTTAAATGCATTAGTGATGATAGGTTGCTCCAGGTTACATGCATGGCATACTGTCTTAATCTAGTAGTGCAGCAGTTTCTATCATATACATACAGACATATGAACATATGAAATGCCAGCAGAAACAGGCCTCACAGTCTATTGAGTCTACATGATTGTGCAGCTAGCCCCTAAACTTGCAGCTGCCTCAACCTCCCCTCCTCATAACCACCCCTCCACTCTGTCCCACCCTCTCTTAAATCCTCCTCACTGTTCTCATGATACCACCTCCTCGGGCAGAGTGTACCACTTATCTCCCACCCTTTCTGTGAAAAAGTGTCTCCTGATTTCTCTCCTGAATCTCCCCCTCCTCCAATCTCAGTCGATGCCCCCTAATGTCCCTCCTCCTTCTGATCTAAAGAATCCATTCTGTATTAATCCTGTTAATACCCTTTAGGTACTTAAAGGTTTCGATCATATCCCCCCATCCCTCCTCTCTTCCAGGGAATACATTTGCAGCTCTCCCAGTCTCTCTTCGTAGGATTTGCCCTCAAGTCCCTGTATCATCTTCATTGTCCCATGCTGCACCTCCAGCAATCTGATGTTCCTCTTCTGGAATGGATTGCAGCATCGCAATATTCCAGGTGTGGCCTGACCAGTGACCTGTACAGGGTAGGATCACTTCTCTGTGCCTGGAGGACATTCCCCTCACTATGCACCCCAGCTTCTTGTTTGCCTTTGCAGCTGCCTTCCTGCACTGAGCTAAGTGGTTCATACTCCCCATTATTAGTACTCCTAAATCCTTGTCCTCCACTGTGCTTACCAACTGTACCCCTCCTAACTGATATTTCTTCCCCTGGTTCCTTGCTCTGAAGTGCAGTACTTTGCACTTCATGGCATTGAACCCCAACTGCCATGTTTCTGACCATTCCTGTACTTTGGTCAGGTCTTCCTGCAGCGCTCTCCACCCCTCTATACCATCTACCTCTGCACCGATCTTAGTACTGTCTGCAAACAGACTGATCCTACTCAGGATCCCATTTTAGATATCGGCTATGAATATCCCGAACAGTACCAGTCCCAGTAATGAACCCTGGGGCACTCCACTTGTAAAGTCCCTTGGTGATGAGAGTTCCCCCACCACCACCACCACCCTTTGCTGCCTACCTCTCAGCCAGTTGGTGATCCAGTTGACCATTTTTGTCCCCACCCCAATGTATTCCAGTTTGCCCCCCAGCCTCCCATGTGGCACCAAGTCAAAGGCCTTGCTGAAGTCCAAATATAGGATGTCTACTGCATGGCCCCAGTCCAGTTCCCTGGCAACCCAGTCATAGTACTCAACTAGCTTCATCTGGCAGGATCTGCCCAATACAAAACCATGCTGATGGCCATCTTGGAGTCCATTGTCTTTCAGAAAGGTCACCAGTCTCTCTTTTAGGATTGACTCCATGAGTTTCTCCACGATTGAAGTGAGACTCACTGGTCTGTAGTTGCCTGGCTCATCCCTCAGGCCACTTTTATGAATGGGCACACATGGGCCATCTTCCAGTCCTGTGGCATGCATCCTGTGTCCAGTGATGTATTGAACAGGTCTGTCAGTGGTCCCGCCAGGATCTCTGCTAGCACTCCTAGTACTCTAGGGTAAACGCCATCCAGCCCTGGTGCCTTGTCCACCCTCCATGCCCTTAGTCCATCCGCCACTCTGTCCTCCATGATTCTGATGTCAGTCACCCCTGCCCACTCCACCCTTCCCATGGGGTATCTGTCCCCCTCTTTCCTTTGTGAACACAGAGCAGACATACTCATTCTGGTCTTTGTTTCTTCTTCTCTCACCAGTGTATCTGAAGAAGTCCTTTTCCCTGTCTTTGATTCTCTGTGCCAGTCTCAGCTGTCTGGAAACCTTGGCCACTCTGGCTAGCTTGGTAGCCTCCCTGGACTTATTCTTGTATTCATCTTTGTCTCCTTGCCCTCCTGATTTCCTAAGCCCCTGAAATGCTTTTTTCTTGGCCCTCACCCCTTCCATTACCTCCTGAGTCAGCCAGCTCAGATTCTGTGCTCTCCTTCTTGCTCCATGTCCTGGTACAGGTCTCAGTAGCCCTTGCAAGTCCTTTCTTAATGATATTCCATCTTTGGCTGGCACTCATGCATGTCTGAATTCCCACCAGATGCTCAACCAATATTTCCCATTCTTTAAAGTCTGCTCCCTTAAAATTGATCATCCTGGTACCTGTTCCTCCTGTTACCCTTCCCATATTGAGTGTGAACCACACCATATGTCAAGACAAGGCAAATTAAATTTTTCTGGTGCCCAATCCCAGAGGCTCTGGGTACCGTACAAACACACAAAAATGTTAGTTAAAAAAAAATATATATATCTCACCATATAATAAATAATCACATGTCAGAATAGGCAGTATCCTGCATATAAATAATCTGGTGCACCCCTTTTTGTCGACACCCTGACAACGAAACAGGAAAAAAGACCATTATGGCGACATTCGTGGTAATGGTCCTTTTCCATGTTCCATCTCTCTGATTTTCTGCCCCTCCTGGATCAACTCCAACCTGGAGTTTGAATCCTAAAGTCCGGGGATGCGGGGGGCATAGCCCCTCACAGAAAACACCCATAGAACAGGCGGCACAATTCCTGCATCAGTATTGTGCCGTCGCTGTGGGGGAGGTCGGCATTGTTGCTGACGACAAAACTTGGTGCTTCCTAAATAATCACCCTCTTTACTTTTAAAAAGGGACTGATAATCTATGCTCTCATCCAGTACCCGAGAAAACCTGGCTAAACAGATAACACGGTCATTCCCAGCCAGGGGGTCCTCCACTCCCAGAACCCTTACAGGTTCCCGCTTGTTAATACCACAGGTCCAGAGTCCTACCCTCCCTAGTGGGATCGCAGACCAATTGCACCAGGAAGTAGTCCTGAAATTCATCTAGTAATCTCTGTTCCTTTGCACACGTGGTGGTTGGGGTGTTCCAGTCCACCCCCAGAGAGGTTAAAGTCCCCGGCCACTATGTATCCTTCTTCCTACAGATTTTTCTAATCTGCTCAGCCAACTCCCTATCCAGGTCATCCCCTTGAGCTGGTTCCTGTTCACTGCCCCATTCTCCGTGTCTTTTTTTGTAGAGTCTTGAAACTGCATCCATAGGGCCTATACTGAAATCAAGTACATGTTGACTTGTGGCCCGCATCTGTGCCCACTTTGCTTGTTCTGGAAAGGCTCGTGACATCTAAAGCAGCTGTAGATCTAAACAAACTGCCTCAGCACCATCTAAAGCTAGAAGTTGTCACCAGATGCAGCTTGACAGTCTACATGATCAAGCGCTTGTACAAGCAGTACAAAGCCATCTGTCAATACCTGCTGCTGCATACAAGCCGTGACAGTACCGGGGTATCAATGTCTCTCACAACAGATCAATGGTGACTGATGGTTGGCCTGATCATGATTCTGAGGTCATTTAAACATGTCACACAGGCAGTGAGTGGGGACACTGCCTGTATCAGTCAGGCCACCTCATTTCTAAGGGTGTTGAGGCAGATGTAGTTAAATGTACAGCAGGTGCTAGAGGCAGGTGGAGACAGGAAAATCTGTGCCTTAATGGAACACATGCTGCAAGTATTTGACTGCGATACTCATATTTCCAGCATTCTGTAGTCTGCAGATTTTGTATTGCCACCATGCTGGACCCACAATATGAAAAGGGCCTGTCATTAATACTTAATGGTGGGGGGGTAGCAGTTAAAAAATCTAACTGATCAGCTAATAATATGGGTTCATGGGGCAAAATGTTATGGTCACAGTTATGTAGGGCACAACATGACGATGATCACAGACCAAGTGTTGCTACCTCGTAAGTTAGACAGGGTGGAAAAACGGGCCTGGTAACAAGAAAGATGACAACAAATCCACTTTGGGATGCTTTGTCCCAGGTCTGAATTTCAGACGTGGAGGAAAAAGAGGAGGAGGAGGCTGATGAGTCGGCATGACTGTGAGCAGAGCAACGCATGATGGATTAGATGTATATTTGATGGACACCAGGTACCTTAATGTAGCGGTCTGACTATTAAGGTACTCACATTTGGCTGTCTTTCCGGGCCCTCAGGTCCTCAAAGGATACACACGAGGGGGTCGTCCTAGGTTCTGGGGGTACCAGAGATACTGGAATCATAACTGCACTTGGTGCTTCCACCTGGGGAAGTGGTTGGGAGTACCTGACAATAAATTACAGGTTAAAATCCCCCAGGAAAATACAGTACCTGCCCCAAGTACCTTCCCTGCATAATGACCATTTTTACCTTTTGCAGTGAGTCACTGTACCATTTGTAACATTAACAATTAACAGCATTATTTTGGGGGAGAAGGAAAAAGGAGAAAAATAGCACGACAGGTTTAACATTTATTGCATCAGTTTCACCCCCACACAAATCTCCACCTCCCACCTACAGGTGCACCCAGTTCCCTTTTGGCAGCTGTCCAAAAGTCTCTAAAGTCCCAAGGTGGGTACCACACCGCAGAGGCAAAGAAGCAGAGGATCTTTCAATGGGGCCCAAATAATTGTGAACAAGTGCAAAACTTTTAAACTTTAAACTGGGCAGACATTTGATCTTGCACAGTCCTACCCAGGAATTAAGCCCTTTAATTTAGGCTAATTGATAACTGATGCAGGCTTCCCCAAAGCCACAGCCCAATACTTACAGTTCTAAAGATTTTCAGGGGTTTGAGGATGTTTGAAGTCACTTTACCTTGTTGGTATTAAGAGTAGATGCTGAATATTCAAAGTTGGGACTTACAGTTGGACACCTGCCTAATGGCAGTCTAAACAGGCCCACCACATCCAAACCTAAACCCACCATCCTGTCGACAAAAGAAGAATCTCTGATTACCTGATGCCTCATAAGCAATGATGGAGGGATAATTCCCGACCAAGCAAGTAAAGTTTAAAAATGCTAGCCTTGGTTGATACTGAGAAGGCCCTGGAATCCACAAGTCTCGCACACCGGAAAACAGCAGAGGCCCCTCTGAGGACTCTGAATGCACGATTACATCTAGAGAACTTTGCCAGACACTGAAACAAATTAACCAGACACTCCAGCGATTAGAAGCAAAGGTTTCAGACCAGTGTTCAGAAATTACCACATTAACCAACCGGGCTGGGGAAATTGAGGACACTTTAATGGACTATACAACCACTACCAATGTACACAACAAAGCCCTTCTGGACTTGCATTACCACTCCCAACAACTTGAAGCATGCCTTGAAGAACTAGAAAACAAAAATCGGAGGAACAACCTCCGGATTCATGGGCTTCCTGAGGGCACTGAGACTGGCGCAATGATTGCTTTCATCGACTCATTTCTGCATGAGATTCTTAATCTCCCTCAAGACAAAGCTCTCAGCATAATTAGAGCACACAGATCCCTGATCCCAAAACCCCATGACCCTAAGGTGCAGCCACATTCAGTAGTTCTTGGACTATAGAATGAAAGAGGAGATCTTACAACTTGCATGGTTAAAAAAGTGATTCACTTTGAGGACACTCGCTTGTATTTGGACCATGATTTTACACCACAGCTACTCTCCCAAAGGAGAAAAGTACTCATAGTGGTTAAACAGCTACAACAACAGAACATCATGGCTTTTGTTGAGTACCCTGCATGCCTGAAGGTCCAACTGGCTGAAGGAGTGAGGTGTTTTCCATACCTGCAAGCATCGGGGGACTTCTTGATTTCAATGGGCGTACAACTCCAGGATGAGGAGGTCACTCTACCACAATGCAAGCAGTTGGAGTCCAGGGACTGGACCTACAGTGGAACAAAAAGGCAGGCCGCAAAGGGCAACATGGATGCTTCCGCCTTGTGGGACCCCCTACACAGTAAGAAATGCTCGAGAGGCCTGAACAAGGAGCCAACACAGATAGAACCTGAAACGGACTGAGGGGACACCACCACAGAAGCAGCGAACTCCCAAACTACCTGAACATTTTCAGGTGCAATATTTCTTAATAATTTACTTTTTGTGATCTCCCCAGGCTAGGTTCCATGAGGACACATGTTGAAATCGTCTCAGACTGTTTCAAGGGTTGCGGAGAATAACCTCACCTAAAACAGAAGACAGTCTGTTTAATTTGAATCATTCTATAAGGACAGGATGTATACGTTGTCAAAATATACCATTTGGTATCTTCATATCCTGTGGTCTGATGGTTTGAGGGGGGAGAGCAGCTTCCTTGTTGGGGGGCTCGGGTGGGCTTGGGGCGTTCTGGATACGCCGGATGCAGGTGGGGAAGCCATACCTAGATCATTTATATCCCCCTCATGTTTTGGAAGTGCTAATGGGGTGACCTAACTTGAGCAGTGGTCATATGGGGCACAAGAGGGGAAAGGTTTAAGCTAGAATATAGGGCCTTTATTGGTAGCCTCCTCATGGGAGTCCTCGGGGCTTGACCTCACTCCGGGCAGACAGTTTCTTTCTGCTTGGGGGCGGGCCTTGATTCCAGAGCATTCGGGGGATGTGCTGCTGAGGTTTGGTCCCTTAAAACTGCTAAAGGTGCCTGTGGCTGAGCTTGCTTGGTCTCCCATAACTAAACTGGTAATTTACCAACTTAATAGATATGGGGGCTATCAGTTGATTGACACACAATATTAACAATTTTTAATTGGCTTTCCTGCATGAGCCTGATGGTGGTTGGAGGCCCCTTATGAGGCCTGGTTAATGGTGCTTCTGACAGGGGATGACTGCTTTCCCTGTTATTCCTTTGCCATAGACCAGGATTTAGTAAATTATATCAACACCTTTGTATATTGCACTGAGTCGATTGGCCTACAGTTTTTCATGTTAGTGATAGAAACAACTTGACTAAATAACATTCTTACTGTACTGACATGGTGTCCTATCCATAGGAGTGTCAAGGGCAATTTGGGCTCACAATTTTTATAGTTGGGTAACCCGCTGACACTCACTGCAAGGAGCTAATAGTATTCAACATCATTGATGTTCTAGGGAGGAGCCCTCCATTTGGAGAGCGTAATAAATCCCTCCCTCTTAGTTCTCTTTCCACAGTGGGGAAGGGAGTTTAGACAAAGATCCTATAAACCTGGGTCTTCTACCTAGGAAGTCATTTATGTTTAACCATAAAGGTTCTTGCCCAGTTGGCAATGACAGCTGTTGTATAATTACTATGTTGTTTAAGGATGGAGACTTACTGCACTGTTTTCGGGAAGGGGAATTTTGAGAAGGAGCTTTGGGGAACGTATCATAATTGTTTTTTACTTTTTTTTGTTTTTAACATATAATGGCTAATTCAGGCATGTTGGTATGCACATACAATGTAAATGGCAGTTAAACGCAGTAAGATTTTAGCTTTGCTTAAAAAGTCGGCACCAGAATTTGTGCTTCTACAGGAAACCCACCTCTCTAAGAGACAGCATAGTAAATGTTTGAGGTTAGGGTTTAGGGAGGTAGCTGCCTCCTCATATAAAAAGGGTAGATGTAGAGGCACTATGATACTTATTCCACATAAGTCCCATTTTGAAAAATTGGCAGAAAAGGTGGATAAAAAGGGTAAGTATGCCCTCATGAAGGGCAAACTTGAGGGGCAAATAATAACACTTGCATCTGTGTAATTCCCACCGGATACCCCTTATCGGGACTATAGATCTTTCCTCCTCCTGCTACAGGAGTGGGCAGAGGGGGTTTTGATCTGTGGGGGAGACCTAAATTTAACTTTTAATCCTGCCCTAGATATGACTTCCCAGATTCCAAGAAAGTCACTCCAGGTGGCAAGAAGGGTCCATAGGTTGCTGGGAGTTAGGTATTTTAGATGTTTGGCGTCATTATCACCCTAGACAAAGGGACTACACCTACCTTTCTGCCACATGCAATATTTACTCCAGACTGGACTACTTCTTGCTAACAAGGGATGAGGTCTGTAGGATACAGGACACTTGGATTGGAGACTTTGTCCTTTTGGACCATGCCCCACTCTTCATGTGTCTGGATCTGGGATGATTTCATAGAAACGTCTTTTGGAGACTGAATATCTTTTACTTAAGGATAATGCAGTTAAAGACCAGATTTTAGACACGTATCAATGTTTTTTAACAGAAAATGAGGGACAGGACAACTCAGGTGTCACCCTTTAGGATGCGTCCAAAGCTGTTCTCCGGGAAAGGTTTATACAGCTCGCAGCATGAAAGGAGAGAGAGACAGAGGTGTAGGAAGACCCTTATTGAGCAAATCCAGTCATTGGAGGGAATGCAAAAACAGAAATATTCTAGGGCTGTAGCACAGCAGCTTAAGACTCTTAGGGGGGGATTTGGGTCAAATATTTGATTATCAGGTGGAACAGAAATTGTTATTTTTAAAGCAGAAATATTATGAGGGTGGTCAAGGTCACTTAGGTTATTAGCCAGTAGATTGAGAGCACAAAGATAGGGCCAAAATCATGAATTTGTGGCACTCCTGGACACCAGAAAGCGGTATATGAAACAAATGAGATAGCTGAGACTTTTCGGGAGTTTTATAAACAACTATATCAGAAAGGAATCTCTCAACCCGAGGAGAGAACAGAATCATTCCTACATAATTTAAAACTGCCAACCCTATTCCCAGTCCAAATCTAGAGAGCTCATACACCCAATAACAGTGGAGGAACTTAAAGTGGAAGTGGCAGCCCAGAAGACAGGGAAATGTCCCGGGACAGATAGGCTCCCAGGGGAATTTTTTAAATGTTTTAGGGACTTTCTCCAGCCCCTTATTCTGAGAGTATTCTCTGAGGTTGTGGAGGGCAGAAGCTTGGCACCACCCTCCTGGACCACAGCATGGATTTCGATGATACCCAAACCGGGGAAGGACCCCTCCAGATGTGCTTCTTATTGTCCAATTTCCCTGCTAAATACCGATTATAAGATTTTCTCCTCCATTATGGCAAAAAGAATACAACAGTATCTCCCCCACTTCATACAATTAGACCAGAATGGATTTGTGCCAGGTAGACAGATTCAGGATAATTTGAAGTGCACCACCCACCTTATTGATCATATTAAAAACTCAGCTACCTTGGCTTTATTAATGAGGCTTGATGCAGAAAAAGCATTTGATAGAGTTGACTGGAGTTTTCTGGGGGCAGTCCTTTCCCGGTTTGGGTTCCCGAGAGAATTTACACAACTGATAAGCAAATTATATCACTCCCCAACAGCCTGTGTCAGAACAAATGACCATATTTCTAGGCCTTTGAAACTCAGTAGAGGTACAAGACATGGGTGGCCTTTATCACTGTTGCTTTTTGCACTAAATATAGAACCTCTGGCTCAATCTATTAGGGAGAATGGGAACGTAAAGGGGATAGGACTGGATGTCTTTGAGCACAAACTGGCTTTATATGCCGATGACGTACTCATGTACCTTATAGAACCTGACTCTTCCATCCCTTTCTTGTTTCGGCAGTTGAAGGAATTTTCCTCCCTCTCCAGATATAAACTGAACTGTACTAAAACAGAGATACTTAGCTGCAACTATACCCCTTCCCTGGGTTTAAGGAACAGATATCCCATGAGATGGGATCTAGATCAGATGAGCTACCTAGGGATTAAGATTGGGATTAGCAACCACCAGCTCTAGGAACTCAATTATCTCCCTTTGATTACCCAACTAAAGAAGGACGTCCAGAGGTGGACCCTTCTGCCCTTGTCTATATACTCTAAGACACAGGCATTGAAGATGAATACCCTACCAAGGTTGCTTTATTTATTCCAATGTGTACCCTGTCTGGTTTCTCAGAAAGAGTTAAATACACGACAGGGCATGTTTTTTAGATTCCTCTGGGCTAAAGATTGGCCTATGATTTGTAGAGCCCTTTTATATGCCCCTAAGGCCCAGGGAGTTCTAGCTTTTCCTAACTTACAGGGTTACTGGGCAGCAGCCCAAATGCGGGTGGCACTCCTATGGGGCAGCCCTGGCTTTGATTCCCATTGGAAGAGAATGGACCTGGCAGTTGGGACTGAGTCGTCTCTCCTCTTCAGACCATCCTGTTTCAGGATGACCTCAGGCTCCAGGAGGTTTGTTACACAGGGATGAAGACTGTCCTGGAGGGATGGAGGAGGGATGTAAACCGCAGTCCCATTAGACATCAACTGTGGAAGTTCTACTGGTGGGCTTACAACCCTCTTTTCCCAGCTGCCACTTTAGACTCCTGGTTTAAGAAATGGGCCAAGAAAGGATTTCACTCCCCTTATCAAGTCTTATCAGCAGATAATCCTATTTCTTTTGAGGCAGCCAGGCAGACATTTGGTCTTCTCCCATGAGATAATCTAAGATTTTACCAAATCAGAGACTATGTCCGCACCCTTCAGAAAACTTACACCGGACTGCAAGAGGATGCAGCGGACCCCCCTTTTTGAGGCATTTGGTCATCAGGGGGTGGTAGAGGACCCATATCCTAATTGTATCAAAGGTATTTATTGGATCTGTCTCTACCCATTGAAAGACTTAAACTCAAGTGAGAAACAGACCTGGGGATTACTCTCCTAGAAAAACAATGGGCTGGTATATGGCACGCTACATGGTGGACAACAGGGGCACCTCTTTGGAGGGAATATGGTTGGAAGGTGAGATCTAGGTATTTTCGTGTTCCGGTGCAGGTGGTGCACTATGCACCAGCAGCTGGATCGAACTGTTGGAGGGGGTGTGGGTTCACTCCAGCCTCCCAGGCTCACATTTTTTGGACATGTCAGATGCTTAAGGGGTACTGGACAGATATAGAACACCATCTTAAGGAGAGTTTTCAGTTTCAGTCCCCCCAGGCCCTAAGCATCTGGTATTGGGTCTTAGACCAAGGGAGATATGGGGAAGAGAGGCAAACATATTTATGGTCCATTCTCACAATAGCTGCCCTTAAGGCCATTACTAAGAAATGGGCACAGAGAGCTCCCCGCCGTAAAACAGACTGGAGGGCTATAGATAGTATTCACTTAATGGACAGGATTACATTTGGTCTTCGCCAACAAACCCACTTATATCAAAACAGGTGGACCAGGTGGCTCTTTGTATGAGCCTAATCTGTATATAGAGGTTTAGCCATGTACTATTGAGCCCCTCTTCTCTTCTCTCTCTCTCTCTCTTCTTACTCTCTCATCAAGAATTTATAAAAGAAAAATAAGAAAAGATACATATTTTTTGTTACCTAATCAGTGCACTGAATAATCTTCTAGTATCTCCAGTTGCAGTAGATAGGAAAATTAGTCAAGTTATTTGACAGATCTGGGCTTTTTAGTTCAGTCTATCTAGATCATCATATGCTCTTATTCAGTAAAAAGTTACCTTGTAGGTACACACTGTGATGTCAACAAGCTTTATCTTATGTACCTATGTAACTGATGTATGATCTATATGTTTGGACATGAAGTAATAAGCCTCTTGGAAGTATAAAAAAAAAAGAATTCACTGATTGGAGCAATAATGAAGCCAGTCTTCACCTGCCAAGCCTTTTCCAGCTTCACCCTTGGGGGCGGGGGCTTTGTTGGCAGTCTTCACCTTACAGGCCTCTCAAACCCTACCTTTTCCAGAACTTTCTCTTCATCTCAGTACACTTCTCTCACACTTTATCTTTCCAGAATCTTTCTCATTGTCTGGGTACACATTCTGTCACTCTCATCTGGGTATAACTTATCTCTCTATCTGGGTGTAAATTCTCCATCTCCAGCTACTGTAGGAGAAATACATTAAAATTCACATTTTCAAAGTTGGCAGAGCACTTTGGTTTGTTAGGAATCTTCCTATACAGTCTCTGAAGTCCAAACTTTTCAATGTACTTTCTGCCCAGAGAAAGTCCCATTCCTTCTGGAACAGTTTCACAATTCTTCTTTTCGTAGTGGGCTTCTTCCCAGTCACAGGTTCAAATCTCACAAGCTCCCTCTCTGGAGTGAAATCTCTTCTCAAATCTCAATTCTCTTCTCATATCTCTGGCCTCTTCTCTGGAGCAAAACCGAAGTTTCCTTCATGCACCAGCAATCCAGCAGAGATTCTGTTCTCAGTCTCTCTCACTAAAACAAGCTTTTTCTCTTTCAGCCAAAGGCTTAACACTTTTTAAGTCTCTGGCCCCCTCTCTCTGAAGCAAACCAAAGTTTCCTTCATGCAGCAGCTCTGGCCAAATTTCCTCCATTCACGAAAAATACCACCAACAGCTTAATCTGGTTCAAGGTCAGTTGGCATTCATCTGTATCCCCCTCCCCCGGGTCATGTCTGAAAATAGGCAGGATTTGTCTAGTGCATTTACCCGGTCAACAAAAACTAAATAAATAAAGAGATTTCACTTGAGCAGCGGCTTACCAAAGGCTTTCCCACAACTTCACAAAGGCTCAGTGCAGCTTGTCCTTTTCTGAGGCCAACAAGACCAGGGAGCAAACACACAGTCCTTAAAATCCTAAAAACTTTTTTCCCTTCATATGAAACCATAGCCCTTTAAAGTCATAGTCCCCCACAGCGCTGCTACCACCAATATCTGTCACTTACAGCTCTCTCACAGCTGGGTGGAAGTGGGCTTCGCAGCTCTCTCACAGCTGAAGGTTTCACAAACTTCCATGGGACCTGGCAGACAGGAGACTGGCAACCCTTGGAAAGGCCCTTTTCTATCCTGAAAACAACATCTTTCTCACTGGGGGGGGGCACAGGGGGTTCTTGCCCCTCCATCTCAGGACTAGGAACAAAGGGCTACTGTTCCTCAGTACTCCTTTCTGGCTCCTGCTGGTTTGGGGCAACACTCATCTCCTCCTGCTGTTGGTGCAGCTCTTTGGGGGTCTGGTGGGGTGACTGCTGCTGCTGCTACTGTATGGTTGGGAGAAGGTAAGGTGCTCTTGGGGGGCGCCCTTGAAAAAGACAGGACACTGAACAGATATGGCACTGCCATGGGTGTGAACAACTTCACAATGATGACTCTCCATCATAAATTTAAATAAAAATAAAAAACAAACAAAGAGAGCAATAGACACAGAAAAGATTCAATACAATGAGGAAAATAGAAGTAACAGATATAAAAAACAGATTCAAAATAAAGATTAACTATTAAAATGGTGTTCACTAAAGTACAATAAAGGAAAGATAAAAAGATAAAGAAATTGTTGCAAGTCGTGTTTGAAATATATATTTTCTTTCTGGTGTAGAGCAGGCTCCTTACACTCTCTCTGTCTCACTAGAAATGAAAAACAGGAAGCTAGTTCAGGTGTCTAGGGAATTAGATCAGGGAGGAGCTGTGGATGTGGCCTATCTGGATTTCAAAAAGGCCTTTAACACTGTTCTACATAGGATAATCATAAACAAGCTGGGCAGCCTGGAAGTGGGTCCAAAGGTGGTAAACTGAGTAAGGAATTGGTTAGGGGATCGGAGGCAGAGTGTGATGGTAACCGGAATTCACTCCAAGGAAGAGAGGGTGACCAGAGGGGTGCCACAAGGATCAGTACTGAGACCAATCCTCTTTAATGTCTTTATTAGTGACATTGCAGAGGGACTGGAAGGGAGGGTATGCCTTTTTGCAGATGACACAAAATCTGCAATAGGGCAGACACTCCAGGGAGGGGTGGAAAAAAATGAATAGAGACCTAAGAAAGATACAGGAATGATCAAGAGTGTGGCAACCAGGTTTCAATGCAAACAAGTGCAAAATCATGCACTTGGGGGTGGGGCACAGAAATCCAGGGACGGAGTAGAAGATGGGGGGAGTGGTATTGACAACCATCAGACCTGAAAGAGACCTGGGAGTAATCATATCTGATTATCTAAAGGTAACCAAACAGTGTGACAAGGCAGCGGGAACAGCTAGTGGGATGCAAGTGTGCATAGGGAGGGGTATCACCAGCAGAAGGAGGGAGTTGGTGATATCACTATATAAATCTTTGATGAGGCCTCACCTACGGTACTGTGTCCGGTTCTGGAGACCACATCTCCAGAAGGACATAGACAGAGCAGAGGCAGTTCAGAGGAGGGCAACTAAAATGATGTAGGATCCACATCACAAGCCCTATGAGGAGAGGCTAAAAGACCTCAATATGTATAGCCTGCAGGAAAGGGGGAGTATGATGGAGACTTTCAAATACCTCACCGGAATAAATAAAGTACAAGAGGGAAGGATTTTTCAGAAAAAAAGAAGCTCAAGAACAAGGGGTCATGTTATGAAGCTGGAGGTGGGTAGGCTCAGGGGAAACCTGAGGGAGGACTTCTTCACAGAAAGAGTGGTGAATGCCTGGAACAGCCTCCCAGCAGAGGTGGTGGGGTGAAAAACTGTAATGGGTTTCAAGAATGCATGGGATAGGCATAAAGAAGGCAGTATAGTGCAGAGGTTTATGATTTGGAGCTGCAAACCTGGAGACCTGGGTTTGAATCCCACAGCCCCCACTTGCATACTGTGTGACCCTGAGCAAATCACTTAACTTCCTTGTTCTCCTAGGTCGCACCTAGAAACAAGCTTCAGCTTAGAAGGAAGGGTATGCCTTTTTGCAGATGACACAAAATCTGCAATAGGGTAGACACTCCAGGGAGGGGTGGAAAAAATGAATAGAGACCTAAGAAAGATACAGGAATGATCAAGAGTGTGGCAACTAGGTTTCAATGCAAAGAAGTGCAAAATCATGCACTTGGGACACAGGACGGGAGAGAATGTTGCTACCATTTCCAGTACACAGGGAAATTCAGAGTACAGAGATAAATTTGGAGAAAAACTGGAGACAGACTGGGCACTGGGAGGTGCTTATATATATCTTTTGTATCTTAACTGTATTGTTCTCCACTGTCTTACTCCACCAATATGTTGTCTATCCTCCCTGTGATTTAGGTGTTTTGTAAATGAGTCTTTGACTCAAAGATTGTAAATCAAATTGTGAATAAATAAAATAAATAGTGTGCCTTTCCTGGTTAAACAATGTCCCTTTCCCTTAGTGGATAGGAAGGGGAGGGTAAAGTCGAAGATCAAGTAGGGTCTGCGGTATTTCAGTAGGTAGGGAAAATGAGCAGACTAGGTGGGCCAAGCGATCCTTATCTGCCATCAGATTCTATGCTTCTATGTTAAGTCAGGTAATCACTGTATGGAGCTGTACCATGTGACCTGCAGAAGCTCTTCCATGGGACCTTTAGATAAGTTTTTTTTACCAAAAGCATCATTTTCACCAAATTTCACCTTGGCAAGACCAAAGGAGAAGTTACAAGGCAAAGTCATAAGGCAAAATTGGAAATTTGCAATTTTTTATCATGGGGCAAAATTCAAGAATTTATCCACAATGGTAGAGTTCGGCAATTCGCCTGACATTTGTGGGTGAATTTAAACTTCACAACATCTCTAACTGCAACACAAAATAAAAGGTACAAGTACTTATGTGAGATGCAAGTAGAAAACATTGTGAACTGCCCACAATATTAAAGTAATATTTTGAAGTAAATGTTGTTTAAATGTTTAAAACCACTGGACAAAAAAGGAGCAAATGTAAGGAAAGGAAAGTTTGTTTGTTTGTTTGTTTGTTTGTTAGAAAGGTAAGTTCCTGAAGCTCCTTTTACAGACGTGACCTAAGTAGATCATGAATAAAAAAAGACAACATAAACAGTAGGTGCGAAAGTACAGAGTACAAGTAACAAACAATGGGGTATACATCATATTCTAAGAACATCCTTTACAAATTACTGGAACATGTACATCGTTCTTCGTCAGTAGCACAGCAGGTTGCACACTCCTCTCTGAGGCCAGAGGATCAGAAAGTTCTAGGTTCTAGCCCCACACCAGGAACTTTGGGTAAATTCCCAATACTGTCACTGCAGTGCAGCATGGGAATTGGTGCTGCACTGCTGAGGTCCTCTCTACCTGTTCAGGTGCATGTTAAACATCCCATGGCACTTCTTGAAAAGAGTAGAGAAATTTATTTGGGGTCCTGGCCAAATGCCCCCATTCATTAAAAAGACCACCAATAGCTTAATGTGGTTTAATTTCAGTTAGTATCCATCTGTATATCCCCCCAGTCCCGGGCAGGACAAGGCTAAAAATAGGCAGAATTACCTATCCCAGTCAAAAAAAAACTTAACCAAACTTTAAAATATTTTTTCAGTAGAATAGCAAAAGATGTTTGATTAGAAAATACCTCTAGACAAGCAGGCAATTTGTCCCAGGCCTTTGCAGCACTGTAATTAAATAGCCCCTGGCAACAGTTTGGTTTTATATAGCACCATTCATTAACATTTAGGAGACAGACGGGAGAGAATGTTGCTGCCGTTTCCAGTACACAGGGAAATTCAGAGTACAGAGATAAATTCAGAGAAAAACTGGAGTCAGACTGAGTATAGGGAGGTTAAGTGTCTTGCTCAGGGTCGAACAGTGAGTAGGTGGCAGTAGTGGGATTCCAACACAGGTCACAGATTGAAAAGCTTTGCAGTCTAACCACAGGGCATGCTTCCTCCCAGTGTGAGTCCACAAAGTTGTGAGGATAGAGTTTTAAGTACTATAAATAGGACTGAGTGATTTACTGCATTGGCCTCTCCATTAAATTGACAGTAAGCCCCATTCCAGAGAGTTATATCATAAAATAAAAATAGCCACACTAGAAGATAAACATGGCACATACATTTGACACCCAGCAAGAGCATTTTCTAGCAACTTTAGCCTTCTGGATAAGAGACTTGTTGCACTTGTTACCCAGCTGCTTCCTGACAAAAGGAAAGGAAGGATCCAATTTGGTTTTATAAAGAGCATTTTATGCATACTGCATTCCAAAGCACTTTACAAGCCACAAACTGTTGTTTGCAGCAACCATCAGGTGCTCACAGAGAGTTTACTTTGGATTTAGGGAGGGTAAGAGGAACATGGGTGGGTTAAGTAAAGAAAAGGAAAGGAGAGAAGAGTGAGAGAGAGGACTTTCAGCACAGGGAAATGGAGATTTTGATTTGCTCAGTGTTACACAGTGAGGGTTCTATGTGATAATGGCAATGGTAGAATAACGATCACCGTCTGGGCCAGTGTACATCGCCAAAAATGAATTTCAGCAATGTATACTCACGGCGAACTGCAAGAGGGCACCCAAGATTTATGGGTTTCTTTTTTATGCCCCCCACACCCCCCTACTAAAGGATTCTCAAATCCAGGGGGGTGCATGTTGGTGGGGTGCAAAACAAATAAAAAAAAAGACCCAGCGCAAAAACACAATTGCACCCAGAACCGAACCCAGCACCCTCCCAACCCCAGCCTGCCACCAACCCACCACACCACATGGCCAAGCTTAGCAGCCCACTGCCACACTACACCCCACAAACCTTCCTTCCCCTTCCACTCCTCACAGGGTGTGGCCCCCCTGCATGAATATATACATAGCGACATCCTGTCGCTATATTTGCCTACCCCCCCTATCCGGTCGCTACCTTGCCTGGTAGCCCTGTGCACAGGCACCATGACTAAGTCACCCTTTTTGATAGCGCTCAATCGTGGTTGCCCTGTACACGGGATACCCACCGTGAGTATGTGGTGGTGGTGAAGTTCAAACATGTGCCACTACATTCAGAGCACTTGACAGAGGAGAACAAAGACTGTTCAGATGTCCAGTTCCTATAGTTACATACTAACATACATACTAAAATGGCAGCAGAATAGGCCTAACGGTCTTTCGTGTCTGCTCGTTTGGTCAGCCCCCACCCTGGGTGCTGACCTTGCTGCCCCCCCTCTCCTTCTCTGGCTTCTCCCTTCCCAGTTCCGGTTATTCTTGCTGCATTGGATTTTGCTTCCAGAACCCTTCCCTGTACCTGTCCCACCCCCCTCTGAACCCTCCACCGTCTCTACCTCCACCAGCCCCCTAGGCAGTGCATTCCATGGCTCCACCACCCTCTCAGTGAAGTAGCACCTCCTCCTTTCACCCCGAATTTTCCCCCCTCCAGCTTCCACCCATGCCCTCTAGTGGCCCCCTCCTCCTTCCTTTGAAGCACTCTGACTGTTCCTCCCCTATTCACCCTCTTCATGTACCTGAAGACCTCTATCATGTCCCCCCGGTCCCTTCTCTCTTCCATTGTGTACATATTTAGCTCTTCGAGCCTCTCCTCATAGGTCCTGTCCCCAAGTCCCAAATCATTTTGGTTGCCTCCTCTGGACCCTTCCAGGAGTTTAATGTCCCTCTTAAGTGTGGCCTCCAAAACTGCACGCAGTACTCAAGGTGCGGCCTCACCAAGCAGTTATATAGAGGAGTATCACTTCCCTCCTTCTGAGGTGATCCCCCAGCGATGCATCCCAGCATCCTGTTGGCCTTGGCTGCTGCCCTCCTACAAGTCTCAGAGTTGTTCATCTTGACATCCACCACCACCCCAGATCCCTCTCAGCCATCGAGACTTGTAGCATCCCCCAGGGTGTACACTTGGCCCGGGTTTCTGGCCCCCAGGTGGAGTACCTTGCATTTCCCTGCATTGAACCTCAGCTTCCACTTTCTAGACCATCTTTCCAGAGCCTCCAGGTCCCCCTGTAGGGCCACCCTCCCCTCCTCCTCATCCACCACCGCCCCTAGTTTTGAGTCATCCGCAAAGAGACTCACCTCACTCCTGATTCCTGTCCTTATGTCAGAGACGTAGGCGTTGAACAGGAGGGGCCCAAGGACTGATCCCTCTGGGACCCCACTAATGACCCTCCTTGAGGATGAGACTATCCCACCAACTACAACCCCCTGGGTCCGGTCCTGGAGCCAATTGCCCATCCATCTGATCATCTGGTTCCCCACCCCCATTTCTCCCAGCTTATCCAACAGGACCACGTGAGGAACAGGAGTCAAATGCCTTGCTGAAGTTCTAGAAAGAGGGCGTCCACTGGTCTACCCGTCCAAGGCACTCGTCACCCAGTCATAGAACTCCACAAGGTTTGTCTGACATGATTTCCCAGGATGAAACCATGCTGTCTATCATCCAGGCACCCTGACTTTTCCAGGTCCCCCCCAGCCTTTCCTTGACAATGCCCTCCATCACCTTGCCCACCACCGATGTCAAGCTGACAGGCCTGTAGTTCCCTGCCACCTCCCTTGATCCCCCTTGTGGATAGGCACTATATGTGCCACCTTCCAGTCCTGAGGCACCCACCCTGTCCTCAGAGAGATGGTGGAAAGCTCCACCAGGGGTTTTGCCAGGACATCCGCAAGTTCCTTCAGCACTCTGGGATGTAATTTATCCGGCCCCAGTGCTTTCTGTCTTAAGGGAGCTGAGGGCTTCCCTCACTCTCTCTGCTGTGATTTCCACTTCCGGTACCTCTTCTCCCGGCTTAGCCCTCCCTCCTCCTGCCAGTGATGCCTCCCCCTCTCCCCAGACCCACCCGATCGGTAAGGGTCCCCCCCTCCTCAGTAGCTCTGTCTCCTCCCATGTATGATGCAGCAACCCCATTTTCCTTGGTGAAGACTGAGGTGAAGTACTCATTTAGTACCTCAGCCTGCTCCCCCAGGTCTTGTGCCCATCTCTCCCCTGATTTAATCCTGCTAATCCGCCCCTTCACCCTTCGTTTTTCCCCAATGTATCTAAAGAACCCCTTGTTCCCTCTCCTAATTTCCCTGCCAGGTTCTGCTCCTTCCTTGCCTTAGCCGCCTTCTCCACCCTAGTGGCCCTTCTATCCATCAGCTCATACTCCCCTCGATCCCTTTCACTCCTTGAGCACTTGAATTACTTATAGGCTGCCTTCTTTCCCTGCACCACCTCCTGGACCTCTCTGGTCCACCAGCAGGGTTTTCTGGCCCTACCAAATTTTCGTCTTACTCTTGCACAGGTGCTAGTAGCATCCTGCACCCCTCTCCTGATGATTTCCCACCTACTATCAGCGTCCATGTCTGACCCAATCACATCCAAATGCTCCTTAAGGATCGTTCCCATTTCCTTAAAATCCATCCCCCTGAAGTCAGTTACCTCCGTCTTTGTGCAGCCTTCTAGCCCTCCTAGGTCCAGGCAGAATCAGACCGTGGCATGGTCACTCCCGCCAACGGGTCCCTTACCTCCAGCCCCCAATCTGGTCACTGTCTGCCAGGACTACATCCAGTACCAGCGCCTCCTGGTCAGTTCCCCACCTGCTGAGTTAGGAATCGTCTTGAAAGACATCCAACAACCTCTGTTCCCTGGTCACAGAGGATGTCATAGTCTCCCAGTCTGTTCCTGGCATGTTTAAGTCCCCAACACCACCACCATTCCTCTGCCCAGTCTGCAGTGTCTCCCAACATCTGCCACCAGACTCTCTCCAGCTCCTCCACCAGGGCAGGGGTCTATACACCACTCCTATTTTTACTGTCTTGCCCCCCCTTGTTATCAAGGTGACCCAAATTGCCTCCATGGTTCCCTCCACCTCCTCTACTCCCCCTATGCCAATGCAGTTTTTGACTATCATTGCGACCCCTCCTCCCTTCCCCCCTGTCCTTCCTGAACATAGTGTAACCCTCCAGGTTCAGGTCCCAGTCGTGTCCTGCAGTGGCCCAGGTCTCAGTGACCACTGCCACATCCACTGCTCCCTCAGTTAGCATCGCCTGGAGCTCAGGCATTTTATTGCCCAAGCTCCTGGCATTTAGCAGGACTACTTTCCACCCTTTCCCTATACTCCCATTTCCCCTGCTCGTGTTCCCATGGGGATTCTGTTTTCCCCTGGTCTGCACTTTACCAGTCGGTCTTTTTCCGCAATCCTCCAGCTCCCCAGGGGGGTAGAGACAGAGTCCCTCCTTTATCAGCACCTCCTTGGCAGCCTTTTCTCCCATCCCTCCCCCCTTCACAAGTTTAAACCCCATTTTTCACCAATGAACCCCTCTATTTTCAACTTAAGGATTCCCCTTACCTCCAAATTGAGATGGAGTCTATCTCTAGCATACAGCTCCTTATCCTCCCAGGACTCCCCCCAATCCCCCATCAACCCATACCCTCTGGCCTCACACCACTCCCTGAGCCACTGGTTTATCTCCCTAATCTTCCTTTTGTGTTCCCCACTAGCCCTTGGCACCGCAGGATTGCTGAGAAGGAAACTGTGCATCCTATGTCATGACAGACCCCTGGCAAGCTCCCCTGAATCTTGCCTGTATCTCTAGCTTGCTATTTCCTCAATGTCATTTGTACCCAGGTGGACCAGTATGTCCGGGAAACCCCCACAATCCTTTGCCAGCTGATATACCTTGTGCTTAGCCCTGTACACCGTTAGTCCAGGGAAGCATTTTGTTCTAACTGGCCAGGCTTCTCCCTCCCTATCCCATTTGATACCCCGATCATAGAATCCCCCAACAGGAGCACTCTGACCGCTCCTCTTCCTCCATTCCCCCCCTTCCATGTCTCTCATCCTTTCTACAAGCCCCTCTACCCAGCCAGCTCCTTGTTCCTCCCCCTATTTGGGTGCCACATGCCACACCCTCCTTATTTACCCTGGACACCCCTTCCCCTCCAATCCTATGCCTCTCCTCCTCCTGAGTATCCTTCTGTACCTTGCTAACTCCCTCACTGCTTGCGACTGGTCCTTCTCCCCATCTGCTAAACTAGCTTGGCTCATCCTCCCTTCCTTCCTGTCTCCATTTAGTCCCTCCTTGCTATGTCGTGCTCCCTGGCTAAACCCTCAGCTTCCTTACTGAATCCTCCTTGTACTACTGGTCCTTCTCTTTTACCTTTCCTCCCAACTGGTCCTTCTCCTTGCGCTTTCCTCCCTCTTCCCCCTGCCCCTCCTGCTCTGATTCACTGCCCCACCCATTTTCCTGCATTCCCGGTTCTCCCTTGTTCTTCCTGCTATCCAGCCCCTGCCTCCTGCCCCCCACTCCCTGTCCTTCTCTAACCACCCCTGTCATGGCTACATCACCCCTCTCATCCTCAAGCAGAAGAAGAGAATTGAAGCGGTTACGGAGTGTAAGGTCTGGTCCACTTCCCCGCCTTGCTTCCTTCTGTCCTGCCCTGGCCATCTGCCTACTTCCCTGAGAATGTTGTCCCTCTGTCCCTCCTTTGTGAGGGTCCCCAGTTACCTGCCTGCTTCCTTGGTAGTGTCCTTTTGGACCCCCTCTGCCAGGGTCCCTATGTGACCCCTGAGTATTCTCCTGCACTCCTTTCCCTATGCCCCCGACCCCCAGTGCTTGGTGCAACCCCGTGGGAGATCCCCTGCCCCTTCCCCAACCATACCTCCCCCCTTCCCCAGCTGTCTCCTAATCCCCGCAACCTCCTCCCTAAGCTGTGCCAGCTGGTAGCACACTGGGCAACCACCGAACTTCCAAGCCCAGTCCAGTATCATGGCTGCTCCACACCCTGTGCACCCCACCACCCTCCCAAAGATGCCGGCCCTAATGACGTGTGGTTCCATCCCCTTCCAAGTAGGTTTCCTTGGGTGAGCCACCAGGTTCCCCCCAGTCCAAGATACACCCCTACTGCTTAATCAGGTCTCCCACTAATCTTAGATACAGTCTCACAGTACACTGGTAACCCTGTTACTAAGTGCAGTACAACACAGTAAACTTATAAGGGAAATGAACAACTCCCTAAGCTCCTCTCTCCCAGCCTTTAAATCCAATCCCCAGTGGCTAGAACTACATGAGCTACACCTGCAGCCTTTTCCTCCAATTGCAGGGCAGGTGTTCCCCTATAAATTAGCAGAACTCTGGGGAGTGAGGGGTGGAGGAGGGTGGGTTTTGGGCAGACACCCGACTCGAGAGAGAATGTATCAGCCCTGTGTCTCCCCTCCAAGCCCAGCAGCCAAAGAACCAGGCCCAAGCAACTCCCACCAAATAGGTTTTAAATCAGAAGAAGTAGGCCTCCACCAGTGCAGCCTGTTGCACAGAGAAACACAACAAATGAGCCCACTTACAGCCACCAAATCAGTTTTCAAACTTCCAACAGCCCCCAAAACAATACCCTGCTAGCCCCTTAGAAGTAAGAAAGAAAAGAAATAACCTTCTACCAAGTAAAATCCACAAGAAGCCTGTAAAAACAACAAGAAGTAGCTACTGTCCTGGAACACAACTGATCCTGTCCCCTTCCAGTTCCTTCTGAGAAGACAAAGCAGCCAACACCACAAATCTGATTCAGCTCTGCCTCCAGTCAATAAGATGAGTGAGACCT
This sequence comes from Neoceratodus forsteri, assembly GCA_016271365.2. NCBI lineage: Eukaryota > Metazoa > Chordata > Ceratodontiformes > Ceratodontidae > Neoceratodus > Neoceratodus forsteri. Next base: position 861,106,301 of record CM057451.1, on the reverse strand, counting down.
GGCCAGACCATTAACACCCTTCCCCCACTATGCAGTAATCTTTGCAGCTGCTGAAGTCAGCAACAAGGAATCAAAATTCAACTCAAAGCCCCCAAAATATGTTTGCTGCCAAAGAAAACAGGTCTCCAATTTAATCAGCTTCACTAACAACACATCAAAATAGGTTTGAAATTAACAGATATAGGTCTCCAATTCAAATAACCAGGCCCAAGCAACTCCCACCAAATAGGTTTTAAATCAGAAGAAATAGGCCTCCACCAGGGCAGCCTGTTACACAGTGAAACACAACAAATGAGCCCACTTACAGCCACCAAACCAGTTTTCAAACTTCCAACAGCCCCCCCCAAAACAATACCCTGCTAGCCCCTTAGAAGTAAGAAAGAAAAGAAATAACCTTCTACCAAGTAAAATCCACAAGAACCCTGTGAAAACAACAAGAAGCAGCTACTGTCCTGGAACACAACTGATCCTGTCCCCTTCCAGTTCTCTCTTAATCAGCAGGCTGTGGTGTCCTACACAACCTGACATCAGACACTTGAAGGCCAGGGGGCAGATGTTGGAGCATTGTTGGGAGGAGATCCAGGGCCCAGGAGGACAGACTGACTAAGAATCCACTATGATAAATATCAAATGGCAGTCACACAGAAGAAGGCAGCTTTTTTCTCTAGCGAGATTGCCACCAGGATGAATCAACCAGCTCAGCACTTTCAGACTGTAGACAGACTTCTTCATCCAGCCTATCTGGAGTCTAAGTGAGCTTCTTCACTCACTAAGTGCTAGGAATATGGTCGATTCTTCGAGGACAGGGTTTCCTCCATTTGGGCCGTGATCTCCCTAAGTGGGCTGTGGTAACCAAGAAGGGCTGAGCCGACACATCCCATATGCACTCAGATGTTCTGGGGTGAGTTTAGACCAGTGATGGTAGAAGTGGTGAGTGGGGTAATCTCAGAGCTGTGACAAATGTTTTACAAACTGGATGCAGTCCCTACTCAGCTACTGGTAAACTGTGTTGGGCATCTGGACCCAGTGTTGGTGGAAGAGGTGAGTGGTGTGATCACAGAGTTGTGATCAATGTTTTGCAAACTAGATGCAGACCCCACTCAGCTACTGATGAGCTGTGTTGAGCATCTGGACCTAGAGTTCATTGGAATTGTGTGGTGCTCCATGTCACAGGAAATGTTCCCAGTTCTAATGAAAGATGCACTGGTGAAGTCCCTTTGGAAAAAGCCATCTCTGGATCCAGACATTGGTCTCTAATCTCTCTTTTCTGGGAAAGGTTATTGGGAAGATAGTTGCATTGCAGCTAGAGGCATACCTCATAGTCTGTGACATCTATGAACCTCTCCAAACTGGGTTTACACCCAAGTACAGCATGGAAACTGCACTGGTTAGGGCCAGGGTGCATCCATTCCACCTCCTTCCCTCACTCTTTATCCTCCCTACTGCGTACCATCACTTCCCCCACCTGCAACTGACCGCCACTACCTTCCCCATCCCTCCTCTACCCTCACTTACCCTTCCTGCATACTTCTCCCTGCCTTCCCTCACTTCTACCCCTCTCCTGTGCCAACCTGGAAATCAGCCATGAGTAGTGGTGCACATGTCGTGCCTGGCCCTTGTGGGGTTTACATCCCAGAGGGTGATGGACTGCCTCTCCTTCTTTACTGTACTCCCCTTCCTCTTTTCTTCATACTTCTTTTTTCCTAGTATATTGCACAAAAGTTCTTCACCCCTCCTTTTCTCCTCCTTCCCCCCATCTACCCTCCTGCACTGTAGGCCAGGTAAACCTGATATGAATGAGTGACCACCAAACAGTGTGGTTCACGATAAACTTAGCTATAGAGTCAAGCCACACAAAAGTGAAGGTGCTGGACTTCAGGAGGGCTGATTTTGTCAAAATGGGAGAATGCCTCAGAAAAGCATTTGCAAACAGGCAAGAAGGTGGGGTGGAGCAACAATGGGGAAACATCAAAACCGCCATCACAGAGGCAACAAGCCTTTGTGTGAAGCAAATAAACAAATCAAAACAAAAGGAAAAAACACTATGGTTCTCAAAAGAAGTGACGGGGAAGGTAATGGAGAAAAAGACAGCATTCAGGAAGTATAAGGAAACACAGAAGGAGCAGAACACAGAACTGTACCAGTTAAAGCAGAAGGAAGCGGGGAAGGCAATCAGAACAGCAGAGGCCCAAACCAAGGAAAAGATAGCCAACTTGGTTAAAAAGGGAATAAAACCTTTTATAGGTAAATTAGGGAGCAAAGAAAGACTAAGGCAGGGATACTGAGGCTGAATAAAGAAGAAGGTGGTTGGGCAGAGAGCAACAGTGAAAAAGCAGGGATACTGAATGAATACTTCTGCTCAGTGTTCACAGTGGAAAAGCAGGGGGAGATACCTAATCCAGTCAATAGAAGCACTCTGGATAGGGGGGTTGATATTAGTCCTTTCAGGGTTCTGAAAGAACTCTTAAAACTGAAGGTGGATAAAGCAATGGGACCTGATGAGATTCACCCCAGAATTCTAAAAAGAACAAAGGGAAGAAATGGTAACACCACTGACTACCCTTTTTAATAAATCATGGGAGGATGGTGTGGTACCTGAGGATAGGAGGAGGGAAGATGTGGTTCCCATTCACAAAAGTGGGAGCAAGACAGAGGCAGGAAACTACAGACTTGTCACTTTGACCTCAGTGGTAGGGAAAATGATGGAATCATTTCTGAAGGAAAGAATTGTTAAGTACCTAGAGGCCAGTGGGGCACAGGACCCAAGGCAGCATGGATTCACAGCAGGAAGGTTATGTCAGACAAATCTAATTGATTTCTTTGACTGGGTGACCAAAGTAGTAGACCAGGGAGGGGCTATGGACATGGCCTACTTAGACTTTAGCAGGGCATTTGACACAGTCCCTCACAAAAGATTAGTAAACAAATTAGCCAGCCTGGGAGTGGGTCCCAGGGTGGTGGTCTGGATAAAACACTGGCTGGACAACAGGACACAGTGGGTAATAGTAAATGGAGTCCACAGTGAAGAAAGGAGGGTTACTAGTGGGGTACCGCAGGGTTCAGTACCAGGGCCGGTCCTTTTCAATGTCTTTATAAGTGACATTGCAGAGGGACTGGAAGGGAAAGTATGTTTCTTTGCAGATGACACAAAGATCTGCAACAGGGTTGATATGCAAGGTGGGGTAGAAAGGATGAAAAGGGACTTTGCAAGGCTGGAGGAATGGTCAAATGTATGGCAGCTTAGATTCAATGCAAAGAAGTGCAAAGTAATGCACCTGGGAAACAAAAACCCAGGGGAAGAGTACACAATGGGGGTGAGATACTGACAACAACAAAAATGGAAAGGGATCTGGGGGTAGTCGTATCAGACAACCTAAAGGTGGGCCAGCAATGTGAGAAGGCAGTAAGGAGGGCTGGGAGGATACTGGGATGCATAGGGAGAGGCATCGCCAATAGAAAACCGAAAGTTGTTGGTCCTCGGCATAGACAGTTGGTAAGACCGCATCTGGAGTACTGTTTACAGTTCTGGAAACCCCATCTCCACAAAGACATAGACAGGGTGGAGGCTGTCCAGAGGATGGCAACCAAAATGGTGCAGGGTCTGCCCCAGAAGACATATGAAGAAAGACTAAAGGAGTTTAAGATGTATAACCTTGAGGAAAGGAGGGAGGGGGGGACATAATAGAAACTTTCAGATACCTCAAGGGAATCAACAGAGTCCAAGAGGGTAGCATCTTTCAGAAAAAAGATGTGCAAGAACAAGGGGGCACAATTTGAAAATAGAGGGGGGGACGGCTCAGAGGTAATGTGAGGAAGTATTTCTTCACAGAGAAGGTTGTAGATGCATGGAAAAGTCTTCCTAAGGAGGTTGTAGAGTCAAAAACAGTGGGGGAATTCAAGAATCCATGGGACAGACATACAGCAATTCTAGCGGGGGTAGGAGGAAGTAGGCTGTTGGCTAACTATGATCTGCTGCTTATCCATTAGGTAGTGAAATGGGCAGACTAGGTGGACCAAGCGGTCCTTATCTGCCATCAAATTCTATGTTTCTATGAGTTGGGTCTGCATCTAGTCGTGTCCGACCCTGGTTGGTTCTGCATCCCAGAGGGATGATGGTTTGCCTCTCTGTCTTTACTATTTCTCCCCCTTCTCCTTTTCCTCCCTTCCCCCATCCCATTCTTTCCACACTATTCTCCACCTTTTTTGTGCTCTATGTCCTACACCTATGCATTGTGGGGTCTGCACCCAGAGGAATGATAATTCTCTTCCTCTCCGCAGCACTCCCTCTCCTTCTTTTTCCTCCACCCCTCCCTTTCTATTAGATTCCACACTATTGCCTCCCCTTTCTGCATACCATGGGTTGTTGTTGGACCAATTGAGGGCATATGTAGGACCTGTGGAGTACTCCAAGGGTCAGTTCTCTTGCCCATATTGTTCACAGTGCACATGCTGCCCCTGGGAGGGATCATAAGACAGTATGGACTGGGCTTTCATTGTTAAGGAGATGATACCCCAGCTGTACCTTTAATTTGCCCATGGGACTCCTGCTGCAGAGGATGTGCTAAGCAGTGCTTGGACAAGATCCAGGATTGGATGCCATTGAGCTAGATGAGATTCAACCCAGCCAGGGCTAAGGTACTAGTGGTAGATCCAGTTTGTAGGGAGAAGGTGCTTGCTGTCAAGAAGGAGACTGGGCTTTGGCTCAGACCTTCCAGGCTCTCAGCTTCCACAATGGTGAGAAATCTGGGGGTCATTCTGGATAAGGTTCTGACACTTGAGGCTCAGGTGTCAGCAGCAGTCTAGAGTGGCTTTTTACCATTATCAGAATAACAGGTGGATTAGATCCCTTGACCCCCCCATCCGAGAATATGGTGAGCTTGGTGCATGTGTTTGTGAGATCTCAGCTTGACTTCTGTAATGCTGTGTATCTCGGGGTCAGCATTATGGCACTAATGCAGAATGCAGTGGCCAGGATGCTGACCAGTATCCCAAGGTCATGTCATGTTGCCCCAGTGCAGCGTGATCTGCACTGACTGCCAGTAAAATGGTGTATCTCCTCCAAAGTTAGTTGGTTGACTCATCAGGCCCTACATGAATTGGAACCTGATAACCTCAAGGATCTGTCCTGGGTTCTATTCTCTTTTCCATTTTCTTAAATGATCTCCCCACTGTCTGTTCCTCTGCATCCATTCATATGTGCGCTGGTGACACAGTTCTTTTTGCTTCTGGCTCCTCTTCCCATGACCTTACCTCCCAGCTGCAGTTGGATTTTGACAACATTCACCACTGGTTCATGTCTAACCAACTGTCCTTCAATGCCGAGAAAACAGTCTCCTTGACTTTTGGAAGCCATCAGAGGCTTATCAGACTTACTTCTCTCCCACAATTTACTACCCTTGATGGTGCTAAGATTGAAGATGTTTCCTCCTTTGTGTACCTCAGGGTCTGCCTTGACCAACATATTGATTTCTCAGTGCATATTGATGCAATTCACCATAAGCTTCACCATAAGCTTGGAGCATTGTACAGGAATAAAGCATGTATTCCACTTCCAGCCTGCCAAGAAATCATAGTAAAAATTATTCTCCCAATTTTTGACTACGGTGACAGTCTACAGTGGCACCCCTAAATCCGCCCTTGCCAGACTGGACGCCCTTTTTCATTCTTTTTACCATTTTGCTTTAGACTGCCCCACTCATACTCACCACTGCTCTCTTTACTCAAACATTTCTCTCCCCTCTTTTGATGCTAGGTGCCTTTCCTATTGTACTTCTTTTATATCCAAGTTCTGGTTCCGCTCCCTTCCCTCCTATCTTAAATCCCTTCTATCCTCTATGCCTTATCCCTCCTACCCTCTCTGCAACAATATTTCCCCTTTTCTCTTTATTCCTTCAAGAAAATCTACTGCTGGACAATCTGCTTTTTATTTTTACCAATTTCCTAAACTTTGGTCCTCCCTTCCCCTTCAATTCAATCTGCATCTTCTCCTTCCTCCTTAAAGTGTCATCTGTATTACTTTTGTTATCCTACCTGCAACTGTCCATGACACCCTTCTCTTCTGATTTTCTTTCTCTTTACTTATAACAGTGTGTTTAATTTTACTGTATTAGTTTAATAATTTGCCTGCAATATTTATAATTAAGTTTTTTAGTACTTATTATTGTATTTTACTTCTTATCTTCAGCAGTTTTATTGCTTAGCTATCTCCTTCTCCTCTCTCAGAAACAAGTTTATTTTTAGCTCAGTATGTCTTTCCTGGTTAAACTTTTAAACAAATAAATACATGACAGAGCTTGGGCACCCTCACTCATTATTTCACCCTCTCTGTTCCACTGAGGTGGGTATCTTGTCTGTGCCAGGGGCCAAGCTGAAAAGCTCAGGACACTGGGCCTTCAAGGTGGCAGGCCCAGTATTCTGGAATTTGTTCTTGAATGCCCTTAGAAAGGCTTCCTCAGTGGAGGCCTTTAAGAGGAATATGAAGTCTCATCTGTTCAGACAGGCATTTGATGAATGCTAACATTATCTGTTTAGCCCAGCTGAGGTTTTGTTGTTATTTATTTACTTATTTAGTTAGTAATGTATCTGTTTTAGTTATGAAATATCTGTTTTAATAAATACTTTATTAATTCCTGAGCTGTACTGTAAAGTGCCCTGAGCCTAAGGGAAGGGGCACTGACATTTTTTTACATCATGCATTAGTTTTCACTGGCCACTTATCCTCTGAAAAGAATTGTATAATTGTTACTTGTCATGATGTACTGATTGCTTTTTTTCAGCCTCTCATTAATGTTACTTTCCTATGTCACTTTCTTTGTTCACCAATGCTGTCCGTATATCCACATGGCTTGTACTCATTGTATAACTTGTCACTACCTCTGTAACTGCCACCTGTTTGGCCTGGGCCATGCCTGAAAATGGTCCCTTGGATCAGTGCACTTACCTGATTACCAAAGACTTAAATAAAAATAAATAAATAAATCTACCACTACTACAACTTGCTCATAGTGTGCTTTGCTTGACTAAGACATGTTTTGAGATTTCTAATATTAAGAGACCACTATGGTTCTCGAAAGAGGTGGCTGAAAAGGTAAAAGCTAAAAGGGTAGCATTCAGAAGGTATCAGGAGCTGCAGCGGGAGGAGGATAGGGAGGTGTATCTGAGGAAATAGAAGAAAGCAGGGAAAGCAGTAAGGAGCATGAAGGAGCAAACTGAAGAGAGAATAGCACAGGAAGTAATGAAAAGGGACAAGATATAGTTTAGATGTGTAAGTGAAAAGAGAAATACCAGGGGTGGGATTGTATGGATAAAAAAGAAAGGGAGAGACTGTACAGAGAGGGACCAGGAAAAGGCAGACATCCTGAACAAATACTTTTTCTAAGTGTTCACAAAAGAAGGAGAAGAGGAGGGTCCACAAAAAAATAATAGAAGCATTGGAGGGAAGGAGGTCCATTTTAAGAGGAGAGTGTCCTGAAGGGACTTGCTAATCTGAGAGGGGAGAAGCAATGGGACGAGATGGGGTATATCCAAAGGTATTCAGGTTGTTCAGGTGGTACTGGCTGCACCTCTGACAGTCCTATTTAACAGATCTTTGGAAATAGGAGTGGTTCCAGACAACTGGAGGAGGGCAGATGAAGTTCCACTTCACAGAAGTGGTCACAGGGAAGAGGCTGGCAATTATAGTCTAGTCAGCCTGACATCAACGGTGGGAAAGGTAAGAGTCACTTTTGAAGGAAATGATTGTGGAATATCTTGAATCCAGTGGGTGACAAGACCCAAGGTAGCATGGATTCATGGGGAACGGTGAGGTCATGTGAAATGAATCTGATAGACTTTTTTTTGGCTGGATGCCCAAGGAGTTAGATCAGGGTGGAGTGGTGGACATGGCCTGCCTAGAGTTCAGTAAAGCTTTCAACACCGTTCCACATAGGAGGCTAGTAAGCAAGCTGGCTAGCTTATGAGTGAGGCCAAAGGCGGTAAACTAGATAAGGAATTGGTTAAGGGATAGGCAGCAGAGGGAGGTGGTAAATGCAGCTCACTCCAAGAAAGGGAGGGTGATCAGCAGGGTGCCTCAGAGATCATTGCTAGGACTGGTCCTCTTTAATATCTTTATAAGTGACATTGCAGAGGAGCTGGAAGGGAAAGTCTGCCTCTTTGCATATGATACCAACATCTGCAATAGTGTGGATACTCGGGGGGGGGTGGAAAGGATGAGAAGAGACCTGCAAAAACTCAAAGAGTGGTCAAGACAGCCAGTTTTCAATGCAAAATAGCGGAAAGTAATGCACTTGGGGCACAGAAAGCCAGGGGCAGAGTGCAAAATGGGACAACCACCAAGCATGAAAGATTCATAGGGATAATCATAATGGATGACCTGAAGGTGGCCAGGCAGTGTGGTATGGCATTTCGGAGGGCTAGTTAGCGTATGAGCCAGACAGGGTCATCGGTACCACTGAGGGGGGCAAATGCTAATGGTGTTGTTTAGCAAGCTGTATATGCCTAGATAACAAATATATGTGATAGCATTGTGGACTGAGTAGCTTTATGTGTGTCCTTATACCAAATGTATACCCACCAGTGTTCTAGCCGTCCATCCATTTGTGTCTGTATTCTGTACAAACATTTGTAATCTAAGCATATAAAGCTTGCTAAAAGCCAACATAAGCATTTATCCCCCGGAGTGGTACCATGACCCATTTCATGCTGGTATGGCTGGTCTATCCCATATACTAAACTGTGTATACTAAGCCTTGTGCCACAGCAGTTCTAGTGATAATTCGATATGCAGCCAGTAGTAACATTTATAAACCATCGTATAATGGTTTTAGATATTCCATGGATAGAAGCAAAGCACCCAAACCAGATGTACTCAGTCCATGCATTGCTGGAACAAGTGAATGATTACATGAAGATCTGTGCCAGGAGAACTTAGACAAACTGTTTAACCCTGAAGACCTGACACATTCACTGGTACTATGGAATCCGTATCTAGAATATCTGCCACAGCAATAGGAGCTTGGCTGCTTTCTGGGTCTCATACATTGATATGGTTGGTGATACCCTGTTGAGATTGCTCAGAGCATCAAGAGAGGGCAATTGACATTAGCATCTCTTTGCTATTTGGGAAATGTTTCCATGGTTTTTTTCACCTATGATCAACTAAACTATTTATGGTATCTACCAGCATACTACGCACAGATGACAAACCTCCCTACAGAGCACCCCCAAGTCTACAAGCCCTTTACCAATGGAGGTTTATCTATACAGCTCATAGATGACAACCCAATTTGCATGCATCACTGTAGATTAGACAACAGAAATTACTATTAACAAAGACACTCAAACAACTGGTGGAACAACAAAGTTCAGCCAAATGTCAGGAGCAGTAAACAGGTTCCACCTGACAGCTGATTACCGCACTGCTTTTTTGAGTCAGCTGAGAGATATGACCCAGGTGAACAGATCTGACTTTCATCATGCAGAGCTACAGAAACCTCAGATTGTGAAGGATGAGAAGGCTGTATCTGCTGTTGTGGAGGTACTGAAGAACTGGCTCAATCCAGTTGAAGAAAATTAAGAGCTTGCAAGCATCTCAACAGCCACAGCAGCCCCAATAGATGTTATGAAAGACCTGATCCATGTGCATGCCATAGGAGAGTGGGCCTATCAGAGCTTCAAAACAGAAAGGCTTGAATCAAATCCACCACAAAAAAAAATTCTATGACCCAATCAAAAAGAACATGTTTAAAACCTTCATGAGCTTAAGTAGAAAGAAGCAGGTGCAGAGCATTGGGAAGTAGGAGGCAGAATAGTACAGTGGTTTAAGGCTCTGAGCTGCAAATCTGGTGACATTCAGCAGACCAGACCTGGGTTTGAATCCCACAGCTTCCACTTGCAAACTGTGTGACCCTGAGTAAGTCACTTAACTTATCTGTACTGCCAGGTCGCACCTGTAAAAAAGCTTTCAGCTTAGTGTACTAATCCTGGTTAAACAACTGAAAAAAAAAGTCCATCATTATTCAATTCTTTATTTTACCAGGTGAAACACCATTGCAAAGAACTCATTTACAAGGTGGACTTGAATACAAGTCACAATAAGTATAACAGTTATATATAACAACAAGGAACCTCCTTACCAGGCCACATACAGATACAAGCAGTATATGGGGTACAGGACTTGGAAAACATAGACAGACCAGGCAGTTCTCGAGGTACCTACGAGCTTATGCATTATACATTCTTGATCAAATAAGCAATATATACAATATGTACGCAGTAAGTATGGTAATAATATATAATTTAGATAAGTAGAACTCCAACTGAAGGGTTTAATAATAAAGTGTGAGTGCAGCAAGGTGAGACAAAGGAAAAAGAAAGGAACAGCCAGAAGTATAGGTAGAGACTAAAGTGCCTACAGGCAAGGAAGGGGCAAGTCAGCAGGAAATAGGAGAGGTCACAGGTTTAGGAGGTCATTAGCAGAAGCAATCACATTTCTCCTTAAATGACCGTAGGAACAGGTTTTTGAAACTAGCCAGCTTCACCGGAAAAGCAAGCCTCAGCGTTTTTTGTACATTATTCCAAAGCACAGGAAGGGCATGACTTATTGCTGCTCTGACAAAGCGTGTTCTGACCTTAGGAATTTGAAGAGAAATATAGCAGAGGCTTCTTAAAGAGTAGTTGGTGGATGTGCAAACAGGCAGGCAGTCATGGTGAATATTAATGAAAGCTCTGTAAGTTAATAAGACTGCATTTTTGTGCCGCCTGAAACTAAGTCAGCTCCAACCTGTTGCAGTATGGCGAGTACGGTGGTAAGTGGAATAAGGAGCACCAGTAATAAATCTAAGCACTCAATGGTATAGGGAGTCAAGTTTGGAAAGTGCTGCACTAGTACCATACCCATACAAGAAGTCAGCATAATCCAGTAGTGGCATGAATGTAGTTTGAACTAGCCTTTTTTTTTCCTTCTTGGGTAAGTAGATGTCTGATTCAAAAGAAAATTCTAAGCCTCTGTTATAATTTTTTGGATTGTTCCTCTATATGATCTATGAATGATAGTTTAGAGTCTATCCAAACACCATGGTATTTGAATTTCACCACATAGTCCAGGGTTTCACCCAGTAGAGTGAGTAAGTGAGGAACCATCCCCAGGATGTGAAAATTTGATGCATTGACTGAAGGGGTGAGAAACATAGCCTTCAGGGTTTTTTTTGCATTTAACAGGAGCTTTAAGTGCAAAAGATTTTCCTGGAGATGGTTAATTTCAATTTGGAGATCATTACATGCAAGCTCTGGTGTATGCTTGTCTATGTACAGAACTGTATCATCCGCGAATAGGTGTATATTCTCTGAATTGATTCCAGTATTTAAATTTATGTAGATGGCAAATAAAAGTAGACCAAGAATCGACCCTTGAGGCACGCTTCATAGGAGAGTTTTCATTGAAGAGAGGTCACGACCCACCTTTACCTGTTGATGTCAATCAGTAAGATCATTTGTAAGCCATTTTATGGCCAGAATGTCTACTCCAATATTTCTATAGGCATCCAGGAACAGGTTGTGGTCCACCATATCAAAGGTTTTGCTAGAGTCAAGAAACAAGGCATATACATAGTTCTGAAGACAGATAGATCACATTTTGGTTGGATGATTGTTATTGCCCAAAGTTGTAACCTTCAGATGAAAGAGGTAATGGGCATTGACTACACCAGAAGGTCTTTCCAGAAAAAAAAACACCAAAGCTGTTCTGGCAATATGCCTTCAGAAGAGTGCAACTCCCGCAGAAGCAATACCAGACAATTCAGCAACAGTGATTGATGATATGAGCCTTGTACAGAAGGTGAGAAATGACCAAGCTACATTTGGAGATATTGCAGCCTCCATTCACTCCATAGTTCTTAAGGAAGGATCACAGAGTACCAGAATCGACATTGTGTTTGATGCCTACCAAGAGATGTTGATTAAGAACATTGAAAGAACACACAGGGGAAGAACAACAAGGGTTTCAAAAGATGAACATCACAGAGACACAAACTGTCAGACAGTGTAGGCTGTTGCTAAAACAAGTAAACAATAAAAGCAGTCTGATCAGGTTTCTGGCAAGTGAGTGGCAGAAGACAAAGTATACAGATAAGCTGATGGGAAATAGTCCTTTTGTCACTCATCTTGAAAAGTGCTGGAAGATAACTGACAAGGGCAGTGAAGAGGTACCTGTCATATCGCACCAACATGAGGAGGCAGATGGACGCCTACTACTCCATGCTGCTCATGCTACAGGAGAAGGCTATTCATTAGTGGTGGTCAGCTCAGAGGGCATAGATGTTTCCATTCCATGCTTTGCATTCAGTGATCACATCAATGCTTCTCTGTACCAGAAATGTGGCACTAAAACCATCACACGTTTGGTTGATATTGGTAAAGTAGCTGCAGTAGCTGCAGCCATTGGATCCAATGTTTGCAAGGCACGTATAGGGATGCACACATACGCTGGCTGCAATACAGTAAGTGCTTTTGTTGGGAAAGGCAAGCTGAGTGCACTTCAAATTCTCAAAACAAACGATGCCTGGGAAGTTTTAAGTCAAACTTGGGTGAAGACCGGAACCTAACTCCAGAACTTCATGCCAAGTTAGAGAAATTTGTTTGCTAATTGTATGTAGCTAAATTCAGAACAACTGAAATTGATGAACTGAGATACAATCTGTTTTGTTCAAGAAAAGGAGAACTTGAATCACACCAGTTGCCACCGTGCAAAGACTATCTCTAAAAGCACTCCCTCAGAACAAATTACCAAACTGCGCTCTGGAAAAGGAGTCTTCATACTGACCCTGGAACTCCTGATCCAGTGGGAAAGGAATGGAAACTGGAAAGGCACAAAGGTCAAAGGAATCTCCTCATTGACTGGATGGATGGTGCCCCAGCACCAAAGACTGTATTGGATCTCCTTTCATGCACATGTAGCCACTCCTGCAAGGTACTCTCTAGCATTTGCTTAGTGAATGGCCTGAAGTGCATGGACATGTGCAGACTGAGAGACTGTGCCAATAAGGCATGCGATGAGGACTGTGAATCACATGTAAATGAAGAAGATGACCCCTATGATGATGAGTATGATTACTACATATATGTGAGATTCATGTGAAAATATGTGAACTCTTGGGAAACAAGTTTCTGTTATGCTCATCATTTTGCAATTTTTTTTTCACAATTATATACATGTTCATTTTAAGTCTCCATTATAACCCCAGCCAGGGCCTTTTGGCCTGATAAGAAACAATAAAACATCAAAAATACTATTTGAGTGTAAACAGACTCATTTAAAAGTTGTACCCATGTTTTAAGTTGTTTATAAAATCCAAGTCTGTAATAGTGTTCAAAAATAATAACATGTATTAATGTACTTAATAACCTCATTCCAGTCACCAAAATGATATTGTTTCCTTTATAAAGGTTAGTTTTAGAGTCCAGTTTTATAGTATGTGCCATATCTAGCATGGAGAAGTACTCAATAGTATGTGCCATATCTAGCATGGAGAAGTACTCAATAGTATGTGCCATATCTACCATGGAGAAGTACTCAATAATATGTGCCATATCTACCTTGGAGAAGTAAGTACTCAATAGTATGTGCCATATCTACCATGGAGGAGTACTCAAGAGTATGTGCCATATCTAGCATGGAGAAGTACTCAATAGTATGTGCCATATCTACCATGGAGAAGTACTCAATAGTTTGTGCCATATCTAGCATGGAGAAGTACTCAATAGTATGTGCCATATCTAGCATGGAGAAGTACTCACAAATGTGTTTTTGTGATTAAATGTTGTTTTAAACATGATTTTTAGTTGGTACATCCTTAAATAAAATCTTAAGTGAAATCTTAAGGGGGGCATCTGGAAGGAATACAGCCACACTGGGATGTGAATCAGAAATGGGAAAAATCAAATTGGGGATATTGGAGGCTACTGAGACATGTACCAGGTTGCAGAGCAAAAAGGGAAGGGCTGAAAAACTGAGTTAGTTAAGTGGAGGGGTGTTAGAAATGGTGAGAGGTCTTAGAAATGGTGAGGGCTAAAAAAGCAGCATTCAAGAAATACAAGAAACCCGGGAAGGGGAGGATAGGGAGGAGTATATGAAGAGGTCCAAGGAAGTTATCAGGGGGAGTCAGAGCAGCTAAGGCCTCCAGGGAATTGAGGCTGGTGCAGGGCTTCAGGAATGGCGGAAAAGGACTTCTTCGGATTCATACAGGAGAGAATGAGCTGCAAGGACCAGATAGTGAGGATCAGGAAGGATGGGGGTGGGCAGAAAAAGGTGGATCAGGCAGAAGCACTGAATGAGTACTTCTGTTCTGTATTCACAAGGAGAAAGGAGGCAGCTACTGCAGGGGTGGGCAGCGGGGTAACAGATGGAGTGATTACTGAGCATGTGGTATTGAAGGGGTTAAGGGCTCTGACAATGGATAAGGCACCAGGACTGGATGGCATACACCCCAGGGTGTTGAAGGAAATGGCTGAGATCCTGGTTGGACCACTGGCGGAACTATCAATATCTCCCTGGACACAGGGTGCATACCGCATGACTGGAGGATGGCCCACGTGGTGTCCATCCATAAAAGTGGACCAAAGGATGAGCAAGGTAATTACAGCCCACTGAGCTTAACTTCTATCATGGGGAAGCTGCTGGAGACAATACTTAAGGAAAGGCTGGTGACCTTTATGGAAGACAATGGGCTTCAGGACAGTCACCAGCATGGGTTTGCCTCCAGGAAATCCTGCCAGATGAACCTAGTTGAGTATTATGACTGGGTCACAAGGGAATTGGACAAGGGTCATGTGGTGGATGTCATGTACTTGGACTTCAGTAAGGCCTTTTTTTTGGTGCTGCATGGGAGATTGGGAGGGAAGTTGAGATATGTAGGGGTGGGAACTAAGATGGTTAAATGGATTGAGAATTGGCTTTAAGGGAGACAGCAGAGGGTAGTGGTGGGGGGGGGGAACTCTCATCTCCATGGGTTGTGATGAGCGAGATGCTGCAGGGATCAGTACTCGGGCCAGTGCTGTTTGGAATATTCATAGTAGACATCTCGTATGACATCAGGAATAAGATCGGCCTATTCACTGACGATACCAAATTGTGGGCAGTAGTGGACAATATAGCAGATTGGCAGGGGCTGCAGGATGACCTGACCAAACTGGTGGAGTGGTTGGAAGCATGGCAGTTGGGGTTCAATGCGAAAAAGTACAATGTCCTGCACTTGGGAGCAAAGAACCCAGGGAGGGGTTACCAGCTGGGAGGGGTGCAGCTAGGTCCCACCAAGGAGGACAAGGATCTAAGGGTGGTTGTAATGGGGAAGATGAACAATACAGAGCAATGTAGAACGGCAGCAGCAAAACCCAACAGGATACTGGGTTGTATTGCAAGAGGGATCTCCTGCAGGAGAAGGGAGGTGACCCTGCCTCTCTACAGGGCACTGGTCAGGCCACAGCTGGAATACTGTGTGCAGTTCTGGCACCCATATCTGAAGAAGGATATGAAGTTACTGGAAGGGGTACAATGCAGGGCAACAAGGATGATCCAGGGATTGGAGGACAGTCCATATGAGGAACGATTGAGAGAGATGAACATGTACTCCTTGGAGGAGAGAAGGGCCCGGGGGATATGATTGAGACCTTTAAGTATGTAAAGGTAATAAACAAGGCAGGCACTGAAGGGATACTCAGGCTGAGGAGGGGGAAGGACATGAGGGGACACAGCCATAGATTGGAGGGGGGAAGATTTAGGACAGAAATTAGGAGACACTTTTTCATGGAGAGGGTCGTGGCAGAATGGAATGCTCTACCGGAGGAGGAGTAGCCTGTAAGATAGTGGGTAGTTTTAAAAGGAGGTGGGACAAGGTGTGAGGGGGTAAATGTGAAAGGGAAGGGGGTGGGGCAGCTGCAAGGTGAGGGTGATTCCCACACACTCGAGCAGACTTGATAGACCAGGTGGCCTATTTCTGCTGTCAAATTCATACATTTGTATGTTCATAAATACAAACTTCCAGTGCTTGTAGAGCCTTTCCAGAGGTGCCTATACATATAGGAGTGACTGTAAACACCTTTTGAGGCAAAAATCAGAGCCTGAAAATCATTGAAACAAAGCAATTGGGGAAATGTTGTTAATAACACACATAAAGCTACTTGATCCACAATGCTATCACATAAATTTATCTAGGGATATTAAGCTTTCAAAAAATGACCATGAGAATTTGTCCCCCAGAGTGGTACTGATGACCTTGGGGGCTCTGGCTCATACACTAAGTGAGATGCTGGGATGCATAGGTAGGGCTATCACCAACAGAAAGAGACAGGTGGTATTGTCTCTGTATAGATTGCTAGCAAGACCCCACCTAGAGTACTGTGTCCAGTTCTGGAGTCTACATCTCCAGAAGGACATAAACAGAGTGGATGTGGTCCAGAGGAGGGCAACTAAAATGGTGTAGGGTTTTACATCAGAAGCCCTACAAGGAGAGACATAAGGACCTAAATATGTACACCCTGGAAGAGAAGAGAGAGAGGGGGGATATGATAGAGACATGTAAATACCTCACAGTGATATATAAGGTACAAAAGGGAAGTATTTTTCTGAAAAAAAGGTGCTCAAGGACAAGTGGGCATGATAAGAAGCTGGAGGGGGCAGATTCAGCAGAGATATGAGGAAGTACTTCTTCACAGAAAGACTGATGGATTCCTGGAACAGTCTTCCAGTGGAGGTGTTGGGGTTCAAGAATGCATCAGGTAGCTATAAGGGAATCTTGGAGAAAGGGAAGGGTGGGTGGTAAATGGGCTAGAGATTAATTAGGATCAGCGCTGATGCTATAGGCAGCGGAAAATGGGCAGATTAGGTGGGCCAAGTGGTCCTTATCTTGCAGCAAATTCTGTGTTTCTGTTTCTATGTTTCTTTAATAAACATGGCCAGTGTCATGGCACTCAGCACACTTCTGTAATAGATCCTTAGCAGATGATCCTCAAGTCCTAATTTTGAATTCTGGTGCTGTAGGTCTGATCACAATCAGTGCTCACTGAGTGACTGCAGCAAGTTTCCAGATCTTATTGCATCAGGGAAGACATCATCATCCTGGTGGTGGACTGAAAACTGTAGCAGTGGGAAAAGTGCTTTGCTAGTCTATGCTGTTATAGTCATAGCGAATACTCAGCAGGTCATCACTGAAGCTTGCAGTGATGTCACAGCCCTGTTCCTTTCTCTGGTAGGAGTGCTAGAGCAGTGTTTTTCAAATGAGGCCACTGTGGCCACATGCAGCCACCAGCCCAATTTTGTGCAGCCACAGGGCTCTTTAGAGCCCCAATTACAAAAATAATGGAAGGGGCAATTGCTTACTTCTAAAAAGCATAGGATATACTTTTCAAGTGAAAATACATCAGAGATTTGGTTTAATGTATACTGCATCAAAAAGAATGTGTTATATCAGGGGGTTGGTGTATAGCAGGATGTTTGGGGAGAATAAAATAAGGAATGAGGCCACAAGTAAATTCTGGTGGCCACACTTTGAGGGCCTTTTGAGGCCACCAGGATTTGGGGGCTTGAGAACCACTGTGCTAGAGGGATACAAGGGGAGGGGAGGGAGCAGGTTCAGCAGGACAACATAAACTGCGCAACAGTACACGGAAGTGAAATGATCAGAAAGAAAAAATTATTCACCTTAGTAATGTTGTTTTTTCTTAATGGATCCATCAGTATTATTCACAAAGTGCATTCATTCTCCATGTACCATTTATGAAGCAACTGTAATTGTAAATTATACCTCTGGGTGTCCTATATTGCATTATTATTATTTGTTTCAAGTATTTTGGTTGTTATATTCCCATTGCTGCAGTCTGGTGACCTACTTGGTTGTACTTACTATTATATCTTCCCAGTACATCGGTTTACTGTTCAAGTTTATTCTGTGTACATTGCCTTTCTTCCTCCTACCCTGATTGTTGTTTAAAGTTGTTTTAGCTTTATGCAATTTGTATAGAGGATAATGCCTGAATAACAGTGGTTAACCATAATGTAATCACCTCAAGCAGTTGCCAGGACAACCAAGTAAACCTGGAGAGCACAGCTCGAGAGGTTTACAGTTGTCATGGGAACTGCGAGAGATGATTACGTCCAAGGTTGACCACCATTATTCAAGCATTGTATTTTATAGTGTATGGAAAAACTATACAGTTTTTTCAATGTGCGTTTGTTCTCCTGCTCGGCTATGAATGCCTCCTGGTTTGAATGTTGAGCAACTGAAGTGCTGAAATTAACCATTGCGATCTATACTGCTGCGGGTCTGTAACTGTCTGAATGGAATGTGTGTGTTTTGAATGAATGTCCAAGCAGCAGATCACCTTTCCTTTCCAAGAATTTTGATGGACGGTGACATTCTATCCTGTAATCCCAACATTATGACACAGTTAAGCAAGGTTTACAGCATACTGATGTCATAATGATGGGATTGTCAGGTTATAAATTGATTGAAAACAGAGGTTAATAAACATTGTCCATACATTACATTATTATAGTGTACGGTGGAATCCCGTTGTGTATGGAAAGTCATACACCTTAAAAAGTGGTTGTGCTCGCAGTAGTGACGTCCTCACTAACGCAGAATGACTTTTTGTTCTGAATTAGTGAAGACGTCATAATACAAGGGTCTCCAGCAGCAGTTATGAGTCGTCCCTTGAGCTGCTGTGTGAGTCACGTGCGTGTGCTGGGCAGCAGCAGTTAATCAAGGGTGGTCAACAGAGCTGATCTAAATTGGGGAAAAATGATTTTTTTTTTATTTTACAGTCACTATACAGTATATAGAACAGTGTATGGTAGCCATACACTACTTGGCTATTCTTCCACCTTGCAGATACAATGCCAACTTAGTGACCTCTCAAGCTTCGCTCTTGAGGTCATCAGTCGTCATTGTACCCACTCGGTAGAAGAATAGCCTTGTAGTGTATGGTTACCCATACACTATCCTATATTGTTTTTATTTATTTATTTATTTTTTGATAACCGGGTAGGTGCACTAGACACGAAAGTGACTATTTTCAGGCACGACCCGGGAGGTCAACAACACAGAGAGATACAGTTACATAGAATACAGTGTCAGGAGATATGCAGTAATCACAAACAGAAAGTGAGACAAAGATTAAGACAAACATTGGTACAAGGCACGTAATGGTGTAAATTATACAAATAGAGATAAGTGCCCATGTGTAGACTATCATAGTAATATCACAATATAAGGTACAGAAAAAGAAACAAATATACCAACAGGGTATCATTACATCCTGCTGAAACTGAAAGGATGTTATTGGTAGGAGGCAGGGAGAGAGGTAATAGTGGGATAGGTTAAAGGGAGGCTGAAAGTAGCAGGGTGCCAGCTCACACCATAGAAGGAGACACCAAGGGCAGCCAAGGCAGAGGGAGTCAAGATCTATGGAGGGTTGAAGCACGTACAATGAGCACAAGCTGTAAGGAAGGAGCGGTGCCTTTTCTTAAAGGTGGTATGATTAGGGGCAAGGTGTATGTCTAGGGGCAGCGAGTTCCAGTAGGAGGGACCTACGTGTGAGAAATCTGATTTCCCTTTGGTAGTTTTACATCTGGGAATGCTAGTCTAGGAAAGGTCAGTAGATCGGAGACCATAGGAGATGGGCTGAGGGGTCAGCAGGGAGACTAGGTAGGTAGGCATACTTGATCGTGGTACACTGTCCAGAAGGTTCCCAAGAGAGAGGTGATGGTGTGTAATGGGAGATAGCCATTTTAGGTCAGAGTACAGCAAGCAGTGGTGTTTTAGTCTGGAGGATGCAGCGGCGTAACGGCATATGTTGTTATAAGTAGTGTCCCACCTATGAAGAGTAGCCTTAGATGCATTTGTATATATTACGGATCCATAAGAAAGTGATGGAAGCAGGATTCCTCTAGCAATGGCAGTCCTAGCAGTGGGGGTAAGAGTATGGCTTGTTTTGTAGGCTAAGCCCAGTTTGGCATTTACAGCCTTACATGTGGAGGTAATATGGGCATCATAGGTGAGGGATTCATCAAGTGAGACACCCAGATATTTAAAAGAAGTTACCGTCTCCAATGGGTAGCTGTCAGCCCAAGTGACCTGGAAAGATTCACGGCACTGTTTTAGTTTGATAGGGGATCCAAAGAGCATAGCCTTGGTCTTTCCAAGGTTAAGAATGAGCTTGTTTTTGGTGATCAAGGATTGAATATTTTGTAGGTCCATAGAGAGCTTATGATTAATAGAGTGGACATTTTCTGAGCTAGTGTAAAGGACAAGGTCATCGGCATATACTGTAGCAACAATGAACAGGAGGATATAATTTGAGGAATATTGTTAATAAAAATCGAGAAAAGGAGGGGTCCGAGGATAGATCCCTGAGGTACACCAACATTAATGACTGCTTTTTCTGAGGTGGCCGAGTAGAATTTCACAGTTTGATATCTGTTTGACAGGTAGCTATGGAATCAGTTTACAACTCCGGACGAGAAACCCAGGGAGTGGAGATTGGTAAGCAGAAGAGGGTCATTAACAAGATCGAAAGCTTTCGTCAGATCGATAAATACTGCACCGGTTTGACGACCCTGGTCCATGGCTTGAAGAACATCATTTGTCAGTTGTAGTAGAGCAGTTTGAGTACTATGGCCTTTTCTGAAGCCGTGTTGGTTTGAGTGCAGAAGGTTATACTTAGTAAGGTGTTCTGAGATCTGTGCTGAGATGAGCTTCTCAAGGATTTTATTTAATACTGACAGTATTGCTATTGGTCTATAGTTGGCTATATCTTTTTTGTCACCATTTTTAAACACTGGCATGACTCTAGCCAGTTTCCATACCTCGGGCACTATGCCTTCACTCAGGGACAAGTTGAATATACTGGACAGTGGTCCTGCGATGAAAGGTGCTGCAAGCTTTAGGAGTTTAGGTTCGAGGCAGTCAGATCCAACAGCGGTGCTATCTGATATGGAATTTAGATGTTTAAGGACATTATTCTTCAATACAGCTTTAAAGTAGAAAGTGGGTGTCTTTGAAGTGTCTTTTGGGTAGGGGGATCCAGGCATTAAGTTATTGGAAGAGAAAGCATTTGTGTAGCTCGAGAGGTCAGAGAAATGAGAATTAAATGCATTGGCAATGGTGCCTGAGTCATTACAGTGGACATCTTTCAGTATCATGTCATTGTTTAGTAGAGTTTGCTTTGAACCAAGGAAAGTCTTGACATGAGACCAAAATTTCTTTGGGTCGCCAGCAGCA
The DNA here is from genome assembly GCA_016271365.2 of Neoceratodus forsteri. Taxonomy (NCBI): domain Eukaryota; kingdom Metazoa; phylum Chordata; order Ceratodontiformes; family Ceratodontidae; genus Neoceratodus; species Neoceratodus forsteri. The sequence continues at coordinate 861,085,032 of CM057451.1, read as the reverse complement.
TCCAGCAGAAGGCCTTTACAGTATTGGCTTTTTGCAAGTCTTATTCGTGTTTTGCATTTTGTTCGCTGTTCTCTATAGTTGTTATAATCTGCTGAGAGACCGGATATTTTAAACTTTCTCCAGCATTTTTTCCCTATTTTTGAGGGCTGTGAGGAGGTCTTTGTGCAGCCATCTGGTTTGTTTACCATGAACGTGCCGAGTGATGACTGGGGTATGTTTATCTTGAAGGAGTACAAACCTGCTCAGGAAGACGTGAAGGGCAGTATCAGTACTTGTGGAATAGAAGACAGGGGACCAGTCAGTATGTATTTGATGGTTGTTATGCTTTAAAATCAATAGTTTCATGATAAAAAACAAAGTGCATTCATTCGACAGGATAGAGATGCCACCTCCAGAGACAGAACTTGTGCTAATTATGGAATTTTAGAATTAGAATGAAGTTCAAACTCTGCTCTGTGATCTCACCTCTCCCCCAGCATCCAATAGAGAATACTGGATGGCAACTCAGACAACTAGTGTGCCCCTGTAGGGGTTCTGATTCCTCTGACCTCAGAGCAAAGCTCAAGAGATCTGGAATCATAACCCTGAGGTGACAGAGCACACTGGTTATGAGAAAGCTGCTCATACAGTACTGTATTTTTATAGGGGGGGCATTGTTGAGCCTGAGCTAAGCAGTAGCTAAAAGGTTTAGTTCTTGCCAAAATCGGGAAAATAAGTAAAAATAAAACTTTTTATCGACAGATTTAACATAATTCACTACCAGAAACAGCAAACGGAACAAGAGGACACCAAACATGGGCAACCCTAGGAAGGATAGACATCTACAGGAAGGAACAAAAAGCAAGAATGCTGTGGGTCTCCCAGCCACGCGATCTAATCTAGACCACAATGAGACCGAGGCTTTGGATACTGGAGAAGAAACGCTGCAATCTCTCGGCATTAAAATCAATTGTCTTATTTTTACAGTGTCGGGACTGACAGAAAAATTTAAAACTATGACTAACAGGGTTACGAATTTAGAAACAAAAGTAACATTAATTAAATTGAAAGCTACGGACACTCACATGAGCTCAGAGGCAGCCCTGGGCACCGCTTCAACATTGGTGAAGGACAACTCGCATCTCTGCTCCAGGCTTGAAGCTTTAGAAAATCAAGCCCAGTCGGCTAACTTAAGAATTATTGGAATGCCCGAGCGGAGCGAAGGAGACCATCTAGCCTTGTTTATTTACGAATGGTTGGAGCAACAACTGGTGAACCCTTTTGAATTGTCAAATTAAAACCAAAAGCTTATTGAGTAGCTTTTAGAGGATGAATGGTAACCCCAAAGCACCCCAAGCTATAGTCACTGTTTTAGATGGAGTGGGATCAAGAGACTTTGTTCTGACACTGGCTCGTCAGAAGAGAATGCTGTTACAAGATGGAAACCAAGTAAGGATCTATCCAGATTTAAGCTATGCTATGAAGCAGAAAAGGCAGAAAAAAAATGTTTTGATGGAGTGAGGGCCATCTTGCGAGAGTCAGGAATAATCCCACAACATGTTTTTCCCTGCATGCCTTTGGATTCTACATACCGGCAAGATATTCATTTTCTCCGACTCCAGTGAAGCTCTTAAGTGGGCCCAATGCCACACAGTAGTGATAGCTCAAAAGGACTCCTCGGATCAAGCTAATCAGGATGATTCAGAAGAAGAAGAGACCTGATTGATACTGGTGCGTAGGAATTTGTGATAGTTAAACTCTTTTTAACAAAGTTACTGGGGTTAAGGAGTGGTCACAGAAAAACCTGCAGTGTGAATTGAAACACAGACAGCCTTAGAGGGCAGGACATTGTTTTCAGACCAAACAGGTTGTATTGGAACAGGAAGGGCTACATCATAACCATTGGCAACAAATTGCCCTGGGTGGAGATATCCAGACTAGATCAGATTACTATAAATTACTGAAGGCTGCAATTTTCAGACACAAAGCACATTTTCTGGAGCTGGAAGGACACTACTTTCTTCAACTGTGAGCTGTGTGAGAAATTCTATATTGCACTTGATATCTGCAACAAACGTGCACTTTTGCTTAATTCTGTGGGAGGTGAAACTAACTACCCTTGGTAATTGCTTTTTATTCACATATTTATTTAGTGTTTAACCAAGAAGGGGCTTGCAAACTCGGTTTATCTTGTTAGTAACTTCAGAAAGATTTAAATACTGCATTTGGGTAGGTCCTTGGAGGTAGCTAGATTGTCTACTAGGATTTGCTGACAGTTAAACTATTTTTAAATGAATTACAGGTGTCTGAGGAGTTGAAAAAGAAACTTGCAAACTCTGCTTATCTTGGAAGTAACCTCATAAGTGTTTGAATACTGCATTCTGGTTGTCCCTTGGGGGTAGCTGGATTGACTACTAGGATTTTGGGACAGAAACTATTTTTAAATAATTTACTGGTGCGTAGGAGTTTGTGATAGTTAAACTCTTTTTAACAAAGTTACTGGGGTTAAGGAGTGGTCACAGAAAAACCTGCAGTGTGAAACAGGAAAAGACAGTCTTTCAAGCAACAGAGGGTGGTGGATCTAGGTTTATGTTTGTTTGTTACAATTCTTAAGATTTTCAGTGCAGGAAGAGTTTAAAGCACAGCTGACTTATTTTGGGGCTGACAGCTCTCGGAGCACAAAACCACCAGGCCTGTTTTGGGGCTGGGAGGTTTACCTGTGTCTGACTTGGATGTGTGGATTTTCTCTGTCTGATTAGCAGGGTATTTCTCTATCAAATTGTTGTGTAGGGCATCTTGCTGACAGGAAGGCACTCATTGCAGCAGTGGGTCATAGCTTTTAGCTGATTGTTTTGTGAGGCACAGTTTAGGCTTAACACTTCCCACCCTCACCCCACCCAACCTGGAAATAGTTCCTTTATACCTGGGGTTCTGACATCATTTCCTCAAGAGTGCAAGGTGCATGTCACTGTCATATCCTCTCTAGCACACTGCACTGACAATATAAGCATACACATTGTATAATATAAATACGTTGCATTCCTTATGCTGCTTATGCTTACTTATTTACTACCCTGTTCCATACGGTTCATACCTCCATTCTGTACTACTCCTGTCTCAGGCCCTATGCTTCTTGTAATCTGTTATCATATGACCGGTGTGACTGCTTTATCGATTTACCTGTACTGTTCCTGTCTTATGCTTTACGTTCCTTGTAATCTGACACAGTAGACCTGTTTGGCTGTTACCACACTTCCATGACATACCGTTATGCTGCTAAACCCTGTTATTATCCTGTTGTCAATAATACCATACTTTGCTCTGTATTACTCTACCAATGTTTGCTGTAACCATGTGCCATTTACCCATGTCTGTTTATACTCATGCTCTTCGTTTGTATGTACCATGCTTTCTGTATTATCTGTATTATCTACCGTTGTTGACGAGGTACCTTTGGAAATGAGCCCCTGGCTCAAAGGTTGTAAACTGATTGCATTATAAATAAAATAAATGAAAAAAAAAAAAATATCTATTTCTATATTACAAACCAATCACACACACACACACACACACACACACAAAACAAAAATGTGGGAGAAAGTGCAATAATGGCTGTGGGCAGCAGTCTTCCGGGAGTCTTTCTGAGGCTGAGATGCTGCCCCTATTTGTAGACAATTCTCTGCCCTGAGGAGGAAGTTGCCGCCTTCAGGCCACACTGGACAGTAGTACAGAACCTTCCCCAGGCCACACTGGACAGTAGGAAGGGAACCTCCCCCATCCAGGGAGCACCAGAGCCACCACCACTACCTCAGAGGTTGCAAAGAAAGCACAGCAGTTGGACCACAGTGGGCTCAGGGAGGGTGAGGATAGTGGAACAGAGGCACACCCAGTCAGTTGTTCCACAGCACAATCCATACACCATTCTGGGGGAGCATAGCTCCCCTATGGATACACCCGCAGAGGAGACTAAGGAGGCTGAGGACAACTGTCACAAGGGAGGCCCACAGGAAGGAGGCAGAGGACACCACAAGGAAAGGAAGCAGCTCCTGGTGGGGGACTCAATTATTAAGTGGATAGAACTGGGAGGAGCTGGGAAAACTGAAGTAAGGTGCCTGCCTGGTGCCATGGCTTGGAGGGACAGGAAGCGCATCCTCAGGATCACGAGAACAGCTGCAAGGGATTCTGAGCTGAATGTAATTGTCCACCTAGGGACAAATGACTTGGCTCATAATGAGGTTAGAGCAGTGCAGGAGGACATTGCAGAGTTGGGGAGGGGCCTAAGACAAGTAGCACACACAGTATCCTTCTCAGAGGTGCTGCCTGTCAAAGGCATGGGGGAGGCGAGGGTAATTGGCACCATGCAGTTTAATGAATGGTTGAAGAAATGGTGTGGAGCACAGGGGTTTGGTTTCATTGGGGACTGGGGTTCCACCTGGAGGGACACCAGCCTATACTGGCAGGATGGTCTGCATCTGTCCAGGAAGGGAACAAGTCTTTTGAGCAATCGGTTTAAATGCTTCATTGGCAAGCTTTTAAACTAGTCAAAGGGGGAGGCACTGACAAGCAGCAGGAAAATCCCAGCCTCTCCCTACAAAACAGGGTACTAAATGAGAAAAAGACCGAGGTAGAAAGGTCAGTGGGGGATGCTGCAACAGAAGGTAAAGCCAACAAAAAATGGAGAGCAATGAGTACCAATGCCTGTAGTCTAGGTAACAAGCTTCCTGAATTAGTGGCCTTGATGGAGGAGGAACATCTGGATATCGTGGCAGTCACAGAAACATGGTACACACAAAACCATGACTGGGACATAAACATACCAGGATACATTATCTACAGGAGGGACAGGGAGGGTAAAAGAGGAGGAGGAGTAGTTCTTTACATAAGGGAAGGAATAAAAGCAACAGAACAAAGGGTAAACAGGAGGAGAAGAAGCACTGCAGGGTAAATTTGGAGACAGGCAATGGCACCACAATCCGCATAGGGGTTATACAGACTTTCCAGGGGGAGGAAATGGACAAGGAATGATAGAAAGTATACTTAGAATGGCAGAAAAAGGGAGATGTTGCTGATGGGTGATCTGAATATGCCAGATGTTAACTGGAGTGCAGTTGCAGCTGCCACTCAAGAGTGCAGTTATTCTAGATGCCCTACAGGGGGCATGCCTTAGACAGTTAGTACTGGAGCCCACTCAAGAGGGAGCACTATTAGACTTGATACTCTCAAATGGAGATGGAGAGAGGATCACAGATGTAGAAGTGGGTAGCCATCTGGGAACTAGCGACCGTCGAACAGTATGGTTCACAATAAATACAGCAATAGAATCAAGCCATACAAAGACAAAAGTACTGGACTTTGGGGGGCTGACTTTGCCAAAATGGGTGAGTGCCTAAGGAATGCACTAGCAAATGGGTGGGAAGGAGGGGTGGAAGAACAATGGGGAATAATAAAACTGCCATCACAGAGGTAACGAGCCTTGTGTGAAGCAAATAAACAAAACAAGATGATGTAAGAAACCACTATGGTTCTCAAAGGAAGTGGCTGTGAAGGTTCAAGAGAAAAGAAAGCATTCAGGAAGCATAAGGAATCGCAGAAGGAGCAGGACAGAGAACTGTGTCAAGAAGCAAAAGGAGGCTGGGAAGGCAGTCAGAACAGCAAAGGCCCAAACCGAGGAAAGATAGCCAACTCAGTTAAGAAGGGGGATAAAACCTTTTATAGGTACATCAGGGAGCAAAGGAAGACCAAGGGAGGGATAGTGAGGCTTAATAAAGGGGAGGAGGGTGGGCAGAGGGAGACTGAGAAAAGGCAGAGATACTAAACAAATATTTTTGCTCAGTATTTACAAATGAAGAGGGGGAGGTACATAAAACAAACAGTAGTAACACTCTGGATACAGAAGTTGATACCAGCCCATTTACAGAAGAAAGGGTTCTGAAAGAACTCTTAAAACTGAAGGTGGACAAAGCAATGGGGCCTGGGATCATCCCAGAATTTAAAAGAACTAAGGGTAGAACTAGTGACACCACTGACTACCCTTTTAACAAATCATGGGAGGAAGGGTGGCACCGAGATTGGAGGAGGGCAGATGTGATTCCTTCACAAAAGCGGAGCAAGGCAGAAGCACGAAACTACAAACCTGTTAGTTTAACCTCAGTGATAGGGAAAATGATGGAATCACTTCCAAAGGAAAGAATTGTTGAGTATCTAGAGGCCAGAGGCACAGGACCCTAGGCAGCATGGATTCACAGGGAAGGCATGCCAGACTAATCTGATAGATTTCTTTGACTGGGTGACCAAAGTAGTAGATCAGGGAGGGGCTGTGGACATGGCCTACCTAGACTTTAGCAAGGCATTTGACACAGTCCCACACAAAAGATTAATATACAAGTTAGCCAGCCTGGGAGTGGGTCCCAAGATGACAGCCTGGGTAAAGAATTGGCTGGAGAATAGGACACAGAGAGTAATAGTAAATGGAGTCCACTCAGAAGAATGGAGGGTTACTAGTGGGGTAGCGCAGGGTTCAGTATTAGACTGGTCCTCTTCAATGTCTTTTATGTTTACATGCAGAGGGACTGAAGGAAAGTATGACTCTTGCAGATGACACTAAGATCTGCAACAGAGTTGATGCACAGGGTGGGGTGGAAAGGATGAGAAGGGACTTGCAGGGTTAGAGGAATGGTCAAACGTATGGCAGCTTAGATTCAATGCTAAGAAGTGCAGGTAATGCACCTGGGAAACAAAACCCAGGGGAAGAGTACACAATGGGGGTGAGATACTAACAATGACAAAATGGAAAGGGACCTGGGGTAGTCATGTCAGATGACCTAAAGATGGGTAAGCAATGTGAGAGGCAGCAAGGAGGGCTGGGGGATACTGGGATGGATAGGAGAGGCATCACCAGTAGAAAACAGGAAGTTATTATCCCTCTGTACAGACAGCTGGTGAGACCCTATCTGGAGTACTGTGTGCAGTTCTGGAGACCCAATCTCCACAAAGACATAGACAGGATGGAAGCTGTCCAGAGGAGGGCAACTAAAATGGTGCAGGGTCTGCACCAGAAGACATATGAAGAGAGACTTAAGGAGCTTAATATGTATAGCCTCGAGGAAAGGAGGGAGAGGGGGACATGATAGAAACTTTCAAGTACCTCAAGGGAATCAACAAAGTCCAAGAGGGTAGCATCTTTCAAAAAAAGAGGTGTGTAAGAACAAGAGGGCACAATTTGAAGATGGGGGGTGGCTCAGAGGTAATTTAAGGAAGTATTTTTTCACAGAGAGTGTTGTGGATGCATGGAACGGCCTTCCAGAGGAGGTTGTGGAGTCAAAATCAGTGCTGGAATTCAAGCATGCATGGGATAGTCATAAGGAAATTCTGGGGGGTGGAGGTAGGAAGAAGTAGACTGCTGGTTAACTAGGATCTGCAGCTTATCCAGTAGGTAGGGAAATGGGCAGACTGGGTGGGCCAAGCGGTCCTTATCTGCCGTCAAATTCTATGTTTCTATGTTTGATTCTTTTTGCCACCATTCCTGACCTCAGGTTTGCTTTACTCATGTCAGATGTTTATCTGGACTAGTGACTGAAAATGCTAGAACTATATTAAAATAACGATGCAAGGTGATGAAACCTTTTGAAAGTTTTGAGTCTGATAGGCTTCAGTTAATGGTTATTCCCATAAAGGGAAGGTTTTCTTACTGTTATAAATATTTTCTTTCAATGGATCACTAGATTAAATATCTCAACATGTTTGAGATAGGCATTGTTAAATGTACAGTGCCTTCAGAAAGTATTCACCCCCCTTTGATTTTGTCACATTTTGTGATGTTGCAAACTCAAATTAAAATACATTTATATGGGATTTTTTTGTCACATATCTGCACAAATTACTCTATAATGTCAAAGTGGAATGAAACTTCTGGAATTTTTTGTACATGTAATTTAAAATAAAAACCTGAAATGTCTTGATTTGATAAGTGTTCACCCCCTTTGTTATAACACTCCAAATTGAGCTGAGGTGCATCCAATTTCCTTGTGAGATCACTCTAAAACTTGAATGGAGTCCACCTGTGGTCAGTTCAAATGGTTGACATGATTTCAGAGGAAATACACCTGTCTATATAAGGTCCCACTGTTGACAATGCATGTCAGAGCAGGAACTCTACCATGAAGACCAAGGAGCTGTCCGTAGAACTCCGTGATAGAATTGTGAGGAGGCATAGATCTGGGGAAGGGTATAAAAACATTTCTAGGGTGTTGAAAGTTCCCAGGAGCACAGGCAAGTCCATCAAGTCCATCATTAGGAAATGGAAAGATTACGGAACCACCCAGACTCTTCCTAGAGCAGGCCGTCCTCCCAGACTGAGCAATCAGGCAAGAAGGACCTTGGTCAGGGAAGTGACCAAGAACCCAGTGACCACCCTGACAGAACTACAGAGTTCCATGGCTGAGATGGGAGAACCTGTCCAGAGGACAACAATCTCTGCAGCACTTCACAGATGTAGCCTCTATGGGAGAGTGGCTAGACGGAAGCCACTCCTGAGAAAAGGCCACATAATAGCATGCCTGGAGTTTGCAAGAAGGCACGTGGCAGACTGAGACCATGTGGCAAAAGATTCTCTGGTCTGATGAAACAAAAATTTAACTCTTGGCCTGAATGTAAAGCGCTATACCTGGCGTAAACCGAACACAGCTCATCACCCTTGTACCACCATCCTTACCATGAAGCATGGTGGTGGCAGCGTCATGTTATGGGGATACTTTTCAGTGGCAGGGACTGGGGCACTTGTCTGGATAGAGGGAATAATGAATGGAGCCAAATACAGGCGCATCCTTGAGGAGAACCTGCATCAGTCTGCAATAGACCTTGGACTGGGGCAAGATTTACATTCCAACAGAACAACGACCCCAAGCATACAGCCAAAGCAACACTGGAGTGGCTTCAGAACAAGAAGGTGAATGTCCTTGAGTGGCCCAGCCAAAGCCCAGACTTGAATCCCATTGAGAATCTGTGGAAAGACTTAAAGATTGCGGTTCACCGACGCTCCCCATCCAACTTGACAGAGCTTGAGCAAATCTGTAAGGAAGAATGGGTGAAAATCCCCAAATACAGATGCGTAAAGCTGATACAGACATACCCAAGAAGACTGAAAGTGTGCTGCCAAAGCGCCACAAAGTATTGCCCTAGGGGGGTGAATACTTAAGTAAACAAGATATTTCAGTTTTAATGCTTCATAAATTTTTGTTACACAATAAAACTATTTTTGCCCTTTAAATCGCTATGATGCTGTGTGGAATCAAGGGGAAAAATAATTTCAATGTATTAAAATTCTGGTAGTAACACAACAAAATGTGACAAAATCCATAGGGTGAATACTTTCTGAAGGCGCTGTAGATGCCTCTTTGGCTGGGCATTGTTTATTACAGGTAGTGATGGATCTAGGGAGTTAAAATGGGGAGCTTGGAACTTGTTTGTTTACAGGATAGAAGTAAGGTTCCTAAACAATGGTTTAGCATGATACCTATTATTCCTTTTATAGGCAATAGATATTTGGTAATTTATAGATAGTACTACGGACTTTATTATCATGCAGCTCATAGGCTTATACAAACAGCCATAAAAGTTATAAGTTAATTCTATTTTAAAATGTTTCTACTGATTCTCTCTATATGCTGTATCTAATTGAAGTAGTATGTTATAACTTTAACCTGTTTGTATTAAGAGGTGTGATGCCCTCATGGGATATGTGTCAATACCTTATGTATTGCTTCTGGAGAACTAACCATATGTATACTGTATAATAATAAACAGAAAGTACCAAAAAAAAAAGTACTGTGTTTTTATAGTGTATAGTATTATGTGAAATGTGTGCATTGTGTTTTTTTCTCTTTCACAATGAAACTGACTTGTGCAATCTCTAGAGATTCTAAAATGCTATCCTACCACAGAAGGGTACAATCACATTCCATGACCTCTGAACTGTGGCACAACAGCATTTTGAAAAGGATGGATTTTTATATAGTACAATGCTCTACTATACACTATAACATCATATTTGTTTCAAAACTAGGAGGGAGCTGTGACCACTAAACTAGCTAAAGGCTACTAATAAAAACATTTTTAAACACTAAATCATTTCTAAAATAGTAGTCAATTTAAGGTAGAACAATAAATATATATGAAAAAGCACTGCAATTAAACCACTTAGCAAAATTGTAAAGGCGCTGTAATCCGTAATGCTCAAGCCATAAGAAAACCATGTACTGTATGCTTGTGTGAATCTTTTTTCCAGGTTCTGGAGGGAGGCATGAAGAGATTGTGAAAAATACCAGGGGTCAACCTTAACTTTTTTGCACTAGCCAGCCGGACAAGTTGATTAAACATTGCACTAGCTCGTAGATGGTTACACTAGCCCACAATAATTATGGTAAATTTTGATCAGTTATACAGCAAAGATGCATGCCAAGAAATACTCTAATTATTGCATATTTATCCTGCTCCCACATTGCTTCCTGCCAAAGCAAAAAAGACTGCAAAACAATCACACGCAGTGTGTTACCCCACTGTTTTTTTACCATGTGCCCCTTGCTTCCTCTTCCTTCACACCTTCCCCACCAAACCAGAGGATACCATAATAGCAAATGTTTAATCAAGCAGTTCTAGCTCTGCACACACAACAGCCAACATCATCCTGCACCTCATCACAGTCCCACCCCTGACCTGCAGGGCAATGTACAGAGTCAGGCAGAGAAATACACTCTCATCCCACACCCTGTGATTAACCAGGCCTGCACTTCTGGAAGTTTTCTTATACTGCAAAGTGAGCCTGGGGCCATTCTAGGATTTCTTTGGAGAGAGTTAAACCCAGGGGGCTTGGGATGTAAGAAACTTTGACATATCTGTTTATATATACCAGGCACAAAAGTATTGATCTAACATGCTCTGCCCTAAAGATTTTTCATAACAGTGTCCTTTCATCAGTCATAGGGGGAGCAGTATACAGTCATGATGCTGTACTACCTCTCTTTCTATAACGGTGATCTATGCAAACAAGGAATACCTTTTTTAACCTTTCAAATTATATATTTTACTAAGGTTTTGCTTTGTACCATACATGATCCAAAATATTGTTTTTAGGATGAAATGACATGCTGAGTGGTATAAGGATGGGACTGCATGGATGGCATTGACTGGTGGGATCCATTAAGAGGAGCTGTGGACCCCTACACCAGTCAGTAATGGCAGCTACTGTATGGGTCTATGGATGGCCATTTCAGAATCTACCTAGTCTGCAGTGGTGTCCAGAGAAAGTATAAGCGTGGACAGACCACCTGGCTGGACAGACTGTGTATACATCATAGCATTCTGTCACTGCAATGTTGGATACAGACACTGAAAAGGTTGGCAAATGAGGCACACTGGTCTTAATATTGTGGGACAAATCAAAGACAAGTTCAGCAAATTGGAAGCTAGTGACTTGACCACTCTACCCTTGATCACAGCATTCACACTAGCTGAATGTCCTAACAATTGAGTGATAATCACTCACATTGAGTTTTTTGTTGGAGCCCCCTCTTGAACTGCCAGATAATTGCAGCTCTTAGTGAGCTGTTAATCACACCAGGCCATCTTTAACACTGAAGGAGATTAGCAAAAGGACTACAGCCTGCTAAAGCAGAGACTTTTTTAACCTCATTAACAGCCATGAAAAACCTGCACTATTCAGGACGGACAAGTAGAGGGTTAGCTGCATCAATTTGCACTAGGTTCAGGGCTAGTAAAACAATGTTAAGGTTGAACCCTGATAATACTGAAACATTACTACAGTGAGTAAATTTTTCTTTTAACCCCAATAATCCATCAGTAATTCATTATAGCTTTACAATAGCAGGCTCCCTAATAGTACAGTCCCCACCATTTATAGTCCCCACGAGTTGTAACAGGCAGTCGTTTTTTCGGCAGATTACATTTTCATTGTCCACTGCCATAGCCTATAATGTAAAAGCTGCTTGTTATAGGCAACGCTTCTATGCTCTGCCTTCTATTTCGAGCAGATTAGCCCAATTAGTAGACAGTTATGGCAGTGGACAGTGGAAATGTAATCTGCTTCAAGGTGTTAATTTGTCAGCTGGGTTCTTGTCACAGAAATTTGTTAATTGCTCATGCTTAAGCTCATACTTAAGCACTGTGCTGCAGGATATCATGTTAAGTGTGTCCTAGGCAAGATTCTACTCATTTGAAAGAAGTCATGTAACACCAATATTTAAAGGTGGAGATAAGACCAAAGTTGACAATTACAGACTAATAAGTTTAACGTCTGTGCTTGGAAAATTAATGGAGAGATTATTCATAATAATAAGTCATATTCAAGAAAGGGATTAACCAATATTATACAACTTGGTTTTTTGAGAATAGATCATGTCAAACTAATTTGCTTTAGTTTTTGAAACCGTTAGTTCAGCTATTGGTAAAGGATTATCAGTGGATCTATTGTATCTTGATTATGGTAGTGCTTGATTCCGATTCTCATAAAATTTTGATTGCTTGCCTTAAAAAATTTAACTGAACCCCTATATAATTAATTGGATTGTATCCTGGCTCCACAATAGAAAGCAGAGAGTCAGGCTCATACGAGGTTTTGAATCTAGCTATGGGAACGTAACTAGTGGTGTTCTCCAGGGGTCGGTTTTGGCTCTATTCTCGCTATTATGATTTGCAGTCATCCATGTGGATAGATAATACCGCATGGATGTGTAAATATGCAGATGATTGTAAAATTGGTACAATTATTTCCAACCATACTCCCTATGTACAATTTCAAGAAAATATTAATTGTTTGTGTAATTGGGCAGAATAGTCTCTCACAGAATTCAGTGTTAAAAATGTAAAATTATGCATATTGGACATAATAATCCAGAACATACATACACCTTGAATAATCAAATTTTGGAAACAACAACTTCTGAGAAAGATTTAGGTGTACTGTTTAGTAATGATTTATCCTCTGATTTCCATATACTAAACAAAAAGGTTAAATATTGTCATAAAATAAGAAGCCAGAAGGGAAGGAAGCATATCTCATCATTGCTTTACAGTAACTGTATTTGCTATTTTTGTTATTAAACTTAGATTGTGGGCTTTTAGTGACACTGTAATTTCTTTGCTGTTTTTACTTAGAATTGTTTTGGGCTGTTGAAAATTTAAAACGTGGTGATGGTGTATTTCTTTGCTGTCTTTAATTGCTGCAAATTTAGTCTTGGCTTGTCTGACTTGCCCTGTAGTCTGGGTGACGGGTGCTAATTGTCTGGCCTCTGACCTCAGCTACATGATAACTGGAGGTGGGGCTTAGCCAGAGTTGAGGTAGTAAATGATTTTTGTTTTATCAGAAGAAGCCAGAAGGGAAGGAAGCATATTCTACATCAGTGCTTTACAGTAACTGGTAATTGCTATTTTGTTATTAAACTTAGATTGTGGGCTTTAGTGACACTCGTAATTTCTTTGCTTAGAATTGTTTTTGGGCTGTTGAATATTTAAAACGTAGTGGTGGTGTATTTCTTTGCTGTCTTTAATTGCTGCAAATTTTCACCCCCCCCCAACTCTTAATTATATGCCCCTGTTAAGTCTGACTGACAGGAGCTCAAACACAGGGATAGTAGGGGTGTGGAGTAGGAGGGACATAAGTTGAAGAAGCCCACCCTCAGCACCTACAAGTGTTTTGACTCATTTATTTATTTATTTTTAAAAGAAAAGTATCTGAGGATCAGTGGCAGGATTTTAGGACAGAAAATTAATAAAAAGGAACCAGGAGAGCTTAATAACAGACAAGTAGTGAACAGCAGTATAATTGCAGTATAATGTGGAGTGGTGCATGCAGTATGCTGGCAGCCATGATTCAGGCAGACCTTCTGACACTGAGGTGCTGCCCCATCTGCATGCATCCTCTGGACCAGCGGGATGAAGTAGCCAGACCCAGAGCAGAAGTAAACTGGGTCAGGAGCACCATCACCCCTATCCAGAGACCACCCAGTCCAATGCTGCTGCCTCAAAGGATGCCGAGAACAAGGAGCACTTGGATGACAGTGGGCTAAGGGCGGGTTAAGACGGTCAGGCAGCGGCATATCCCAGATCCTGTTCCACTCAAGAACTCATATGCCGCACTGGCAATAGGGGCAACCAAATAAGAGGTGCCCAGAGAAGTGGAAGGAAAGGATGTGGAGGTTAGCCAAGGAAGTGACCTCAGCGTGGAAAGCAGTGGACCCCAGAGGAGGAGGAAGAGAATCCTGGTTGGGGACTCTATCATAAGAGGGATCCAGCTAGGAACACAGGAGGGGGAGAGGGAGGACCAGGAGGTGAGGTGCCCACCGTGCAGCCACAGCACAAAGGATGGAGGAAGATCCTGGGGATCGCTGGGAAGGCAAGACGGGAGGGTGAGCTGGATGTCACATCCACCCAGGTACCAATGACCCTGGCAGATGGGGGAGCCAAAGAAGTTCAGGAAGAGTTTAGGGAATTGGGAGGGTCTCCAGCAAGTAGCTACTCTGTCACCTCTCTCTCAGAAGTACCACTCATGCAGGAGGCATGGAGAGCATAGGGGTGCATGCACCAGGAATTTAAACTCATGGTTGAAGAACTGGTGCTGTGGAGGAAGGGTTTGAATTCATTGGTGACTGGGGACCCACCTGAGAGGGACGGAGGTTTGTCTAGGCCTGATGGCCTGCATCCATCCTGAGGGGAATCCAAGACTCAGTGATAAGTTTAAATGCTACATTGATAGCATTTAAACTAGCTAAGGGGTGGCAGGCCAGCAAGGAGGGTACCTACTTGCTCACCCCCACAGCTGGGGCAGTGGAACCAGTGAACTGGGAGGAGTGATATCTCAAACAAAGCAGTGTGCAAAAGATGGAGATTAGTGCCCAAGAGGTGGGATAGGCAGAAAAGGGGCAAAAATCAGCAGAAGGGCAGACAGCAAGGAGAACCAGGGATAAAGGACAACCAGGAAAGGGGCTGGAGTAGAACAGCTAAACAGTCTAGGGATGTCAAATCATGGAAAGCCATGTGCCAAATGCCAGGAGCCTTAGCAACAAATGGAAACTGGAGGCTGCCTCATGGTGCAGTCAGACCTGGACATTGTGGCTACCAGGAGAAACCTGGTGTAATGATAACCATGACTGGGAGATGGCCATTCCTGGCTGCAACATATTCAGAAGAGACTGGGCAGGTAGGAAGGGAGGAGGAGTGGCACTGTATGTGAAAAATTATATAAGGGCCACAGAGATCCAGGAGGAACAAAATGGGGGAGAGATATTGTGGGTTAAGCTGGAAAGGAAAATGGGGCCAGCCATCCGCACAGGTGTGGTCTATAGACCGCCAGCCCAGGAGGAAGAAACAGATAGGGAGTTGATGCTAGTCATCCAAAGGATGACAGATGAAGGGGTAGTACTGGTTGGAGACTTCAATATTCCAGATGTGGACTGGAGCATCCCAGCAGCAGCATCAACTAGGAGCAGATTTATCCTGGACTCCCTTCAGGGTGCCTCCAAACAACAAGGGTCATGGAACCAATCTGGCAGAAGGCAATACTGACCTTGTGCTCACAAACAGGGACAGTGTGGATGGGGGTAACAGTGGGGAGCACCTGGGGAACAGTGGACCACCAGTCATTGTGGTTTAAAATCACAGAAGGAGCAGAACCAAACCACACAAAAACACGATCCTGGATTTTAGGGGGCAGACTTTGGGAAAATGGGGAGATACTTGAAAGAGGTATTAAGGGAATGGGCAGGAGTCAGGGGTTGAGGAACAGTGCAGTATTTAAAATGGGGATTACAAGAGCAACAGAATTATGCATTAAGCAGGTTAGCAAGCGGAAAAGGAAGAGGGAGGCCATTATGGTTTTCCAAAGAGGTAGCAAAGAAAGTGAAAGCCAGAAAGATTGTATCTCAAGGCTAAAAAGACACAGGCAGAAGGGATAGGGAGAAGTACCAGGAGAAGCAAAGGGAGGCAGGGAGGCCAGTACGGGAAGCCAAAGCTCAGACAGAAGAACACATTGCAAAATCAGTGGGTAGAGGAGACAAAACCTTTTACAGGTACATAAGGAAAAAGAAAGAAGGCAAAGGGAGGGATAGTGAGACTGAAGGGAGGATGGGGCTTGTGGAGGGATGACAACAGTAAAGCTGGACATACTGAATACAGGTATTTCTGCTCAGTGCTCTACTGAGGAAGAGGAGGGTAGCTGGGTCTGAAGGGAGTACAAGGGTGAGAATGGTGCAGTAATGGACACAAGTCCCTTTACACGAGAAAGGGTCCTGAAGGAACTGGAAGTAATAAGAGTTGATAAAGCAATGGGGCCAGATGGGGTGCACCCCAGGGTCCTTAGAGAACTCAGAGAGGTGGTGGCTGAACCTCTGGCTATCCTGTTTAGCTGATCACTGGAAACAGGGGAGGTACCCAACGACTGGAGGACAGCAGATGTAGTCTCCTTATACAAAAGTGGGAACAAAGAGGAAGTGGAGAACTACAGACCAGTCAGCCTCACCTCAGTAGTGGGGAAGATCATGGAAGCACTACTGAAGGAGAGATTGGTGGAACATCTGGTTGTCAATGGACTGCAGGATCCAAGGCAACATGGTTTCACCAGGGGGAGGTCATGTCAGACCAACCTCACTGAATTTTTTGGCTGGTGACTAGGGAGGTGGATCAGGGGAAGGCAGTGGACATGGCCTATCTGGACTTCAACAAGGCCTTTGACACTGTGCCACATAGAAGACTATTACACAGACTAGGGAATATGGGTGTGGGCAGACAGTAGTGTGGTGGGTAGGTAACTGGCTGGGCGGGAGACACAGAGGGTGGTGGTAAATGGCTGTCACTCCAAGAGAGGGAAGAGTGACCAGTGGGTACCACAGTGATCAGTGCTGGGACTGGTCCTATTCAACATCTTCATCAGTGACATTAGGGACCTGAAGGAGATTTCACTGTTCGCCGATGACACAAAGCTATGTAACAGAGTAGACACATCAGAGGGTGTAGACAGAATGAGAAGGACCTGCAGAAACTTGAAGAATGGGTCAGGGGTTTGCAGTTGAAATTCAATGCAAAGAAGTGCTAAAACCCTGCAACAATATATCATTTGGGGTGAGGATATAGCATGCACCAAGCAGGAAAGGGATCTTGGGGTTATCATCTCTGATGACCTCATGGTAGGGAAACAGTGGACAAGGCAGCAGGTAAAGCAATATAGGATGCTGGGATGCATAGGCAGGGGCATCATCAGCAGGAAAAGGAGGTCACGATTCCACTGTACAAGACACTAGTGAGGCCCCACCTGAGTACAGAGTGTACAGTTCTGAAACCTTGACCTACGTAAGGACATAGACAGGGTAGAGAAGGTTTAGAGGAGGCCAACAAAGATGGTGAATGGATTGCATCACAAGTCCTATGAGGACAGGTTGAAGGAATTGAATATGTACTCCCTGGAGGAGAGGAGGGAGAGAGGGGACATGATAGAGACATACAAGTATCTTGCAGGGAGGAACAGGGTGCATGAATACACTATTTTTAAGCGCAAAAGATGTTCTAGGGACATGGATATGTTGTTCATCCACACTTATTGGCAGGTCCTTGTCGCTTTAAATCTTGCCGGAAGGTCTTCAGTTAGCTCCTCCCACCCACCGTTGGTAAACTCGGTCTTACCCCATGACGCCAGATCTTCCTTACTGCTTGGAAGCTCAGGTTCCTCCTTAGCCTGCTATTTTCGACTGAGTTCCCTGAAAATTTCGGTCTTCAAATTCATTGGAAGTGTCCTTTCTGAATCTTTTGATTTCTTCTTCACAGCTATGGACTGTCTTTTCTGGCCCTGAGAGGCGCACGGTTAGTTCCTCCAGGAGGGACTGCGCATTCCACGTATGCTTATTACCTGACTTGGATCACGATCCTCAGGCTTGTACTTCTGTTCTGCTCCTTTCGTCAGCTCTCTGAGGACCGCGCGTCTGCTCAGGGGCTCGGACATCCGTAGTTTTTTCCGCTCCGGAGATTCCCTCGGACCGGCGGGTGTCCGCTTCAACTGTTTCTTTGCAGTTTGATCCTGACGGGGAAGGGGCGGTTTCCTCCCCCTCTCCCTCGGCTGCGGCGCTCATCCCGCTCTCTTTGGATTCATCTCATGCTTTTGTTCAAGGAGCTTCCATTCCTCTCCTCCAAGGGAGAGGGACCCGGAGCCCCTGCCGCCGGCCCAGTACAAGGGCCGCAGGCGGAGTCTCTTCTCAGCAGGAGCGGGAACTCTCCCCTCCCTCATCGGCCGACGCCGACTTTGGTCGAGATTCGGCTTCGCCACTGGCCTCACGGTATCCTCGTCAGGTCAGCCGGCCAGGTCCCTCGTCGGCGTTGTCAGTCTCTCGAACCTGTCTTTGGGGGTCTTCTGTTGCCATCCCTCCACCTCTGCAGGGAGGCTGAGGCTCTGTCCTCCCTTGGGTCGACAGCCCTTGGTCCTTTCTTCCAAGCCGAGGGAGGCGTCGGTCGCTCCTCCTTCCCAGGCCATGCCAGGTCCCCCGAGTTTGGGTCTCGGTCTCGGTCCATCTCTCGGTCTGGCTGCTCACGCCGATCTCGGCGTTCTCGGTCGGGCACCGAGTTAGAGTAACTGCCGTTCTTCCTCGTCCCCCTCTCGGATGAGGCGGTTTCGATGCCGTTAAGCGTCGGTGTTACTGAGAACTTATGTAGCGACAGCAGTTGTTGTCGGGTATCAATCGGCCCGATTCATTCTCTGGATAGCAAGCAGCCGCCCGCTCGTTAGCAGCTGTTCGAATGATGAAGGCCCTCCAGGGCCAGTTAGCTCGTCTCGACCCTCACTGCCCATCACGCCTTCATTGGGGTTCCAGCCATGCCATGATCTGTTCTTCAGATCACTCGGTCCCTCACTCCTGCCCGCCTCCGGTGAGCGGCGAGTGCCTTGGGCCCTCGCGGCAGCTTTTGCGACCCCTTGGCGGGCCTGAAGCGGCCTCTGCTATGTTTCCTAGCAGGAGGACCTGGGGTCAATGGAATTTAAGAATGCATGAGATAGACATAAAGGAATTCTGGAGGTCGGGTAAAGGGCAACAGAGTTCTAGGAAAACATAAACTGAAGTTACAAACTCAAAGTGGGCAGACTAGGTGGGCCATAGGCCCTTATCTGCCGACACTGTCTATGTATCTATGTATTAGGTTGCATTTTTGGGAATATAAAGAGTAGGGAAGCTGATGTAGTTATTCCATTGTATAAAAGTCTTGTAAGACCTCACATAGAATATTGTATCCAAGTAAGTGCTCCTCAAACAATTAAAGAAACTATAATGATAGAGAAAATACAGAGAAAAACAACTAAAATTAAGGGAATGAATAATCTGTTATTTTAAAAGACTACAAAAACTTGGACTATATTCTATGAAATACAGGCGACTTATGTTTAGCCTTTAAAACCATGAAACGACCCTTTCTTAAAAGAGACTATAGGTATTATTACTAAAAAAAAAAAAAATTCAGATCTAATATGATAACATGCAGATGGTTGGAGAAAGAAACAATACTGTGAAAAGAACTAAATGGTTTACACAGTGAATATCTGTTTGGAATACACTTCCACAAAGTATTGTTGAGAGTGACTCAATTGTAACTTTTAAGAAACTTATTGATATTTTTATGGATACTATTAAATATGAATTCCACCCATAGTTTGGTGGCAAATTCTTTAAGGGCATGTTGCCTGTCTGAACTTGTAAACCACACTGTGAAACTATTATAAACTATAAATCTATGGCCTGGATTTTCCCTTGGAGGAAAATGCTCTTTTGGGAATCCACTGTGGTGATATGAAGAAGTGGATGAGTATAGGCCACTTACAGGAGCAACTCTAGTAGAGACAGAGCTTCTCCATCCACCAGGCCTTATGGAAGGGCGGGGCCGGGCAGGCCTTTTCATTCCAGGCCCTTTTTTCAGTCAGTGGCCATACCTTAATACCAACAGTATCCACAGCAGGGATACTTTGGGGCAGGGGTCGAAGGGATCTAGGCATGGAGTTCAAACACAACCTCCACCCCAGGCTAAACAGACCCCTGAAGTACAGGCTGCCTCACTCCTGTCGAGGCAGACTTCTCCACTTCCTCTAGAATTGGCTTTCCATCACCTTCAGACAAGTGGGTCCTGGAAGTGGTGGGTCAGGGTCTGTCTTGAATTTCAAATCCCTTCCTCCTCTAGCAGCCAGGGATTTCAGTGTACCATCCTGGGCAGGAAACACCTTGCTGGAGGCAGAGGTGCAGAAACTCCTGCTTTTAAAAGCAGTGGAATCTGTTCAAAGCACCCTCAGAGGAAGGGTTTTTTTTTTTCCAAATACTTCCTCACCACAAAGAAAAGTGGGGAGTGGCGGCCTATACTGGCTCTCAGATCCCTGAACAAACATCTAAAAAGACTAAAGTTCAAAATGGTAACTTTAGCATTGATCCTGCCAACAATCCAGAAGGAGACTGGTTGGCATCACTGGACAAAGGGCGCATACTTCCACATCCCCATAGGGCAGTCTCACAGAAAATACCTTGGATTCAAAGTCCCTTCAGGTCACTACCAGTTTTCAACCCTGCCTTTTGGCCTTTCATCGGCCCCAAGGGCATTCACAAAGTGCCTGGCTCCAGTGGTAGCATACCTTCGAAGAAAGAGTGCATCAGTTTTTCCATACCTGGCTGTTGATGGGCAAGTCACCTCAGCAAGTTTCCCAGTTTTTAAGCCTCACTCAGAATCTGTTGGAATCCCTGGGATTCATTCTCAATCTTAGAAATCAGTCCTCATTCCTACTCAAAAGTTGTAGTTCATAGGGGCAGAGAGACACCCTGCAAGGCAGGGCCTATCTTCCTCTGGACAGAGTTCAGAATCTTCAGTTGGTGGCAAACTCTTTCATTTTGAACAAAAGCAAGCCTGCAAGGCACTTTTTACAGCTTCTGGGTCATATTGCTGCATCTACACCCACAGTATTGGGTTCAAGATTTCAAATGAGGGACATTCAGTTCCATCTCAAGGACCTTGGAATCAGAGAAAAGATTCCCTATCGAAGCCCATTCCAGGTACAAGAACTCTTCTCCAAGCTTTGCTATGGTAGAAAGAGGTGTCCAGTCTAAGGGAGGGTATTCCCTTTCAGAGGGATCTTCCCTCGATGGTTCTTACAACAGTTGCATCCCTATTGGGTTGGGGCGCCCACTTGGGAGAACACACAACCCAGGGCACTTGGTCAACCTCGGAGTCCCTACAGCACATGAATTTGCTGAAACTCAGGGCTGTTTATCTTGCCCTAAAGGCTGTCTCAGAGCTAGTACAGTCAAAGGTGGTACAGGTCAGGACAGACCATACCACCACAATGTACTACATCAACAAGCAGGGAGAAACATAGAATTTGATGGCAGATAAGGACTGCTTGGCCCACTGCCCATTTTCTTATCTAACAGATAAGCTGCAGATCCTAGTTAACCAACAGCTTACTTCCTCAACCCCAACTAGGACTGCCTTATGTCTGTCCCATGCATTTTAATTCCCCACTGTTCTTGACTCCACAGCCTCCTCAGGAGGCTGTTCCATGCATCCACAACCCTCTCTGTGAAAAAATACTTCCTCATATTACCTCTGAGCCATCTCCCCTCTATCTTCAAATTGTGCCCCCTTGTTCTTGTACATCTCTCTTTCTGAAAGATGCTACCCTCTTGGACTTTGTTGATTCCCTTGAGGTACTTGAAAGTTTCTATCATGTCCCCTCTCTCCCTTCTTTCCTCAAGGGTATACATATTAAGCTCCTTTAGTCTTTCTTCGTATGTCTTCTGGTGCAGACCCTGCACCATTTTGGTTGCCCTCCTCTGGACAGCCTCCACGGAGATGGGGTCTCCAGAACTGCACGCAGTACTCCAGATGGGGGTCTCACCAACTGTCTGTACAGAGCAATAACAGCTTCCTGTTTTCTACTATTGATGCCTCTCCCTATGCATCCCAGTATCCCCCAGCCTTCCTTACTGCCTTCTCACATTGCTTGCCCACCTTTAGGTCATCTGATATAATTACCCCAGGTCCTTTCCATTTTACTGTTGTCAGTATCTCACCCCCATTGTGTACTCTTCCCTGGGTTTTGTTTCCCAGGTGCATTACCTTGCACTTCTTTGCATTGAATCTGAGCTGCCATACATTGACCATTCTTTCAACCTTGTCAAGTCCTTCTCATCCTTTCCACTCCATCTTGTGTATCAACCATGTTGCAGATCTTTGTGTCGTCTGCAGAGAGACATACTTTCCTTCGGTTCCTCCTCAATGTCATAAAGACATTAAAAGGACCGGTCCCAGTACTGAACCCTGCGGTACCACACTAGTAACCCTCCTTTCTTCACTGTGTACTCCATTTTACTACTACCCTTTGCGTCCTGTTGTCTAGCCAATTTTTTATCCAGGCTACCACCTTGGGACCCACTCCAAGGCTGGCTAACTTGTGTATTAATCTTTTGTGTGGGACTGTATCAAATGCCTTGCTAAAATCTAGGTAGGCCATGTCCACAGCCCCTCCCTGGTCTACTACTTTGGTCACCCAGTCAAAGAAATCTATTAGATTCGGTCTGTACGGCCTTCCCATCGTGAATCCATGCTGCCTTGGGTCCTGTGCCCCACTGGCCTCTAGGTACTCAACAATTCTTTCCTTCAGAAGTGATTCCATAATTTTCCCTACCACTGAGGTCAAACTAACTGGTCTGTAGTTTCCTGCCTCTGTCCTGCTCCCACTTTTGTGAAGAGGAATCACATCTGCCCTCCTCCAGTCCTCAGGTACCACCCCATCCTCCCATGATTTGTTAGAGAGTAGAGAGTAGTGAGCGGTGTCGCTAGTTCTACCCTTAGTTCTTTTAGAATTCTTGGGTGAATCCCATCAGGCCCCATTGCTTTGCCCACCTTCAATTTTATTAGTTCTTGGAACCCTTTTTTCTGTAAATGGACTGGTATCAGCCCCTCGTCTTCAGAGTGTTTCTCCTGTTTGGTTTAGGTACCTCTACCTCCTCTTCCTTTGTGAATACTGAGCAGAAATATTTGTTCAGTATCCCTGCTTTTCACTGTCACCCTCTCTCCTTTCCTCCCTTTATTAAGCCTCAGTATCCCTCCTGTGGTCTTTCTTCGTCCCTAATGTACCTATAAAGGTCTTATCCCCTTCTTAACAGAGTTAGCTACCCTTTCCTTGGTTTGGGCCTTTGCTATTCTGACTGCCTTCCCAGCCTCTTTCTGCTTTAACTGATAAAGTTTTCTGTCCTGCTCCTTCTGTGTTTCCTTATATTTTCTGAATGCTATCCTTTTCTCCTTAACCTTCCTGCCACCTCTTTGAGAACCATAGTGTTTTTTCCTTCAGTTGTGTTTTGTTGATTTGCTTTACACAAAGGCTTGTTGCCTCTGTGATGGCTGTTTTGATTACTCCCATTGTTCCTCCACCCTCCTTCTTGCCTGTTTGCTAGTGCTTTTCTGAGGCACTCTCTCATTTTCCCCAAAGTCAGCCCTCCTAAAGTCCAGTACTCTTGCTTTTGTATGGCTTGATTGTATGGCTGTATTTAGCGTGAACCACACTGTTTGGTGGTCGCTTGTTCCCAGATGGCTACCAACTTCTGAATCTGAGATTCTTACTCTGTCCCCATTTGAGAGTACCAGGTCTAAGATTGCTCCCTCCAGAGTTGGTTCCAGTACTAGCTGTCTGAGGCATGTCCCCTGTAGGGCATCAAGAATGACCCTGCTCTTTGATGTGCCTGCAGCAAAGGTGCTCCAGTTAACATCTGGCATATTCAGGTCCCCCATCAACAATATCTTCTCTTTTTCTGCCATTTCTAAGGAAGCCTATCATTTCCTTGTCCATTCCTCCCCTGAGATGGGGGTCTGTATACAACCCCATGCGGATTGTGGTGCCATTTCCTGTCTCCAGGGTGACCCAGAGTGCCTCATTTTGCTCCCTGTTTACTCTTTAGTTCTGTTGCTTTGATCCCTTCCTTTACATAGAGGCTACTCCTCCTCCTCTTTACACCCCTGTCCCTCCTGTAGATTGTGTATTCTGGTATGTTGACATCCCAGTCATGGTTCTCTGTGTACCTTGTTTCTGTGACTGCCACAATATCCAGGCAGCCCTCTTCCATCAAGGCCACTAGTTCAGGAGCTTGTTACACAGACTACGGGCATTGGTACTCATCACCCTCCACTTTTTGATGGCCTTACCCTTTAGCCCCATTCCTGTCCTTACTGCCTTTTGCCTTTTTTTACACCTCTGTCTTGCTCCTGACTTCTCCTTGGTGTTTACCTCGCTAGTACCATGGTAGGTACCAGGTCGAGGCCACTTGCACAGAGCAATGAGAATTGGACTCGCATACTCTCTGGGAGTTTCCTCCAGGCAGTCTACCTACTAGGAAAGGACAATGCCCTGGCAGATACATTAAGTCCAGATCAACCAGGCCCATCACGAATGGACCTTGAACAAGCAGGTGGTAAATGTAATCTTCCAAAGGTGGGGTACTCCAGAGGTGGACTAGTTCGCATCCCACCAGAACCACCATCTGCCTCAGTATTGTTGCAGACCACCGGATCAGGGCACTTTGCCATTGGATGCCTTGACTCTGGAGTGGTCGGAAAGGTTCCTTTATGCTTTCCCTCCCTTTCCTCTGGTCTTCAGGGTGCTACTCAAGCTCAGGTCCCATTCAGCGTCCCTGATCTTAATAGCCCCGGATTGGCCCAGGCAGCCATGGTACTCTCTGATGCTCTCCAGTGTCAGTGGCCATGCCATCTGGCTACCTCAGACATCCATTCTAATGACTTTCAACCAGGGGACCCTGTTGTGCCGAACCTCAAATCCTCAGCCTCAAAGGCTTGGCTCTTGAGGAATTAGAATATGCTGGTTTGAAACGTTCAGACTCAGTACTTCATATTCTAAGGAGCTATATGAAACCCTCTACTAAAAAACCTACTCCTCTGAATGGAAAAGATTTTCCATCTGGTGCTTCTCTAGGATTTTACTCCATTATGGCTGACATTCCAGTCGTTCTGGATTATCTCTCCCATTTGCATTCCTTAGGCTTGCAGCCCAATTCATAAAGTGCACCGTGCAGCCTTGTCTGCTTACATCTCTGCTGGTACTACAGTGTCTCTTGCCTCAGACCCAGGGCTCGAAATAACCAGCTGTCTGCCTGTCCCAGACAGCTGGTTTTCTAAGGTCAGGTATTTTGTTATCTTTGCCTGTCCCTGGGACAGGCAGGTGAGCATAAGCAGTTTGGATGTCGGGCTAAAGAACTCAGTCTGGCAGCATCTTTGAGGTTGGGTAGAGAAGGATGCTGTGTCAGGACATCACATTGTGTATGTCCTTCCTGTGCAACCCAATGACCTCACATGATTTTCTCAGCTCTGCCCTTACTTTGTGTTTTGGCAGATAGAGACTTTGATGGCAGTTAGGACCACTTGGCCCACCTAGTCTGCCCATTTCCTACCCACTGGATAAGCTGCAGATCCTAGTTAACCAACAGCCTATTTCTTCCTACCCCCCCACAAGAACTGCCTTATGTCTGTCCCATGCATTCTTGAATTCCCCCACTGTTTTTGACCCCATGACCTCCTCAGGAAGTCTGTTCAATGTGTCCACCACCCTCTCTGTGAAAAAAATACTTCCTCACATTGCCCCTAAGCCGCCCCCCCCCAGCTTCAAATTGTGTCCCCTTGTTCTTGCACATCTCTTTTTCTGAAACATGCTTCCCTCTTGGACTGTGTTGATTCCCTTAGAGGTACTTAAAAGTTTCTATTATGCTCCCCTCTTCCTCCTTTCCTCAAGGGTATACATATTAAGCTCCTTTAGTCTCTCTTGAGTATGGCTTCTGTTGCAGACTCTGCACCATTTAGTTACCCTCCTCTGGACAGCCTCCACCCTGTCTATGTCCTTGGAGATGGGGTCTCCAGAACTGTACGGTACTCCAGATGGGGTCTCACCAACTGTCTGCACAGAGGGATAACAACTTCTTGTTTTCTACTGGTGATGCCTCTCCCTATACATCCCAGTATCCCTCAGCCTCTCCCCATCATCCCAGTACCCCCAGCCATCCTGCTGCCTTTTCACATTGCTTGCTAACCTTTAAATCATCTGATATGACTACCCCTGGGTCCTTTCCATTTTGTTGTTGTTGCTACCTCCCCACCCATTGTGTACTCTCCCCCTTGATTTATGTTTCCCAGGTGCATTACTTTGCACATCTTTGCACCGAATCTAAGCTGCTATACTTCTGGCCAGTCCTCCAACCTTGCCAAGTCCCTTCTCATCCCTTCCACCCCTCGTGTATCAACCCTGTTGCAGATCTTTGTGTCATCTGCAAAGAGGCATACTTTTCCTTCCAGTTCTCAGCAATGTCACTTATAAAGACATTAAAAAGGACTGGACCCAGTACTGAACCTTGTGGTAC
This sequence comes from Neoceratodus forsteri, assembly GCA_016271365.2. NCBI lineage: Eukaryota > Metazoa > Chordata > Ceratodontiformes > Ceratodontidae > Neoceratodus > Neoceratodus forsteri. The sequence continues at coordinate 861,058,618 of CM057451.1, read as the reverse complement.
CCCACTACTAACCCTCCTTTCTTTGGAGTGGACTCCGTTTACTGTTATCTTCTGTGTCCTGTTGTACAGCCAATGTTTTACCCAGGCTACCATCCTGGCACCCACTCCCAGGCTGGGTGACTTGTTTAACTTGCAGCCGTGAAAAGCATGCTGATCTTGTCCCGTAAGCACAGTTGCCAGTTTGTGCTTGCTTCCGCATTCATCACTGCAATGAGGAGAGTAGCAGTGGGAGGTAAGCTCCTAGAAAACACTTTTATTTACGTTTTAAAAACCCTTGTAAGGGCTTGGGGAGAAATTAAGAAAATCCTTTTCTGGGCTAAGGAGGGGTGTGTAAGGCAGCAGTCCCAATAGATCGCAATACCTCGGTGCAGGGCCAGTGCAGGAGTTATAGGCAGCTAGCCCAGCTGCACACACAAAACCCAAGAGAGCCTGTGGTTTGGTGTCTGTTCACACATTTCACTTTAAATGAGCATTAAAGCACTTGAACTGAATTCTTAGTGGAGTGTGATTTGTTTTACTGTCGCGTGCAGGCTCTCTTGGGTTTGGTGTGTAAGGCAGGCAGGGGCTGAATTCAAAGTGTTTTTATACACATGGGGGGCAACTTAATTAAAACTTTTATGGGCTACATGAACAGCAGTGGACAATAGACTAGTTATAATTCAATTCAGAAACGGAAAATTTAAAAGATCTTGTTGGGGCTAAGCAGGAAGGGCAAGCAGACAAGGAGAGGGAGCAATAAAAGATAATTCCAGGGCTGATCTAGCAGACGTGTATGTGTGTAGGGGGCCTCATTATCCCCCAATATAGCCAACACATATTAAACCAATGGGGCTGAAAGTGGGGGGGGTCAATTAAAAAAAACTAACTGGCATTAAAGGAATCAATTAAAAAAAATCTTTAATGGCACTAGTCTGTCTTGCCATAGTTGGCAGTTAATCAGCTCTATATAGTGCTCAAATCTATCCTGTCAGCAGGCACCAGTTACTTAGCCCTATTAAGGGAACAAGTCTGCCATTCCAGGGGCCACAAGTTTCCGAGCCCAATTATATTTTATTTTTGTTGTTTGTTATTACTTAGAATGTTACTGGACATGTATAAATTCTGTGGGACAGGTATAATTTGCATCCCATCTGTCCCTTGGACAGCCACTTCCAAGAAATTATTTCTTGCCCTGCTCAGACCCTATTTTTAGGAAATTCTTTAAGGGCTTGATCCATTTGCACCCCCCTCACAGGGTGCCAGTGTCAGCATGGGATCTTAATGTTTGCATTGCCAAGCTAATGGGGGCATCCATTTGAGCATATGACAATGGCTCAGCTCAAATATGTCACTTGGAAGACAGTTTTCTAATGGCAATCACTTCTGCCAGAAGAATAAGTGAAGTGCAGGCTCTGTCTGTAGAGCAGGATTATATCTCCTTTCACAGGGATAAGGTGATACTGAGAGCGAACAGAAAATTCCTACCAAAAGTGGTCTCTGATTTCCAAATCAACCAATCCATCACCCTTCCCATCTTTTTCACTGAGCACTCTACTCATGGTGAAAGAAGGCTTAATAGCCTTGATGTGAAAAGGACCCTTAGCTACTATATCACAGCCACTAAGGATCACAGGCAAGACAAGAGACAGTTGTTTCTGACCTATGGGGATGTGGGAAAAAGTACTCCAGCCTCTAAATGGTCCATTTCTCGTTGGATTGTCCAGTGTATTCAGTTTTGTTATACAAGGGCTGGTAGGAGCCCCCAACAGGATTAAGGGCACATTCTACCAGAGGAACAGCTGCCACCTTGGCAGCTATAAGAGATGTTCGTTGGTGGACATCTGTAAAGCAGCTACCTGGAAGACAGTACACACCTTTTCTAAGCATTACAATTTAGATATCCAGTCTAGAAGTGATGCTAGGTTTGGCACAACAGTCCTGCAGAGTCTTTTCCTAAATAAGTGTTTTGTACCCACCTTCTGTGGTACTGCTTTGTAGTCTGCAGAAAATTTTGAATACCTGAGTATTACTGGGCTTGGAAGAAAAAATTACTCACCTTAGTAATTCTGTTTCTTCTCAGTGATACTCAGGTATTTGTAACTTCCCTTCCTCCTCCCCTTCCAGAACTCAGCCTCTGCACTCTGCATGCTGCACTACCATAAAAGGGTACAACATGAATTGTGCACGTATCCTCTCATAGGGGTCCAATTTATAAAACAGGTTTTTGGATCTTAAACCCTTAGAGTTTTCTGACATTTTAATTCCTTAAGAGTTTTTATTCGTTCTTGGCGCCAGTTGGAGCTCCCCCCTACTTCAGTTGGGGTAAACCTTTAATTATTTATTTCGAATAATTCTAAATATTTTACTCTAGCATTGGTCTATTCAGGCTCCTAGGAAATCTGAAGAGGTTTAGAACATTGACAGTTACTGTAGGGCAGCATTTGAAAAGTTGTCACGTGCAGATGATTCCATCATTTGCATAAGTTCCATCTCTCCAGGCAGTTCAACCCTTAAGGCTTACTGCAGAAAGTTATGAATATCTGAGTATCACTGAGAAGAAACAGAATTACTAAGGTGAGCAATTTTTTCTTCTCTGGAAGTGTCAATAGGGAAATGGCACGTCTTCCAATCTGCGCAAGCTACTGACACTTCCGGCTCCTCCCCAAGACATGTCCTCGCCCAGTTAGCCATGGCTGACCGGCTTTCTACTGTGCTGTATGCTGCCAAGCCTGTCAGTCTGGCTTTTGGTGCCCAATCGTGATCGTGATGCCTGCTGCTCGCTTATGACTCGACCTGCCTCCCTGCTTGGCGCACCTGTCAGTGTGCACAGTGCTGGACTGAACTGCCAGACTGAGACGGCACCTGCAACTGGGGCATGCATTCCTGGGTGCCACCTGTACCACATGACTGAAGTTGCGGCCGTCAGGTGACTGCCGGTTCTCAATGTGGTTGCGCTGCTCTGGAGGTGCCGCTGCCATCTAGTGGCAGACAGTGGGAAAAACAGGTACATTGAAAAATAAAATACTGGTTTGCTAGTCGTTACTGCTTGTCCCCAATTAAAAATGTTTGTTGGCTATGGAATTTGTCAAGCCCTGGCCAGCGGTCCTTTCTGCTGACAAATTCTATGTTTCTATGGAGGCCTCCCATGTACACTGCACTTCAACTTACATTCCTTCGCCTCAAATCACACTGCTTCCATGGCTCATTGAGCCATGGGATTTCCTTCTGGTGTGGTGCCCTGCATACAGTGTATCTGACACTGTCACCTCTGAGGTGACAAGGTGCTGGACACTGGAAACTACTGCACGCTCTCTGGCCAGCTTGTACACCCTCATTCATCCTGCCCTGTCACACTATTTGCTCCTGCTCTCCTCTAAGTAATAGGCCAAAGTGCTATAGTGGTTAAATTGAAAATATTTAGGTGGTGGAACTCTCCAATCTAGGTTTTAGGTGGGGGAACTCTCCTTTAGTATTTAATGGAGAAGGGTGAGAAAGGTACAGGAACTGTCATACATTTTTGCATGAGGTAGTGGAATTGAGTTCCTGTGGGCTAACCCTGCATGTGCATCAGCATACCTCTCAACTGTCACGCATTTGATGCGTCACTCCATTTTACCCCTCACATATCCTCTGCCCACATGAAGAGGGATATTCCACATTTCCACTGAGACTTTAAAGCAGAAATTCATAATTATCTACTATGCTCTGTTATCAGCAAACATTATTAACATTAGTGAACTGACAGCAATAGTGTTCTGAACTTGCAGTGCCAAGTTTGATGATATGTCACACATTTTGGTAATTTTTCATACATCTTAGGGAAGAAAGGTTGAGAGGTATCGCATCAGCAGTGCAGCCGGAGGGTTGAGCCCATCGTTCACAGGAAGGTGGAGCAAGGCTGTAGCCGATGCGTTGGCAGTGGAAAAAGACTTGTAATGTGCAGTACCATTGCAGTCTGTGGACGGAAATCTTGGAAGATGTGTGGTTGGGTGGGTGGGGATGACAATAATAAAGCAGGACACTGACAGGTTCCACCCGATCTGGAGTTTAAAGAAGACGAAACTATTTACTAAAGTTTTTAACTGTTGAATACCTCAGAAGTAACCAAAACAATGATCTGTGTGCTTCTCTTTTTATTGTTGATATTTCAATAGTGCTTTTTATATATTCTTTATATTATTGAAGCTACTATGGGCTTACTGATTTATTTATTTATTTATTTTAAAGTATTTGGGAGTCGGCGTGTGTCAGGTTTGAAATGCTAACATACTAACATACTATTTGCCAGCAGATTAAGCCTTACGGTCTATCCAGTCTCTCGAACTTTAGATCCTTTGTTGGGTGCGAGACCCTCCCATCCCTTGTGCTCCAGAAACCCGTATCATCCATCCCCACCCCCCTGGGACAGGACATCATCTGATACATCCACTTTCTGTGTCTGTCCCATCCTCTCTTGAAGCCCTCCACTGTGGATCTCTGAACTAGCTCACCAGGCAGTGCATTCCAAGGGTCCACCACCCTCTCAGTGAAAAACCTCCTCCTCTTTTCCCCCCTACCCTTCCACCTTCCAACTTCAAACCATGCCCTCTGGTGATACCTCCCTGCTTTAGTCTAAAGATCCCCTCCATGTTTACCCTATTTATTCCCTTGAGGTACTTGAAGACCTCAATCATGTCCCCGTCTCTCCTCTCCTCCAGTGAAACAGGCAGGCTCCTTAAGTCTGTCCTCATCGTCAAATCCCTAGCCCTCGTATCATCTTTGTTGCCCTCCTCTGTACCCTCTCTAGGAGCTGTATGTCCCTCTTTAAGTGTGGTCTCCAGTACTGTACACAGTACTCAAGGTGTGGTCTAACCAGTCCATTGTACAGCGGCAGAATCACTTCCTTGCTCCTAGAGGTGATCCCCCTTACGATGCATCCCAACATCCTGTTTGCCTTGCTAGCTGCTCTCCTGCACTGCTCAGAGTTATTCATACATGCATCCACCATGACCCCTAGGTCTTTTTCCCCTATTGAGGCCTCCAGCCTCCTCCCAGGGTGTACCTGTGTTTAGGGTTTCCCGACCAAGATGCAACACCTTGCACTTGGTGATATGAAATTTAATTTCCATGTGTGAGCCCAGCTTTCCAGGGTGTCCAGGTCCCTTGCAGGGCCAACCTCCCTCTTCTCCCTCAACTACTGCTCCCATCTTGGGTCATCCATGAGACTCATTTCACACCCTATACCCTCCCTGATGTCCAATATGTATGCATTAAACAGGGTCGGACCCAGGACCCGAGCCCTCGTGAGTACCCCACTACCAACCTCTCTAGGGTTGAGAGCTCCCCACAGACCACTACTCTCTGAGTCGTCCAGCTAGCCAGTTTTCAATCCATCTGACCATCAAAGGCCTACTCCTAACCCCATCAGTTTCTCCACCAGACCATTGTAGGGACAGAGTCAAGCCTTGCTAAGTCAAGAATAATATATCCACAGGCTTACCCTGTCCAGTTCTGATGTTACCCATTCATAGAACTCCACAAGGTTGGTTTGACATGATCTACCTGGCACAAACCCATGTTGCCGACTATCCAGACCTCCACCTCCTCCGTACACCCCCAATCGTTCCTTTAGTATCTCTCATTAATTTTCCCACCACGAGGTCAAACTGATGGGTCTATAGTTACCTGGTACTTCCCTCGACCCCCCTTTATGGATTGGTACCACATGTGCTTTTGCCAATCCTAGATACCCTCCTGTCTCAAGTGACCTGCTGAAAGCTCCGCCAGTGCAGCCAGTATGTCCACCAATTCCCATAGTACTCTCGGATGAATGCCATCCGCCCAGGAATTGTCTTTCTTTAGGGCCTTGAGGGCTAACCACACCTTTTGGCGAGATAGCATCATCCGTCCCTCCACCTACTGGCCTTTTATCTTTACCCAGATGTGACACCCTGGGGTACCTCTCTCTCCCTCTTGCTCCATTTTGTTGCTCCCTGATCCCACTTACTGATGTTTCTGTCCCCCTTGCCTTGCTTTGTAGATATCCATCCCTCCCTAGTGAACACAGAGGCAAAGTACTGGTTAAATACCTCTGCCTGGTCCCTCGCCTTATCCACCCACCCTCCTTCTGATCTCAATCTGCTGAGATGGCCCTTAGTTTTCTCCGCTCCCCAATGTACCGGAAGAACCCCTTTTCCCTCCATGTATCCCCTGTGCCAGCCGCTGCTCTTTACTGGACTTTGCTCCCCTCACCATACGGGTGACTTTTCTAGATGCAAGCTGGTACATTTCCTTATCCCTATCCCCTCTTGTTGTTTTATATTTTTTGTAGGCAGCCTTCTTTTCTCTGACTGCTACCTATACCTCACTGGACCACCAGCATGGTTTATGTGACCTTGCTCCCTTACGTTTCAACTTAGTGCAGATCCTGACTGCCTCATGTAGTCCCCGGTTTATGACCTCCCATCTCCTTTCCACACTTGTCATTGAGGTAATCCCCATCAAGTGATCCTTGAGAATATTTCCCATGCCCTTGAAGTCTGCCCCCCTGAAGTCCACTGCCAGTGTCCTAGATCTCACCCCCCCTCCCATGCTTATTTGAAACCAGACAGTATTGTGGTCGCTCCCAGTCAGGGGGTCTTGTACAACCATGTCCTTACCAGATCCCATCTGCAGAACCACATCCAGGACATGCCCCTCCCTTGTGGGCTCCATCACATGCTGTGTTAAGAAAACATCCTGGAAGCCATCCAGCAGCCTCTGCTCCTTGGCCACCTTAGAGGACATGGTTCCCCAGTTTGTACCTGGCATATTAAGGTCCCCCATCAACACCACTCCTTCCCCTTTTGGTCCACACTGGGCAATGATGATGTCCAGCAAACCATCCTCTAGAACCTCACTCATCCCGGGGGGCCTATATGCTACACCCAGCTTGACCTTATTTCCTGCTGAGGATCGTAAAGTGACCCATAAGGCCTCCACGTTTCCCTCTGCCTCTTCTACCCTAGCAATTTCTATGTCATCTCTACCCTAGCCTAGCTGACATCACTGACTACCATTCAGCCTGAAGATAATGTTCGTGATGGACTCGGACTTGTAAAACTGTTTGAGAGCAAGTGCTGTACAGTAAACAATGCTGATGACACTTCATATGTGTAAAAGATGCCAACTCAAAATTATGGCATTATTGGTGACTGGCGCCCCCCAAACACCACAATCACTGGTTGGTCACCCTAAAATTCCTGAACTGGCGTTATCAGGAATCATTATCACAGATAGTGTATTTTTTAATAGTGAAAACTTACTTTGCGCCAGGAAAAAGTTTGCCCTAATTGTTTGTGTGCTCTCCATGCTGTGCAGTATCTCTGGCTGAAGAGTGTCCCTGAAGATTGTCACCGGCTTATTAATACACTGCAAAAACTGGTAACGCATTAAGAACTGGTGGCGCATTCCCTCCACCACCACCACCAGCGTCTGAATGTCTCTGGGGCCGGGGAAGTGAGAAACTGCTGCTTCTGCAGAGCCTGGACAATGAGAAAAGCAGGCATGCTGTTGTGGTTCCCAGTCGCTCAATTTTCAGAGTTCATTGGGGCCGGACGGAGTGATGGAGTCCGTTAACGATTTGCACGCCAGGTTAAATGAGTACGGTGAGTACCTGCCGACATGTCTGTGCCCTCGGGTACTGATTCAGTTCAGGAGGGGGCGGGGAGTGAAGACAGGCGGCTGCCAGCTAAGAAAGAAATTATGTTGGCAGAGGCTGGTGGTGCAGCTGGACTACGTGAATCGGGCCAGAGGTAAGCTAAATTCCCACAGAGGAGTGGGGTAACTTACACTAAATGGGAAGGTAGGATGAGATTATGGACCAATGGAAGTAGGGAGAAAAAAAGTTTTCACTATTAAAAATATGCTGTTTATGATAATGACTGGGGTGGGGGTGGGGGAGAGGAGAGGTGATGCAGCTAGTCACCGAATAATGCTATTACTTTTGAGTCTGCATCTTTTACAGTGAGTCCATTCTGCACCACCAAGAACAACACAGCTGAGTGAGCATAGTATGCGCTTCGTGCTGACAGGCAAATATTTAAAAATATTTAAAAACACCACTAGTCTTGGTGGTTGGGCGTCCTGATTGCTTTAGCTAATTTTATAGTTTATAGGTTACAATGGATGTTATCCTCATTTATCTACCTGATGTATTTTGTGGAAGTTCACAACTATTTCACTCTGTGTGGGTAAGACTTTGTTTGCTTTTATGTGTGCAAATAAAAGCTGGAACTTTGGATCTTACTTGAGAGGCTCTTGCAGTAGGTTATTACATATAGGACTGACCCGGCGTCAGGACCCCACAGAAAAATTTCTAGTTAGCTGTCTCTGGTGGGGACCGCCCAATGTCAGGTGACCAGCGTCATCGGACGTCAGTATAAAGGGGCGGTCCCCCGCCGCCTTCAGTTCTTTCCACCGTTGACTTATGAAAGTTCTTCGCGGTAGAGTTCCTTTGCTCGTCAGTCTTATGTCAGTCTAGTTTACCGATTATTTTTTTTTTTTACACTGTTTTTTTCTCGTTTTTCACTACAAATGACCATGTATGCCGTCACTGACGCCCTCCAAATCGCATAAAAAATAAGCGCGACTCGTACGGTTCCCAACTGCTGCATAAGGATGGACACTTCCTGTGCCTCTTCTGCTTAGGCCCAGACCACCCTGTGGAGTGCAGCAGTGCCAGCAGTTCAACTCAGTCACCGAAAATGGAGGCAGCAGTCCCTTGAGGCCCACATTCTGAAGAAAAAGATGGCTGCCATGGAGAAGGAACTGAAGAAACTAAGGCCGGCTTCCACTTCCCCTGAAGGCCATAAGAAAAAGGAGAAGCACCGGGACTGGGACTCCACCTCCATGGCTTCCGCAACTCCAGCCGGAGTCATAGTTCTCAAGGTGACGTTCCCTCTGGGGGACCACTCCTCGACGGCCATTTGGCGGTGTCCAAGACGGTGTCGCCCCTCCCGTCGGGCTCACGCTTGGGCCTCTCGGGTGCCTCCGGGGCAAAAGAGGCTACTGCTCCCAGGAAGGCTGCTACCATGCGGCCCTCTGAGTCGAACGGGCCCACTAAGCCAGATGCCGGTGTCACCAGTGTCTGCCCGGACAGGGCTGATAAGACGCCAGCTCCTTCGGGGGGCGCACGGTCCCTCGCATTCCCGTCAGGTCGCTTCCCCATCATGCCCCCGGTCTGGCCAGGGTTCCGATAAGTCGGACGCTGGCTCCTCCGACACCTGCCTGGATTCTGCTGGTAAGCGGACGTCTGCCCCTTGACGAGCGCCCAGCAAAGACCCTCTGACGGACCTTGGACCAGTCTGGCGTCTCAGGCTCACTGGCGCTTGCCGCTGCCAGCTGAAGCTCCCACATCTCCTCTGCTGGATACCGGGATTTTAACCCTCCATCCCTGGTCGACATGGAAGAGTTGGGTACTCTGGCGTCAGGACTCCCTCCTACAGGCCAGACCCCTGGCCTGGATCCTCGGGCGCTGGCTCTGGCCGGCTGGCTACCGACGCAACCCGGCGTTTCTTTACGGAACGCCGCTCCAGGCCCCGCTGCCCCGGGCCACCTTACCTGGGCGCCTGCTGGCCTCCTCCAGGGCCTTCTGCATTGTCAGAGCCCCTGGCACCCAAATATCCAACACCACCCTAATCCAGTGCCGTCCTACCACGGTACTGCAGTATCCAATGCCGCAGTACCCAGCGCTGCTTTATCTGACGCCTCAATACCCGAAGCTGGGCTTTCTGCCGTCGGGTTACGGATACTCGCCTTATGGATACCCTCAGTATCCGTATCCCCCTCCTCCTCCACCGCCTTCACCACAGCCACCGATGGATTTGAAGGAGACTCTGACTGCCTGGTGGTCTGAGGAGAGCCATCTGCCAGCACCAGACCCTGCGCAGGATCTCCTACACCGGAGACGGGAGACTCCCTCCCCCTTACTCGACACCAGAGGTGAACCCTCAGGCGTCGGGTGGGGAGGACATGCTTCCCAGAGGGCTTCCCAAAGGGACCGTTCCTCCCCCGCATCAGGAGAAGTCTTCTCCTCTTCATCGGAGACCTCTGACTCAGACTCAGGGGGATGCTTCGATCCAGATGATGAGCTATGTACTCCAGATCGTCCCAGGCTGAGGACCTCTCCGAAGTCTCCTCTGGAGGATCCTTAATTTTTGGAGTTACTGAGAAAGATCCAGGAAGTTCATTGGTGGCAATCTCTGGAGCCAGATCCACAGCGTAAGAAGCTTGCAGCCTACTTGGATCTACCCGATACCACTCCGACATTGATTCCTCCGTGGATTGAGCCTCACACGGACCTTGTTTCCACTATTTGGAAGCAGCCGTCCGCGTTAGCCCCCCCTCCCTTCCGAAGAAGGCGGATCGGCTGTATCAGGCTCCTAAGGGTGTTGATTCTTTGAATGTACACCCCAAGACAGACTTAGTGTGTGATTAAGCGCAGCTCATGGCTGTTCTGCCAATCCAAAACATCTCAGCTCGTCTCCTTCTGACAAGGTCCCGACTTCTGGACCAGTATGGGAAGAAGGTGTATGCTTCTTCTACTCTGGGTATGGGGCCCTGAACTATGTCACACATATGGGGACTACCAGAAGACGATCCTGAGTGAGGTGGAATCAAAATTGGACTCCCTTCCTGAGTCCCAGACCAAACAGGAAGTGGTTGACCTTGTCCGTTCTGCTCATTCGGCCAGTCTGTACATGTTTCGTGCCAACTACGATGCAGTGGATGCAGCTGGTCAGAGTTTGGCTTTCGCCGTAGGTCTTTGGCATCATGCCTGGCTCCGGGTGTCAGGGTTGGTCCCTGAAGTGCAGTCCGCTGTGTCAAGGACATCATCACCGACCTGCAGGAGAAGGGTACTGCACTCAAGTCCATGGACGCTTTGTACAGGCTCCCTCGGGGACAGTGTCGCCTTTTTCGCAGACGTTCCTGCCCTAAAGCGAAACCACAGGGCAAGCGAGCCAACAAACGTCGGGCCCCTCCAGCAACCAATACTCCCCCGCCCAAAAAAGCTGCAGGAGCCTCTACCACTGCTTTGCCTCACACCTCCTGACTACTCCCCTCTCCCACAGCCTCTGTACACACCAGAGGAACCAGTAGGAGGGAGGTTCTCCTTCCATCTACAGGGTTGGGAGAGGATTACATCAGATACTTGGGTGCTCAATTGATAGCAACAGGACACTCAATCGAGTTTCTTCAGAAACTGCCCAGAAGACAACCCCAAGTCGTCTTACTCCCGGAGAATCTTCCTCTGGCCTTGGAAGAAATTTCTTTCCTTCTCTCAAAGTTGGTGATAAAGAGCCTGTCCCCACCCATCTTTGGGGGACAGGTTACTATTTCTATTTCTTCCTGGTTCCAAAGAAGGCGGGAGGCGAGTGCGTATTTTGAACCTCAGCTCCCTGAACATGTTAGTGGGTACAAACGCTTCAGAATGGTCTCACTGCAGAGCCTTCTGCCTCTTCTTCGGCAGGGACAGCGGCTGTGCACTTTGGATATGCAGGATGCCTACCTGAACATCCCCAACTGCCCTTCCACACGCAAATTCCTTCGGTTTTTCATTTCAGGGGACCACTACCAATTAAAGGCCCTCCATCTGGTCTTTCCTTGGCTCCTGAGTGTTTGCCAAATGCCTGTCAGTGATAGCGCCCACCTGCATACCCAGGGGTGCAGATATTCCGTCACCTGGATCACTGGCTCCTGGTGGCCCCTCAGGGAGGAAGTTCTCAGCTGTCTTTCCTTTACCCTGCAGGTTTTCACCAGCCTGGGTATCATCGTCAACCTGGCCAAGTCCCATCTGGTCACTTGCCAAAGACTCCAGTTCAACATTCTTTCCAGTCATCTAACCATCCAGATGGACAACATGTGCGTAGTCTGGTATATCAACAAGCAGGAGGAACTCGTTCTTTCCTCTTCCTCTGTCACAGGACTTGCTGACCCAGGATCAGGGGATCCTGGTTCATCCAGGTCTCAGATCCCTTCAGTTGCATGCGTGGCTCCTGCAGACGTAGCTCAAGCCCGATTCGGGGTTTCTCCGCTTGTAGCAGATATTCTGGTGGAGGTCAGGAAGCCTTCCACTAGGTCCACCTATGCCATGAAGTGGAAATGATTTTCGATTTGGGCCTCTTCAAAGGACTTTGAGCCTTTCTCTTGCCCTGTCGAGAGCGAGTCCTGGACTACATGCGTCATCTTTTTGACCTGGGTCTCAGCCATTCCTCTTTGAAGGTCCACATGGTGGCTATTTCAGCCTACTATGTGCCTTTTGGAGACAGGACTTTCGTGTAATTGGAAGTCTTTAAGACTTTCCTCAGAGGGGTTCTCCATTTGAGACCCCCCCCATCCGCATTCCTGCTCCTTCTTGGGATCTGAACTTTATTCTCGAGAAGCTTACTCTGCCTTCTTTCGAACCGGCAGCTTCAACAGACTTGAAGTTCCTCTCTTGGACTACTCTCTTCCTAGTGGCCATTACTTCAGCTCAATGAATTTCAGGTCAGGCCCTGATGTGCAAAATCCTTTATTTTATTTTTCACAAGGGCAGTGTGGCTCTCGCACCAACCTAAGTTTCTCCCTAAGGTGGTAGCGGAATCTTCGCTGAATCAATCCATTGAGCTACCCACTTTCTTTACGCAACACTCCAGCCAAGGGGAGTACTCTTCCATACTTTGATGTTCATAGGATACTGAGATACTATACCACTGGGACTAAGGATCTCTCAGGAAATCGGATTAGCTTTTGTCTCTTTGCTCACAAAGAAAAGAGGCAATGCAGTTTCCAAGCAATGCCTATTGAGTGGTTGGCTCATTGTATCACCTTCTGTTACGACAAGTACCACAAGACCCTGCGGGTCAAGTCGGGGAGTCACTCCACTAGAGGAGTAGCCTCTTCTGTGGCTTGTTTCAAGAATGTGTGTTGCAGATATCTGTGCAGCCGCCAACTTGGACTTCTGTCCATACCTTTCCGAAACACTACAGTTTGGATATTGCCTCTCGCCATAGAGAAGGCTTCGGGTTGGCTGTACTGCAAGGTCTTCTTTCTTAAGACCCGCGCAGCTGGAGGTTTCTTTGGTTGGTTAGTTTTCTCCTCCCGAGTGCTTTTCCTTTTTCCAGTCTGTTTGGGATTCAGTCCTATACGTAATTACCTACTGCAAGAGCCCTCTTGAAGTGTGATAGTACAGTTATTGAAAAACTTACCGTAACAGTAGATCTTCGAGAGAGGCTCTTGCAGTAGGTAATGCCTTCTCGCCCTCCATCCCCCTTAGCTTTTCAGCTCCTTTTCCAGGAAGGGAATCATCCGCTTCTCTCTCGTCTTGCCTTTTTGGCCTTTGGCAGGAAGAACTGGAAGGTGGGTGTGGGGACCGCCCCTTTATACTGGCGTCGGTCACCTGACGTGGGGTAGTCCCCGCCAGAGACTGCTAGCTAGAAAATTTTCAGTGGGGTCCTGATGCCTGCGGGTCAGTCCTATATGTAATACTACTGCAGAGCCTCTCTCGAAAATCTACTGTTACAGTAAGTTCTTGCGTAACTGTACTTTACCACTGACCTTGTAGGTCTGGTTGAAATTTTCGGTGCTGATCTTTATCCTACTTCATCATGGGTTTCTTGTCCATCACAGTTGACTCCCAGGTATGTGCTTGACTAAAACCAGAGTGAGAGCCTCCCTTTCTTGTGTCCTCTTCTCTTATTTATTGTTTCTTTTATTTGTCCTACCTGTAGTTCTACTTGAGGCGTTCTGTAAACAAGACTTACTTCTTATAGAACCTATCCTGTACTGTTAAATTTTTAAATAAAATAAAAAAAAAAAAAAAAAAATACAAAATATACTTCAGATACAGAAACTTCTACCAAATGGCTCATTTTAAAAATTGCTACACTGTGTGTGGTAGAAAGGTAGTGCTTGCCCCTGGCAAGGGGATGCCTGAGAGGAGAACCTGCTAGGTTGCCTGGAGGTGACAGGCAGAGGGATGCGAGTCTGGTGGGCAGCAGTGACCTGAAGAGTCTAAAGGCGTGGAAGTTGCTGGGGGTGAGTGAAGCAAAACAGTAATGTGCTAGTGTAATAAAGGTTGTATTTATTATCTCCTTAATGAGGAAAAACAAAAACATGTTCTGATTTGTGACTTACTAAAATATTAATTAAGCACTTCTTTACACTATATTACTGTTGTTTTCTTCTTGCAGCTGGCGATTCAAATTGAATTATGCAACATATGGAAAACCACCCGATAACAGGTAATGACAAGATAAAGGACATTTCATTGCACATCTTCCTTATTATGTGGCAGGGACATAGACATATAAACAGCATTTAAAGGTGCCATGTAATGAGCGTTGGCTGTATTGCAGTGTAGATAATCTGAAATATTTACAGCCTATTTCTCTTTAACCTTAAAGGAGAAGGGAAGCATGGCAGCATTCCCAGTCATATGTCCTAATCCCCCTTTCCTCTTTCTGTATCTGTCTCGTTTTTTTTTTTGTTTTCTGTCTCCCTGACCTTTAAAATCAGCTCTGCATGTTGCCATCATAAAGACCCATATAAATAAACTGTAGAGGACATCACAAGGAGTACTAGGGGCTTTAATGCCGCCATGTGCAGGTGGCCTGTACTATTTCTATGAGATAATGTGCAAATGAGTAGCGGGGTCACATGTTGACTCCTGTCGTTTTTATATATACGCTCTCTATGATCGCCACCCTGTTGCATCATTGTAGGCGTTCCAAACAGTGACATCTTGGTTGCAGTCAGTCGGTGGCATCTGATGCCTATACTGCTATGTGTATTGGCTGTTACATGGATAAAAATGGAGTAGCTTCTCAATGTGTTCACTTTTCATCGATGTAACGACCTATGCAAGTAACAGTGCTAGTCTTGGAAGCCACTGAATGCTTGTAGCATCTGACATCACTGGTTAAAGCATCTATAGTTGTGCAGTAGGGAGGCTGCATACGGGATTTATTTTTTTAAATTGCATTCTAGTCATACTCCTTTTGTCCGCAGCTGCCCCAGTCCCCTGTAGTTTTGACCTCCTGCCCCCACCTCACTTATCTATCATCTTCTTACTCCAGACTTCGTACTCGGGGGTGGGGCAATAAAGAGTTGGTTAAACTCCCCCCCCCCCCAACTGAATGACAGTTTTGGGGGCTGGGGAGCAGTTGACAAGTTGGGGTCAGAGAGTGCCCTTCACTTCATCCCTCTTGCCTGTAGGTTGTTTTCAGTGTTTCTCCCTTTTCCCCTGAGATGCACAACAGCACTCTTGTCAGAGCTAATCCACATCGCCTCTCTCAAACTGCCTACATCTTTACCGGCACCTGTGGTCACCCATGTTGTGGTCATGCAGCGGAGACTGCATATCGCCCTCCCCAATTAGGAGAGCATCCTCTGGGATTCATGATCCTCCTTCCAGGCTGGCTCTCCAGCTCTGGCTCATTCCTAAACCCACCTTATAGTGCTACCACTGCACAGTGGGCCAGCCTTTACAGGAATGTATTTTTAAAACCAGGGATACTGAGAACAAAAAGAGATGTAAAGAAAGAGAACAGCTGGCATCAAATGTCTATTGGACTGCTACAGTGATTTCCTTCTCCTTTAATACATGCTGAGTTCAAGATTAGTATGCACACTATGGTTACACCAAGAAACCAAGAGACTGTAGTATCTAACGGTTCCACATTTTCTGCAATTTGCCAACCTCTCTTAAACTTATAACAGATGTAACTTAAATAGTGTAATGGCATTTGAAGAGTTTGTATCCCGTGGATGCCAGGTGTTCAGCTTTTGCAGTAGCTAGCAAGTTAATACTCACTGGCGTCTGGAGACAGTGGAACTGAAGTACTAAGTGGAACATGGGGTGGGGGAGGGATTGATGCCTTCACTGACTGATTCCATCTGGCTAAGGGCCTGCTGGGCATACAGAAGCATATATGGCATTAGGGTGGGCTCCCCAGCAAACAAGCACCCTTCTGCTCTCGAAACTGGGGCTGCTAAACAACAGGGCCTGAATCCTAGCTCCGGATAAGGGTGGAAAAAATCCACAGCTTCTTATGTTACAGTTCCCCCACACCCTACAGTAGTAAATGTTATCCTTCCAAAAGTCCCAGGGTCTTTCTTGTAACCAGCAAAGCATTCAAATCAATTAAATAAACTCTTCTATTTAACTTAGAAAGATTTAAAGAGGAAAAAATGAGAGAGGAAGGAGAAAAAACAACTCTTGCTTGGGGTTAGCTGGATTTTGTGAGTTTACAGGTGATATTGAAAGACTGATCATTAACCTGTGCATTGAAGTCCATTGGTCATGTATTTTTTTTTAAATACTGTGTGCCATACCTTTTAAAAGAAACCATCACACTGTAGGGCTGTCTTGGCCTGTATTATATGACCGTTACTTGCACAATGTCATTACTTTTTGTCATGCTGTTCTTACGGAGCCTGATCACTGCTGAGTGAATGGGTGGATACCACTTTTGAATAGTGGCTCAATCCACATAAAGCATACAAACTGATGATTTATTAGTCAGTAGCCTTTCTTTGCATGATTTTTACACATTTTTGTAACTTTACACAGTAACCAATGTATATTAAAATGTCCATATGTGTGTAATAAATACTGTCTCTCTTAGAATAATTATCTCAGCAAAATGATAATTTACTGTCTCTTGTCTTAGTAACCTGTTACAGCAGATTGAATCTGAATCTGAAAGCATCCAGTATATTTCCTACTGTCTAAACAGTGGTAGGCGTCAGCGCACAAGAAGAAGGGTACTGCTCTCTCTGATGCACTTCCGGCCAGTGCTCAGAATGGGCCAAACAGACTGATCACTTAAACCTCTCTCTGTGGTGAGACTGAGTAGGGAGGGTTGGCAGCTGGGGTGCCTCTACAGAGATTTTTCAGAGGTTAGGTAGATTTTGCTACCCTAGCATCCTTGAAAGCACTCTGCTCTTTAGAACTAATCCAACATTGCTGAGCAGATGTTGAATCTTACCTTTTCGGCTCTGGCTGTTCAGCGGTATAGGCTGTCCTCCCCTGCTAACTAATATAAGGTTGTAACAGTCTAAGAAGTCTTTGGACACACCTACAAGATTCCTTCAGTCTTATACCATCTGTCCTAGCTGGTAGGCACCTCCCTGCTCTGCAGAAAGTACATTTTTCAAATGTTTCTGCTGTACGTACAGTCTTGTTGCTGCTCTTTCAGATTTACAGTTTGCAGCAGCAAGAGGACTTCTCTCAGCAACATTCCTCCATTGTTTTGGCCTCTGTCTGCTTGCAAGTTACAGTCCTGGGCTGTAGTGCCTTGCCATGGCTGCTATAGCCCCCACTCTCTTTCGGTGCCTTGTCAGGGCCAATTTTGCCTCCCCATGGATGACAAGGTATGATGACAGGGATTTAAAGGTTAAGTGGATGGTTTATATTGCTTGTGATCACCACGAGGGCGTCCACGAGCAAAAGGGTTCCCATGCTGATGCCCGTGCATGTATAACAGGAACCATCATGGGATGTCAGGAACTGCACTTATAAGGTGGTCATCTTGGTACAGGCTGCACATGCCAGAAATAGTGGTGACCTTTTTGGGGGCTCCGAATACTCTGTCTTGTGTAACACTTTCCCCACCAAAGGTGGACAAACATACAAGTGAGAGTTCATCATCATGTACCCATTTTCGGGTGAAATGTCTCTTTATTGAATCAAGGTAAGACATAGGGAAAAGAAAAGCTTAGTGAGATAGTTAATATAGTATCATAATTTATTATCTGTTGTCCTGGAATCATGTAGTGGAGCATTTTTTCTGTAGCTTTACTACATTATTGCAGTGAAAAGAAGACTCCCAAGTTTCGTGATTAAATGTCCATCCTGGTACAGTCCGTGTATGCATGTTTTAAGTGTGGTGGCCATCTTGAAGGTTTTAATCACTAAAACACAGCTACTCCTCTCTTGGACCCAGCTGACTATATTTTGGTCATGTGTATTTGGACAAATGCAGGATTTTTCAAGAACTTCCTGTCCTTAATAAGAAGTCCTGAAGTGCCACCAAGTGGGTCTGAGGCCAGAAATGTAAGACCTGCCAGACTAGGCTCTAGTCCACCATGGCCAGCTCCTATTGTCCATACTGTGACAAGGCTTCTTCCCTTAAACAGAGCAAAGCCCAAGGCTCCTACTTCTCCTTGGGGACAGCGGAGCAGTTTCTCTGAGCCTATCTCTAGGGCATCATCATCAATTAAAAGACCGCCTCACCTCCTCCTCCTTGTAACAGTCTGCCTATGGCTCCAGATCACCTTTCTTGCGAGGTGAAACATGTCAGCTTCTACCCATAGTGGATCAAAGCCGTGGGCATCCTAAAGTTGTGTTGGAGACTTGTTACAAAAAGAGGAACTGACCCTCACGAGCACCCTAGCAACTCCCAACTCATCGCCGGAGTTCGTCAGGCCACATCCCAGAGACACTGCAAAGAGATCTCCCTATCTCCATCTGACAGTATCAATGCTGGATCAGGATTAGAGGAAACATAGACAGTGATGGCAGGAAAAGACCACAAGTCCATCCAGTCTGCCCGGAGTTCCCTGTCTGCCCTGGGACCTTTTGTCCATGCAGGGTTTTATCCCAGAGTATGCTCCCCACCAATGCTACTAACTTGAGCAACCACCAAACCCTTCACTCTGCCTCAGCCATTCATGCTTGAAACCATTTATGGTCTTGGCTCCCACCACCTTCTCTAGCAGACTGTTCCATTGCTCCACCACCATTTCCATAAAATATAACTTCCTCACATCCCTCATAAACCTTCCCCCATCAAGTTCCACTTATGACCTCGGGTTCTTGACTTTGTGCTCCTGCTAAATAGTTCCCGCATTCACCTTATTCATTCCTTCAGGAACTTGGAAGGTCTATCATCCCCCTCTTACTTGGTCTTCATCAGTACATATTCAGTGCCTTGAGGCGATTTTCATAAGATATACCCTGTTGGCCTGAATCATCTTGGCCACCCTGTGTTGCACCTTCTCCAGCTGTCCCTGTTTTTCCTTAGGTGAGAACTCCAGAACCAAGCACAGTATTCCAGATGGGGCCTCATCAGTGACCTGCTGTGTACAGAGGCAGTAGTACCTCCTTTTCTCTGCTGTCAATACCCATTCCGATACACCGCATCATCCTATTAGTGTAACTGTAGGCCTTGTTACACTGGTTTGATTGTTTGAGGGAGTCACTAATCATGACTGCAGGTTCCTTTCCTTTGCTTCAGAACTCAGTTTAAGCACTCCGATCCAGTCCTCTGTCCTTTTTTTTTGTTGTTGTTGTTTGTTACCCCCATAGTGCATAAAAACAGGTTACTTACCTGTAACAGTAGTTCTAGGAGTGGTATATGTTGTTCATCCACACTGTTTGGCATGTCCTTTGCCTTTAAGAATCTTGATGGAAGGTCTTGAAGCTGGCTTCTCCCACCCACCCGGGTGGTATAACCCTCCGCTCCGCCCCGTGATGCCAGATCTTAGCCCGCTGGAAGCTCAGGTTGTCGTCGAAGCAGAGGAGGTCGGGTGGGTTTGTGTGGATGAACAACACCACTCCTAGAACTACTGTTACAGGTGAGAAACCTGTTTTCTAGGATCGTGGATATGTTGTTTTATCCAGGATCGTGGCTATGTCGTTTATCCACACTGTTTGGCAGACTCAAGCAGTTCTCTGGGAGGAGGGAGGCAAGGCACACACCCCTCTGAAATACTTACTTGGGGACAGAGATTGGAGAACTGAGGCCCCAAAACCAACATTCACGTGACTCTAGGTCAATGTGGTAGTGAGTAATGAAGGTGTTTGCTGTCTTCCAAGTAGCAGACCTGCAGATTTCTTGTAT
The DNA here is from genome assembly GCA_016271365.2 of Neoceratodus forsteri. NCBI lineage: Eukaryota > Metazoa > Chordata > Ceratodontiformes > Ceratodontidae > Neoceratodus > Neoceratodus forsteri. The sequence goes on along the minus strand of CM057451.1, from coordinate 861,038,795 downwards.
AGGGATGTCCCTGGAAGCAGCCACCAACACAGAGGTATGGCTGGTAGAATGAGCTCTTATCCCTCTGGGAGGCTCCTTGCCTGCCAACCTATAGCAGAGATCAATGCAGGATGTAATCCATTTGCCAGTCTGCTTTGATGCGGGTCTGCCAGGTGTGGCTTCAGCGTAGGTAACAAACAGCTGGCAAACCTCTCCCCGAACTTCCACCGTCCGCTCCTTATAATAAAGAGAGTGCCCGTCTCGGTCCAGAATATGGAGCCTGTACTATGCCTCGGTATAGTTCAGGTAGAACACCAGCAGAGTCATCACCTGGTTAAGATGGAACTCCGACACCGCCTTGGAAGGAATTTCAGGTGGGCGCGCAGGACAACCTTATCCCTGTGGAAGACCAGGTAAGGAGACTCCACCGAGAGGCGCCTGGAGTTCCCCAGTCCGTTTGGCAGATGTAATAGCCAGGAAGGCAGTCTTCCACGACAACTGTGATATCTCACACTTGTGCATTGGTTCGAATGGCTTGCTTACGAGCTTTGCCAGTACCAGCAGTAGATCCCAGGAGGTGGAGATTCAAGCACCAGAGGAGATATATGGTCTAGGTGTTTAAAAACGCCAAACCACCTTCTCCTACCTTCATCTGCTGACAGCGCGCCAGTAAAAAGCAGAGATGTCTACTCATGCACCTTAAGGGTCATAGACGAAGACCCCCTTTGGACAGGGACCAAAGGTAATCTCGGATGCTAGCCACTGGACAGAACAAAGGGTGCAGGCCCTTACCCTGACACCAAATGGAAAACCGTTTCCATTTGAAGGCATAGTACCTCCTGACTGACTCCTTCCTGGATGCTTCCACTACAATGAGTACATCCTCAGAGAGACCCAAAGCCTGGAACTCTAGGAACCAGGCTGTCAGGTACAAGGATTGAAGGTCCGGATGTAATACCTTCCCCTAATTGACAGATAACGGTCTGGGCATACTGGAAGACGCCTCGGGAGCCTGGAGCTCAGGCTGAGGAGATCTGGATACCAGAACTGCTGCTACCAGGATCACCTGTGCCTTGTCCCTCCTGACCTTAAGGATCACTTTGTGAACCAAGGCAAGTGGAGGGAAGGCATAGAAGAGGCCGCGGAGTCTGCGGTCTCAGGAAGGCATCCCCCTGCAGTGAGCCCTGAGGGGAGCGGGCATGAAACAGCCTCAGCTTGGTGCTCTCCCTGGAGGTGAACAGATCCACCTGAGGTTTGTCCCAGTAGGAGAACAGGCTGTGAACTACCTCTGGATGGAGAGACCACTCGTGGGATGTCTCCCTACCTACGGCTGAGGCGTCCACCAGTTGATTTGAGGCTCCTGCCACATGGATGGCGAGAGATCCACCTCCAATCGGCTCATGATGGTCAAGATGTGGGCGCTTCCCTGCACAGCAGCTGGAGTGTGTGCCATCCTATTTGTTGAGGTAGTACATGGTCGTGGTATTTTCCATCTGGACTTGCACCACTTGACCCTGAAGGAGCGGAGCGAATGCTGACAATGCTAGTCTGACTGCTCTGGGCTGCAGCAGGTTGAAATATCATTGGGATTCCTCGGGGATCCAAAACCCGTGGGCACTGTGGTTCCTCATGTGGGTTTCCCAGTCCATGAGAGAGGCATCGGTCATAAGGACGACCGTCGTCTCAGGACGGACAAAAGGGATCCATTCCTGCAAGTGATCCAGGATGGTCCCCATTGGAGAGCATCCAGAGCTTCTGGATCACAGTGATCAACTGATCGAATTGACCATGATGCTGAATCCACTGGCTGGGCGACTCCCATTGGAGGCATATGCCACCTGGCCCATCGGACCATGGTGGTGCAGGCCGCCATGTACCCCAGAAGCGCATGAAAGTCCGGGCAGGGCACAAGTGTCCAACCAGAAGTAATTGGGCAAGGAGGAGAGAACCTCTGCCCTGTCCATCGGAGCCGGCTCTGGCTCAGCAGGAGTCAAGCCCTGCCCTGATGAAGCATATCACCTGAGAAGGTCGAGTTCGACTTGGCCTCGTTGATCAGAAGACCAAGGTCGTTGCAGGTCTGGAGGTCCAGGTCCCTGGATCTTTCCACCTTTGCTTGGTGGAACCTGCCAAGAACCAGTCATCGAGATGTGGGTAAACTCAGCATAACGCTGAAGATGGGTCACCACCACTGCAGTACATTTGGTGAAGACCCGTGGGGCCAATGGCGGGCGAATGGCATGGCGGAACTTGAATAGGGCTCCTTCTGCTCAGAAGCAAAGGAACCTCTGGTGAGGCGGAGGATCGGGACATGAAAGAATGCAAAACCACATGTTCTGCTTGAGAGATGGTATGATCTGGGACAAAGTTACCATCCTGAAGGTGCGTGACCTGAGGAACTGGTTCAGGTCGTGCAGATATGAATGGGCGCCAGCCCCAGTCCACCCGGAACCAGGAAGTACCTGGATATGAACCCAGTGTTGATCGGGGGTCTGTGACTCTGGCCACCACCTCCTTGGGGAGGTGTAGGGCAGTGTCATCTCTGAGAGCTGACCGAGTGTGTACAGACACCATTTCCTCCCTTGGGCAGCAGGCTCGGCTTGGAGGTACTGCTTTCGAATTCAGAGGCAGACCCTGGCTGACTACTTCTAGAACCCATCTGTCTGTGGTAACAGCGGACCAGGCCCGGAAAGGAAGTGGCAGAGCCGACCCCAAGCAGGAGGACCCAGAACTTGCGTGACAGGAATGGGGTGGCCACCGCTATCCCTTCACTGGGCAGGCTTGGAGGAAGAGGGTCGGATTGGGGACCACGGGCCCGTTCTCAGGCTTACAGGCCAACAGAGGCCTGGACTTGGGCCGAGGGTGCCAAGGTTGTGCCTGCTGTTGCTCCCCGGCTTGGAAGTGGGGCTGCTTGGCCGCAGGGGCAGAGTAGTGAAATGGCTGCTTCTTCTGCTTTTGGAACCCTGAGATTCCTTTTGTGCAGAAGATACTGAGTCCAAGGTGGCATTGGACTTCTCAGTGCATTGAGGTGACCGTCCACACCTGGGCGAAGAGATCAGTGCCCAGGAAAAGGACATCCATTAGCTTGTGTTGGGTGTTCGCAGTGAAGGTGGAGACCCTTAACCAAGCCCTGCGGTGCATGGCGACCACAGCTGCCACCAAATGGGCGCATGAATCCCTGAGGTCCAGGGGTGTCTGGAGTTGCTGCTTCGCAACTACCCGACCCTGGTCCCAGACCTGCTTGACTGTGGTCTGGAGATCTGGGGAGGTGAGGAGAACCTCATCAAGGAGCCCAGAAGGCGTGAGAGGAATGCGCCATGATGGCGCCAAGCTTGCCTGATGGAGGCCCAGCGAAGAGGTGGCATAGGCTGCGGGCAGAATGGTCCAGTTTTTGGACTCCTTGTCCGGGGTTTATCTCTATCTGCCGAATTACCTGGCGTGTGAACACAGATTTGGTCACCAAACCCTCTGCAGAGGGTGCTCTGTGAACTCCGAAGGGATCCAGTGGACACTGCGTATTGTGGGCCATCTGGGCAGAAGGCAGGATGCTGCCAAAGCTCAAAGCTGGACTGACCATGGCCTCGGCCACTGGAAAGGCTTCTGTCGGTGAGTCCCCCCGTTTGAGGATATTCATGAGGGAATATTTGGCCCGTTTTTGAATGGGTTCGAGAGGCATCCCCGTGGATTAGGAGATCAGATGGCGGATGCCCACAAAGGAAGAGGGACCTTCCTCCATAGAGAGACTACCAACCAATTTGTCGTCCAAAGGAAGGGAATGTAGGTCAGAGTCATTGGACTCCGAAGAGTTTGGATAAATTGGCCAGCCACCTATGTCTCCCTCCACCCGCCTGGGGCGGTCAGGAGTGAGGGTAACAGGGAGCCTATGTGGGAGGCCCGGAACAGGCTGAGACTCTTTGGCAGGCACCCCCACTGGGGGTTGTTTAGGTGGCGGTTCTACCGAGATCGGTGGAGAGCTCGATTTTGGCCAAACCGGAATGGTTTGGGCTGGCTCCATGGAAGGAGGAATAGTGTGGGTCGGCTCCGGCCTGGGAGGCGAAAGCCAAGTAATGGCTGGGGTGGAAGCCAGAATCAGCTTTTGACCAGACAAGATCAGCTGTTGCCACATCAAATCTTCATAGTGACAAGGGAGTTGCCTTTGAAGCTCTCCTCATCTGAGGAGGATGAAGAAGAGTGTCGGCGTTGCCTCTTCTTAGAGCACTTGTGCACCTTCTTTGACCTGTTGGTCGAAAGAGTCGAGACCTCGACCTCTATTGTCAGGGTGACTGGGGTCGATCGGAAGGCACCAGGAGACGGTGGTTCTTCTGGTCAGGACTAGTTCCTCGATGTGGTTCCCAGTGGGCTGGGTTTCCTCATCGGGGAGAACACGACCGGATCATCATCCAGTGTCTGAGCCTGCTGGCCTGATGGTGGGACTGTGAAACCAGCGGCTGAGGCCGCAACTTCGACCGAAGTCCAGACTGGTGAATCCTAGGACTGCGATATCTCATGATCCCAGGAGCATCACCGGTGAGACGAAGATTCTCTCGGTTCCTTGTCCTTTTTATGGGACCAAGAGACATGCATGCCCGAAGGCCCCTCGCCCTTGGTGGGAAAGGATGGGCACATCTCCCAAAAGGATCTGGAGAAAGTGGAGCCCAAGTTGAGCGGCACGATGAAGGACTTAGAAGAACGATCTGTGGCCCGAGCCGCCTCTTCCTCAAAGGCCTTCATCTGTTCGAGCCACTCGGCGGAGCCCACAGCCATGGAGACTGCCGATCGGGCCTCCTTAGATTTGAACGGTGGATTCCGTTTCTCCGGTCTGCCCAGCTTCAGCCTTGTGAGACGATCGTCCAAGACGTTCGAGTGAAATACGCGACACATCTCACAGGCCTGGGTGTCATGGCTGACACCCAGGCAGTACCCGCACGGCAGCGGTGGATACCTGGAGAAAATGTATCTTCCATAGCGGTCGAGATCGTGAAGTGATTATCGTTAACTCTGACAAGTTTAATTTTAAGCAGATCCGAAGATTTTAAAGCCATGGCCTACTGAAGGCATGAGCGGTAATGAGGGAACCTGTATCTTCCAGTGGAAAGGAAGATCTAGCGTCATGGGGTGGAGTTGAGGGTTATACCACCCAGGTGGGTGGGAGGAGCCAGCTTCAAGACCTTCTGGCAAGATTTTGAAAGTGAAAGGACATGCCAAACAGTATGGTTAGAAGAACATAACCGCGATCCTAGAACATTGCATTTTTTTGCCGTTGAATTTCAGCTACTAAACCTTAGACCACCTCTCTAGCCTTTGCAGATCCCTCTGCATCACCATGATCTTGGTCCCTGTCTACCCTATTACCTCAGAGCTTGGTGTCATCTGCGAAGAGGCACAACATGCTCTGGATACCCTCTCCAATATCGCTGATTAACTTTCTGAAGAGGACAGGTCCCTGTGGCAATTCACTCATGATCTCCCTTTCATCTGATTTGATTGCTGTTTCTCCTTCGGCCAGTTTCCTATCTACAGTATGTCCCTAGTTGCACTCAAGTCCTCCAGTTTCTTCAGCAGTCTTGTGTGGCACCGAGTTAAAAGCTTTGCTGAAACTGAAGTAGAGAAAATCCATATCATGGACCTTTGTTATTTCCAGTCAAAGAAAACTATCAGGTTGGTCTGACAAGACATCGCTGACACAGACCCACACTGTTTACTGTCCTGTAGACCATATGTAGTCCAGAAGGTTCTGTTGGATCAGTGACTCTATCAGTGTACCCACTACAGAGGTAAGACAAACAGGTCTGTAATTCCCCAGTTGCTCCTTGTCCTCACCCCAACCCTTGTTTAGCAGGACTAAGTCCCCTACCCTCCAGTCTTCTGGAACTACCCCTGTCTGAATTGAGCTATTGTGTAGTACTACTAGGGGTTTAGCAAGTTCTGTAGCCAATTCCTTGAGCACCCTTGGGTGCATCCCATCCATCCCGGGGCTTATCTACCTTTAGTGCTTCAAGCCCCTTCTTGATCCTTTCTCTGGTAAATATTGACAACCTCATTTCAGGAATGCCCTGACAGCCACCTTAATGACACTTACTGGTAGGGGCCCACTGTCTTCCCTTGTGAACACAGAGCATAAGTAATCATTAAGGATGGCTGCTTTTTGTTCATCTCCCTTTAGTACTCCCCACTCCTTGCAGCCTAACAATAACCCCCTCCCCTTCTTCCTTTTTTCCTTACTATATCTGAAGAATTGTTTTTCCCTACCCGTTACCCCCTCATGAATACAGAGCTTTGCATTTGCCTCTGCTTCCCTGACTATACTCTTTGCTTCCCTACTATGTATTTGGAACTGTCCCCATGCCGCCCCTCCCTGCTTTTCCATGTAGCTAGTGAAAGCCTTTTACTTGGCCCTTACTGCTTCTCTGACCCTTTCTGAGAACCTTTTTGGTGTCATTTTTTTTTTTTTTAACTTTATGTTTGATTTCTCATAGACATACAGTTACATGTCACAATAGCCAGAGATCAACATGTTAATACAGGAGATCTGGTATAGAAAATCGGTGTCTAGACTTACAGATTACGAATCTGGGGGTGTTCCTACATCGCATTAATTATAAAATAGTAAAAGACCAAATGGCTACACTTCCACATGAAAGGTGGGCAGTCGAAAACTTTTAGTCTGAAAAAAATGGAAAATTCAACATCCATTATGCGATTGTGCCCCATTACCAAGCTGGAATTCAATAATGTTAGTGCCTCCCTTATACTAGCAACCGTAGAATTTAAACCTTATAGTGGCAACATCATACTGTAGATACCTGAATGTAGAAAAGCGTAATAACTTTGCTATGCTGTTCATATGCATCAAGGCTAATTTAGAAAATCATTCCATATGACAAAGAGAAAACTCCTCAAATAACATATTATGTAATTATTTAGTCCTGCAGTAATCCCAGCAGACAGCCCAGCAATAACGTGGGTGATAATCTAAACGCCCTTAGTACCAAAATCTGACAAAAGGCAGAACTTATGTTGGTAGTGCAGACAGGATCTAAGTCAGTACTTTACCCCCCTTTAAGAGTCCTCAGCGTCTGACTCCAGATCCGACTCAGCTCTGGCCCTTGAAGCATCGAATTCCCTCTGGATCTGTTGTACACATTTGCCTGCCTCCTCTGGATCCGAAAACTGGAATGTATGGCCCCATAGAAATTTGCAGTCGTGCCGGCATCATCAGGGAGTGGGCCACTTCAAACCGGAGAGGTGCGAACTCCATCAATCTTCTTCGGCAAGCCCTTGTAGCATATGAAAGATCGGGAAACAATGCAAAGTGTGTCCCTCAAAATTCAGCTGATCCGCATTTCGGGCAGCTTGGAGGATCTGCTCTTTCACCGCAGCACCTGACGTCACCAACAGGACAGTTCAAGGCAGGTCTTTTTGTGCATCAGCAGAGCGAGGGGATATACAGTAGGCTTTAACAAATTGTTACCCCAAATCGCTTTCAAGGTGTAGGGCTATTGGTAACCAAGATTTTAGGATGGAGAGAAGATAGGAGCTCTCAGACCTCTCAGGTAGCCCGATAAGCCTAACATTTGGTGTTCTATTAGCGTTTTCCAGTGCCTCGAGGCGATACCATAGATGCCCATTTTCTTGTACCAATTTTGTTGCAGTTGATACAGCTTTAACTGCCTGATTCTCGGCAGAGGTTGCAGTTTTGTGGCGCTGCTATTTTAATATCCTGCTCTCCCAGTCGCTGAAGAACCATCTCGACTTTAGTATCGATGGCTTGCATTGCAGTTTGCAGGGCCTTCAGGGTGGTTCTCCTGAGCTATGAGCTGGCATGGTAAGTGCGGCCTGTGACTCCATCGGGGCCTGAGTTTTTGCACCACTGGGGCCACTTTTGTTCGTTCGGCCCATAGTCAAACCTAGTATCAAAAGATGCAGTACTGCGCCAGGAATCCAATAATACCAGTACTTTGTTCAGATTCTCTCAGCAAATTATGTAAAAAGAGATTTTTTTTAATATCTGTTGCCGAGCCAGTAGAAGTCACATCTGTTCGGTGGAAGTGCTCAACAGTGCCCCACCTTTTGTTGTCTTGTACCTTTTTCATTTTGTAACAATTCTTGTGCATGACTTTGTTGCTGCAAGAATGGTCCCCTTGCTTGCCACCATCTTTCCTCTATGCCTCCAGTGCTGTCCACCTAGGTCAGTTTGTCTCAACCAGCTCCCTTATCCGGTTGAAGTTTGTTCTTCTGAAATCTAGGACTTCAGTATTCGATGGGGCATTCTGGTCTCGAGGGCCAGCCCAAACCAAATGGAGTTAATTGTTGCTGGATCCCAGTGACTCCCCTTCCCTCATGCCACCGATCATCACTAAGTTGGTGAGCATCAAATCGAGAATGGATGCCTGTCTAGCAGCTTCCTTAACCAGTTGCACCGGAGGCGGTGCAGTGTAGTCTAACAGCCCTGGCGCCTGGTGCACCCAGGCAGCTGGGATGTCTAGTCTATATCCAGCAGGCTCAGATCACCCACCACCACCTCTCCCTTCTCCACTTCCCTTGTCAGTTCTTAGCTGAGCTCCTATCTCTCTCTTCTTGTCCTGGTGATCTGTAGATCACCCCCACTTATTTTCTTGGCTGAGGGTGTTGTGAGGTGAACCAGCAGTGACTCTGTCTTCCCTTTTCTTCCCCTGATGTGTTCATCCTCCACTGCCTCCCTGACATAAAGGGCTACACCTCCCCTTTGTCTTCCTCTCTGTCCTGTCTAAACATTGTGTAACCTGGGACTTACAAGTCCCAACCATTATTCTCTGGGGCCTAGGTTTCTGTGATGGCTATGAGGGTGCCTTAGTGTCTGCCACCAATGCTTGCAGCTCACTGATTTTATTACCCAAACTACTGGCATTAAGGTAGACCCCTTTCTAACTAGTTTCATATCCTCTTTTGCTGTTTTGTGATCCTATACTAGCATTCCTTCTCATTCTCCTTACCATCCTTTTTTGTCCTGTTGCTTTCAGACCTGTGAGTCTTCCCCTTTGCCTCTTCCACTACTCCTTTTTTTTTAACCTCAGCCTTATTTTTACCTACCTTATTGCTGTCAGTCCCCAGTATAGGGAGACCACTATCTAGGGCTTCCTCCTCACATCCTTTATCATGGATTTCCTAGCCTCAGTGTCCCCGTAGTCAGTTTAACTTCTAATGTAGATGTCAGGCGTTTGCCCCAGTACACTGGTTCCCTCTGGTATCGGGAAGGCTGTCACCTTTGAAGTGCAGCAAGTCAGGAGGAGAACAGCACTTTATGGTGCAGAGTCAGATTACCCCTTGAGGCTGCTAACCCCAAGTTCAAAACAATCCAGTTTCAGTGCACTCACAACACAGGATTTATAAATTGCTCCAAACCTCTGGAACACTCAGACGCCCCTTCGAAGAGGTTTGTCTGCCAATAAATTGGTCTGCATTTTGTGCTGGAACTTGTTTCCAGCTTGGTTATTTTGGCAGCAAACTTTGGAGTGTTTTGTATCTGACCCTTTCGAAAGCTCATTGGAGCCCTTAGCAATTCATAAATCCTGTGTTGTGAGTGCGCTGAAATTGATACCTTTGAAGAGTATTGTTGCAGAAGTCCCCCCAGCCCCAACAAAGTGGTACCCTTTCTCCCAACGCCATTCCTTTAACCACCCATTTAATTCCTCTGTCTCTTCTCTCCTTACTGTGTCTTTCCTCTCACCCCGCTCCACACAGGGAGGACCTTGGAAAGGCCAGGAAGGCCGAGAAAGTGCCAGCAGTCTGTCCCAGCCCTGAAGTGCCACTGCACTTACTCCACAGGCTGGTTTGCCAGATCATCGGTACCCAAGTGTACCAGTACCCCTAGTCCCCCTCTGAAATCCTCCCTATTCTGTCTCTGCTTCTGATAGCTAATGCCCCAGGAAAGTACCTGACCATCCCCACCCCTCTTTCCCTCATCCACCACCCTCTCTACTCCCCTAATAAAGTTCTCAGCCACTAAGACTCTATTATCTGCCTTCTTCTAAGACTCACCCCTGGGTGCTACCAGGTCACCACTTCCACTTCTCGACTGACCCAGAGTCCCACGTGAGTCAGGTACCGAGTCGCCTCAAGGATGCAAAATGATTTGCTGTCAGGATGAATGGGATGGTGTGGAACAGAGTATACTTCATTGAATGAGGACCATGGTGCATATAGGTCAGGTAGAGCTTTTAACTGGGAGCACCAGACTACACTAATGAAGCAAAATGCATCTCTTTTGAGTTGGAAAAGAGCCACAGCATGAGTCTAAAAGAGGCAGACTCATTCAAAGTACAGTTAAGGAGGACAAAGTCTTCTTGGTTTGCCACATGGCAGAGGACATTGTGGCCTCCAGTTGGGCAAATGCTGAATCAGGGCACCAGTACTGTAATATACAAAGGCCCACAAGGTTAACAACGAGAAACAAACTCATGGGATGCAAGCCGTCTGCCATAAAGAAGAATAGCATTCTCACCCCAGGAATTCTTTAGCATCTATTGGCAGAAGCAGTATGCCAGCTGGTTCAACTGCCTCGGAGGAGAAGTCAATGCAAATGAGGAAGGCATTAGCCAATCAGGATACAGTTAGAGTGCTGCCTGCAGTCAGTCTGAGGGACCTCAGAACTTTTCTCCACTGAACTGGAAACACTGCCCCAGAGCTCTCCTCTTCTGAGATCTTCCTGTGCCATTTTCTTTCTTTTTGAGTGCTGCTTTTGAGGTATTGTGTATATTTTCTTCATTTTATCTATTTTTACAGCATCCACGCTGGGTTCTGCGCAGTTGTGGGATTTTTCCATGTTTTTCCCGCTTCAGCGTTTTTTCTGAAGTAAAATTCGCCCGTGTGCGCGATAAATTGCGTCTTTTTTATTTAATTCGTTAGTTTCTAGTGTTTATCAGTAGTTTTTAACACTTTTGCACTAAAATCATTGATTTGGTTTTTTTGCGCACGTGCGCAATTTTTCCGTTGCGCATCAGCGCGAATTCTTGGAACCCTTTTTTCTCTAGTTAAATTCACAATGATTGATTTTTGAAGGGTAATCCCCTCTCTTTTGGGGTGAGACTCTCTTGTTTGCTGTGCAGTGGGCTTTGTTGACAAGAGGTGTGGAGATGGTTCTGTTTTTTCCTCTTTGTGAAAAAAAAAATAAAATACAATAAAATCTCTTAAAGTAGATTTTGATATGTTTAAGCTTTGGCCTAACTATTATTATCTGGGCTTTCAGTCTACCTCCCCCTCCTCTAAAAGCGCTGAGGAGGGTACCTCAAGTTAACACAAAAGAAATGACAAGTCCCCTTGGAACTTCTATTATTACAAGTCTGGTTCTGTAGCACTTATTTTCCTGTCCAAGCCTTTAATTTGAAAATAAGCAGGTGCCCTCTCCCTGCACAAAGATGAGATTAATCTCCTCTGATCCTCCCTCCTGAAGGACTTAGGGAGTCATCAGGGGTTGACAAATTGTCCTCTGCAACTGAAATTTTGTGAGCTTGGCAGTTATTCCAGACTTTACATTTCTGGGCGTGTCTCGGCTCTTTCGGGTCTGAGTATTCCTCTCCCATGTTAGTCCTTACGCCCAAGGATATTATTATTATTATTACTATTAGTAATTTAGGAGAGGATTTTCCTTCATGAACTCCTCTCGGGGGCCCTTTAGTCCCAGTCGGTCACCCTGAGGTTGATTCAGGTTATGGTATAATGAGGCATTTATATTCAACCAGTGGACTCCCTGGACTTTTCCCTCCAGGATGACACCGATAAAGAGGTGGAGGATGACGACTTCATAGATCTGGTGGTTGCTCTCCTCCAAAGAAGTTGACAACTCTCTGAAGACTCCTACAGGTAGGCTCTGGAAACTCCTCCTCCTTTTTAGGGGTTGACAGAAGCATTCAGAGGAAATATCAGCTCGGTAAGTGTTCTGCTGTTTTTATCTGTACACTTTCAGATTAAGAGAGTTAAGCGCAAACAGCAGCCTGCTTCTCAACCTTGTGCCACTGTCTGCTTTCCTCCAGAGATGGACTCTAGATAATCATATGCCATGTGTAAGGAATTTTACATAATGCCTCCTACCTTTATAGCATACGCTATTATATATTGAGTTTTTGATGTTTCCTATCCTTGCCATAGTGCGACAGCTCTGAAGCACTGTTCACAAGGAGGTTTGCTGAAATACCCAAGTGGCATATGATAGCGCTGTGCTCTCATAGCCTTAAGTCATAATGTTACAGCTTCTGGAGTCTTGGTGTGGTCATTTCCCTCAGGCTCGCCTGTCTGAAAAGTTCGACCTTTTGGGTTATGCTTTGGTGCAAATTTTGGTTTTATGGCAAACTAAAGCTGACTGGCACGTGTGGATGAGTTTAACTCTCCTAGTACTCGGTTAAAGATAAGCGTTCCTTCCCAGAAGTCTCAGGATATGGGGACTTGGTAGGAATTATTCTCCCTTAACCCTTTTTTCTCTCAGCCACATTAGGAAATTTCCAAATGTGAAGTTTTCCAGGGTTTAGCAGGACTGCTCTTTTTTTCTTGGTTCATGTTTTACTCCTTCTTTAGTTGGTGTAAAATAAATACAAGGAGACAGATGTATGCAGATATTGACATATAAATAATTACCTGTGTATATTTATACATATATATACGTGATGAGTAATAAATAACTAGAGTTTACCTCCAAGTGCTGCATTCTCTGTTTTTCTCCAGTAGCATGTCAGCAGTGGGAACTAGTGCACTAGAACCTTGTGAGGTTCAAAGTTGTGAAAGGTTCGCTTCTCCTTGGGAGCTGGACCTTTTTCCGGGCTGTTACCTGAATTTTAAAGGAAATTGGGAACAGCAAATGATTATCAACTTCCTCAACCTGGGGTCAGGATGCTTCCTTAACTTGGTCTTTCTTTTGCAAATGCAGGTGTGTGCCTCGATACATTATGTGTTCTCAGTTCCTTAGGCTTGGGTTTTTCTCAGGCGGCTACCAGTTTTCTTCCATGCCTCCAGAGTGTTCTCAGATACAGGGTAAAAATTCAGACTTTTCTCCAGGTATCTGGATAGGTTGAGTGGTTCTCACCTGAAGACAGGAAATCACTGGTTCCCTTCTCAGAGGCTTGCCGTCCTTAGCCAATCCTCCTTGTCTTTTCAAGCCCTAAGTCTGACATGTTATTTCTTACAGTCTTTGGGTTGTTTATACCTACTAGAAAAAGTTCCCTAACCATCTAAATTTAACTGTTAGGGGCAATGCTCATCTCTTGTCAGGGAAGTTCGTTCCTGTATATGGTGCATAATTGTGTCACTAGAGTCCCAGGGGCTAGACCTCTAGGTCAGATTCCAAGTAGCATAATTTTTTGTGAAGCCTGAACCCTGTTACAAGCTGGACTGATGTAAGGAAACTGTGAACTTCTCACCTCTCCCCTTCAAATCTTCTGTACAGAGGCTTCTTTCTAGTGGGCGCCCCCCTTCGGGGGGTTCCATCATTGTTTCTTAGTTTCTGAGAGAGTCCTTCTTTCATCAGTCCATGGAATCTCAGAGCATCTCTTTCAGGCCTGCTTTATTTCAGTCCAGAGGTCATTTAGTTCAGAGAAGACTGGATGATATTCCTGCCCTGTATCACACCAACGAGCATTTGGGACACAAGGCTACCAATCTCTCCTCAATAGCTATGAGTTTTGATCTCTAGCTGGCTTCTTTGGAGGTGTCTTAGTCGCTCATCCATCCATCGGGCAAGGACAACACTTCAGCATACTCAGGGCCACCTCCAGTGGACCCCTTGGCAGATCCTCTAAGCCGCATTAGTCAGGGCCACCACAGGTGAGCCCTCAGCACAAAAGTCCTAGCCACATCGTTCAGGGGTAGCGTCGGGTCCAGATCTGAATTTTCACCTCAGACCAAACCACAAGTTTTTCCTTTTTCCTGTTGCAGGTTCCAGCTCGGGGTTCCTTCCAGCGGTTTTTTTATCTCAAGACTGGTCGGAGAGTTCTCTCTCCCATATATCCCTTGTTTCTTAAATACCTTTCTAGTTAAGGAATCAGTCACCACGATCCCGGTGGCTCCGGACAACCATGGTACTTTCTGATAAAAAATGTTTCAGTTAAACGGCCTTCTGGCTGCTTTTGTTTCCACAAGCTACAGTACTTCCTTTCTTGCACAGGAGTAGTGTTTTCTCAGCTCTCAGTCTTTTCTCCTCAAGGCCTGGTTCTTGAGAGGCTAGCTTTCCTAGAGTCCCTGTAGCCAAATAAGGCCTGGAACATCAAAAAAAGTTTTAGTACCACGAAAACCTCAGTTTCTTAGTGGAAATGTTTTTTCCCCCTGGGTACAAGGATAAGAGCCTAGAGTTTTTCAACCCTCTTTCCTCTTATGACTGGATTATTTAGTTCATATCCAGGCATTACTATTTGTTACTCTGAACTAGTTTGATCTTTGTGACTTGTTTTCTGTGAAAATATAAAGGTTTTATTTTCTTATCTATAGTAGGTCAGTAGGCCTCTTTTCAAACACCATGAAGTCTTGCTATATTAGGACTTATTGCAGTTAGCCACTGCGCCAGAACTGCCCGGAGGAAAGAGTTAACTCAGAGAATCTGGAGTTCTAAAAGCCTTAGACGCTATACCAAAGCTCTATCTGGGCAGTTTCAAATGAAACTGTCAGATTCTTTACTCCGCTTCACTGAACAGTCGCTCGGAGATCAGCTCCTTCAGCTCGGTCGGTCAAGCGAGTATTTTCGATTCGTTGAACGCCAAAAATAATTATTTTACGCATTTCGGTTAAAGCTCTATCTGGTAAACCGTAAGTACAAAATGAAAAGTCTGTGGGAAATTTAGTTATCGGTTCGGTTTTGAACCGATCGGTTTGCTTATTTTAACGTTTAAAGTTTTGGGCTTTTAGAGTGTGGTACCGTTCTTATAGGTTCTAAAAATCCTTGATTTTAAATAGGGTTTTCAAATACCCGTAAACGGTTAGGAACCGATAAGGGTGTCTTGCCTGGCACGGCCATAAAAGGGCAAGTTTTGGTAGGCTGACATTGTCTGGGAAACCCAAAAGAAAAACTGGGCCCACTGGGTTTCAACATCAGTGCTGTGGGGAAGCCTTTGCCAAGGCTGTCCCACACACCACTTGTGTTTATTGTCTGGGGCTGACCACCTCCTGTCAGACTGCCAGGTGTTTAAAATTTCTCTGCAGCCACCCTGAAAGAGATAGGGCCGGCTCAGGAACTATTGGCCAAAAGTCCAGCTGACCGGATGGCCAGCCAGTCCAGTACCCACTGGACCAGAGGAGTGCCCTCTGACCAGGGCTAGACTTCCTCGGGCAAAAGGATGGTTCAGAGGAACCAGTTAAAAAAAAAAAAAAAAATAAGAATATGACAGAGAAATCAGTAGGTTTGGAGTCCAGGATTGTCTCTCAACTGCTGCAGAAGTAGTTAAGCCATACAGATTGTCCAGTCACTGTTTCTAGGTCCTGTCAGACCATCTACAGTTGGTAAAGGTGGCTCGTTCAGTTCCAGTGGTTCAGGTTTATGATGTTGAGGAATTGTTATGAACCACAGGAGTGGGAGGAGAAAAATTGATTAATACATGTGTGGCTGGTAGGGTCTGGGCGTGCCCACTTAGCGGACATTTCTCCAGACAGGCGTTTAGAATCTCCTCCTATTCTGTCTGAGTCCTTTCTCAGTTTATGTTTTACAAAAGCTTGCAGAATCCCCCAGCTTCCTTTAGAGGAGGCTATGGATGAGTAAAGGGGCCTGATTATGTAGGAATGATGGGCTAGGAGGTTGTCTTTCCTTTGCATAAGTCATTTAGGAAGTAAACAACTAAGATTTTATAAGAGTCTTCTTTCTGTCCCTCCTGTAAGATAAAAAAATGGACAGAAGCGTGTTAAATCAGGCTCTGTTACAGACTTCCTCACTGAGCAGTGTAGTCATGTAGGTGTGGTACAAGCTGCAGCCTGTGTCAAGGCTAGTTCCCCTGGCCTCACATCCTCCTGAATAGGATTCCAGGAGGATTGATGCCATAGCAAGAAAACAGTATATGGCAGCTTCTGTGGGACTCAGACAGGCAAGTTGTATGGCTTATGTGGCTAGATTTGAAATCTAGGTGGGGCCTGTGATGTGCAGTTAGCCAAGCAGGCCCATGGCCAGCTGGCTAGTGAGGTTGGAACAGGTGGCTGCTAATGGCACTGAAGCCTCTAAGTTCAAGTTCATACTGCTGTTGGTGTTAATCTTGTTTTCTCTAGGGTCATGACCACTTCTGTAGCTTTCCGTAGGTTGGCATGGCTCAGATGCACTAATCTGTCCCAATATACTCTGTCAAAGTCTATGGATTTGTTTCTTGTTGTGGGTAATTCTCTGTTTGAGGAACAAACGAAAGCTATATGAAAAACATGGATGATTACCTACAAAAGTGCCCAGGTAGAGCTCAGGCCTCCTCTGCTTCATGCCAGGAGGTCTCTTCAGAGCAGAGATAGGCGGGGCACAAATGAAAGTCCCCCTCCCTTTAGCCTAAGACTATTGCCAGGCAGGCACCCTGATGGGGTGCCCAGGGCGATTCTCCTGTACCAGTGGGCAGGTTGGTTTTATTTCAGCCAGAACTGTGTGTCCCTAACTTTCGGACAAGTGGGTTCTGGAAGTAATAAGTCTGGTTCTCAGCTTCAAACAGTTTCCAAAGATGAGAGCCAGACAGGTCCTACAAATCCTTGGAATCCCTTGCTTTGGGAGCAGAGGTTTCTTCTCCTGAACTGCAAAGCAGTAGAAAGGTCCCTCCTTGCCACGGGGCAAGGGGCTGTGCTCATGATACTTTCTTAACCTATAGAAGGCAGGAGATTGGCGGCCCATCTCAGATTTAAGGTACCTGAACAAGCATCTTTTGAAAACAAAGTTAAAAATCTTAACTCTGGCTGAGGCCAGGGACTGGCTAGCTTTCCTGGACCTCAAGGATGCCTTTTTTCATGTCTTGATCAGGCCTTCTCACGAAAGTACCTCAGGTTACCCTCAGGCCACTACCAGTTCAGGGCAGTGCCCTTGAGCCTACCTCTGCGCCAAGGGTATTCAAGAAATTCTAGCTGTGGTAGTGGATCTTTTAAGAGGCAAGGGATTGCTTTGTTTCCTTTCCTGGATGACTGGCTCTTAGTGGGTCAGTCTCAGATCAAGTAAAATCCACTTGCAAGTCACCCAGCAGCTTCTCACCTTTCTGGGATTCCTGCTGAATTTACCAAAGTCAGTTCTCGAACCAGTTCAGGTACTAACTTTCATAGGTGCAGAGTTGAACACAAAGTTAGCCAGGGCATTTCTCCCTCTAAAGGGTAGGCAGTCTCTTGCCCTGGCATCTTCCATTACTCTGAGTCTCTTGACCAGCAAAGCATTTGCTACAACTACTAGGGCACATGGCTGCTTCCACAGCTGTAGTGCAGGGAGCAAGATTCCAGATGAGGGACATTCAGTTCCATCTGAGGGCCTATTGGTCCCAAGGAGGATTCCTTTCCAAATTGGTTCTAGTGACCCAATCCTGATCCTGGCCTTACACTGTGGCAGGATCAAAGCAATCTAAAACTAGGGGTCCTCTTCATTCCCTCACCACGGATGCTCCTGTGTTAGGGTGAGGGACTCGCTTAGCGACCTGTCCACTAGGGAGTGTGGTCTCCCTAGGAATCTCTGCTCCACATCAATTTTGGAACTCAGAGCTGTCTTCTAGCTCTTAGGAGTTTTCAGCTTTTGTCCAGAACAAGGTAGTTCAAGTCAGGACAGACAACACCACAATAATGTGGTACATCAACAGGCAGGGGGCACTCGGTCATCAGCCTTGTGCACGAAACAATGAAGTGGTGGTCTCTGGCTTACTCCTGAACCTCCCTGATAGCAGTTCACCTCCCAGGGAAGGACAATGCCCTGGCAGATGCCCTCAACAGGATTCTCAGGGCCATCACGATTGGGCTCTGAATCCTCAGGTGCTGGGTTCAGTCCTTGCCAGATGGGGCTCATTTTAGATAGATCTTTTGCAGCCCCAGATAACCACTAACTTTCTCTGTTTTGTTGAGGCCTCCAGTGTTGGGAATCAACCCACCTGGGCGCTTTTCACTTGGATTGGAAAGGAAGTTTCTGTTCACCTTTCCTCCCTTTTCCCTTTCTTTCAGGGTACTAGTAAAAATCAGATCTCAGCCCTGCAAAGCGATTCCTGATTGTTCCAAGCTGGGCCAGACAGCCCTGGTACCCATGTCTCTCTGTCCTTGACAGTCCACCCTACCTGAGCTTGCCCAGAGTCCACGACTTACTGGCCTTTGCACAAGGGAGAGTGTGGTATCCAGACCTCAAATTCCTCCTTCTCAAGACAGCTCTTGAGGAGTTAGAATTTCTGATTTACACCTTTTTCAAGGTGTCGCAGATATTTTAAAGGCTTCAAGGAAGCTTTTTCACTGGCGCC
This sequence comes from Neoceratodus forsteri, assembly GCA_016271365.2. Lineage (NCBI taxonomy): Eukaryota > Metazoa > Chordata > Ceratodontiformes > Ceratodontidae > Neoceratodus > Neoceratodus forsteri. Next base: position 861,020,433 of record CM057451.1, on the reverse strand, counting down.
ACTTACAATTCTAAGTGGAACAGGTTTTCAGTCTGGTGCGCTGAGAAGCAGATTATACCACAGTCTGCTTATCTGCCCATTTTCTGGACTTTTTGGTCCATTTTAAATTCTTTAGGTCTTAGGCCAGCTACCTTAAGGGTTCCTTTGGCAGCTGTCTCTGTTTTTTTCTGCAAGCAGGGAAGCCTGCTTCCTTTTCTTCTCCAACCAGTGTTTTCCAAGCTTTTTAAGGGGTTGCTTCACACCAAGCCTCCTTTTAGGAACCAGCTCCTGCATGGAGCCAGAATGTTTACGTGCTCAGTTAATGCAAACCCCTTTGGACCTCTGTCCCCAGCAGAGCTCAAGCTTCTCACTTGGAAAATGTTTTTTTCTGGTGGTTTCACTTCTGCCAGGCGCATAAGTGAACTACAGGCCCTGGCAGTGGAAGAAGATTTTTCTCTCCCCACAGGGATAAGACAGTCCCTAGGACTAACACAGGGTTTGTCCCTAAGTGGTTTCAGGTTTCCACCTGAACCAATCCATCTCTCTCCCAGGATTTTTCACTGAGCATTCTTCCTCAGGTGAGAGGAGACTGCACAGCTTGGACGTCAAAAGAGCCTTATGCTACTATTTGTAACGCACCAAGGGTCACAGGTTTGAATCCCTCCAACTCTTCCTTACCTAGGGCGAGGTTGGCAAAGGGAACCTGCCACTAAGAGGACAATTGCAAGGTGGATTGTCTCTTGTATCCATTTTTGTTATCAAAGACTAGGTAGGAGAGCCCCCCTCAGGACTGAGGGCTCACTCCACCAGGTGTGCAGCTGCATCTCTAGCGGCTGCTAGAGATATTCCCATTCTGGAAATCGTCGAGCTGTTACTTGGAAGACAGTTCACACTTTTACAAGCATTATTCCCTAGTTTCAGTCCAGGAGAGATGCTCGTTTTGGCACAGCTGTGCTTCAGTGCCTATTTCCTAAGTAGGTTCTGACCCTCCTCCATGGAGGTACTGCTGTGTAATCTGCAATAAAGTCCTAATATAGCAAGACTTCATGGTGTTTGAAGAAAAAATACTCACCTTAGTAATTGCTTTTCTTCTCATGGAGTCTTACATATTAGACCACTCCCCCAACCTGCCCTCTCAGAACTTCTACTGGGGTGGGGGTGGCAAATTAGTGCAAGCACTGGGTCATGCCATTGTAGTTCTTCCTTCACACTCTTTTATTTAGGGTTAGGAACTAGGGTTTTCTGGTTGAGTGATTTGTTGGCCCTTCCTGGACTTGAGTCTTTGGGGAAGGGGGTTCCTAATAGTGCTTGTCAGGGGAAAACTAATAATACCATTATTCATTCTTATTATTGTTATTGTTGTTTCTATTGTTGTTATTACTACTAGTAGGTAGCCATTTGCCTAGTGTAGAGCTTTCCACACAGACTTGTTGCTTAGTGTTAGCTTCGTAAAGATCTGACAGTTTCATTTGAAACTGCCCAGATAGAGCTTTGGTATAGCGCCCTCGCGCTTTAGAACTCCAGATTCTCTGGAGTTAACTCTTTCCTCTCTGGGGCAGTTCAAGTGCAGTGGCTAACTGCAATAAGTCCTAATATAGCAAGACTCCATGAGAAGAAAAGCAATTACTAAGGTGAGTATTTTTTTCTTTTGGGAGTACACCTAGTGGTTACTTGGATTCTTTCTCTGTCAGGCAAGAGAAATCTGTCATTTCTCAGACCATTTCAAAGAATTCCACAAGGGGCTGTTTCACTTCCAGATCCTTCTAGGGACCGGAGTTTTTTCCCATGGAACACAAACCTCTGTATATTCAAGTTCATGGGTGTCCTTTGAACCTGTGACAATTCTGTCTTGAAGTGAGTAACATCGAAGACAACCTTTCTGCTTGTGTTTTCCTCTGTCAGAAGGATTTTCAGAGTTTCAGGTTTTTCTTTAGGCCTTATCTTCTCAGTGCCTTTAAGAACAATTTAGTCCTCTGGATGGATAGAAATCCTTTTCTCAAGTGTCTACCATTTCCACCTTCTTCAGCCCCCTGCCTGTACTGCTGTCAGTCAAGTCCTGTCTATGCTATCTCAAGCTGCTCGGTTGGGGCATGAAATTTGTCCTCTGGGTCTGTATCAGCGGTCCTAGCAGTTCAGGTACTGTCATTATCATGCCTTCCTTTCCTCGTTTTCGCAGAAAAGGAGAAACCAGTGACCAAGAGTATTTTCCCATGGAACTGTTTTCCCATATTTTGGGTCTGGTACAGCAAGGCTGACTTTCAGCCCTTCTCGTGCTTAGGGCCTGCTTCCTGGAGAACAGCTGCTTCCTTGGCAGTGTTCAAGGCTATATCCTTACTAGAAGTGTGCCGATCACTTATTTGAAATTTGCTTCTCACATTCAATAAGATCTTTTCATGGATGTGTAGTCTGATAGTATGCCAAGTTTGTCAGGACGGTACTTCGGAGCCTCTTCTTAAAATAGGTTTCTGTGCCCTCCTCCCAACTACACTGCTTTGAAGTCTGCTTCTGTCAATAGATGCTAAAGAATTCCTGGGGTGAGAAGAAACAATTACTTACCGAAGTAATATTACTTCTTCCAGGGTATTCTTTAGCATTATTGACACTCCCACCCTTCCTCCTGTGGAAACCTTGCTAAAGGCTCTGCTAGGGGATTTAGCCAAATTTGATGACTCATGTTTGCCTGTGATTAAAAAAAAAATGAATAAATAAATATATATATTTTTCTTTATAGTGAGTTAGAATATACGGTGGGTTATTACTAGCAGTTTATTTGCCTAAGCGGGCACAGTTTTTGCTCTTTTCAGCTCGAAATGGGTTCTGAGGTCCTTAGACTCACTGCAGGCAGCACTCTACTCTAACTGTATCCTAATTGGCCAGTGCCTTCCTCATTTGCATTGACTCCTCCTCTCGGGGCAGCTAGAACCCAGCTGACATACTGCTTCTGTCAATAATGCTAAAGAATACCCTTGAAGAAGTAATATTACTTCGGTGAGTAATTGTTTCTTCCACTCCAAGGGGCAGAGGCCATTAAGGACACCTTTTGATAGAAAGTTGGAGACTGTGATAAAGAAGTCATGTTAGTGGCAAGTGCTTCCATGAAGGCAGCGCTTGCTTCATCTTATGTCTCCATGGCATATTAGCTCATGGACAACTTCTTTGACCTACTGCATGACTTGGAAGCTGCACTGCCTGTGGGACTTCTGTCTGTGGGTGTGGCCTTTCTGCTGCAACTGTGTGCAGAATCCATATTGTAGTTGGTGATATTGCGTAGGTCCCACTGGTCCTGCATTTGGTCAACCGATCATTTGTCCAAGGTATCTCTTTGAATGGGCCATTCCAGGGGGACCTACTGTTGGCTGTCATAAGCATGTGACCAATTCTGAAGTGTAGTGCACTCAAGCAGTGATGGGTCACAAACAGGAATAGTCTGAGGCTGAATGTAACTTTATTAATTCATCAGTTCAAGCAGAGAAAACAGCCTTGCAGCGTAATGAGCTCGTAAGAGTTGAAGTGCTGAGGAAATGCTCATTACTGATCAGGACTGTGACAACAGGTTTTGTACTGTTAGATTACACTGTGAGGCTGTTTTCTTTTCTGTTTGAATTGATGAATTAATAAAGTTATTTTCAGCCTCTGACTAGGAAATTCCTGTTTGTGACCTCTCGTTGCCTGAATGCACTACACTTTGGAGCTGGCCTGTTTGAGCGGGTTAGCTAACCACGTAGTGCACCAACCCTGCACTGGTATTCGCAGCAGCTGTGTGTGTGGGAGCTATCATAAGCATGTGTCTGATTCCAAGCTGGTGCTTACCCTGATAAGAAGCCAATGGGAGGATGCCCCTTTCATGATGCAGATCTGTACCACCCAGGGCATTGCTTTAACTTCTCATAGTGCAAAGCAAAATTCCCCGACCAAGGATCCTTTCATTGTACCAGAGACCGCAGAAGCAGAGGAAACCACCAGGGTAACAGTAGACCGTGAAGACTGCCAGGTGTACTAAGATCAGTCCTCTTCTAAGTCCCCTGCACCCCCTAGGTGCAAGACTATTAATCTTTGCAGGCTGGAGGATGAAAATCACCACTGATCAGTGGGTTTTGTACATTGTTTACAGTGGCTACTCCATCAAGTTTCAGACCCCACAACACCAAAGTAAGACGACTTCTTGCACTCTTCCATTGTCTCGCATTCCGGACAAACTCCAAGCGATACACATCACCGTAGCCCCCATCTCTAAGACATCAAGACTATCAACCCCTCTCAGTTTAGCAAGGGCTTCAGACCTTTACTCGGTCTTCTTCATAGTTTCCGTGATGACTGGGGCTTCAGAGCTGTACTGGACTTCAAACGTCTCAACGGAAGGATCAAATCCTTGCACTTAAAAATGGAAATTCTACAGTCCACCATACCAGCAGTACATCCAGGCGATTTTTTTAGCATCTCTGGATCTTCAAGACGTATTTCTGCATATCCCCGTTCATCAACTGCATCACCAGTTTCTGGCAGTAAAACAAGAAATTCGGGCATACACCACCTCTACTAAATAACGAACACTTGGCTTCACATAAAAAAATTATTTAATTTTTATTGATTAAAAAAGCAACCGAGACATGTTGCCACACACTTAATGTGTTTTGGACATGTGGTTCTTTGTTTGGAATCACCAGTTTCTGTGCTTCTGTGTTTGAGGTCAGAATTTTCAATATGCAGCTCTGCTGTCTGGACTAGCCACTGCATCAAGAGTCTTCACGAAGGTCATGTCCATGCTGAAAGCACATCTTCAAAAGAAAGGCATACCTATTCATCCCTATCTGGACTACTGGCTCATAGGGCACATTCACCGGCAGCACCACAAAAGGCAGTTTCCGAAGTCGCCAGAATATTGCAGCTGTTTGGCTGGATAAACCACAGCAAGAGTACACTGCAACCAACCACAATGCATTCAGTACCTAGAGGTTTTGTTTGACACAGCCAGAACTATAGTGTCTCTCACAATGAACAGAGTACAGACCCTCTCTCAGGCTTCTGAAATGCTCAGACGCAAGTCTGCTGCAACTGCAAGGGCAGTCCTGCACATACGGAGTCTCATGGTGGCTGCACTCTCTGACCCTTTAACTCCACCTTCTGTGACAAAATACTTCCTTAAATTACCTCTGAGCCCCCCCCAATCTTCAAATTGTGCCCCTTGTTCTTGCACACCTCTTCTTTTGAAGGATGCTACCCTCTTGGACTTTGTTGATTCCCTTGAGGTACTTGAAAGTTTCTATCATGTCCCCTCCCTCCTCCTTTCCTCGAGGCTATACCATATTAAGCTCCTTAAGTCTCTCTTCTATATGTCTTCCGTGCAGACCCTGCACCATTTTAGTTGCCCTCCTCTGGGCATCTTCCATCCTGTCTATGTCTTGCGAAGACTAGGTCTCCAGAACTGCCGCAGTACTCCAGATGGGGTCTGACCAGCTGTCTGTACAGAGGGATAATAACTTCTGTTTTCTACTGGTGATGCCTCTCCTATGCATCCCAGTATCCCCCAACCCTCCTTGCTACCCTCTCACATTGCTTGCCCACCTTTAGGTCATCTGATGATGCTACCCCAGGTCTCTTTCCATTTTTGTTGTTGTTAGTATCTCACCCCCATTGTACTCTTCCCTGGGTTTTGTTTCCCAGGTGCATTCCTTGCACTTCTTAGCGTTGAATCTAAGCTGCCATACATTTGACCATTCCTCTAACCTTGCCACGTCCCTTTTCATCCTTTCACCCCACCTTGTGCATCAGCTCTTCACGAGATCTTTGTGTCATCTGCAAAGGGACATGCTTTTCCTTCCAGTCCCTCTGCAATGTAAACCTCACAAGACAGTGAAGGGACTGATCCTAACTCTGAACCCGTGGTACCCCACTAGTAACCCCCTTTCTTCAGAGTGGACTCATTTACTATTACTCTCTGTGTCCTATCTCCAGCCAATTCTTTACCCAGGCTGTCATCTTGGGACCCTCTCCCAGGCTAGCTATCTTGTATATTAATCTTTGTGTGGGACTGTGTCAAATGCCTTACTATAGTCTAGTGGGCCATGTCCACAGCCCCTCCCTGATCTACTACTTTGGTCACCCAGTCAAAGAAATCTATCAGATTTGTCTGGCATGACCTTCCTGCTGTGAATCCATGCTGCCTTGGGTCCTGTGCCCTCTGCCCTCTAGATACTGACAGTTCTTTCCTTCAGAGTGATTCCATCATTTTCCTACCACTGAGGTTAAACTAACAGGTCTGTAGTTTTCTGCTTCTGCCTTGCTCCCACTATTGTGAGAGGAATCACATCTGCCCTCCTCCAGTCTTCGGGTACCACCCAATCCTCCCATGATTTGTTAAACAGAGTAGTCAGTGGTGTCACTAATTCTACCCTTAGTTCTTTAGAATTCTGGGATGAATCCCATCAGGCCCCCATTGCTTTGTCCACCTTCAGTTTTTAAGAGTTCTTTCAGAACCCTTTCTTCTGTAAATGGGCTGGTATCAACTTCCATATCCAGAGTGTTTCTACTGTTTTGTTTTAGGTGCCTCCCCTCTTTCTTTGTAAATACTGAGCAAAAATATTTGTTTAGTATCTCTGCCTTTTTCATAGTCACCCTCTGCCCACCCTCCCCTTATTAAGCCTCACTATCCCTCCTTGGTCTTCCTTTGCTCCCTGATGTACCTGTAAAAGGTTTATCCCCCTTCTTAACTGAGTTGGCTATCTTTTCCTCGGTTTGGGCCTTTGCCATTTTGACTGCCTTCCCAGCTTCCTTTTGCTTTAACTGATACAGTCTCTGTCCTGCTCCTTCTGTGATTCCTTGTACTTCCTAGAATGCTTTCTTTTCTCTTGAACCTTCACTGCCACTTCCTTGAGAACCATAGTGGTTTCTTACATTGTTTAGTTTTGTTTATTTGACTCACAAAGGCTTGTTACCTCTGTGATAGCAGTTTTATTATTCCCATTGTTCTTCCACCCCTCCTTCCTGCCCATTTGCTAGTGCATTCCTTAGGCACTCACCCATTTAACAAAGGCAGCCCTCCTAAAGTCCAGTACCTTTGCCTTTGTATGGCTTGACTCTATTGCTGTGTTTATTGTGAACCATACTGTTAGATGGTCGCTAGTTCCCAGATGGCTACCCACTTCTACATCTGTGATCCTCTCTTCATCTCCATTTGAGAGAACCAGGTCCTAGGATTGCTTCCTCCGGTGGGCTCAATACTAGTTGTCTAAGGCATGCCCCCTGCAGGGCATCTAGAATAACCCACTCTTAAGTGGCTGCTGCAACTGCACCAGTTAACATCTGGCATATTCAGATCGCCCATCAGCAATATCTCCCCTTTTCTGCCATACTAAGTATACTTTCTATCATTTCCTTGTCCATTTCCTCCCCTGAGAAGGGGGTCTGTATACAACCCTCTAACCGGATTGTGGTGCCATTGCGGTCTCAAATTTACCCCACAGTGCTTCTTCTCCTCCCTGTTTTCCCTTTTGTTCTGTTTGCTTTGATTCCTTCCCTTATGTAAAGAGCTGCTACTCCTCCTCTTTTACCCTTTCTGTCCCTCCTGTAGATAGTGTATCCTGGTATGTTTACGTCCCAGTCATGGTTTTGTGTGAACCATGTTTCTGTGACTGCCACGATATCCAGGTGTTCCTCCTCCATCAAGGCCACTAATTCAGGAAGCTTGTTACTCAGACTATGGGCATTGGTACTCATTGCTTTCCATTTTTTGATCGCTTTACCTTCTGTTGCAGCATCCCCCACTGACCTTTCTACCTCACTCTTTTTCTCATTTAGTACCCTGTTTTGTAGGGTGAGGCTGGGATTTTCCTGCTGCTTATTAGTGCCTCCCCCTTGACTAGTTTAAAAGCTTGCCAATGAAGCATTTAAACCCGATTGCTCAAAGACTTGTTCCTTCCTGGACAGATGCAGACCATCCTGCCAGTATAGGCTGGTGTCCCTCCAGGTGGAACCCCAGTCCCCAATGAAGCCAAACCCCTGTGCTCCACACCATTTTTTCAACCATTCATTAAACTGCATGGTGCAAAGTACCCTTGCCTCACTCATGCCATTGACAGGCAGCACCTCTGAGAAGGATACTGTGTGTGCTACTTGTCTAGGCCCCTCCCCAGTTCTACAAAGTCCTTCTGCACTGCTCTAATCTCATGTTGAGCCAAGTCATTTGTCCCTAGGTGGACAATGATGTCCAGCTAAGACTCCCGTGCAGCTGTTCTCGTGATCCTGAGGATCGCCTCCTGTCCCTCAAGCCATGGCACCAGGCAGGCACTTGCTACTCAGTTTCCCTGCTCCTCCCAGTTCTGTCCCCAATAATTGGGTCCCCCACAGGAGCAGCTTCCTTTCCTTTTGGTGTCCTCTGCCTCCTTCCTGTGGGCCTCCCTTGTGACAGGTGTCCTCAGCCTCATTAATCTCCTCTGTGGGTGCATCCATAGGGGGCTGTGCTCCCTCAGAATGGGTATGGATTGTGAGTGGAACAACTGACTGAGGTGCCTCTGTTCCACCATCCTCACCTCCCTGAGCCCGCTGTGGTCCAACTGCTGTGCTTTGCAACCTCTGAGGTAGTGGTGATGGCTCTGGTGCCCCTGGATGGGGAGGTTCCTTCCACCATCCAGTCTGGCCTGGGGAAGGTTCCTACTGCTGTCAAAGTGTGGCCTGAAGATGGGAGTACCCCCTCAGGGCAGAGAGAGTTGTTTGCAAATTGGGCAGCATCTCAGCCTCCAGAAAGATTCTCGAAGACTGCTGCCCCACAGCCATTACATTGCACTACTCCCCACATGATTATGTACTTTTTTTTGTGTGTGTGTATGTTTGTGTGTGTGATTGGTTTGTTATATAGAAATATATACATTATACAGTGTGTATGTATATTTTCAGTGCTGTGTGCTAGAGAGGATATGACCTTGATATGCACCTTGCACTCTTGAGAAATGTCAGAACCCCAGGTTAAAGGAACTATTTCCAGGTGGGTGGGGTGAAGGTGGGAAGGGGTTAGGGCCCAAACTGTGCCCTCACAAAACAATCAGCTAAGAGCTCTTCCCACCACTGCGATGGAGTGCCTTCCTGTCAGCAAGATACCATACACAACAATTTGACAGAAAATCCCCTGCTAATCAAACAGAGAAAAATCCAGACATCCAAGTCAGACACAGGTAAACCTCCCCAGCCCCAAAACAGCCTGGTGGTTTCTGCTCTGAAAGCAGTCAGCCCCAAAATAAGTCAGCTGTGCTTTAAACTCTTCCTGCACTGAAAATCTTAAGAATTGTAACAAGACTGTCTTTTCTTGATAATTCTAGGTTCCTTATTTCACCTTTCAGTTAGAAGTAGCCTCCACCTGCAGAATATCTGCTACAAACCAAAGACAATTGTAAGGTTCACCTCCCTCTGTTGTGAGCACAACTCGCTTTCTTGCAAATCATATGTTCAGTATTGCAGCTCCCAGCCAGAGGTAGTTTGACTTAAAAAATATTAGCTGTTCTGATGAGTTTGCTATAAAACACTTGCTTATAATACTGTTGTTCTCAGGTCTTACCAAAGCTATTGGCTGATAAGTAACTGTGATGTAATCACTTCCTGAGAAAGTCTGGAATTTCCTTTAAGGCACTGATGATAAACACAAAAACAGTTTCCTGTCTGGGTCAAATACACAACCTGTACCTGCACTTATTTCAGGATTTGTGACAAATCTTTGTCCAGGTTTAAACTCTTCCTGCAATGAAAATCTTAGAATTGTAACAAGACTGTCTTTTCTTGATAATTCTAGGTTCCTTATTTCACCTTTCAGTTAGAAGTAGCCTCCACCTGCAGAATATCTGCTATAAACCAAAGACAATTGTAAAGGTTCACCTCCCTCTGTTCTGAGCTACTTTCCTTTCTTAGCAAATCCTATGTTCAGTATTGCAGCTCCCAGCCAGGGGTAGTTTGACTTAAAAAATATTAGCTGGCCCATTACCATTTGCGTTTGCGGACACCATGTTACTATGTGACAAGACATCACGTGGCAGACCGTCACGTCTACGCCACCGTGTGCGTTACCCTTTCAAACACCATGAAGTCTTGCTATATTATGACTAATGCAGTTAGCCACTGCACTTGAACTGCCCCGGAGAGGAAAGAGTTAACCCAGGGGAGTCTGAGTTCACAGCGAGAGCGCTTATGCCAAAGTTTATCTGGGCAGTTTCAAATGAAACTGTCAGATTCTTTACTCCGCTTCACTGAACAGTCGCCCGAGATCAGCGCCCTTCAGCTCGGTTCATTTCCCGGTTCAAGTGAGTATTTTGGTTCATTTGAACCGCAAAAGTATTTATTTTACGCATATCGATTAAAAGCTCTATCTGGTAAACCGTAAGTACAAAAATTAAAGTCTCTGTGAAATTAATTGCTCGGTTCGGTTTTGAACCGATCGGTTTCTTGAAATTAACGTTTAAAGTGTTGGTTTGGCCTTTAGAGTGCGGTTCGGTTCTTATCAGTTCTAAAAAAACTGCTTTAAAATTAGGTTTTTTCAAATACCCGTAACACGTGTTAGGAACCGATAAGGGTGTCTTGCCTGGCACTGCCATCAAAAGCGCGTTTTTGTTAGGCTGGCATTATGTCTGAGAAACCCAAAAGAAAACCGGCCTGCGGGGTTTCAACACTGTGATGTCTGTGGGGAAGCCTTTTCCAGGCTGACCCACACACAACTGTGTTTATGTCTGAGGACCACCTCCTGTCAGACTGCCAAGGTGGGGAAAATTTCCTGCAGCCACCCTGAAAGAGATTGGGCTGGCTCAGGAACGAGAGGCCAAAAAGTCAGCTGACCCGATGGCCAGGCCCGTCCAGCACCCACTGGACAGAGAGGTGCCCTCTGACCAGGGCGACTTCCTCGGGCAAAAGGAAGGCTGGTTCAGAGAAACCAGTCCTAGTGAAAAGACAAAGAAATCAGTAGGTTTGGAGTCCAAAATTGTCTCTCCAACTGCTGCAGAAATAGCTAAACCATACAGATTGTCCAGTCACTGTCTCAGGGTCCTGTCGACCACCAACAGTTGGTAAAGGGTTGGTTCGTTCAGTTCAGTGGTTCAGAAGTATGATGTTGAGGAATTTTATGAACCACAGGAGGGGAGGAATTTGATCAATATATATGTGGCTGGGAGGGCTGGACGTGCCCATTGAACCGGACATTTCTCCAGACAGACCTTTAGAATCTCCTCCTATTCTGTCTGAGTCCCCTTCTCATTTTATGTTTACAAAAGGTTGCAGAAACCCTCCAGCTTCCTTTAGAGGAGGCTGTGGATGAGAACAGAGGAGCCTGATTACGTAGAAATGATGGATATACCAGGAGTCTCAGGAGGTTGTCTATTCCTTTGCATAAGTCATTTAGGAAGCAAACAACAAAGATTTAAAAAATCCTCATTCTGTCCTCCTGTAGATAAAAAAATGGACAGAAGGTATACTTTGTCAGGCTCTGATACAGACTTTCCTCACTGAGTAGTGTAGTCATGTAGGTGTGGTTCAAGCTGCAGCCTGTGACAAGGCTAATATTCCCCTGGCCTCACATCCTCCTGATAAGGATTCCAGGAGGATTGGTGCCATGGCGAAAAAACAGTATATGGCAGCTTCTTTGGGACTCAGGCAGGCAAATTATATGGCTTATGTAGCTAGATATCAGAAATCTAGATGGGACACAGTATTGCAGTTAGCCAAGCAAGCACATGGCCAACTGGCTAGTGAGTTGGAACAGGTGGCTGCTGATGGCATTGAAGCCTCTAAAGTTCAATTTCATACTGCTGTTGATGTTAATGATGTTTCCTCTAGGGTCATGGCCACTCGTAGCTTCCATAGGTTGGCATGGCTCAGGTAATTAATCTGTCCCAAGATACTCAGTCAAAGGCTATGGATTTTCCTGTAGTAGGTAATTCTCTGTTTGGGGAACAAACAGAAAACTATATGAAAAGATGGATGAATACAGAACTACCTACAAAAGTGCCCAGGCTAAGGAGAGGCATGCCATCTGCAGAGGCAGCCTCCCAGAGGTAGGGGCAGGCCTTTCCATGGCCTTTTACCAATCTCAGGCCTCCTCACGCTTGCACAGGGAGGTTTCTTTCAGAGGCAGGGTGGGCAGAGGCACAAATAAACCGTCCCCTCCCCTCAGCCTAAGGCTACTGCAAGCAGGCACCCTGATGGGGTGCCCAGGACCATTCTCCTGTACCAGTATTTCCAGCCAGAACTGGGTGTCCCTAACTTCGGACAGATGGGTTCTGGAGGTAATAAGCAGGTCTGGTTCTCAGCTTCAGTTTCCAAAGATGAGAGCCAGACATTTCCCTGCAAATCCACAGAAGCCCTTGCTTTGGAAGCAGAGTTTCTTCTCTTCTGGACTGCAAAGCAGTAGAAGGGTCCCTCTTGCCATCAGGGCAAGGGCTGTACTCAAGATACTTTCTTACCCCAAAGAAAGGAGGAGAATGGCGGCCATCCTAGATTTAAGGTACCTGAACAAGCATCTAAAGTTCAAAATGTTAACTCTGGCAATGATTTTGCCTTCCCTGAGGCCAGGGACTGGCTGGCTTCCTGGAACCTCAAGGATGCCTATTTTCATGTTCTGATCAGGGCCTTCTCACCGAAAGTACCCCAGGTTCGAACTGCCCTCAGGCCACTACCAGTTCAGGGCAATGCCCTTGAGCCACCTCTGCGCCAAGGGTATTCACAAAATGTCTAGCTTGTGGTAGTGGCTCATTTAGAAGGCAAGGATTGCTGTGTTTCCCTACCTGGACGACTGGCTCATAGTGGGTCATCCCAGATCAGGTAAAATCCCACTTGCAAGTCACCCAGCAGCTTCTCACTTCCTGGGATTCCTGCTGAATTTACCAAAGTCAGTTCTGGAACCAGTTCAGTACTAACTTTCATAGGTGCAGAATTGAACACAAAGTTAGCCAGGGCATTTCTTCCTCGGAAAGGGTAGACAGGCTCATTGCCCTGGCATCCTCCTTTACCCTGCGGTTTCTCGACCAACAAGGCATTTTCTGCAACTCCTAGGGCACATGGCTGCTTCCACAGCGGTAGTGCAAGGACAAGATTCCAGATGAGGGACATTCAGTTCCATTTGAGGCCCTATTCTTCTCAAAGGAGGCCCCCTTTCCAAATTGGTTCAGTGACCCCAAACTCTGATCCTGGCTCTACACTGGTGGCAGGATCAAAGCAATCTAAAACAAGGGGTTCCTTTCATTCCCGTCTCCCTCCCTCACCCTCACCACGGATGCCTCCCTGTTGGGGTGGGGAGCTCACTAGGCGACCTGTCCACTCAGGGAGTGTGGTCTCCTCAGGAATCTCTGCCCACATCAACCTTTTGGAACTCAGAGCTGTCTTTCTAGCTCTTCAGGCGTTTTCAGCTTCTGTCCAGAACAAAGTAGTTCAAGTCAGGACCAGACAACACCACAACAATGTGGTACATCAACAAGCAAGGGGCACTCGGTCATCAGCCTTGTGGACCCGAAGCAATGAAGTTGTGGTCTCTGGCTTACTCCCTGAACACCTCCCTGGTAGCAGTTCACCTTCCAGGAAGGACAATGTCGTGGCGGATGCCCTCAGCAGGATTTCTCAGGGCCATCACGAGATGGGCTCTGAGATCCTCAGGTGCTGGGGTCGGTCTTTGCCAGATGGGGCACCCTCAGATAGATCTTTTCAGCCCCAGACAACCACCAACTTCCTCTGTTTTGTTGCAGGCCTCAGTTCTGGGCTCAGTCCCCTGGATGCCTTTCAGTTGGATTGGAAAGGGAAGTTCCTGTATGCCTTTCCCCTTTCCTCTTCTTTTCAGGGTACTAGTAAAAATCAGATCTCAGCCCTGCAAAGTGATTCTGATTCCCCAGATTGGGCCAGACAGCCCTGGTACCCACTGCTTCTGTCCTTGACAGTCCACCCTGCCCTAAGCTTGCCCAGAGTCCACGACTTGCTGGCCTGTGCACAGGGAAGAGTATGGTATCCGGACCTCAAATACCTCCATCTCAAGGCATGGCTCTTGAGGAGTTAGAATTGCTGACTTACACCTTTCTCAAGGTGTTCTGGATATTTAAAGGCTTCAGGGAAACCTTCGACTAGAGGCCACTTACAATTCTAAGTGGAAAAGGTTTTCCATCTGGTGCTCTGAGAAGCAGATTATCCCAGAATCTGCTGATCTGCCCATTTACTGGACTATTTGGTCCATTTAAATTCCTTAGGCCTTAGGCCAGCTACCTTAAAGGTTCATCTGGCAGCTGTCTCTGTTTTTGTGTCAGCAGGAAGCCTGCTTCCTTTCTTCTCACCCTGTGTTTTCCAGTTTTTTAAGGGTTGCTTCACACTAACCTCCTTTTCGAGAACCAACTCCCCTGGGACCTGAATGTTTGCATTTCAGTTAATGCAACCTCCCTTTGAGCCTCTGTCCTCAGCTGGAGCTCAAGTTTCTAACTTGGAAAACTGTTTCCTAGTGGCTATCACTCTGCCAGACGATAAGTGAACTACAGGCCCTGTCAGTGGAAGAAGATTTTATCTCTTTCCACAGAGATAAGGTAGTCCTCAGGACTAACAGAAAGTTTTTGCCCAAAGTGGTTTCAGATTTCCACCTGAACCAATCCATATCTCTTCCAGTATTTTTCACTGAGCATTCTTCCTCAGGTGAGAGGAGACTGCGCGAGTTTGGACGTCAAAAGAGCCTTAAGCTACTATTTGGAGGCACCAGGGTCTGCAGTTCGAATCCTCAACTCTTCCTTACCTATGGCGAGGTTGGCAGGAAACCTGCCACTAAGAGGACAATTGCAAGGTGGATTGTCTCTTTGTATCCAATTTTGTTATCAAAAACTAGGTAGAGAACCCCTCAGGACTGAGGGCTCACTCCACCAGGGTACAGCTGTATCTCTAGCGGCTGCTAGAGATATTCCCATTCTGGAAATCTGTCAAGCTGCTACTTGGAAAACAGTTCACACTTTTACCAAGCATTATTCCCTGGATATTCAGTCCAGGAGAGATGCTCGTTTTGGCACGGCTGTGCTTCAGAGCCTATTTCCTAAGTAGGTTCTGACCCTCCTCCATGGAGGTACTGCTGTGTAATCTGCATTAGTCATAATGTAGCAAGACTTCATGGTGTTTGAAGAAAAAATTACTCACCTTAGTAATTGCTTTCCTTCTCATGGAGTCTTGCTATAGTATGACCACCTTCCCTCCTGCCCCTCTCAGAACTTCTACTTGGGTAGGGGTGGCAAATTAGTGCAAGCACTGTGTCATGCCATTGTGGTTTTTTTCCCTTACTTTCTTTTATTTAGGGTTAGGGAACTAGGTTATTTTATTTAGGTATATATTGGCCCCCTTCCTGGACTTGAGTCTTTGGGGGAAGGGGGGGTCCTAATGGTGCTTGTCAGGGGTAACTAATAATACTATTATTCATTGTTATTATTGTTATTGTTGTTTATATTGTTGTTATTTCTGCTAGTAGGTAGCCATTTGGCTAGTGTGAGAGCTTTCCACACAAACTTGTTGCTTAGTATTAACCAGTAAGATCTGAGCAATTTCATTTGAAACTGCCCAGATGAAGCTTTGGCATAAAGCGCTCGCTGTAGAACTCAGACTCCCTGGAGTTAACTCTTTCCTCTCCGGGGCAGTTCAAGTGCAGTGGCTAACTGCATTAGTCATAATATAGCAAGACTCCATGAGAAGAAAAGCAATTACTAAGGTGAGTAGTTTTTTCTTCTGTTCTCATTCGCGCTTGCGTTACCATGTGCGCCACTGTTAGCACTTCTGTTTGCGTTGCTGTTCCTGTTACTGTGTGACAAGACATCACGTGGCGGACCATCCTGTTTACGCCACCATATGCGCTACCCTTTCTGTTCTCGTTTGCGCTTGCATTACCATGTGCGCCACTGTTAGCACTTCTGTTTGCGTTGCTGTTCCTGTTACTATGTCACAAGACGGGCCCCGTGCTTCCGCCGCCGCAGTACATTCACTAATTCTCGTTATCATTCTCAAAAAGAAGGGAAATTAGAGGCAAAAAAATCTGTTTAATGCATCAGTTAGGGTTGTTCCACAGCGACAAAGTGAGAATTCGGTGTTGGGTTGAAAACCCCCTTGGACCCCCAGCCCACCCCAACCAGCATTGGGGTGCGCATTGGGGTCTTGGTCCCTAACTCTCACCCCATTCTCCTATACCTCTGCTTCTTTACATGTGATGGGGTGGGAAGTTGGGACAGGCGACTTAGTGCGCGCAATACAGGCAGAGGTAACTGAGGGTCAAGCTCAACAACACCTCACTGTCGCTGTCTTCTTATGTCGATAAGCACAGAGACCCCCACCTCTATATGTGTGTGTATGTATATATATATATTTATATGGTATACAGTAGTGCTACCAGATTAGATTGAGAACATTTACATATTAAACCTAAAATTTTGCACCTTAATAACTTTGCAATACGTTAAATGGATTTGCCTGAAATTTGGAATACCGATCCAAGAACCATAGCTCTTGGGATCTGCCAACTTCATTTTCATTTAGATATATGGCTGTGGAGTTGGCGTGATGGTCCTGGCGTGTTTATGCTTTTGGAAGTCTTTAGTCGTCTCTGATTTGCTGATGTCTTGTGACCAGTCCGAAATCTTGAGAGGCGTCTTGGCTGGGGTCCCCGATGTACCTTTAATTTGTGGAAAAATATTAAATAGTTCAAAAGTTATTCAAAAACAAGTTCCCATTATAAGTCAATGGGAAAAGTTAACAAAAAGTTTGACAGTGTCGAAATGCAGTTTTTATTGTGCAAATCCACCATTTTGTTTTCAGTTGGTCATCAGAAAAATGCTTGGCATTTAAATTTGGGACCCTCAGCAACCTGATTCTTTTTGTATTCACCTAGTCTGGACCCGAGGGATGCTAGGCATGTCTTTATGTTACAGGGTAAAACACCCCAGAAATATAGTTTTCAAATTTCTGGAAAAGTACTTTTGCACTTGCAACAGTGTCGAATGAATTCTTGAAAGCTTCCATAGCGTTAAACAGTACTTTTCCATGCTGTGTGAAGCTAATGACAACAATTCTTCACCTGTGCTGCAAAAGAGCGGTTTGGTCTTTTGGGCTGAAATTTGGAAGAAAAAGCCAACATCCACAGATCGCCTTTACTGGTTTGGTGAAAAAATATTACAGGGGAGCAAAGTTGTAACTCCTGAACTTCTTTTTCCCATGAGGATAACATTACGTGTTTGCCGCGCCAGGTCCGTATCTCTCGAAACAGTGCGAGATACGGACTTTTCGTCAGAAAATGCTTAGACTCATAGGGGCTAAGTACAAAACTAACCAGGAAGTCATAAGTACATGACTTTTAATTTTATTTTCTAAATCATCACGGTTCCTGAGATATAAACAATTTCTCCAACTCCTCATTTTCTGCTCAGGGCCCATTATTAACCATACATTCTTTGTACTCATTGTCTTTCTCTAGGCAGCTTTTTGGAAAAACTAGCCTGAGCGCTTTGCATTACTTGTTACCCTTACTGCTTCTGCTTGCGGTTCCGTGAACTATTTCACTTACTGTTCCTGGCTCCATTCTTACACCGCAAGCATCTTCAAGGCTTCCATTTGGCTTATGTTGTGTTATTTTAACCATTTCTGTCTACAGTACTGTTTATCTTTCTGTTTCACTTTGCGTCACCATGCGCATTACTATTTGCGTTTGCGGGCACCGTGTTACTATGTGACAAGACATTCAGGCCCTGCGCTCCCGCCGCCGCATTACATTCACGATTTCTCATTATAGTTCTCAAAAAAAAGGAAAATTAGGAGGGCTCTGTTTAATGTATTAGTTAGTTATTTGCTTCATTAGTGAGGGAGGCCTGGTGTTAGGTTGAGTCTCCTTGGACCCCTGCCCACACCTCCAACCGCATCGGCGTTTGGGGTTGTTTGTCCTAACTCTTCCCCCATTCTCCTATTTCTCCTGCTTCTTCACACATCTGATGGGGTGAGTTTAGTCCGGTAACCCCAACGCCAGACCCCGCACGCTGGTTGGTGTGGGAAGGGGTCCAAGGGGCTTTCAACCCCAACACCGAATTTCCTTTGCTTTTGTCGCTGTGGAACAACCCTAACTAATGCATTAAACTGACTTTTTGCCTCTAATATATGTTGCCATATTGTACCCTGACCTTGTTCTAACCAAGGTCCATCTGGTAAAAGAGCTCTGCTCAATGATGTTCACCTGGCTAAGTAAAGATTTTGATTGATTGATATTAATCAAGTAAAGTTATTGTCAAATAACTCAAATACTTAAATGAATCTGTCTACATTGCCATCTTTGGCCTTTACTGTCAGTTTGATAGAACATAAAAAATGATAGTGAGGTCCATGGGTAACAGTCTCACCTCGGAAGGCCATAGGCTCATACCCAGGGCTGACACCGCAGTCACAATGCAATACTTGGTGATACTGCACAGTCAGATGTGCCATCATTCAGATAATAAAATGGTGAATCTTAGGTTTGTTTTTTCCGTCTCTGTTGGATATCCCAAGTAAAGTTCTTAGGCACTGTTTGTAGACCAGGGATCACGTCCAGTATCTTGGCCAACATTCCCTGCCCTAATGAATAGTTTCTGTAGAAGCAAGGCACATCAATGGTTATGGGTAGTTATGTGATAAATGATGTCCAGGTGTTTGTGAGCACAAAGTGCTTATGTCGAGTGGCTTCAGCACCTGGAAGTGGGGTTGTCACATAACTGCCTAAACCACCTGACGGTCTTATTGCACTTATAAAATTGATTATTTATTTATTTGAAGAGTTTCACAGGAAGGCATGCTGAGCTGAAATAATTTGTTTCCAGATGTGTCCTGGGGGAAGGTGTCCAGAAATCAGACATAATACGGAGGTGCAGTGCAGTGGCTGTGGAGCAGCAGTCTTCCAGGAGACATTGTGGAGGATGTGGTGTTGTCCCATCTGCAGGCACCTCTCTGGGCTGAGGGAGGAGGTTGCTCATCTCCAGGCTGAGTTGGCCAGGATTTGTGGGACCTCCTCTTCCATCCAGGGACCACCAGTGCCACTGCCGTTGTCTCAGAGGTTGCCAAGAAAGAGGAGCGGTTGGACCACAGTGGGCTCAGGGAGGGTGAGGGTGGTGGAACAGAAGCGCATCCTCCAGTTGTACCTCCACATCTATGCCATTCTGGCAGGAGGGTTCCTCTGTGGAGGCACCCGCAGTAGAGACCAAGGAGGATGCTGGGAACCTCCACAGAGGAGACCCACAGGAGGGTGGCAGGGGACCCTGCAGGAAAGGAAACAACCCTGGTGGGGGACTCCATTGTTAGAAGGTAGAACTGGGGAGGAAGGGAGGGAGGTAAGGTGCCTGCCTGGCGCCATGGCTTGAGGGACAGGGAGCGAATCCTCAGGATTGCCGGAGCAGCTGCACAGGGAGAGCTGGATGTCATTGTCCACCTAGGGACAAAATGACCCTGGCTAAGAAAGAGATTAGAGAAGTGCAGGAAGAGTTTGTGGAATTGGGGAGGGTCTTAGTCAAGTAGCACGACGGTAACCTTCTCGGAGGTGCTGCCCATCTATGGCATAGGAGAGGCTAGGTGTTCTCGCACCATGGGATTCAATCAGTGGTTGAAAACTGGTGGAGCTCAGGATTTGGCTTCATTGGGGTTGGGGTCCACCTGGAGTGATGCAAGCCTATACTGGCATGATGGGCTGCATCTGTCCAGGAGGAGAACCAGGATCCTAGGTGATAGGTTTAAATGCTTCATTGGCAAGCTTTTAAACCAGCCAAGGGGAGGCACTGGAAAGGAGCAGGGAAACCTAGACCCCAAATAATCACGGTAGTAAGTAGGCAAACACCAACATAGAGGTGTCGATAGGGAGAAGGGCAGGGTAAATGGAGAAAGTGACAAAGGCAAGAAGGACAGGGATGGGGCAAAGGGTAAGGCCATCAGGAAATGGAGGGTAATGAGTACCAATGTCAGTAGTCTGGGCAACAAGCTCCCTGAGCTGGTGGCCTTGATGGAAGAGGGATGCCTGGATATCGTAGCAGTCACAGAAACATGGTACACAGAGAACCATGACTGGGATGTTAACATACCAGGGTACATAACCTACAGGAGAGACAGGCAGGGAGAAGAGGGAGAGGAGTAGCTCTCTATGTAAAGGAAGGGATAAAAGCAACTGAACAAAAGAGTAAACAGGGAGGAGAGGAGGCACTGTGGGTCACCTTGGAGACTGGAAAGGGCACCACAATCCACACAGGGGTTGTGTACAGACCCCCATGTCAGGGGGAGGGAATGGACAAGGATATGATAGAAGGCATTCTTAGAATGGCAGAGAAAGTGGAGATACTGTTGATGGGAGACCTGAATATGCCAGATGTTAACTGGAGCACATTTGCTGCAGCCACATCCAAGAGCAGGGCCATTCTTGATGCCCCACGGTGGCAGGCATTAGACAGCTAGTTTTGGAACCCACCGTGAGGGAGCAATCTTAGACCTGTGACTCAAACGGGGGCAGTGAGAGGATCTCGATCTAGAAGTGGTTGCCATCTGGGGACAAGTGACCATCAAACAGTGTGGTTCATGTTAAACTCCAGCTACAGAGTCAAGCCATACAATAGTGAGGGTACTGGACTTTAGGAGGGCTGACTTTGGCAAGATGGAAGAGTGCCTCAGAAAAGCACCAGCAAACAGGCTAGAAGGAGGTGGAGCAACAATGGGGAATCATCAAACTGCCATCACAGAGGCAACAAGCCTTTGTGTGAAGCAAATAAACAAATCTAAACGAAAGAAAAAGCCACTATGGTTCTCAAAAGAGGTGGCTGTGAAAGTTAGGATGAAAAAGATAGCATTCCGGAAGTATAAGGAAACACAGAAGGAGCAGGACAGAGAGCTGTACCAGTTAAGGCAGAAGGAAGTAGGGAGGGAAGTCAGAATAGCAAAGGCCCAAACTGAGGAAAAGATAGCCAACTCAGTTAAGAAGGGGGATAAAACCTTTTATAGGTACATCAGCGAGCGTAGAAAGACAAAGGGAGGGATAGTGAGGCTGAATAGAATGAACGGTGGGTGGGCAGAGGGGGACAGTGAAAAAGCAGGGATACTGAATGAATATTTCTGCTCAGTATTCACAAAAGAGGAGGGGGAAGTGCCTAATCCAGTTAACAGAAGCACTCTTGATAGAGGGGTCGATCCCAGTCCTTTCACAGAAGAAAGGGTTCTGCAAGAACTCCTAAAACTGAAGGTGGACAAAGCAATGGGTCCTGATGGAATTCACCCCAGAATTCTAAAAGAATTAAGGGAGGAACTAGTGAAACCACTGGCTACTCTGTTTAATAAATCATGGGAGGATGGTGTGGTACCCGAGGACTGGAGGAAGGCGGATGTGATTTCCCTTCACAAAGTGGGACCAAGACAGAGGCAGGAAACTACAGACCTGTCAGTCTGACCTCTGTGGTAAGGAAAGTGATGGAGTCACTCTGAAGGAAAGAATAGTTGAGTACCTAGGGGCCAGTGGAGCACAGGACCCAAGGCAGCATGGGTTCACAGCGGGAAGGTCATGTCAGACTAATCTAATAGATTCTTTGTCTGGGTGACCAAAGTAGTAGACCAGGGAGGGCTGTGGACATGGCCTACCTAGACTTTAGTCAAGTCATTTGACACAGTCCCACACAAAAGATTAATAGTCAGATTAACCAGCCTGGGAGTGGGTCCCAGGGTGGTAGCTCATGAAACATTGGCTGCACAACAGGACACAGAAGGTAATTGTAAATGGACTCCACTCTGAAGAAAGAGGGGTTACTAGTGGGGTACCGCAGGTTCAGTATTGAGTCCAGTCCTTTTAATGTCTTCATCAGTGACATTGCAGAGGGACTGAAGGAAAAGTATGCCTTTTGCAGATGACACAAAGATCTGCAACAGGGTTGATACACAAGGAGGCGTGAAAGGATGAAAAGGGACTTGGCAAGGTTGGAGGAATGGCCAGAAGTATGGCAGCTAGGATTCAATGCAAAGAAGTGGAAATAATGCACCTGGGAAACAAGAACCCAGGGAAGAATACACAATGGGTGGGGAGGTAGTAACAACAACAAACAGGAAAGGGACCTGGGGTATTCATATCTGATGACCTTAAGGTTAGCAAGCAATGTGGAGAAGGCAGTAGGGAGGCTGGGGGTATACTGGGATGTATAGGGAGAGTATCAGCAGCAGAAAACAGGAAGTTGTTAGTCACTCTCTACAAACAGTTGGTGAGACCTCATCTGGAGACCCCATCTCCAAGGACATAGACAGGATAGAGGTAGTCCAGAGGAGGGCAACAAAATGGTGCAGGGTCTGCAAGAGAAGCCGTATGAGGAGAGACTAAAGGAGCTTAATATGTATACCTTTGAGGAAAGAAGGGAGAGGGGGGCATGATAGAAATTTTAAGTACCCCAGTGAATCAACAAAGTCCAAGAGGGTAGCATCTTTCAGAAAAAGAGACTTGCAAGAACAAGGGACACAATTTAAAGATAGAAGGAGGGGCTGTTCAGGGCAATGTGAGGAAGTATTATTTACAGAGAGGGTAGTGGATGCATGGAACAGCCTTCCTGAGGAGGTTGTGGGGTCTAAAACTGTGGAGAATTCAAGAATGCATGGGACAGACATAAGGCAATTCTTGTGTGGGGTAATAAGAAATAGTCTGTTGGTTAACTAGGATCTAGGCCTATCCTGTAGGTAGGGAAATGGGCAGACTGGATGGGCCTAGCGGTCCTTATCTGCCGTCAAAGTCTATGTTTCTGTGTTTCTGTGAAGGGGAATAGGGAGTATAGTATGATTAAAATACAGAGAATAGTAAATATTGGTAAACAAATACAATAATATACAGGTAAATATATATATGTACACAAAAAGTACCCCTAAGTACACTATAGTGGCTGAGACATCTTAAAAAACAGTCAATGTTACTTTTATCAAAAACGGTTTCTTTGTTTTTTTTTAAAGGTAACTAGTAAAAACATTCATCCCACCTGTTTTTCATCTGTCTTTCCACAGTCTGAGTCCTGTGTAGCCACAGAAGGCTGTGCAGAAATGAAACGTGGGTGGGGGAGGGGGCAGGCATATAACCTCTGAGCTCCTAGTTGGAAGCCCACATCCTTGGTAAATGCAGGACAAGGGTTGCACCATCCACTTTTTGGTGAGGGCTTCTGGAGATTGGCAGATATTAAGAGTTGTCCCCATAACAACTGCAAAAATAGAAATGCTGCTTATGAAGGGGATGTTTGCAGGAACCTTGAGTTTTGACTTTAAAAACATTGTTTACAGTGTTTCATGAAGACTGCACAAAGAGAGTGATAGGGTATCTTTATTGGACCAACAAGAAAACACAATCTTTCAAGCTACACAGAGCTCTCGTCTTCAGGCATGGCAGTTTTTTTTTCAAACCAAACTTACATACATTGGGTAGAACTGATAAATAAAATGCTCTACATGAAGACTGCTATAACATTATATGTGGTCCTCAGCAGACATATGGTCTGTTCCCTTACTAAGACCCTTCAAATCCAACAGCAATATGTGAGAATATGCACATTGGTGGATCTGTCACCCTGAAACACTTATATCCTTTTCCTGAAGCACTTGCTGGTAGTACTTAGATACCTCTTGTTATGCACTCTGTTTCAGAGTACTTCTGCTGGTATGGGTATACACTGGGACATGTAGGGCAGTGCAAAGCTTTGTACCCTGCCCTTTAAATATGAATCTCGAGAACTGGACTTGCAGTAGTGTTTGCATTCTACTGCCAGTTTGCAAGTCATTTAGCTGTTTCACCACCAGTAGTTTTTTATTTTTTTTATTATTAATAGTTTTTGTTTCACAGGAGGCCGGTCACTAATACCAACTAACTACCATCAGTGGATTTTCAGAGAACTCCACTGTATTTCTTTCATGCTTTCAGTCCTATCACCCTGCCATCTCTCTCCCAAGTCTGGAACAGTGCTGCTCTGTCACGCTGGTCTCATAAGCCTTGTCCTTGCAAAGACAGCAAAGCAGTGTACGCCATAGTCTGTTCAAATACCCCTGCAAATGGAGACAGCCTGACAGGCAAATTATAGAGATTGTGAAACTGGGAGATAGACAGAGGGGCTGATGCCACCCTGTCGATCTGTATCGCACTGTCAGTCTACAGATCAGTCATATTTTTGGGGGAGTGCTGGTCTGGGTTTAAAGGAAAGTCTCTATTTGACTGTGATCCGATGAAAAATATCAATAACTGTTGTTTTTTGTTTGTTTTTCAGGAGAGGAACTGGAATATGAATATGAAGATGAAAGCCATGGCACTTGGCTGTGTAGGGTCAGGTAAAGAGCCTTTCAAAAACAAATGGAGCCACCATCCACTGCATCTTTCTCACCTGCAACCTCCTAATGACACTTGTCCTCTTGACAGCAGGGCAAGTCAAACGACTGTCTTCTCAGTCAACAGCTGCACCACAATTAGCTTGTGTCCGTCAGATGTCCGCCATGCTCCCTCCCCTAGACATGCGTGCGTCTGTAGTGTCACTGGGCATCTCCAGGAACCGCTAGAGCACGACGTGGATCCCACCCTGTTTCCCAGGACTAGGAGAGCTGTCGTCAGATGCTCAATCCTAGTCCTCCTCCGACCCCGATGACCCGTGCATCGCTTCAACCCGGGTCACCGGCGTGGATCGACGTCCGCCGTGCTCCCTCCCCTAGACATGCTCACATCTGTAGTGCCACTGGGCATCCTCAGGGACCACTAGAGTGCGACGTGGATCCCACCCTGTTTCCCAGGACTAGGAGAGCTGTCATCGAACGCTCAATCCTAGTCCTCCCCTTCTGACCCGCGATGACCCGGGCTCGTTCCCGAACCCGGGTCGCCGGCGTGGATCGAGGTGTGGTGTCCAGCGCCTCAACCCTCAGTGCCACTGGGCCAGCAAATGTACCTTTTTAAACCAAGTAAGAGGCATCCAAAAATTCAACATGCTCAACTGGTAAGATAGTCTTGGAAGGATATTCATTTTAATTAATTTTATGCGACCACACAGGGAAATAGGAAGTGACTGCCATCTTTCCAAATCGTGTTGGATAGTGTTGAGTAAGGGATTCAGGTAGAGGTTCCTACTTTGGGTATCCCCACTGGCTAGAACCAAGACCAGGTATTTAATCTGCTTAGGGCACCACTGTAGTCCCAGTGAAATTATTTCTGTTTTTAGGAGTCTACAGTTCAGAGGGAAGACTGTGGTTTTACTCTGGTTAATCCTGTAATTTGATCAGGCACTAAAATCTGCAATTATGGAAAGTGCAGTTGGCAAAGATTGTGTGGTGCCTTAGATGTAAAGGATATCATCCGCATATGCAGATAATTCTACGAATCTGATAACCAGTCCTTACCTCTTGCACTTTTTGTGTGCCTTAGCAATGTTAGTAAGGGTTCAAGATAAATATTAAACAAAAGGGGACATAGGGGGCATCCCTGACAAGTCCCAGAAAACAAACTGAAGCACGCTGAAAAAGCCCCATTGCAGAAAATCCGAGCCCATGGGTTCTGATACAAAGAACAAACCCACACTATAAATTTGGATGGGAAGCCGAACCTGGCCATGGTACCAAATAGGAACAGCCAGTTAACCCGGTCGAATGCCTTCGCAGCCTCCAGGGATACCAGACCAGCCAGAACAACTGAATCCCTGGAGGCGGAGAAGACATGTGCCAGTTTCCTGAAGTGATCAGTAGAATGTTGGCCCGAGTTGAAGCCCTCTTGATTGGGGTGAATTATGTGAGGTAAAACCAGCTTGAGCCTATTAGCTAGTACCTTCACCAGGATTTTCACATCCCAATTTAATAGTGAAATAGGTCCGTAGCTGGCAACTTGTTCAGGGTATTTGTCTGGCTTGTGCAAAACAGTAATAATGGCCTCAAACAGAGTTTCATCTATCTCCTTAGCCACCAGTATCCAATCAAAGAGGCATTTTAGCCAGGGGGACAAAAGGGAAATTAATTTTTTATAAAAATTGGATGAAAATCTGTCTGGACCCAGAGCTTTATCCGAGTTTAGAGTAGAGATGGCTTTCTTATTTGGTCCTCAGAGACGGGCACTACCAGGCTGTTCTGATGAACTGGTAAAGAATGGGAAGGGGAATCGGAGCCAAGTAATGGTGAACCACCTCCTGCGGTGGTTGGTGAAGCATGGGACTGTATAATTCCCTATAAAATTTGGCAAACTCCTCAGTAATTTGTGTGGGGGAAACGCAGGGCATCCCATCTGATTGGGATCTAATGGATTTCACTATCCTAGAGGCCTCGAGTTTCTTAAGGCGGAGGGCCAGAAGCCAGCTCGCCTTGATCTACAGTATATACTTTGTACCCGTCTTTAATATGTCAAACTCCGCCCTTTCTGTAAGTAAATCTGAGTACTGATCCTGGAGGCTGATTAATTTTATACGATCTATTTCTGGTGTCAACCGAGATAAGGCGCATTCTAAGGTATGAATCTCCTGTAGTAACGAAAGAGCCTTGGCCTCTCTTTTTTCTTCTTTCCGATGCCATTGCAATGAACACCGATTGTCGCACACACTTGAGGGCACCCCTACCAAAGTCCGGCGGACGTGGGTTAGAATTTAGGGCAGAAAAGCTCTCTTATTTCCGTCTGAATGCGATCTATTACCTTCCTGCTCCCTATGCAATTGATTGTTCAGCTTCCAGACTGATTCCCTGGGTTGGTCACTAGAGAGGACTAAGGAGCACCAGGTAATAGAATGGTCTGAGATCCCCAGGTCAATCTTAGCTTCCAGTAATCCCCAGAAGGGTTTGACTGAGAAGGGAATAATTAATTCTGAGAGAGAGGGCGCACCGCTAAGTGGAGCATGATATTCCGTAGCAGTGGGATAAAGGAGCCTCCAGGGGTCGCTCAGGTCCAGGTGGTCTGCCATCTCCCTGATAGACCATTGTGCAGGAGATAGGTCTTTTTGAGCAGCTCGTGACCTATCTAAGTCGGGGGAGAAAGGAAGATTCCGGTCTCCCCCTAGAATAATGGGGCAAGAAGTAAATTGGGTTAAAGTCTGCATTAATGCCATAAAGAAACTTGGACTATCTGTGTTAGGGCCATACATACTTCCTAGGACCACTGTAGTCCTATCCAGGCATCCTTTTACTAGGATAAAATGACCTCTCTGGTCAGCTACCACTTGTTCACAGCTAAATGGAACTCTCCTTGCAATTAATACTGTAACCCCTCTGCTCTGAGTGCTATCACCTGCACTATATACTTGTCCTACAAATTGTTGGCAGAGAAGGGCCCCCTCCGCCTCCAGAAGATGGGTTTCCTGAAGTAGGGAGACATCACTTTTAAAAAGTTGCAAGTGTTGGAATATCTGATATCGTTTGGTCTTGTTCCTGGCACCATTCACATTCCATGTGAGAAACCGTCAAGGAGTAGCCATTATTGCCAGATGATAGGCTTATGCATGAAACAGAGTATCTATTAAGGAACCATGAGCAACAGATACCCCTGCCCACCCAGTGTGAAGCCAGCCCCCAAGGCAGCTTCCCCAAATTATAGCCCTCCTCCTTACCCCCAGAATATTCCCCAACCCTGAGAACCAAACCCCCAAAGCAACAACACCCACCTCCCACCATACTAATATCATTACAGTGCATGATCCACCTCCACATGGTCACTCTATCTCTACCCTTCCATCCCTCCCTCCTCTCTCAAACCAGAAAATTTAAAGCATGCCATACCTGGCAGCTTATCTACTACCCAACTATTTAATTACTCACACTCTAAGATCGAGGAACATCAGAATTACTCTAACCCCCCCCACAATCAAGAACAATTGTGTATAAAAGTAAAAGACCCACTTTCAACATCTTAACAATGAACCCACCCCCCTATAGGAGAATGATTCATGGAGCCTTAAACAGACATAAAAACTAAAAATGAAAAACCAGCGAAAGGAGCCACTATGTCCAAACAGTTCCTGGCTGCAAACTGTAATGAAATGTCCTGGAACTGGGATTTACTGAAAAGGAAAAGGTATTAAATAATGTTCAATACGCAGGGAGAATAATTCGAATTACAGGCATCATGGTCCTCCCAAACAAAAAGCTATTCAGTCTATTTGAGAAATACAAGCAAATGAAACGCCCATGGCGCAGCCAAATAAATCCAGCAGCCAGTCTCACTGGGCCTCTACTGTCTGGAACCCAAACTGGCTTAAAATGAGGAGGGATGAGATCCAGGCTCCCAGGGCAGAACAACAGTCTCAAGAAGGGCTAAGCAAAGAAATGGAGAAGCATCCACATATCATTTTACAGGTATCTAGAAAGCATACCTTGACTAATTAGGATCACTCCCCAAGAATGACGTGAAACTTTATGGATACTCCACAGCCCTCAGCGATCTTTAAATAACTCAGGAAAAGAGACTTTCAGAGAGTCCTCAGCAGATTTTGGGTCTTCATATGCTTTTCATTCCCAGCAATCAAACTTGGAATCTGGCAGGATAGCCATCCTGAATCTAATATTGGCCATGAGTCAGCTTGGTAATGACTGCATGGTATAATGCACGCTTCTGCCTCACTGACAAAGGTAAATCTTGGGCCACCCAGAGCTTGCTTCCTCCCATAAAACTTCTTTAAGCTCCTTAGCTTGAACAAGACATTAGTCGCTCCTAGTAGTTTAGAATTTAAAATGAAAGTCTGTGGAGGTGCCAGGGGGTGGGGGCATGGGCCGCAACGCCCTATGCGCACGCTTCAGTAACTTAATCTGTACCAAAAGGAGATGGGCCAGCTAACTTGACTAGCAATTTATGCGTGAACGCACCAGATTCTCTCCTTCCTCCCTTCTTAGGGCCCCATGATGAGTAAGTTATTTTGGCGGCTCCTACCTTCAAGGTCCCTCAACCTTGGTTTCTGATTTGGTTATCCTGCTTCTGGTAATCGGCAAAGCTGGGTCAAATGCTTCTATTCTTTTTTCATCTGAAACGATCCTTGCTTCATTATCTGACATTCTGCCTGGTGAGGTCTTCCAAAGCCCCAGATAGGTTTGTAAATTCTGTAGCCAAGGAGTGGAGCTCTTCTTTAAATGGCTTAAATTCCTCGTGGAAGAGCTCCAGCATCAGTGGAGTTTGCTGCTGGCGCCCCATGGCCTGCGAATGTGCGGCATGAGCCTGTGCCTTCGATTTCTTACTTAGTTTCTCCGGCGTGCTCGGCAGAGTGTGATGGGGCAATGCGGGTCTCATCTCTGCCTCCATTTGTTGAGTTGTAGTGCCGAAATTGAACCTGGAGAGTTCAGACCGATATCAGAACAAGTCCAGAAGAGCGTGTGCCTATAGCAGGTCAGTAATTTGAAAAAATAGTAGGTTCATGAGGGGAAGGAGCGGGAGCTTATCAAGATAGTTGCTACTGCTTCGGCTGCATCATATGATCTTTCCAGAGTCCGGCCACTCTGACCCTGAATGCGAGCCCTATACTCCGGAACGCCCCAGGCCGAGGGATCTCCCGAAGTCCCCTCCGGAGGACCCCTCCTTTCTGGAATTATTGAGTAAAATCCAGGAAGTACACCAGTGGCAGTCAGTGGAGCCAGATCCACAGCATAAAAACTCACTGCCCATCTGGATCTGCCCGAAACCGCTCCTGCGCTGATTCCACCCTGGATAGAGCCTCACACAGATCTTTTTTTCCACTATTTGGAAACAGGCTTCTGAGTTAGCCCCCCTTCTGAGGAAGGCAGACAGGCTATACCAGGCTCCTGAGGGTGTAGAGTTTCTCAGCCTTCACCCCAAGGCAAATGCGGTTGTCATCAGCACCGCTCACGGCCGCTCCGCCAATCCTAAATACCTCAGCTTGTCTCCTTCTGATAAGGAATCTCGGCTTCTGGACCAGTACAGGAAGAAGATCTATTCCTCTTCTATCCTAGGCATCAGGGCCCTTAACTGTGTTGCCCATTTGGGGGATTTCTAGAAGACCATCCTTAGCCAGGTGGAATCTAAATTGGACTCCCTTCCTGAGTCACAGACTAAGCAGGAAGTGGATGACCTTGTCCATCCTGCTCAGCCTGTTGGCACATGCTACGTGCCACTTACGATGTGGTGGACACAGCTGGCAGGAGCTCGGCCTTCGCCGTAGGCCTACGGTGTCATGCCTGGCTCCACCTGTCAGGTTTGGTCCCTGAGGTACAATCCACGATACAGGATGCTCCCTTCAGAGGCTCAGTGCTGTTCAGGGGTGATATCAAGGACATCATTACTGAACTGCAAGAGAAGGGTACTGCACTCGAGTCTGTCCAGACTATATACAGGCCCCCTCAGGGGCAGCGGCATCCTTTTCATCACCAAAACCGACAAAGACAAAAGCCAGAGGAAAATGGGCCAACAAACTCAGGCCCCTCCAGCAACCAAGACCCCCCCCCAGCAAAAGAGCCACAGGAGCCTCGGCTGCTGTGCTGCCCCACACCTCCTGATTCCCTGCCTCTCCCACTGCCTCTGGAGGTTCCAGAGGAACCGGTAGGGGGAAAATTCTCCTCCCATGTGCCGGGTTGGGAGAGGATAACATCAGACGCTTGGATACTTCAGCCGATATCAGCAGGACATGCAATAGAGTTTCTGCAGAAACCACCCTGAAGACCACCCCCTCAGTTGTCCTACTACCTGCAACAGCTTCCTCTGGTTCTAGAGGAAATCATCTCCCTTCTCTAGAAGGTGGCAATAGAGCCAGTCCCCACTCATCTTTGTGGGACGGGTTGCTATTCCCGTTTCTTCCTAGTGCCAAAGAAGACGGGAGATCTGAGGCCCATCCTAGACCTCAGCTCCCTGAAAATGTTAAGTGGAGTACAAACACTTCAGAATGCTCTCTTTGCAGAACCTGCTACCAATTCTTTGGCTGGGACAGTGGCTATAAACTCTGGATATGCAGGATGCCTGTCTGCATATCCTCATTTGCTCTTCCCACATAAATTCCTCCGGCTTTGTTTTCAGGGGACCACTACCAATTCAAGGCACTCCCAGTTGGTCTTTCCTCTGCCCCAGTATTTACCAATGCCTGTCGGTGGTAGCGGCCCACCTGCATACCCAGGGAGTACAGGTATTCTGTACCTGGACGATTGGCTCCTGGTGGCCTCATCCAGGAGGAACTCCTGCACTCCCTTTCCCTTACCTGCAGGTTTTACCAGTCTATGTCACCATCAACCAGGCCAAGTCTCACCTGGTCCCTTGCCAATGCCTCCAGTTTATAGGGGCGATTCTGAACATGACCACCGGCAAAGCCTTCTTGCCTCAGGACAGGGTAGACACCCTTCAGAATCAGGCTCGTCTTCTGTCTGTCCGAAGGAGGGTTGGAGCCAGGTCAGTCCTCCTCTGGCTAATGGCGGCTGCCATTCCGACAGTCCCATTCGCTCAGCTCCATATGAGGATCTCTCAGTGGATGCTTTGGTCACAAGGGGACCAGACCAGGGATGATCTAGACCAAGAGGTACTAGTATCAAATCCCATGATCAGGGACTTGCAGTAGATGATGGTTCAGGAGAACCTGTGCCTGGGAGTTCACTTCTGCACGATTCCCCACAGATGTTGATGACAGATGCGTCAGGAGAAGGATGGGGTGCCCATATAGGGTCTCACAGGACTCCAGGTGCTGGTCCAAGTTTGAACAAAACCTACACATAAATGTGCTCGAACTGAGAGCAGTCCTCATGCCCTCAAGCCTCTTCCTTCATCCTCCTGGTTATCTCCTAACAATCAGACAACATGTGTAGTCCAGTACCTCAACAAACAGGAGGAACACATTCCTACCCTTTGTGCTGGGAAGCGATGATATAGGCATTGGAAGCCCAACATCATCTTCACTTGACCCATGATTCCGCTCCGGGAGTGGAAAATACACTGGCAGATGAACTCAGTCGGTCCTCTGCTAGGTCCCATGAATGGGAGTTAGATCAATAAGTCATAAACAACATCTTTCAGCAATGGGGAACACCTCAGATAGACCTCTTTTCCTCTCCCCGAAATGCAAAACTTCCCGCCTTCTGCTCGCTTGCTCCAGGGCAAGACACTTTTTGGCGGGATGCTCTGTCTCTCGGTTGGAAGGACAGATTCGTTTATGCCTTCCCTCCCATTCCTTTAATTCCGAGGGTCCTGAACAAACTCAGATCAGAGGGAGCTCGAATGATTCTCATTGCTCTCTTCTGGCCCAGGCAAGTTTGGTTCTCTCTTCTGCAACAGTTTTCAGAGGAATCTTCACTTCCTCTTCCTCTGTCGCAACATTTGTTGACCCAGGATCAGGGGACCCTTGTTCATCCAGGTCTCAAATCCCTTCATCTCCATGCGTGGCTCCTGCAGACATAACTAAAGCCCGCTTTGGAGTCTCTCCTCTAGTAGCGGACATTTTGGTGGAGGCCAGAATGCCTTCCACCAGGTCCACCTACGCCGTGAAGTGGAAACGATTTTCTATTTGGGCAGATTCGAAAGACTTCGAGCCTTTCTCATGCCCAGTCAGCAAAGTCCTGGACTACATGCATCACCTCTTCGACCTGGGTCTCAGCCATTCCTCACTGAAAGTCCACATGGCAACCATCTCAGCCTACCATATCCCTTTGGAGACAGGACTTTTGCTCAGTTGGAAGTCTCTAAGACTTTCTTCAGAGGGGTTCTCCATTTGAGACCCCATCCGCATTCCTGCCCCTCCATGGAACTTGAATTTCATACTGAGAAGCTTACTCTGCCTCCTTCGAGCCAACAGCAACAGCTGATTTGAAGTTCCTTTCTTGGAAGACACTCTCTTCTAGTGGCCATTTCGCTCGGCGAATTTCTGAGCTGCAGGCCTTAATGTGTAAAATCCTACTTGATATTTCACAAGGAATGTGTGGTTTCATGCACCAACCCTAGGTTTCTCCCAAGGTTGTGACTGAATCTACGCTAAATCAATCTATTGAGCTACCCTCTTCTTTACGTAACACTCCAATCAAGGAGAGTACTCTTGCACACGTTAGATGTTGATAAGAACTCTGAGATACTACACCAGTCGGACTAAGGATCCTACGAAGTCTGATCAGCTTTCTGTCTCTCTTGCTCACAAAAAGAAGGCAATGTTGTCTCTAAGCAATGCCTATCAAAATGGTTGGCACACTGTATCACTTTCTGTTACAACAGTACAACAAGACCCTTCCGGGTCAAGTCAGAGGTCGCCCACCAGAGGAGTAGCCACCTTTATGCTTGTTTCAAAAATGTGTCAGCGGCAGACATTTTGTGCAGCTGCAACTTGGACTTCTGTCCATTCCTTCATGAAACACTACAGTTTGACATTGCCTCTCACCGTAGATCAGGCTTTGAGTTGGCTGTCCTTCAAGGTCTCCTTCGTGGAGACCTATCTAAATTTGAGGTTCCATGCTATGGATAACAATCCTTCTCTGAGTGCTTTTCTTGTTCCAGACTGCTTGGGACTCGGTCCTATATGTGAATGCCTACTGCAAGAGCCCTCTTGAAGCAAGATAGTATAGTTGCTTAAGAACTTACCGTAACAGTAGATCTTCGAGAGGCTCTTGCAGTAGAATTGCCTTCCCGCCTCTGCCCGCCATAAGTTTTCTTTGCTTCATTTCCGTGGAGGGAATATCCTCTTCTCTCTTGTCTTGCCTCTTTTGGCCTTTGGCGGGAAAGAACTGGAAGGCAGGCTTGGGGGACTGCCCTTTTATATCGACGTTGCATGACGCCGGTCACCTGACGTGTGGGGTTGGTCCCCCGCCAGAGACTGCTAGCTAGAATTTTTTCTATGGGGTCCTGACGCCTGGTGGCTTAGTCCTATGTGTAAATACCTACTACAAGAGCCTCTCTCGAAGATCTACTGTTATGGTAAGTTCTTACGTAACTATACTTTCCTTCCTATGGTGGTGTCCGAATTTACTTTAAATCAGGACATTCACTACCATCTACTCCCAGAGTACGTGAAACAAAGGGGAGGCCTTGTTACGACTCGGGATGTACATATAGAATTTATGTTACTATATAGAACGTACTTGTTCATCAAGAAAGACAGACCAGTTGTTTGTCTCCTTTGCCCAAAGGATGTTAGGGGCTTCAATGACCAAGTAGACACTGGCCAAATGATTGGTCAACTGCATTACTTTCTTTTACTAAAGGTACGACAAACCCTTGCTGGGACCAGTCAAGGATCATTGCACAAGAGGTGTCGCAACCTCCTTTGCGTCCCTCAAAAATATGTCTGCAGCAGATCTCTGTGCAGCTGCTACTTGGAGTTTGGTCCACATTTGGCACTACAGATCTTTGCAGATAACACAAAGATCTGCAACAGAGTTGATGCACAAGGTGGGGTGGAAAGGATGAGAAGCGACTTGGCAAGGTTAGAGGAATGGTCTAATGTATGGCAGCTTAGAGTCAGTGCTAAGAAGTGCAAGGTAATGCACCTGGGAAACAAAAACCCAGGGAAAGAGTACACAATGGGGGGTGAGATACTAACAACAACAAAATGGAAAGGATTGGGTAGTCATATCAGATGACTTAAAGGTGAGGCAACAATGTGAGAGGCAGTAAGGTGGTTGGGGGATACTGGGATGCATAGGAGAGGCATCACCAGTAGAAAACAGGAAGTTGTTATCCTCTGTACAGACAGCTGGTGAGACCCTCATCTGAAGAACTGCGTGCAGTTCTGAGACCAGTCTCCGAAGGACATAGACAGGATGGAAGCTGTCCAGAGGAGGGATCAAAATGGTGCAGGGTCTGCACCGGAAGACATATGAAGAGAGACTAAAGGAGCTTAATATGTATAGCCCTCGAGGTAAGGAGGGAGGGGGACATGATAGAAACTTTCAAGTACCTCATGGAATCAACAAAGTCCAAGAGGGTAGCATCTTTCAAAAGAAGAGGTGTGCAAGAACAAGGGGCTAATTTGAAGATAGAGGGGGGCCTCAGAGGTAATGTAAGGAAGTATTTTTTCACAGAGAGGGTTGTGGATGCATGGAACAGCCTTCCGGAGGAGGTTGTGGAGTCAAAAACAGTGGTTGAATTCAAGCATGCATGGGACAGTCATAAGGCAATTCTAGGGGGTTGGGGTAGAAAGAAGTAGGCTGCTGGTTAACTAGGATCTGCAGCTTATCCATTAGGTAGGGAAATGGGCAGACTGGGTGGGCCAAGCGGTCCTTATCTGCTGTCAAATTCTATGTTTCTATGTTCTATGTACAGTCTGGACATTGCTTCCAGAAGGAGAGCAAGTTTGGGCCTTGCGGTCCTCCAGGGACTATTTTCCTAAGGAGTGCGGACACTCTTTCTACTAGTCCGCCACCCTTCTGACCTGGGTCTCTCCTTGTACTGCTTGGGACTCAGTCCTACATGTGTTACTTGCTGCAAGAGCTCCCTCCCGAAGTAAGATAGCACAGTTACGTAAGAACTTACCGTAACAGTAGATCTTCAAGAGAAGCTCTTGCAGCAGGTGGTTTTGCCTCCCACCTGCCCCTGGGGGTTATGTAACTGTACTTCTCTCTGGGGGATGGGAGATCCGTTCTCCATCCTGTATCTCAGCCGGGACTCCGGCAGGAGAACTGAAGTGGTGTTGGAGGAATGCCTCCTTTATACCACGTGGGACGTCAGGGCTGGGCCAATGTCAGGGGGAGGTCCTCCGCCTTGGAGTGTTAGCTAGACATTTTTCTGTGGGGTCCTAGTGCCTGTTGGCATAGTCCTATATGTGTTACTTGCTGCAAGAGCTCTTCTCAAAGATCTACTGTTATGGTAAGTTCTTACGTAACTAAATCAATCCTCCAGTTAGAAAAGTAAGCTCCTCTCCATGGATGGCATGTGACAGCATGAGGCCTATAAATTGTTAGATGTTCCAAGAACCTTCCTAGAGACAGACTGTGTGTGCTTTAAAAAGCATTTATGTATATATCTATGATGCATAAACACATATATGCACAAGAACCCAGCAGACACACATATTAATAAAAATGTGTTAATGTATAATGCACACTACAAATGTATGTTTAATATGAAAGATGATGTACAGTATATAAATATATGCATGGGATATATACATGTATCTGAAGCAAGAAAGGCTTGTCAGATTAAATTTTGTAATCAGTCATGAAATGAAGATCTAAATTCCATCCATTATTTTTGGTGTCAGAAAATAAGCCTGAGTTTATAAACCCACCTTTCTTGTGAATTTGTGAAGTGTCCTTTGAGAACCAAGATAGAGAGCTCACAGAGTGATCAGATTGAGAGAAATGTTGTCCCACTGTTTTTTTCAGTCATTTTCTCCTTTATGCCATGCATCTATGAGTTCATTCGAGTTTGAAGGGGTTGCCTGGTTTCTCACTTATTTTCCCATTGCCTCAACTGCTTATGTATTGTGTGTATGCACTTTGGATGTCCTGCAATTGCTCTTTATGTATGTACTCCCGTCCCTCCTCCCCCAGGTCGCACCTGGAAACAAGCCTTGGCTCAGTGTGCCTTTCCCAGTTACCAAATTTTAAGTAAATGAAACATAGCCTGTATGTGGACACTTCTTGCACTGGATGCAATAGCATTCTGGGATCCACATGTGTAACTCCCCTATATCTTGAATTGCTGGTTTTGGGGGGTGTTGATAAAGTCTGAAGTGGAAGTGTGCACACATTTTACACTTAGAAATATTACAGAGTTTAGTGTTTCCTAGCGTTCTGTTGTTTTGGTCAGATACATGTTAAACCCCAAAACAAACAATTCAAGATGCAGGGGAGTTATACTTTTGGATCCCAGAATGCTGTCTTATACATCCAGTTTTCTACCCAGTGCATTTAAGTGTATTTATTTTTTTAAGATGTTGCTATTACCTGATGAAGGGCCCTGTGTAGCCTGAAAGCTTGTGTTTTGTAAATTACTTATTGGTCCAATAAAAGGTATCTGATCACCCACTTTGTCCTGTGGTGGTAAACTAATGGAGTCACTAGTTAAAGAGGACCCAGTGGACTACCTAGAGAGAAATTCGCTCCAGGATATTAAGCAGCATGGGTCTGTGGCAGGGAGGTCTTGTCAGATCAACCTGATAGTATTCTGTGACTGCGTAACAAGGGGGGTGGATAAGGGGCAAGCAGTAGATATACACTATTTTGACTTCAGCAAGGCATTTGACTCTGTGCCACACAGAAGATTGTTGACGAAATTAGAGGTTCAAACAACATGAAGTCTTGCTGTATTCAAACATAATGCAGTTAGCCCCAGCACTTGCACTGCCCCGGAGAGGAAAGAGTTAAATCTATGCAGAAGCATAGAACGTTGAGCTCGAGCCCGGTTTTCAAACCTCTGTCTGTGGTACTTCCTAGTGTAACCGTCAGATTCTTTACTCCGCCTAACAGTCGCTCCGGAGATGTCCTCTGCTCGGTGCGGTAAAAGAAAAATAAAGCGTTCAGTTTAAACCGCATATTTTTGTTATTTTCGGATTTCCAGCCTCTGTCTATGGTACAGGTAGTATGTAGATAGGTAGTGGCTGTGTTTTAGTTTGCTAAAAAGAGTGGAAATTGTCTTTCTTCGGTTTCTTTCCATTCGGTCCGGTTTGGAACGACTGTAAAATTTTTCTCTCTTTCTGGGATTAGTGTGGTGTTCCAGTACCGATCGGTTTCAAAAGAACCGGACTTTTGCTGGTTCTCTTAAAAAGCCCTTGACACGGTTTGTAACCGATCGGTTGCTTTATTACCTTGCTTGAAAGCTTCTATAGGGTAATTTGTTAGGTTGGCCATGTCTGAGAATCCCAAGAAGTAAACCGGTCCCACTGGGTTTTAACACTGTACTGAGTGTGGGGAGGCCTTTGCTAAGGCCAACCCCTCACCTCATCTGTGTTTATTGTCTGGGGTTTGACCACCTCAAGTCAGACTGCCAAATCTGTAAGAACTTTCCTAAAACCACTCTAGATAAAAGACTGAGTAGGCTGAAGGAAAGGGAGGCCGAGAAGTCCGTAGATCTGGATGGCCAGCCCGGTTCGGTTGCAGCCGAACCTGTGGAGGTGCCTACTGACCTAGGCGATACCTCCTCGGGCAAAAAGAGAGCCGACCCTGGTGGTCGGTTCCATCAGAGAAAAGCGCAAGTCTGCCAGTTCGGATCCTGTATCCCACTCCAACCGCGGATGAAATAGCCAAAGTGATTGGACAATACTAATCGCTTAGACCGGCTCCATCTGAATCGATACCGCCAGTTCGGTCGGATCCGTCTCCTCCAGATTATGACCCAGATGCTTATTGTGAGGAGTAGGAGGGAGACGAAGACTATCCCGGTGATGACGACAATGAAGGGGGTCTGGATGTGCCCATTGAACCGGACATCTCCCCAGACAGGCCCTCAGGTGTCTCTCCTCCCAGGCTCTCTGAGTCCCCTTCACACTTTTTGTTCTACAAAAAGGTGGCACAAACCGTGCAGTTTCCCTTGGTTGAAGCAGCAGAGGAGGATGAAGAGCCTGATTTTGTGGAAATGATGGACATCCCAGGGTCCAAAAAGCTGTCTATCCCTCTTCATAAATCTTTGGGGAAACAGACGCATAACATTTTACAAACCCCTAATTCAATACCTCCTGTGGATAAGAGGATGGACAGGAGGTATTCGTTATCAGGCTCAGCTGCGGAGTTCCTGTATAGTCAGTGCAGCCATGTTGGGGTAGTGCAGGCTGCAGCCTGTGACAGGGCTAACATTCCTTTGGCTTCACACCCTCCGGATAAGGACTCCAGGGAAGTAGATGCCATGGCCAAAAAACAGTACAGTATGCGCCAGATGTACCGTACATTGATGAAACGGACATTCAGTTCTACCGGATGATTTGATTTTGCCAAATGCCGTTCTGTATTCTTGCCTACTCATTTACTCTCACTTAAAATGGACCTTGTGCTCCTCTCATACCGTCCATTTCAGTTGCATCTCTGGTCACTTAATCAGTCATCCAATCATTAAATTAGTGCCTCTTCATAAACACGAGGTGTGCTTAGTGAGTCACTATTCACAATCCATGTCACCCTGCTGCTGGATACTGTACCTGCTCTGTAATCATGTCTTTGGCCACAACTTCTGTGGGTGCTTCAAGTCCAGGAGGAGGAGGAGAAAGTCTTGGGCACTACACCACCACGAAAAAAAAAAAGCAAGACTGCCATCACGGACTTCATCAATTGTACTGAGCCCGCAGTACACATGAAGGAGATCAGCAATGATTGAAGATGCTGTGGCAGGTACAGTAGCGACTCATTTTTAAAAATAAAGTTTGACCGTGTTTTGAACACCATCTGATCACAGGGTGACACAAACAATCACTAAAAGAGCTGTTGTCACTGCTGTAGTCACTGTTTCATGTCTGTTTATTTGTCTTGCACATTTTTGTTTTGGTACTAACGATGAACGGACGCTGCTTCTATAGGACAACTATGCATCTGCCAAAGTAGTCCGGTACAAACGAGCTTATACTGTATTTGGCATCCTCTTTGGACTCAGGCAGGCTACTTATATGGCCTACACAGCCAGGTACCAGAAATCCAGATGGGATACGGTTCTGGAACTGGCTAAACAGGCCTCTCCCCAGCTAGCCAAGGAGCTGGAGGTGGTGGCTGCTGATGGAATTGAGGCATCCAAAATGCGATTTCATGCTGCTGTGGACTCCAGTGATGTGGCATCTAGAGTCATGGCTACATCTGTGTCTCTCAGAAGACATGCTTGGCTCAGATGTACTAGCCTTTCACAGGATACCCAGACTAAGGCCATAGTAGGTAACTCTCTCTTTGGGGAGCAGACAGAGGCTTACATGAAGAAAATGGATGAATATAGGACCATGTACAGGAGTGCATAGGCCAAGGAAAGACAGGCCACTCCGAACAAGCAGCAGTCTAGGGGTAGGGGCAGGCCCTTTCAAAGGCCTTTTTACCAAGCTCAGGCCTCCTCTCCCTTCCCACAGAGGGGGTTCTTCAGAGAGAGGGATGGGGGGGGATGAGCAGGGCTGTTCCCTCCTCCTCTCAGTCTAAGGCTCCTGCCAAGCAGACAGCCTGATGTGTCAGCCCGGATCGACTCCCCATTTCCAGTAGGAGGCAGGCTGGCTTACTACTTCCAGGCCTGGAAGTCTGTGACCTCAGACAAGTGGGTCCTCGAAATAGTAAGCCAGGGACTGTCCCTCAACTTCAAAAAATTTCCAAAAAGAAGGGCCAAGTCTTTTCCACGTGCATCAGTCTCAGAAACCCTTGCCCTAGAGGCAGAGGTTTCCTCTCTTCTAGCTCTCAGACCTGTAGAGAAGGTTCCTTCTCAGTACAAGGGAAAAGGACTGTTATTCCAGGTACTTCCTTACCCCAAATAAAACAGGGGAGTGGCGACCCATTCTAGACCTAAGATATCTGAACAAACACATTTCAAAGCCCAAATTCAAAATGGTAACTCTGGGAATAATCCTTCCCTCTCTAAGGCCAGGGGACTGGCTAGCATCTCTGGACCTCAAGGATGCCTACTTCCATATTCCTATCAGGTGCTCCCACAGAAAATACCTCAGGTTTGAGTTGCCTTCAGGCCATTACGAATTCAGAGTCATGCCATTCGTCTAACATCAGCTCCAAGGATGTTCACAAAGTGCCTTGCAGTAGTGGTGGCTTACCTCAGAAGACAGGGTATCACCATCTTTCCGTATCTGGACGACTGGCTGTTAGTGGGTCAGTCTCATTTACAGGTCAAGTCAGCTTTTCAAACTACCCAGGACCTACTTTGCTCCTTAGGTTTTCTTCTCAGTCTTCCAAAGTCTATACTCGAACCAGTTCAGCTTCTCACCTTTATAGGCATAGAGTTGGACACTGTACAAGCAAAAGCCTTCCTTCCCCTGGCAAGGGTAAAGACCCTAGTGGATCTCGCTTCCTCCTTTCGACCTCAGGTCTCCCACCCAGCAAGACAGTTCCTCCAGCTCCTGGGCAACATGGCAGCTTCCACGGCAGTGGTGCATGGAGCAAGGTTCCAGATGAGGGACATTCAGTTTCATCTGAGGTCTTTTTTGGTCTCAAAAGAAGGATTCACTTATCAAACTGATTCCAGTGACTTAGACTCTGGTCCAAGCTCTCCAGTGGTGGCTGGACCAGGACTACCTCAGATAAGGGGTTCCATTTCTCCCTCAAGTCCCATCAGTAGTTTTAACTACGGATGCTTCTCTCCTAGGGTGGGGAGCCCAGTCTCCTGGAACTCAGGGCAGTTTTCCTAGCCCTGCAGAGCTTCTCGGATTCAGTCAAGGGCAAGGTGGTCCAAGTCAGAACGGACAACACCACCACAATGTGGTGCATCAACAAGCAGGGGAGGCACTCGGTCCTTGGCCTTGTGTACAGAAGCCATGAAGCTGTGGTCTCTGGCCTGTTCTCTTCAGACTTCTCTGGTAGCAGTTCACCTTCCAGGGAAGGACAGCATACTAGCAGATGCTCTGAGCAGAATTTCACAGGGACACCACGAATGGTCTCTGGATCCTCACATACTGAAGGTCATCTTCTCCAGGTGGGGCACTCCAGAGACAGATCTCTTTGCAGCACCGGACAATCATCAACTTCCTCTGTTTTGTTGCAGACCTCCAGTCCTGGGGACGGTTCCCCAGGATGCTCTCTTTTTGGACTGGAACGGCAGGTTTCTCTATGCCTTCCCTTCCTTCCCTCTGCTGTTCAGAGTTCTGATCAAGATCAGGACTCAACCCTGCACAGTGATACTGGTGGCTCCAGATTGGGCCAGACAGCCTTGGTATCCTCTACTGTTGTCCTTGTCAGTGTCCCCTGTCTCTGCCCAGGACATAGTCTGCTGTCCTCCTCCCAGGGGTGGATCTGGTACCCCAATCTCCAGTCTCTCCATCTCAAGGCCTGGCTCTTGAAGAGTTAGAATATGCAGCTCCACATCTTTCTCAGGGAGTTCTGGATATTCTGAAGGTCTCTAGGAAACCTTCCACTAGAAAAACTTACAACTCCAAATGGAAAAGGTTCAGTATTTGGT
This sequence comes from Neoceratodus forsteri, assembly GCA_016271365.2. Taxonomy (NCBI): domain Eukaryota; kingdom Metazoa; phylum Chordata; order Ceratodontiformes; family Ceratodontidae; genus Neoceratodus; species Neoceratodus forsteri. The sequence goes on along the minus strand of CM057451.1, from coordinate 860,978,564 downwards.
GCTGTCAGAACGGCATCCTGCCTGATTCTGCAGATATTTCCACAACCTTAGACTATCTAGTTCATCTCAGTGGTTTAGGCCTTAGGCCTGCCACTCTGAAGGTTCATCTAGCAGCTGTCTCTGCATTCCTTTCAGCAGGGAAGGGCTCTTCCCTGGTGTCTAATCCTGTTTTCAGAAAGTTTTTCAAAGGTCTGGTTCACATTAACCCTCCCTTTAGGGAGCCCACTCCGCCTTGGGATCTTAATGTCTGTATAGCTCAGCTAATGCAGCCACCCTTTGAACCTCTGGCTTCCGGCCGCATTGAAGTACTTGACCTGGAAAACTGTGTTCCTGGTAGCTATTACTTCTGCCAGGTGGATTAGTGAGTTACAGGTTCTGTCAGTGGAACCTGACTTCATCTCCTTCCATAGGGACAATGTAGTCCTCAGAACCAATAGGAGGTTCTTGCCCAAAGTGGTTTCAGATTTTCATCTGAACCAGTCTGTCTCTCCCTGTGTTTTTTCACTGACCATTCTCCTTCATGTGAAAGAAGGTTACACAGTCTGGACATTAAGAGGGCCCTTAGTTACTACATTGAGCATACTAAAGCACATAGAAATGACTGTCTTCAATTGTTTCTCACTTATGGTGAAGTGGGAAAGGGTAAGCCTGCCACTAAGAAAACTATTGCCAGGTGGATTGTTTCTTGTATACAATTTTGTTATGACAAGTTGGGTAGTATGCCCCCTTCAGGCCCGAGGGCTCACTCGACCAGGGGTACAGCTGCTTCTCTAGCTGCAGCCAGAGATATACCTTTGTTAAAGATCTGTAAAGCAGCCACCTGGAAAACAGTACATACTTTCACCAAGCATTACTCCCTGGACATCCAGGCTAGGAGTGATGGTAAGTTTGGTACAGCAGTACTGCAGAGCTTCTTCCCAAAGTAGGTTCTGCATTCCCTCCTCCATAGGGAACTGCTTGGTAGTGTGTATTATGTCTGAATACAGCAAGACTTCATGTTGTTTGAAGAAAAAATTACTCACCATAGTGATGTTGTTTCTTCTAATGGAGTCTTGCTGTATTCAGACCTCCCTCCCTCTCAGAACCTGGTTTTGGGAAGTGGGCTGGCAGGTACAGTGTTGCATCTCAGGAGTGTACCTTGTACCCTCCCTTTTGGGTGGGGTAGATGTTGTTATTTTTTCTGGTGTTTTACGAAATATTGTCACTACCTTTCCTTCTTGGGTTCTCGACTTGAGTTTTTTGGGGCCCAAGAAAATATATTTTGCCCTTTGGCTATATTTGAACAATTTCCATACTTTAGTTACTAGTTAGTTAGCTCGTAAGAATCTGACAGTTACACTGGGAAGTACCACAGACAGAGGTTTGAAAACCGAGCTCGAGCTCAATGTTCTATGCTTCTGCATAGAGTTAACTCTTTCCTCTCCGGGGCAGTTCAAGTGCTGGGGCTAACTGCATTATGTCTGAATACAGCAAGACTCCATTAGAAGAAACAACATTACTATGGTGAGTAATTTTTTTCATCTGGGAGCAGCAGAGGACTTAGTAAAATTGATGGGAAGTTGATTATTGGGAGACAGCAGAGAGTGGTGGTAAATGGGGTCAAATAGAAACATTGAATTTGTGAGCAGAAAAGGACTGCTTGGACCACCCAGTATACTCAGATGGGCCCTGCTTAGTCTGTCTCTGGGGACCCTAACTGGTCTCCGATGACTCTCCCTCCCTCCTCCCTTCCTATTTACTAACATTTCCCAAGTTTGTCCCACACATAGCTTGTGCAAATTAGGGAAAAGGGAGGTCACAAGTGGGATACCATAAGGGTCAGTCCTTGGACCAGTCCTTTTCAGTATGTTCATAAGTGACAAAGGAAAAGGAGTACAAGGCAATGCATCTCTTTGCATATGTCACTATGCTCTGTGGTAGGTTAGACAGCGTAGAAGGGGTAAGAAGTTTCAGAGGTTCCCAAAGGTTAGAGAGGTAGTCCAATATCTGGCTGTTGAAATTCAATGCCAAAAAGTGCAAGGTGATGCACACATGGGACAGGAACCCCAGAAAGGAATACAGGATGGGTGGAGTTAAGCTGGCCAGTAATTAGAGGAAAGGGACTGTGCTTTAGAATGCATGCTCAGCAATAATGGAGTTTGGTGCTACAGCTGGGGTCGCTACCCCCACTCAATCATCAAACAGTTACAGGTTGTAGAACTCACCCTTGTAGATGGATTTGTTGGGGCTTCATACCCAAGGGTGAGTGCTACAACCTGTGACTCTGTTCAGAGAAAAGAGACCTGGAGGGTCATCATAGGCGACTTTCTAAAACAAACTAGCCAATTTTTTTATAGTCCACTTGTAAAGAGGTGGTGTGATGCATGACGTTGTATTAAAGCTGATGTTTAAAGCCAGCCTGTCCGCTCAGTGGCAGTGCTACCCCTCATAATGCTGGCGATCCATGTTCAAGAACAAGCTTGGGTTGTCAGGGGATGACCGGGGAAAGAGGATCAAGCATCCCAGTGGATGCTTTTCTTTGGCAGGAGGGTCACCACCTGGGCCATGTATACTGCCAATTCAAAAGGAAAGTACAACACTCAGTGATCTTCCTGATGAAGAGGTAATGTGCCTCGAAGCACTGAAGTATTTTCGGGTGTTTGGGCTAATAAAAGTTTGTTTTTTGTTTTGTTTTGCACAAAGAATGGAGGGAGCGCTGTACTTCCCCTTTGAACTCATATGAACTTTGAGCCTCAGTACAGCAGCTTTTGGAGCATGGTAGCACTTCATGTGTTCTTGCCATTTGTGTGATACTGCCACTTGGGTGGCCACATGTGGCAGTGCAGCCAGGGTGCCGTGTGGGAAGGGGATGTGTAGGCCAGTGATCCGGGCTGGGCATGCACTACATGCGCAGTTACTTTGGTTTTCCGTGTGAGCCTACATTCTCAAGGAGCTAAAACAAGTAAAAATCACTCAGCCCTGGCACGGCACTACTGGGACAGGTATATCTGGGCTGGTCTCTTTGGCCTCTTCTGTCTCCTGAAACAAAGTGCAGTTGGCGTTGCAGCCTCCCCCCTCCCCACCCAGTGGTAACCAGAGGTACATGGGGCAGACAGCAGGGTAGGGCTGAAGGATGGACCAGGTGGGTGTGTCAGGGGTGCATCAAAAGGAGATGGCCGGAGATGTGGCAGCATGAAGAATAATGTTTAAAAAAAAAAAAAAGGCTGTTGTTATAAAATAACATTGTTTTATTATTGTTTTGTAATGTTCATTACTAGCATGTCTTATTAGGTAAAATACCTGCAATCACTAATTGTGGTTCTAGGTCAGCTTCCATCATGCCCTTGCTGAAATAATAACCGCTGCCCCACTTGGATCATTAGGTCATAGTTTAAAAATCTCTTTCTAAACCAATATCTCATCTTATTTATTTTTTTTTTTTTTGGTATTTGTTTTTAGACTTCAGCAAACTTCTTTGTTGACCTAATTCACACTTTATTGCTTTGTCTGAACTGTTCAGGTTACCTGTGGATGATGCATCTGGCAGGCAGCTGGTAGCAGAGGCGACCCACTCTGGAAAGAAGAAAGAAGCAATGATTCAGTGTTCCCTTGAGGCTTGCAGGATACTGGATGCCAGAGGCCTTCTGCGTCAGGAGGCAGGTGAGTGGTAGGCATTGTCACCTGTAACTTGTGAAGACCAGGCAAGTCAGTCAGGGAGATTTAGGTGGTGACATTGATATATGTTAAAAAAGTTAACCATCACTGAACAGTAGCAAACAGGAGACATTTCATAATGACCATAGCAAACATCGTGCCAAGTTCAGGTAGCAGTCTTTCCATAAGAATCATAAAAGCCGCATGCCACATTCAGATAGCAGACATTCCATACTGGACCATAATAGCAGCATGCTACTTTGTAGTAGCAGTCATTCCATATGGATCAGAACAAACAGCATGCCATATTCAGGTAGAAGACATTCCATAAAGGACATGGCAAATAGTGCACCACATTCATTTAACTTAGGGTGGGTGGTGACAGGCCACCAAACCAGGATGAGGAATTGGACAGGAACTGGAGTCTAAAATTGTGGAGGTGGCCAGCAGGGAGGTGAGTGATTATGGGGGACTTCATTCTGCCAGGGGTAGATTGGAAGATCTTGCTGTCACCTGTACCAGGACTCGTGGTGCTGCTGGATGCATTCCAGAGTGGGTTCCTGGCACAGTGTGTACAGGAGACCACCAGGGAGAGGACCATACTTGACCTGGTTCTGTCTCATGGTGCATGTGTGCAGGAGGTAAAGAGGGAGGTACCACTTGCAGGAAGCGGCCATCATAATGTATGGTTCACCTGGACATGGGCAGGGAGAAGATTTTTGACTAAAATGAGGGTGCTAGACTTCAGGAGGGCAGACTACAGTAGGATGGAGAAGATCCTCGCGGGCAGATTGCTGGGATCAGGAAGGAAATGAGGGTGGACCAGAAATGGGCCATAGTCAAAGAGTGGCTGTTGGCTGTCACTAATGAGTGTGCCAAACTAAAGAGAAAAACATCTAGAGCCAACAAGCCCAGCTGGTTTGATAGGGAGGTAGCACAGGCAGTAAAGAGCAAGAAGTCAGCCTTCAGGAAGTATAAGCACACCTAGATGAATGAAGACAAAAAAGGACTACTATACTAAAGCAAGGGAGCTGGGCAGTGCAGTCTGTTTGGTCAAGACCAAGAGTGAGCTGCAGCTGGTAGAGAGAATGAAAATGGGGGAGAAGGCCTTCTTCCAATACGTCAGGGAGAAGCGGGATACCAAGGATGGGATAGTTAGGTTGAAAATTGGTAGTGGGATGGGGGTGGGTGGAGGGCAGTGAAGAAACAGCAGAAAAACTTAACAAGTACTTCTGCTCAGACTTCAAGTAGAAGGTTGCCCCTGTGCCCCAGGGAGAAAGGGGGAGGTAATGGCGTGGGTGGGTTAACAGATGGGGAGATTGAAATTGAGTGGGTGAGGAAAGGCTTAAAGGCCCTGAAGGTAGACAACTTTGCTTCGTAGGCTTTACCTGTGAAAGCATCAGAAGATAATAATTGGGCAAATAGGGGTTTCCATTATGCCCAAATCAGGTTAGCACTTGTACTTTAAAAAACAATTTGAGACACTGCTCAGACAAATCTATTTTCTTAACACAAATTGAGATCTCTGTAGGAAAATCCTTGAAGTAAATGCTGCATACCACCACTGCTTATATAACACCTTGGTCTTTTCTTGACAGTTTCACGAAAAAGCGAAGGGCTAAGAACTGGGAAGAGGAGGACTTCTATGACAGCGATGATGATGCATTCCTGGACCGCACTGGCTCTGTGGAAAAAAAACGGCTGAAAAGAATGAAGCAAGCAGGGAAGATTGAGGAGAAGCCAGAGACCTATGACTCATTGGTAAGCAAAGTGGAATTGGTACGAGGCAGCGAGGCATACCATCAACTGTTTAAATGACTGTACTTACCTTCAGTATCAGCCAGATGGCCAGGAATCATGTTTGACCAACCAAGCAATAGACTTTCATGTGAGAGACTACATGGTTAAAGAGCTAGTGTACTGCTGGAATTAATAGTAACTTTCAGAAGTAGCCAGCTATCACTACTTATATCTGAAGTATTTTCTCTTTTCTGTTTTGTTAATTAGAATCTTTTCTTCCTGACGCTACTAGGTGTGATGTGTAGAACAGCACTCCAGCTGGAGGCTGACATAGTCCGTTCTATTCCTCCCTATATATCATCAACATTGTGACCTCACGGACTGTGACATTGCCAGAAACCAACAAGAACCAGTCCCCTGTTTACATACTTAGTAAATTGTGACTCTTGTTACCCATCAGGCAGCAGGATGTCATGATTTTATTTATTTGAAAATTGGTAAGCAAGAGAGGCACACTGAGCCAAGGCTCATTTCCAGATGTGACTTGGGGGAGGAGAACAGGAGAAACAGCATTATAGTACGCAACAATAAATTGAGCAAACATTTGGTAAATAAGTTGATGCAAAAATAAAGAAAGTTCAGTATAAAATGCCTGTTCAAGTGCAAAGTAAAATGGCAGGAAAACTCTGTGTGCAAAGACCATACTGACAACAGGCAAGACCTGTAGAGTGAGCTTATAGCAGCATGACAATGAAATGAACAAAAAAATTTACCCTACATTTTTCCCAACAAAAAAGATTCTTGGCATCTTCCTGTTTTATTTGATAGTAACATTTTCTAGTTCCTCCAAAATGTGAGTATTTTATTAATGCTCTAATCTGTTTGTTTTGTTTTTTTTTTATAGAAAAAAATGGCTGCAACATTTGTTGCAGAAATAGCATTGTAGACCTCGCAAGGGTTAGAAGCACGAATATTTAAAAAAAATCATCATGCATACCATAGGAGGTACATAGAAAAATAGATCTGACAAGGATGCCAATATTTTATCATTTGTAGCTGAAACTAACTTTTTGGAAAAACATTTTTCATTGCACTGCTGCTTTAAGCCTAGCCTCTTGGTAAACATGTTTCATTGCACTGCTGCTTTAAGCCTAGGCCTATGGTGGGGGGATGAGCTGAGGTGGTGAAGAAGAGAAACCATTAGACAGGTAGTAGGAACCCAGTCAAATGCCCCAAGGATGGTTGAGGCACAGATCAGGGAGGTGCCAGGAGGAATGGCAACGGGAGCAAGTGGTGTGCGGTTGGAGTCTCAACTAGTGCCTGAGGGAGCCGGTGGAGGGAAGTGGGGAATTGGTTCCAGAGTCAGGAAAGTCGAGGAGAAGGCAGGTTGCCCAGTTGAGGAATGAGGGTGAGAAGTGGCAAAAGTGCAGTGGTTTCTGGAATGGAGGGAACACGGGGTTGGAGGAAGAGATACAAGGAAGCAAACCTGTATTGGATATGAAGGAGATACATTGAGCCTGGGAATGTGAGGACAGAGGGAGGATGGATAGGAGGAATAGAAGGAGCAGTGGTGAGTGTGAGGAGGGGAGTTTGTAGCAAGCAGCAAAAGGAGTTACAGAGGGTATCTAGTGTTGTAAAGGAAGTGGAGGGAGCAGAGCGATAGACAACAGCTGCATAGTCAAAGACAGGGAGCAGCATTTTGTAACAAGCTCCCTGCAGAGATGAGCCATCTTTATTGCTATACAGGACATCAAGCTTTAGACGGGGATTTGCATGGATAGCATCAGTGTGGGCTGAGAAGTCAAATTTACTGTCAAGCCACGCACCAAGGTATTTGAAGGACTGCAGTGTTTCCACGTGGTGAAAAAGGGGTGGGGGGTGAGCAGTGAGTTTGACCAGTTTCTGACTGGTACCGAAGGTCATGGACATAGAAACATAGACTTTGACGGCAGATAAGGACCGCTTGGCCCACCTAGTCTGCCCATTTCCCTACCTAGAGGATAAGCTGCAGATCCTATTTAACCAACAGCCTGTTTCTTCGTACCCCCCACAAAAATTGCCTTATGTTTGTCCCATGCATTCTTGAATTCTCCTGCAGTTTTAGACCCCACAACCTCCTCATGAAGGCTGCTCCATGCATCCATTACCCTCTCTGTGAAAAAATACTTCCTCACATTGCCCCTGAGCCGTCCCCCCTCTATCTTCAAATTGTGTCCCCTTGTTCTTTCACATCTCTTTTTCTGAAAGATGCTGCCCTCTTGGACTTTGTTGATTCCACTGAGGTACTTAAAGGTTTCTATCATGTCCCCCTTCTCCCTCCTTTCCTCAAGAGTATACATATTAAGCTCCTTTAGCCTCTCCTCGTATGGGTTCTCTTGTAGACCTTGCACCATTTTAGTTGCCCTCCTCTGAACTGCCTCCATCCTGTCTGTCCTGCGGAGATGGGGTCTCCAGAACTGGACGCAGTACTCCAGATGGGGTCTCACCAACTGTCTGTACAGGGGATAACAACTTCCTGTTTTCTACTGGTGATGCCTCCCTATACATCCCAGTATACCCCAGCCCTCACTACTACCTTCTCACATTGCTTGCCAACCTTAAGGTCATCTGATATGATGACCCCAGGTCCCTTTCCATTTTGTTGTTGTTACTACCCGGAGAGTGTATTCTTCCCTGGGTTTTTGTTTCCCAGGTGCATTACTTGCACTTCTTTTGCATTGAATCCAAGCTGCCATACTTGACCATTCCCCAACCTTGCCAAGTCCCTTCTCATCCTTTCCACGCCTCGTTGTGTATCAACCCTGTTGCAGATCTTTGTGTCATCTGCAAAGAGGCATACTTTTCCTTCCAGTCCCTCTGCAATGTCACTTATAAAGACATTAAAAAGGACTGGACCCAGTACTGAACCCTGAGGTACCCCACTAGTAACCCTCTTTCTTCAGAGAGGACTCCATTTACAGTTAAGTTCTGTGTCCTGTTGTTCAGCCAATGTTTTACCCAGGCTACCACCCTGGGACCCACTCCAAGGCTGGTTAGTTTGACTACTAATCTTTTGTGTGGGACTGTGTCAAATGACTTGCTAAAGTCTAGGTAGGCCATGTCCACAACCTCTCCCTGGTCTACTGCTTTGGTCACCCAGTCAAAGAAATCAATTAGATTCGTCTGATATGATCTTCCCGCTGTGAACCCGTGCTGCCTTGGGTCCTGTGCCCCACTGGCCTCTAGGTACTCAACAGTTCTTTCCTTTAGAAGTGATTCCATCACTTTCCCTACCACAGAGGTCAAACTGACAGGTCTGTAGTTTCCTGCCTCTGTCTTGGTCCCACTTTTGTGAAGGGGAATCACATCAGCCTTCTTCCAGTCCTCAGGTACCACACCATCCTCCCATGATTTGTTATGAAGGGTAGTCAGTGGTGTCACTAGTTCTCTGCTTAATTCTTTTAGAATTCTGGGGTGAATTCCATCTGTCCCCATTGCTTTGTCCACCTTCAGTTTTAGGAGTTCTTTCAGAGCCCTTTCTTTTGTGAAAGGACTGGGATCGACCCCTCTCTCCGAGTGCTTCTGTTAATTGGATTAGGCACCTCCCCCACTTCCTCTTTTGTGAATACTGAACGGAAGTATTCATTCAGTATCCCTGCTTTTTCACCGTCACTCTCTGCCCACCCACCATCCATTCTATTCAGCCTCACTATCCCTCCCTTTGCCTTTCTACGCTCCCTGATATACCTATAAAAGGTTTTATCCCCCTTCTTAACTGAGTTGGCTATCTTTTCCTCAGTTTGTTTCCTTTGCTATTCTGACTATCCTCCCTGATTCCTTCTGCCTTAACTGGTACAGTTCTCTGTCCTGCTCCTTCTGTGTTTTCTTATACTTCCTAAATGCTGTCTTTTTCTCCCTAACCTTCACTGCCACTTCTTTTGAGAACCATAGTGGCTTTTTCTTTCGTTTTGATTTATTTGCTTCACACAAAGGCTTGTTGCCTCTGTGATGGCAGTTTTGATATTTTCATATTGTTGCTCCACCCTCCTTCTAGCCTGTTTGCTAGTGCTTTTCAAGGCACTCTCCCATCTTGCCAAAGTCAGCCCTCCTGAAGTCCAGAACCTTCACTTTTGTGGCTTGACTCTGTAGCTGAGTTTATCGTGAACCACACTGTTTGGTGGTCACTTGTTCCCAAATGGCTACCCACTTCTAGATCTGAGATCCTCTCACTGTCCCCATTTGAGATACTGAGGTCTAAGATTGCTCCCTCACAAGTAGGTTCCAAAACTAGCTGTCTGAGGGATGCCACCTGAAGGGCATCAAGAATGGCCCTGCTTTTGGATGTGGCTGCAGCAAAGGTGCTCCAGTTAACATCTGGCATATGAAGGTCCCCATCAACAGTATCTCCCTTTCTGCCATCTAAGTATGCCTTCTATCATATCCTTGTCCATTCCCTCCCCTGACATGGGGGTCTGTATACAACCCCTGTGCAGATTGTGGTGCCTTTTCCAGTCTCTAAGGTGACCCACAGTGCCTCCTCTCCTCCCTGTTTACTCTTTTGTTCAGTTGCTTTTATCCCTTCCTTTACATAGAGAGCTACCCCCCCTTCTGCCCTCCCTGTCTCTCCTGTAGGTTGTGTACCCTGGTATGTTAACATCCCAGTCATGGTTCTCTGTGTACCACATTTATGTGACTGCTACGATATCTAGGCATCTCTCTTCCATCAAGGCCACCAGGTCAGGGAGCTTGTTGCCCAGACTACGGGCGTTAGTACTCATTACCCTCCATTTCTTGATGGCCTCACCCCTTTTTGCCCCATCCCTGTCCTTATTCGTTTGTCACTTACTCCATTTACCCTGTGCTTCTCCTATTGACATCTCTATGTTGGTGTCTACCTCACTTAGTACCCCTGATTTTTTTTTTTTTTTTTTTTGGGCGCGCTTGTACTTCCTGCTCCTTCTAGTGCCTCCTCACTGGCTAGTTTAAATGCTTGCCAATGAAGTATTTAAACCTATCACTTAGGATCCTGGTTCCCCTCCTGGACAGATGCAGACCATCACGCTAGTGTAGGCTTGCATCCGTCCAGGTGGACCCCCAGTCCCCAATGAAGCCAAATCCCTGAGCTCTGCACCAGTTTTTCAACCACTGATTGAATCCCATGGTGTGGAGCACCCTAGCCTCCTCTGTGCCATAAACAGGCAGCACCTCTGAGAAGGTTACTGTGTGTGCTATTTGTCTAAGGCCCCTCCCCATCTCCACAAACGCTTCTTGCACTGCTCTGATCCGTTTCTTAGCCAGGTCATTTGTCCCTACGTGGACAATGACATCTAGCTCCCTTCCCTGTGCAGCTGCTCCTGTGATACTGAGGATTCGCTCCCTGTCCCTCCGTGCATGGCGCCAGGCAGGCACTTACCTCCCTCTCCCTTCCTCCCCCAGTTCTATCTTCCTAACAATGGAGTCCCCACCAGGAGTTTTCTTCCCTGTGGGTCCCATGCCACCCTCCTGTGGGTCTCCTTTGTGGAGGTCCCAGCCTCCTCTTTGGTCTCCACTGTGGGTGCCTCCATAGAGGAACCACACTTTTCCAGAACGGCATAGAAATTGTGAGAGGTACAACTGGAGGGATGCGCCTGTTCCACCACCTCACCCTCCCTGAGCCCACTCTGGTCCAACCACTCCTCTTTCTTGGCAGCCTCTGAGGCAATGGCACCTGGACACCCTTTTTTTTTTTTTCCTTTTTTTTTCTAAGTGTACTCCCGGAGTTGGTTGGATTAGAGCCAGTGTAGAACATTGTTGAAGTTCGGCTGGAGCAGGTCTTCAACAGCTGGGGTAGAAGGACCAAAGGTGAAGGTGACTGTGTCACCAGCATACATGTTAAAAAGCAAGTTGGCACAGAATGAGGGGAGTTCATTCAGGAAGATGGAGAAGAGGATGGGACCCATGATGGAGCCCAAGGCACCCCAGCCTGAATGGGTAGTGGAGGTGACAGGATACCTCTTACCTGTTCCGATTGTTGATGGTCTGTGAGGTAGAAACAGAACCAATCAACAGCGGGAGCCGAGAGGCCAGCAGAGCTCAGCTTGTCCAGGAGGAGTTGATGGGATACTGAATTGAAGGCTTTGGTCAGATTGATGAAAATACAGCCATAATGTGCCCCTGATCCATCCAGGAGAAGAAGGAAGAAGACAGTGGAATGGTGCACTGGTGCATCAGTAACCAGACTGGAAGGAGGAGAGGAAGTTGGAGGATGCAGGTAGCAGAGGTCTGGACTCAAGTCTGTCCAGACTATGTACAGGCCAGCTCCAGGGGCAGCGAGCGTCCTTTTCTTGTCCTGTGGACAAGTTTCTCTTACAGCTTTGATAGGGAGGTGAGAAGGGAGATGCAGTGGAAGCTGCCAGGGGAGGAGGGTTTACACTCTTTATGAAGTGAAATAGTTTCGGCCAACTTCCAGGACTGAGGAACAGCACAGAGTGAGAGAGAGAAGGAAAGGTTGAGCTGGTTAGTAAGGGGAGCTGCAAGAGCCGAGAGGTGGAGGAGCTTGGGCTTAGATGGGTTGAGGGAGGAGTGGGCAGCAGGGGTTCCTGGATGATGGGGAGAAAGTGGAAACCTGGGAGGGATAGAAGAGGAAACAGAAGGGGAAGGAGAGAAGCCAGGAGGGGGAGAAAGGAGGGCAGATGTAAAAAACTAATTGAAGTGAGCAGCAACCGAGGGAGGGTCAGACACAAGTGAACCATCTACCACCAGGATTGGGGGCATGGACTTGTGGGGGTGGGGTTTGAAGAGAAAGTCGATAACCTTCCAGAATGTAGCTTGAGTGTTAGTTTTTTCTGGAGTTGGGCCTTGAAATAGTGTGATTTTGCAGCCTGGACAGCCTTTGTACAGTTGTTCCTCAGAGCCCTGTAAGAGATGAGGTCAAAAAAGGAGTGAGATCATTTGTAACGTGCCCAGAGTTGATTAAGGGACTTGCACAGGTCGATGATTTTTGGAGGTAACCTGGGGTGGTGTTTTAGATTTCCCAAGGGGAAGAGGGGCATGCTTGTCCCAGACTGAGAAAAATTTGCAGTGAAATGGGGCGAGGGACACGTCTGTATCAGAGGTGGAAAGGACGGCTGATCAGTCTGTTGCAGTGAGGTTGCTCAGTAGGGCATTGATTTTTAGCAACCAGAGAGACATGGATCAGCTGTATTTTGGGGAGCAAGAGGGATGCCAGATTTTTCCTTTTGAACAGTAAATTTTATTGAATTTTTTGAAATTCCAAACACAAAACACATACAAACACATTACAATGATGTATGATCTGCCTGCGCCATCAACATTCAGGGGACAGATAGAAACATAGAATTTGACAGCAGATAAGGACTGCTTGGCCCACCTAGTCTGCCCATTTTCCTACCTAATGGATAAGCTGCAGATCCTAGTTAACCAGCAGCCTACTTTCTCCTACCCTCCAAGCCGAGCCTGTACCTCACGGGAGGACTTGGTATCCGTAGACACCTGGACGCTAATAACTTGGATTGATGAGTCTTAAGCCTCTGTAAGGAGTAATGGTCAGAGAAGTTGATCCTCTGGAACACCCAGAATTTATTATTTATTCATTCGGATGTTAGTAGAGTAGGAGGTGCTGATACAGAATAGATATATTGTTATGAATAAGGAACTGGTACAACTACAGAAAAATGCACATAGATAAGGTTATTAAATGCTGTTAATATTTAAACATTAAGGAGTAAGGCGTCAAGCATTCCCTAGTGTTTCTGATAAAGCACATGAGTGTTTCTCATAGAACAGATCATTCTAGGGACGTGGATATGATGTACTTATCTACACGTTCTGGCAATGTCCTTTCCCTTTAAGATGTGCCGGAAAGTCTTAAAGCTGGCTCCTCTCACCCACCCAGGTGGTATATCCCTCCGGTCACCGACCCAGACCAGGAGGAGCCATGGGTCTTCCTAGCTTCCTCCAAGATCCCCCGTCCGCACTGCCAGCGGCCGAGGTCGAGGTCTTGGTCTTCCTCATCCAGTGTGTTGAGCAGCTCCCACGGTCATAGATGATCCTGCTCTCGACACCATGGGAGGCGGCAGCGCTGCTATTCTTCGTCTTTATCCTCCTCAGATGAGGAGAGGATTCAGCGCAAGTTGTGTTGATACTACGAAGACCTCATCTGGCAACAGTTGGTGTTGGCCGGTCCGAAGCCGACTCTGGCTACCACACCAACCATCACTTGGCTGTCGCCCAACAGGCTGTTGTCGATCAAGACCATCTCAGTTTGGTCAAAGCCAGACTCTCCACTGATTGTGGTGGAGCCGCTGCCCGCCACTGCAACTAAGGAGTCTTGGTTGGCCATGGGGCTTCCCCATCGGTTGTCAGTCACTCTCACACCTGACCACCCGCGGCGGGTCAAAAGTGACTTGGGCAGTCGCCTGCTTCGTGCGGACTCCGAGTCTGGGGATTCCTCACTGCACTCCCATCCGGTCAATGTGGAGTCTGTGGGGGATCTCTCGATGGAGGAAGGGCCCACTTCCTTCATGGGCATCCTCCGCCTCTTCTCCGAGTCCACGGGGGATGAAACTGGAGCCCTTCCAGAAGTGGACTTGGTATCCTCGCACAGAAATCCTAAACAAAGGGGACTCTCTGATGGAGGCTTTTCCAATGGCCGAGGCCATCGTTGGCCCAGCCCTGGAGCTTTGGCAGCACCCCGCATCCTGCCCTGCGCCCTTGGCCTAGATGGCCCGAAAGTATGCGGTACCCACCTGTACCTTCTCAGGTTTCATGGAGCACCCCTAGGCCAAGGGGTTGGTGGCCGACTCCGTGTTTTGGCACTCTGGCAATACATTGACAATCCGCCAGACAAGGAATCCAAGAAATTAGACCATGCGGTGAAAAAAGTCTATTCTGCCTCCTGGTTCAGCCGTCGTGATGGCACACTTCTCCCAAGCCCTCTTGAGCTCCTTGGATGAGGTGATTCCTCACCTTCCTGCGGACCTCCAGACCACGGTCAAGCAGGTCCGTGATCAGGGCTGGACTGTGGCTAAGCAGCAACTTCAAATGGCTCTGGATATGGAGGATTCCTGTGCCCGCTCGGTGGCGGCCCACAGTTGCCATGCGCCATTGGGCTCGGCTGCAGATCTCAACCTTTGTAGTAGACACTCAGCACAAGCTGGTGGACATCCCATTCCTGGGCACCGACCTGTTTGAGCCCGGTGTGGAGAGTCACCTCCAGTCCATCGAGAAGTCCAGTGCCACCTTGGACTCTGTGACATCCATCCAGAAGGATCCCAAGGGCTCCAGGCAGCAGAAGCATAAGCCCTTTTGGTCCTCCACTCCTGCGGCAAAACCAGCACAGCACTAGTCTGGCCAGCAGGCTCAGTCTTGGCGACCAGCCAAAGTTCATGGCCTCGGTGGTCTGTAAGCCCTGAGGGTAGGGACTTGGTGGCTGCTCAGCCGGGTCCTCCTCCTGCAAGCCTGCTCAGTGACGGGATGATGGGTGCCACCCTCATGCCCATCACACCTTTCCCCTGAGTCCTCCTGTGGGGAGCCGGCTCTGCCACTTCTTTTCTGCCTGGTCCGCTGTCACCACAGACAGGTGGGTTCTGGAAGTGGCTGGGGTTGTCAGAGTCTGCCTTTAGAATTCGAGCAGTACCCTCCAAGCCGAGCCTGTGCCTCACGGGAGGACTTGGTATCTGCAGACACTTGATCGGCTGTTCGTGGCAACGTATCCCAGCTCCTCCACAGGGAGGTCATGGTCAGAGTAGCTGATCCTCCGGAACACCCAGGGTTTATTTATTTATTCATTCGGACATAGCCTTTGAGCAAAAATGCTCTTTTTCAAAGGTTCCACGTCTCGACAGGAGGACAACACAGAAAGGTAGTTACAGAGTATGGGTGCACAAGTACAGAGACAGAAAATACAAGAAATAACAGCAATTGCTCTGACTATTTACAATTCTAAGCTATCTCATATAGAGGTACATATTGCAGTTAGTACAGCCCAAGGTACATGGTGAGTGCTGTGGGTTTTCGGAACTAATTTAGCAGGAGGTAAAGCAGCCAGAGGAGGCATTGTCGTTATTTCATATGAAGTCAGGAGGGGAGGTTTGCCTCCAGGTACTTCCTGGTGCCAAAGCAGACGGGGGTGCTGGTGCTCCATTCCAGATCTGCATAACCTGAACAAATTCCTCCGGTCCCGCAGCTTCAGGATGGTAACTCTGTCCCGGATCATACCATCTCTGGAGCAAGACATGTGGTTTTGCTCCCTAGACCTCCAGGACACAGTCTTTCACGTCCCGATCCATCCGTCACATTGAAGGTTCTTCTGCTTTTGAGCCAAGGGAACCATCTACGAGTTCCGGGCCATGCCATTCAGCCTCTCCTCGGCCTCCAGGGTCTTCACCAAATGCATAGCAGTGGTGGCAGCTTACCTGAGGCGCCGAGAAGTCCGGGTATACCCCTACCTGGATGACTTGCTGATCGCAGGTTCCTCCAGGCAGGAGGTGGCGCGATCTAGGGACTTGGCCCTCCAGACCTGCACCTCTCTTGGCCTCCTAGTCAACGAGGTCAAGTCAGAACTCATGCCTTCGAAGGTGATCAGCTTTATTGTAACAGAGCTCAACTCTTGCCGAGCCAGAGCCCGACTCCCGGCAGACAGGGCAGAGGTTCTCTCTTCCTTTGCCCGATGATTTTGGGTTGGGCACTTGCGCCCTGCCCGGGACTTCCTGCGCCTTCTGGGTTACATGGTGGCCTGCACCAGCATGGTCCGATGGGCCAGTTGTAATATTCACTCCCTGCAGTGGGAGCTGGCCAGCCAGTGGTCTCAGTGCAACAGTCACTTTGACCAGCTGGTCACTGTGACCCAGAAGATGTGAAACATCCTCCAGTGGTGGCTAGTCCCAGAGCATCTGCAGGAAGGGGTGCTGTTTGTCTGCCCCGAGCTGACGGTCATCCTGATGACCGATGCCTCTCTCACGGCTGGGATGCCCATCTGGGGGAACACAGAGACCACGGGCTCTGGACCCTCGGAGTCCCGATGCCAATCAACCTGCTGGAGCTCTGGGCAGTTCGGCTGGCGCTGACTGCATTTGCTCCACTTGTTTGGGGTCAAGTGATCCAAGTCCAGATAGACAACACCACAACCATGTGCTACCTCAACAAGCAGGGCAGGATGCACTCCCTGCCTTTGTACAAGGAAGGTCTCCCCGTATGGACCCCCGTGCACAGCCTGGCGGTAGATCACCTAGCCATCCATGTGGCAGGAGCCTGCAGTCAGCTGGCGGATGCCCTCAGCCGGGTGGGCAAGGTGTCGCACGAGTGGTCTCTCCATCTGGAGGTAGTTCACAGTCTGTTCTCCCAGTTGGGCACCCCTCAAGTGGACCTATTCGCCTCGAAGGAGAATGCAACATGAAGTCTTGCTGTATTCTGACATATGCAGTTAGCCCCGACACTTGAACTGCCCTGGAGAGGAAAGAGTTATCTCTGAGCAGGAAGCATACAACATTGAGCTCGAGCTCAGTTTCAAAACTCTGTCTGCAGTGCTTCAAAGTATAACCGTCAGATTCTTTACTCTGCCTAACTGTTCAGTCACTCCGGCGATTGCTCCTTCACTACGGTTGGTTCCATTAAGAATACGTCGGTTTATTCAACTGATTTGTTGTGTTTTCGGCTTCAGATCCCTGTCTGCAGTGCAGTAAGTGGTGGTAGGTAGTGGACTGTGTTGTTGAAATAAAATATTCTGTGGAGAACAAGATAATGATGATAAGAAGAAGAAGAAGAAGAAGGAGAGGAGAAGGAGAAGGAGAGGGAGGGGGGGAGGAGGAGGAGGAAGAGGAGGAGATTGAACCCAACGGCGATGACGAAGGTCTGGATGAGCCCATTGAACCAGACATCTCCCCAGAGAGGCCTTCCGTTTCCCCTCCCAGGCTTTCTGAGCCCCCATCCCACTATTTGTTCTACAAGAAGGTGGCTGATACCCTCCAGCTTCCCTTGGTTGGTCGAGGAACAAGAGGAGCCTGACTTTGTGGAGACGATGGACATCCCAGAGTCCAAGAGGTTGTCTATTCCAATCCATAAAACCTTGGGGAAACAGACACAAAAAATTCTGCAAACTCCAAATTCTTTATTGCCTGTGGATAAAAGAATGGACAGGAGGTATATGCCTTCAGGCTCAGGTACAGAGTTTTTGTTCCAACAATGCATCCATGTTGGAGTAGTGCAGGCTGCATCCTGTGACAAGGCTAACATACTCCTGGTTTCACACCCCCCAGATAAAGACTCTTAAGAAGATTGATGCTATGGCCAAAAAATAGTACTTGGCATCATCCTTGGGACTAAGGCAGGCTAATTATGTGGCCTACTCAGCCAGGTACCAGAAGTCTATATGGGATACTGTTCTGGAGCTGGCTAAACAGGGTTCCCCAGCTAGCCAAGGAGCTGGAGGAGGTTGCTGCTGATGGGATTGAGGCATCCAAAATGCAATTCCATGCTGCTGTGGACTCGAATGATGTGGCATCACGAGTCATGGCTACATCTGTGTGTCTTAGGAGGTTTGCTTGGCTCAGATGTACTAGCCTCTCACAGGACACCCAGGCTAAGACCATGGATTTCCCTGTGGTGGGTAATTCTCCGTTTGGGGAGCATACAGAGAATTACATGAAGAAAATGGATGCGTATCGGACCACCTACAGGAGTGCACAGGCCAAGGAAAGGCAGGCAACTCCTCAGAAGCAGCAGTCTAGGGGCAGGCCTTTACCCAGGCCTTTCTACCAAGTGCAGGCCTCCTGTTTCTTTCCACAGAGAGGGTTCTTCAGAGGGAGAGATAGGGTGATGAGCAGGGCTGCATCTTCCTCTCAGTCCAAGACTCCTGTCAAGCAGACACCCTGATGTGTCATCCCGGGTCGACTCCCCAATCCCAGTAGGAGGCAGGCTGGCTTACTACTTCCAGGCCTGGATGTCTGTTACCTCAGACAAATGGGTCCTGGAGGTAGTAAGCCAGGAGTTGGCCCTCAGTTTTGCAAAGTTCCCAAAATTGAAGGCCAGATGTTTTCCACCTGCAAACCTTTCCGAGACCACTGCTTTAGAAGCAGAGGTTTCCTCTCTGCTAACCCTCAGGGTTGTAGAGAGAGTTCCTATTAAGTACAGGGACAAAGGTCTGTATTCCAGATATTTCCTTACCCCAAAAAAGACAGAGGAGTGGTGGCCCATTCTAGACCAGAGATATCTAAACAAGCACATCTTAAAACCAAAATTCAAAATGGTGACTCTGAGAGTAATTCTTCCCTCTTTAAGGCCAAGGGATTGGCTTGCTTCCCTGGACCTCAAGGATGCCTACTTTCATAGAAACATAGACTTTGACGTCAGATAAGGACCACTTGGCCCACCTAGTCTGCCCATTTCCCTACCTACAGGATAGGCCGCAGATCCTAGTTAACCAACAGCCTATTTCTTCCTACCCCCCACAAGAATTGCCTTATGTCTGTCCCATGCATTCTTGAATTCTCCCACAGTTTTAGACCCCACAACCTCCTCAGGAAGGCTGTTCCATGCATCCACTACCCTCTCTGTGAAAAAATACTTCCTCACATTGCCCCAGAACCGCCCCTCTATCTTTAAATTGTGTCTCCTTGTTCTTGCATGTCTCTTTTTCTGAAAGATGCTACCCTCTTGGACTTTGTTGATTCCACTGAGGTACTTAAAAGTTTCTATCATGTCCCCCCTCTCCCTTCATTCCTCAAGGGTATACATATTAAGTTCTGTTAGTCTCTCCTCGTACGGCTTCTCTTGCAGACCCTGCACCATTTTAGTTGCCCTCCTCTGGACTGCCTCTGTCCTGTCTATTTCCTTGCGGAGATGGGGTCTCCAGAACTGGATGCAGTACTCCAGATGGGGTCTCACCAACTGTCTGTACAGAGGGATAACAACTTCCTGTTTTCTGCTGGTGATGCCTCTCCCTATGCATCCCAGTATACCCCCAGCCTTCCCTACTGCCTTCTCACATTGCTTGCTAACCTTAAGGTCATCTGATATGATTACCCCCAGGTCCCTTTCCTTTTTCGTTGTTGTTACTACCTCCCCCACCATTGTGTAATCTTCCCCTGGGTTCTTGTTTCCCAGGTGCATTATTTTGCACTTCTTTGCATTGAATCCTAGCTGCCATACTTCTGACCATTCCTCCAACCTTGCCAAGTCCCTTCTCATCCTTTCCACGCCTCCCTGTGTATCAACCCTGTTGCAGATCTTTATGTCATCTGCAAAGAGGCATACTTTTCCTTCCAGTCCCTCTGCAATGTCACTTATAAAGACATTAAAAGGACTGGACCCAGTACTGAACCTTAAGTGCCCTACTAGTAACCCTCTTTCTTCAGAGAGGACTCCATTTACAATTACCTTCTGTGTCCTGTTGTCCAGCCAATGTTTTACCCAGGCTACCACCCTGGGACCCACCCCAGGCTGGTTAATTGACTATTAATCTTTTGTGTGGGACTGTGTCAAATGCCTTGCTAAAGTCTAGGTAGGCCATGTCCATAGCCCCCTCCCTGGTCTACTACTTGGTCACCCAGTCAAAGAAATCTATTAGATTCGTCTGACATGACCTTCCCGCTGTGAACCCATGCTGCCTTGGGTGCTGTGACCCACTGGCCTCTAGGTACTCAACTATTCTTTCCTTCAGAAGTGACTCCATCACTTTCCCTACCACAGAGGTCAAACTGACAGGTCTGTAGTTCCCTGCCTCTGACTTGGTCCCACTTTTGTGAAGGGGAATCACATCTGCCTTCCTCCAGTCCTTGGGTACCACACCATCCTCCCATGATTTATTAAAAAGAGTAGTCAGTGGTTTCACTAGTTCCCCCCTTAATTCTTTTAGAATTCTGGGGTGAATTCCATCGGGCCCCATTGCTTTGTCCACCTTCAGTTTTAGGAGTTCTTGCAGAACCCTTTCTTCTGTGAAATGGCTGGGATCGACCCCACCTATCGAGTGCTTCTGTTAATTGGATTAGGCACTTCCCCCTCCTCTTTTGTGAATACTGAGCAGAAATATTCGTTCAGTATCCTTGCTTTTTCGCTGTCCCCCTCTGCCCACCCACCATTCATTCTATTCAGCCTCACTGTCCCTCCCTTTGTCTTTCTACGCTCTCTGATGTACCTATAAAAGTTTTATTCCCTCTTCTTAACTGGTTGCAGTCCATCTACCAAGGAAGGACAGTGTGCTTGCAGATGCCTTGAGCAGAATATCTCGGAGCCTCCACAAATGGGCCCTAGACCCCTTCATACTGAAAGTAATCTTCTCCAGGTGGGGCACTTTCACATCCCAATCAGGTGCTGCCACAGAAAGTAACTCAGGTTTGAGTTGCCTTCAGGCCATTATCAATTCGGCGCAATGCCCTTTGGCCTAACATCAGCTCCAAGGGTGTTCACAAAGTGCCTTCCGGTAGTAGTGGCCTTCCTCAAGAGGCAGGGGATCTCCATATTACCATACCTGGATGACTGACTCATTGTGGGGCAGTCTCCAGACCAAGTCAAGTCAGACCTACAAGTTACTCAACAGCTGCTCACTTTTCTAGGTTTTCTTCTCAGTCTGACAGAGTCGGTTCTTGAACCAGTGCAACTCCTCACCTTCATTGGGGTAGAGTTGGATACTGTGCAGGCAAAGGCTTTTCTCCCCTTGGCAAGGGCGAAGGCCCTTACAGATCTTGCTTCTTCTTTCCACCTTCTGGTGTCTCTATCAGCAAGACATTTTCTTCAGCTCCTGTGCCACATGGCAGTTTCCACTGTGCTGGTACAGGGAGCCAGATTTCAAATGAGGGACATTCAGTTCCACTTGAGGTCCTTTTGGTCCCAGAAAAAAGATCCTTTAACCAAATTGGTTCCAGTGACTCAGACTCTGGTCCAAGCTCTCCAGTGGTGGTTGGATCAGGACAATCTCCGACATGGAGTCCCATTCATCAGTCAGACTCATTCAGTGGTACTAACCACAGATGCCTCCCTCCTGGGTTGGGGAGACCACCTGAGAGCCCTTACTGCACAAGGCGTTTGCTCTCCTCAGGAGTCTCTACTTCATATCAGTCTTGTGGAACTCCGGGCAATATTCCTGGCCCTCCAAGCTTTCTCGGACTCAGTGAGGAACAAAGTGGTTCAGGTCAGGACAGACACCACCACCATGTGGTACATCAACAAGCAGGGAGGCACTCTGCCTATGGCCTTGTACACGGAAGCCATGAAGATATGGTCTCTGGCTTATGCCCTACAAGCATCACTGGTTGCAGTCCATCTACCAAGGAAGGACAGTGTGCCAGCAGATGACCTGAGCAGAATATCTCTGGGTCTACACAAATGGGCCCTAGACCCCTTCATACTGAAAGTAATCTTCTCCAGGTGGGGCACTCCAGAGATAGATCACTTTGCAGCCTCAGACAATCAACTTTCTCTCTTCTGTTGCAGACCTCCAGTCCTGGGCACAGTTCCCCTGGATGCTCTGGTTCTGGATTGGGACTGCAAATTCCTTTATGCCTTCCCTCCCTTTCCCCTGTTATTCAAGGTCCTGGTCAAGATCAGGTCGCAACTGTGCAGGGTGATCCTGATTGCTCCAGACTGGGCCAGGCAACCTTGGCATCCTCTGGTGTTGTTCCTAGCAGTCCATCTTCCCCGATCTCTCCCCAAGACGCACAATCTGCTAACCTCCTCTCAGGGAAGAATCTGGTACCCCAACCTTCAGTCTCTCAACCTCAAGGCCTGGTTCTTGAAGAGTTAGAGTATGCAGGTCTGCACCTGTCTCAGGGGGTGTTGGATGTTCTCAAGGCCTTTCGCAAACCTGCCACCAGAAAAACTTGTCATTCCAAATGGAAGAGATTCAGCATTTGGTGTTCTCATAACGATATTTTACCGGATACTGCTGATCTGGTGGCAGTTCTGGATTACAGGGTTCATCTTAATGGCCTAGGCCTCAGGCCAGCCACTTTAAAAGTTCATTTAGCAGCTGTATCTGCATATCTGTCAGCAGGGCAGGCTTCTTCTCTGGCATCTCACCCTGTCTTCTGTAAGTCCTTTAAAGGTTTGATTCATACCAACCCTTCCTTTAGGGACTGTACCCCTGCTTGGGATCTTAATGTTTGCATTGCTCAGCTCATGCAACCCCCTTTCGAGCCTCTGGCTTCAGCCAAACTCAAGTATTTGACCTGGAAAACTGTGTCCCTGGTAGCTATCCCTTCTGCCAGGCATATTAGTGAATTGCAAGCCCTGTCAGTGGAGCCATATTTTATCTCATTCCATAGAGATAAGGTGGTCCTCAGAACCAGTAGGGGGTTCTTAGCCAAAGTGGTCTCAGATTTTCATCTGAACCAGTCCATGTCTCTTCCTGTGTTTTTCACTGATCATTCTTCTTCAGGAGAAAGAAGATTGCATAGTTTGGATGTTAAGAGGGCACTTAGTTACTACATTGAGCATACTAAGGCACATAGGAATGAATGTCTCCAATTGTTTCTCACTTATGGTGAAGTGGGGAAAGGTAGGCCTCCTACTAAGAGAACTATTGCCAGATAGATTGTCTCTTGTATACAGTTCTGCTATGACAAGCTAGGCAAAACATCTCACTCAGGTCTGAGTGCTCATTCGACTAGGGGTACAGCTGCTTCCGTGGCTGCTGCCAGTGATATACCTTTACTAGACATATGCAAAGCAGCTACCTGGAAAACTGTCCATGCTTTCACCAAGCATTACTCTCTGGATATCCAGGCTAGGAGTGATGCTCGGTTGGAACAACAGTACTGAGAACCTATTCCCAAAATAGGTTGGGACCCCCCTCCATAGCGGTACTGCTTGGTGGTAGTTCTATATAGTCAGAATACAGCAAGATTGATGTTGTTTGAAGAAAAAAAAATTACTCACCTTAGTAACTGTGTTTCTTCTAATAGAGTCTTGCTGTATTCTGACCTCCATCCCTGCCTCCCCTCTCAGAACCTGTTTTTGGGAAGTGGGCTGGCAGGTACAGTGTTGCACCTCAGGGGTGTACTTGGCACCCCTTCTTTCTAGAAGGGGGGTGGGTTATTGTTATGTTGTCTTTTATAGTTATATGTTGGTTCACTACCTGGTTATTTATCTTGGGTTCTCAGCTTGAGTCTTTTGGGGACCCAATGTGTTGCCTGTTGGCTTATGTTCCTTTACAATTTCCACTATAGAAGTATAGTTAGTTAGTAGTAGCTCATAAGAATCTGGCAGTTGCACTTTGAAGCACTGCAGACAGAGGTTTGAAACTGAGCTCAAGCTCAACGTTCTATGCTTCCTGCATAGAGTTAACTCTCTCCTCTCCGGGGCAGTTCAGGTGCTGGGGCTAACTGCATATGTCAGAATACAGCAAGAATTCATTAGAAGAGACACAATTACTAAGGTGAGTAATTTTTTCTTAGGGCTTGTTGCAGGGGGATGCCTTCTTGAGGCCTTAAACTCTAGGCCTCTTTTGTGCCTTCCCTCCACTTCCATTCATCCACAAGGTGCTACTTAAGGTCAGAAGGGACAAGGCGCAGGTGATCCTGGCGGCTCTGGACTGGCCGCACCAGTTTTGGTATCCCGATCTCCTCAGCCTCAGCAACAGGCTCCCGAGGTGTCTTCCCATACACCCAGACCTGCTCTCCATCAATCAGGGGAAGGTACTCCACCCGGACCTTTAATCCCTGCACCTGGCAGCCTGGTTCCTGAGCAGCTAGAGTTCCAGGCTTTGGGTCTCTCCGACGATGTCCTCACAGTGATGGAGTCATCTAGAAAGGAATTGACCAGAAAGTGCTATGCCTTCAGATGGAAGAGATTCTCCATTTGGTGTCAGAGCAAGGAGCTGGACCCCTTGACCTGTCCAGTGGCTAGCATTTTGGACTGCTTGTGGTCTTGCTCCAAAGGGGGACTTTGATCGACAACCCTTAAGGTGCATCTGGCAGCCACCTCTGCTTACCAGGCGTGGGCTGATCAGCAGTCGGTGGCACAGGAGAAGGTGGTCTGGTGCTTTTCAAAGGCTAAGATCACATTTCCCCTTCGGTGTGCGAACCACCACCACTGTGGGACTTGTTGCTGGTTTTGGCAAAGCTCATGGGCAAGCCATTTGAACCGATGCACAGTTGTGAGATGTCTCTACTGTCATGGAAGACTGCCTTCCTGGTGGCTTTCACGGCAGCCAGAAGGATCAGTGAGCTCCAGGTGCTTTCGGTGGAGTCTACTTATGTGGTCTTCCACAGGGACAAGGTTGCCCTACGCCCCAACCTGAAGTTCCTCCCGAAGGTTGTTTTGGAGTTTCACCTGAATCAGGTGGTGACTCTTCCTGTGTTCTTCCCGAATCACACCTTGGAGGCTGAACACAGGCTCCATACTCTGGACCTGAGGTGAGCTCTCGCTTACTACAAAGAGGGCACGGCTAGAGTTCGGGGAGAGGTTTGCCAGCTGTTTGTCACCTACACTGAAGCTGCACCTGGCAGACCTGCAGCCAAGTGAATGATTGGCAGGTGGATTGCTTCCTTCGTTGATCTCTGCAATAGGTTGGTGGGTAGGGAGACGTCTGGATGGCTAAGGGCTCATTCCACCCGCCAAACTGGTGCGTCGGTGAGTGATTCTAAGAACATCCCTGTCCAGGAAAGCTGCAGGGCTGCTACCTGGAAGTCAGCATACATCTTCATTTCCCATTACCACGTTGACCTCGAGTCACGCTGGGATGCTGGTTTTGGGGCCTCAGTTCTCCAATCTCTGTTCCCTTAATAGGGGGCTGTGCGCCTTTCCTCCCTCCCTCCTCCTGGAGAGCTGCTAGAAGTCTGCCAGAATGTGTGGATAAGGACACCATACCCATGTCCCTAGAAACACAGGTTCTAGGGACATGGATATGTTGTTCATCCACACTGTCTGGCAGGTTACTTGCCGCAAGGTCTTCAAGCTGGCTCCTCCCACCTACCGGGGTGGTAAAACTTTCGGCTCCGCCCCATGACGCCAGATCTTCCTTACAGCTTGGAAGCTCAGGTTCCTTCCTTAACGCTCTGCGTATAGACTGGATCCTAACTCTTCGGTTCACCCGAAAATAATTTTAAAGTTTTCCAGACTTCGGTCTTCTTCTTCCTTCGCGGCTGCGATGGACAAATCGACTCCCGGTTTTCGGTGGTGCCCATGCGGGCAGAAGATGTCCAGGACCGATCCGCACTCCACGTGCTTCTACTGCCTCGAGCTTGACCACGACCCGCAGGCCTGCGAGTTGTGCAGGTCTTTCTCGGCTAATGTCCTTGAAGACTGTGCTGCCCGGCTCCAACTTGGGCGCCCCGAGAAACGTTATCCGCCGGTGAAGTCCAAGGAGGCCTGTTGGGCAGTGTCCGCAGCAGCTGGCTCGGCTGAGCAAATCGAGTAGATGATCGCCCTCGAGGAGGAGGTGGCCCAGGCTGCATCTTCATCTTCCATGGTCACGGCATTTATCCCACTCTCTTTGGGATCCTCCTACACAGCTTCTTTTAAGGAGCTTTGCCAATCCCTCTCCATGAAGGGTGAGGGGCCATCGGGACACTCTTCTCAGTCAAAGAAGGACTCGAAGGGTAGTCCCACCATCGGCGTTCGTGGGAGCGGGAGAGGTCCCCTTCCCCGGACAGTCGACTCTCGACTTCGGTCGAGGTTGCGGCTAAGGCTGCTGGCTTCACGGTGTCCCCATCAGGTCAGCCGGCCGAGACACCCATCGACGCGGTCGAGATTTTTCTCAACCCGTCAGACGGGCTGTCGACTGGTGAAGCCAACAACCCTTCATCACCAGTTTCCCCCATTGGAAACCGAGGACTTGCCTCGCCTCCTGTGCGGAGTCCCCAGTCAAGGCTCCGAGCCAAGGGAGGAGGCGGGTTTCCCGTTCCCTCCCAGACCCACCCTCGGAAACACCAAGGGTCTCGGACCTCGTCCCGGTCCAGCTGATCCCGCCGACACGGCGGTCTTGAGTCTTGGCACCGAGGAAAGCGGTAGCCCACTGGTCCTCGTCTTCCTTCTTGAAGAGGAGGCTTCGCGCAAATGCGTCGATGCTACGAGAGACTTAATGTGGCAGCAGCTCCTTCTGTCTGGGAACAAGCCGACACCGTCTCCTTCCCGCCATTAAGTGGCTGTCACCGAAGGCGAAACAACCCCTCGTAGTCGAGGTGCCAGCCTCGAGCTAAGTTGTTCAGCCGGAACCAGCTGCCCCACCGATTGTGGTGGAACCTCCGCCTCCACAACCTGAAATCGGGGCTCCAACCAAGGATTCTGGTCGGGTCAGGGTCTGTCCCACGGTTTGTCGATCACCCTCATTCCCGACCGTCCTCGGCAGGTGGAGGGTGGCTCAGGCCCCAGACAGCTCTTCGCAGACTCCTCGGAGTCCGACTCCTCCCTGTTTTCCAGGCCCTTGACCTGGAGTCCTCCGGGGGGGGGGGCAGTCGATGGATGAGAGCCCATCATCGTTCATGGGTCTGCTTCGGCTCATCTCGGAGTCCACCAGGATGCAGCTGGAGCCCATATCCAAGCGGGCCAAGTATCCCCTCACGGAGATTCTGGACCGAAGGGATTCTCCCATGGAGGCCTTTCCGGTGGCTGAAGCCATTGTTGGCCCAGCCTTGGAGCTATGGCAGTGGCCGGCTTCCTGTCCTGCACCTTCAGCCAGGATGGCCAGGAAGTATGCTGTCCCTACCGGCTCTTTGTCCGGTTTTTCGGAACACCCCTCTGCGGGAGGGGTTGGTCACCGATAGAGTTTTCCGGCATTCCGGGAATGCTAGGGATGTGGATAAGCCCCCCGACAAGGAGTCCAAAAAGCTGGACTGTGCCGGGCGCAAGGTATACGCTGCGTCCTCCCTTGGCCTCTGTCAGGCCAGGTTGGCTGTACTGATGGCGCACTTCTCCCATGCCCTCATGGGCTCCCTGGATGAGGTGATCCCTCATCTCCCGGCTGATCTGCAGACTACAGTCAAGCAGTGCGGGATCAGGGAAGGGCAGTGGCGAAACAGCAGCTCCAAACAGCTCTTGATATCGGAGACTCCTGTGCCCAGTCAGTAGCGGCCGCAGTGGCCATGCACCGCAGAGCCTGGCTGAGGATATCCACCTTTACGGTGGATGCCCAGCACAAGTTGGCGGACGTTCCCTTCTTGGGGACCGACCTGTTCGGCCCTGGAGTGGAAGGCCACCTCCAGAGGATTGAAAAGTCCAATGCCACCTTGGACTCGGTCACGTCTGCTCAGAAGGACAAAGGCCGTCAACAGCAACATAAGTCCTTTCGACCTTCTGCCCCTGCGGCACCTCTGGCCCAGCAACACCAGCATCAGGGCCAGCAGGCTCGCACTTGGCACCCCAAAGCCAAGCCTGCAGCTTCCTCCAACAGGAAGCAGGGAGGAAAAGACCCAGGAGGTCCCTCGGCTGGTCCTTCCTCCAAGCCTGCCCAGTGACGGGTTGAGGGGTGTTGCCCCCAGCCACGTCTCTTCTCCCTGGGTTTCCCCAATGGGGGGACAGCTCCACCACTTCCTTTCTTCCTGGTCCGCTATCACCATGAACCGTTGGATGTTGGAGGTGGTAGGAAAGGGTCTGCCTCTGGAGTTCAAGCAGGCCCCGCCCTTCCGAGCCATCACCCCACGGAGAGCTATGGGGTCTGCAGCCTCTCTGTCGGCCTGTCAAGCCGACATTGCCCTGCTCCTCCAAAAAGAGGTGATCAGGAAGGTGGCGGATCCTCCACCAGACCCAGGGTTTGTGTCCAGGTATTTCTTGGTCCCAAAACGGATGGGGGCTGGCGCCCCATTCTAGACCTGCACAACCTGAACAGGTTCCTAAGGTCTCGAACCTTCAGGATGGTCACTGTGGCTCAGATCATTCCATCCTTGGAACGAGGCATGTGGTTCTGTTCTATGGGCCTCCAGGACGCGTTCTTTCACGTCCCAATCCGTCTGTCCCACCAGCGATTCCTCCACTTCAGAGCAGAGGGGTCCCTCTACGAGTTCTGGGCCATGCCCTTCGGCCTTTCTCTAGCTCCCAGGGTCTTCACCAAATGCATGGCAGTGGTGACGGCATTCCTGCAGCGCTGAAGGGTCCGGGTGTACCCCTACTTGGACGATTGGCTAATTGTGGCCTCCTCCAGAATGGAGGTAGAGAGGTCCAGGGATCTGGCCCTCCAGGTTTGCTCTCAAGTTGGCCTCCTTATCAACGAGGCCAAGTCAGAACTCATGTCGAAGCAGGTGATCCAATTCATTGGGGCAGAGCTCAACTCTCTGTGAGCCAGAGCACGGCTACCGACGGACAGGGCCGAGGTTCTTTCCTCCTTTGCCCAGTCATTTCAGGTTGGGCAATTGCGCCCTGCCCGGGACTTCCTGTGCCTCCTGGGCCTCATGGCGGCCTGCACCAGCGTGGTCCATTGTGCCCGTTGGCACATGCGTCCCCTACAATGGGGACTGGCCAGCCAATGGTCACAGCGCTCCGGTCCTTTAGATCAGCCAGTGATAGTGACCCAGGAGATGTGGAACACTCTCCAGTGGTGGATCATTCCATCTCATCTGCAGGAGGGCATCATGTTTGTCCACCCCGAGCTGACAGTCTCTCTATCGACCGATGACTCTCTGATGGGGGGGGTGCTCATCTGGGGGAGCACAGAGCGCATGGCCTCTGGTCCCCTCGGGAGTCCCGATGCCACATCAACCTGCTGGAGCTTCGAGCAGTTCGTCTAGCCCTCACCGCCTTCACTCCGTTTGTACAGGGTCAAGTGGCCCAGGTCCAGACGGACAACACCACGACCATGTACTACCTAAACCGCCAGGGTGGGACATGCTCCATGCCTCTGTGCAGGGAAGCTCTCCGCATTTGGTCCCTCATGCGCAGCCTGGAGGCGGATCTTCTTGCCATCCACGTGGCAGGAGCCTCCTACATTCTGGCCAATGCCCTAAGCCGGATAGGAGCTGCGTCCCATGAGTGGTATCTCCTGCTGGAGGTAGTACAAGATCTGTTCTCCCACTGGGGCACACCTCAGGTGGACCTGTTTGCCTCCAGGGAGAATGCGAAGCTGAGGCTGTTTCATGCCCACCCCACTCAGCAGGGCACGCTGCAGGGGAATGCTTTCTCGAGGCCGTGGACCCCGGGCCTCTTCCACGCCTTTTCCCCATTTCCCTTGATCCACAAGGTGCTTATCAAGGTGAGGAGGGACAAGGCGCAGGTGATTCTGGGAGCCCCAAACTGGCCCCGCCAGTTCTGGTATCCAGATCTCCTCAGTCTCAGCTCCAGGCTCCCGAGGCGGCCTCCAGCCCGCTCGGACCTGATCTCAGTCAATCAAGGGAAGGTATTCCATCCGGACCTTGAATCCCTGCACCTGATGGCCTGGTTCCTGAGCAGCTAGAGTTCTAGGCCTTGGGTCTTTCCGACGAGGTCCTCAACGTTGTTGAGGGTTCTTGTAAGGAGTCGACCAGAAAATGCTATGCCTTTAAATGGAAGAGATTCTCCATTTGGTGTCAGGGCAAGGGCCTGGACCCTTCCTCCTGCTCCTTGGCTAGCATTCTGGACTACCTGTGGTCCCTTTCTCAGCTTGGGCTTGGTTGGGACCCTTAGAGTGCACCTGGCAGCCATCTCTGCTTGCCCAGGCGTGGGCGGGAAGCAGTCGATGTGCGCAGGAGAAGGTGGTCGGGCGCTTTTCAAAGGCCTTGATCACATATCCCTCCAGTCGAGAACCTCCACCTCCGTGGGATCTACTGCTGGTATTGGCTAAGCTCATGGGCAAGCCATTCGAACCGCTGCACTGGTGTGACATCTCTCACCTGTCGTAGAAGACCGCCTTCTTGGTGGCTATCACGTCAGCCAGAAGGATGGGAGAGCTCCAAATGCTTTCCATCGAGTCTCCTTATCTGGTCCGCCACAGGGACAAGGTTGTCCTGCCCCCACCCGAAATTCCTTCCGAAGGTGGTGTCGGAGTTTCACCTTAACCAGGTGTTGACTCTGCCGGTGTTCTACCCCAGTCACACCTCGGAGGCCGAATATAGGCTCCATACTTTGGACCCTAGAAGAGCGCTCGCTTATTATAAGGAACGGACGGCTGAAGTTTGGGGAGAGGTTCGCCAGCTGTTTGTCACCTACGCTGAAGCCGCACCTGGCAGACCTGCAGCCAAGCAGACGATAGGCAGGTGGGTCACCTCCTGCATAGATCTCTGCTATAGGTTGGCGGGCATGGAGCCTCCCAGAGGGATAAGAGCTGATTCTACCCACCATACCATTGCATCGGTGGCTGCTTCCAGGGGCATCCCTGTCCAGGAAATCTGCAGGGCTGCTACCTGAGAGTCAGCACACACCTTCATTACCCATTACTACATCGACCTTGAGTCACGCCAGGATGCTGGTTTTGGGACCTCGGTTCTCCAGTCCTTATTCCCTAAGTCGGAGGTGCGCCTTGCCTCCCTCCTCCCGGAGAACTGCTAGGAGTCTGCCAGACAGTGTGGATGAACAACATATCCATGTCCCTAGAAATACAGGTTACTCTCCTGTAACAGGAGTTCTAGGAATGGTATATGTTGTTCATCCTACACTCCTCGACCTCCCGGCTTTGGCCTTCAACCAGCTGGCGAGGCTAGATCTGGTGTCATGGGGAAGACCCAGAGTTTTACCACCCGGGTGGGTGGGAGGAGCCAGCTTGAAGACCTTCCGGCAAGATTTAAGGTGACAAGGAACCTGCCAGACAGTGTGGATGAACAACATATACCATTCCTAGAACTCCTGTTACAGGTGAGTAACCTGTATTTACTCACCTGTAACTGTGTTCTAGGAGTGGTATGTGGTGTACATCCACACATTCTGTCAGTATTCTTTCCTTTTAAGATGTGCCGGAAAGCCTTCAAGCTGGCTTCTCCCACCCACCCGGGTGGTATATCCCTTGGCTGTGCTCCATGGTGCCAGATCTTGCCCGCTGGAAGCAGAGGTTGTGTGCCTGAGCCTGGGGAGGTCTGGTGGGTCCGTATAGATGTACACTGTATACCACTCCTAGAATTACTATTACAGATGAGTAACCTGTGTTTTTTTTCCATTCTTGAGGCTTCTAAAATTGTATTATGCCAGTCCTTAAACAAAGGTGCTACTTCATAAACCCAGTGCCTAATGATTATTTTTGGCAATTGCTGCAGTAAGTAAAATATAGTAATTGCTTCAATAAGTAAAATATGGTATTTTCTCTGGCCAAAAATTGAGTCTGGATTATATCCCAAGTCTAGATTATTTATAATCCGTGTCAATGGCTCAGCAGGTTGCACGCTCGCCTCTGAAGCTGAAAGATCAGCAGGTTGTGGGTTCAAGCCCCACTGCAGGCACTTGGGGTAAAATTCCAATACTGACACTGTAGTGCATCATGAGAACGATGCTGCTCTCCTGCGATGTTGTCTTTTGGATGAGATGTTCAACCAAACTCATGTCTGCCTGTTCTGGTGGTTGTTTGGATGTTAAAAAATCCCATGGCACTTCTCGAAAAAAGTAGGGGAAATTTTTATTGCAACACACAAATGACAAATACTAAATGCAACATTGTCCAGAACCGAAAGTAATAAAAAGGGTCAAAATTCAAAAAATCATAACTGTAAACATAACCACTCCCAATAACCCTAAGAAGAAACCCAGCAGACTACAGTCTGTATTGCAGGGGAGAAGCGACAGACCAACTGACTGAGAAAACAAGAAATAAAATACAGGAAGGCCTAAACTGTATTAACCCCTCTAAAACAGTCAATCTTCATGACATTTGCCACCCTCACCCTGGTACCTCAGCTCAGCCAATCAATCCCTCTCCAAAATGAATTGCAAACTGTCTATCCCAAAGAGTTTGCCTAGTATGTACACACTTTATCGAGCTCTCCCTGGATTAAAAATATCAAGACTTGCTGTGTCACCAGTACTTGTCTTAAGCATTGCTTACATCTAATTTGCCAAATAGCCCACTTAATAACAGCAAAAATAACACAGAGAGTAGATTTCTTCCATTTACCCCAGCAATCTGATAGATTTCCATAGACTAGCATACTATATGTCATTTTATTAAAAGCTGGTTCATTCCAAAATCGTGCTATGGAATCCCAGAACCCACAGATAAATGTGCAGTCAAAAATAAATGCTGCATGGTTTCCACTGTCCTAACACAGATTGCTACTAAACACATCCTTTCTTCCAGTCTTTTGTGTTTGTGATTATCTCCAACATTCAGCTTCCCATGTCCACATAACCAAATCATGTCCTGCATTTAAGCGGGATTCGAACCTCCGTCATGCACGCCAGTCTAGTCTCTTCCAGTTCGTCTGGCTGGATCAATACTAAATACTGGGTTTGTAAAATAAAATGTTTTGACCAATTCTGCATGAAATCTCTCTTTCTCTGTTGTTGAGAACCCAAGTCGAATCAATTTTCCATATCCTCAAATATTTGAGGGTGGTTTGCATATAACTAGGCAATGCTTTTTCCTTTACTGACCATTTCCCTTTACCCCAAGCTGTAAAAAACATCTCTTCCCGTGAGCTCATACTTATCGTGCTCATCTTGGCAGTGCCCAAAATCAGGGGTTTAATGTTGGTGAAAAAAATAATTCCCAAACAGAAAAATCAAAGGTTGCAACATACCCAGCCCTCCCTCCTTCCACCCTCTGTATGTCTGGGCACGTTTAACCGGTTTAATGTCTCCCCCAAAACCAAGGTAAAAAACAGTCCCACAATCTTTGTGTGCAGTGTAAGCGGTAGAGGGTACACATGTAAAAACAGAGGCATAATGTATGATTTCAACAAAAATATCCTTTTCTTTCTAGTCATTTTCCAATTGTGCCATTTTTGTATCTTTTGATTGGCTTCATCAGATGCTAATCCCGAATTTTTTTCTGCCAAGTCCCACGGTCCAAACAAGATCCCTAGTGGTCTAATAGGTTCATTTGTGGTCGGAAGTGGGGCATCTAGGTCGTCCAGCACCGCACCAAAAAAAAACATTTTACTCTTCTGCACATTTGTATGCATCCCAGTACATGGTCCTTCTTTTGAAAAAGGTCCAAAGCTTTTTTCCCCAGATTCTTGGTCTTCCACTGTAAGTACACAATCATCTGCGGATGCTGTAACCTTAGGGTACTCTGTTCCCAGATGGTTAATCAGTGGTTTTATCTCTGCCGTGTGTTCTGTCTGTCTCAGTATTGGGTCCAAACTAAAAACGTACAATAAGGAACTTAGGGATCACCCTTGCCGAACTCTATTTTTAAGATACAGAGGGATCCCCAAATGTCCATTCACTAATGGGGTTACTTGGACTTCCTTGTATAGTAGCCTAATCCATTCTTGTAACTGTACTGGAATATTATAGTGGTCCAGTACCTTCCATAGGTAATCATGTTTTCGGCATCAAAGGCAGTCTGCTGCTCCAAAGACAGCAAACAATTCTATATTTCTCCCTTTCGACTTTGCTAGAAAACTTCTCTAAGAAGGCATAGGTTTTGTTGAATGGCTCTATTTGGTACCACACAGAATTGTGTAGCTAAAATAGTGATTTCTGCAGCTTTAGCCAAAAAGTTTGTTAATATCTTTCCCAAGATTTTACAGTCTGCATTCAGGAGCGCAAGTGGTCTCCAATTTGTAATAAATTTCGGATAAAAAACATCACCCCTTCTGTCATGCTTAAACCCAACCTTTTCTCCCGGTATGCTTCTAAGTACACCTTGTGAAGCATTGGGGCCAAGTCCTCTATGTAACGCTTATAAAAGTAATTCAGGATCCCATCTTTCCCCGAGGAGGTATGTGCTGACAATTTTGTAATAGCATCTTGTACTTCTGCCAATGAAATGTCCCTGCTTAATTCCATGTTCTGCTCTGGTGTAAGATGCAGAATCTCGAGCTGGGTCAAAAAAGGGGGGGTATTTCCACCTACCTGAAAGATATTCTTAACATGCTCTTGGACCACGTGTTGGATAGAGTCTTGCATATTCACACTGTGCCCATCCTGGGTGACCAGCAAACATATGGTTGTATGTTCGAGTCCCATCCGATCCATGTCATATGGGTTAACCTGCTCCTTAGGCCCCCTAGTGGTGAACTGCTGTTTATTTGCTAAGGTTTTAACTTTATCTCTTTGGTAATCATTCATTTTGGCTTTGATATTGTCCAGAAGTGCTCTCATGTCTGTATTCTCCCTTCCCATACATGAAAGTATCTGCATGTATTGAGCTCGTAGCCCCAAATAGTGAGTGTGGTTTTCTCTCTCAGTTCTTGGGGATCTGCTCTGTATAAAATCTTTAATGTCTCATTTGGTATCCTCCCGCCACTCAAGAGGGCTGTCATATAGAAATTCAATATCCTGCCTTGCCCCAAGGAGGGTCTTTATTTCACTTTCATGCTGTTCATCCTGTAGCATTAAGGTATTCATTTTCCGAAAAACCCTACCCACTGCGAGATGCTGTAAGGTTCCTATCGTCATCCTAACAGCCAGATGATCCAATGTTTCTAGGGGTATCAGCCGCACCGCTTGCCCCTCCAACCTCTCAGAAATGAACCAGAAGTCTATTCTGATTAACAATTTACCCTTATGAAAGGTATGTCCTGGTTCCACATGTAGTTTCTCATATATATCCCTCAAGTGATTATCCCTTAGTATCATCCACAAAGCATTGGTTTCACAATATATCTTGTCAGTTGTCCTCCCCCAGTCCCTGTACGTAAGACTACAATTAAAATCTCCACCACACAAAATAAATTTTGATGTATATAAATATGGTTCTCTCTCGGAAAACAGTAACTCGCTCTGCATTTGACTGTGGGGCATATGTATTTATAACCCTGTAAACGCCATTATTTAACAAGAGATCCAATATCATACTTCTCTTGGGGTGCAAATCAACTGTGTTCAAAAACTTAACCTGCACATCCTTAAAACAGAATCCTAAGCCTGTACAAGTATCTTCCCCAATCGACCAGAGGGATGGACCCCATCTCCAATCCTTCTGTGCCCGAGATATTTCAGCTACGGAGTGAAACGTGTATCTTGTAAAAGGAAAACACTACCACCCCCTCCTGCCAAACTGGAAAAGGTAATCAATCTTTTTTCCTGAGATTTTATGCTGCTGACATTTGCAGTAGTAAGACTGACACCTCTATCCATTTATGTAACAAGTAAAGGAAAGAAAACAAAAACCAAAAACAACATGCAGTCATTTCCGTTTTTTTCTGTTTCTTCGGCTTAGGTTTGGAACTGTTCCATAATCCCGTCTCCTGCATTGTTCTGCAAAGAAGTCACAGAGGAGACATCCGGTTCGCTTCCTAATTCCTCCCCCTTCCCCTCCACGTCCATTAATAACTCATAAGAGTTGACCGAAATCAGGCCTTCCTCCGTGTTGGTGGGCGTGAGTGGGGGCAAGGCCTTCTGCCCTGCTTTAGACCTTGTGATTCTTTGAAAGGGTAATTCCACAGTGTGTTCAGGAGGGGGCATGTCTTGAAGTCCACCCTCCTCCTCCTCCCTGTGTGCCTTTCCACTATCCGGAACCAAAAGTGGGACACTCGGCAGTCCTATTCCATGCGCACAAGTGATCGAGGAAGGGACCTGTGGTCCTGCTAAAGGGAAAGTCTCCACTGGATTATCTACTGACTGCATCTTAGCATTTGGAGCAAGGTTAGGAGTAACCACTTCAACAAGGGGAGGAGATGCAATCACACCCGTGTGCGACTCTTCCCTTGTTTTTGCTATTCTCTGTGATTTGTGATCTGAGTTGGTAGGCTCCAGTACTATATCCTGGAGCCGTATACCTTCTTTTTGGGCCATTGCCACCTACCCATCGTATTCTGCCCTGATAGTTTTGTTAATACTGTTGTGGGAGGCCCACTCGCTGTCTCGGAATGTGTGCTCCATACCATCACACAGGTTGCACCTCATTGGTTGCTCACAGTCTGCTACAATATGGCCCACCTCACCACACAATCCACGTTTCTGCTTATCACAGACATTACTAAAATGCCCCACCTCCTGACATTTGTAGTAAGCTCTTGATTACCCTGCATAAAATATCGCCCCCCATCTCGCCCCAAAAAGAAGCAGTTAGGCAGGTGCAGGGTTGAACCTGCTTCCTGACACAGTATCACTAGATTTCTCCAGCCCCCCCATCCATAGGTGTTCTTCATCCAAAATTGGTTCTGGGTATCCTTTATGGTACAATGCTGATTAGGTCCAGTACGTGGATGTCAGCTACATTGACCCTTTCATGTCTGAAAATAACCGCGGACCCGCTTGTAAAGGTTTCACAAAGGATCACCAAAAGGGCTCCATATGAGTAGCTTTAAGCTGATGGTACTGCTTCCAGAAGCGGTCCAAACCTGCGGGCTGTTTAAAACTGTCAAAAACGGAGTCACCCAGCATGTGGATCAGGGCTGAGATTTCATAGGCGATATTTTTTAGCTGTGCTCGACCTACAAAAATAATACAATCTGGTACATCGTTCATATCTCCCCAAAATGTTAGGCGAACCGCATTTCGCCTTGCAGCTGGTTCCAGTGTGGACCTAGCACGTTCTGGAAACAGACGTTCCCAAACATTGACTATCCAGACATTTTATCTTGCCCCTGAGTTACGCCAGAGGTCCTTGTCACTTCTGCTACTGGATCCTGATCCCCAGCATCTCCCACTCTTAACGGGGGAGGTTGCCTTTTGAACCCTGAAGGGAAGGTGGGGGGCATTTCTGGCATGTCTTTACTTTGTTCCATTCTGTGAATACATCCTTGTGGTTGTTCCCAGCTCCTCCTTCCTCGGCTGTATTAACCACCTTCAGGCTACCCTGCCTTGGGGGTTGAGTGTTGATGTGCTACAAGTAGCCATAGGCCCATCATTGTGATTTGAGGTTATATGCAGCAAGTCATTTGAACTTACGCCACCCAACATTTTGGGTAAGTTGGTGTCCCATCCTGGCCATCCAAAGTCCACACCCATCCTGCTTTCTGCACGGAGTCCACTACCCATTCAGGGCTGTTCGGGGGTACAGTAGTCATGTATACTGAAAGATCCTGTTTACTGTCTCCAATGAGTGGAAGCCCCTCCACCTGAGGTGCATTCCTCCCTTTCTTAATTTTTTGAATTAGTTCTTTAGTTATAGTCTTTGCCCCTGTTCTACTCAGAGTAGTGCCAGTCGTGAAAGTTATACTCTCTTGCTTTAAAATCAGGAAGTTCCCTGTCTTCATACCACTCACGGTAGAAGCAACTTCACCAGACATGTTAGTAACATCAGTCTGTAGACCCTCTGTGTCCTGCTGTTCATAATCTGCCACACACACCTCCCTGCTCCCATCCAGAGTTAAGCCAGGATTTTCACTTATGACCTGCTCATTTGGAGAGCTCTCTTGGGCGTCATCTATGCTGTTTTCAACTGTGAAGGCATCTTGCATAGGAAGCGTGATCAGGCCTGATACTCCTGTCTGCACATCCTGAGGAACTCGCTGTTATGCCCGCGCGTGGAATGGAAGAGCCTCCTCCAGTTCGTATTTCCTACACAAATAGCAGTGCTCTTTCTCCTGAATGAGGCGATGTAATTCTGCAGCCCCAGGAGACACCTCTCACTGCTCTACATACTCCGTTACCGTTTTCTTGATATCCACATGCGTCTCTATCTGAAGAGGCGAGGCCGCCTCCGGTACTTCCATCGGGTCTGAAATCCTAGGCAGACGGTCTCTGCATTGTAAAAGACCGAAGAGGAGACCTGCACCTCGGCCTTGCTGACATCCATCTTCTGCAACGTCTCAGGTGGACTGGCCATCTCAGTACCAGTCACAGCGCCGTCTAGTGACCAGAGTAGGGGAATTTCGACGGTGTCCTGGCCAAATTTCCTCCATTCACTTAAAATACCACCAACAGCTTAATCTGGTGCAGTTTCATTTGGTTTCCATTTGTATCTCCCCTCCCCTGGGACGAGGCTGAAAATAGGCAGAGTTGTCTAGTCCTGCTTTCCCGGTCAACTAAAACTAAAAAAATAATATTCCAAGAGACAAATCTGAGGTGTAAAAACATTCTCCAACCCTAATATGGGATCTATTTTGATTTACTTTCTTCCCAAAGGGATTGGGGTTTTGTACAGTCCCAGAGCAAGTGTTTGAGGGAGCCACTATGCATCCTACATCCAGAGCATATATCAGATACTAGCTTTCCCATCTTGTGCAGCTTAACAGGGGTGTAGTATAAGTTGTAGTTGATCTTATATTGTATCAATCTAAGGCCATCGAATTGGAAATACCTATAAGTAGCGTTCCACAGCTTAGTTGTAATTTGGGGGTTTGGTAGCTCAGAGAATTGAAATTGCCAATATGCACTCCTATTGCTTGCATGCCTTAAAAATGAGCTGCTAGCATACTGGCTGTGCTCACTCCTGCTCCTCTGACTTGGATAACTGGGAAGGCAGCTCAAAGTGGGAAGCTGCTTACCATTAGTCTGGTGACTGCTGCTCACTGTGCTGTCCTCAGGCCTTTACTGGGAGATGGGTCCATCACAATGTTACCACCACCCGGTTCTGCTTCTTCCTTTTCGGGACTGGGACACCACAAGATAAAATCTTGCATAAAAATTGTGTGAGGAAAAAGAATTATGACAGTTTTTTTTTTTTTTTTTTTTATCTTTAGGGTCTTCCATCGTTGTTTGCTTTGGTCAACTCATCATGGCCCACACTCTATCCT
Organism: Neoceratodus forsteri; assembly: GCA_016271365.2. Taxonomy (NCBI): domain Eukaryota; kingdom Metazoa; phylum Chordata; order Ceratodontiformes; family Ceratodontidae; genus Neoceratodus; species Neoceratodus forsteri. The sequence continues at coordinate 860,939,601 of CM057451.1, read as the reverse complement.
CCATTACTATAGCCCCAGCAGCAGCCTTGAAAAGACAGTGTGTGGAAAAAAGTGTTATTAAAACAAATATATATATATATATATATATATATATATATATATATACAGTATATATATATGTATATATATATATATATAGATATTGATATATATCTCCGAGGCACCTCGGTCTGCGAAGAGCATTATCTGGTAGGCAGGAAGAAAGTAAGTGACTACGCTCCATAGTCTGTTCAACACAGGCTGAGGCAATACAGAAACAGCCTTAAGCCTCTAATACACAGGCAAGAGCGGCATGCACACGGATCCCCGATCCTTCCCAGACTGTGACATGCAAAAATAAGAATTCGCTAATAGGCTGGAGACACGCACACACACACACGCAGCACATAGCTTGGCAGGCAGCAGCTGAGTTGCGAGTTATCACAGCTAGTACCAGTACAGCTGTGTGCAAAATCATCCATATGGGTTTGTGCATGCATGATCTTAACGTAGCTTAGCTCAGGACCCCCAGAAAGTCACGGGCCTTATGCATATGCGTAGTTTACATTGTGGAAAATCCTGCCCTGTTCACACGGAGAATGTTTAACAGGTGAGGAAGCCTACCCAGTGAGCTTCTGAAAGCTAGCACTGTTCCAGCTTCCAAAGCAGAACTAGATAGATTCCTGAGGGAGAAGTACATTGAGGGTTACATAGTATGAATAGGGGTAGCATTTAGGCCTAATTAACTTGGAGGTGCATCCATGTTCAAATTGGGTTTATTCACTACCGTGTAGTAGGAATAGCGGACATAACGGGCTCCAGTTCCCTTCTGTCATCACAGTGCTACAGTATGTTACTACGTTATTAACTGACTAGAGTCAGATACACCAATACTTGCATTACAGATAAGATTTGATGCTAGCATGACGACTCTTGTTTTTTTGTTTTTTTTTTGGGGGGGGGGGTGCACTGCTATACCTGTTGAGCTTGTTTCATGCTTGGTTGTATTTTGTTTTCCAGTTAGCCAAGCTGAGCACGGTTGAGAAGGAGCTGTCGGACATTGAAGCAAAACTAATGTCTGCAAAGAAGGGTATGTATACCTGGTAGTACCAAGTGACTAACGAATAATAATTCCTGAATACCACAAATAACAGACTTTTCTTGATGTGAGACTAAATAAAATGTGATATCCACTATTCAGGGATATTCATATTCAGGAAATAATTACAAAAAAATAATCTGTCCTCTCCCCCAGGTGACCAGAGCAAGTCCAGTGTCCACCCTACTCTCCCTTCAGTTATCAGCTACCCCCAAATCATCATCTCTCTAAAAGTAAAAAGTTCCTTTCTGACATCCTGCAGTCCCCCCCCCCCAAAATACTAAATATATTTTTTCACCCCTCAGCCCAGCTGCAGCACTGCAGAGAGTGACAGGTTGACTCAGCGGTCAGAGAAGTTCCTGTGAATTCCCCTGTCATGAAATTGGGACTCAGGGATGCAAGTGTCCATAATCTTTATTTTGCACATACAGAGGGAGGTCCATCTAGGCAGCTAGAGTTATGTAAACTCAAGTCTTGATGTATGCATTTGCTTGGGCTGGCAGTATATCCTAGAAGTTAGAGCACCAAGCTGTGAGAGTGCTTGGTACATCCAGCAGACCTGGGTTTGATTCCCACAACCTCTGCTTGCATACTAGGTGATTCTAAGCAAGTCACTCGACCTCCCCAGTGTGCATGTGTCACCCCTGTAAATGGGCATTGTGCCCAGTGGGCCTTACCCAGTTACCAAAAGAATAAAAAATAAATAATATTAATTTTAGCGGTTTGAGTGGCACAGTGGATGTGTATTGGCTTTATAAGCAAAAGGTAAGAGGTTTGATTCCAACCTTGGAACAGATTTCTAACAGACTGATTCCACCCAGTTAAGTTTCTTTAATTTTTAGACCCAGTTTATAATGTGGGATCTAGTAAGACACTTCATGACTAAGCTGGGACGCCCAAAATAATCCTCCACATTGGAAGATAGCAAAAACTGGGAGAATGCAAGTAAAGAAGACTCTTGACTCCCCTTTCTCCAGGTCCCTCCACACTTTTTTTTAACCTTAAATTTGTTGGAGGTGGGAAATCCTTCTGGAACTGTCTCCACCTTCCCCAGTGAATATCACTTGTCCCCTTGATCTTCAGATTTCTTTCTCTGCACCACTGTAATGGGCAGATCCAGAGGGAGCACACTCCACTCCTTAGGGACTCTGTCCTTCAGAGGTGAGAAGTGAGCAACAGAACCCTCTGAAACCATAGAAAACCAGTAATGCCAGTCTTCTAGACAGGATCTAGGATAATCTCTAGTGCTATTCTGCCTGACTTGCTAAGTGACCACTCCCATCACCTGTAGATGGCCATCCAAGGTTAACAAAACTGAGCCCTCTACCTCCAGTGCCTGTGTCTTTCATACTAGGAAGCTCACATATTTTCTAGCCCTCCTGCAACAAATTGACCGCACTTTTTTAACCAAAACACAGGATGTTAATGCAGTCCTTGAGTACTTTACTTTCGAGTTTAATGGAGTCTGTGATCTTGTTGCCCCATCCAAGCCCATACTTGGGAAGGGAAACCCTCAAGCCTAGTTCACCCCAGCTGTTAAGTTGCTCACCCGAGAGTGAGACAGACCTTGGAAACTATGCAAAGAAATTGGTGGCAGTACTTGGCTGCAAAAGTACAAGGAGTTACGTAACTCTGTGAAACTTTGTATCAAAGAAGCTAAGGCTACTTTCTTTAAAACCCAAGCAGAAGAACCTGCTTAACCTGCCCCAAAAGCTCAGGAGCAGCATCGGTGAACTCTTTTGAAACTCAAAAAAACAATCCTTGCCACAATCCATGGACCATGGTGGTGACACTATTAATGGAGACAAATATATTGCTGATGTCTTTTAACAATTCATTTAATGATCTGTCAGTATATATTCCACTACCAAGCACCCACCCTGCATCAGCTGGAGACCTCATGTTGTGGGCACAACAGATCTAGGTTCTGTTTTAAAGGACTAATCTGGATAGATGTATATGAATATCTAACAAAGATAAAAATTAAAACTAAACGTGTCCCAATGGCATTGACATGAAGCTACTCAGTTATGAAAATAGGGAAGTAAGCTATCTCCTGCAGCAAATTTTGAAGCTGTTCCTGGCCACTGGGTGAGTGCCTGATGTCTGTAAAAAGGTCTGTGTGGTCTCTTTGTTCAAGATTGGAGATGCTAACCTGCCCTCCAGTTACCAAATAGTCTCTGCGCCCCCAAAATCCAAAACGCTTAGAGGATTGTTAATGACCAGCTTGCAGGCTACCTCAGCCAGCATGAACTCCAGGCCAGAGAACAGCATGGGTTCAGGAAGAACATCAGCACCATGTCTATACTCACGGCTTTTACAGATGCTGTACATTGTGCGCTGGACTGTGGGGAACTGGCTGGATTTATATTTATATATCTTACTTGGGCATTTGACCAACCATGCCCTCCTCTGCCAGAAACTAGTTCATCTAGGCCTCTCTAAAGCGCAGTTTGCTGGTCTAAGGGCTACTTTTTCTGTAGATCTCAAGCTGTACAATACTGGGTTGCACTATCAAATGACAGGTTGGTCAGTGTAGGGGTCCCCAAAGGGTCCCTTCTTGGGCCTCTACTATTTAGTCTATTCAAAAACAACTTATCTCAATTCACTATGCTGATGATGCTGTTATGTTTTCAAGAGGCACGATTTTGGATAGTTTGGGGGACAGGCTACAGGATAACTTTACCACCATCAGGCATGGTTCACTTCAAACCTCCTTGTAAGGAATGGGAAGAAGACTACACGTATGCTGATCTTCTCATTGTCTGTCTTCACCATTCATTACTGCTGGGTGTAAGCCAGAGGCGCGCACCTGCTCGGGATCTTTTTTTGTGTGTGTGTGTGGAAGGAGTCTGCGCCGACTGCACTGCCCATGAGGCCAATGCACTATGTGGTGCTCGCGGGTTGGTCGTTTGGCACCACTGACTCCTCCTCCACCCCAGTTCTGTTTCTCCCACTGTAGAGGAAGCACCTGCTTGTGCGAGTAGGAAAAAAAGTTGAATCAGCGGCCTAGTACATCTTGATGCCGTTGCACCAGTGACTCCGTTCCACAGTTCCTGCCATCCTGGTTCTGACGTTGCTCACCCGACACCGTTTTCACCTGGTAAGATTGTTCCATTTATTTTTCCAAATTTTTACCGATCTAAAGTGGGCCATGCCCCAATGTGTCTGTGCCCCTGTGGCTGGCATTTCTCTGTTTTCGGACCGGCATAATGTCTGTCTTAGCTGCCTGGTTCTGAACCACGACATGGACAACTGCGATGCCTGCTTCTCCATGGACCGCCGTGTATTAGAAATCTATGTGTTTAAATTTGGCAGTGCTCCACTGGCTTTTGGAGGGCATCGTTGTTCTAGGGATGCCATGGCAAGAACTCTTTACCCTTCCTCCGGGTCCCCTCCTGGGTCTATATGGCCCTGTGAGGAGGAAACCTCCTCATCTGATTCTTGCGTTGCCGTTGAGGAGGTTTCTTTCACTGTACCGGAGGAACGGCTCGGTTCCCTCTAGAGCTGGGTCAGGAGCACTGCTCCAGCAGTCACCAGCTCAGAAGTGCAGGCTCCCCCGGTGTTGCAGCCCATGGCTGCTGGGCCTGGCACCGGCAGACCCTCAGTGCTGCCTGCCAGCACCGTTTGTGGCTCTGGTGATCGGGGCAGTGCTGCAGATGATGCCATGTCCTGCAGTGGCGCCATTGGCAGAGGGCTCCCATGGTCGACTGTTTGGTGGTGTGCGTGATCTTCTCTTTGGAGGGGGATGATCCACTGGCCAACCTGGATTGGCAGCTTGATTCCTCGAAGTCGGGTAGCTTCCTTGGATGTTACGCCAGGCGCTCCGGTGCTCATCCCTCGATGGCCCTGGAGTTGGCAGTATCTGCTGGCCCCTACGTCGATGGCGGCGTTCGGGGCCCGATGGTGGCTAGTGGTTCTGGGGTCACTGGGTTGATGGTCCTGGCCTCGGGCCAGGGCAGCTGCCTTAGTCCTGTTTACTCTGATCGAACCTGCTATGTATACTCAAATCCACCCTGTATTCTTCCTGTTGCTAGCCTTGCTTGTAGAGCAGAAAGCAGCTAACTAAAAGAAGCTACATTTTCTTATTAATTTAAAACTTATATCTCAGCAGGAGTCAGTGTCTGTTAAGATTAAGTAGACAGATAACTTTATTAGAAGTAGAAGGGGTCTTATTTAGGCTTAAAAAAAAGAAAGAAAAGAAAGTCAGTGTGTGTTCTGTGCAGGGAAGGGTACTGTATCAGCTGACTTTGATAAACCAGTAGGAGGAAAGAGAGCTTACCTGGGGTGTGGTTTAGACACTATAAAAGCAGGTGAGTCAAATTACAACTTCCTGTTGCTAGTCTTTTTTCTTACTAACTGCCCTTCATCCCACCAAAAGCCAGTTCTACTTTTATAGCCACTGGATTTGACTGTCAACAGGAACTTCCTGTTTGGCAGTAGGAAGGAAAGGATCATAGAGAAACATTGGTTTTGTCAACCCTAAAGGAAAAAGTAGCTCACTCTCCCAGCTGCTGGTGGTCTGCTGATGAGCAAGGAAGAAGGAGGCTACTGAAGAAGATAGGAAGTTGCTGTCCCAGAACAGGAAGGGGAAGAGTTGTAAGGAGAGGAGGGAATAAGCATCCAGAGAAACAGTAGAGAGGATGCAAATAAGACATGATAGGGTGGTGCAGTGCAATGGCTGTGGGGCGGCAGTGTTCCGGGAGACATTCTGGAAGCTGCGATGCTGCCCCTGTTGCAGGCACCTCTCTGATCTGAGAGAGAGTTGCCGTCTCCAGGCTGGCCTGGCTAGGATCATGAAACCTCCTCCCCACCCCAGGGACCACCAGGGCCAATGCCACCACCTCAGAGGTTGCCAAAAGAGAGAGGCTGGACCAGGATGGGCTCAAGGAGGGAGAGGGTGGTGGAACAGAGTTGCATCCCTCCAGCTGTACCTCTCCACAATTCATTCGCTCTTCTGGTGGATAGTGGTTCCTCTATGGAGGTACCTGCAGTGGAGACCAAGGAGGATGCTGGGAACCTTCACAAAGGAGATCCACAGGAGGGTGGCAAGGACCCCACAGGGAAGAAACAACTCCTGGTGGGGGACTCAATCATTAGGGGGGTAGAAATGGGGGAGGAAGGGGAGAGGGAGGTAAGGTGCCTTCCTGGTGCTACGGATTGGAGGGACAGGAAGCTAATCCTCTGGATCGTGGGAGATTGGACTGCTGCTCTGACCTTGGGATCACATCACATCACAGAGCTGCTGCTGTTTGGTTTCAATTTAGGAGTTAAACACTGGGTCTAGTAAGGGGTGTTGAGTAGGAGGGGCATACCAGGAAAGGAACAGCAGCAAGTGAAGAGGTGACTGCTCTCTCAGTGGAAGGGAAGTAAATGCAAATCTAGGAGCTTTCATTATTACTTCTTCGCATTAATATTGCATTGGGGAAAGGAGGAGTAAGAGTTTGAAGAAGGTTGTGCAATGGCTACTTAAAGCCTGTTTTTGAGTGTGGAAAGGAAGGATAGGAATATAAAAAGCAGTTGCTCAATATATCTAAACGTGTGCAACAAAGGAGGTAAGGGAAATAAAGAAAATGTTTTGCACTGATAGAGGAGGGAGAGGGGAGACTTGGGGGAGTGTTTGGTATCCTGCATCTGGAAGAGTGGGAGGTCGCTGGTGGGCAACGACAGCAATGGTTAGGGTGGTAGGCTGCAACAACTGCGGTGCACCAATCTTTCTAAAAATTGCCTGGAGTGTGGGAGGATGTTTAGTGTGCAACCACATAGAAAAACTTACAAAGGAGATTGAGGGTCTGCAGGAGGAACTAAGCAAGGCAGATTGGGGGTGGGTTTAGCCCAATACTGGAGGGAGGAAGAAGAGGAGATGAGGGAGGGCGATTTAAGCCAACAGTGGTGAGGAGAGGGTCAGAAGAAGGGAATCAGAGACAAAGGGGCCCAGACCAGGAAGAACAATTGCCAGGGAAACCAGGTCAGGAGACAAAAGACAAATGGGAGGAGGAGATAGGAACTTGTGAGGGGAGGCGAAAAAGTGGCAAAAGTCATGGAGTGGAAAGGAGAGAACAGGTTACTATGAAGAGAGAGGGAGCGGGCATTTGTGAAGGGCCTTCAGAAAATAGTTGTGCACTGCTAGAGAGGAAGAAGGTGGAGGAGGGAAATGATGAAATTAGAGGAGTAATTGATAAATGCCTGGACCAAACTGGAGCAGGGGAAGTTCTGCTGGGAGAATTGCAACAGGGGTAAAAGGGGGAAATAATGTGCAGGAGGAAGAAGAGGAGCTGGAAATGAGAGAGGGAGATGAATGGAAGCAAGCAGGGAGTAAGAGGGGTGGAATCTTAGTGCTGGGGGAGTCAATACTAAGAGGAGTTAGGTGGGGTAGCAAGGGGGAGAGGCATAGTCGAATTTGGGTGGAGGCCATGCCAGGAATGACACCAGAAAGGGTGGGACAGTCTGTTCTGAAATATGCTAGAAGGGGTAGGGACAAGCCTCAATTAATTATACATCTTGGGACAAACGACCTGGCTGACAAGACAGTAGATATAGTCCAGAGGAGGTTTGAGGAACTAGCACAATTATGTGAGGGAGCAGGAAGATCAGTAACTTTTTCTGAGATACTTCCGTGCCAAAGGCAAGCACAACAAGGAAGTTGAGAATAGAGAAATTTAACGGATGGCTAAGAACCTGGTGTTATGCTAAAGAGTATGGGCTGTTGGGGGTGGGGAGGGACCTGGGAGGATAGTAGTCTCTATGCCAAGGACAGACTACACTTGAGTGAGGAGGAAAGAAAGTGTTGATACAGAGGATGGAGGAGTACATAGAGAGTTGGGAATTTAAACTAGGAGTGGGGGCAGTTGGGGAAGAGATATGCAGAGACCACAGGTTGGAAATCATAGAGGAACCCCCATAACAGTGACAAAGGACAAATGGCAAGTACTATTGGTGATGCTAGGAAAGGAGGGCAGGATGGGAGGAGGGAAAGGGTGGAAGGTGGTTACCCTTAATGCTAGGAGCCTTGGGAGGAAAACTGCAGAGTTACAGGTTCTCATGGCAGAGGAGAGGTGGACATTGCAGCCATCATGGAAACATGGGCCACCCAATACAATGACTGGGACCTGTCTGTACCAGGGTACAGGTTGTTCGTAGGGACAGGGTGATTGGGAAGAGGGGGTGGCACTATATGTGAAGGAAGGACTGAAGTGTGTAAGGGAGGAAGGGAAGAGAGTAGTCGGAGTCACTTTGGATGCAATCCAGGATTCCAAGAATAGGATTCTTAGAATGGGAGTGGTGTACAGGCCACCATCTCAGACAGAGGAGTTAGACAAGGAACTAGAGGGACAGATCAGGAGGACCTGCGAAAAGGGTAGTGTGGTGATTGTGGGGACTTCAACATGCCAGGAGTGGACTGGAGCACCCAACAACCAGGAACAGAAGGGAGCAGGTACTGCTGGATGCCTTCCAGGACAGCTTCCTGCTGCAAATGGTCAGTGAACCAACCAGGTTAGGGAATACCCTTGACCTTGTGCTAGGCAAATGGGGACTTTGTGAGAGAACTTATAGTGGAGGAACCGCTGTCGGGGAGTGACCACCACTCAGTATGGCTCACATTGGATATGGGCAAGGAAGGAGGGAATCTGGCACAGTAGTGCTGGACTTCAGGAGGGCCAACTTTGGGGGATGGGGAAGTGGTAAAAGGGTACCTGGCCAGAATTCAATCTAGTATGGACACTAACCAGAGGTGGCGCCATAAAGCTGGGGATAGTGGAGGCAACAAAACCTGCTGCAAAGCCCAGAGCAAGAAGGCTAAGGCTAAGAAACCGATCTGGTTGAGCAAGGAGGTAATGGAAAAGGTAAGGAGGAAAAGAGCTGCCTTTAGGAAGTACAAGAAAACAGGGAGGGGGGAGGACAGGGAGGAGTACTTGACAGAATCGAAGGAGGTGACAAGGGCAGTAAGGGGAGCCAAAGCATCTACAGAACTCAGGCTAGCACAAGGCATTAAGAAGGGGGAGAAGGACTTCTTTAAGTACATCAGGGAGAAAAGGAACTGTAAGGATTAGGAAGGAGGGGGGTTGGGTGGAAGCAGAGTGTGATAAGGCGGAAGCACTAAATGAGTACTTCTGCTCAGTATTTACTAAAGAGAAGAGGGGGGGTGACACCCAAGATGGGAGAAATGGCAGAAGCAGGGTGGGAAGTGGTGACAGATGGGGAAAACATGGAGAGCAGAGCTCGAGAGGGTTTGAAGGCACTGAGGGTGGACAAGGCGCCAGGCCCAGATGGCATCCACCCCAGGGTACTGAAGGAGCTGGCAGAGGTCCTTGCAGGACCTTTGGCAGACCCTATTTAATGCCTCACTACATTAGGGTGTGTACCTCAGGACTGGAGGATGGCTCATGTGGTGCCCCTCCACAAGAGTGGCCTCAAGGATGAACGGAAACTACAGACCAGTGAGCCTCACATCCATCGTGGGTAAGCTAATGGAGACCATCCTGAAGGAGAAGCTGGTGGCCTCCTAGAGGCCAAAGGACTACAGGACAGCAGACAGCATGGCTTCATCGTGGCAGATCCTGCCAAACCAACCTGGTGGAGTTCTGTGACTGGGTAACTAGGCAACTGGACAGGGGCCATGCAGTGGATGTCCTGTATCTGGACTTCAGTAAGGCATTCGACCAGTGCCACATGGAAGGCTGGGAAGGAAGTTAGTAGGCACGGGCGGGTGCAAAGCTGGTGAGATGGGTAGAAACTGGCTGCAGGAAGGCAACAGAGGGTGGTGGTGGTGGGAGAGCTCACACCCAAGGGCAGTGACGAGTGGTGTTCCACAGGGCTCGTGTTGGGACCAGTGTTGTTTGGGATATTCATTGCAGACATATCATGGGACATCAAGAGCAAGATCAGTCTGTTTGCTGATGATACCAAGGTAGGCGCAGTGGTGGATGACCTAGGGGGATGGCAGGGGTTGCAGAATGATCTGGCAAAGCTTGAAACCTGGTCAGACACCTGGCAACTGGCTTTAATGCCAAAAAGTGCAAGGTGCTGCATTTTGGGATGAAGAACCCAAGGAGGAGTTACCAGCTAGGGGAGTGCAGCTAGCCCAGACAGAGGAGGAGAAGGATCTGGGTGTGCTCATTACAGGGTCAATGAACAACTCGGCACAATGTAGGAAGGCAGCTGCAAAGGCCAACAAAATGCTGGGTTGTATTGCAAGGGGTATATCCTCGAGGAGGGAGGAGGTGATTCTGCCACTGTATAGGTCATTAGTTAGACCGCACCTGGAGTACTGCGTGCAGTACTGGCGTCCGTATCTGAAGAGGGACATTAAGTTACTGGAGGGGGTGCAGCGTAGAGCGACAAAGATGATCAAGGGGCTGGGGGACTTATCATACGAGAGGAGGTTGAAGGAGTTGAACATGTACTCACTGGAGGAGAGGAGAGGAGGTGACATGATTGAAACCTTAAATACATGAAAGGAATAAACAAGACAAGTACAGAGGGGCTGTTCAAAGTAAGGAGGGGAGGGACAGGGGCCATGATATGAGACTGGAGCGAGGAAGGTTCAGGAGGGAGATGAGGAGACACTTTTTTACAGAGAGGGTGGTGGCTGGGTGGAATGCGTTACCTCCTGAAGTGGTATGCAGTAGAACAGTGGACTGCTTCAAACGAGGATGGGACAGGACAAGGGGAAGGGTTAATGAAGGGGAAAGGTGGAAGGGAGGGGCAGCTGCAGAATAAGGGGTGCTAGCTGCACATTCGAGCAGACTTGTTAGACCTCTAGGCCTTTATCTGCTGGCAAATTTCATATGTTCGTATGAGCTGCACGAGGGAGGGAGCTGGATGTCATTGTCCACCTAGGGACAAATGACCTGGCTAGGAATGGGATCAGAGCAGTGCAAGAGGAGTTTATAGAGTTGAGACGGGGCCTTAGACAAGTAGCACATACGGTAACCTTCTTGGAGGTGCTGCCTGTCTATGGCAAGGGAGATGCTAGGGACTTCTCACCAGGGAATTCAATGAGTGGTTGAAAACTGGTGTGGAGCTCAGGGTTTTGGCTTCATTGGGGACTGGGAGCCACTCTGGAGGATGCAGACCTATACTGGTGCGATGGTCTGCATCTGTCCTGGGGGAACCAGGATCCTAGGTGAGAGGTTTAAATGCCTATTGGCAAGCATTTAAACCAGCCAAGGGGAGGCACTGAAGAGGAGCAGGGAACCGAGCCTCCCCGACAAAACATGGTGATTAGTGAGGTAAACACCAAGGTACAGAAGTTATTAGGAGCAGAACAGATTTAAATATAAAAAAGGCAAAGGCAGTAAGGACAGAAATAGGGCTAAGAGGGTAAGACTATCAAAAGTGGAGGGTGATGAGTACAATGCCCGTAGTCTGTGTAACAAGCTCCTGAACTAGTGGCCTTGATGGAAGAGGGTTGTCTGGATATTGTGGCAGTCACAGAAACGTGGTACACAGAGAACCATGACTGGGATGTCAACATACCAGGATACACAATCTACAGGAGGGACAGGGAGGGTAAAAGAGGAAGAGTAGTAGCTCTCTATGTAAAGGAAGGGATCAAAGCAACAGAACTAAAGAGTAAACAGGGAGCAGATGAGGCAGTTTGGGTCACCCTGGAGACAGGAAATGGCACCACAATCCGCATGGGGGTTGTATACAGACCCCCATCTCAGGGGGAGGGAATGTACAAGGAAATGATAGAAGGCTTTCTTAGAATGGCAGAAAAGGGGAGATATTGTTGATGGGGGACCTGAATATGCCAGATGTTAACTGGAGCACCTTTGCTGAAGGCACATCCAAGAGCAGGGTCATTCTTGATGCCCTACAGGGGGCATGCCTCAGACAGCTAGTATTGGAACCCACTCGGGAGGAAGCAATCTTAGACCTGGTACTCTCAAATGGGAATGGAGAAAGAATCTCAGATTTAGAAGTGGGTAGCCATCTGGGAACAAGCGACCACCAAACAGTGTGGTTCACGATAAACACAGCCATACAAAAGCAAGAGTACTGGAGTTTAGGAGGGCTGACTTTGGGAAAATGAGAGAGTGCCTCAGAAAAGCACTAGCAAACAGGCAAGAAGGAGGGGTGGAGGAACAATGGGAGTGATCAAAACAGCCATCACAGAGACAACAAGCCTTTGTGTAAAGCAAATCAATAAAACACAACGAAGGAAAAAACCCCTATGGTTCTCAAAAGAGGTGGCAGGGAAGGTCAAGGAGAAAAGGACAGAATTCAGGAAATATAAGGAAACACAGAAGGAGCAGGACAGAGAACTTTATCAGTTAAAGCAGAAAGAGGCTGGGAAGGCAGTCAGAATAGCAAAGGCCCAAACCGAGGAAAGGATAGCCAATTCTGTTAAGGGGATAAGACCTTTATAGGTACATTAGGAGCGAAGAAAGACCAAAGGAGGGATACTGAAGCTTAATAAAGGGAGGAATGTGGGTGAGGGTGACAGTGAAAAGCAGGAATACTGAACGAATATTTCTGCTCAGTATTCACAAAGGAAGAGGAGGGGAGTTACCTAAACCAAACAAGAGAAACACTCTGAAGACGGGGGTCGATACCAGTCCATTTACAGAAGAAAGGGTTCTGAAAGAACTAATAAAATTGAAGGTGGACAAAGCAATGGGCCTGATGGGATTCACCCAAGAATTCTAAAAGAACTAAGGGTAGAACTAGTGACACCGCTGACTACTCTCTTTAACAAATCATGGGAGGATGGGGTGGTACCTGAGGACTACAGACCAGTTAGTTTGACCTCAGTGGTAGGGAAAATGATGGAATCACTTCTGAAGGAAAGAATTGTTGAGTACCTAGAGGCTAGTGGGGCACATGGCAGCATGGATTCACGATGGGAAGTTCGTGTCAGACGAATCTAATAGATTTCTTTGACTGGGTGACCAAAGTAGTAGACCAGGGAGGGGCTGTGGACATGGCCTACCTAGATTTTAGCAAGGCATTTGATACAGTCCCACACAAAAGATTAATACACAAGATAGCCAGCCTTGGAGTGGGTCCCAAGGTGGTAGCCTGGATAAAAATTGGCTAGACAACAGGGCCTAAGTACACAGTGAAAGGAGGGTTACTAGCGGGTACCACAGGGTTCAGTACTGGGACCGGTCCTTTTTAATGTCTTTATAAGTGACATTGCAGAGGAACTGGAAGGAAAAGTATGTCTCTTTGCAGATGACACAAAGATCTGCAACAGGGTTGATACACAAGATGGAGTGGAAAGGATGAGAAGGGACTTGGCAAGGTTGGAGGAATGGTCAAATGTATGGCAGCTCAGATTCAATGCAAAGAAGTGCAAGGTAATGCACATGGGAAACAAAAACCCAGGGGAAGCGTACACAATGGGGGGTGAGATACTGACAATAGTAAAAATAGAAAGGGACCTGGGGGTAATTATATCAGATGACCTAAAGGTGGGCAAGCAATGTGAGAAGGCAGTAAGGAAGGCTGGGGGGATACTGGGATACATAGGAAGAGGCATCAATAGTAGAAAACAGGAAGTTGTTATCCCTCTGTACAGACAGTTGGTGAGACCCCATCTGGAGTACTGTGTGCAGTTCTGGAGACCCCATCTCCGCAAAGACATAGACAGAGTTGAGGCTGTCCAGAGGAGGGCAACCAAAATGGTGCAGGGTCTGCACCAGAAGACATATGAAGAAAGACTAAAGGAGCTTAATATGTATACCCTTGTGGAAAGAAGGGAGAGAGGGGACATGATAGAAACTTTCAAGTACCTCAAGGGAATTAACAAAGTCCAAGAGGGTAGCATCTTCCAGAAAAAGAGATGTGCAAGAACAAGGGGGCACAATTTGAAGATAGAGGGGGGACGGCTCAGAGGTAATGTGAGGAAGTATTTTTTCACTGAGAGGGTTGTGGATGCATGGAACAGCCTCCCTGAGGAGGTCGTGGAGTCAAGAATAGTGGAGGACTTCAAGAATGCATGGGACAGGCATAAGGCAGTCCTAGTGGGGGGTAGGAGGAAGTAAGCTGTTGGTTAACTAGGATCTGCAGCTTATCTGTTAGGTAGCAAAAATGGGCAGACTAGGTGGGCCAAGCGGTCCTTATCTGCCATCAAATTCTATGTTTCTATGTATGTACTATTACTGTATTGATCATGTGCCATATAGTTCTTAAATGCTGTTAGCTACCTAATGTAATCCCTGTGGTGCCTGTTGTTCTCTGTATGCTTACCTTGACTTCTTTACTGTTCAAATCCACCATGTATGTACCATTACTGCATTGATCATGTGCCATATAGTTCTCAAATTCTGTTAGCTACCTAATGTAATCCCTGTGATGCCTGTTATTCTCGGTGTGCTTACCTTGACTTCTTTACTGTACTTGTACTCATTTGCCTTGTAACCCTCCCCCGGGTTGCACCTGAAAATAGGCACTTGGCTGTCTAGTGTGCTTACCCGGCTAACAAAAGCAAATAAATAAATAAATAAATTCCTGGTGCTGCCCTGGCCAGAGGGGTTAGGATGGGGGCTTCCTCTTCTGCGGCCTCCCTTGGGGGCCAGCAGGAATGGGGGGTTCCCTTAGCACTAGGTACGAGGAAGAGGGTGGCTTCAGAGTCTGAGGGGTCGAGGTGAAGCTCGGAGACCCTCCTCCACTACCCTTCTGGGGGTGGGGAGGAACTGCAGTGCCGAACCCTGCTTTTTCTCCTCTGAGACTTCAGAGGTGCCCTTAGTGGGCTGTGCTGGGGCTTGCCCTTCTGGAACCATGCAGCCCCAGTCGCACCTCGGGAGAATTCCCTCTCAGGGCTCAGCCAGGATTTGTTCTCCAATTTGCAGTATTCGCTGACTGGGTTGACCACCAGATCCCTCCCATGTGGGAGGATCGCCTGCAGGGTCTCAGAGCCCCGGCAGAGGCCGGGCACTTTTGGTCAAGTGACCTTCCTCAATCCCTCTGCAGCCACCACCTCCTCTCCCAGGCCATGTGGGTCCTACGGGACCGTTGACCTGGGAGACGTTCGGAGCTACTGCAGCGGCCTTCCCTAGGTATGTCAGCGCTTTGGACAAGCAGGTCTTCCGCCTGTTCCCACTGCCGCAGGAGGACTCTGAACATCCGAGCTCCTCTACTTCCTCAACCTCCTCCTCCGAGGAAGAGGAACGATCCATCCATCTGTCCTCCAATGCTGATTTCACAGAATATCTGCGATTCCTTTTTAGGTTAGTTCAGGAGCTCCATATCTCCCATGTGGTCAGGCACAATACTGAGTGGGAGACGTGGTCTTTCTAGGATTGTGGATATGTTGTTCATCCACACTTATTGGCATGTCCCCTTTCCCTTTAAGGATTGCTGGAAGTCTTCAGCTGGATCCTCCCACCCACCGGGTGGTATAACCCTGAGCTCCGCCCCATGATGCCAGATCTTCCTTTCTGCTGGAAGATTTAGGTTGCGATCCTCAAATGTACCTGCATTTTGTAGGCTCTGGCTTCTAAACCTTGGGTTATTCTGAAACTTAGTCTAGATTCATTATTAGCGACCTGACCCTCTGCTTCTATCATGGAGAGCCTTGAGTCTTCCCAGTTCGCTGGTGTTAGATGCGGCCAGAAAATGTCATGCACCGATCCCCACTCCGCTTGCGTATTCTGCTTGGGTGTTGGCCATGACACCTCGAAGTGCAACTTCTGTCTTGCATTTCACCCTAACATCCTCGACGACCGTCTCGCACGCTTGAAGTTGGGGAGGCTGGAAAAATGGAACCCTACGGTGAATTCAAAGGAGGCTTGGTGGGCAGTTTCCATGGCCACGGGATCTGCCGAGCAAATGGAACATATGCAAGCCTTCGAGGAGGAAGTGGCTCGGGCCACAGAATCTTCCTGTCGGAGCTTCTTGGTTCAGCTCAACCTGGGCTCCACCTTCTTGGTTTCTTTCCAAGAGTTGTGCCAGTCTCTCCCAACTAAGGGGGAGGGTCCTGCGGGCACGCTGTCCTCTCGGTCCCGTAAGGGGGAAAAGGACCCAGGATCATCTTCGTCTCGGTGAAGACGTTCTTGGGATCGGGAGAGATCTCAGTCCCAGGGACCGGCAGTCTCGGCTTCGGTCGAGATTTCCTCTTCAGCCACTGGCTTTTCGGCCTTGCCATTTGGCCAGTTGACCGAAGTGTTGATCGACAAGGTCGAAATAGTCATCGACCCAATAGATTCATTATTGCCAACTCCGGTCAACGATTCTCTCAGTAGGACTCCGGTCCTTTCCTTCCCCAATGAGGAGACCCAGCCCACTGGGAATCCTGTTGAGGAAGTGGTCCCCGACCCTGGGAAATCACCGGTTCCACCGGTGTCTCCTGAGTGACTGAATTGACCTGTCCGATCTTGGTTGAGGTCGAGGACCCTCTTGACCGAGAGGCCGAAGAAGAGCCACAAGTGCTCGAAAAAGAGGCAATGCCATTGGTCATCCTTGTCCTCCTCGGATGAGGAGAGGCTTCAGCGGTAGTTCCCACCTTCCCCTCTTGGGCATCAGCTTCTGGGTGCTGCCTCTACCCTGCTCGCCCTTCCCCTCTATGAGACCAATTGGGGCAGAGTCCCCCTGGTACCTCAGGGCCGCTGTTTCCTTCTGTAAGTCACAGAGAGCCCAACCGGAGGGGGATGGCGAGTAGGGTCTTCACTGTGGCCTTGGAGGGAACTCCCTGGGATTTTTGGTTGGGTGCACTGAGTGGTCCCTTCCATGACTTGGCACAGACCTGTCTGGTCTGTTGCCGACTCAGAAAAAAGTTTAAGTGCTCCTTAGGAGCATCCTGCAGGAGGACTCATGGGGACTTCCCCCCTTCTCTCTGTCATATATATATATATATATATATATATATATATATATATCTCTCTCAAATGGCAGGCTTGAGATCGCCCTGTTCCGGGACCTTCATCCTGAATGCGGATTTAGGGGCAGGAGGGAGCAGATACCGCCATGCCTTATATTCTCCAAGACCATCTCAGACACTCCTGTTCTGGACCAATGTCCAGTGGTTTCTGGAGCCTGTAGGGAACCTTGTACCCATGTCTTCATACCTTCTCAGCTCCTGAGAATAAAGGTAAGCCAACAGTCTCCTAGCTGGGCATGGCAGGGATCTCTTGCCTTCTCCCCCTATCTTCTATCTTTCTCTCCCTTTCTTATTCTTTTCCCTCTCCTTCTCTCACTCTCCTGTGCTGCCACCCAGGGGCTGGGGCCCTAATGTCCAGATAGTGAAATCCTGTTTCCCCTCTGTCCTCTGGCCAGCTTAATCCTTTTTCAGTTTATATCCTTTCCTTTTCCTATCCCTTGGCTCCCTTGCCTCATCTTAATTTTCTCTATCTTTCTTTTTTTCCCTCTCTCTGGCAAAACAGAACTGGGGTGCAGGAGGAGTCAGCGAGCCCTAATGGCCAATCTGTGGAGCCACATAGTGCGTTGGCCTTCGTGGGAGGGACCATCACGCTTAACTCCTCCTACACAAAAAAAAAAAACTCTTGGGCAGGTGCGTGCCTCCAGATTACACCCAGCAATAATGAATGGTGAAGATCAAGAATTACGGTAGGTACGTAATTTTCATTTTTGTAATTGCAACAAGCCTGACATCTCTGCCGACTTAAGCATTTCCTCCTCATCTAGGGTTACACTAGAGCAAGAGAAAACTTTCAAGTACCTAGTCATTATCTGGGACAGTGCTGTGATTTTTGCAGATTATGTGGACTACCTTGTAAAGTTAGTAAACTCAAGACTTGGATTCCTCTACAGACATAGGGGCAACATTCTGCCTGAGATTGAGACTCCTGGTGAAGCGCTGTATCACAAGCTTCGTAGACTGTGGTGGTGTTTGTTATGGTTCAGTGAATGGCATTACACTGTCCCGAGTCAGGCGTCTGCTTACTAGTGCCTTCTGCTTTGCACTAGACTTTAAAAACAATACCCACACCTGTGTTCTGTGTAGTAAACTGAACTGATTTAAACTCAGCTCGAAGGTGCTGTACCACACTTTGGTCATAGACAGTAAAGCTCTAATTGGTCAGCTGTCCCTTGGTCTGCAGTCTATGTTCTGTTATGCGGATAATAAATATGGTACCAGGGCATGGCACGAAACTCTGTATTGTTAAATCGCAGGCAAACCACATTGAGACAAAACTGCTTCTCTTAACATTTTGTAAAATATTGGAATGAGCTGATGGACACTTTAAGAGATTGCCACTCTCTAGAATCATTTAAAGACCGGTTGTCGATGCTTTTGCCCCCGGGACATGTAATTACTACCATTGAACATCTGTTATAATGTGACATTATATACTGTGCACTATGCAAAATGTCATGTAACACTAAATCAAATCCAGTGCTATGTGTACAATTATTATTACCTGTGTCCACTACAGAATGCATGTATATTTCTTATTGTTGTGCCTGACTGTTTGAAAAGATGCACATGCCTAAAGGGTTTTATGGGAAATAAAAACTAATGAGGTTTGTAATATGCTTCGCTGCCTATCATAAACCAAGAGTGTATATTTAAAAAAAAAACAAGTTTCTAGGGACATGGATATGTTGTTCATCCACACTGTCTGGCAGGTTCCTTGCCGCTTTAAATCTTGCCAGAAGGTCTTCAAGCTGGCTCCTCCACCACCCACCGGTGGTAAAACTCTGCTCCGCCCATGGCCAGATCTTCCTTACAGCTTGGAAGCTCAGGTTCCCTCACTTAGCTCTGTGTATAGACTGGATCCTAATTCTTGGTTTGCCCGAAACTTATTCTTAAATTTTCAAGACTTGGTCAAATTATTGCCTCGCGGCTGCGATGGACAAATCGACTCCGGTTTGGCAGTTGCCCCCCTTCTGAGGCAATGGTCTGTGGCACTTTAGAGCTGTCCATGAGGTCACTACACTCTACCAAGGCTATGAAAGTTTGATGGATCAATCAGCCTGTCAACCCACCACCACAGGGTTTTTAAACCTTCAACTTGGAGAGTGCTCCTCTACAGTGTCTTTATTTGTGTAACCTCCTGCAGATGGGGGTTCCCAAAAGTCTTCCAGGAGCTTGCCTGAATGCTCCAAGTCTGGGCGGTGTTCGGTGTCTGAGCTGTTTAAATGTGGTTCCAAGTGAGTGCTATTTGAGCCTCCACGTGTTGTCTCTTTGAGAGCTATCTGCTTGCAGACTTAATTAGTTTGTATCGGGGGACTGTGTATTTAATGCTCGAATCCCAACTGAACTGTGGAGAAATCGCTCCATTTCTGCAGTCGCTAAGAGCGCAGAGGGAGCCTAAATGAAAGATGTAATTGTTTGCCTGAAACCAGTTAGAGTGTTAAGTAAAATGCAGTTTGTCTAACCTGCCTTTCTGCTAGCTGGGACTTGTGTGTCACCCTCCATTTTGGACCTAAATTGCTGTGCTGGGCTAATTGGGTTAAGGGTTCTCTAAAATGGAGCCTGTGACTTAATCAGAACTTGGACTCTTAATTTTGAGCCAGTCACAAGGGGATTGTATGGGCAGTGACTCTGGGAAATATAGTTTTGACCTTGGCGCCTTTTTCTACCAACAGAGGGAGTCTTATTGTGAGTGACAGCTGAATCAGCCAACACAATAGCGTGGAACTAAAGGAAATGCCCTGCTCTGTGACTGGAAAGATTAGATCAGTTGTGGCAGTGAAGAGAGAAGGAGCTGTGTGCTTCTGCGGTGTATAGTTTTGTGCAGGAAGCATGTGTGAGGCCCTGAGTTTCGGTCTGCAGCCTTTGTGAGTGCCAGTTTAGACTGAATCTGAGTTGTGAGGAGAAAGAAGCACTAGAAGTGTGGAAACCAGGCTCACCCTGTAGAAAACTGGAGAAATTGCTGAATCATGCTAGGTCTGTCAGGAACTGAATCTGCTGTGTGTGCTCCCGGGTATTTTGCAGTAATTGCAATCGGGACTGAGAAACAGCCTGCCTGGTATAGTACTTTCCTTTCACATATAAATGTGCATAGTGCTTGTGGGGAATCGCTATTTCAAATCCCCTGTACAGTGAATTGTGTGCTGAAGCTTGAAGTAAACCCCCTGCTTAATTCGGACTACATCCGTTTGCTATCAACTGCAGTGGGGTCCAGTTACAAAGACCTTGTCCTCATGGCCTACTCTTCTGGCAATCCAGAGGGACATTCTCCATCCGATCCTCGGCTTGGGTGTTGTGAGTACAAATCAGGGTATTCCCCTGCAGCTTGTTTTCAGTCACAAGTGTGTCACCTAATTCTTGTTGTTTCACTGTTTCATGGACTGAGCCCTCTGGCTCCAAATTACAATTGAGTGTTGCGCATATATTTTCTTCTACAGGGCCCTATACATCTGCACCTGCTGGCCAACCCCGGGCAACGGACCTGGCTAGCCCCCACCAACCTGGGTACCCAGAGTGCTACTTTTCAGACCCTGTATGTGTGCACAGTACTGTGATTTGAATCTTTCCAGACCAAATCAACCTGATTGCCCTCCTCCTTGTTACTGTCCCCTAAATACATCAGATTTGTTGTTGTTATACTATATACTGTCTGTGGTATTGGTACTTATGGAAACAGTGTTGTGTTTTGCTGTGTGTGTTGTTTAACCTTACTTTACAGGGGGTCCTCAGAGACATGCTGCAGAATCAGTCTTGAGGGTAAGTGGCATCTATATGAGCGAACAGTGTGTATATGTGGGGTATTGGGGCTGTAACACCGGTGTACTGTGTGAGCCACTAGAGAGAATAAAAGGGGGTCTCAGTGTCCCAGAGGGCTGTGACCAAGCTAGTCTAACTACTACAAACCCTGACCTCTGGGTGGAGGCACCCGCCATAGGACCTAGGCCCCTCAACCCGTCTGTAGTCAAACAGGCAGGAGTAGTAGCCCTTGGGATAGCACCACCTAGGGGTTACATCTTGGAGGCACCACTGGGATTAGCATCCTCTAATTGCCACATTTACGAATTACTGTTAAAAATAAATGAATACCCCAACAGATGTGACTGTACACCAGTTGGTGAAGTGGTGTACTGGGCAGGAGATCGACCCCCAAAATGCTATACTTATCTTGGATATCCTACTGGGTACCAGTACGGACACTGTAGAGGGAGTACTCTCTAAGATGGAATGTTTACGAGATCCTGTGGTGGTGGGGCGACAGGCTGATCTGCTCGCCCAAACTTTCATGGCCCTAATAGAGTGTAAGAACCCTGTAGACAGTTCTAAAGTGCCACAGACTATTACCCCAGGGGAAATCCTCACTGTCTGGAGAGTGATAACCAAAGACAGTAAAGACCCCAGGGAGAATGAGCCTCCCCCACTATCTGAAACTTTTGAGGAGAAATTTGCTAAGTTGTTGCTGGAGGAAGGGAAAACTGTGGAGGATTTAAAGAAACTATTATTGCCACCTGAGAACGTTCCTCCCCCAGCACCCTCTCCCCCTCCAGCACCAATTATGGCCCCTCCTTCTGTGCCAGTGCTAGTCCCTATGTCTATACCTGCCAATAGTCATGACTCTTACTGCAGATTGACAGTTTTCTCCAGCACCCTCCCCACCCCACAAGGGGAGGATGACTGGGAGACCTGGATAGACTATGTTGCCCCTCATGTGCTAGAATGGCAATGCTCGGAAGCAAAAAAGTGAAAGAGGGTAAGTGAGAGCCTCAGAGGTTCTGCCCTGGCTACCATCCATGCCAAATGGGCTAGTAACCCTGAAGCTACTGCACCGGACTATCTTGAGGCCTTGGAGAATGTGTATGGGAGCGCAGATTCCGATGAGGACCTGTGGTGGAGAGTAAGAAATGCACAACAGTACCAAGGGGGGTTGTTGTCTGAGTATGTATCTTGGCTGGAAAAACTGTTGCAAGAATGCCTCAGAAAGGGTAGTTTGTCAGCGATTGAATTGGACTGAACCAGACTGGACAGGATCCTTAAGTCTGCCCCCTTCTCAGAACTGCTGTTGCTTCAGTTACACCTAGCCAATCGACTGGAATCCCCACCCTCCTATGATGAGCTAATGAGAGAAATCTGAGGAGTTTAGAAAAGGCGACCCCGGGAGGGACTTGCACCAGTAGCTGCTGCTACGACCCTAGTGACTGAGGGTGACCCGTCAAATGAAGTTCAGGGGCTGAGGTTGGCAGTTAATGAGTGCTCAGAGAAGGAAAAGGGTGTGCCACCATGGGGTGAACTGCTGAGGGAGATTAGGAAAGTAACAGACAGTCTCATCATGAGGGCTGCTCCTATCAGTATGGGCACTGACACTTGCCCGACTGCTTCTGCTATGGGGGTGGGGGTGCCTACCCAGGCACCTCATGTAGAAAACAGTTTGAAACTTGATGCCTTGACTATGGAAGTGAGGGAACTGAAGAGATGTCTCCAAATGTCCAACCCACCACCGGCTGAGGTGGCACCAAGGTTTTCTATTAATAGTACCAATGCCACAGACCCCAATTTGATGCCTCAGTCACCCCAAACTTCAGCAGACATATTTTGCCATAATTGTGGGAAAGACTTAGAGAGAGTGGTGAGCCAGCTACAGAGAGAGCTTTGGAGCACAAAACAGTGGTTAAGAGGTGTATGAAATGATCGCAGTGAAGGTCCCAAAAATGCTAACTCACGTCCTTATGTGGCTAGATCATCTACCCAGGCCCTTGCTACCACCTCTCCAGACTGGTCCAGAATAGTGGGCCCTTCAATGGAAGCTACAGTAAAAGTGAATGGTGTGCCCACCAGAGCTGTGTTGGACAGTGGCTCCCAAGTGACAATTATGTTCCAGGATTAGTATCAGAAGCATTTGTCTGATGTAACCTGTCCATTGGAAGGACTGTATATATGGAGGTTAAGTGAGAAGGCTCACCCGCATCGGATATGTCCTAGTTTGCTATCTTTCCCTACTTTCAAGGCTGGAGTAGCAGAGCAAGTAGAGACTCTGGCCTTAGTGTGTCCCCCTACTGGACTGTATGGTGGGATTCCTCTACTAATTGGGATGAATGCACATATGTTTGGATGGTTGGCTCAGTTGTGTTATGAGAAACAAGGGTCAAGGACTGGTAGAGCTTTGAGAATCCCTGCCTTGATCAAGAAGGCCTATGAGGCACAGAGAGATGCTGAAAAAATGGACCCAGAGGAACTGGTTGGAATTGTCTGGACGAAGGATCCTGAGTCTCTGATCCTGGCGCCAAATGCCCAGTGTACCTTACAGGGGGAAGTCCATATCAGAAAGGATGTCAAGAATAAAGTCCTCATGCTGGATGCACCAGGCAATGGGAAATTGCTAGAAGGACTGCTGGTCAAGCCAAGTATTTTGCCTGCCAGAGCCCATGCTTATGCCAGAAGGGTAATGGTTCAAGTTCATAATGTGTCTGATAGAGAGATTCGAGTAAATAGAGGTTGCACCCTGGCTAATGTACATTGTGCAGATACTGCAGTGCTACCCAGTAACAAGTGTTTGGGGGAGAATGACAGAGTGATGCCCGACTTGTTTGATTTTGAGGACTCCTTGCCAGTTGAGTGCAAGATGAGAATCAGTAGAAAGCTTTCCCAGAGAGACCAGGTGTTTTCTTTAAAGGAATGGGACGTAGGATGTGTGCAAGGAGCTGAGCACCACATCTGGCTGCATGATGAAAGGCCATTTCATGAGAGGTCTCGACGCCTGGCCCCTGCTGACATAGATGATGTGACACAGCATCTGCAGGAGATGCTAGCTGCTGGTGTAATACAAGAATCCAGAAGCCCCTATGCTTCCCCCATCATGGTAGTGAGAAAAAAAGAATGGGACAGTAAGGATGTACGTGGATTATCGTACTTTAAACCAGCGGACTATCCCTGATCAGTATACAATGCCCCGCATTCAGGATGCTTTGGACTGCCTGAACGGTAGCAAGTGGTTCTCTGTGCTGGATCTTCGCAGTGGGTACTACCAGATCCCAATGGCCCCCGAAGACCGTGAGAAGACAGCCTTCATCTGTCCGCTTGGCTTCTATGAATTTATGAGATGCCTCAAGGGATTTCAGGCGCCCCAGCCACTTTTCAACGATTGATGGAGCGTGCAGTGGGGGACATGAACTTATTAGAGTGCCTGGTATACCTAGATGATGTTATTGTGCTTGGCAGCTCACTGGGAGGAACATGAGAGCAGATTATTCAAGGTGTTGGACTGACTGGAAGACTTAGGCCTTAAATTACCCATTGATAAATGTCAGTTCTTCCAAACCTCTGTAAAGTATGTGGCAAACATAGTATCCACTGTGGGAATAGAAACTGACCCAAGTAAAGTTGAGGCCTTGACCACCTGGCCACAGCCCCACAATCTAAAACAACTGCAAAGATTCCTGGGATTCTGTGGCTACTATCGCCGTTTCATCAAGGACTATTCAAGAGTGATCCATCCTTTACTTAATCTTACTCAAGGTTACCCTCCTACCCACAAAAAATACAAGAGGTCAGTTTCTTCTGAACCTGAGAGTGTATTTCTGTCCCAATTAAATATTTGGAGCCAGATAGACATCTGAGTGTGAAGCTGCTTTTCATGAGATTATATATCAACTTACCCATGCTCCTGTTCTTGCCTATGCAGATCCAGCAAAGCCCCATGTCTTTCACACTGATGCTAGCCTGCAAGGCTTAGGGGCTGTATTGTACCAAGAGCACGAGAATGGCCTGAGACTAGTGGCCTTTGCCAGTAGAAGCCTGACCCCATCCGAAAAGAACTATCCTGTACATAAGTTATAGTTCCTAGCTTTGAAGTGGGCTATTGTTGACCAGTTCCACGAGTACTTGTATGGGGCTAAGATACTAGTAAAATCTGACAATAATCCTTTGACCTATGTGCAGACTTCAGCTAAGTAGGATGCCACTGGCCATAGGTGGCTTTCTGCATTATTTACATACGACTGTGCTGTTGAATACAGAGTAGGCCTGAACCACATAGATGTTGATGCTCTCTCCCGGAGGCCTGTTCCCTTGAATGACTGGGCCAGACTGTCAGAACCTGATATTTGAGCACTCTGCCAGAAGTTTGACAGGGAGGAGCAAATGTCCATGGACGCAGTGGGCTGTATGGTGGATTGTTTGGGACCCTCTGAGAATTGCATACTTGCTGCTTATTGCCACTTTTCTGCAATAGACATTGGTGCAATGCCTCAACTGGACAATGACAGTATTAAGCGGGCTCAATCCCGAGATCCCATGATCAAATCAGCTCTAGAAGCCCTCTATGCAGGGAAAGATGTGTCCAAATTACGCTTCACTGATTTGAAAACTGCATTGTTATACAAAGAAGGTCCTCAGTTGAAACTGATCAATAGACTGTTATACAGAGAAACAGTAGACAGAGGGGGAGACATAGACAAACAACAACTAGTGCTGCCCACTGCCTTTTGAGACTCAGTACTGAGGTCCTTACACAACTACATGGGGCACCTTGGTATAGACAGAACACTTGACTTGGTGAAATCTAGATTCTATTGGCCTAAGATGGGGGCTGATGTTGAGCAACACATTCAAACTTGTGGTCGCTACTTACAGAGGAAAGCTTTTCCCCAGAGGGCTGCCCCCCTTGTTAACATCACCACCAGTGCACCCATGAAGCTGGTCTGTATTGATTTTCTGAGTTTGGAGTCAGATCAAAGAAATATTAGTAATGTGCTGGTGGTCACTGACCATTTTACGAAATATGCCCAAGTTTTCTCCACCAAGGACCAGAAGGCATCCACTGTGGCAAAAGTGCTTGTAGAAAACTTTTTTGTTCACTATGGGGCTCCACAAAGAATCCATTCTGATCAAGGGAGAGACTTTGAGAGTCATCTGATCAAAGAGATGCTTTCTCTGTGGGGAGTGCGAAAGTCCAGAACCAACCCTTACCACCACCAGGTGGACCCACAGCCTGAATGTTTCAACCGCACTTTGCTAGATATGCTAGGCACCCTCCACCCAAAGGATAAGCCTACAGTAAATGGAGCCAACAAATTAGCACCCTGGTACAAGCCTACAACTGCAACAAAAGTGATGCCTCTGGGTTCTCCCCCTACCGCCTGATGTTTGGAAGAGAAGCTCGACTACCAGTAGATGTGTGTTTTGGAATCTCTCCTGATGGGGTTCAAGCTGACAATTATTTACAGTATGTGTAAAAGTTAAAAGCCCAACTAAATCATACGTACCAACTGGCTCAAACCATGGCTGCCAAAAGAAATCTGGCCAAGAAAGAAAGGTATGATAAAAAGGTGAAAGCACAGGTACTCTAGGAGGGAGATCAGGTATTGCTAAGAAATCTGGGAATGCATGGCAAACATAAGATTGCTGACAGATAGCACCATCTCCCTCACATTGTAGTGGGCAAACTAGATGATCTGCCTGTGTACAAAGTAAGGCCTGAGAATAATTCAAAGATGTTAAAACAATGCATAGAAATCATTTACTGTCCATTGGACAAATCTTGATTGAGTCTGAGCCCCCAGAAAATGCCCCCTCTAGACCAGTGACTAGAGCTGCTGCTAAGAAAAAATCAAGAAAGTCTACACTACAGAAGCTGAGTTAAAGTGTTCCCCTCCACAAGTCCCAATTGAACATGACTGTCAGTCCATGTCAGAGGAAAGTGAGTGTGGCTTTGAATACTACCCTTCTTACAAACTGAGTCAATTGTTTTGGGGCAATCCCCTAGTCAATCCTGGAGATGAAGCTGGGTCTTCTGGACTGTCTAAGCCCCCAGCTGTGTCCCTGGAGCCTATGCTCCCAGAAAGTGAAGTGCAAAGCATCAAGTCAGATAATATGGAATCATTGTGTATGGTTGAACTGTTTGAGCTTTCAGAGGACAATGATGAATGGGAACAGACTGGTGATATACCAGAACAAGAAGAGTATTTTGAGTGCCCTGATGGTCCACTGCCAGTGTCCAAAAGCTCTCCTTGGGAGCCAAGTGTTGTGGACTCAGAGATTGTAACTCCTGGAGCTGAAAGTACCCCAAGTTCTAGCTTCTCTACTCCAATGGAGACTCCACTGATGTGTGAGGACAATGCTGAAAGTGAGGCTCAGAGTGTAGAGACTGTAACAGTTCCCCCTAGAAAGACTGGTCAAGCTGTAAAGCCTATGGTGCACCTCAGTTATGATCAAGGCCCCTAGAATTCTGCGGCCGCAGAATTTTGCACGGAACTTGCAATCTACTGCAGAACTTCTGCGGTGCCGCAGAATTCACTCTTCTTGGTGATTTTTTATTAATATTTCTGTTTATCCATAGAATCTGGTTCCCTTGGCCTCTTTTTATATCCAAAACCCCCCTATAAGCTCAGAATGTGATATTATTATTGCTATAACATCATACATTAGCTAATGAAATGGCTGTCACTTATCTACCACAGCTCCCACTGCCAGAGGCGGTGGCACAGCACATTAGGCATTGTGATATTTGCTCAACCTACACTACAGCCTAATACAATTTTCAGTCTTACATTATTGCACTAGGGCCAACTTATACAAAACCTTGTCAATAGCACAGACCTGTTAAGTCCATACCTCACTTTGTACAAACTTATTTGTGCCTTTAAGGTATAGAGATGCCATCTGATATGAATAACTGGTAAAATTAATGTAACTGTCGTTTTTAAGAAAAATAAAATAATTATGCCCAGAAAAGTGGAATATAATAATGTGTAGACCTGTTGAAAGAATATACCTGTTAAATAATTGCACTGTACACATTTTTGCCAGGGTTATTGATTACATATTGTCATGGGTTGATAGAATCACCTAAAGGTTATGGAGGAATGTTGTGTGCAGGGACAGCTGTTGGGCCAGAGGGTAGCATGCTGTGTTTCCATGCTGGCAACTCAGGTTCAGAGATTAGCTA
Organism: Neoceratodus forsteri; assembly: GCA_016271365.2. Classification (NCBI taxonomy): domain Eukaryota; kingdom Metazoa; phylum Chordata; order Ceratodontiformes; family Ceratodontidae; genus Neoceratodus; species Neoceratodus forsteri. The sequence continues at coordinate 860,911,761 of CM057451.1, read as the reverse complement.
TGTGAGCTGGCTGGGCAACACAAGGGATTGGTGGAACACATCACTACTTGGAGTCTGGGAAGGTATGGTGCAGTGTTCTGTTACACGATGGACACATTGCGATGGGCTGGAGATCTCTATCTCACAGTCGGTTCACATGCATGACATGGCCTGATGGTGTTACGTAGTTTGTCAGAGGAAGCAGGTTGACATAAAAAATGAGTTTTACAATAGCTCCTCTGTTCCGTTTATTCCATTTCCAATGGGACCTGCATGAATGAGGATGCAATTTCATGGAAATTAATATATATATATACATTATATATGTGTGTGTGTATAAATATATATATATAAAAATATATACACACACACACACACACATACAGTATCTCTGTCTCACTACACACACACACACACATTTGTATGTATGTTACAGATTGCATATAAATATATAAGTGATACACACTGGAAACCTCATGAGTGGTGTAGAAAGCACATACAAATTTATAAGCGATAAACAGTAGAGACCTCATTAGTGGGATAGATAAAATGCATATAGAAATACCTTATTTATCACATAAGGTCCCCTCTGCATGTCATTTATGCAATAGGCTAGGACCTTAAGGGAGAGACATTTGTTTTGCTTTTTTAGACATAAAATTTTTTCTATAAGTCTGTTCATTTTTGAACTAGTGCTACTGTGCTTTCCACCATCCTGATTGCTATAACCACTGCCATGAAAGTGAAGTCAGGATGACAAGCTGACACTCTGATGTGGTAGTTTGTTAGTGCCGCAGAACTTCCGCAGAAATTACAAACCACCACCGCAGAAGTTCTGTGGCAAAGGGTAGTCTTGCCGCAGAACTTGGTCCCACTGTGCCGCAGAAAATTAGAGGCCTTGGTTATGATTCCCCTGGGAGGTCTGTGGACTTGCCTCTCAATGTTGTCCATAAAGGAGTGTATGTGTCCTCGAACTCATTGCCCACACTGAACATCAGTGCTAACCCCAAGTTACTTGTATTGCCCTCTAGGTATGGTGCCCCTGCCCCATCCAGCCCCAAGGTAGCTGATAGGGAAGGGCCCACTCTCTTCAGTTTTCATGTACAGGAGGTAATAACCTGAGTTATGGTACAATGTGTGTATAATACTGTGTAAATAGTGATGTATTGAAAAGTTTCAGAAATGTGTTTCTGGTAAGGTGATATGATGACTGATGATTACATGTATAAGCCTAATGTGATACTGATGTAAATGTATATGATTGTATTTAAACTTATGGGGGTACTTACTTGATACGGATGCCAAGTTTTTCCAGGCCAGGAAGAGTGTAACCTCCCTGCAAATGGGGGTTCCCAAAAGTCTTCCAGGAGCTTGCCTGAATGCTCCAAATCTGGGTAGTGTTCGGCGTCTGAGCTGTTTAAATGTGGTTCCAAGTGAGTGCTATTTGAGCCTCCACGTACTGTCTCTTTAAGAGCTGTCTGCTTGCAGACTTAGTTTGAATGGGGGGACTGTGTATTTAATGCTTGAATCCTGCCTGAGCTGTGGAGAAATTGCTCCATTTCTGCAGTCATTAAGAGCGCAGAGGGAGCCTAAATGAAAGATGTAACTGTTTGCCTGAAACCAGTTAGAGTGTTAAGTAAAATGCAATTTGTCTAACCTGCCTTTCTTGCAGCTGGGACTCTGTGTGTGTTACCCCTTCATTTTGGACCTAAATTGCTGTGCTGGGCCAATTGGGTCAAGGGTTCCCTAAAATGGAGCCTGTGGACGAATCAGAACTTGGACTCTTAATTTTGAGCCAGCCACAAGGGGATTGTATGGGCAGTGACTCTGGGAAATGTAGTTTTGACCTTGGTGCCTTTTTCTACCAACAGAGGGAGTCTTATTGTGAGTGACAGCTGAATCAGCCAACACAATAGTGTGGAGCTAAAGGAAACGCCCTGCTCTGTGACTGGAAAGATCAGATCAGTTGTGGCAGTGAAGAGAGAAGGAGCTGTATGCTTCTTTGGTGTATAGTTTTGCGTGGGAAGCGTGCGTGAGGCCCTGAGTTTTGGTCTGCAGCCTTTGTGAGCGTCAGTTTGAACTGAATCTGAGTTGTGAGGAGAAAGAAGCACTAGAAGTGTGGAAACCAGGCTCACCCTGTAAAAGACTGGAGAAATTGCTGAATCGCGTTCGGTCTGTCAGAAACTGAAGCTGCTGTGTGTGCTCCCAGGTATTTTGCAGTAATTGAGATTGGGATTGAGGAGCAGCCTGCCTGGTATAGTGCTTTCCTTTTACATATAAATGTGTGTGGTGCTTGTGGGGAATTGCTATTTCAAATCCCCTGTACAGTGAATTGTGTGCTGAAGCTGGAAGTAAACCCCCTGCTTAATTCGGACTACATCCGTTTGCTATCAACTGCAGTGGGGTCCAGTTACAAAGACCTTGTTCTCATGGCCTGCTCTTCTGGCAATCTAGAGGGACTTTCTCCATCCGATATTCAGCTTGGGTGTTGTGAGTACAAATCAGGGTATTCCTCTGCAGCTTGTTTTCAATCACAAGTGTGTCACCTAATTCTTGTTGTTTCACTGTTTCATGGACTGAGCCCTCCGGCTCTGGATTACAATTGGGTGTTGTGTATATATTTTCTTCTACAGGGCCCTATACATCTGCACCTGCCAGCCAACCCTGGGCAACAGACCTGGCCAGCCCCCCCCCCACCTGGGTACCCAGGGTGTGACTTTCAGACCCTGTATGTGTGCACAGTACTGTGATTTGAATATTTCCAAACCAAATCAACCTGATTGCCCCTCCTGTTACTGTCCCTAAATAAATCAGATTTGTTGTTATACTATATACTGTCTGTGGTGTTAGTACTTATGGAAACAGTATTGTTTTGCTGTGTATGTTGTTTAACCTTACTTTACAGGGGGTCCTCAGAGACGTATGCTGCAGAATCAGTCTCTAGGGTAAGTGGTATCTATATGAGTGAACAGTGTGTATACGTGGGGTATTGGGGCTGTAACGCCGGTGTACTATGTGAGCCACTAGAGGGAATAAAAGAGGGTCTCAGTGTCCCAGAGGGCTGTGACCAAGCTAGTCTAACCACTATAAACCCTGACCTCTGGGTGGAGGCACCCGCCATAGGACCTATGCCCCTCAACCCGTCCATAGTCAAACAGGCAGGGGTAGTAGCCCGTGGGATAACGCCACCTAGGGGTTACACTGGTACCCAGGGGAATGTCCAGTATAAGCAGAGCATTTTGGGGGTTGATCTCCTGCCCAGTCCACCACCCACCAACTGGTGTACAGCCATTTCCACTGGGGTAGCCATTAATCTTTAGCAATCATTGATAATTTTTGGCCACTAGAAGGCACAAAATCCCAAGATGTAACCCATAGGTGGCGCTATCCCAAGGGCTACTACCCCTGCCTGCTTGGCTAGTAGCAGGTTAAGGGGCCTGGGTAATGACACGGGTGCTTCCACCCGGAGGTCAGGGTTGTTAGTGGTCAAGCTAACCTGGGCACAGCCCTCTGGGACACTGTAACCCACCCTCTTTCCCTTCTAGTGGCCTGAACAATATACAATAATTACTTTCACAATGACCCTTATTCACCAGGCAATTACCCACACTGTTTGCACTTACCACCAGGGCTGGTTCCTCTAGCTCGACCCTGGGGATCCCCTGTAAAACAAGGATAAGCACAGCAAATAGCAACAGTACAATACTTCTGACACAATCTGGAACCACAGTCAGGTTAAATGCAAACAAAGTTAAATCTGATTTATTCCGGGGACTTGAACAAGGGAGGGGCGTAATCAGGTTGATTTGCTTAAACGCTATATTAATCAGACAGTTATGCATGCAGTTCAGAGTCCCTACACAGTCACACACTCTGGGTACCCAGGTAGGAAAACGGTGGGCTAGCCAGGAATGTTGCAGCTGGTTGGGGCCCTGTGATGGAAGAAAGCAACATGCACAATACACATTATTTGTAATCCAGATGAAAGAAAAGACAAGACAATCAGATGACAACAGTTTTAGATTTAGCTGTTGTTGCAGGGAGCTACCCTGATGTTTACTCATGATACCCAATACTGGACACAGGCAGGATGAAGTCAAGACTACAGGCTGTTGAGCTGGAGTGCCCGGAGAATCAGGGCCCACACGAATCACTGAGGCATCGTTCCTGTTCAAGGCATTGAGCAGGGGGCTGATCCCCAGGCTGGTCTCTCGTCATGACTTACTCTGCGTAGCAGGTATTCTGGCTGGGCCAGTGTAGCAGGGCCCAGGCAAATGGAACTGGATACAGAGTCAGTCCGTGGAGCTAGATACAACCTCCAGCAAGCAAAACACAGTTCAGACACACAGTGGGGAACCAAATCACGACCCACTATAAGCACACAGCACATTCACATGTAAGGAAATTCCACTGTACCAGGCAAATGGCTCTCCAGTCATAATTACAGAGTCTCTGCACAATCCAGGAGTTCAGAGGTAGCTGGAAGTCCTGACAGGCCAATTGCATTCAGCAAATCTTCGGTCTTTTTCAGGTTAAAGCCTGGTCACAATTCAGTGGGCTAATTCGCTCTCCAAATTCAGATTCAGTCTGAAAAAAGCACAAATTCCCTCTCAGGAACAGCAGGCAGGCATGCAGGCCAAACTTAAGCTTTTCCACAGTTCTCCCAGGTGAATCCACTACGGATTGCTGCTTGAACTATCTTGAGCTGTTACTTCTTCACTTCCCAACTCAGATATAACTGAAACTGCAAGCAATGTGGGACCAGTGCTCCCAGATCAGGCAAAGCATTTTCCTGCAGTGCACCCTAATTTTCCCTGTATTTTCCCTGTAAAACTGGGATGAAATTCCTGTAGATTTTCCTGTATGCACAAATCAATGTAGGTACGCAATTGGTGTCATTACGCCAGTCAATAAAATCACTAGGACAAATGTTCAGGCTTTTTTATGTGTTCTTATTTATTTTAAATATAAAAAATCAACTACAACGTATCACATAACAACTCTACAACTGTAAGAACATTATATGTAACAATATAATACCATATTGAGGTTCTGGGGACATGTTGGAACGTATATAGCTCAGTTCTCAATGTTCACATGGCTCCAGAACCTCCTGAAGGTATTATAACCTTGTAATATTACAGTTCCTTATACAGTATTCTATTTATAGTATGAAATGCCTTAACTTCAAATTTACCCCTTAGTCACAGACTGATATGTTTTGTGTTCTGTTCACAATGCATGAAAGGGGCATAGGGATGCACAGAATGTGCAACCCCACCCTTGCCCCTGCACCCCGCGGACAGGTGCACCCATACTGGTATTCACCAATGCCGACCACCTATCCACGGCTCCACAGGACTCTGCAGGGAGGCTGGGGGAGGAGTTGTCCCAGGCAGACATCCAATGGGATGCCCCCCGGGACCCATAGTGGATCTCACACATAGGGTGGCATGGGTCTGGGGCTGTGCATGCCGATAGCATGCACCCGGACCAGCGTGGCACCCTCCAGTCCCAGTGCTGCCTCACATAAACTTTCTGGGTGCTCACCCAAAAAGCTGCCCCTACTGCCTCCTGCTGCCCAGCAGTCAGGGGCAGCACAGTGTGCACTGTCCTGGTCCCCCAGTGACTGCATACCTGTGTTCATAGGGGCATGCTGTGGGTTATGGCAGGGTTTCCCTGGTGTACCCTGCACCACCCTCTGCACCCATGTGGCCAGCACTACAACGGGTTAGTGAATACACATAGTGCTGGCATCCCCCCAGAACATCCCCATCGCAGAGTTGTCTGCAGACATGGGGGATCGGGTGCAGTGGGTCTGCATGTGTCCCCTTCATGCATGCCATGCGGGGGGCACAGGGGGTGTGAAGTAGCTACTCGCCCCAGATATGCGTGCATAGCCACTGCACACCAATCGTGCATTGGGACTACAGCTCTGTGTACCTGTAGTGCTCCATTAATAAACATTGTTTCAGTGTATTGTTGTGTTCTTCATTGGCATGCTTAAGCACCCCCACACACACACACACACAATCTTTGTGCACTGAACTCTCAGAGGTAAAAACAAATATTCCCTTTTTTTTTCATTTATTTTACTAACCTTAGGCCAGACCAAGGTCTATGGGTCCCTTCTGATCTCACACATATAATTCATAACTCCTGCTTATCTTGATGAAGACACCCCCATACCTTTCCCAGGCTCACAATTAAATAGAAACACTGTTTAACTTTTTTCAAATAACCTCAGCCTCTAGGCTGGTCAGAAGAAGTGCTACCTTAGTGATCTTTTTTAAAAACACAACTCTGCTCTGTGCACCAAACAAGCCAAGTAGCACTTAAGTACTCTTTGTGTCCCCATCACCCTTTAAAGCCCACCATCATCGAGTTTCTTGTCTGGCTTGCTTTTTGCACTTCATGTGTTTAAAATAGACAAATTTGCAAAACAGAAGGTTTGTTTGCCTTGGTGGTTTGGGGCGCTGCTTCTCTCAAGCAACACTTAAGCACTCTGTCTTGCCCCCAAAGCATATCATCATCAAGTGGTCAGCCTTTTGTCTGACTCATTTTGCACTTAAGATGAGTTTAAAATAGACTAACCTGAGGCTGCCCACAAGAAGGTTAGTTTACCTTCAGTGGCTTAGGCTCTCTGCCAGTCCAGAACAGTGGCATTTGAGATGCAGCTTGGCTGACTCAATGGTGTTGCTGTTTTGAGTGGGGCAACATGGCAGGTGTTTGTATCATGCAGCAGCTCACTGGTTCTTGATCAGAAGATCTGAATTCATCCTCAGAAAGATGCACTGCCAACACATTCCCTTACTACCCCACAGAAACACAGGCTGCAAATGGACCAACAGAATTGCTTAGTGTAACAAAGTCAGCAAACTGAGCACCAGTTGGAGGGCTCTGTCTGGATTTTGGCAGCCATGAGATTCATAGTGGGCATTTTCCTGTAGTGTTTGTCCATTTCCCATATTTTAAAAATAAAAGATTTCCTTTCTGTATCCCATTTTTGTAGTAAAAATACCTTAAAACACAGGAATCCCTGTAGATCTGGGAGCACTGTGTGGGACTTTCTCCAAGATTCAAAAGGCCAAACTCAGGCCTTTCCACAGTTCTCCTGCATCAATCCACTATGGATTGGTGCTCAAACTATCTTGAGCTGTTGCTTCTTCACTTCCCAACTCAGATCTAACTGAAACTACAAGCAGTGTGGGACTTTCCCCAAGATCCAAAAGGTTCGGTTGGCTGATCTGTCTGTGAGTCACAACAAGGGCTCCCCCTCCAGTTATTTTAGGCACCAAAAGCCCAAAACTACAATTCCTATAAGTTTTGGCCCCACCAAGCCCCTGTAGGCAGGCTCCATTTTAGAGTCCCAAATGTACTGATTGGCACATTCTGTAGTCCATGACCAAGATGATGGAAACAAACAGAACTGTCCATGATGCAAAAAAGGCAGGTTAGAACAAACTACAATATTATTACTACTCTAACAAATGATCAGCAAACAAGTACATCTTTTAGCAGAGCTCCCTCTCAGATTAATTATGACTGCAATCCAGGCAGCTCTTAAAGAGACAGTACACAGAGGCTATACAGGCACTCTCTCACAATACATTTAAACTGCTAAAACACAGGACACCAGCCTAGCAGTGAGCATTTAAGCAAGCTCAAGGAAGACTTTTCAGGAACCCCATTTGTAGGGGGGTTACAGCTGCATAAGACAGATCATTTTCAGCAATGCCCACATTGGTACCTAGCCCATACTGTGCAAGACCCTGCTATCCCACACAGCCTGGGTACCCAGTAACTTCAAAGTTCTCAAACAGGGTGCAGGCCTGATGGATGGTGCAGCTGTACATAGGACAGCATGACTGGGGCCCTTAAGGGGATCAAAGATTAACTTCAGATCGCTTATATAGGAATAACTGCAGAGGACAGGAATTACACCCTTCAACTATGTACAAGTCTGGTTCTGTGGTGCAGGGGTTGCCCTACATTACTTACAGTAACTTTCTTCATTGGTTTAGGCAAGTCAGGATTTAGTGCTCTCAGCAGGATGGAACTCTGACTCCAAAGATCAAAACACAGGACGAAGACTAACAGCCAGGAGCCTGAAACCGACTACAAGGATCTTACAGGTTTTGAGATAAAACTTGCATTTTAAACTCTGAATGCAGTGTCTCTTTTAAGACTGGAAGCACTTTGCTGGAAGAACAGGAGGGAGCAGGGCCAGCATGCTTCAACCCCATGTCTAGGCTGAATCCCTTGAGGGAAGCACATATGGCAGTGCCTCAGATGGTGGCATGCTACCAGGCTTTCTCCGAAACCAATTTAAGCTGAAAAGTTGCATTCAGTACATTTATTAGTAAGACGATGCATTAGACCACATGTGGAGCTAGGATTGCATTCATTATAGGCCAGACCATACTTAAGACTTGACTACTCACACTTGACCCCATATTGTCCTAGACTGAGCTTAAACTTGCCTCACTGCCATTTGCATCACTTTTTCCAGGTTGAGCCTGTGTTAAGAATCACTGTCTCTGTGTAGAACTTTGCTTGTTGGCAAAATAGATGCAGCAAACTCTTTTGACGCAGTCACTGATACTTGGCTGTATCTTTATTTACTTTAGCCCCCCCAGGCTCAACAATACGTTTGTAACTTGCTTTAACTCACACTTTACTGTAGCACTTAGCAGTACTGATTTCTGTAGCTTTCTAAGTTCAGATACAACATTCAGTCCCTTGTGGCTCCACTTGCAGCTCCCACATTGCACATAACCCATTGCTGGCCCACCAGGCACTGTCTAGAACATTCTGTGTGGTCAGGGAACTCCCATTCTGTCCTGTAGCATAGCTCACTCAGACACATTTGTACATTTTTACTTTAGACTGTTTTTTCAATTACTAGCAAGTGTCCACCCATTTCAGGCATTGATTGGATGCAGGGTGCAGACACACACACACACACACACACACACACACACACACACCAGTCACAATCCAGTTACTTTGGACTTGCGCTGCCCCTTGTAAATACTGTACTTTCAAATTACACAGTCATGATCTCAACGTTTTGGGCTTAGCTGCCCCGTGCAGATATTATTAAGTTGCACAGTCACAATCTTAGCTGGGCTGGGTAGCCCCTTAAGCTTGGATAAAGTTGCACTTGTCAGATACTGGTTTACTCACTCAGATTACTTAGCAGAATTGGTTTTCTCACTTGTGGTCTCAGGATTCATCAGCACTTTCACCGCTGAGGCAGATCCCGCTCTCCCACAGCTGGCTTGTGATCAAGTCACTGGCCATGTTTTCCCCAAAACATGGAAAGGTTGGAGCTAGCCCTGGAGGACATTCTGCTGGCAGACCCCAGGTTAGGAACATCTGCTGATCTCTCCTCTCAGCAGGAGAGATCGCCGCTCCCTGGTGAAGAGGCTTAAGCTGACACACCAGGCCCATTTACTCTGCTGGGGGCCTGAGCCCCCACTCCTGTGGGTAGCTTCTGCTCGAATCTGGAATCTGCTGAAAAACAGTCTTTTATGGAGCTCTCCTAAGGCCCCTGATTGGCTGAAGCTATTGGATGCCTGCCCTGTGATTTGCTGATTTTGTTTGTTAGTCCAGAAAATGATTATTCATTAAGTCTCCTTGATGCACAGTTGGTTTACTGTTTTGGCTCCTGAATTAAGTCCCTGCAGTTTCCCCATGAGCACTTGAAGGTTTCCCATGAGCTTTGGCAAAAGTCCCACATACCCTGGCTTTAAAATTCAAGCTTTCCGATTGGCTGTGGCTGTTTGTAATAGCTGCCCAATATACAGTGCCTTAGGCAGAATGGATGCAGTCCTAAACAAAGTCCTGGTGCAGCCAGAATATTTTAAATAATTGCCCAAATGCCCCACAGTTCAGTAGCCATGGATGGCTGTCACTGCCCAGATTAAACATTTTGTTTCAGTCCCAAGCCTGTCTCTGCTGCCAGTATTTTAGTTCCCCTTTACAGCAGGTAGGCTTTTCTGAGTCCCAATATTCACTGGTGCAGCCAGGATTAAGCATCTAATTATTTAAACATTTTTCCTTCTTTTAACATTTGCCCCTCTTACACATGTGTTCCTAAAACATACAGCAACTACATTTATTTATTTAACAGTTATCTGCTCTTCTTTGGCAGTCACTGAACACAGCTTCCCTTGGGGCAGACAACCCCTATGCATATGCATGAGATCAGGGCTCTGGGCTCATTAATATTTATGAGCCCTGATCTGGATACCTTGTGGATCTCTTCATTAATTTGGAAAAGTGGGCTCTCTGGGTCCTTGCTAAGGTCACCGGGTCCCACTGAGCTGTTGGGGACACCGGGACCGCTGAAACACTTTCCTGATTGACCGCAAAGTGAGTGGTCAGGAGATCAAAGGTGCTGTGGCACATGTGCCATCCCTGCCAGCACTGGAGTGCCGGAAAAAGCAACGTGGGATCGTGGCTCAACTTTCTGGAGTCCACAGGGCTGAAATTATACTGGGGCTGAACTGGAGGAAACCTGGGGCACAGTAGGAACTGGGGGACACACCAGGAAAATGGCAGGCAGACAGGAGGCGCTCCGAGGAGCGGGAGTGAGCACAGGAGCAACGGGCCATAAGGTAAGCCCCCAAATTGGGTGGGGGCTACACATAGGAGACTCATAAGGATGCTGGGTAGCATAGGATGGGTCACAAGGTGGTGAACTGGGTAAGAAATTGGTTAAGGTATAGGTGACAGAGGGTGGTGGACTGGTAAATGGTGTTCACTCCGGGAAAGGGAGAGTGACCAGTGGGGTGCCTCAGGGTTCAGTACTTAGACCACTCCTGTTTGATGTCTTTATAAGTGATATTGCAAATGAACTGGAAAGGAAGTTTTGTCTCTTTGTGGATGACACCAAAATCTTCCATAGGGTGGGCAGTCCAGAGGGGGTGGAAAGAATGTGCAGAGACCTGAGAAATCTTGAGGAGTGGTCAAGGGCATGGCAGGTGGGTTTTAATGCAAAAAAAGTGCAAAATCATGCTGTTTAGGCACAGAAACCCAGAGGTGGAATACACAGTGGGAGAAGAGGTATTGGCAGTCACCAGACAGGAACGGGACCTGGGAGTAATCAAATCTGATGACCACAAGGTGGCAAGGCAGTGCAGTAAGGCAGCTGGTAGGGTCAGTTGGATGTTGTGCATAAGTAGGGTTATTATCACCAGCAGAAGGAGGGAGGTGCTGCTGCCACTGCATAGATCACTGGAGAGACCCCACTTAGAGTACTTTGTCTAGTTCTGGAGACCACATCTCAGGAAGGACATAGACAGAGTGGAGGCTGTCCAGAAGAGTGCAACTAAAATGGGACAGGGTCTGCATCAGAAACCCTACAAAGAGAAAGAGACTGAAGGACCTCAATATGTACACCCTGAAAGTAAGCATGGGGGGAGGGGCATGATGGAAATACCTCATGATGGTAAATAAGGTACAAGAAGGGACTATGTTTTAGAGGAAAAAATGCAAGAGAACAAGTGGACATGCAATGAAGCTGGAAGGGGGTAAATTCAGGAGAGATGTGAGGAAGTACTTCTTCACTGAAAGAGTGGTGGATGCCTAGAATAGCCTTCCAGATGAAGTGGTGGGGCAAAAACAGTGGTGGGATTCAAGAATGCATGGGATAGGCATAAGGGGATCTTAGTGGTAAGCTAGGGAGGAGGGAGCTGGAAATCAAGTAGGGCCTGTGGTGTCAGTATAGGCGGGGAAAGGCACACTGTGGGCCAAGAGGTCCTTATCTGTCATCAGATTCTATGTTTCTATGAAGAAATTCACTATGAAGAAGAGGAGGAGGAGGAGGAGAAGGAGGATGAGGGTGACCCAATCGAGACTAATGGCTCTCCGGAACAGGCATTTGGGTCCCCTTCTAGAGTTACTGAGGACTGCACCCCTTATTCCTCACTCATGAAGCAAATGGTCAATATCCTCAAAATCCTCTCATGAAACAGAGGAGGATGATGATGAGGAAATGGAATTCATGGACATGATAGGACTAGCCCCAATGAGGAAGCTGCTAGTCCCTGTTCATAAGTCTCTTAAGAAAGCCACTTCTAAAATAATAATAATAATGTCAGCACCAAATTCAGCAGCTGGCCTTGATAAGAAAATGGAGAAAAAGTGTCAGGTGGACAGGCGGGGGTAGAATACATGTATGTCCACCCTGATCAGGAAGGAGTGATACAGGCAGGTGCTTCTGAGAACAAGGTGCCCCTCTCTCTACACATCCCCCTGAAAAGGATGCTAGGAAACTGGATACCATGGCCAAAAAGATGTACACCAATAGCTTCCCTGCAAGTAAGACTGGCAGCTTATTTGACCTATACAGCTCCATACCAGAAAGCCCTGTGGAATATCATGCTGGCAGTGATCAAGAAGGAGGATGGTGTGGTGGCACAGGATCTTGCTGTGACTGCAAAGTCAGCCCTAGATGCCACAAAGGAGGCAGTATAGTGCAGAGATTTAAGGCTCTGTGCTGCAAACCTGGAGACCTGGGTTTGAATCCCACAGCCCTCACTTGCATACTATGTGACCCTGAGCAAGTCACTTAACTTCCTTGTGCTCCCAGGTCGCACCTGTAAACAAGCCTCAGCTTAGTGTGTCACTCCCGGTTAAAAAACAAAAAAAAAGTACCAATTTCACATGGCTATAGATGCCAATGACTTGGCTTCAAGAGACCTGGCACATGCAGTGACCTTTTGAAGGATTGCCTGGCTAAGGACCACAATCCTTACCCAGGACCCACAGGTGAATGCCACTGACTTTCTCTTTGAGGGAAATGTATTATTCTAACCCCAGGAATCCATCTGTGCATTCATTCCCCAGGAATGAGCAGCCCTTGTGATTATTTTTTGCTAATTATGAAACATTAGAATCAAGTTCAAACTCTGCCCTGTGGTCATACTTCACCCTGCCTCCTAACGTCAGATTTATTACTCTGTTGAAAGAGCAGTCACCCCACAGTCATATCTACATTTCTGGCCAGTTTATGGTTTAAGTATTTTAAGTTTTAGTAGAAGTATTTTAGTTTCACCTGATAACGCTGCATTAGGGTGTAATTTGTATAACTTGTTACATTAGCGGTTCATTCTCCAGTTCCTGATCCGTTCCAGGAACCGAAGAAGGTTGCTAGTCACCCCAGTGTGCCAAAATGTCTTAGTGTCACCTGTAAAAACCAAAACCTTCCCCCAAAGTTTTTTTTTTCCCCTGCAAAACAAGAAAATGGTCCCTTGTTGTCCGACGCCCTCTCCCCAACCTGCACCCATGCACTGCGCACCCCACCTCCCCCTCACCCCATACTTACCTCCAGAGGTCAGCGTGGTGATCTTCAGTGGAGTGGGAACACATCTGCACTCTTCAAAGCTGACCGCGAATTTAAGAAATGCTGTATAATGGCATAAATGGGGGGTTTTCAAATTAGGTGGATTTCTCAGCCATTTTCTTGACTTTTGGCTCCAGATTTTTAACATGGGGTTCTTGGGACCCCACCTCATGAAATCAGTCACTGTCATTTCGTTATTTAGTCCCAAAACGTGATTTCGCAGTGACTGCGTGGAATCACCTTTTGGGACTGATTAATGAAATGACAGTGCCACTGTTCATCAGGTGGGCTCCCAAAAAGCCTATGTTGCAAATTTGGTGAAAAAATTCCTAAAAATGACTGTGTTACGAGCCTGCATTATGCAATTTCCACACACGCTCGTAACTTCGAGAATTTTTTATATTTTCACTCCAGATTTTCAACATTGCCATTTTTTCACACCTCCTTATGAACAGTGTAGCTGTCATTTTTCACATCCTGCCCAAAATGTGTTTTTGCACATGTGGTGCATGATGGCGCAATCACTGTAGGAAATCAATGTTCAGGAGAGATTAAGAAAATCACAGTCACACCATTCATGAGCAGAGGTCCTAAAATACATATGTTAAAAATTTGGTGAAAAAATTCCAAAAAATGACTATGTCACGTGCGTACATTGTGCAATTTCCATGCACGCTTCGTAACTTTGAATTTTAATATTTTCACTCAGATTTTTAGCATTGCCATTTTGCATTCTCTCAGAACAGTACAGCTGTCATTTTTTCACATCCTGTCCAAACATGTTTTCGCACCTGTGGAGTACAATGGGCGTGGTCGCTATGCAAAATCAATTTTCAGGACAGAGTAACAAAATCACAGTGTCACTGTTCATGAGGAGAGGTTCACAAAATGTTCATGTTGAAAAATTTGTGAAAAACAATCCCAGAAATGACAGCATTACGGGCGTACATTGCTCAGTATCTATGCACGCTCGTAGGTTTGCCAATTTTTCATATTTTCTCTCCAGATTTTCAACATTGCCATTTTTGTTTACACCTCCTCATGAACAATACAGCTGTCATTTTTCGCATCCTGCTCGAAATATGTTTCCCGCACCTGTGGCTCCCAATGGCTCAGTTGCTGTGCAAAATCACCTTTCAGGATTGAGTAACGAAATGATAGTACCACTGTTCATGAGGTGGGGTCCCAAAAAGCCACTGTTGAAAATTTGGAGTGAAAATATCAACAAACACCTGGGGCATTAAGGTTTCTAACCATACACCCACCCTGTAGAGACTGACAGGCATCGGGACGTAACTTGGGTTCATCGGCCATAATGTTCGCAGAATTCTATCCTCCCTCCCACCGTACAGCCCCTGACAGGCATTGAGGTTTGTCTTGGGTTCCGTCACCCTAACGTTCACCCCATTCTTCTATATTGCACCCATCTCAGCTTATTTCCTTATGGAATGGGGTGAGCATAAAGGCTGAAGACCCCAATGCACACCCCAACACCTGTCGCTCTCTGCAGGGTGGGGTGAGGTGGAATAGCATCAGCGTTATGGCCATCCCAAAGCTACACTCCCAATGCCTTTCAGTCTCTGTTGGGGGGGGGGTGTATGCGTTACTTCAATACTTCACTGCCATTCCTATTTTGCATTTCTAACTCCTGCACTACCAATGCCAGCAAGCCAACATTCGGCATTGACAAATGCTTGTTTTAAATGACATCTCTGTAAAAAGTTTTGCCTAAAACACAAAGGAAAATGGGTAGAAGAGAGGATCTTGTGGCTCTTCAGTTTGCATCTACACTTCTACAGTATATCACCTAAGGCTCAGGGGAGGGTCCTGCCCCTCAAAATAAACAGTAGTCCCTGTCATAGGGAACAGAACAGAAAGATAAAGCTGCTAAAGATGGTACAGAGGTCAGGGTGTACAAAAAGGGGAACCCTGAGTCCAGCAAAAA
The DNA here is from genome assembly GCA_016271365.2 of Neoceratodus forsteri. Taxonomy (NCBI): domain Eukaryota; kingdom Metazoa; phylum Chordata; order Ceratodontiformes; family Ceratodontidae; genus Neoceratodus; species Neoceratodus forsteri. Next base: position 860,896,483 of record CM057451.1, on the reverse strand, counting down.
CAAAACAGCCTCTGAGCAGCCACTGGCAACGGTGTCTGCTAAGAAAAAAACAAGAAGAGAAAAATGTCTCTGTCACTCCTCCTGAAAAAGGAAAGGAGCAGACAGCTTACTCGAAGCAAATGCCCTCAGCAGAGGAGATGACAAAGGCATTTCAATTTTTACAGGCTTGCCAAGCTATGGAAATGTTCATTAATGTGCCTGCCTCTCAGGGCCGGAGAAACAGAAGGGTAAACAGGGCAATTGCCCTAGGGCTCTGAGCTCTGGGGGGTCTCTTGCTCTCCCCTCCACCCTAGGGTTTGAAATTGTGTGCCATCCCACTGCCTCACCACTGGGCGCTTCTTCCCAGTTTTTTTTGATTTGTAGTTTGAAGTTGTAGAAGCACGAGTTAGATATTTTATTGACCAACATAGATGTTATAAAAAGAAACTTCTCTGTTGATCCAATAAAAGGTATCAAACCATTTGCCTCTGGGTCTGTTCTTACAAGGACCAATAAGGCAACTAATCTATTTCTGTATAGCCTTAAGTTGGTAATTATGGCAGTTTTGGGCTTGCTACTAGGAAGTGGTGTGGCCACCGGCTGATGAAAATTGCTGAAGGAAGCTCTGAATGCTCCCAAAGATGCTGTTGCCCTCAAAGCTCGTGCCCAGGACATGTGATGTATGGTGGTGGTGCGATGATGGCAAGCTGGGAGGGAGGAATATCCTCAGGCTTAACAGTAGCACTGAGCATCTGTGATGCCTTTCCAATCCAGCTTGTCATCATGAGAAGTCGAGGACGGTGGTAAAAAGCACCTCATCCTCTTTGTTAATGCTGGATACCATTCGGCACGTGATTGGAGGGTTGGTTCAACTTCAGAGACAGAGTCAGGGCTTGAGTGAACCAGGCAGACTTCTGGTGATGTCATGGAGCAGGTAGAAGCTTAAGCAAGGAGCTTCTGTCCCCCCGGCCGACCCAAAAAACTCTGATGATCAGCTGAAATTAATATATACAACCCTCTGAATGTCTGGGGAAAGTGAGAGAAAAGGTCACCACATGAGATCCTGCAGTCAAAAATTGAAAATGTCTCTCACTCGTGCAGGACCTGTCAAACGCTGAGACTTGCATGGGGGACAGTGAAACTATGTGTAAAAAATATTGAAAATACCTCATATCAAAAATAAAAATTACAGTCTGTTTTCTCATATGCTTCATTTCTAAAACCCACCTTCTGTAAAAGGAAGGAATCTCATACTTTCAGTTTTGGGGGGTGGGGCTTGAACTTGAAAAGTTCAGGGGCCTTGTCAGTCTTAATCTGACCATGCTGCCCCCTCAACTCCTGTTCCATATCCAATGTCTGTGGAGAGGATGCAAAATTTTATTTTGAAGAGGAGGAGGAGGTGGAACCTCTGGAACCAGATGGTTCCCCATTGCAAGAATTTGGCTCTCCTTCTAGGCCTTCAGAGGATTATTCAGTATCCCATTATTTCTTTGTAAGGCAGATGGTGAAAACCCTCAGCATCTCTTCCCATGAAACAGAGGTGAATAACGAGGAGGTAGAGTTCATGGATATGATGGGATTAGCTCTCACAAGGAGGTTGCTTCTTTCTATTCACAAATCCCTCAAGAAAGCTACTTAGAAGGTCACGTCAGCACCCACCTCAACAACTGACATTGACAAGAAATTTGAAAAAAGTATCAGGTGGACAGACTGGGAGTTAAGTACCTGTACTCCCCACCCTGACCATGAAGAGGTGGTTCCAGACTACTGCTTGTGACAAGACCAAAGTACTCCTGGAGTTCTTTGACTGGGTCACAAAGGCAGTAGACAAGGGGCAGGCAGTGGACATCATATACCTAGACTTTAGCAAGGCCTTTGATTTGGTGCTGCACAGGAGGCTAATTGCAAAACTGAGGGGACTAGGGGTAATGCAGAAAGTAGCAAGATGGATTGAAAATTTGTTGGGGAGAATACAAAGGGTAGCAGTGGAGGGGAGGATCCTCTAGTGCAAAGGAGGACACCAGCGGGGTTCCACAGGGGTCAGTGTTGGGCCCGGTACTATTTAACGTCTTCATAAGAGACATAGGGGAGGGTATCCAGGGCAAAATGTGCTTGTTGGCTGACAAAACTAAGCTCTGTGGAAGGGTGGATACACAGGAGGGGATACAAGAGTTGAGGCGAAACTTAGCCAGACTGGAAAAATGGTCAGGGATCTGGCAACTAGGGTTCAATGTCAAAAGTGTAAAAGCCTCCTCTCATTGAGAGAGAGGCTTATGTTCCCTTTAGGGACCACCTCCCACTTATTCCCCTCAGAGTTTAGGGATTAATTGGTGCTCTGGGGGTGGCATAATTCCTGCTGGTCGTCATGAGGTGGCAGCAGAGAGCAGGGCTTCAGGGATATATAAAGGGAGGCATAGGAAGTTTAGGTAGGCTGGCTGGGAGAGTGGAAGGAGAGGCAGGCAAGGCAGGAGCTCAGTGGTCCAGGTTTGGGCCTCTTAAGGGGGCGCCTCCCAAGTGAGTAGTCATAGTCGGTGGGTGCAGCGACATGGCATCGGAAAAGGAATGGATGCTTTGAGGGAGGATGGCCAGTTAGCCGGTCAGCATTGTTTGGGAGTTAGGGTTTCCCGGGGTGAGTTTGAAGTGAGGCCTTGTAGGAGGGAGAAGGTAGAGCCTTAAAGAGGAACCCCAGTGATCCCATGCAGGTGGTGGCCTGGGCTGCCAGGGCTGTGGGGGTCATGGCAGGGCTCCCACAGGGGAGGGGCCAGTGGTAGTGGTCCCCTTCTGCACCCAGTATGGCAGAGTGGCCCAGGTGGTTGAGGGGGCACAGGAGAACTTCCACCCGGTAAGGAGCCAGCTTGGAAGGGTAGGTCCTGGGGTGCCGATCAGTCAAGGGTCGGACAGGCCGCAGGTCTTTGGACAGGCCTTTTAGGATTGCTCCTGGCTGGATGCTTATAGCAAGCTCAGGAGTTGGATGGTGGGACACAGTTAAGGCTCAGGGACCATCCAGTTTGCCATCTGAGAGGGGCACTCCAGGAACAGGATGCCAAGGGTACCAGCGGAGGACTTAAGCTTCTTGGAGGGCTTGGGTTGTGGCAGGGCCCTGGATCCTATGTGTGACAGGGCAGTTCAAGGTGTGGCTCTGGGCAGTGGGCTGCAGCCTGGGTTTTGCTGTGGGTCTGCCATGCCCATGTCTGAGGCAGGCCCCAGGGCCTCCATGTATGAGCAGGCCTTTAGGCCCTTATTAGCCGCAGCTCCATGGTAGGAAAGGGATAAGGAAGGCTGCACAAAGGGAAGTGTTTACAGGCAAATCAAGGCTCCCAAGGTCAATCAGGGACTGGTCAGGGGAAGGAAATTCCTGGAATCCCTGAAGGATTCGGTGTTTGGGACTAGGTGGAAGAAGCTGCTCACCTACCCGCATAGGTTGAAGGCATGGTCTGACTAGGGAAAAGAAGAAGTAAGAGCAAAAGTTAGGGTGGCTTACCAGTGCCGTAGAGATATGTGGGGGCCTATGCTTCTTTGAAGAGAAGAAGTTCCAGTTCGGGTTAAACACCGGAATTCCAAGGGAAAAACCATATAGCCTTGCAGTAACTGTCTATAAGATCTTTCTCCTTCTTTGGAGTTGCCAGACATTATAGCATATGTAAAAAATTCTAGCCCCACGGAACTGATATGCATTTTAATGTAAGGAGGTGCCCCTGTGGCCCTGTGGTAATTTGGGCACAGGCAAAAATAAAGTGCTTATTTGGGGAAGAAACAGCGAGTTGTGATTTTATGTGGAATGATAGGGGTAAATGAAATATAAATCCTCAATTGTTTTTTTTTGTACTTTGTTTTTATTGTTTTCAGACATTACCATAACAATAACAATGCCATATCCAGGACAAATCACATTAAGTATTACAGACCAGAAAAGGAGGATACGCCTCCTATTAATCATATAATAAGTGCAATCCAGATATTAACATACCACATATGAGGGGTAACCATGATATACATTAGCAAGAAAATCAACCATTTTAACTGTGAAAAAGAGCCCATGAGCAGTATGACTGAGTTCGTGGAACTAAAGTTTGTGTTATCAAAGTCTAACATAGCACGCCCCTTAATGAGGCTAGTGGTGTCATACTATCTATCTAAAATAAATTAGGTTACTTCTTAAAAATATTTAAGGCAGTAAATACCCTGTATAAGTAATATATCAAAATGCCCCCATTAGGAGTGTTTATTTAAAGAATGTAACTAAAGTGCTAAATTATCAACAAGTCCCAAAACTTAACCTCCAAGGTTACAAAACGAACGATAGAGCAAACCCCATAATAAACTGACGTAACATTAGAGGAGCCCTGCAAAACCCCAGACAGTAGAATGTTAAAGAAACCATGCCTCCTCATTTAAAGTATACTTCAACAAGTGAATGTTATTTAGTGCTGAACAAATGAGTTGCCAAAAGAGGAAATTGGAAGGCTCCACTATATAGCTACTGTAAGTATAGTAGCAAAGAGTAGAACAAGTCACAGTACTTTATCGCATTCAACCTTCCTCCTCATGTGCCTCTGAGTTGCTTTCTTCCACGTCAGGGACCCGGCATTGACTCTGGTGGTCAGTAATGAAGCAGGAGGCCCATTTGCCCACCTCGGTGGGGTCAGAAAAGACCCAGACTTTCCCATTGTGGACGATCCTCAATCTGTCCGGGTACACCACTGCATGTATTATAGATGCATCCCTCAGCTGCTTCCTTACCCCATCAAATTTTTTCTGACACATCCGTGTTCTGTAGCTGAGATCTGGGAACAAGTGGACAACATGATCATCTTGAGTAATGGATCCCGCTGGTCTTGCTAGTCATAGAATTTTGTCTCGTGTGCCCACACCATCTGTGACAAGCAGCAAGGTTCTTGGCATCTCAGAATCCTCCCGGTAGCCTCTGGGGGTGATCTGATATGCTTTCTGTAGCCCAAAAAGAGTATTTTGTCCTTCAGGCACTTTATTTATCCACTAGCCAATCTTGGAGAAACATAAGGAACCTTCAATCCCCTCGGGAAGTCCAAGAATTCGGAAGTGGGATGCTTGGGCCTGTTTATCCAGCGTCTCTAAACTGGCTCGAAGGTGTTTTCTTTTACTAGAAGTGAGGTTGCCGCCGATGCAGATTCCATGCAGATTCCACCTGTTGCTTTACATCTCTAGTGTCTGTTTGCATGCCTTCCACCACTGATAACCTAGTACCAAGAGTCCATTTTGGTATTTAAGTCGGAGACTGAAGATATCAGCCGTTGAAGCTTAAGGCCAATAGAAGACATGGTCTCGTCTGAAGCTGGGTGAGACGCAGCCTGCACTTCAGGGTCAGTCCTTGTGTGTTGTGATGTTCCTGATGGTTTATTGCTTGAGCCACTGCCTTGATCTTTTCAAGGGTTTCCCATCTTAGGCTCTGAAGGGACCTCTTTTCCAACAGATTGCTGCTCTAGAAGGGTGCTTTTTGGCGATTTTGATATAGGATTGAAGAGCTGTTGAAAATTGCTGCCGCATAGCTCGGGCTCCACAGTGCCCCCTAAATCCTCAGTTTTTAATCAGTTCATGAGTTTGCATTTCCAGGGAGCTGCCTGTTCCAGAAGCTTGCAACTGCTGGGGTTTGGGGCCGAGGGGAGCCGTGGCTGCAGTATACCATGGAGTGCCTGGTTCTAAAGAAGGGGGGTTCCTGGGTTTTTTTCTGCAATATTTGCAGTGGAGACCTGGGGTTACAGGAGTTACAAAACCATTGAGAGGTAAGATGTCTTTTGTTGCCTTTCAAGCTGTGCAGTGTTTCAGAAGAGTGTCTATACTGTGCCCCCCCCCCCCGTCCCGGTTCATCAGCAATTTCAATCATTCCCTAGACATTCTGGGAAGGGGTGGCTACAAGTGCAAAGTGATGCACATCGGGGCAAAGAACCCACGTGCGGAGTACTACTTGGGAAAAGTGCAGGTAACTGAGAATGAGGAGGAAAAGGACATGGGGGTTATGATTACAAGTGACCTGAAACAGTCATCTTAATGCAAAAAGGCAGTGGTAAAAGCAAACAGGATGCTGGAATGTATAGCAAGGGGGTTTAGCAGCAGGCACAGTTAGGTAATCATGCCATTGTATAGGTCACTGGGGAGGCCGCACTTGGAGTACGGAGTGAGGTTTTGGCACCCATACCTAAAAAAGAACATCAAGCTGCTAGAAGGGGTGCAGAGGATGGTAACTAAAATGATCAGGGGACAGCAGGATAGGTCATATGAGGAAAGGCTGGAATCACTTGAGACATACTCCCTGGAAAACAGAAGGCTGAGGGGGGGACACGATTGAGACCTTCAGATACTTGAAGGGTGTAAATAAAGTTGAGTGCAAAGGTCTCTTCAACAAAAGAGAGAACACCACCACTACAAGGGGGCATAGTCTCAAGCTGGTGGGGGGGGGGAGGTACAGAAGAGACATGAGGAAACATTTCTTTACGAGAAGGGTTGTGACAACCTAGAATGAGCTGCCTGAGGAGATGGTTGAGGTTAAGACAGTCTGAGCTTTTAAAAAGGCCTGGGACAGACACAGAGGGAAACAAGGGTGCAAGGTTGGTGAAGGGAGAATGGGGAAGAATGGAGGGGGGGGCATGAGGCATGGTGAAAAGCCATGTCTTAGCAACAACACAAGCAGGCTTGATAGACCAAGTGGTCTCCTTCTGCAGGCAACTTTCTTATGTTCTCTCCTCCAAGACTCCTGAGAAAGATTCCAGGAAACTGGATAGTATGGCCACAAAAGTGTATACATCAGCCTCCTTGCTACTCAGGCAAGCAGCTTACTTGGCATACAGAGCTCAGTACCCGAAAGCACTCAGTAACTCCATACTGGCACTGTGCAAAAAAGCAACTGGTGACTTGGCACAGGACATGGCTGACACAGCTATACTAGCCATAGATGCAACAAAGTACCAGTTCCATATGGCAGCGGTCACAAATGACAATGCTTCAGTGGTTCTGGCCCATGCAGTGTTCCTAAGGAGGTTTGCCTGGCTTAGGACTACCACCCTAAACCAGGACACACAGACAAAGGCTATGGATTTAATCTTTGAGGGAAACTCCCTATTTGGTGACAAAACAAAAGCTTACATGAAAAAGGTGGATGAGTACAAAACTACCTACAAGGGCACTACTGAGAAAGGAAAGTTCTCCACTTTCTACAGGCCTTATGGAAGGGGAGGTATGGGTAAGGGCAACTACTCATGTTCCTATGTTCCCCATGAGTACCCACCACAAAGAGGCAATTATAGGGGCAGGGTTAGGAAGGGTGCTAGGTGTGCAGCTGCAATTCCAGCTCCTAAGTCCCAACACAAAAAAAAACCTGACAATCCTGCCCATTTCACCCATCTATTGCTAGTGGGGGGGGGGGAGATTGGCCTACTACTTTCAGCAATGGTCAAAGATCACCACAGACAAGGGGGTCTTTGAAGTAGTGGGAAAAGATTTGTCCTTGCAGTTCAGAAAATTCCCAGAACTGCAGAACCCAAAAATGTTTCTGCCCCACACATCAACAGAAAAAATCCTGTTGGAGCTGAAAGTAAATAAATTACTGCAATCACAAGTAGTGGAGAAAGTACCTGCCACACAAGTAAGACATGACGGGAGTGGTGCAGTGCAGTGGCTGTGGAGCGGCAGTCTTCCGGAAGACGTTCTGGAGGATGCAGTGTTGTCCCATCTGCAGGCACTTCTCGGGGCTGAGGGAGGAGGTTGCTTGTCTCCAGGCTGAGTTGGCCAGGATTTGGGGGACCTCCTCTCCCACCCAGGGACCATCAGGGCCACCGCCGCTGCCTCAGAGGTTGCCAAGAAAGAGGAACAGTTGGACCACAGTGGGCTCAGGGAGGGTGAGGGTGGTGGAACAGAGGCACATCCTTCCAGTTGTACCTCTCCACAATTCGTACACCATTCTGGAAGAGTGTGGTTCCTATATGGAGGCACCCACAGTGGAGACCAAGAAGGATGCTGCGAACCTCCACAAAAAAGGCCCACAGGAGGGTGGCATGGGAAACCACAGGGGAAGGAAACAACTCCTGGTGGGGACTCCATTGTTAGGAGGGTAGAACTGGGGGAGTGGGAAGAGGGAGGTAAGGGGCCTGCCTGGCACCATGGCTTGGAGGGACAGGGAGAGAATCCTCAGGATCTTGGGAGCAGCTGCACGTGGGAGGGAGCTGGATGTCATTGTCCACCTAGGGACAAATGACCTGGCTGGGAAAGGGATGAGAGCAGTGCAAGAGGAGTTTGTGTAGTTGGGGAGGGGCCTTAGACAAGTAGCACGCATGGTAACCTTCTTGGAGGTGCTGCCTGTCTATGGTATGGGTGAGGCTAGGGTGCTCTGCACCATGGGATTCAATCAATGGTTGAAAAACTGTGTAGAGCTCAGGGTTTTGGCTTCACTGGGGATGGGGGGGTTCACCTGGAGGGGATGCAGCCCCATACTGATGCGATGGTCTGCATCTGTCCAGGATGGCAACCAGAATCCTAGGTGATAGGTTTAAATGCTTCATTGGCAAGCATTTAAACTAGCCAAGGGGGGAGGCACTGAAAAGGAGCAGGGAAATCCTAGCCCCCCGCATAAAATCTGGGTAGTTAGGTAAACACCAAGACAGAGAAGTCAACAGGGAGAAAGGCAGGGGTAAATGGAGAAAAAGACAAAGGCAGTAAGGACAGGGATGGGGCAGAAAGGGGTAAGGCCATCAAAAAATGGAGGGTAAGTACCAATGCCCATAGTCTAGGTAATAAACTCCCTGAACTAGTGGCCTTAATGGAAGAGGGACGCCTGGCTTTTGTGGCAGTCACAGAAACATGGCACACAGAGAACCATGACTGGGATGTCAACATACCAGGGTACACAATCTACAGGAGGGACAGGGAGGGTAGAAGGGGAGGAGGAGTAGTAGCTCTCTACATAAGGGAAGGGATCAAAGCAACGGAACTAAAAGGTAAACAGGTAGGAGTGGAGGCACTGTGGGTCACCCTGGAGACTGGAAATGGCACCCCAATCCGCATGGGGGTTGTATACAGACCCCCGTTTCAGGGGGAGGAAATGGACAAGGAAATAATAGAAGGCATCCTTAGGATGGCAGAAAAAGGGGAGATATTGTTGATGGGGGATCTGAATATGCCAAATGTTAACTGGAACACCTTTGCTGCAGCCACATCCAAGAGCAGGGTCATTCTTGATGCCCTACAGGGGACATGCCTCAAACAGCTAGTGCTGGAACCCACTCGGGAGAGAGCAATCTTAGACCTGGTACTCTCAAATGGGGATGGAGAGAGGATCACAGATCTAGAAGTGGGTAGCCATCTGGGAACAAGTGACCACCAAACAGTGTGAATCACGATAAACAGCTGCAGAGTCAAGCCATACAAAAGTGAGGGTACTGGACTTTAGGAGGGCTGACTTTGTCAAAATGGGAGAGTGCCTCAGAAAAGCACTAGCAAAGAGGCAAGAAGGAGGGGTGGAGGAACAATGGGGAAACATCAAAACTGCCATCACAGAGGCAACAAGCCTTTGTGTAAAGCAAATAAACAAATCAGAATGAAAAAAAACCCACTATGGTTCTCAAAAGAGGTGGCGGGAAAAGGTAGGGAGAAAAAGATAGCATTCAGGAAGTATAAGGAAACACAGAAGGAGCAGGACAGAGAACTGTACCAGTTAAAGCAGAAAGAAGTGGGGAAGGCAGTCAGAATAGCAAAGGCCCAAACCGAGGAAAAGATAGCCAGCTTGGTTAAGAAGTGGGATAAAATCTTTTATAGGTACATTAGGGAGCAAAGAAAGACCAAGGGAGGGATAGTGGGGCTTAATAAAGGGGAGGGTGGGTGGACAGTGAAAAAGCTGGTATACTGAACAAATACTTCTGCTTAGTATTCACAAAAGAAGAGGAGGGGAGCTACCTAATCCAATCAATAGAGGCACTCTGGATAGGGGGGTTGATAAGGACTAGAGGAGGATGGATGTGATTCCCCTTCACAAAAGTGGGAGCAAAGCAGAGGCAGAAAACTACAGACCTGTTAACTTGACCTCAGTAGTAGGGAAAATGATGGAATCACTTTTGAAAGAAAGAATTGTTGAGTACCTAGAAGCCAGCTGGGCACAGGACCCAAGGCAGCATGGATTCACAATGGGAAGGTCATGTCAGATGACTCTAATAGATTTCTTTGACTGGGTGACCAAAGTTGTAGACCAGGGAGGGGCTGTGGACATAGCCCCGGACTCTCAGCTCCCAAAAGGTACGACTACTGCCACAACTTTTCCACCTGCCCCCTTCCCCCACCTCCTCCATTTATTAAATACACTAGCTTCCCTCCCACCTTTTTTTGCTATGTCCCCTGGTCCTGTGCCCATCCAATTGGATCCTGCTTTTACCTCTACTTGTCTGCCCAGCTCCCAGGGTCTAAATCCACAAGGCCATGCCCCCATAGGCCAGCTGACTCCCCTGGATTTACGTTCCCTAGCATATCACAATAACTTGCCCTGAACTCAGATTTTGGCTCCTAGACTCAGTTGCTTGTAGGCAGTGACATAGCTGTCTGTACCGATCTCCAGGCTACTCGAGTTCCCTACTTTACCACTAGGCCCCATCATGTGGGATTCATATGGCTCCTCTTATTGTCTCTTTTATTTGGAATGCCAGCTAGCCTGCACCTGCCAAATGGGCCGCCACAATGCATGGAATACAATCCTACCCTGTGCCTCACAGTAGCTGGTAATCATTCGCCTCCTTGCCCTTGCGAGTTCAAGTATCTTCAACTACAGCCCTATATGTGGATAAATTATTCAAGCAGCAAATGCTTTGTACCTCTACCTCAAGGTGTGTCTCCTGCCATGCAGACTACTTATCCCCCCAGGTACCTCACAATCAGAGTACTAGTGGCCGCAATCACAGGCTGCTTCACCTACAATGGTAATGTCTTACTCCCCAAAGTAACCAAATCTGGTTGACAGGGAAAAAATAGGAACTTTAAACTTTCATTTGCTGCACTTAGGAAAATACTTCTTCACCTTCTGTTGTGCTCAGGCAATGTAGAACTTAATCCTAGCCCACCTGCAACAATTTCTTCACCGTCAGACCTAGCTAGTCTAAAAGGCATGAGCTTCTTGCACATCAATGTATGCAGCCTGCTAAAAAAGCTCACCTTGATCCAAGCTTGGGTAATTCATACCACCATATCTGCTACTGCCTGGTTCAGTGCCTATCTTACAGACCGCACTCAATCTGTCAGGATTGCGGATATCATATCTCCTCCCCTCCTCACGTCCACTGGTGTCCTCCAAGGATCAGTGCTTGGGCCTATCCTATTCTCTATTTTTCTAAACAACTTGCCCCAAACTTGTTCTGCCTCCTTGATCCACATGTATGCTGACGATACTGTCTTATTTTCTTCTGGCTCCTCTCCAACCTCAGTTGCCTCTACCCTCCAGGTGGATTTTAACAAAGTCCAGCTGTGGCTCAACTCTCACCAGTTCTCTCTAAGTGCAAAAAAAACTGTAACTGTGACTTTCGGTACATCCCAAAGACTAGCCAGGCTCCTCTCCCTCCCAATTTTCCTCACCCTTGATGGGTCAGAACTGGAGGACGTCACCTCCTTCTAGTATCTTGGAGTTTGGCTTGACCACCACCTCACTTTCGCAGTCCATGCTGACTCTATACTAACAAAACTCCACCCTAAACGCGGAGCTTTATATCGGAACCATTCTAGCCTCTCCTATCCGGTCCGTCATGAGCTTATCCGGAAGATGATATTTCCCTCCTTTGATTATTGTGATATTGTTTACAGTGCCACCCACAAGTCAGTTTTATCCAAACTGGATACCCTTTTTAATGCTTTCTGCCAGTTCGCTCTTGATGCTCCTCCTCGCACCCACTGCTACGAGCTATACCGCTCCCTTGCTCTCCCCTCCCTTGAGAACCGTCACCAAATACACTGTGCCAAGTTTATCTCAAAGAATTGGTTTGGTACCCTCCCAGTGTACCTGACCTCCATACTATCACCCCCTCTGGCACCCACCTATGCTCTGAGGTCCCTAGACTCCCGGCTTCTGTTAGTCCCTAGACGTCGGACCCAAGCTGGCCAGGCCGCCTTCTCTCACTGCTTCCCTCAACTCTGGAACTCTTTCCCCTCTGAAATTTGCCACTCTTCCTCTGTCTGCTCACTATCCTATGCTCTTGCTAACCACTGCTCAGTAAACTGCTCCTGCAGCTAACTCTCCAATCTATTCTACCTCAGACACTCCTGTATTTCTTCTCCCAGTAGGTCCAATGGTGCTATTTTGCTAACCACACCCAAGTACTGCACTTGATCCCAACTTTTGAGCTAGCTAGCTTGCACTTACCCCTCTCTCATTATATACCACAACCCACTACCTTAGCAGGATTTCCTCTTTGTAACTGTTACACTCGGCTATTAGGGTATATGTATTAATCCACACTCACCTATTCCTATCAAACATATGCAGCTGTATTATCTAATTATATGTTTTCAAGGTATAAAGCATGACTTCCCCATGTAATTACTACCATACTGTAAGCAAGGGTAAATTGTTATCTACGTCCAACTATTTCTGTCAAATGTTTTCAACTGTATTGTAATTGTATGTATATATGTCAGGACCTGGACTACCCTTGTCCTCTTCCCCCCTGTACCCCTCCCCCCAGGTCGCACTGGAAGACGAGCAGTTCTTGCTCAGTGTGCTTTTCCTGGTGAAACAATTTCAATAAATAAATAAATAAATACCTCCCCTGACGTACTAGTGATCTCTGAATCTTGGCTTAGACCCACAACCCCCGATAGGGAAGTAAATATCCCCAACTATGCCTTGTTCAGAGCGGACAGGCAAACTAGAGGAGGAGGAGGGGTGGCCATCTACGTCAAAGACAAATTAGCGGTCTCCTGCATCACTTCATCTTCTGTCGCTAATGAATTTGAATGCCTAACACTCAAAGTAGAGGTTTCACAGGCTAGCGCTCTTTATGTAATAGGATGTTACAGGCCCCTGTCTGCTGGCTTACAACTTCTGTCATACCTAAGTGACATATTGGGGCAAGGCCTGCCTGAAACCATTATCCTTGGTGACTTTAACCTTGACTGGCTCTCCAATGCGTCTGCCCCTCTTGTATCCTTCTGTGATGATCATGGGCTGACCCAGCTTATCATCAACCCAACGCGCCCTAATACAAAAAACCCTAATAAAAGTACCATACTGGATGTGCTCTTAGTGAGCAAACCCCAACTCTTTTCACATGCTAGCACTTCCTTGCCAGATGTCAGCGACCATTGCTTTATTGAGGCAGTATGATCAACTAAAAACTGACAACTACATCAAAGTTTTCCCTGAAGAGATTCAGAAGCAACTTTGATTTATTCACTTATCTTAATGAGCTTAAGCTCTCCCTGCTCTGGCAGGAGTTCTACCTGGCCAAAACAGTTACCTCCGCCTACAATATCTTCCATGATATACTGTCAGGGGCTCTCAACAAGCATGCTCCCTTGACTAAAGTCTGCACAAGGAACAAAACCTGCAGATGGTTCTCCCCTGAGATCAGGACTATGCTCCACGAAAGGGACAAGCTCTGGAAAAAGGCGTGTAGACTGAACACGCCTAACGACTGGAGTCAGTTCAGAAGGACACGAAATTAATGCACAAAGACAATTAGAGAAGCTAAGGCTACGTTCTTCTGCTCTGAACTTGAATCTGCTTCCAAGACTCCAACTAAATTCTGGAATACTGTCAAGTACCTGGTGGGCCACTCCCCAGGTAATTCCCTTCCGACCAAGATCATCTCCGCAACACTACTATCAGCAAAAGGATGGAAATTCTAGATTCCTTTAATAGTCACTTCACAGCTGCAGGCCTGGCATTTGACAATTCCCCAGCATGCAAGCTATGCTCCCAGGTAGACAACTACCTCTCCAAACCCCCAGCTACCTCTTCACTATTTATACTTCAGCCTGTTTCCCTAAAAGAGGTTGAGGACCTATTGCTACAACTGGACACCAGAAAAAGTGCAGGCGCCGACTTTCTAGACTCATATTTCTTAAGGATTGCCTATCATGTCCTAGCTGTCCCCATCACCCACCTGTTCAATTTATCCTTGTCCCAGGGTATCTTGCCGCTTGTGTGGAAGACAGCACATGTCATCCCTCTGTTTAAATCAGGCGACCCATGCGACCTTAACGACTATAGGCCAGTTTCTCTCCTCCCAGTGTTGTCGAAACTTCTGGAGAAAATTGTAGATGCACAACTAAGATCTTACCTTGAAACAACAAATTTATTAAACCCTATGCAGTCGGGTTTCAGAGCTCAACATAGCACCATCTCGGCCCTGACTAAAGTAACTAATGACTGGCAGGGAGACCTTGACCATAAAAACTTTATCTGTGTGGTCTTCCTGGATCTAAGCAAGGCTTTTGATACAGTCGATCACAGCCTTCTCCTTTCCTCCTTACAAACCATGGGTGTGGACTCCTCCTCTCTGCGCTGGTTTACTGACTATCTTACAGGGCACTTCCAGCAAGTTAAAGCCAAAGGTGACCTGCCCCCTCTCAAACCCCTCCAAAGATGGGTGCTGCATAGATCTATTTTATTTATTTTTTATTTACCAATTATTTTACCAGGTGAGACACACTAAGCTGAAAGCTTGTTTGCAGGTGCAACCTGAGAGCACGAGGAAGTTAAGTGACTTGCTCAGAGTCACACAGTATGCACCTAGGGGGCTGTGGGATTCAAACCCAGGTATCCAGATTTGCAGCTCAGAGCCTTAACTCACTGCGCCATACTGCCTCCAAGGCAGGTATTTTAGGTCCCCTTCTATTCACAATTTACATTAACAATATCGACAACTGCATTAAAAATGCCAGCATCCATTTGATTGCAGATGATACTGTTCTCTATGTATGTAGATCAACGCCTGAAGCTGCCTGTAACAATCTCCAATCCGAATTCAACCTCCTGCAAAGCCAACTAATTCATAAAAAGCTTCTCCTGAATACTAAAAAGACAAAAGTAATGCTTTTTTCCCCATTTGCCCATGTAGCCAACCTGGCGTCCTGGGGGTCAGTTCCTCAAATCACCACAATCCTAGGAGAAAAACTAGAATTTGTTGCAAAATTCAAGTATTTGGGAGTATGGATTGACCACAGACTTTCCTTCATCGAACATATTGAGGACCTACTAAAAAAACTCCAACAGAGGCTAGGACTCTTCTTTAGAATCAAACGATTTCTCACTGGAGATGCCAAGTTACAATTGGTCCAATCCACTTTTCTATCCCTGGTTGATTATGCGGATTTCCTCTACAGTCAGTGCCCTAGCTCTTACTTGGTAAAACTGGACATGCTTTACCACAGAGCCCTGAGGTTTATTACAGGACTTCCCTTTGCCATGCACCACAGTGCTCTGTACACTGCTGTGGGGTGGGTCTCTCTTAAACTTAGGCGCCACAAAAATGCCGCACTCTGGACCTTTCGAGCACTCACAAACAAAATTACTCCTCTACATCTCTGGCTGCCTTCCCTTAAGTGAAATAGGAAACTATGCACTTAGAAGCTATTCATTCATCACTCTCAAAGTACCTAAAGCAAACTCTTGCTTTGGCAGAGCAGCAAAAAGCTTTGCGTTGCCCACCCTATGGAACAACCTACAAAGAACCCTTAAATTGAGCACTCTTGTCTTACTACCCACCTTCAAGGCGCTATACTCCCACACAGTCAAAGAAATGTGCAACTGTTTTGCACTCCCAGGACCTGCTGTTATGCTCACCTTGGATCACTTCCCTCCTCAGACCCACTCATAGTCACTGTCACATGCCTTGCCTCCCCCTAGTTTTAGGTGTCCTCTCTCCTGCTGTACTGGCACATCATCACATTCCCTCTACCAGTCTCCCTTCTTTGGGTTGGAGCCCCCCAACCCTCTGGCTGAGATAACCCTCTTAGCTACTTCCCTTTCCATCCTATGTACCCAGTGTTCCACTTGTCCCTTCCTACACCCTAGCACTACCTTCCTTCCCCCACCCTGTTCCCTTATTCATTACCCTCATAGCCCATCCTCTCCCACCACTCCCCTTGATCCACTCTGCCACCCAAGCACTTCCCTCCCCTGCATTAATTCTTAATTTTCAACCCCACTGCCCCGTCCCTGTAGCCTCCGCTCTGTATGTATATGTTTATTGTACCTTGTACCCTGCCAGTACTATTCTACGACTATATGAACTTATGCATTGTACTATCCTATCTATACCTGTAGTATCTGGTGTACCTTTTACTTGAATGTAATATTATTGTGTGGCTCTGTTCAAATTGTGAATGTAATATCACTGTGTGGTCTTTCAACTTTGTGAATATGTTCTAACCAGGTCCATCTTGCATATGAGCATTGCTCAATGATGACCACCTAGATAAATAAAGACTTTGATTGATTGATTGACATGGCCTACCTAGACTTTAGCAAGGCATTTAACACAGTTCCACACAAAAGATTAATAAACAAATTAGTCAGCCTGGGAGTGGGTCCCACGGTGGTAGCCTGGGTAAAAAATTGGCTGGACAACAGGACACAGAGGGCAATAGTAAACAGAGTCCATGCCAAAGAAAGGGGGGTTACTAGTGGGGTACCACAGGTTTCAGTAGTGGGTCCAGTCCTTTTTAATGTCTTTATAAGTGACTTTGCAGAGGGACTGGAAGGAAATGCATACCTCTTTGCAGAGGGCACAAAGATCTGCAACGGGTTTGATACACAAGGGGGGGTGGAAAGGATGAGAAGGGACTTGGCAAGGTTGGAGGAATGGTCAAAAGTATGGCAGCTAAGATCCAATGCAAAGAAGTGCAAAGTAATGCACCAGGGAAACAAAAACCCTGGGGAAGAGTACACAATAGGGGGGTTACTAACAACAACAAAAATGGGAAGGGACCTGGAAGTAGTCACATCAGATGACCTAAAGGTAAGCATGCAATGTGAGAAGGCAGTAAGGATGACTGGGGGGATACTGGGATGTATAGGGAGAGGCATCATCAGTAGAAAACAGGAAGTTGTTATCCCTCCGTACAGACAGTTGGTGAGACCCCATCTGGAGTACTGCATGCAGTTCTGGAGATCCCATTTCCACAAGGACATAGACAGGATGGAGGCAGTTCAGAGGAGGGAAACTAAAATAGTGCAGGGTCTGCAACAGAAGCCATATGAAGAGAGACTAAAGGAGCTTAATATGTATACCCTTGAGGAAAGGAGGGAGAGTGGGGACATCATAGAAACTTTCAAGTACCTCAAGGGAATCAACAAAGTCCAAGAGGGTAGCATTTTTAAGAAAAAGACATGTGCAAAAACAAGGGGACACAATTTGAAGATAGAGGGGGGACGGCTCAGGGGCAATGTGAGGAAGTATTTTTTCACAGAGAAGGGTGGATGCATGGAATCGCCTTCCTGAGGAGGTCATGGGGTCGAAAACAGTAGGGGAATTCAAGAATACATGGGACAGACATAAGGCATTTCTGATGGGGGGATAGGAAGAAGTAGGCCGTTGGTTAGCTAGGATCTGCAGCTTATCCAATAGGTAGGGAAATAGGCAGACTAGGTGGGCCAAGCGGTCCTTATCTGTCGTCAAAGTCTATGTTTCTACATTTTTATGTTTCACACAATGGGGCAAGGGTTTGTTCTCCATATTTTTCCTGACTCACAAGAACAATGGGGAGTGGTGACCCATTTTAGACCTAGATATTTGAACAAACATAAAAAGGAAAGATTCAAAGTGGTAACACTGGGCTCTCTGATACCATCTCTACAGGTGGGAGACTGGTTGGTGTCACTGGATCTAAGCTTGCCTACTTCCACATATTAGTCAGATCTACTCATAGAAATTACCTCAGGTTCAGACTGGGGAATTTGCCAGTACCAGTTCACATCCTTTCCCTTCAGCCTCACCTCAGCACCAAGGGTGTTCACAAAGTGCCTAACTGTGGTGGCAGCACATCTGAGAAGGAAAGGTGTGATGTTTTTTTCCCTACCTGGACAACTGTTTAGTTTCAGGAAAAAAACAGCAAGAAGAAGTGTCCTCTGTCAGTTGGTGAAAAACACATTAGAGGACCTGGCTTCTAATAAACCTTCAGATGTCACAAACAGAACCAGCTCAGGTTTTGGACTTCATTGGTGCAGAACTAGATACCCTGCAATGGGAGGCCTTTCTTCCACAAACAAGGATAGAAAACCTAATTTCAGTTGCACAGTCTTAAAGAGCAGGTCAGTCAAGGCCTGCAAGGGATTTTCTACAGTTGGTACACGTGGTCTTCTCCACTGCAGTGGTACCAGGGGCCAGGTTCCAGATGATGGACACCCAGTATCATCTAGGGGATCACTGGTCCCAGAGGTAGGATCCTCTGTCCAAGCTGGTGCCTGTCACAAAAACCTTGCTAAGGGCACTGGATGATGGAAGGAGGTAAACAACCTTAGGGAAGGAATTCTCTTCCTCTAGCAATCTCCTACAACTATCTTAACAACAGATGCCTCCCTCCTAGGGTGGACTGCAGACCTGGAGGATCTAACTGTAAATGGCAACTGGAGCATACAAGAGACTCAGGAACATATCATTCTCTTGTAGTTCAGGGCAGTATTCCTAGCAGTGCAAGCATGTTCCTCCCAGATCCAGGGTCAGCCAGTCCAGGTCCCAACAGACAACACCACAACAGTATATTACATAAACAAATGGGGAGGAACAAGATCTTCAAGGCTTCGCACAGAAGCCATGAAGATCTGGAACTTAGACTATTCCCTGGGGGTAGAGCTATTTGCAGTGCACCTGCCAGGGAAACACAGCATCCTGGCAGACTCCCTAAGCAGAACCAGCCAGGTAAACCACGAGTGGACTCTGAACCAGCAGGTGCTGGCATCAGTGTTCAGACATTGGATTACACAAGAAATAGACCTGTTTGCTTCCTGGGAGAACAACCAGCTCTCATTAATTTTTTTGCAGACCCCAGCAATGGGGTCAGTACCAGAGGATGCACTGGTCCTGGACTGTATAGGGAGGTTACTATATACCTTCCCTCCATTCCCTTTATTACTGAGAGTGCTCATAAAGCTCAGGAGGGGGTCAGCAATAATGATCCTTATAGCACCAGACTGGGACAGACAGACCTGGTACTCTAGCCCCTTATCAATCTGTCCCTGAGATACAATCTGTTGACGCTGTCTCATGGCAGAATAACATTCCAACACCTGAGAACTCTATGCCTCAGGGCATGGTTTTGGAAGAGTTAAAGTTTTCTGGTCTAACTTTATCAGAAGTAATGAAAGTGTTGAAGATTTTGAGGAAACCAGCAACAGGGAAAACATGCCTCAACATGGAGAAGGTTTTCTTCCTGGTGTGCCTCCCAACAGATAAATCCTATCCAGGCAGGTCTGCCTACAGTCCTGGATTACCTGGTTCACCTCCACTCAGGCCCCAACTCTGAAGATGCATCTGACAGTAGTATCAGCTTACACACCAGCTGTCAAAGACAAGTAAGTGGCCTTACAACCTATTTTCAAAAAGTTTTTCAAAGGCCTAATTCATCTGTACCTACCTGTGAGGGACCCTGTGACTCTCTGGGACTTAAATGTGTGTATTATCCAACTGATGGAGACTCCTTCCGAGCCCACGGCTACTGCAGCACTGAAGTATGTGACTTGGAAAACAACATTCCTAGCACAATGACATCTGCTACAAGGGTGAGCAAGCTCCAAACCCTCTGCACAGATTCAAACTACATAATTTTTCAGAGAGATAACTTATCTAACTTAATTATAAGTTAGTCCTGAGGATAAACAGGAAATTTCTTCCTAAGGTGGTATCTGAATTCCACCAGAATCAGTCAGCTGCCTTTCCTGTGTTGTTTCTGAAAAATCCAGTACAGAGTAACAAAAACTCCACTGCCTGGATGTCAAAAGGGCATTAAGTTACTACTTGGACCAGTTAAAGGAGGTTTGGTCCAGTAGCATGCAATGTTTTTTCACTTATGGTGAAGTAGGAAGTGTAAACCAGCATCCAAGAGAACCATTTCTCATTGGATAGTCTTCTGCATACAGTTCTTTTATGACAAATCTGTAAGTTGCCATACAGAGACCTTAGGGAAGAGGCACCTCAGCCTCTGTGGCAGCATCAAGGTTATCCTCCTGCAGGAAATTTGCAAAGCAACTACCTGGAAAACAATAAACACCTTCAAAAACATTACTGTCTGAACATACTATTCAGAAGGGATTTTTGTCAATTAAATTTTATTGGATTTAAATGTAATAATATAAACTATTAGAACAATTTTCATTACACAGAAAATATAAAAAGTAACATTCACAACAAAATAGTTTGAGACACAGAGTTCACTAAATATAACATTTGTATCATTCAAAAGTCTCAATAAAACTATAACCATTTAAAGCAGCACTGCAATAAAAAAGCTTTTTCCAAAACAGCTAGTTTCAGCTACAATTAATAAAAATATTGGCATACCTGTCAGGTGCCTTCTACACTGCACATCATAATTCTTTTTTTATGTTCTCGATCTTAATCCTTGCTAGGTCTACAATGCTATTTCTATACAAAATTTGGTGGACATCTTTTTTCCTTGAGAAAAACTAAATTAAAACATTTATAAAATACTCAGATTTTGGTGGAACTAGAAAATTATACCACCAAATAAAAATGGAGGATGTCTGGAATCTTTTAGAGTGAATAAAAGATAGGTCAAATTTTTTGCCCAATTTCATTGCACTGCTGCTTTTACTACACTGCCATAAGATAGTATAAAGAGATTAGACAAAAGCTAGAAAAAAGAGAGAAAAGAACGTGAAGGACAATACTAAAGACAAGTAAACAAAACAGTGAATAGACTAACAGAGAATAAGATGACTTGAAGAAAGAAAGAAGATAGAGAGTAAAGAAGAAAAGTAACTGAAAAGAACAAATAAGAGGGGGCAATGCAGGATGACTATGAGTCTGCTCCATTCAAGTTAAGATGACCTTCCACAAGTATCTACAGAATATATAGTGTCCCATTAGGAATAAAAATTATCTTTAAGTTCTAATAGACCATAAGCCAACTTTGCTAACCTTAAAGCTTTAAGTGGATATGATTCCCAGTCTTCTCTAACCACACTCTTAAGATACAGTTTTTGGGAGTTGCACCAACTAGGGCAATAGTATATTTTTGCTCTTTACGCCACTGTTGTTTTTCATCAAAATGTCTTAGTCACATGTTTCTGTCTTTAGTTTACCTTTTAAAATATCTAGAGTTTTCAAAAAAATCTTGAATCTTTTTCAAAATTTCTGAATACTTGCACAAGCCCAAAACATATGGATTATATTGCAGTTCTGTTCATTACACTTAAACCTTCTATGGCCACGTACTGATATATCAGTCCATATTTCCTATATGTTCTAATTATGTTGGCAGCCTAAGGGTTAATACATGAATTGGATTGCTTAATTTCCATTCTGTATAAATGAATCAGGGTATAATAGATATTACACAAAGTTTTATATTGGACCAGCTTTAAATTAGTATTATTAAAAGCTTTAAATGAAAACCCCCATATACCTTTCCAATTCCAATTCACTGTTTCTCTTTGTAGCAGTTTAGTCCATAGTTGAACATGTTCTTCCCTGGAATCTCTTACATAGTGTAAAAGTAAAGAACAGAATGCTGAAATTTTTGGTCTCAAAAGCATGGTATCCAAGAAGTTATTAGTTTCTGATATATCTCTCTGATGGCAATCTAAGTTATTCAAGTTCTTTGTTTAGAATACTTATAAGCCTGTTTTAAAAGCCCTTATCTTGAATTGAAAGATCCTACTGTGCTTTTAAGTCTGAAAATGATTTAAATCTCCCATTTTGCATCAGATCTTTAATTTTAACTAGGCCTTTTTCTTCCCAGTGGGGGTTTCTTAGTATTTTCTTATCATTTCTGAAATTAGGGGTTTTCCAAATCATCTGATGTGTGGAAGTTGATAAATGCATTTTTAGCAATCTAATCCAGTGAGCCAAATGGTTGAGTATTTTATTTTAAAACCCCCTTATGATGTTTAAGAAAGATGATATTAAAAATGTTAATGTTATGTATGTTCAGAATATCTTTTTTCTATTGTTAGCCATTCTGGGGTGTATCTCATATGACTGTATGTGTTATCTTGTAGCCATCTTGAAAATTGTAGTGCTCTGCTGGACAGGTAGTACAAGTAAAAGTCCAGTAATTTTAGTCCATTATGTTTACGTCTCATCAATTTATGATAAGCTAATTTACTACCTTTTTTTGTCCAAAGAAACTTAGCAGCTATACTATGTAATTTGGTGAACCAAATCTTATTTATATAGAAGAGAGGCATAGAAAATAAGTGTTCTGGGGAGGATATTCATTTTTATAGTTTCAAGACAACCCCAAAAACTTAGTGGCAATTTATTCCATTTTTTGATTTTAGTTAATATTTTGTTTTTAACTAGTTGTACATTTTCAGAAATAGTTTAGCCTATTGTTTTATAAATTCTAATCCCTAAATAGTCAATGTAAGTATCCACCCACTGTATACCTATTCTTTCTATAACATCCTGTAAACATTTCTTGTTAAGTGGCAGAAAGTAAGTTTTGTCTTTATTTAGGGAAAATCCCAAGAAGGATCCAAGTTCTTCTATATTCTTTAAAATTTGCAGTATTGAATATTCAGGTTCTGCCACCGAAAGCAAAATAATCTACGTACACTGTATATAAGAATTTTTTTCTGGGCAATTTCTATTTTTTTAATGCTGTTGTTACCGTTGAGCTTTCTGATCAGTGAGTCTAACGTGAGATTAAATAATAAGGGGGACAATGGACATCCTTGTGTTGTGCATCTCTCAATTTTAAAATATTCAGAAATCATACCATTGGTCATTACTGCTGAGGATACATTTTCATAAAAAATCTGAATCCAGTTAGAAAAACTATCATGAAAATCATATCATTTGAATGCATTTCTGTTATGGGACCATATGACTATCAAAAGCCTTTTCAGCATCTAATGATAGCAAACCCATATGTCTCATTTTTTTCTGCAGCACATAACAGATGAAAGACTTTCCTAGTATTGTTAAAGACTAATCTAGATTTTATGAAACCAGTTTGCCGATTGTCAGTTAATAAAGGAATAACGTTCTCAAGTCTGGTAGCTAATAGTTTTGCTAAACGTTTAGAATCTGTATTAATTAATGAGATTGGTCTGTAATTCTTGACTTCAGTTTAATCTTTTCCAGGTTTGTGTAAGAGAGTAATAATACTTTGTCATAGAGGGAGTTAAAAATCCCTTTTTATAAACCTCTGCATAAACTTTTTTTTAAATCGGAGCCACCTCCTCTGTAAAAGTATTATAAAAATTAACTGAATAACTGTCTGGCCCTGGAGTCTTGTTCTTTGCAAAATTCTTAATGGTCAATACAATTTCAGTTTTTTTTAATGTCTGCACTTAGTTCCTTTTTAAAGGTGTCTGGAACTTTAGCAAAACCACTACCGTCCATGAACTTTCACATACTCAGTTTATTACAAGAATTTTGTTCTGTATAGAGTTCTTTGTAATAATTTGCAAAAATCTCAAGTTTCTTATGTTCTGTATAAATTTGGTTAGAAACTATACTTTTAAGTTTTAGTATTCCTATATTACCCTTAGCTTGCGTTAATTGTATTGCTAGTAATTTGGCACATTTTGGCCTGTTACCAATATAATTTAGCTTTGATTTATGGATACTGAACTCTGTTTCTCCACTAATCAGTTAGTTGTAGTCTGTTTTAAGTTTAGACCACTGTGCCCATTTTTCTTCATTATTTACTTTGGTTAGTTCCTCCTCTATTAATTTTATGTTTCACAGAAGTTCAATGGATAGTTGAATTCTTTATTTCTTTAATGCTGAGGCTGTACTAATAGGATAACCCCTAAGCCAGCACTTAAAACAATCCCAAATTGTGGCCCAGGATATCCCTTCAACAGTATTGTCCAACAAGAATTCAGCTATCTTATTTTTTATTTTATTTATTTATTTATTTGCTTTTGGTAACCGGATGGGTGCACTAGGCATAGGGATGCCTATTTTCAGGCATGACCCGGGAGGATACAAGTCAAATACATAAGCAATACAATGTGATGCAGCACATAGAAAGGTGAACAATGGGAAGAAGGTCAGAAATACAACAACTTGGCAACTGGGAGATATACAGAGTTCGACAATTTCAAAATATAAACAATACAGTTAGGAAAAAGTCAAAATTTAAACAAGTGCCAACAAGTACAGTATTGGTCCAAACAGGAAGGCACAGAAATACAGTAAGTGCCATCACGAGGCTCAAGCATTGAAAAGTTCAAAGCGGGGGAGGAGGAGGAGGTGGTAGAGAAAAGGGAAAAAGGGGGAGAGAAGGATGAAGGTAAGCAGGGGAGGGTAAGACAGAGAGTACAGGAAAGCCAAGGGTGAAGATAGGAGGAATGAATGAGCTACGGTGGATGGAAGCATGTGCAAGGATTTGAAGCCAA
The DNA here is from genome assembly GCA_016271365.2 of Neoceratodus forsteri. Taxonomy (NCBI): domain Eukaryota; kingdom Metazoa; phylum Chordata; order Ceratodontiformes; family Ceratodontidae; genus Neoceratodus; species Neoceratodus forsteri. The sequence continues at coordinate 860,871,969 of CM057451.1, read as the reverse complement.
TAGATGTTCACGGTGGAGTTTCTTGAAGCCAGCATGGGTAGGAGTTAAGTGGATAGATTGAGGGATACAATTCCAATACTTAGGGGCCATGTAAGAGAAAGCTTGTGCACCCATAGAGGTTTTTGGTCTAGGGATGAAGATAGGGGCTTGGTCATTAGATTGGAGACCATGGGGGGGTTGGGAATGTAGTAAGGAGGTGAGGGACTGGGGAGGCCTGTTCTATTTATACCATTGATTAGAGAGCTATAGGGCAGTAGTCGATGAGCAGCAAGGCTGGGCCAGTTTAGGTCAGCATAGAGCTGACAGTGGTGTTTGAACCATGGTGATGCTGAGGCATAGAGGCAGATGTTAATACAGGTGGTGTCCCACTTAAGGAGGGAGGTCTTAGATGCCCCTAGGTAGGTGACTGAGCCATAGGCCAGGGCTGGGAGCAGTAGGCCTTGTGCCATGGCAAGCCTGGCAGATGGGGTAAGGGCATAGCTAGTACGGTAGGCACCTCCAGTTTTAGCATTAACTGATTTGCAGGTGGTGGTGATATGGAGGTTGAAATCCAGGGATTCATCTAGCAGAATGCCCAGGTATTTGACGGAGTTGGTGCTAACTACCAGGGAACCATCGGCACACGATATTTGAAGGGAGTTTTGATTTGCTTTGAGTCTGGCTGAAGAGCCAAGAAGCATGGAGTGTGTTTTGCTTGCATTAAGGACAAGGTTGTTTTCTGTTAGCCAGGACTGAATGCTTAGGAAGTCTATGGCTAGGGAGTTGTTAATATCCACGATATTACCAGCACTGTGGTAAATGATAAGGTCATCCACGTAAAGCAAGGAAGAGCAGGTTGGTGCAAGCAATGGGAGTTGATATATGAAAATAGAGAAAAATAATGGGCCAAGTATGGAGCCTTGGGGAACCCTTATACGTATGAAAGAAAGAGCGGATATAGCTGAGTTAAATGCTATGGCCTGCTTCCGGTTGGATACAAAGCTATTGAACCAGGCAACCGTTTTGGCGGAGAAACCAAAAGAGCGAAGGTTTGCGAGGAGAAGGCTATGGTTAACCAGGTCAAATTCCTTAGTTAAGTCAATGAAGATAGCACCTGTCAAGAGACCGGCTTCCATGGCAGTATAAATGTCAGTTGTGAGTTTTAGAAGGTCAGTGGAAGTACTATGGCCTTTGTGGAAACCATGCTGGGAACCTGAGAGGAAGTTATGCTTCTGTAGGTATGCTATGGTTTGGGTAGCCACAAATGTTTCCAGGATTTTACTGAGCACAGAAAGAATGGCTATAGGTCGATAGTTATACATGTCTTTAGAATCACCTTTCTTAAGGATGGGAGTAATTCTTGCTATCTTCCAGATGTTGGGAACTGTGCTGTGACATATCAACAGGTTAAAGACTTTAGTTAAGGGGGAGGCAATGAAAGGGGCAGTGACTTTCAGTAGCCTGGGTTCCAGTCCATCAGCACCAGAACTAGTGCTATCAGGGATGGAGAGTAGCAACTTCAGAACTTCAGCTCTGGTTATGTTCTGAAACCGGAACGATGGATGAGAGAGCACCGGTTCTGTGTCCATGGAGCTAGAAATGGGGGGACCAGGGGGAAAGGAGGCCGAGTAGCTTGATAGATCCGAGACGTGATAGTTGAATGCGTTGGCTATGGTCGCCGGATTATTACAGTGTATGCCATTTAGCAGCATGTCATTAGTAGTAGATGATTGATTGACTTCAAGGAGAGTTTTTATAATGGACCAGAATTTCTTGGAGTCACCAGTAGATTCCATTAATAAGCCCTTGGAGAAAGAGATTTTAGCTAGGCAAATGTTCCTTTTGCAGGAATTCCTCTGGGCCCTATAGTCATTATAATCCGCCTGTAGCCCTGAGGCCTTGAAACGCTGCCAACTTTTGTCCCTAGCCCTAAGCTGAGTAAGAAGATGTTTGGTGAGCCACTTTGTTTGTGTACCCCGTATATGGCATGTGACTTGGGGAGCATGGAGGTCCTGGAGACATCCAAACCTTGCAAGGAAATAGTCAAGGGCTGATCGAGCATTTGAGGATGCAAAGATGGGTGACCAGTCTATCATAGAGAGATCATGCATAAACTGTGCCTGATTAAAATTGGCCAGATTGTGGAAAGTGATGAGTTTTGGAGGAGGAAATGGTTGTCTAGCGGAACGCCAGATGCAGAAAATTGGGGAATGATCACGTATAGCGTCTGCCTGGGTACCTGCAGCAGCTATTCTATCAAAGCAGTTCGTAAGGGCCCAATCAATTAGAGTACTGTATTGAGAGTGGGCCACAACCCTTGTAGGATCTACGATTAGTTGGTGGAGGTTATGGCCTTGTACCACGGTATGGAAGGACTGACTAGCTTTACTAGTCCAGTTTGGATTTAGATCTCCCATTATGAGGACTCCTTTATGTCTGATGGCTGTGTCCACCTGGGATAGGAGTTCCTCGAGACCAGTGATGCTACCAATGGGAGGGTTGTAGGCACACACTATGTGCAGCTTCTTAGAGCTGAGTTGTAAGGTAGCATGAATAGCTTCACAGTGAGAGAGGGAAAGACATTATGGTGTAGTGATAGGTGAGATTTAAAGAGGATTGCAACACCACCACCACATTTAGATGAGAGCCTATCTTGCCTTAATATTTTATAGTTAGGTAACATGGGCGGATGTTACAAATGGGGTACCACAGGGCTCTGTATTGGGCCCTGTTCTAGTCAACATTTTGATAACCTCAATGCAAACAGCAGACAATATCTGGATATCGAAATATGTAGATGACTGCAAAATAGGCTGCATTGTTAACACCATCGAGGCAACCAGCTTACTGCAAGAAGAATTAGAAAATTTAGAAACCTGGGCAAGAAATAATAAAATTAAATTTAATGAGCAAAAGTGCAAAGTAATGCACTTGGGCTATAACAATTTAAAAAATGACTACATACTAAACAGTGTAAAAGTTCAAGTAACAGAAAATGAAAAAGATCTAGGGATAAATATAGATAATAAGCTAAATTTTGAGAATAATATAACTTTCAAAGTGAAGAAATGTCAGAGAATTATGGGCTGCATCTGGAAAAATATCAAAAGCAGACAACCACAGGTTATCCTTCCACTATACACTAGTCTGGTGAGATCTCACTTGGATTACTGTGCCCCATTCTGTGCACCCTTAACAATTCAAGGTAAAAAACAACTAGAAGTGGTTCAAAGGAGAATGACCAAAAAAATTCATGGTATGATTAATAAACCCTATGGGGACAGATTGAGATCACTTGGCCTATTTTCTATACAATATAGACAACTTAGGGGAGACCTTTGTTTGCTCTATAAAGCCTTCAATGAACCAGGACTTCTAGAAAATCTAGGTATTGAAAGGAAACAATGTACATCACATACAAGAGCTCATAACATGAAATTAAAAGGAGTACATTGCTGAACAAAAAAAAAAGACACCAATGGTTCACGCAGAGAATGGTTAACTCATGGAATACATTGCCAGCCTCAATTGTAGAGAGCAAAACTATGGATATGTTCAAGAGCACACTAGACAAATTTATGGGTAATATAAAATTTGAATACATAGATAATTAAAACCACCCTTGGGTGGCAAGTTCAACAATAGGCTATGCCTCCTGAACTTGTAAGAAACTATGAAACTATAACATGCACAAGTGATCGGGGTGGAGGGTTTTAGCCAGGTCTCGGACAGGCATACAATGTCAGGGTTATATTGAGTAGCCCAGGCCTCAAGTTCCATTAAGTTATGAGGAAGGCTCCTGATATTCAGGTGAACAATGTGCAGACCCTTTATGTCCTTCCAAGCTGTATCTGTGTGAGAGATGTTACCTACAGGTCCAGGATTAAGTTCAATATCTCCTGCTAACGTTAGTGATAGGAGGAGCAGGTACCACAATTTACGATGAATGAAAGTGGAGACCAATTCTGCATTATTAAGTAAAAAGTTATTAAGTTTCCATCTAGATTTTTGATCAGCATTAATACCATTATTTAATGTTAAGGGGACAGGGTTATGATTAGAAATGACCTGTTCACACATTTTAACCTCAATTAGCCATTGTATCATTTCTGTTGGTATCTAAATATGATCAATTATTGACCCAGATTGATGAAATGCAGACCAATAAGTAAATTATTTTCCATTAGGATGTAAAGCACGCCAACTATCTAAAAGCCCCACATTTTCTACCATAAATTTAAAATCTTTATCAGATTTAGCAAGATTTCTTCTAAATCTAGATCTACTCTAGAATAGGGTGGATAATTCAACTCATATCACCTGCAATTATGGTAAAGCTATCTAAAAAGTTCTGAAGTTTGTCTTGTATTTGCGTGACTAAATTATGATTAGCAGCTGTGGGTCCATAAATATTAACTAGAGTCACAAACTCTTCCCCCATTTGACCGTTAACCATTAAATAATGTCCATCTTTATCCTGTATTGTAGAACATATCTTAATGTTTAAACAGCTTTTCATAAGAATTACACCTCTGGTTTTTTAACTGTTACCTGCACCTAGTATGTCTCCCACCCATTCCTTTTTCATTAAAGCCATACTTTCTCTTTTGAGCTACTGTATATTTATTGTGGGAAAGCAAAGGTTGTGTTTGACATTTTTTAGATGTCTAAGTATTTTATTCCTTTTAATTTTATGGTTTAAGCCACACACTTTCCAAGAGGCAATAGTGACTGCTTTTAGACTAGCCATAATATATTAAAGTATATAAAAATACCCCCCTTTTTGATAGATTTACTCCAACTGCACAGACACCCTGTCAGAAGGAAATAAAGAGGATAGATAGAAGAATGAAGAAAATAATTCCAAAAATAAGAAAATATGCACTTCAGTAACACAATGTACATTGCTAAAGTCTGTCTTAATATTGAAATAAAATAAATGCTCCATAAACAATGAAATCATATTTATATTTTCCTTTCCCTTTCCCCATAACCCCAAATATAATAGACATGAAATGTATACTGTGAAAAATACCTTAATATAAAGGTTACCCCTAGTGAATTGATTAATGGCATTAAGTTGAATGTCCCCCCCTCAGTCCTCGTACATATTGAGCTAACATAGTGTTGAACAATATAAACTACTACACATGAAATCAAAAAACAGCAAACTAAATAGACTTTTTGTTAAAGAAACTAAACACTCATAAAGAGCAGAGCTCAGCATCCACATTGTTGTTCCTCTCATACAATATTGTAAGAAATACATATTTGAACTGTGGCACTGGCTTTCATCATAGAATTAACAAAAAAGCTAGCCAATAACTTTCATAGGTTTCATAGGTATATCGGAGCAATTTAATAGATCAAAGATCCATATACTCGTCACAAGATCAGTTGTACCCCAGGATTTTATTACTAAGCAAGTATCCGTCCAACTTATACTGAAATTCATCCATTGTTTTGCTGGTCACTATATCCAATGGTAGCTCATTCTGGATTTTTGTAATCCTCACAGTTAACCAATGTTTTCTCCTAACTGTATTTACTCTCTACCTATAAATTTGTAGAGAGTGTGCTCTGGTGTTATATTCCTGATCCCTTAGTTCCAAATTTAATTGTTCCCATAAATCACTATCATTTAGCGCCTTAAAAACAAGGCACATGTCTCCTCTCATTCTTCTAAACTCCAATGTATATAAACCCAAGATCATGAGCCGATCCTCGTAACACAAACCCTGTGCCTCATATATTCTATGTGTGGCTCTTTTTTGTACTCTTTCTAAACTTTTTATGTCTCCTCTGCCCCCTGGGGCCCATAATTGGGTGCAGTATTCCAGGTGTGGATGCACCAAAGAGGTATATAGAGGAATCAGCACCTCTTTGCTTTTACTGCTTATATGTCTATTTATGCAAAATTGTATGTTGCTAGCTTTTTTTATCAGTTGATTATAATGAGATCTAAAACTAAGGTCATTTGTAATTTTTATGCCAAGGTCCCTCTCTTCATATACCTCACTTAGGTTAAATTTCCTCAGTTGATATTGAAATTTATTGTTGTGTCTCCCCAAGTGCATTACTGTGCATTTGTTTTTATTAAATACTGAACTGTAATCATAGGCCCATTTTTCTAGGCTTACAAGGGCAGACTGCATTACATCAGCATCCTCCCTATTTTTAACAACATGACCAATGCGGGTATCATCTGCAAATTTAGAGAGCCAGACATCCTGTAGTGGACTCATAGCTGCTATATACATATTAAACAGTATGGGACCCAAGACTGAGCCCTGTGGGACCCCGCTGGTCACAGTGACCCAATTTGAATATTCCCTTTTATACAAACTCTCTGCTTCCTGTTTATTAGCCATGACTCAATCCAGAAAGTAATGTTTCCTGGTAGACCCTGCTTTATCAAAACCTCTATTAATTTGTCATGTGGAACTTTGTCAAAGGCTTTGGCAAAGTCCAGATAGATGACATCCATGGGCTTCCCTTCATCCAGAGCATTGCTGACCTTCCTGTAGAACTCCAAGAGGTTGGTCTGGCAAGACCTCCCCTTTACAAAGCCATGCTGTGTTGGATCCATATTACCCGAAGTATATTGGAAATTGATAATGTAATCTTTTAGAAGAGTTTCCAGTATTTTCCCCAATATTGAGGTCAAACTTATGGGCCTATAGTTAGCAACCTCGTGCCTTGATCCCTTTTTAAAAATGGGGATTACCTCAGCCAATTTCCATACTTCAGGGACAATACCTTCGTTAACCGATTTCTGAAAAAAGTAAGTTACTGGTCCTGCCAACTCTTCTGCCAGCTCCTTAAGTACCCTAGGATGTATCTGATCAGGGCCTTGTGCTTTGTTTCGGTCCAGCTGCATTAGTTTTTTCTTAACATCCCCTCTTAATATAGTAAAACTAGGATCCAGGTCCTTATGGGTTATAGAGGTGTTAGCAGTATTCTGGTTAAAAACCGAAACAAAATAATTATTACATTCTACTGCCATTTCAGTGTTATTAGTTATTAATCTCTTATTTTGATCCACAAGTGGGCCAAATGTTCTATTAGTTGCCCTTTTGTTATTAATATACGTATAAAAGGATTTATAGTTATCCTTGACCGTTACTGCCAATTTAAATTCGTAATTCCTTTTTGCTTGTACAATCTTCTTTTTTGTGGCCCTAAGGAAGCTTTTATAATTTTACCAACTTTGTTCATCCCCACTTAATTTAGCCATTCTAAACATCCTATTTTTATTTTTAATGGAATTCTTGACTTCTACAGTTAACCAAGGAGAGAGGTTTTTTTTGATCCACTATATTTATTTTTTGTGGGTACATACTTCTGGACCAGATTTTTTATTTTAAAGCTTAGCTTTTCCCACATACTCAGTACGGTCAAGCCCCTAAATTCAATGTTCCAGTCCCACTTAGATAGCTGACTTCTCATTTCTTCAAAGTCTGCTAAATCATACCTATATATTAATGTTTTCCCATTTTTTATTTTCATAGGTCCCGTATATTTGAATCTGACCATTTGATGGTCACTTGTTGCCAGTGGGGGTATAAAAAAGTACAATTTTGGATAAGAGGTCCCATGTTACTTAGGACTACAACCAAAATATGATTATTTCTAGTGTTGTCCAGAACATATTGGTACATGGCTGCTAAATTGAATATCTCAAGATATTCCCTTTCTATGGCTGTATTGAATTTGAGACTTTCCCAATGTATTCCCGGAAGATTCAGATCTCCTAGAATAATAACAGTCATCCTTTGCAATAACTGTTTAATAAAATCCATCAACCTAGTATCCTCCAATGGAGTAATAGTGGGAGGTCTATATACCAAGCCTATGTTAATTTTAGTATCATGCGTTGGGGCCAATGTAACCCACAATACTTCGCAGTTTACCCACCTTGAGGTATCCATATTTTCAACCATAATATCCTCACTGATATATAATGTCACCCCCCCCGACCTTAGCTCTCACTCTATCCTTGTTATGGAGGGTATACCCTGGGATATTTTTTTCCCATGAATCATCCTGTCTCCACCAAGTTTCTGTTATGGCATAAATGTGTATATACTGTTCATGCAGGGCTAAGAGAAGTTCTTCCATTTTGTAGGTCAGACTCCTAGCATTTAGGGACAGGAAGTTTAGGTTTGCCAATTTGGGGATGTTTTTATGTATCTCTCTAGAAGTACCACAACCCCCTTCCCCCCCATATACTAGTTTAAATGTGAGTCAATTATGTGTTTTAGTTTTAAAACAAAAATACACTTATCCTGCCTATTAAGGTGTAAACCATGATACAAAAACAAATTATGACCCTGAAAATCCTGCCAGTGATCTACATATCTGTACCCTTCCCTATGGCACCAATGAAGTAACCATCCATTACATCTTTCAATCTCTCTTTTTAATCTAGGATTTGCCCTGGGTACTGGCAAAATCACAGATATAATGAGGTCACATCCCTGGGATTTAAGGGCGTGTCCCACACTTTCAAAATCCCTCTGTATGTTAGTAAAATTTTTCTTTCCTACATCATTCACTCCAGTATGTATAAGAGTAACAGGTTTGTTAGTATTCTCTGTCAGGCCTGGTAATAAATTCTTTATATCCCCTATACCAGCACCTGCAAGGGCACTAACTGTAGTGTACTCCTTTCTGTTTCCACACAAAATATTATCTGTATATTTGAGCATGGAATCACCTATAACTAAAACATCCAGTGGATTATTTTATTCCCTCATAGCGTGTATACTAATATTCTTGGGTTTTATTACTGTATCTGGGCCAGTGATTTCAGATTCGAGGCCTGCTTGGGGCTTTGGTGCTTCAGCTAGGTTGGATTGTTCATCAAATGTAAGAGCACTGTATCTATTTAAAAGTAATAGGTTTGAGGAACCTCCAATATTTCTTCTACCCTTTTTGTTATTATTTTTATGTATCAGACACCGGTCATCTACAGTATCACCCTCTCCTTGGATTTGCTTCTCAAATTGTGGAGGTGCCTGTGTTTCCCCTAATGGTGCCTCATTCAAACTATCCGGCATAGTATCTATGTAATGTTCTAAGGTGGTAATGTCTGCTTGCACCTTCAATCGTTGCTTTGGTTGTTCAATCTCTAATTTCAGGGTTTTGAGGCTGGTACATTTGCAACATACATAGAACTCCTGTGCCTTCCCCATCATCGTACATTTTACATTCAGCACAAAGTCTCATGTTTAAACACTGTACCTTTTCTACTTTTTTGTTGACTTTGTCCCAGTCTCCCCAGGAGACACAGCCAAAACGCGCTAACGCGCGTGTCTCTGCGTGCTGCGATGCACACCCTGCTTGCAGCAGGGCTGAGTAATATAGCTGTGTGTGACCCGGAAAGTCAGTATGGGGTCGTGGGATCACTCACAACAAGTTGTGAACTAAAATGGAATATTACTGTACTGGACCCCTTTGCCCTGTATTACTAAGGGCTACAAAGGAGAATACTCCAGGACAGATGTAGAAATTCACTAAAATCACTTGGTTGTAGTTCTGTATCATGTAGGAGGACTACAGCTCCTCTCTTCCTCCTTCCTGTATTGGAAGACAGGGCTCCAGTTATAAGACATATACTCCAAAGTATATTTAAAATAAAAATAGTGTCCCACACACAATCCCACACTACTGCTGCTATTTTATGCTGTGGCTAATCAGGTTTTAAATCACCTGCTCACAGCAGGGCTGAGTAATATAGTTGTGCGTGACCTAGAAGTCAGTATGGGGTCGCGGGATCACTCACAACAAGTTGCAAATTAAAATGGAATATTACTGTACTGGACCCCTTTGCCCTGTATTACTAAGGGCTACAAAGGAAATGTGGTGCATGTATAAAAATAAAACCTTAAAAATGCCATAAGGCAATGGAAAGGGATGTATGTAGTTTTCTTCTTCTTCCTTTTTTTTTTGGTTATTGTTCTTTTTTGGATTTTTAGCTGTACTGTTGTACTACTGCATTGTATAAAAATGTTCTGAGAAAAAGAATGAAGTAAAAAAAATGCCATAAGGCTGTACATTCTGAAGTTACCAGAAGGACTCTGATAATTAACCTTAATTTGGTAACTTGCACTGAAGATTTATGAAATTAAGACAAGTACCGTAACACGTTTGATCAAAACATTTAAATACCTTAAAGGCAACAACAGGGTGCATGTGCAGAACCTCTTTCAGTTAGAAGACTACAATAGGACTGGAGGGCATAACCTTAGACTTAAGGGAGGAAAGTTTAGGAGCAATACGAAGAAATTCTTCTTCACAGATCGCATTGTGGAACCATGGAATAGCCTGCCAGAGGGGGTGGTGGGGTCCAAGAAGGTGGGGGAATTCAAACGGGAATGGGTCAGCCAATGTGTGATATTCAAGCAGGCAGCTAAGTAATGGGGGGTTGGAAACTAAGGGCAGACTTGATGGATCATACGGTCCCCATCTGCCGACAGCTTCTATGTTTCTATGTTTGAACCAGTGCTATTATATGTCTCTTCTATGCCATTTTTGCTCATGTTTAATAGATTGACCACCATTTTATAACTGTGTAGAATTGTGTCCCTCCTTACCTGCACCACCAGCCTTTGCCAACTGTAAATGGTCTAATTTGAATATGTAAGTTGCTGAAAAAAAAAAAAGGAAAAAATGAAAACATATTTACAGCATAATTTTTTTGTTTAGTTTTTGTTAACCAGGTAAGGGCATTAGACACAAAGTGACTATTTTCAGGCCCGTCCCGGGAGGTTTCAAGGTACAGATAGGCAATTTGGAGACACATAACAATGAATAACAGATTTGATACAATACAAAATACAAGGTAACAGTATTTGATTACAATACAGAATACGAGGTTACAGCAATTTCAGAGGGTAACATGTTATAACAATGAACAGAAAACAAAAAAGCAGTTCTAGTGAGAAAAAAGAAGCAGGTTTCCACAACACAATTCCAAAATAAGACTTAAAGTCAAATCTCTATTGTAGCAGTTCCTTGTTGGTTTATATAGTACATCCTGGTATTCAGAGAGCTCGCACATGCACAGCTTGAAACTGGGAATGTGCTGGCATTCTGGAGGGCAAGTTAATTGCATAGTTTTGAATGAAAACATTTCATAACGATGAAGCCAGAATCAAGTGTCCAAAATGGTGGATGACCACAAGAGCACTTAAATAAGGCCCACAAAGGCAGAGAAAAAGACAGAAGTAAACTTTCTCTTTGTACTGAATGATTAAGTGGGTAAAATATCATGGAATCTTCATGGCACATATTAAAGATGCTCTACTGATTTACAGGCTCACAACAGATTAAGCATTTATATATTATTAAAAGGATGTATTGTAAAGCAGTTAGGTAACACAAATTAATATATAAAACTACAATTGAGTCTAAATGGGAAAGGGTGCTTATTAACTGTTCCTGTCCATTTAAATATTACAGCATTCAGCCCGAAAAGGCAAGAGCTTATTAAAAAGGTATACCCTCCCTTTTTACACTATGTTTTAGTAAATGAATTAATGACATGTCTTTTTACTTCTATGTGCACTTATGAAATGTTTTCTACTTAAAAAGGTGTTTGCAACAAGCAAGACAACTAAATATTAAAGAGCGTAATGAGCTGCGAACCTTAGTAAGAAATGTTTACTTGTTTATCTAAGTGTGAATTTAATTGTCTAGACAGAAAATTTCAGATGTTTAAAGGATGATTTTATGTTTTAGACTACTATGATTTTCAGGAATTCCATTTTGGGGAACATGGAACTCAACTAAAAGTATTTTTAGTAAGTGTGAGTATGAGTTATTGATTTCCTACTCAGGAAATACAAGGTGTTGAATATCTAATCATAAGCTGTATTTAAAAATTAAAATATTATTTTTTATATATTATTATTACAGAAATTAAATGTACATTCCCTGTTATAGGAATTTTTTTTGAAACATTGGAAACAAGCCAGAATATATCTGACTTAACTATTGCACCTGATTACTTGCTAAATAAAAATAAATTATAACTGAAATACATATAGTGAGCGAGCCTGTTGTTTCCAATCTTCTAGACTGCCTGTTTAGTGCTGTGATTGGAATTAGGCTACTCCCTAATGAGTTGTTTTATTTCTTTTATAGTGAGGCTTGCTAAGCTGGAGCATTCCTTGTTGGAAAAAAAAAAAGAAGCCAATAAGTTGCTATGTAAAGTTCCACCTAACCCCTCCCCACCCCAGGGTATAAGATCAATGCTTGAGAAACAAAGAGAATTACTATTCATAAAAATTTACATAGATACATAGATACTGTTGACAGATAAGGACCGCCAGGCCCCCACCCCATGGGAAATCAAAACAGATTTCAGCTGAGTATTAAGTATTTAATAACATTCTACACTGGGAGTGTCACGAGCCTATCCAGGATCTCCTGATTGCAGAGAGCAGCCCCCCTTTTTTTTCAGAACTCGTGAGCAGGGTACAGTTCAGGAAGAATCATCAACTTTTACCCAGTGGGAAGGTGGAAACTGTAATTTTGAGTTCTCTTGGCTCTGTGCTATGTTCAGTATTTGAAGCCCACCACGGCCACTGGCTACTTCTTGCCTAAGTAGTTTGGTATGATAGCCAAGCAGTACTACTGTTCAAGGCACACAGACTTTTCAAAACCCTTCTGTTGAAATGTTAGATCACACAATCAGACCCCAGGCAGATGTGATAAGAAAATCATAAAAAGTTTACTTAAAATAAAAACAATACAGAAAAGTCAACAGTTTGGAAGAACTTTGAAATGCAGATAATACCAAAAGTAAAACTGGATGGTTTGCAGAAAACACTAGATACTGTTATTCTAAACTATACCTTATTTTGATGTTAGAGTCCAGACAAGATTTTAAATGTCCTTGTAGAGATGAGTCCTTAAGCAACAATTTTGTTGCAAGTTTGTATTCCAAGCCAGTTCTCTGAAATGTCCTTTTAAAAAGACTCCAGGTGCTTCATTGGTGAAAAGCTTGGTTTTCAAAATTCTGACTTAAAATCAGAATTTTCTGTTGACTATGTGAAAAGTCACATTTCCACACACTCCAGTCTGGTTTGAGAGATTTTTCCAGGCTTACACATATACTTCTGGTTTACAAGTATATACCAGCTGGTCAGGCTATCTGACTCCCAGCTAAACTGTTCAACAACTGCCCTGAATTCAAAATGTGCGACTGGTAATATACTGTACATGATGGTCATTTTTTTTGAAACACCCACCTTTGTTTTCCCTCTGGGGTGTGGGGTTAATGTTTCCAAGACAGTACAAATATTAAGGTGCAACAGTTTGCCTTTTCCTACAGGTGTCACTGTAATTCCATGTCAGGTTTCATGTCAACCCCAGTAACATCTGGTCCATGCATTTGGCTGAACCCCTGACAACTAGGTCATCTCCTGACCTCTTTCTGTCATAGGACGCTACAGTGGAATATCTTATGCCTTCCTGGGCCATATACCTGTCTTCCTTATCTGGAGACATAAGTGATCCACACTAGCCATTATAGAAATTCTGGCTATTTTGAAGTTGCTCCTAGGAGCCCTGTTAAAGGGACAATGTTTTAATTCTAAAGTAGATTACAGCGTCTACAATAGGAACTCACATAAATGGATCTAGGCCTATCATGTGACAGGGAGTACCTTAAAATTATCATAGAAGCCTCCTTCTTTGTGTAATAAAAATACAAAGGCTAAGAGACTACATCATTGAGTTGTCACGGAAGTGAGTCGGAATTAAAATACAAATGAAAGTAATAAAATTGATTTAAGGCTGAAGAACAATCCACCTCTGACTCAGGCACCAAGTGGGTAGAAGACCTACTCTTACCTAGGTGGGATCAAGTGATAATGTTCCCGGACTCCCCATGCTGGCCAAGATGGTCCAATGAGAGAAAAAAAAAAAAAAAGAGATAGAGAAAGAAAAGAAACCCTTCCTGAGACACAGGTCAAGGATCACACAAAAGTAGACACACAGAGACATATGGGTACTTGGAACTGACTAGCAACATTTGCAAATTAAAATGATAATTTTTTTTCATTAACTAGTCCAGATTGAGGAAAGGCAATAACTGGGCACCCAGTCACAGGATAAACAACAATACCTGAATGACTACAAACAAGTAAGTTTAATACTTAGAAGCTGGGGTACTTAGGAAGATGCTGAAAAATCAAAAAGAGCAAAAATGTGGGGGAAATCTTTCTTAAGTTCTGACTTTTCAGCTTCAAGACCATTGTAAACTTTTAAGCCTTATTCTGACCAAACTCTCAGTTGTGTGGGAAAAATTAGACCATATTTTATACCTGCTTCTTTAAGTTTGCTTTTAAATATTAAAAATGCATCTCTTTTTCTGATAGTTTTTGGTGGTAAGTCATTGAAGATTTTAAGTTTACAATTCTTGTAGCCTATGCGCACCCCCATGTGGTGTCGCGTGCCAGCCAATAACCATTACTAGCTCCCTCATGCATCTCAGTTCTGTTCTTTCTGCCATAGAGTCCATACCATGGGAGTGACAGTGCCTCAGTGAATTCACTCCAGTATTTTAAAGTGCATCATTGCTCGTTATTTCTTTGTGCAGCCTTTACTACCAACGTTCGAGAAGAAGGGGGCTAAGTCATCGAAGAAACTCTGGCATCTTCTCATTATGTGCTGGTGCCCTATGAGAAGCCCATAGCTGTGACAGCCAGCATCAGTGCTGTGTGGCCTGCTTTAGCCCAGGGTGCAATATGGATGTGTAAAACAGCTGCTTCTCTATGGGCTGCCATACCAAGACTGGTATGCTTGATCCCACCTTTGCAGATAGGCATCACACACATATAGCCAAGACATGGATGCTAGGCATTTTCCCCTGGGCTCCTTCCTGAGACCTCTGGTTCCAAGGAAGCACAGGGTCCTCCTTGACCTCACTGCGCTAAGGTGTTGGAGGCCCTGGTGGATGGGTCTAGTGGGCAGATGGTTCCTTCTACACAGCTGACTGTGAACCCCCATAGTCTGTCCTCCTTGAGCAGCAGACATCTCCAGTGATGAGGCTGAAACTATATGCTTGGTCTACACCAGTGGACACCTTTGTGCCACTGTCTGGTGTCACCCATGCTGTTGTCATCATTCGCAGTGATGACAAGTTGGGCAATGCCAGAGACTACACTGGGCTCCCCTATACCATTCATTGTGTCAGAGGAGGGACTGCACTGAGACTGTTGTTCATCCAGTTGCTGAGGTGGAGGTTGTTATTTGCCCCCAGTGCTGCTAGCAGCACCAAGGGGGAGGATGACACAGACCCCAGCAATGGACAGGATGACAGCCAAGGTGTTGGTCCTGGGCATGACAATGGGCATGATGCTGGTGACAGTGTTGTCCCTGAGGTTGTCCCTATCCCTGATGCTGCTAGTGGCACCTGGATAGTCCACAGTACCATTCATGGTGCTGTGGTTGGAAATTACTCTAGGGTCGATGCCAGAGCTGATGCTGAGCCCAGCACCAAGGTTGGTGCTGGCCACGTGATGAGAATGAACCTGTCTTTTGGGACATCATCAACCCTGAGCCTGGCACCAGAGGTGGTGCCAGCTTGGGGTCTGATGGAGGCCCAGAAGTGAAGTTCTTCCCTAAGCCACTGAATGGCACCACCACTGGTGAGGACTAGTGCTGCCCTATGAAGATTGTACAGCTCTGCTCTCCTCAGCCAAGGGTTCTTCCATGGGCACTGATCGGTTCACTCCTCTGAAGTAGGAGGACATGTTTCAGGTAACTCTGCCAGACCTTACTATCAGACGAGGTCCCCTGTGCTATCCTGCAGGCCAGGTAGAGGCCCTCAACACCTTAAGTCTTGTTCCACTTGGGGGCCTTCCTACTTTTAGAGAGGTTCCCTATGTTTATAGGCCTTGATGGTCCACTGATGTGGGAGCAACACAGAGTTTGTTGGTGCCCTGGATAGCTTTCACAGGGACTCCAGCAGGGCCCTGCAGTTCCTGCCCTTCACCTGGGCTCCAACAGCCTCTAGGGCCAGGGCCTCATTATTATCAATGTCCCACTCAGAGGACAATGAATCATCTTTCCACCTGTCTCCGGCTGCAGAGTACTCTCTATACCATCAATTCTTGGTTGAGATGCTCAGGCACTTGACCGAAGTTCTTATTCAAGCTGCAGTCCATCATCTCTACCACTGGGAATCCTTGGGGTTCCCAATGATGACACAGTTGTCATCCCTCCATGGCACAGAGCCTTCCAGGAGGCATCAAGGACAGTGTGCAAGTATAGCTTCTCTTGTCTACTAACCCCCAGGGACCTCATCTTCTGGAACTGTGCACCCACAGGGTCTGCAGGAAAGGTACTTCACCCCTCTTCAGGACTGGAAGTACTGCAGACACCATTTGAGCCTTGATGTCCCACACATTATTGAACTCCACAGGCCGATTCTGCTTAGACAGATGCTTTTGGTAGTAAGGTGTTACCTCATCACACGCCCTCATGTGCATTTCCACACACAAGGCACATCAGATGACCTTCATTCATCGCTTATGGTTGCAGCTAGGTCAACTTTTAGCAGCCATGGCTCATAGCCAGTTAGTCAGTCGAGTCACTGACCTTCCTGTTCGGGGCCTGGAGGTAGCTTGGCACCAGTCAAGGGCATTGTATGGTGCCAGTGAGGTGGCCTCCAGGCTAGCAGGAATAACAGTCTGCCTCAGTCAGATGGCATGGCTTCACTTTCCTGACTGGCAGTTGGCTGGTGCATCGTGCTAAACTCACAATTCCAGGGGGCTCATTTCTACACCCCCAGGGTCAGGCAGCAGGCAATTGTTGGGTCATCCTCCTGCTTCTGTGCCACAGAAGCCCCCACCTGGTGCTGACTAGTTTCAGGTCTCATCAGACCTGTAAGGAGCCCCTGCCCTCAGGTGTTATCGCCAATGTAGAGGGCTGAAGGTGTGTGTGAGCCAGCTCCTCCCTCAGAAATGGGAGAGCTTAGTACTCAGATCCATAATTGAGAATCCGTGGTGAAGATTGATTCCTGGATAATATGAAAATGACATACTCACCATAATTGTTGATCTTCCAGAATATCTTCACCATTGAGTACCATGCCTCACCCACCATTCCCCACTCTGACACAGCCAGAGCCTCTGGGCAAGCTCACCCTGTTGGTGCTGGCAACACCACTGACTCTTGGGCATCTTCCCAATTGCACTTCAATAGGGGGTCTTTTTGTAATAAAATATATAAAAAGGGAGTTGGCCACTCACACAGGTTGCCCACACTCACACATAAATAAATGAATAAAAACATACAACTGGGATGAGGGTCCCTTTGGGGCCATCCCACCAACAACAACAAAAAAAGGGGGGGGGTTTGAAAAAGGATGCACCTTCCTCTCTTTTTCTTTCTTGTCCTCCTCCCTGCCCAGGGTATATCCCCTCTGGGTATATCCTTATTAGTTGTTAAATGCAGCATGTGCTCCTGGGCACTATCCAATCTAATTCCACTTGGCAGTTGCACTGCACGTGGAAGGTGCTAAGCACCTTTTTTGATCACCTACATTAGCTCTTACAGAGGGTACATCCCCTGTGGTTGCAGGAGAAACAGGTAATTTGTTTGATGGCATTTTTTCTTTTATGTCATACTCTCTTGACTGGTTTGCCCCCTTCTTACTTTGTGTAACTGGGCTGTCAGCTCACCGCCCATAGGGGTGCCTTGGGAGAGGAACACATCTCGACATCCTTGGCTGTTCAGTACTGCAACTCCATATATACATCTAGGTTCCCCCTTTCTTCTTCCCTGCTGGTTGAAAGAGGGACATACATGATTAACTACCAAATTCAGTCAATCTTTTATCTGGTGGCGTAGAGTTGCTCTTTTCCATGAGTCTATGTGTCTCATTCCTTTTGGCAAATTGTGCCATCTCTTTCACAAGACAGCCCCAATTCTTAGCATCCACCATGTGCTTCGACCACAGCCACATGCTCAGGCCTGCTGCCCTTTTTCTAAGACCACTATCCATCTCCTGTATGGCTAGTGATGTGAGGCTCTGGCTGTAAGCCCAACTACCCTTGTGCCACCTAGTGTGCCTGATCTTTGTTGAGGACATCTTCATTGGGCCATACCTTTGGAACTGTAAATTGTTGGTATCAGGACCACTCAGAAATGTTTGCTAGCTAAGGGCCACCCACAATAATGTGCAATGTCAGTGCCTATAATAAATTGGGAAACTCACTGTTCCTCAGTTCTTTCTTGCACCGTTGATTATTCGTCAGACCTACGGAGAAACAACGCCATCATTTCTAAGATTTTATTGTTTTTCTATTTAAATGATCAAAGTTGTTGCTGTATGCTGCTGTCAAAATAACCATTGTTTAGGTTTTGTACCTATAGTAACAAGCTCGTCAAGGATGACGTTCACACTGTGTGTGGTTGCTGTTTGGGCCTGTCCCACAATGTAAGGGCCCGCAAGATCTGCCAGGGATCTAACCAGGTAATCAGAAGATCCTTAAAGGGATAACACTTTTTTTCTGAACTACACTGTAGTTACACTGTAACTACACTGTAACTGCACTGTAATTGCAATGCAGGTACATGCAACAAACATGCAACTACAGTGTAATTAACCCTGTTGCATGTAATTAATGATCACCTACCCCACATTTACATTGAAACTGACACTTAAAAGTGTGACCAAAACAGGCTTTGCCTCACGCCCAGCCACCACCATGACGAATACTCCCAGGCAGTAGGTGACACTGTCAACAGCATGGTTGGCAAGACCATCAGAAAAAGTAAAGAGAAGGACAAATCACCATTGAAGCCCTCCTCCTGAAGCCATCAGCATAAGCATAGGGAGATGAATGCTTTGCTGGTGAGGTTGGGGTCTCCATTGAAAAAGGGTAACTCCTCATCATCAGCCACTCCAGCAGCATTGGCTACAGCCACCCTACCATCACTGAGACACTAAGGTTGGGGCTTTGCTCTGGCATTACTGCATCTACTATCAACAGTATGTTGTCTCTGCCATCGGGTTCTGTCTCGGTGACAATGGTACTCAGGAAACCACTACTGGACATCTTCAACTCCCAGGCAGTGCTGGCATCATTGTCACAAATGTTACTTCACCAGTTCCCATTGCTGACCACAACTGTGCCTACAGTCCTGTTGACAGGGCCTGCTCAGTCGGTACCATTCCTTCATTGTAGCTGCCGCCTCTGTCACCTGCTCCATTGATTCCTCCCATTGTCATTCAAGATGATGAGGTAATCCTGATGTCCTAAACAAGGAGGAGCATTTGGAGTATGAAGAGAGGAAGGAAGATCCCTAAGAAGGAGGGCTGCCTTCCAGCTCTACCCTCTCCTCTTGCAGTGAGGATTCTGTGATTTATATGTAACCTGGGCGCCACCTCCCAATAGGCTACTACCCCTGCCTGCTTCTCTAGATGCAGGTTGAGAGGCCTGGGTTTTGGTTTAACTAGCACAAGGGCCTCAGTGGTACTAATGATGCTATTGAAATGGTGCCTCCACCCAGGGTAAGTTTTAAGTGGGTTAGATATTAAGCTAGCATAACCCTTTGTGACGTTGTACTTACCCACAGCCCCAACCAGTGGTCCTACACATGGAACTGTACCAAACCCTTTGCTTAGCATTCAAACAGCAATTAATGGTGAGCACTAATAATATGCTCACAGTTACCACTCTTACCCACAGGATCGCAACTTCCTGGATAGACCCTGGGCACCTGCAAAGGAAAGATTGGCAGTGACAGCAATACACCTTTGTACCTTTTCTAATAACCTGCACTCAGTAATAATATGCTCAGACTACAGCTTAACATTCAAACAATAAACTGATTTATCTGGTGGATGTCAACAGGGGAAGGGCGTAGAGATTATTAGACACTATGTAGAGATGATTTAGCTTGCTATTAAGTTACTAATCACATACTTTTATACTCCTGTATCAACTCAAGTCACTGAGATCTGGGTACCCAGAATCTAAGGTGTTGCAGGCCTGAGCATTGCTGCGGGGTGGCCAGTGTAGCAGCTGGTTGGGGCCCTTAAACAAATTAATGGAACTAATTAATTTACTGTTAGCTGTAGCCATATTCACCGGGACTTTTAAACACAAAAGGAAATTGTAATCTCCAGGCCTGATGGTCTGCAAACACAGGTAAACCACAACAAGAACTTTGAAAGCAAATCAGATGGCAAATACTGGTTATTTGGTGTTGCAGGGCCAGGGCCCTGTTGTACTCACTGCACCAAAACCTCAGATGCTGGTCTGATCTCCAGGCCGACTCCTCTTGAGGACTGGCTCTCTGACCGATGGCTGCAGGCTGCAGGTCTCTTCTTTCTGGACTGCGGCCAGACTATAGGGACCAGAGCTTGCACGACTCACCCCCATGTCACGGCGTTACTCCTAAGGATAGCTGTAACCTGCAATAATCTTCCCCGCAGGAGCTGACTCCCTGCACTGACTCTAGCAGCTTGCTTCTCAGAATCAGTGACAGTCTTTTAGCAAAATTATTAGGCATCACCAGTATCTGTCCTGGTACAGTCTTGACCTCTAGTGCTACCAGGCATCCCTCAGCTCACACCTGTATGGTCTTTTAGGACTCTAACCCCCTCTTTGTCTGGATATTTTGCTCTGGGGAATTTCTTCTTTTCTCCCACTTGGAGACTTTTAAATCTGGTTGGCTACTCAGCATCCCAATGGTTCAACAATATTCAGACCGAGAAGAGGCAAGGCAGGCCTCTTCTCTCGATCCCTGAGCTGAAGACAGGGCTTCCTCACAACACAGAAGCTTGCGCCAGACAGCCAGTCAGTCTAGCCGTTTCTCTCAACTGAAGGAAAATGGAATACTGTAATCTGGTTGGCTGCCTAGGCTGTCAGTCTTAGTCCCAGCATCCCGATTGAGTAAACATGGGAGCCAAGCATAAAGTTCACAGTTTCTCCTAGCAGTCACAGTCCAAGGACCTATTAGGACCTCTGAAGTTCCGATTGACCCAAAGAGGGATCAAAGTATCATCATGGCAACTGGCTGCTTAGAATGTAAATGGTCCCGACATCAGAGTTTATTTTAAACATAACAGTTTGGATTCAGAAATAAACAATTAGGCAGCCAGAGGGCGCTGTGCTGAAGATGGCTGCTTGATTCTTCATCTCCCTGGATTCACCAAATATCATCATCCATCCTACAGATTCCAGACTTCCTACCTTCACCAACATCTGAGATCTTACTATATGTACATCGCAGAACAGCTCTGGTACAGTATTTTTATTGCCTCATAATTACTGAACGAGTTATCTACAGCTTTTCAATTTCTCTGTTAAGGCCTACAATAATGGCAGACCAATCTCCACATAACAGTTCTCTTAATAGAGTGGAGGCAATGTTTCAGCAACTAATAAGTGAAATCAATGTATTAAAAATTGCATCTCAACAAAATATCAATAATATGCAGGCACTTGATCAAAAAATCAGCGCTACTAATGTTAAAGCATCTCAAAATGAAGATTCCATTAACACATTACAGGCTACCATCAGGGAGCAGGACAGAGTTATTAGGAACCTTCAGGACAAAATAGATGATATTGAAAATAGAAACAGACGAACAACCTTAGATTTCTGGATTTCTGAAGGTGTTGAACTAGGAGACACCAGTGCTCTTCTAACTCATGTACTTCCTTCTTTGCTTAAATTACCAGCTGGCCAAGACCTAATCATCGAGAGATCTCACTGCACCTTAAATCCGAGGCCTGGACCTGACCAGAAACCCAGGCCCATCATTGCTAGATTTCTAAACCACGCACATACTGAACTGATTCTTCAAAAAGTGAGGCAATTAGGTGCACTTACTTGGCAAGAAAACAGAATCCTAATTTTCAGAGACTATTCTAAAGAATTATCTAACAAACGAAAAGCTTACAACCCCATTAAAACAATCCTTCATCAGCGTGAATTAAGTTTGCACTCGTGTACCCTGCAACAATCGCCTTTTTGAATGATTCTACCAGAGATTTGTACCCCAGAATCTCTCTCTGAATTTCTGAATTGGACACAGCCCTTGCCCATTGCCTTGTGATGCTAATGCAGCTCGCTTCCTGCTCCAGCACAAACACTTGCAATTACAATGTCTTGCCCTTCCTGCTGAAACTGTCCTTCAGGTCCCTGAGAAATCTGCAGCCATCATATCTGCCACTGTAGCTCCTGCCAGAAGCTCCAACGCATACAAGAAAAAAAAGCATCTGGTTCTTCTCTAAATAATAATATCTGCTGTTTAAATAATATTTCCACCTCTCCAGCTTCCCATGTGGAACGTCACATCAGTTTTTCTACTCCTCTTACCTTGTCTAACAAATTCTCCCCACTCCAAGAAGATCTGCTCCAAGAAGATCTGCACTCATCTACGGAGGATCTGAGACAGACTGTATCCAACCCCTTTACTCAAGACCAGAAGAAGCTCTCAATGGGTAATGACTCTCCCGATTCTTCCTGGGCTGATCTTGTGTCCAGCTCTCCCTTTAAATCATCTGAACCACCCAAAAAGAAAAGGAGAAGAAAATCGAAGAGCAAGGCTACCTGAGGCTTTTCCCACTAAAAAAAAAAAAAAAAAAAAAATTGTAATAAATACTATGGCCCATAATTAGATGTGATATAGCAGTTTCTCACCAGAATCCCTCCTCTTCACACCACCTCACTCGATTCCTTCAGTACATTTACCGCAAAGTGCAGTCTCTATCGCACCCAACAGGTTTGGAGCACTTAAATGTAGTATATCACTATCGCTGCTGAGAAGCCTGTATCTGTCTGTGGGAGGTGAGCCAGTTGACACTGGAGGTATTTAATCCATGTGGGAGTTACTCTCAATGTATTCAATGGAAAAAAAAAAATGAGAGAAAGAATAAATATTAAAATGTTTGTAAGATCTCTTCTAATTAATCCTTGTGTGGTGCCAGACATTAGTATATATAATTGCTATTCACACTCTAATTTTTCATAAACTTTGGCGCCACCATGTGGTCAGACGATACATACATATATAGAGTTCTGTATTTCATATCAGTGTGCCTTAACCCCTACTATTATAGCATTTTCCACATAAATCCTATCATTTGGAATGTGGAGGATGATTAGACAAATACTCTAAAATCATTTACTTATTTAATATTTATTTTGCATCACTCTGGTATGTAGTGCATCAGGTGCATTCCATATCTCACAGATTTTGCACCAAAGTATGCTTCCAATTGTATTTCTATACATTGAGTTTTTCCGCCTTTTCACATTATTCTTCATCCCATTTTCTTCCAAATCATTGGAACTTATAAAAATGATTCCACAATACACTGATGCACTATGAACCTATAGTATATACTGCATTCCCTAACCTAGCTTATGTGGATTAATACACATCGGGCATCCTTTTATCTGGCTCACACTGTTTCAGCATTATCTGCCATCATGTTGGTATACTTTATTTAATATTGGACTTATTGCTAGGTCCAAGCTAATTCATTATGTTTGGAATTTAACACTATTACATAATTATCCTTTTTATTTGGTAGAATGATGTTTTGTTTTTCCAGGGTAATGCTTTAATTACCTCAGCACAAATCTCAATTACACTTCATTAATATACTGTTATATAAAGTTTAGTATCTTAAGATTATAGGGTAAACCGTATCTTGAGATTCACTAATTACTCTACACGCCTAGTAGTGTAGAGTGAGAGTCATGTATATTTACCGACTCTTATTGCTCTGCATTTCATAAAGTTTCAAATTAATATTCTTGTTACTGAGTTTATACTAACGTTTGTTGGTTCTAATGTTTAATTACTTGATATTCTTATCTCTATACTCTCCTCTGCAGACAAAATGAATACAAATACTCAATCATCTCGAACCCATACAAGTTAAGGGCCCTGCATACATTTGTTTATTATATATATTTACCTTTTGAATCTGTGACATCCTCCAAATTAATGGTATTGAGTCCCTCATTCCTATTTGTAACTAATTACCTTATATCCTAGTACCATGAGTGATCTAATCTTACATTCATGGAATGTCAAGGGACTCAACTCGCCTTGTAAATGCAAGCAAGTACTTACCTATCTTAAAAAGCATAAAACACATATTGCTTTCTTACAAGAAACTAAACTTTTATCAGAGGATGTCGACAGACTTAAAAGGGACTGGGTCGGTCAAGTATATGCGTCATCTTCTCCATCCAAAAACATGGGGTTGCTATCTTAATACATAAATCTCTTAATTGGCCCCCATAAAATCATTAGAGACCCGGATGGTAGGTGGATTATAACCTATTAAACACCACAGCAGGTCCGCTTATGTTTGTGAATGTATATGCACCCAACTTTGATTCACCCATTTTCTTCCATAATCTATCCCAACAAATTATGATTAATAATAAAAATAATTCACCTATTCTTATTGGTGGTGACTTTAACTTAGCACTACAAGCATATTTAGACAGAAATAACTCATCACATGATGCCCACCCCCGTAGTATTAATGCTCTATCAATGCTTATGAAGGATTTAGGTCTCTCTGACATTTGGAGACTACATCATCCCAGACAACGAGATTACACCTTTTATTCCTCGTTACATAAATCATATAGTAGGATTGATTATTGGTTCTCTTCTCCCCTCATTACTGAAAAAATTATTGATACATTGATTCTCCCTATTGTTATATCTAATCATTCCCCTATCAGTTTACATTTACTCTGGGGTCCACCTTCTTCTAAATCCCCATCTTGGCATTTAGACCCACTTTTACTCAGAGACCCTGAATTCACTCCTTGGATTAAAACCCAGATTCAAGATTTTCTTTCTATTAACGATACTCCAGATATGTTCAAGGTACTATCTGGGAAGCATTAAAGCCACTATTAGGGGTAAATTATTAGTTATGCAGTGCATAGAAAGAAATTAAGAGAACAACAATTAGCTAATTTAGAAAAATCCCTTAAAGAAAAAGAAACCCAATACTATAAATTAAATAAACCCAATCATAATTCACAGCTTCATCTGGAAATTCTACAATTAAGAATTAAAATTAACGAGTTGATATCCAGGAAAGCTGAACTTGCCCTTTTTAGGATTAAACACGGTTATTGGGAACAAGGGGATAAATGCGGAAAGTTGCTCTCTTACCAGCTAAAAACTCAACAGATGCAGAGACATATAGCAGGTCTAAAAGATCCATCAGGTCAGACACACACAGACAACCTTTCAATCAATCGTATTATGCAATCCTTTACCATCAACTATACTGAACCTAATACTACAAATCCCAACCTAATACAACATTTTCTGAAAAATTGAATCTACCCCACCTATCCCCTCAGGGCAAAGTTGTGCTTGATAAACCAATCACTTTACAGGAAATCCAAACTGCTTTATCATCATTAAAACGGTAAAGCACCTGGCAGTGATGGGTTCCTATTGATTTTATAAAACCCTATCTGACACTCTTTGTCCTGTATTAGTCAATGTATTCCAAGAAGCAACCTTAATAAAGAAACTCCCATGCATAATGACCGAAGCCATCATAACAGTCTTACCAAAAAAAGACAAAGACCCTTTACTTCCTTCAAACTATAGACCGATCTCACTTCTTAATACTGATGGAAAAATCTTTGCCAAATTATTAACTCTCCGCTTAGAATCTTTAATGACTAAACTCATCCATACTTCTCAATCAGGATTTATCAAAAATAGAAACAGTTCCGATCATCTTAGCTCATTACTCGATTTAATTCACAAAGCAAAACTCTTAAAACCCTGCAGCTGCAATAGCCATTGACTTTGAGAAAGCATTTGACTCTCTCAATTGGGAATATCTATATCAGGTGCTATCTCATTTTGCTTACAAATAATTTTTGTGCTTGGATTCAATTATTGTATACCTCCCTTCAGCTCGAGATCTCACAAACTCTATTTTGTCCCCTCCTTTTACTTAGCAAGAGGCACCAGACAAGGATGCCCCTTATACGCCTTCATTGTTTATACTTGCCATGTGAACCTCTTTCTGTGTCCCTCGTCCAATCCGGTACAATTAAAGGCATTACTATTGGTAACTCTCACTATACTTCACTCTCATATGCAGATGATCTCCTTATTTTACTCGAAAACCTCGAAAGTTCTGGGCAACCTTTAGTTAAACTACTGAATGACTTCACCTCCCACTCCGGACTAGCTCTAAACCTTAACAAATCCGAAACGCTACCACTGAATAACCTTTGTAGTCCCCTCATGAAAAACTCATTAGGCTTTCATTGGGTCCCCCAAGGTATATCTTATCTTGGCATTCGGATCACCCCGACATTGAATAAATTATGGGATGCTAATCTTTCCCCTCTGTTAACCAGTATCCAAACAACACTTGATAGATGGAAGCTACTTAAACTTTCTTTTAATGGTAAAATTTCCACCATTAAAATGTCAATAACTCCTAAAATATTATACCTATTTTCTAATATCCCTTTGATACTTCCCTCTAGTTTTCTTACCAAAATAGACAAAATTATTGGCAGCTTCATTTGGGAAGGCAAAATACCTAGATTTAGTTGTAATAAACTTAGATCCCATTGGTCAAAAGGTGGCTTTGGCCTTCCTTGGTTCCAAGCCTACTTATGGGCTTTCCGTACATCTCAAACAATTAAATGGTTTAACAAACCCAACATTCAGTCTCCTTTATGGGTCAATATGGAAACATCCTTATTTCCTGATAATGTGGTGACTTCTTTCCTTTATAACACCCTTACCTCTTCTTTAAAGTCTCACCCTACCATAGCTGCTTCTATATTCTATTGGAAAATCATTCACAAGCATATTAAATCTAACCCCAAACCCTTAGCTTACACCCCCATCTGGGGTAACCACCATATATCTCTTGATAATCACACCATTTTTTGTCATACCTGGAAAAATAAGGGTATTCTCTTTTTGCAGGATATACTTGAACCCAAGACATTAAAGTTAAAATCTTACACCGACCTACGAGGCATATGGAATCTTCCCCATCAGGATTTTTGGAAATATCTACAGCTTCGTACTGCATGCAACTCTTACCTCACACCTTTCTCTATCAATTCTCTGTATGATAAGCACATCTCTAAATGGATAAAAACAACATCCAATTTAAATAGCACTGTTTACAAAGATATTTGTGATATCCTTCCTGACTACTGTCAATGCTAAAACAGATGGAGTATTTGCTACAATATAATATCACCAATGCACAATGGTCCAGATGTTGGCTCTCCTGTCACAAATCTTTTAATGATAAACGAGTTCCCTCATTCAAACCAAGATCCTTCATTTGTGGTACAGAACTCCTGTTGTATTACAAAAATGGGTTTATTGAACAATAACAATTGCTGGCGCTGCAGTTCCCCAATGGGGATTTATCGCATATCTTATGGCACTGTCCCTCATACAAAGATTTGGCACTGTACTCACAGATTTGCAATAAAAGTGGTAGGTCAACCTTTACACTAGACCCTAAACATTGCATTCTTGGTATTTTTTAATCAGCGTTCTTATAAAATTTCATATTACAGAGCAGATGGTTAAATATACTCTTCCTTCAAGTTAAACGCACAATCCTCATGCATTGGAGATCCAACATAATCCCTACCCTTCCTGGTATCATTAACCAACTATTGCAATATGCCTCTCTGGACCGTATGACATATATCTTGTCTGACCGACTCATGTTATATAACAATTGTTGGCAGGGCTTTTTAATTTTTGGAATCAACTAAATCTTCAACACCAATGTATGGATTTAATATATATGGATTTTCCCTTTACTGTTACATCATTGTAGTCTTGCTTTTTCCCTTTTATAGTTTCCTCTCTCTTTTAACTTTCTTATATATCTTTTCTTTCCTATACTCTGTTCTCAATCATTCTTTATTACTCCACAATCCTTTTATGAATGTACTTTTTCCCTTTGCAGCATCATATATAATTATGTAACATTTTAATATAAACCGTATCTAATCATACTATCCGCTTTAAGTTCACTACAAATGTCAAGTATATGCTAATTACATGACCTGTATTGTTTACTATATTTTAAACCAAAAGCTCCTTGTATTATTGTAGCAATGTTCTTATTATATGCTGCCTCAATTTCTTTAAAAAAAAAAAAAAATCCTCACATTGTACTGTACTGTAAGAGGTTTGTCTGTATATCTTATGAAAAATTAATAAAAAAGTTTAACTGTAAAAAAGAAATAAACAATTACAGCATTCACTAGAGCTTCATATGTACTGTTAAGCGACTGTACAATGAAACACATCAGAATGCTACCCAGCCAGTCACAGGCTTTGGAACTCCTAGACCCAGCACAGTTTATACACTGCCAAGGCAGGGCTGAGCCTCTTAAAGTGACAACACAGTGGCATCCAGTTGCACACACACACGCAGGAACCAAGTTTACAGCAATGCCTTACACTGGGCTATATCTACAATACTGGACTTAGCCAGGCTCTTACAGGCAGAGCACCAGCTGGGACCATTCTTCTGCAAAGAACATTGCAAGGTCTAAGAGAGATAAATAAGGTATACCCACCTGATTTGGGGGGTGGGTTACATATAATCCCAGGTCTCCTCCTGAAGATCCATAATTTCAGACTTTGCTCAGGCACATCCAAGATGTGATGGACTTTGAGGGTCAGGAGAAAGACTCCAGTAAAAGAAATGTAATGGTGTTTTGGGGGGTTGCAGCTGCACCTACTATTGTGGTGCCTTCTGGATACTCTGCATTGGCGAATGCTACCTTTGCTGCCTGGCATAGGCCTAACACCTTGCCTGCAATCCCTAGAAAGGTTGATAAATAGTACCCTGCACCATCTGTTAAGCCTTATTATGCTTCCCAGCCAGAAACTGATTCTGTAGTAATCATGGCTGATCAGAGTTGCTCTAGAGCCTCTAGATTCAGGAGTACATTACTTTCTGACAAGGAATCTAGGAGGCTGGATGTTATGGGCAAAAGAACCAACTTATCCCTCTGCATCCATGGGCCTAAAAAGTGCAAATTGTCAGGCATACAGTGAAGCCAACCAGGATGTAGCCCAACTCTGCAGAATTCTGCAGTAGAGTTACTGCAGCAAACAATGCAATTTCAATGGGAGTTAATCCCTTTTGTCATGCAGGAAACCTGTGACATTGCATTTCATCCTGGTGGGCTTCGCTGTATATGATAAGACATCAAAATAGCCTGTGGAAATCTGCCATTAGTGCTTTTCAGGCTTTGCCTGATAGTCCTGCCATGGCTAAAATGCTTAAAGCTGCTTTAGCTGGTATTGGTACTGGAAAGCATCTGTTACACTCCACGTATGATGCCACTGATGCATCTGCCAGGGCTGCTGCCTCTGGCATCTGCCTCAGGTAATATTCCTGGCTTAGGGTGGCTGGCTTTGCTACTGATGTACAACAGACAGTACTGAATGACCCTTTTAGGGGCTCCAAGCTGTTTGGGATAGATGTTGAATGTGCCCTTAGGGAGCTTCAGTCATCCAAAATGACCTAATGATCTGTTAAGTCCCTGAACCCTCAACCTGCCAGGGGGCATGGTAGAGGATATGAACATACAAACATACGAAATTTGCCAGCAGATAAAGGCCTAGAGGTCTATCAAGTTTGCTCAAATGTGCAGCTAGCACCTCTTATTCTGCAGCTGCCCCTCTCTTCCACCCTCTCATCCATTGACCCTCCCCCTTGTCCTGTCCCATTCCCTTTTGAAGCAGTCCACTATTCTACTGGATACCACTTCTGCAGGTAACGCATTCCACCCAGCTATCACCCTCTCTGTAAAAAAGTGTCTACTCATCTCCCTCCTGAACCTTCCTCCCTCCAGTCTCATGTCATGGCACCTGGTGTCCCTCCCCTCCCTTACTTTGAACAGCCGCTCTGTACCTGTCTTGTTTATTCCTTTCATGTACTTGAAGGTTTCAATCATGTCCCCCCTGTTCCTCCTCTCCTCTGGTGAGTACATGTTCAACTCCCTCAGCTTCCCCTCATATGATAAGTCCGCCAGCCCCTTGATCATCTTTGTCACCCTGCGCTGTACCCTCTCCAGTACCAGGATCATTTCATAGACTAGCAAGCATAGCTACTTGCCAGTAGTCCTGAGGTCATGGTGGTGGCCCCCTTCCAGGTCCCCACATCCCTGGTGCCCATTCCAAGGCATCCAAATATATTGGTCCAGGCAGTCCCACCACCTCAGTACCTTCTCCCTCCCCATTTCCTGCCCTCCACTATTGCCTCCATGTGTGCAAGTGGGGGAAGGATCTCCCTTCATCTGTCAAAATTGGGAGAGATCACCACAGATGAGTGGGTCCTGGAAATAGCAGAAAAGGGGCATACTCTAGAGTTGCTGTCCAACCTTCCAGTTCTCCCTCTGCCTCCTTCTCATTATCCTCTGGGCCACTTGTTACTTCTGTAACAGCCCCTTGACTCACTTTTGGCTGTTCCAGGGCCCTCAAGGTCCTCACAGCAATCACCTTCGAGGGGGCTGGCCTGGGTTAGGATAGGTAGGGGTAGAGTGGCATGGTGCCTCCACCTGAGGAAGTGGTATAGAATACCTGTGGGAAATAGCAGGTTACCACCCCCCAGAAAAATATATTAGCTGTCCCCCAAACAGTCCCCCACACACACTGACAACACCCCCCTTTTTTACAGGAACACTCTGTAGCAGCAATTAATATGAACAACAGTATTTTATTGTAAGGGAAGGGGAAAAGGGGGAATATAACAGCAACACAATAACAACTGGCTAACAATTCTGCCCCAAACAAGCCCTACCTCCCACCTGCGGTTGCACCCTTCTTTCTCTTGGCAGCTGCTCAGAAAGTCTATACAGTCTTTTCAGTGGGTACCTCACCACGGCGCAGAAGTCGACGTAGGGATTTTTTGTTGGGATCCAAACTGTGAATTCATAACTCTTAACTTTAACTTTCAGGCCTGGGTGCAGTTTTCTGGCAGAGTCCAGCCCAGGACTTGACCCCCTAAATCCAGCCTAGCTAGCTAGTTACATAAAGACTCTCCAAAGCCGCAGATCAAGGTACTTACAGTTCAGCACTTCAAAGGGGGTTTCAAGGATCTGATTTTGTGGTACCGTGGAAGAAAGAGTGAGGACGCTGGTCTTCACCTGCCTGGCCTTGTCAACTTTGCCTCAGAGGCCTTTGTAGACAGTGATCACCAGGCAGGCCTCTCAACATCTTCCCCTCTGCTGGTCTTCTTCATCTTTGGTCTAGGGGGCAGGACAGGCTGGGTCCCCTAGATCCTTCTGTTGCACACTCTTTTTGGACATAAGTAGTAACTGGGCTTACTTGTGTCTCTATGCACAGCCGTGGCTGGGCTTTGGCAGAGTCTGTAGCCTCAGTTCACTCACTCAGTCTCTCTGACTTGCAGCACTTAGAAAAATCACAAAGCTTACCCCACCGAGAGGAAAACCCATTGGCTTAGTGACACGTTGGGATGGCACCTACTGTACATTAAGCTGTGTGGATGTCTGATCTTTTTGGATGTGCCATTATTTTTTTTGGGATAACTCTGCTGCCAGGTTTTCCCCTACAATGTAGTTATTGTGCTACCAGTGACCCACACAGGCCATTGTGATACCATGCTGTATGACCATTGTGCTACCACCAGCATAAGGCATGGAATGAGACCATTGTTTTACCACTGCAGGTGCACCCATTGTACTACCACTGACACATGGTACCACAGTGGTCACAATGGTAGCACAATGGAATTTAAACAAATCCCATTGTGATACCAATTGCAGTGGTATCACACTGGTGTTTGCCTTTGTGCTACCACTGCACAAGTGTTTACCAAAGTGCTACCACCACTGTATGTCAATGGTATCACAGTGGCCACAGTGGTATCACACTGGAATTGGAACAAAACCACTGTGATACCAACAACCAGTGGTATCACAATGGTGTACATTGTTACCACTGTGGTACCAGCAGAGGTGGTGTTCCAGTGAACTACCACAGTCTGCATGGTATCACGATGGTTACAATGATATCACAATGAAACTGGAAAAAATCAACTGTGATACCAATAATGAAACCCACAATGGTAGTACACTGGAAATCACAGTGGTAGTACAATGGTATAAAATAGGTATTACAATGGTATTCCAAATAAATTTTTGTAAGGGACGTTCTGCTGCAGAACTAGATCTTTCACTGTTGCACAACTTACAGTCTGTCAGCTCACACAGCAGCTCTCAGCTCCCTCCCTGGCTGAAGACTCTGGCTTCTTATAGTCTGCAGCAAACTCCAAAACCTTTTTCTTGTTTCTAGCTGCAAATCTCCCAGCTCTCTCTTTCGCTCTTTTGCTCTCTCTATCTCTGTTTTTACAGTTGTTTCTGGGTGAAAAGGCCATTGGGCTCTGAATGCAAGTGTAGGGCTGGGAAACCCTCAGCAGTCCCTCCTGCATTCTCCTCACCCTGGGATCGTTTTAATCTCCCTCTTGGTGGGCAAAACAGTCCCTTTTATCTCTTTTTTTCTTGCCCTCTTCTTGTATAATCCTTTTTATTATTTTCTATTATATCAACACAGACACATTACATAAACGGACAGATACACATAAATATAGATACTAATACAAAGAACAAACAGACAAATGCACTTTCATACAGTTACTTTTACATCCAGTAATTCTTCCCCAGACAATTGATTCTTAATACTCACTGACAGTGCTAAAAATGACAAAGCAGGCTAATATCCAAGTTGATTATCAGGCAAATATTCTGTGGATACCAGTACATAACATCCTTATGTAGCCCACCCATAGGCGGGGGGGGGGGACACCCATCCAGCCAGGCACCATCCTCCTAGACAATCCCTCACAGAGAGTGACCATCTCTTGTCTTTCAAGCGTAGAAAGAAATGGTGCCCATTCTCTATAGAATGCCTCTGATCTGTTCACCAAGACCATTGATAGTCTTTCCAACGCCAGATTTTGCAATATCAATTGTCGCCACTGCTGGGTGGTAGGTACAACATTATTAACCCAGGTGTTTTGGATACACTGCCTAGCCATCACCATAAGGATTTTAATCCAACGTGGCATTGTCTCCCGTTCCTCTGTCCCATCCGCACTCAGACCAAATAGTCCCTTGATAGGGTCCAACTGGATGGGGGTCTCCGCCATTAGCTCTACTTCTTTGATTATTTTCCCCCAAAAAGATTGCAGGACAGAACAATTCCAAAAACAGTGCATGTATGTCCCTACCTCTCTTTTGCATCTCCCACATAACGGGGAGACAGCCAGATGAGCCCTGTGCACCACAGCCAGGAGATAATACAGCCTATGTACAAACTTAAAGTAGGCTTCCTTGAATTTATTGCAGATCAGCAGGCTTCTATGTCCCAACAATAGTTTTTGCCAATCCTCTTCAGAGATTTCCCTCCCTAGATCCCTGCACCATTGTTGCCTCACTTTCTGCATATAATCCGGCCATCCCTGCTTCCCAATTTTTGCCGCCTTTCCAATAAACCCCTTAGGATCCCTCTGCGCCCCCAGTATTGTTATTTCCACCAAGCCCCATCCCTGTCCTTCTGGCTTCTCTCTCTCCATTTTACCTATAAATGTTTTCAGTTGGAGGTATCGAAACATCTGTTGCCCCCGCAAGTTTAAGTTCTTTTTAATATCCTCTAATGGGAGTAACATTCCTCTACTAATCATACTACCTACACATTTGGCCCCCCTCTGTCCCACTCTCTAAATCCCCTATCCTCTAACCCTGGTAAAAAGAAAGGGTTCCTTGCTAATGGCATCAATATAGTTTCCCCTTTAGCTATCCCTCTGGCTTTCTTTAGCATCTCCCAGGCTTCCAAAGTCATTCCTACCAAAGGGTTCCGACCCCTTTGATTCCGATATGCCTGTGGACCTTTACTGTGCAAATAGGCCGATAACCACCCTGTGCATCCCTCTTGCTCCAATGCTACCCAGCTTGCTACCTCTGGTCGAAACACCCAATCAGCTATATATCTCTGCTGGATGGACAGGTGGTAATTTAGCAGGTCAGGGAAATTAAGACCACCCTTAGATACCTCCGCCTTAAGTCTTTGGAGCCGCATTCTTGGCCTCTTTCCCTTCCATATAAACTGAGCGAATACTTTTTCTAACCTGCCAGTATCCCCCTGTGTGATTCACATAGGGAGCATCTGCATAGGGTACATTATTCTGGGTAAGATGTTCATTTTGAATACATTGATCTGCCCCATCCATGATATTGGCAACTGCATCCACCTTCTCAGGTCTGTTTCTATTGTTTTAACTAAAGGGACATAATTCAGGCCATACGGAGACCCAATTGTTCTTCCCACATTAATACCTTTATACTTGTAGATTTACATTGTATACCCCATTGTTCATCTCCTTCTTCCTGTTTAGGGAAGCACAACATTTCTGACTTGTTCAAATTTATTTTGTAGCCTGAGAACTCCGAGAAGCTCTCTATTAATTGCAGGAAAGACGTCATGGATACCCTCGGTTCCCGTAAAAACACCAACATGTCGTCCGCATGTAACGTGACCTTGTGCTCAGTGTTGTCTGCTCCTTTTACCCCTCGGGCCCCCTGGCACTGCCTAATCACTGCTGCCAGTGGCTCCAGTGCCAGGGCAAGCAACAATGGCGAAAGCGGACAGCCCTGCCTGGTTCCTCTTTCCAACTAAAAGGGCACTGTAGGGGATCCATTGACCAAAACGCTGGCCCTGGGAGATCAGTACATTGCTCTAGTCCACCGTACGTATGGGTCACCCAGACCAAACCGGTCCAACACCTCAAAGATGTATTCCCACTCCACCCTGTCCATTGATATAATATAAGCCTTCTCTATATCTTGGCCAGCCCTCCACACCACATTGAGTAGCCTACTCACATTGTGATATGATAACCTCCCCTTAATAAACCTGGTCTGGTCTGGGTGAACCAACGACGACAGGTACTCCTCTAGTCTCATGCCAGTGCCTTGGCAAGGATTTTAAGATCACAATTCAACAGAGCAATTGGCCTGTACGAGGCACATTCCAAGGGATCCCTGCCCCCCTTTGGAACCAGACAGATTGTGGCGTCATAATACGTATCCGGAAGGCACGGATCCTCCTGTTCCTCTTCCGCCTTAAACACCTCACTTAGTACCTCCGCCATCTGGCCTGCCAGAGCCTTATAAAACTCTATAGGATATCCGTCTGGGCCACTTGCTTTCCCCTGCTGAAGCATCCCAATCGCCTTTAATATTTCTCCCTTTGTTATAGGCTGGCTCAGGCATTTTCTTTGCTCTTCTGTGAGACTGGGTAGTTCAACCTTATTCAAAAAGTCCTGCATCTTCTGCCCCCCCCATCCCTTCCGCCCTATACAGGTGAGCATAAAACTCCCGGAAATGTTCTCTCATCTGATCCACCCCTCGCTGCACCCTTCCCTCCTTATCCTTAATCACTGTTAACCTTACAGGGCACTTCCCCCCTCTTCCATTAACCTCACTAATAGTGGGCCTGGCTTATTAGCCCATTCAAACACCTGTCTCTTACAATAGAACCAGGAAGTTCGGACCTCCCCTCTTAACAGGGAATTTAGTGCCTCTCTTGTCACGATCAGGAGACGTTCCACCTGTCCTCTCTCTCCTCTCTCTCCTCTAGCAACTCGCTTTTTCAGCTCCTTTAATTGCTTTTCCAGCCCTTGCTGCTTATCCCTCTTCTCCTGTTTAATTTTGGCCATGTACGCTAATATGGAGCCTCTAAGAAAGGCCTTCCCAGCATCCCAGTAGACTGTCTTAGATACCCCTTGGCCCCCATTGGTCTCTTTATATAGCTCCCACTGCATTTTCAAATACTCCCGAAAATCTTTATGTTGGAGCATATATGTGAGAAATTTCCACTGCAACCTTATGTCCCTCTCTTCCTTCATTTTAAACCTGCCCACCACTATAGCATGGTCCGACACGTGAACAGGGCTATGCAAGACATCTATTACCCTATCATGCCACGCCCTGGGTATGAAGATGTAGTCTATCCTTGTCCATGTCCCATGTGGATTGGAATAAAATGTATATTCCCTAGCTCCTGGGTATGCCATTCTCCAACTGTCTACTAGATCCAACTCTGACATACCCACCTTCCATTGGACTACTGCCTCTGGTGCCCACCCCTTACCCTCTGAGTGGTCCAATATAGGGTCCAGGGTACCATTAAGGTCTCCTCCTATGATTAAGCCTGGGAATTGCTCCCTAGTAATTAGGTCCAGCAATCCCGGAAAGAACTGTGGGTCCTACTGAGCTGGGGCATATACATTCCCTAGTGTGATTGACTCACCATAAAGCTTCCCTATCAAAAATATGTACCTGCCCTCCCTATTATCCTTCACAATTCTGTGCACTTCCAGCGGCAGGTTCTTATTCAGAAGAATAGCAACCCCTCTCTTGCGAACTTGCCCTCTCCTGATTGGCTGCAGCAGATTTCTGACTATACAAATGAATATTCATTTGGCTCCCTTGACTCCCTATTGGGTCATCTTTTGGGCACCAAGAATTGTCCCTGTTTTTTCTCCCAACAGTCTATTTGCAGTCTCAAGATTCCTCTGCACAAGCCTGGCTCTCTGATTGGCTGTGCAGAGGTTAAAGGAAACAATGGCTGCAGAATGCATAGTTTCTTTAGGGTCCCAAACATTTAATATCCTGGTGCAGCCAAACAATTTAATTTTATTATAAATTTTCCCCACAGTTCTATAGCAGCCTCCCTGTCCTGTCCTCTGGCTGCACAGTCACACATTTAAATATTTTCTTCTGCCTGTCGCTGCTGCCAATAACTGTAGTCCCCAGCAAGCAGACAGGATATTTAATATTCATAAGCCCTCATTAATATTAATAAAGTAGCCCCTTAGCACTCATTAGCACTTTTTAATTAAATATTTTTCTGCTTCTCAAGTGCCTCCTCTGTGTCTGTGTCTCCAGACCCTGATTTACCCATTTTGGAGTCCAGGAGCACAGGAGCTGCTTTTGCTTTGCCGTAACGGTGGCAAGAAAACTGATGCACTCTAGTGCACGTGCACCTACTGCTGGCTCACACATTCATGCAGCTGCATGTCCTTGCTCCTCTGGCCCCTTTCTACTAGCTGAAAGCACAGGGGACCAGATGGAGACCTACAGGGCACATGGGACGGTCCAATGCGGTGGCGAACTGATCAGGAAGCGGGGA
Source organism: Neoceratodus forsteri (assembly GCA_016271365.2). Taxonomy (NCBI): domain Eukaryota; kingdom Metazoa; phylum Chordata; order Ceratodontiformes; family Ceratodontidae; genus Neoceratodus; species Neoceratodus forsteri. The sequence goes on along the minus strand of CM057451.1, from coordinate 860,834,726 downwards.
AATGGGAGGCAAATCAGGTAAGCCCAGAATGGGGGGCTTACACTTCTGAGAGAAGAAGTGCAGTTGCTGATTCAAAAGAAAGCTATCCAACCCATCCCTCCCAAGGAATGAAACAGGGAGTTCCATTCAAGGTACTTCCTGGTTCCCAAGTGGACAGAAGATCTGTTTCTTGTACTGGACCTCAGAAACCTGGACAAATTCATGGAATACACAACGTTTCAAATGGTGCCTCCTCAGTCTCTCCTCGCCCTACTGCAAGAGGGGGATTGGCTCTGTTCTCTAAACATGGATTCTTACCTTCATGTTAAAATCAGAAATTGCCACAGAAGTACCTCCCCTTTATGCTAGAGGGCAGCCATTATCAGTTCTGAGTCTTGCCCATTGGCTCATCCTTGGCTCTGCGAGTATTTACCAAGTGCTTTACAGCTGTGGATGCAGTCCTCCAGAGTGAAGGGCTTTTATGTCTTCCCTTATCTGGATGACTGCCTACTGATTGGTCCATCCAGGGAAGTAGTTCATTTTTCATTGTCCAGAACAAAACAATTGTTAAGGGACCTGTGTGTTATGGTCATTGTATCGAAATGTGTACTCATTTCCTGTCAGCACCTCCAATACATGGGTGCAATGCTTGACACATAAGTGGGCAGTGCATTTCTGCTGACAGGACTGTGGCCCTGATTGCTCAGGCCTAGCTGGTACACAGGAGCCATTTTGTGTCTGTCTGGACAATACTCTGTCTCCTGGGACTTATGGCAGTGGCCATTGTGACAGTCCCTTTGGCCTTCCTCAATATGCAAATCCAGAAACGGATACTTCGGGTTCAGTGGGATCAGTTGATGGACGAGCTGGAACAGATGGTTATTGTCACGTCTCCTCTACTCAAGTCACTGATATGGTGGATGGAACCCCAGCACCTGTTGCAGGGTGTCCTTTTCTTCTCCCTGATTCTGGTGCAGATCCTCACTGCAGATGCCTCTAGGTCCGAATGGGGTGCCCACCTGAGTCATTTTACAGCTCAGGAGCTCTGGACTGACCTGGACGCTACTCTAATGTACTATAGATGAGGGCTGTTCTTCTTGGCTTCAAGGCCTTCACAGAACACCTCAGTCCTGGTCACCTGTTGATAAGGACAGACAATATCAGTGAGATGCACTGCATCAACAAGCAAGGGGGCATTCACTCTTACCCTTATGCAGGGAAGCAATGAAAGTATAGTACCAGGCACTGTCTCACAGCCTTCAGCTGTCAATCATGTTTCTCCCAGGTGTCCAAAACATCTTAGTAGACAGGCTGAGTCAGTCCTGGTCCTAAATAAAGAAGTAGAAACTGCTGATCTTTGTGGTACACAACCTCTTCACAAGATGGGATCATGCAGAGTTGGACCTTTTTGAGTCCCCACACAATTCAAAACTGCTACATTTTTGCTCGCTTGCTCGAGGGCCTGGAGTTTTGGGGTAAGATGCACTGTCCCTCTCTTGTAAAGGGAGGTTCTTTTATGCATTCCTGCTAATGCCTCTCATTTACAGGGTTATACTCAAGCTGCAGGTGGAGCATGTCACCATGATACAGGTGGTCAACTTCCGGTATTGCCAGATATGGTTTCCACTACTGCAGCATCTGGCAGTGAGCTGCTTGTTCGACTGTCCCTGTGTTTGAGTCTCCTGTTGCAGCACAGGGGGTTCCTGATTCATCCAGACCTACAATACCTGCATCTGTATGCATGGCTCCTGAAGATGTAGCCATTGCCATTTTCGGGATTTTGCCCCAAGTGGCTAATGTCTTGCTGATGGCCAAAAAGTCTTCCACAAAGCACACCTATATCTTGAAATGGAAACTTTTTTCCATATGGTGTGCTTCTCATTTAGAGGACCCATTTACATATTCTGTCAATTCTGTACTGGCCTAACTCCTGTCTCTGTCTGACTCCAGTCTCCAGTACTCATCCGTTAAGGTGCACTTGGCTGCCATTTCAGCTTTCCATGCCCCCAATGACAGGTGCATGCTGGTACAGCTAGAAGTGTCCCCTATGTTCCCTAAGAGTATTCTTCACATGTGTCCCTTGATTCGTAAACCAGTTCTGCCTTGGGACCTTAATTTCATACTTGAAAAACTGACTCTGGCTCCCTTTGCACCTGCTGCCACTTGTGAACTGTGCCTTCTTTCATGGAAGACTCCATTTTAAAGCACCATAACTTCTGCTTGGAGGATTTCTGAGCTTCAGGCCCTCATGCACTAGCCTCTTTACCTGTGTCCTTGCATACTAATTTATGTTTTTTACCAAGCTTTGTCTCTGATTCCACTCTGAATCAGACTATAAATCTTCCTGTGTATTATTATGAACATGCTAGCAGTGGTAAGGCATTGCTCCATACACTTAGTAAACAAAGAACACACTGCGTTTCTATCTCAGTCACACTAAGACTGCAGAATGTCCTCTCAGCTATTTGTCTCATTAGCCCCTGGGGAAAAAGTGCACACCTGTTACTAAATAGTGGCTGACCAAATGGCTGGCTCACTGTATTGAGTTTTGTTATAGTAAGTATGATTAGGAACGTCCTGGTGCTGTGCATTTTACACATGGTATGGCCACTTCTGTTGCCTGTTTCCATAATGTTTCTGCAGCTGACATACTACATGTGCTGCTACCACATGGAGCACTATGAATGCTTCCATTAAGCACTACAGTCTATGCATTATCTCACGCAGACATGCTGGCTTTGGTCTTGCTGTTCTGCAAGGTCTTCTGTTCTGACTGTATATCAGACTTGTCATCCTCCTTGGGCACCTATTGTACTGCTTGGGAATTGTTCCAGTGGCATGGCCCAATGTAGGAGATGTCCTTGTTGAAGATCAAACAGTTACTTATCAGTAACAGTAGATCTTCAAGAGAATCTCCTCCATTTGACCACAGAACACCCACCCTCCTTCCCCCTTTCTCTATGGCTGAGATATTTGCCATCAGTTGCTCACTGCCTTATCTGGAGGTGCCCATAACTGCCTTATGTTTTTCCCCCAGCCCCATGCCTCTCCCCATGTGCCTTGTACTGGTCTGGTCTCCTAGTTACTCATGGTAAGAGGCCCTCCGAGCTTGTCTCCAGCAGGGAACTGTACAGAGACGGGGCCACCCATGTTTTATAGGCACCAATGTTGCACGTCATCATGTGTGGCCCCCAGCTAGCAAGCATTTCCCAGCTATCTTTATGCTGATGGTTTACAGTTCCAAAGATGTATAGCCCAATGGAAGAGATTCTCTCAAAGATTTATTGTTACTGGCAAGTAACTGTTCTTTTTTTATCTCTAGGTTGGTAATCGGTTTTATTTTGTTTGTTTCCTATATCTTTCCCTATACCATTGGACTAGAAAGCCTCTAGCTCTCTCTTATTTTGCTCCACTTTATTTCTCTCCTGGTGACACCATGTGGGGGTGAGCAGGTGCTGTGCTCAGTAGCCGACCTCCGATTATTCCCTGCCAAATATTTGCTCATGCGGGGTCCTGGTGCCTACAGCCCTAGACCCATAAGTGGTAATCAATGGTGAAAATATTCTGGAAGATTAACAATTATGGTAAGTACAGAATTTTCAGTCTTTCACTACCTGAGCAACTGGCTAGTGTCAGGGAAAATAGAACAGGACAATGTGCTCCATCCAGCTGGTAAGAAACACCTTGGAAAACCTGGGGTTCTTAATAAATGTGCAAAAGTCCCAAGCAGAACCGGTACAGCTCCTGGACTTCACTGGAGCACAGTTGGGTACCCTGCAGGGAAGGGTATTCCTCCTACAAGACAAGGTAACACATTTAATTGCCAGCACAGTATCATTCATCCAAGGTCAGTCGAGGCCTGCAAGGGATTTTCTGTAGCTATTAGGTCACATGGCTTCAGCCACAGCTGTGTTGTTATAGGCTTGTTTACAAATGAAGAACATACAGAACCACCTGAGAGGGTACTGGTCCCAAAGGTCGATTCCCTTGTCCTACCTAGTGCCAGTCACAGAGAACTTAATTCAAGCACTGGAACGGTGGAAGGAGATGAGCATCTTCAGAGAGGGCAGTCCCATGGCACTTCTTGAAGAGAGCAGGGGAATCTCCACCGAGTCCTAACCAAATTTCTTCTGTTCACTAAAAATACCACCAGCTGCTTAATAAGGTTCAATTTCAGTTGTTTTTCATCTGTATCCCCCTCCCCCTTTTGGGATGAAGCTGAAAATAGGCAGGATTGCCTAATCCTCCTTTCACGGTCAATAAAACTAAAGAAATAAATAATGCAAACTGTGCAGTCACACAGGGTTCCTCAGAGCAGTGATGACCTTAGCATAGTGCGAACTGTGCAGCCACATGTGGCCCACAGAGCAGCAGTGCTCCCAGATCTACAGGGATTCCTGTATTTTACAATGATCGTGTACCATTTACAGGGATATTGTTTCCATAGACTTGTATTGGTTACACAGGAAAACAGGGCAATTAAGCTTCCATAGGAAGCAATGTTATCTACAGGAAAGCACAGAATAATTTCCCTGGAGCTACAGGGAAAATGACAAATCAATCTGGGAGCACTGGGGCAGAGATCACCTTAACACAATGTGAACTGTGCAGCCACATGTGGCCCACAGAAAAGAGATAACCTTAACATAGTGTGACTTGTGCAGCCACATGTGGCCCACAGAGCAGAGATCACCTTAACGTAGTGTGAACTGTGCAGTCACATGTGGCCCACAGAGCAGAGATCACCTTAACGTAGTGTAAACTGTGCAGTCACACAGGGCCACCATGAACAGTGTTGTCCTTAGCATAGTGTGAACTGTGCAGCAGCACAGGGTCCCTCAGGGCAGTGGTGTCCTTAGCATTGTGGGAATTGTGCAGCTGCACAAGACCCCCGGAGCGGAAACGACTTAGCATAGTGCAAACTGTGTAGCTGTCCAAGACCCCCCAAAGCAGAAACAACCTTAACATAGTACGAACTGTGCAACTGCACAGGGCCACCAGTGCAGAAATGGCCTTAGCATAGTGTGAATTGTGCAGTTGTATAGGATCCCCAGAGCAGAAGTGACCTTAGCGTAGTGCAAACTGTTCAGCCACACACGCCCCCCAGAGCAGAGACAGCATTAACATAGTGTGAACTGTGCAGCCATAGAGGATCCCCAGAAAAGAAACAGCCTTAGCATAGTGAAAACTGTGCAGCCACACAGGGCCATCAGAGCAGAGACAGCCTTAACATAGTGTGATCTGCACAGCCATACAGGATCCCCAGAAAAGAAACAGCCTTAGCATAGCACAAACTGTGAAGCCACACAGGGCCATCAGAGCAGAGACAGCCTTAACATAGTGTGATCTGCACAGCCATACAGGATCCCCAGAAAAGAAACAGCCTTAGCATAGCACAAACTGTGAAGCCACACAGGGCCCCCAGAGTAGAGACAGCCTCAGCATAGTGTGAACTGCACAGCTGCATAGGACTTCCCAGAGCAGAAATGGCCTTTGCATAGTGCAAGCTCTGCAGACCCACAGGGTCAATCAGAGCAGAACTGGGCTTAGAACAGTTCAAACTGCAGCCCTACAGGATCCCCCAGAGCTGTGTTGTTCTTAGCATAGTGCAAACTGTACTGCCACATGCGGCCCCCAGAGCAAAACTGGGCTTTGTGTAGTGCGAACTGTGCAGTCTCACACAGTCCTGAGGGAAGAGCAGCTCCAGAAAGCTTCAGCTGGTCAGCAAATCTCATGTCTTTCTGTTTTTCCTAATATAAGAAGGGATTGTGATGCCTGTGTATCTCCTCATCCCATTTAGAAACATACAAACATAGAATCTGATGGCAGATAAGGACCGCTTGGCCCACCCAGTCTGCCCATTTATATACTAGTTCAAATGGAGCACACAAACAAGCGGGATGTTCATTATTAACCTGAACAAAGAGAACCCCAGGGATAAGATTGTTTTCTGGTGCAATCTTTGCCATTATGGAACCCCCAGTGTCACACAGGACCTCTGGGTCACTTGGTCTTGTGCTGTCCATTAGCCAGATACTGAGGTACAGTACAGTGTGAGCAAGTAGCATACAGGCTTCCCCCACACTGAGATGGATTTAGTGCTGCTGAAAGGTTAGGGACTCCCAGCACTGGAGACTGGAGCCATCTGTTTATCTGCAAGGCTAGGTACAGTATAAAATTCCTCACACTGTCCCAACCAGCGCATTTCACATGCTACTGTAATTGATCACCTGCCTCCTAGGGTTCCATGATGATTAAGTCTGTGAAGACAGCTCCTCAGTGCTGATAGAGTCCGGGGCCCCCTTGAGTAAAGAGACTGCAAGTTATACTCTCCCAGTCTGAACTGGGAGGGGGTGGATTACTGATCAGTAATAGCTGGTCTGAAGATATGGCACACTGAATGTGTATTTGCTAAGCAGGCAAAGGATCAGAAGGGTTGGCATTATAGTCTAGAGGTTAGAGTAATGAGCTGTGAATGAGCTTGGTACATCTAGCAGACTTGGGTTTGCTTTCCGCAGTGCCCATTCACATACCGTGTGACTCTGAGAACTCACTTAACCTCCCCAGTGCTCCCGAGTCACCCCTGAAAACAGGCATTTGTGCATAGTGGGCCTTGTCCAGTTACCAAAGGATAATAATAATCATACTATAGTACCTTTCAAACACTATACCAAAGTACTTTCCAAGTCCCGAATAGCTGGCAGCAGCCACTAGGTGCACTTGGAGGTTAGGTGAGATTCAGGAAGGTGAAGCACCGAAATTGGAGGAAGGCAAAAGAGAAGACTTTAAGCACAGGGGAGTTAAATGGTTTGCTCAGCATTACACAGAGTAAGTGGCAGATGTGGAATTCAGTTTTGAGTCTCCAGGTTCACAAGTCTGCACTTACCACTAGGCTACACTATCTACTTTATGAAGAGTTGAACAGAGACCCAACAAACTCACTTCACTTGTGGCGTAATGTGATTCATGCACTGAGTTTCAACAACAAAAGGCAAGTGTGTTATGTATAAGGTTGCCCAAACCCAGTGTCTCTGCTCAACCATTGGCTCTACATTTGTATGAGAAATCAGTGGTGGGTGCACTGGGACAGTGGTGCAGCTTTTAAGGAGCTTAGGTTGTCTCCATCAAAAACTATTGAGCCAAAGAACTGCAGAACCAAAGGGGGCTGTCCTCCTCTGAAAAAGAGCTGAGTAGGGTTGTTAACATGGTCTCTGTTGTATATAGAAGTACTATGGCAAGACCCCCCCCTTAAAAACAGTTGTATATGAACTTACCCCCTTGACCAAATAAGAGGCCATAAAAGGATGGTTACCTATGGAACATGCAACAGCAGCACCTAAGGTGAGAAGAACTGTATCTCATATGGAGGAAGGGGCTCCACTTGCAGCAGCTGCCAACCCCCCCTGCACAAATCGACAGCCTGACTTTTATAATACTAAGGTGGAGACTCTGGCTGTGTGTTGAGGGACTTGATTTGGAAAAGGGGTCACTATCAGTAGCTACAGGTGCCTGACTAAGAAATTTGCATGTACACTTTTCCTGTTGGCGACAAGCTCCCTTTAGGGTCACAGATGCAAATCCATTTCAGAACCATGATGGGGATCAGTTTTCAGAACCACCACCGGAGGATCGTTTTCAGCAGAGGTGTGCAAAACCAGGGAGGTTTTGGTTTTGGCAAATCACCTCTGGTTTTGGTTTGGGATTCACAGCCAATATTCACTCAACATAATATGTGATTTGTACCTTCATTTTAAAGTATAATATAAAGGAAAACGTGAAATTCTGTAGAAAAACAGCTTAATAGCATGTCAGCTAGCAAGGCCCAACTATTAGTAAGTTCATAGGAAACTATCGATCTTGTAAGGTATTTTGAGCCAGTGTTTAAATTGGATAAGCACATAGTTTTATTAGCTTGCAGTCTATATTCCTAGCAATAAATGACAGGAGACAAGATGCACTGAATAAAGGGACATAGGCTGAAGCAACACAACAGTTGAGTATAGCAGTAAAGCCTGTCCCAACTCCTGCTTCTGTGGGAAATGGCTGGTGACACTGCAGAGAGGCTATTCAACTGCCGGGCTGCCCCCTCCCTCCAAAACATTTCACATGTGACAATCATGCAACCCCTTTATTTGACAGGACTACACACAAAAAAAATGGTCCTGTCCCTGTCCTGACTCCTGCTTGTGTGGGAAATGGCTGGCGACACTGCAGACAGAGGCTGCTCAACTGCTGGGCTGCCTCCTCCCCAAAATGTTTCACATGTGATGGAAGCCTTTATCTGACAGGACTACACAATAAAATATGGATCCTCCTGTAGTCCCATCTCCTGCTTTTCTGGGAAATGGCTGGTGACACTGAGCAGACAGAGGCTACTCAACTGCTGGGCTGCCCCCTCCCTCCAAAATGTTTCACATATGATGCAAGCCTTTATTTGACAGGATTACACAAGAAAAATATGGTCCTCCTGTCCCGATTCCTGCTTATATGGGAAATGGCTGGAGACACTGTGCAGCCAGAGGCTACTCAACTGCTGGGCTGCCCCCTCCCTCCAAAATGTTTCACACATGACACAAACCTTTATTTGACAGGACTACACAAGAAAAATATGGTCCTCCTGTCCAGACACACAGTCAGTCTCTGTCTCTGTTTTATTGGTGGAGTGGGTGGAAACTGGTCCAGGCAAGACCCTTCCCTTCCTTCCTGCACAGCTGCTTGGACTGAGCTTCCTCTCCTGCCCCCAGTACTTGACCCACGTCCCACTCAAGTCCCCACCCGATCCTCTCAGTGTTTTATTTTTATGATCGTTTTTCTTTTTGTGCTGAGTGCTCACAAAGTGATGACTCCTTCACATACTTCTCTCTGTCCATAGTTGGAGACCCTTCCCTTGGAGCCTGCTCACTCGCTCAACTGAGAGAGCTCTTCTTCCCTTGGTGGCTCAACTTAACTGGTGCCTAGGAGAACAGCTCTTTCAGCTATACTCCGGGTTTGCGCATGCACAAACCCGGAGTATCTTCACTTGAACCGCCAACTGATTAAGCTCTCACCTGTCACATGACAGGCAGAAGCTCAACAAGAAGGGAAAAAAAAGTCCGAGATCTGAGCCGAGCCAGCAAGGTTCGACTCGGGTCTCATGGAAACCGAACTGTATGTGCTTGGGATGGCTTAGTTTCACCACCGGAGGTTCGGCACATTTCTATCATGTGGATCAGTTTTCAGAATCTCTATGAGAATTTGTTTAGGACCATCTTACAGATCCATTTCAGAACCACCCTGTGGATCAGTTTTCAGAACCTTCATGAGGATCTGTTTCTGAACCACCATGTAGATTTGTTTCAGAACCCCCATGAGGATCAGTTTCGAATCCTTATTTTATCAAGACTTTATAAAATTTCATTAAAAAGTCTAATTAAGCCAGACATCACATGACCTTACATCACTATACTGTCAATTTTCAGTCTTTTTATAGTCAAAAATTCCATTTACTAAACCACAACAAGCCATTTTGTAAGCACAATAACCCAATCCAGGGTGTGCAGTAATGCTAAATCAATGTTCTTCCCAGGGGTGTAAAGGCATTCGGTGTGAACACTTCATGCTTCATCACCCCTAGGGCATGTATAAATTTAGCATTACTGCACACCCTGTTGTGGGTCATTGCTTAGACAGGGTAACTCCTTGGGGGTATAGTATGGGTAGTGCATTTTCAAGGAGGCTTATGGCAATTGGCCTTATTTATTCTAAATGTACATTTATAGTAACATCAATATATTGGGTATCACATGGTACTTTAGGTACAATGTACTATACATGGAACCGCCTTCCTGGAGAGGTTGTGGGGTCTAAAACAGTGGGGGAATTCAAACATGCATGGGACAGACATAAGGCAATTATAGTGTGGGGTTGCAGGAAGTAGGCTGTTGGTTAACTAGAATCTGCAGCTTATCCAATAGGTAGGGAAATGGGCAGACTGGGTGGGCCAGGTGGTCCTTATCTGTCATCAAAGTCTATGTTTCTATGTTTCTAGATGAGTAAAGACCAGGGAAAACATCTGTGCAATGTAAAAACAGCCCCTTACATTGCTCTGAATGTGGCATCTGTAACCATTGATGTGGACCTGGTGGATTAGGTTTCTAAGTACATTAAAGCTCTTCCATACCTCCTTGAAGATGGATCTGTTTGTTAATGACCCATATAGTCTGACGTATGTGGTGTACTCTGGGGCACACTCTGGGTGGTATGTGGGGGAGAGGATTTACTGTTCTGAGGCCAGGGACAGTCGTCATCTCTAGCTACATGTTGTCTTATATGTTTTCATGTTCTGTGGGTAGTTTTTTGGGGAAGAGGGATGAACCCTGAAGTCCTCCTTTTCATTCTGCTGCCGACATTGCATATCATGTTGTCATCACCAGTCTCGAGATGAAAGTGCTGCTGCCTCCTGCACCAAGGACCTTGGGATGGAGTGTTCTGTTTACATTGATACCTGGAGTCACAGTAATCCTTTCTTGGAAAAGCTCCATTATGGTTCTTGTAGATAACAGAAGGTTAATTATCAGCTCAGCCTATAGTTGCTGGTCAGTTTTAGTCGGTATACCAGAACTAACAATAAGATTTTGATCTTGTATTTATTATGTTTTATTCTGTGTCCCCACAGTAGGACTGTGTGCTCCTCTGTCCTCGGTCCAGCTCCCACTCTGACACTGCTGCATTTCCTCAAAAATTCCAGTACCTAACACACACACACACACACACACACACACACACACACACACTTCTTTGCTCTAGGCTCTGAAACATAGAAACATAGAATTTGACAACAGATAAGGACTGCGTGGCCCACCTAGTCTGCTCAGTTTCCTACCTGATGGATAAGCTGCAGATCCTAGTTAACCAACGCCCTACTTCCTCCTACCCCCACTAGGACTGCCTTATGTCTAAATGCCTGGCATCAGCTGATCAGCTGGGGCCTTTCAGATCACAAACAAGCCACTGGGACATTATTCTTCTGCACCTTCCAATGTCTCTCTCCCCTGCCCTATAAAGTGTTTTCCTCTACCTTTGCAAAAAGTCTTTCTGATCCAGGCAGATATTGGGCGGGGGTGGAGGTGTACAGGATGTCATATGGTATCCCACAATGGCAGCCATGATCCCCTACCCCACTGGACAAGGCACTCAGAAGCGTGTGTGTGTGTGTGTGTGCACCCATGCATGCATGCATGTGTGTGCATGTGTGTGTGTGTAATCAGTAACCTCTCTTCTGGGTACACTGTCTCTGCTTCCCTCTCCAGCCCTTTTGGCTTGGCTGATCTGTATTTTAGAATGATCTGTGACTGCAGTAAAGCAGTGGTGCAGTCCCTGCCTTAGTATACTCTTACACAGGTCATCTCTGAGCTCACTAGGTGCTTTTATAATGGTAGCACACATGCCCATATTGACTGGATACTCACACCCAGGTTAAACAGGATCAAGAGATCGGGTGTTCTGTCTGATACCATCAGAAATCACTCGCCTCTTTTTTACGTGTGGCATGCCAAACTGACAAAAGCCTGTCCTAGAATTATACACTTCTGGATATTCTCTAACCTGGATCCTGAGCTCTTTAGTCTGGCAGTCTCAAACACAGATTGGTCCCACCTATATGAGACTTCTGATGGGTTACAGCATCATCGGGTCTAAGGCCATCCATCTTCTGGTGAATCTGCTGACATAACAGAGGCAAATGGGGGCACCTATCAGAACTGGACAGCTTGGGCCTGCAGAACAGTTTGGGAATCAGCCTCTCCACATCCTGGTACTTGAATGACAGAGGAGTAGCAAGCCTCCCAGGAGCATGGACTAGGGGGTCACCCCAAAAGTCTCCATCTGAATCAGTACTGCTATACATCTCTTCCTCCAGGATCATGTCAGGAGATTCCACTTTCTGTGGCGCAGATCTTTTTCCTGAAGCAAATATTTCCACTATAGGCATGGGGGAGGGCTCAGGCTCTGCAGGCCCAACAGAGTCCAAGTGCTTTTGTGTCCACCCAATTCCCTCTACTACAGGGAGGCACAGAGGCCTTAGGAGGAGATGCCGGGCAGACGTCTATGCCCCCTCTCCGCCGGGGGTACTTCATGCATAGAGTCCTTCTCCATGCCACCAGTAGCAGACTTTATCTCCTTCCAATCCTCAAGGCTAGCAGGGATGGTGTAGGTACTCAAAGGCATCAGAGGCATGGGTCAGCTCCAGGGAGCAAGGTACTGCTGACTCAGCAAGCTTGAAGATGGGGGAGCTCCATGAGCACAGTTCGGACAGAGGGGTAGGCGAGTTACTCCTATCCCCTGATAGCTACACACAGCACAGTGGTCCAGGGTCAATGCCTTTTCCATGGTTGCCCACAACCATGCCAAAAGTGAAGCTGGCACAATCGTTGTTTGTACCATCTCCTTAGGGGCCTCCACCATGCTGACAGTCCTTGAAATTTCTGGGTGGAGTCACGCTCTTTTTCCAGAGCTATACTAAAGTGGGTAATATCCCATGGCTTTCGATGTAACCATGCCACAGGTGCTGGATAATGGCACCTGCCAGGGATCCCCCCCCCACACACAGTCCCTCCTTCTCAGCAGTCCAAGGGGCTGCCACAGAGTTCTTGCATAACACTGCCTATGCATAACAGCCTTCTAAGATGGTGCCACCCAGAAAAAGGTACAAAACAATTTTGGGCAAAATGGTGGGTCTCAGCAGCTAGAAAACCACCAAATCAGTCCAAGCACAGTCTTCACACACTGCTGAGCCCCAGGAATAAGTCCAGGTATGCAACCTCACCCCGCAATCAGATCCCGGGTGAGCCCCTACATTCTAGGCCCCCCCCCTCCATGTCTAGAGATATCTGGTGTTAAAGGGTGGGGGCCTGGCAACACAAACAGCAGTCCTAAAATCTCAGATGAAACAAATTTACCTGGGTTCAGTCTTCGTGCTTGATTGAAGGTCAGGCAAGGGGTAGCAGCAACCCTGGGATAAAAGCAGCTAGAGGGTGGCAACTAGGTGGTTAAGACTCAAGCAGCAATTCATTAATTCAGGCCAGTGTCCACACCGAGAATGCATCAAATAGAAAATATGTAATTCCTCAGAAAATGTAAAACTTTCACTCCATAGAGCAGTGAGAACAACATTATGGCTTCTGAGGTAGCAGCGGTTCAGTGACACAAGGCTATAGCACATTACTTAGTGATCTGGGCAGATCAGACATTGGCAATCCTTTGAAGCCGAGTAAGGCCTCTGATTGATGACAGCAGCATACAAGGATGCGGGCTCAAATTCCCTCAGACCCTTGCAGATTCCACATCAACTAGCTATCTTCTTCACATATCAACCCTCTTATTCCTTCAGGTGCACCGGGCTCCGAGCATCCCAAGGCAACTCAGTACAGGCCCTGGTGATCTCAGAGATGCACTGGCACTGACCCACAAAAAAACATCAGGTCCCAATCCTCTGGTCCTGCTGCAGTGCCGCACTGGAAAGGGGAAGGCAGGCTGCCACCACTACCAATCCTGCAGCACAGGCTCTCACCACTGCGTTGCCCCAACAGCTGGACCCAAGGCTAGAATTCATTTGGACCCCCCGCCGACCTGCCTGGTGCCGCAGTTCATGTGGCAGGTCCTCCTTTGCACTCCTCGGGCTGCAGCTCCCAGGATATTGGTAGTGGGCCCAATTGATATGGTACAACAGGCCATCCTCTCACTGAAATGTTGGCTACACTGCCCGCACAAGAATCCCGGCTGGCCCAGGGATGGCACAGGTCACCATGGCCCCAAACTGAACAGCCTCCTCTTCCTGACGGTCCTTCTTGAAAAAGCACCAAAACTTCTCATAAGTATCCATGCCAGGAATCAGAGCCCCACCTGACCTGCAGGCATGCCACAAACCCCCAAGCCAAACAAATTCTAGTTAGAGCTGATACGGCTGCATAAAATGGCCAGACTGTGGAGGAGCTCTCACCACGATGCTCAAGCCTGCTGTATTCAAGATGGCCACCATGAGAAGACTTGCATATGCACAGTTAGCATCAGCGGCCATCTTGGGCATAGCGGCCGTAACTTCCGCAGTTGTGGAAACAAAGTATTGCCCCATGAAGGGGGTATGTTTATACAGCCCACGGAGAGGAAGGGCTGTGTAAACACAATGATTTTGAATTGTGCTTGAACACTGTGGAAGCACTCCAGAGTGCTATAGGGTGATGTGCTTCCACAGTTCTATTTCCAGATGATGGTAATATGTCTGCAGAGCTCTGCCCCTGCAGCCGTAAAAAGGGAAAAGGGGGAGGATCCAGGCTTACTAGTAAGCTCTCATATTTGAGGATGCTTACACAGGTACAGGATTCAATGCTGTGCTTTCATATAAGTGATTTAAAGATACTAGGCTTGACTATGCTGATGAGTTTGAGTGATTTCTGGAGGTTGTTCCAGATCATGGGGATTACGCTGATAATCACTGTTTTGCCATAATGGGTAGCGTGTTTTGGGATATCAAGAGGAATACCATTGCTTTTCCTTAATGCATAGCTACTATGAGACAAGATGAAAAGATCTGAGATGTACTGTGGGACATTTTTGGTTATTGTTTTGCAGACCCAGAGATATAGATTTTTAAGTCTTCTTGTGGTTGGGGATGACCACCCTACCATAGCATAAAGTAGGCAGTGGTGCATTCTAGGTGCTGAGTTACATGGAAACATAGAAGTTGATGGCAGATAAGGACTGCAAGACCCATTCAGTCTGCCCATTGTCTCTACCTTATGAATGTGCCATAGACCTTTACTCTGTCAATGGCCTATCTATTCATACTCATCTGTATTGCTCCCTTATACCTATCCCATGCCTGTTTGAAGCCCTGTGCTGTATTCATATCCACCACTTCCTGAGGTAGGCCATTCCATGCACCTACCACCCTTTCTGTGAAAAAGAACTTCCTCACATTACCCCTTAATCGGCCTCCCTCTAGTCTCATGCTGTGTCCTCTTGTCCTGCTATTTTTCTTATATTGAAACATGCTAGACTCTTTCACCTTGTTAATGCCCTAAACATGTTTGAATGTTTCGATCATATCACTTCTCTTCCTCCTTTGCTCTAGGGTATACATATAGTCACAGCCAAAGACATGGGCAGATGGGCAGCAGAGAGAAACTATGCAGAAATTTTGCGAAATATCTGGAAATATCTGGCCATGTCTGGGCTACTAGTTTATTGAGCTACGTTAATCTGTCCTCATATGTTTTCTGATACAGTCCCTTTACCATTTTGGTTGCCCTTCTCTGGACTGCCTCCATTTTGTTAATGTCCTTGTGCAGGTGTGGCCTCCAGTACTGCACGAGGTACTCCAGATGGGACCTAACCAGTGTCTTGTAAAGAAGGATTATTATCGCCCTCTTATGACTTGTGATACCCCTACTAATATACCCCAACATCCCTCTAGCCTTACCTACTGCTTTAGTAGTCTGCTTGGATGATTTCAGGTCATCTGTGATGATGATGCTCGAGTCTCTTTCTTCCCTTGTGATTTCCAGCTACTCCTCTCCCAACCTATAGGTGTCTTCAGGGTTTCTTTTCCCTATGTGCATGATCTTGCACTTCTTTGTGTTCAACCCCAGTTGCCACTCTACTGACCATTTTGCCAGTTTATCCAGATCTCATCTCATTCTGCCCACCCCATCTGGATCATCTACTATGTTGCAGATCTTGGTGTCATCTGCAAACAGACAAACCTTACCCTCCAGTCCATCTGCAATGTCACTGATAAAAATATTGAATAGGACTGGCCCCAGAACTGATCCCTGAGGTACCCCACTTGTGATTTGCATCTCTTCTGACTGTATACTGTTTACCACCACTCTCTGTTTTCTGCCCGCCAACCAGTTTGCTACCCAGTTGACCAACTTCTAACCACCCGCCTGCAGCTTATTAATCAATCTTCTTTGTGGAACAGTATCAGAGCTTTGCTGAAGTCAAAGTAGGCGACATCAACTGCACCCCTTGATCCACCGCTCTTGTTACCCAGTCAAAGAAATCTATGAGATTAGTTTGACAGGTCCTTCCTTTTGTAAACCCATGCTGTCTTGGATCCTATGCTCCTATGGATTCCAGGTGTTGCACTATCCTTTCCTTAAAGAGTGCCTCCATAATCTTGCCTACAACTGAGGTAAGACTGACTAGTTTGTAGTTCCCTGCCTCCTCCCTGCTACCGCTCTTGTGGAGAAGGATCACATGAGCCTTTCTCCATTCTTCTGGGACCTCTCCTGTGCTCAGAGACTCACTAAACAGTTCTGATAATGGCTCTGCTAGTTCCACCTTTAGCTCCTTTAGTACCCTGGGATGTAAGCCAGCAGGTCCTATCGCCTTGTCCACCCTGAGCTTAAGAGAGCTCTTGTAGGACCCTTTCTTTTTTGAAGGGACTTGTGCACACATTCCCCCGTGTCCATGGTGCTGAGCTGTGGACCCTGCCCTACCTTCTCCTCAGTAAATACTGAGCAGAAGTATCTACTAAGGATAGATACTTTTCCTTGGTCCTCCTCCACACACTCTCCCTTATCCCTTTTGATCTTAGCAATACCCCCTCTGGACTTTCTCCTTTCACTAATGTATCTATAGAAAGTCTTGTCCCCTTCTTTTACTGTTCATGCTAGTGCTTCCTTGGTTTGGGCCTTTACCTGCCTTACTGCCTTCCCTGCTTCCCTTAGGGAAGGTTGGTATGCCTCCCTGTCTTCATCTCGCTGCATTCCCTTATATTCCCTGAAGGCCAGCCTTTTGGCTCTGATCTTTTCTGCTACTGTTTCTGTGAATCAAAGTGGTTTCCTCCTTCTTTTACTCTTGTTTTTCTCCCTAACACAATGGGATGTTGCTTCAAGTATTGCATCCTTAATGCTTGCCCACTTTGCCTGTGCCCCCTCACCTGTATTTCTCCTTGCCAGGGCTAGCTTAACTCTGTTGGCCATCTTATCAAAGTCAGCTCCTCTGAAGTCCCATATTTTTGCCTTGGAATGGGATGATTTAGTTCCATTGGCAACATAAAACCATACCATGTGATGGTCATTGGCCCCCAGGTGACCTACCTGGAGATCTCTGATCCTTTCCCCATTAGTCAGTACTAAATCCAGGATAGCCCTGTCTCTTTTGGGTTGTTGTCCCAGTTGTTTGAGGCCCTCCCCTGCAGGGAATCCACTATGTGTCTAGTTCTGGTGGACGTTCCTGCTGGTATTGACCAAACTGTAATGAATGGTAGGGCCCAGTGACAAAGCCCGTCTAGTTTGTTTAGAAAGGCATTTTAACAATGGCTGTAAATCATATCTGCATAGTCTAGTAGGGGGAGAAAGGTGACCTGCACTAGCCTCTTCCTAACTTCTAGCTCTGACCATATGCTGTGGTACACCTTCTTGGTGTGAGACAGATTTGGCAGAGTGACATCGGCATTTGCATTTATACTAAACTTTTAGCTGTTACAAGTGACTGTGGTGTTTATTTTATTAAGTTTGTGTGGGTTCTCCACTCATTAGCGTCATTCTAGCCGTTGGGTGTGTTATTTTTTCCCACGCTGTGTCCTAGTATCCAAACTGCAGCTTGAACAGCTGATTGGAGCAGCATAAAACATTAAGTGGCATTATACTACTGAATTTACACCTTCTGTTGCTGGGGAGACTATACACTCGCTAAAGGGGTCAGGTGACCTCATTCCTACTTCTGGGCTGTCAGGGATTTAAGTTGCTCTGTCGCGAATGGGTGAGAACGCAGTGTGTGGTAATAGCGTTTACTGCGGCGTGGAGACTAGATGCAAAGATTCTGCAGCGATGTGTTAAGCAGTGTAAGCAGGGTAAGCTGAAGTTGGAATGCGCCCATTGTTACACAATTGTTGTGGTTTGAGTACTGAGGGCTAGTTTTAATCTATTTGCTGTATTGCTTGTACTTGTCTAATTAAGTGGGCTAAAAATGTCAAGCACTATTAAAACTTTGGAGGGGGATATTGGATTCAAATGTTCCTTTTGCTTGATGTATTGTCTAATGTTAGTTCCTGTGCCACAGACACTGTGTAAATGCACTAAATGCCTTGAATATGAGACTCTGCTTAAAACGATTTACCAAGTTTTGACATATGGATGCATATACTGCAAGGTGACTGCATATAGAACTGATTCGCAATGTATTTTGATAGATGCATAGCCTATTTTAGCAAATTAAATCAGGTTTTCACCCTCACAAACCAGGAAGTGTCATTTTGTGTATTGGAGCCTGTATTTGGTGACCTTTGACACTCATTACCTTTGCAATGTCACCACAGGGAGATCTGTGCTCTGCAATTAAAATTAGTTCTTGACCACAGCAGTTCTGTCTTGATAACAGAGCTCTTGGTCGCAGCATTCAGCACGACAATAACAATGTCATACAGTTCATTTTCAGGGTCCGATGATGAAAGCATTATGTTGTCCTGCACTAACAGTGATCTTTCGGACAGTGACATAGTGCCACAATTTGACAGCCACTGCATAGTAGATCCCCATAGGGATGACCCTATGACAGCAGCGAGATTGATGCAGGCAGTAGCTCAGGCAGTCACAGCAGTAGTCCCGATCCATTCCAGTACAGCAGTGAGAGCAGACTTGGCAACATAGACTGTTAATATTATATTTTGCTACTTAGTGCTACGGTTTGGTTCCTGTCATTGCTGTCATTTTACTGTGCAAAATCAAGGTATGGTGTGTGTTCTGTTACTCCCAGCATCGATGTACTCACACAAATGCTAGTGATAGTACCCTGGGTTTTTATATTTCTTTTTTTTGGTGGGGGGGTTGCTTTCCCTATGCAAACGAGTTGTTGGCCACTCCAGCTTGACACAGAGCATGGCTCAATCTGGTGGCATTGCTTGGGCAGGATAAATGCCTAACTATTTGTCCAAATCCAATTTGTCCAAATTCCTCACCTGGTACTAGTTAGTAGTGACCTCCCACCAATTGATTTATCAGTGCCTCACTCTGATGGAGCACAGGGTAGAAATTACAAGCAGGCACCTTGTACCCCAACCACTCCAAACCCTCCAGCTGCACACATACACTTAGAAAAATGCTGCAGCATAGAACTTTTATTATCTGTAAATCATTTATACTGTTTGGGTCTGTCTTTGCCCTAGTGCCAACTGGTCTAGATTATAGCTTTCTTCTCTGTGTATGTGTGTGTTTGGGGGTTGGGGGTCTGCTTGTACTTTCCCGTTTAGAGGCATCAGTGATTGAGTAACGTGTTGAAGTCACCAGTTCCCCTGTTTACAGCATGTTATAAATTTAAAACTACAAATTATTGCACCAGCTTTGTGTTACCTCTAAGTGCACAGGAACTATACAGACTGCAGCTGTCATTAGTGTCTGCATAAGCATCTGTAATACCATCCTGGCATTGGCTTATTGCCGCTACATGTGTGCCTCCAGGTGCATTATGAATTGAGAAAAAAATACACAGTACAGTGGGTGATCGTCCCCCACCCCAAGGTTAAAAATGACACTGCCAATACCCTTCTCATGGAGAAAGAGACCGCATTTATGTTTAGATAGCCTAAGTACTATTTGATTGGTCCACTACAAAAAGGGACATATCCTTGTGGTAGGTAGTCAAGTGTTAGACTGTATTTGAACCACCCTTCCTCACTTATGTCACCATACCTCATTACCACTTCGGTCTGTGTCAAGCCGTTTGTGTTTTCCCATTTTTTCCATTACAGTGGATCTCTAATGCACATGTGTAAAGTGTACAGCAAATACAACAGATGCTGCACTATACTGTCTCCCATGCCTTACCGATGTCATGGTGCATTGTGTAGACTCCCTGCTTCATTGCTGTGTAGCCCATATTTTGGTTCAGACTTTATTCCCTAAGTATGCCGAACTGACTAGCACACTTTGCAATATAACACCGTAGAAGCCATACATTGGTACCACAGTTTTGAGAGAGGATGGCAACTGCAGTCTCTTCTTTTGCTGATGCTCCGGAGCACATACAATGATGCTATAATCCTAATTATAAATAAAGACTGTATGTTAACATGTTAAAAAAACTAAGTGTTTTTAATTTTGAGATGCACTGTAAACTATGTACAGTATAACTATGTACAGTATATAACTGATTTTATTGCATTCATTTATAAACTTAGTGAGGAGCTAGCAAGCTGGAGAAACAATTCGGTGTACCATGTCCCTCTTTATTCATGCACATCTAAGCATACTTTGGTGATCAGTGTTATGGTGCTTGCATGAGAACACCAAATAAGCCCAAGAAAACACAGGAGCACAAGAAAAAATATACAGTAAACTGTCTATAATGATGGTGACAATCAGAAATGCAATAGCAAAGGCAGTATACTGAAGCAATCACACTGGAAGCAGCACTTGCCAAAAATACAGTTTATTGCACTGTTCTCCTGGGATTGGACTGTGCAGTTCAGTGCTTATACTCTTGCTGTACATTACAATTCTGAACTGTTGAAAAAGTCATCCATTTAACACAGACCTCTATGTACCAATACTGAAAAGCTTACTTCAATTTATAGATCTGCCCAGTTCAAAAGTCATCCTTTTGTGTCCCAATATGCTACAGATTACAGCTTGTTACAGACTTGTTATAATTATGTACTTGCAGTACTTATTAAAACTGTAGCACTGTACTCAAGCAATGTAGATTGTGATGTTCCTAGAACCAGTGGACCTAGGACACAGTGCTTAGTCAGATGAGTAAAATTGAAAATCAGGAGAAATCGCCACTTCTGCAATCCCAAAAGCAAGTATAACAGCTGCCAGTATAACAAACAGTTTCAGTCATCAGTGCTGTCATTTTTGCCAGTTCAGTTTTGGATCTGCACTCATTGAGGCTGGGTCCAGGAAAGATGAATGAATGAGCAGTGAGACAGGTGCAGTGAAAACACCTTTCCTGTGCTGATGTCACTTATGCATGTGGATGCATTGCTCATGTGCGAACTTCAAACAAAGAAAAAAACATGCAGAGACAACTGTGGCACAAAAATGTTAAAAAACTAAGCATCTGAATATATTTAATACTTAACTTCAGGGCAGTTGAGCTTTGCATCACTCAATGAAGGGAAGGTGATCTGCAAACATGACATCAGGGGAAGTTGGTAAATCACTTTAAGGAGTTAGCTGGATTTTATAACAGATCCAGGTGTCTTGAATTTACACAGCATTTCCTGTCTCTGGAGGTGTAGTAAATCTTTTACCTACATCAAAACAACCCTTAAATAAAGTTTCTCATGTGGCGGTATCTACCCCTGAATACATTGTCACCCTTTCTCCCCTGAAAATGTCTCAAAATACTGAAAATACATCTATAGTATGTAGGGAAAACAATATTAGTATTAATGACTCTACCTCATTTTGTCAATCTTCTACTTTAATGGGTGAAGGCAGTAAGAGGAAGCGAACCTCTGATGATGATTCTTGCCTTTTGAATTATGAAGGTTGGTATGAAATTCAGAGCAAGACAGCAACCAAGAAAGGAAGGAAAGCTGAACACTTTGTTTTACCTCTCTTAAATAGTTTCGATCTCCTTAGCCTATGTGATCAGGATATGGAAGTCAACAATGGTGTTTTAAACAGGGTAGACATGAATAATGACTACCAGCTGGCACCTACAGTTGTACAGAAGAAAAACTCTAGTAATACAAGTTATACAACTAATAAGGCCCATTGTCCTTTTGTTGGTAATAACTTAGTTAATGATCAATTGGTTGAGGAAGTTAGGCCTGATGGGGGACCACAAAATTCCATTAATTTTACTATTTCCCAAAATTCTATGGCATCTTCAGATTCTAAGGGTTTAAATCATCCTGAAAGTGATGTCAATAAACAATATTACATTTTGGGAGATTCAATCACACGATTTACAGATCGTTATTCTACTAGAGGAAATACATCTAAAGTTACTAGCTGTAGTTACAGTGGTGCCACAATTAGAGACATCTCTGAAATGTTGCCTGGCATTCTAAAAAAGACTGAAGACCATAATACTGTCATATTACACACCGGCACAAATAATATAAATAAATCTGAAATACAGGATATGATTAATGAGCTAATTTGAAGCTGTGTCTATATTGAAGAGCTTAAATGCAGAGTTTATTATTTTGGATATTTTGCTAGTTCCACAAGCATCCAATGCTAGAATGAAAAAAATGTAATCTTTCAACAACTGGCTTCATAGGTGGTGCTTGGAAAACAATATTAAATGCTTACAGACATGGGAAATGTTCTCTTTTAATGATTGTCTGTTTTGCTCAGATGGTTTACATCTGAGCCAACAAGGCTCTAAGCTTTTGGGGAATATTTTTTAACAAACAACAAATAGACCAAGTGAAGTTCCAAAAAACTGGTAGTTGAGGGGTGAAAAGAGTTAGTAAACTACTCAGAAACAAAATCAATTCCTCCTATTAAACAGGGGCAGAACATTATTAAAAACAAGAACCTGAAGTTAAAGGTTTTGCTGACTAATGCTAGAAGTCTCCATTATATAAAAAAGATGAACTTGAGTTAATTTTAGCTAAAAATAACGTTGATATTGCTGCAATCTCTGAGACTTGGTGGGATGAAACTTCTTCATGGAACAACTCTATCCCTAGTTACAATCTTATTCACAAGGATAGAGCTAACAGAAGGAGGGGTTGGGGTGGCAATTTACCTTAATAAGAACTTAGCATTTAGAGAATTAAATCTTACCTCTAAAGATAAAAATGAAACCCTTTGGGTTGAAATACAGTCTAATTTTAACAAAAACCTATTGATAGGTATGTGCTATAGGCCCCCAGATATTACCCAGTTTGATCACTCATCCCTATTAAAAGATATTGCAAATAATTTGAACCATAAGGATATCTTGTTACTTGGAGACTTCAATGTCCCAGGAATTGATTGGAATAAATATACTGCAACTACTTCTCAGGAACATGAATTGATGGAACTTTGTATTGCTAATGGTCTCCAACAAGTAGTTGATAAACCTACAAGGGGCAAAAATATATTGGACCTGGTCCTTACAAATATTCCTGAAAATATTGCTGATTTGGAGATTAGTGATCCATTGTTTAACAGCGATCATAAAATCATTACTCTGTCTATTATAAATGAATACATTAAGCAAACTGGTATCACAAAAATAATGGATTTTGGTAAAGCTAATTTTGATGCCATTAATGAAGCACTACAAAATTATTCCCTGAATGATAATACCATCCCTGTAAATGATTTATGGAATAAATTAAAATCAATAATCCATGAATTAACTGACAAATACATTCCTAAACGTACCCTATATAATAAAAAAGGGAAATTGCCTATGTGGTATACTAATAAAGTATGTAAGCTAATTTTAGCAAAAAAGAGAGCATACAGGGTTATGAAAAGAGAATCTAACAACGATAATAATTTTAAATACAAGGAGGCATTAAAATTATGTAAGTACACCATTAATAAGGAAAAGCGAAATATTGAATTCAGATTAGCATATATAAAGGATGGAGGGAAATCCTTATATTCCTATGTAAACAATAAAAAAAGGACTCCAATAGAGTTGGTCCAATTAAAGTCTCCAATAACATCTTGAGTAACTCAGTTGATATGGTAAATGAGTTTAATCAATTTTTCTGTTCGGTGTACTCTGACAAGGATAATAATCCTTTACAGGATATTGGTGTTAATCCTATTGATGAAATCAAAATAACTAGGGATCAAATACACTGTAAATTAAATCAGATTAAAATAAATACCACACCTGGACCGGACTTACTGCACCCACATGTCTTAAAGGCTATAGAATGGTGGCTGGTTGAGCCACTATATGTCCTCTACAATAAATCTCTACTTACAGGGGAGGTTCCAGACGATTGGAAACAAGCTTTAGTGGTCCCTATTTATAAAAAGGGAGACCATGGTAGTATGACAAACTACCGACCGATTAGCCTGACCTGTATTCTAGGTAAAATCATGGAGTCTATTGTAAAGGACATACTTACATCAGATTTAAAAATAAAAGGTTTTGTTGATGACACACAACATGGCTTTAGGCCCCAAAGATCTTGCCTTACTGCAAATCTTTGTTTTTATGAAAAAGTTAGTAAATTACTAGAGGACAAAAAGGCGGTGGATATTATATTCTTAGACCTCTGTAAAGCCTTTGATAAGGTTCCACATGTAACCCTCATTAAAAAAATGAGAAACCTAGGGATAAATGGATTTATTATTAAATGGGTTCAAGAATGGTTGATGAATAGAGAACAAACTGTTAGAATTAGAGGGTATATCTCTGTCAGGAATAGGGTCACCAGTGGGGTCCCTCAGGGCTCAGTTTTGGGCCCGTTATTATTCTCAGTTTTTGTTTCTGATCTTAAAAAGGATATCAAGGGATACTCTGTTAAGTTTGCTGATGACACAAAAATTGCTTTGGGCATTAACACAATGGATGGATATTTTGACCTCTGTTGTGATCTTCTGTTAATGGAATCCTGGGCAATTACTAATGGCATGATGTTTAATTTAGATAAGAGTGTAGTTGTGCATTTGATTAACAACAACCCATGCTACAACTATATCTTAAACAGTCAACAATTACAGCCTGTGGAACATGAAAAAGACTTGGGGGTCCTGATATCAAAGGATTTGAAATTCAGCAGTCATTGTACTGAATTAATAAAAAAGGCCAATAAACTTATTGGCTGTATTAGGCATTCAATTACTTCCAGAAATAGGGATTGTATAATTCCCTTGTATGGGGCCTATGTAAGACCCATCTTGGATTACTGTTCCCCATTGTGAAGCCCTTTTCTATGTGGTGATGTCAGGAGAGTGGAGGGGGTTCAGAGGAGAGTTACTAAGATGGTTCAGGGGCTTTATAGGGCAGATTATGATTATAGATTGCGTTCTTTAAATCTTTATTCTTTGGAGCTTAGGAGAAAAAAAGGTGATCTTCTACTAATGTTTAAAATTACAAGAGACCCAATACTATTTGCTGATCTAGGCTTCATCCAACATCAAAGAGTGTCAGTGGCTCAGTAGGTAGCACACTCGCCTCTGAGGCCAGGAGATCAGAGGGCTGTGGGTTCAGTTCCCACATCTGGCACTTGGGTTAATATCCTAGTACTGACACTGTAATGCAGCATGAGAGGGGTGCTGCATTTCTGAGGTGCCGTCTTTCAGATGAGATGTTAAACCGAGGTCCCATCTGCCTGGATTGGTGGTAGTTCAGGTGGATGTTAAAGATCCCATGGCACTTATCGAAAGAGTGGGAATTTCCCGGTGTCCTGGCCAAATTCCCTCATTCACTAAAAATACCACCAACAGCTTAATCTGGTTCAAGGTCAGTTGGCATTCATCTGTATCCCCTCCCTCCCGGGTCGTGCCTGAAAATAGGCAGGATTTGTCTAGTGCACTTACCCAGTCAACAAAAGCTAAATAAATAAATAAAAATAAATAAAAAGAATTTTTTCTCTAAGAAGTCACAGTTATCAACTAGGACTTACTTACCCGAAAACTCAGTTAAGAAGGAATTTTTTTACCCAACGAGTTATCTCATTATGGAATTCATTACCAAAAGAAATTGTGGAAGTTGATTCTTATAATTCCTTCAAACTTAAGCTTGATAGGTTCCTGTTAAATGCCGGTAATGGGGATTAATGCCTACTACGGCAGGAGATGTACACCTATGGGCTTTGGCCTTCTGTACATCTGTACCTCCTAGAATGACTCCTAGTATTCTATTGGGAAACAGTTCTTGTTTATATAAGAGAAGTCTAGTTTGATTCTTAGTTTTTTTGCTGAGGTCTTCAATGTGTATATTGATTCATAAGTATCTAACTAGCCATAATCCCAGATATTTTTTATTATCCACCACTTCAAGTTAGTTTCCTGACAATTGTGCTTATAGTGTGGTCAGGGATAGTGGATGGAACTGCATTAGTAGCAGAGAAGAACATTACTTTAGACTTGTTTGCATTTAGCAGTAGTTTTGCCTGAAACAGATTTAACTGTAGTTGACTGAACTCCATTGTAGATCGTTGCCTACACTGGACAGGGAGGGCCTAGATATATAGAGGACTATATCATCAGCATAAAAATGGAGATTAGCTGTAGTGACATTTCTATCTAGGTCATTAATGTATAACATGAACAGTAGTGGGCCCAGGATTGAGCCTTGTGGAACTCCTCTATGTAGTGTAGTGTAGGAGGAGAGTGCACCTTCCACTTTAATTTATTGTTGTCTGCACAGCAGTGTCAGTGTAGACAGTGAGGAGGGGGTTAGGAAAATGCAGAGAGATTTACAAAAGCTAGAGAGGAGGTCAAAGGTTTGACAGTTGAAATTTAATGCCAAAAAGTGAAAGGCGATGCACATAGGGAACAAGAACCCAAGGACAGAGCATAGCAAGGAGTATTGACAGCAGAAGGTAGGAAGTATTACTACCTCTCTAAAAATCACTGGTGAAGCCCCACCTGGAGTACTGTGTGCAGTTCTGTATTCCTTACCTAAGGAAAGATAAGGACGGGCTGGAGACAGTGCAGCATAGGGTGACCAAAATGATTCAGGGCTAGAGATGCAGTGAAGTTAAACTTAATCGGCAAAGTTGCTGCAAAGTTCCCATTGGCATCACTAACTTTGAATTCACCGACTTTGCAGAATTTTTACAGGTGCAATGGCACTTTTTTAAGTGGCATATTTGTGAGTGAAATGTGGTCACTTCATGGAAAAAAGTCCCACTTCACTTGGAAAAAAACATTGAGAGGTCAACACTTCAAACTTCACAAAGTTGGTCTTATTTGTGAAGTTTTGTCAAAGTGAAGTTTTCTTAACTTTGCACATCTCTGTTCAGGGCCAGTAGGGCAGATCTTACAAGGATCGGCTCAAGGCACTAAATATGTACTCGCTGGAGGCCAAATGAGAGAGGAAAGGAATGAGAGAGACCTTCAAGTTCCTGAAAGGAATGAACAAGGTAAACTGTGAGGAACTATTTAGCATAGGTAGCTGGTCAAGAACATGGGGGCATGAGTGGAAAATGATGGGGGGGGGATTGAAGAGGGAAGTGAGAAAGTTTTATTTATAGAAAGGGTGGTGGAGCCATGGAAAATCTACCAGCTGATGTGGTGGATGCCAAAACAATCAATGGTTTCAAACACAGCTGGGACAGAGTGAAGGGCTTAGTGGTTGCTCAGAGCAATAACAGTAGGGTGAGGAGCATGGATGTGGATAGTGTGGGTTAGAACCCTGTATGGACAATAGGTCCCAGGTTTCCTAGGGTTTCTGGGCAGAATGGATGGACCAGTGATCTTTTTCTACAGTCACTGTCTATGTTTCTGTGTTCTGTACTTTTATATTGGATCCCTATACCAAAGTGCAATTTTTTACAACAAGTCTACCTTTTGGGACACACCATTGTTCTATTAGCCAACATTTAGGGTAGCTGTCTTTGTCATCTAGGCAATTGCATCACTGGTATCTGTGTGACTATAAAGTACTGTGCAAAAAAGCACCTTCCTTGATAAGATTTGACACTGTATGCGGTCTCATCTCATAGCCTCTGTTCAGGAAACCTTTTTCTCATGTCACATTGAAATGTTGCACCCCACTGGGTGCAAGTTCACTGCAGCTGATGCATAGCTGTCCCCGACACACTCACTGCCACCTCCTGTGCCCCTAGTGCACACCTAATGCCCCTTGTAGTACCCTATCCCACTGGTGCAAGCCACTTAGATCACTTCCTGGCTGGTCATAGTGGTGAAATTTTCTGCATTCACAAAGGGGATGTTGCAGCCCCACCATAGCGCAGGCCCCCTTGCAACCTGGCACACTGGGTTGTGTGATGCAGCCCTGGCACAAGGGGGCTTTGGCACAGCAGTGTCTAGATCTGATGTAGGCTGCATTGTAAAATTGTGTTTGGTTCAGATCATGCCAATTTCAAAAATATATAAGAAGTTAGGCAGGCTGACATGGGCCAAAGTCTCCCCTGCAGCCATCTACTGGAAGCAGGCCCTCAGCCTTAACTACTCTTCAGAAGTTTGGGTCAGTATCTGGAGAAACTGGTATTCCTTCCTGAAACAAAATAGATTATTCTCACTTCATTTCAACACTTTGCATAATCTATACTCCCTCCAGGTTATATAAAATGGTCAGAATTTCGGACCCTGTTTGTCCTAGCTGTTCCCACGCAGAAGGCACTTTACTTCACACGATTTGGACATGCCTTGAGGTAGTAACCTCCTGGCATGCTGTGCAAAATTTAGTTCTTCCTCTTTTTGGTCACACTCAATACTTTACGGCTGAAATATGTATTCTAGGCAATTACTCCTTGATTTCTTCGAAAACAGAAAATAAATTTATGGCTTGTATCACTGGGGTGACCAAACTTTTGTTAATGAGACATTTGAAGGGCTGAATGGGTGCAGGAAGTTCTCCTTGTTTTGAATGCTGAAAGGGTAACCAAGTCCTACAGAAATTTCAGACCTTTTGAGAAACAAACTGTTTAATGCTGCATTAGTCCTAGTAAGAACAAATCCAGAACAAATGGTTTGATAAATTTTATTGGACCAACAAGGATGTTACAAAAAGAACAAATAGCTTTAGCTTTTGGACCAACAAGTCCTTCTTCGGAAGCTTAATGACAGCTATTTAGAAAATCCCATATTATTAACACTTAGAACATGCAGAAAAAAACTGAAATAATTCTCATTGGTTTAAAACAGGCATTCAGACCATAATTAAAGTGACGTCGGAGAGCTTGAATATCTTAAGTGTGCTTTCAGTTGAACCAAACTTAAAGGTCAAAGGTTGTCCAGAGATAACAGCAGGCAGAGAGTTCAACCCACATATATTATGCCATGTATCGGTCTAATGAATAACAAAACACTGATTCTCTACTCACTAAATTATATGTCAAGTGAAAAAAACCTCCCTAAGACACATACTGTACTTCAAGAGTGAGGTGAGTGCACACCAGTAGAAGCCAGCTTCAACTCTGCTCAGAACTCTGTTAGTTTGTGAATAGTGTGTTTGTTAGTTAGTTTGTCAGACCTTTTGAGAGTCATTTCTCTCTTTAGTGACAGGAAGCTGAACTTTCTCTTTTCAAGATCCCCCCTCATGAAACTTGTTGGTAATAAGATATGATTTATTTAGATGCTAATAAGCATGATGAGTGGCCCTGCTCTTTGATAGTTTTGACATCTTAGTCCTGTATTTTTTTGGTACTGTTGATGCCTGGATGGGCAGGGGAGGGGAGGGAGTGGGTGGGATTTGTGGGGGTAGTTTTGTGGTATCCCTTTTTTTACAGGGTTTTTTATTCACTTCTTTCCTTTTTAGTTTATTGTGTTAGGTGTATTGCTGACATGTTCCGTGATTCTGTATTGTGGAATCAATGAGCTTTATGGTTCTTTGGTCCTTTTGTGTTGTTAGCTCTTATTGAATTCAATAAAGTTTATTAAATTGCAAAACAAAAAATTGTGTTTGGCACAAGTTGTGACGCAAGTCACCTCTTGCATCAAACTTTTTGGATGCAAGCCACTTGCATTAATCTGTTTTTAAAATTGGGCCCATGATCTCCCAGATCCCAAACTGGTGCTCTGAGCACTAGAGCACACTGCATCTACAAGCACTGGAGTACTGTGTCCAGTTCATGTCACCACAGTTCAAAATGTACATTGAAGAGGTTAAGAGAGTTGAGCACAGGGTCAGCAAACTGGTTGTACTCAAATTATTTAGGCTAGAGAAGAGAAAGCTGAGGTAGAACATGATCACGTTGTTCTGAATACTTAAAAGGGATAGACAGGGTGGGGCATACACAGTTGTCTGAGCTAGTGAGTTAACACAGAACTAGAAGGCATGCAATCAACTGTGAAGGGGCGGCAGGATCAGGGGAAACATCCCAAATCACACAAGGTGTTAGTGGTATGTGGAATAGTCTTCCCAGTGAAGTAGTGAAATCTAGCACTGTCCAGTCTTTTAAAGCAGTATTAGATGGATTAATGAAGGAGAACAGCACTGAGAGAGTTAAACAATATGAGTAGGCGTAACATTTCAGCAGTTAAGTTTGTATGTGTTTCAGTACTCAAATTATACAATGGCAAGAAAGAATGCTGGCCTGTGATTGGTTAGTCTGGGTCTGGACTCGTGATGTTATCCCAGTACAACATCATGGGTCTAGTCTCAGCACAGAGATGACCGCATCAGCTGTCTTTAGAATCACTACACGGGTCCACGCAGCCCGCTTCTATACCTGCTTGCAAGCCTTCAGTGTTCCCTCCCAGCTCCTTTACTATTAAAACTAAAAGCCTCCCTTCAACATAGTGACAGAAATCCCTGCCTTGCCATGAAAGCCACTGCAAAGCTGACAAGGCTTCACACTCCCCTCGCAATCAAAAGGATTTATACCACAGCAGCGCCCATCTCATTGAAAGATATCATCTCCACCTGCCTCTCTCAAGCTTTCCAGAAGCCAAGTCGGCTTAACAGTCCCCTCCCAACCACAACGTGCATGTGCTGGCAGGTGAGCGGGTAGGGAGTTGGCCTGCAAAAAATAAAAGTACATCCATAAGGTGTGTGTTTGTGGGGGGTGGGGGTGGGCAGGAGGCACCTTAACAAAGGGAAACGTTTGGAAGGACAGAGCACACACCATCAGAGCTGCTGACCTGGAGAAGTCAGGAAGCATGTAGCAGCAGCACCAATTGGACAAATAAGAAATTGTGGACTTTTTTTTAAAGATATACTTCCACATCAGAAAATTAAAGGAAAAAATGTATTTTAAATATTTCCTTAATCTTTTTTTGTTAATAACTGAGCCATTGTATAATAGCAATAATGCACTCCAGGGTGTGTGTTGTGCTGGGAGAACATCACTTCTGGGGTCGCTGGACGCACTCGGCCAGTGGCCTCATGCCCAGCCACCCCAGAAGTGACGTTATTCTAGCGCAACACACACCGTGTCATGCATTATTGCTTAATTAGCATGTACTCACTGCCGTGTGCAGTCGGTGTGCCTTAAGGCCATTTTGCTACCACAAAACTATGTTAACTATCACATCAGTCTATTGGCTTGCAGTAAGTTTGCCATTTATTTTTGCTCCCTGCCTACATCAACTGAAAAAAAATAGCATTGCCTTCCCCTTTTGTAAAACTGTCAGTTTTGTTGCAGATAAAATTGGAACTCAATGATTTCCTAGAACAGGCTTCTGTCTCTCCAGACTTTTAGTATATTTGAAATGGTACAGTGTAAACATGTCCTTTTTCGTTTCACTACTTAACAGAAAATTACTTTAGCTAGTGGCATTTGGTGAAAATTTGATAACTCCTTCTACTTCAGCAATAGTAATAAGAAATGTAGTTTTTGCCTTTAAAATTTCCAAGGTGCTGTGTTATTAGTTAAACAACTATCAGTACCATACATCGATATCAAACAATATCAGTGCTCCCTTTACTCCTCCTTTTCCATCTCTTCTCTACCCTTACGTCGCCAGCCCCACTGCTCCTTCTTTATTGCTAAATATGGGTTTGGCTCTCTTCCCTCCTACCTATCTTCTCTCCTCTCTCCACCCTCCCTTACTACCTAGACTCAAGGGACAACCACCCTTTCTGTATTCCTCACCCTTGCTCACGTACTGGCCAAGCTGCTTTCCCCTTCTGGCTTCCCTTCCTTTGGAACCTGCTCCCCTCTCCCCTTCATTTATCCCCCCCCTCAAATACTAAAATATCTACTAAGGCTCTTTCCTCCCCCTCTGTGTATCTGTTAACCCCCCTTCCTGATTCCTCTGTTCCCTTTCTCAACACAGCTTCTACTGTCCCTCCTAGCCGATGACTCCTCTTTTCTGGTGTTCCCTGAACTTCTGGCCCTCAGTCTGCTCTCCCTTGAGGGTAAAGACACACAATCTCATCTACTAGATTTTGTACAGCCTACCCACGTACAGTGTGAGCATCTTAGCTCATTTGCAACCCTTACATAGCCGCTGTTTTATATTGTTGCCAATTATGTGTTTGCACTTGTCCTTGCCCTTAATGTACTTTTGTTGATTGTAATTGCCTGTATGCCTACTCCCATTTCCCCCTCCTCTGGGTCGCACCTTGAAATGAGCCTTGGTTCAGTGTGCCTTTCCCGGTTATCAGACTTTTAAATAAATAAAAATAACAACAAGATCAAGATACATAATGATAAAGGAATGTTAAAAGCTAGTCAGAACAAATGTGTTTTTAGTTTGATTTTAAATCATTCTACATCATTACAGACCCTAATTTCTTGAGGTAGTCCATTTCAAAGACATGGGCCACAGACGCCATACGACAGGCACGATCACCAAAAGTAGTCAGTCTGGTTTTTAGGACATTGTAGATATAATATAGCTCAGTCACAAACTTTCAAATAAAATAAATACAATTTTAGAGATATGCATCAGTAGAATGAAGTCGACGGGATGGATGATGATGGTGGTGAAGCAGTTCTGACAGGTATAAAGGAGCAAGTCCATTTCTGCATTTGAAAACTGACAAAAGTGTTTTATAGCCAATTCTATTTTCTGCTGGAAGCCAATGAAGTTTAGTAAGAAGTGGAGAAACATGATTGAACTTCCAAGCATTTTGGACAAGCTGAAGATGATGGAATGTTCACATTGGAAGACCAGATGGGAGGGAGTTACAGTAGCCCTGTTAGGAGAAGATAAAGCAATGGCCCAAGGTAGCTTATGAATACTGATTATTGACCATAAAAAGAAAACAATACAAAACCTTTTTTTCTGCAAGTTAACACAGATTTCCCGTCCCCTTTAAACTGAACGCCACCATATTTAATACTATGACTGTAGTTCCCCTCAGCATAACATTACAAATTCCATCTCCATAGCAAAAACGCAGGGCTATGATGACTGCAGATTTTATGATTTCACTAGTAAACCCTCTAGAAGAAATACCATTACTACAGTGAGTAAGCTTTATATGTTATGTTAACCAGTGGTTATACAGAAAAGCACTCACTGTTGCTGCAGAAGTGAAACAAACCTACCCAGCTGGTTAGGAGACCTGGTACTAAACTTAGGCTGAAGTGCCGTAGAGAACCAAGGACCTTAGTTTGGACTAAGAGTTATTCATCAAGGTGAGGAACTTTGTTTATGTTTTATATATTTCATTTTTTGGGGTTCCTGTTCTTTTTGTCCACCTCTTGCATCACTACTTACCTCAAAACACTCAACCCAAACACAAAAACACTCATTCCCCACACACCCATCCACACTCCCCAATACATAAATTCATCCCCAATGCACACACTTACAGTACCCTAACATATCCACCCCACTTCCATCAGATGGTCACCCCAACATACCTGTAGTCCCTAAAACACTGACAAACTCATCCTCCATGAACACACACTCACTTTAGCATACCGACCCATGCTTTTCCATTACACATGCACTCACACAAAGTACATATACCTAGACTCCCTCTACATACTGCTTCATCCCAGTACACATTTCATCATACCAACACTTGCACATTACACACACTCTGATGTACATATCTACACTCTTAGTGCGCACTCTCCCCAGCACATACACCCCAATATACAGACTCTGTCTGAGGCACATTTCCCAGAACACACATTCATTCTGCCAACCAAAAACAAACACAAACTCATCCTGTCATACATTTACCAATGATGTACATGCAGACATGTGTGTAGCACACACTTCTAACAACATGAATTAGAACAGCTCAGTCAAACTTGTACATCACGTTCATGAGGAGGATGGTGCCCTGGACAAAATGCACAAATCACAGTTTAGCCAATCATTATCTATGCCCCAAACAGATGTAAACTAAATAAACATTGAGGCTAGTGTATGATCACCGATACACAACAATGATATTTTTT
Source organism: Neoceratodus forsteri (assembly GCA_016271365.2). Classification (NCBI taxonomy): domain Eukaryota; kingdom Metazoa; phylum Chordata; order Ceratodontiformes; family Ceratodontidae; genus Neoceratodus; species Neoceratodus forsteri. The sequence goes on along the minus strand of CM057451.1, from coordinate 860,800,849 downwards.
CACTCAAGAGGTTTCCATGGTAACTAGAGACCCTGACAGCACAGCTCAAGAGGTCTCATTACCATGGAAAGCTCAAGAGTTAAAAAATATTGTTGGCGTATATGAGTGATCATACATTATCTTTTACAGGGTATGGTCACTCGTATTTAACAATGTTGTCCTCACTTTTGCATTTTTTTTCTGGCGCTTGCCTTCCGGACCATCTCTATCTACTGCAGCCCTTTTCTGAGAATTAGAGGTCTCTAGATCATGCATGCGCGACCGCATTCAAGGCTGTTATGCTGCACTAGCTATGTAGCTAATGCAGCATAACAAACTAGCTGACATAGCTAGTGCAGCATAACAATGTTTTACGAGGGATGGATTTTCATCCCTAACAATGTTCTACCATACACTATATTAAACTTCATGATAAAACAACAGATCTTTAAGACTTAGTAATCAAACTAGCTGGGAGCACCATCTGGGGCAACTGTTCTCTTTAGTGGAAACTAATGAGCTACCATTGGAAATTTAGGTGGCTCAAAACTAGCACACTGAAAGAAAACATCTTTAAAAAAGATTTTAAGTTCCAGGGCAGAGAAAGCTTGTTTGGTAGCCACAACTTGAGAGCAGTAGTGTCTAAATTAATAAGCACAAGACAAAGGACGGTTGGTAACCAGCACCTATTTAAGGCTGATAGCACTTGTTCAGTTCTCTTTTTAAGCCATTCAGAAAAAAATATATGCAGAGGCACCTATTTACCTGCGTTATCTTCTGATTTATTCTGTGCACATTACAGTAATATCACAACAAAACGTAAACATGAGACACATATAAAGTCATTCATAACATATAGAATAGTGGATGGGTGACCATCCACAACAAGGCTTTGTTTCTATTGAGGGAGTTGATGACATCATAGAGACCTCGACATCGAAGCTCAAGAGGACTTGCTGATGTCTTCAACTCCTGAGATCGAAACACAGAATTAGTTGTGGATGGTCATCCATCCACTATTTTATATAGTATATAGCTTCCACTTCTTGTGTTTTTTTACTTTTGTCATGTTGCTAGTACCTTCTACATAATCTGGGGCTGCTCCCACTCCTGGTGGCTGCTGCTTCTCCCCGCTCACACTTGCTTCAGCTTCTCCCTGCTCCCGCTGGCTCTGGCTTTTCCTCACTCCTGCTTGCTCTGTTTCACTCTCAGTTTCTTTTTAAATATGAATTAAAAAAAAAGTTAACTTTTTTGACATGAATCTATGTGAGGATCTTGGTGACAAAAGTAAGAGAGTTCAACGCTCAGCATACGCTTAATCGTGCCGCCATGTTAATGCTATTTTTTTACATTAGTGTCAGTGGAGTGAGCCAATCAGGTGACAGAACAAGGTAAATAATTCTCCTACTGAGCAAGAAACCTTATCCAGGATGACCTAGTGGAAAAACATTTGATTTTTATCTTTACTCGGTCATCCAATGAGGGTAACTGCAGCCTGATATAATAAACAGTGGTGAATGTTAAACGGGAGGCTGGTTATGAAACAAAAAATTGCATTATAAACTACTATCACCCTATTAAGAACACCTCTTTCTGCACCTGAACGAATTATTGATCCATAATCCATGATTAGTTTTAGTTTAGTTTTATTAAAAAAACACAATTGCAACCTGCCCCAAATAGGGGAGTTTGAAGTTCAATACATTCTTAAAAAACACATTTTTACATTCATATTTAACTTCCTTTTACAAAATCTATGTGTAACATTATACATTTTACATAAATGGGAACCCTTTCTAATAGATATCAAAATCTAGCTACCTAAAACCAAATGGAGTCATTTCTGAAAGAAAGACTAGTAGATTCCCTTACATCTGGTGCATAACAGGACCCAAAGCAGCATGGATTCATGGGAGGGAGATCATACCAGACAAACCTTACAGATTTCTTTGACTTGGTGACCAGAGAAATACAGCGGGGGAGCAGTGGATGTGGCCTACTTTGACTTCAGCAAGACCTTCAACACCATGCCCCATTGGCTCATAAATAAACTGGAAAGCTTGGGGGTGGAACCAAGGTGGTACACTGGGTACAAAATTGGCTGATGGACAGACAAGGGTGGTGGTAAATGGCACTCGCTGGGGGGAAGGGATGGTGACCAGCAGGGTACCTTATGGTTCAGTGCTGAGACCAACCCTCTTTAATGTCTCTATACATGACATTGCATAAGAACTAGAAAGGAATTTGTGCCTCTTTGAAAATGTCACCAAGATCTGCAATAGGATGGACACTCCAGGAAGGGGGGAGGGGTGCAGAGAATGAATAGTGACCTGAAAAATCTCGAGAAATGTTCAAGGATTTGGCACCTGGGTTTGAATGCAAAAAAAATTGCAAAATCATTCACCTTAGGTGCAAAAACCCAGAGGAAGAGAATAGAATGTGGGGGAGGTATTGATGGTTACTGAACAGGAAAGCGACCTAGGAGTAATCATAACAGATAACTTTAAGTTGACAAGCCAGTGTGATAAAGCAATATAGAAAGCCAGTGGGAGGCTGGGGTGCATAAGGAAGGGTATTACTAGGAGAAGGAGGGCGGTGGTGTTGCCACTGTATCAGTCATTGCTGAGACCACACTTGGAGTACTGTGTCCAGTTCTGGAGGCCACATTGCACAAAGGACATTGACAGGGTACAGTCCATCCAAAGAAGGGCAACAAAAATGGTGCAGGGGCTGCACCAAGTCTTCTATGAGGAGAGACTAAGGTATCTAAACATGTGCAGACTGGAAGAGAGGAGGGAGAGGGAGAGGGGGGACATGATAAAGACTATTAAACACCTTAATACAGGAAGGGAACATTTTTTAGAAAAGAAGATGTACAAGCACTAGAGGGCATGAAATGAAACTAGAGGGAAGTTCAGGAGGGATGTGAGAAAGGATTTCTTCACTGAGAGGGTGGTGAATACCTTGAACAGTTGTCCAGCGGAAGTGAAAACAGTAGTGGGCTTTTACATGTATGGGATAGGTAGAAAGGAAGACTGTTATCAATGCAGGGGTGGGGGGAGGCCAGAGATCAGACACCAGGTAGAGTCTGCAGTGGCAGAATAAGCAAGGAAAAGAGGGCCAGACTAGGTGAGCCTTATCTGCCAACAAATTCTTTGTTTCTATGTAACTAACACATAAAAAACACATTCCTAAGGTGCACACACACATTACCCTATACTATATTCACTTTGTTTTTTAATGACAATACCTATCATCACGCAATACTGAGATAGCATGCTCATTGCATATTAGATTTCATTCATCTAAAAATTGCATAAAAAAAGACTCCTTGTAATTCTTAGTTCTAAAAATGGATTTTCGCCATCTAAACTGCTTCCTTGAGCCATACACTGTTTCCTCTATTGGTAGTGGCAACAGGGAGTGCAACTTATGTTTGGGGTCATAAATTTCTACAATAGTTTCTTTGCAATTCCTTCTCTTGTTACACCTAATCTCTTCAGTTTACACGTTTTAACACCTCACCATACGAGGACTCAGCCCCTAAAATTATTCATAGGGCCCTTTTTGCATGCCTTCTAACTCCTTACCCTTCATTTTAGTTAATCCCCATACCATACTGAGGATCTCTAGTCAAGTAACATTCCTTCTGATTCCTTACCCTTCATTTTAGTTAATCCCTCATCCCATACTGAGGATCCATTCAAGTGGCAGTATAGTCTCTAGAGGTTAGAGTAATGACCTGTAAATGTGCATGGTACTTTAACCAGACCTAGATTTGATTCCCACAACTTCCACATGCATACTGCATGACTCTGAGCAGTCCCTTAACCTTCCCAGTGATCATGGGTCACCCCTGAAAACATGCAGTTGTGCCTAGTGGGCCTTGACTGGTTACTAAAGAATAAAAGAAAACAATATTGGTCTGGTTACAGTACAATAAAAAATACAGTATGAGCCGGCTCATTGGCGCAGCCGGTTGGATTTCCACTTGCGGCGCTGGCGACCGGGTTCGGAGCGGACTGGGTTGCTGGAGAAACAAGTCAGGGAGGAGTAGGCTGCGTCCCATGACTGCTCGCCTACTCCAGGGGTTGGAGGGGATGTAGGCTCGCTGTCTGGTACCCCCTGGTGGAGGCCGGGGAGATCAGCAGCAGAGCCTCAACATTGGGGGGGGCATGGTGAATGTCAGCTATGCCTTGACATTGGTGGCACACCATGCCTCAGGAGAAAAGTGGAAATTCCAGCCTCCTGGTTTGCCGGATGATGGCTGCCCGCTCCCGCTGGCCCGAGATGTCCTGTAGCCTCCGAACCCACCTCAGCAGTGCCCAAGGACTGATGCCTAGTACGATGGGGGCCCCTCCCTCCCGGTGTCTTCCCCCTCGGAGAAGGGGGACCCACCCGGCAAAGGGATATGCCGGGCCACCCTTGGGTTGGCTGTGATCTGAGGTGAGAGGAGGAGGGACAGGGTGAGGGGGTCACGGGTAGCATGAGCAGCCAGAAGGAGTGGCGAACTAGGAGGCAAGAAGGAGGAGAAACACATAACACAAAAAAAAAAAATACAGTATATCAGATCTTCTTGGCTAATCCTGCCATTTTTAACATAATCAGAAAATATATTGTTGAATTTTTTTTTTTAACATCCCCTCAACTTGTTCTTTCCGTCTGAAATCATGTTGGACCATGATTTCCATCAATTTTACATTTTCTACAGTCTCAACTGCAACCCCTGCAAACACCAGAAGAGGACACTCCCATTTACTTATTTTCCCAGAGCTGATTTCTTAAAGTTTTGTCCGTGTTTATCTCCATAAAATTTCGTTTTGACCAACTTTCAGTTTTATTTAACTCTTCCTGCATACATTTTTCTCCTTTATCACGTCCTTCAAACCCATATTTTTCTGACCATTTATCAGCATGGCCCCCATATTGACTGTTTTTCAGAAATTCTTTAGTTTTACACCACCTCTTCCATGGGTCTGACTTCCTTAACCCTTCAACTTGGTGAACTTGGTATGTTTTTCTCATTCTTTTTGCTGATCTAATTACTTCATTTCTCAACCAGTTATATTCTATGTTATTGTTTCCTTTTAATGCCATTAGTGTTTTATGTATCAGCTCCTCAAATTCCTCTATTACCAACAGCTTATCACCTCCTTTCCTCACCAGTTCCTAGTGTGCAGACCTTTGGGACAAACATTTAAGATGGCACACATGATGGAATCGGTGGATATGACTGAACTTAAGCAGGAAGAATATGCCACTGGAGTGCAGACCAGAGCCCAGACCCAGAAGACAGGGGAGATCCCATTATTGGGACTGGAATTGGGAGGAACCAGAAGGAAGACCAAAGATACCAAAGTGGACCAAACGGATGAGGAGTTATGCAAGAGGACCCACCACCAGAGGACATCACTGGATTACTATGTTGGTTGGCAGTAAAACAAGTGGAGGCAGAGAGACAATGAGAACGGTAATAATGAGAGTGAGAAGTGGAGAGGAAATGACAGGATTAAAGATGGGCTGATACACTCAAGGCACTATAGGTGATTGGACAAGGATCCTCAGAGGCTGGAAATAGAGGTAAATCCCCAAAAGATGTAAAATTAAGAAAAATGGCACCGACTGATGATATTGAAGCCTATTCAACTACTTTTGAGAGGGTAGCGAAAGCATGTGGATGGGATCCTAGGCAATGGGTGGTGAGATTGGCACCCTACCTTACGGGGAAGGCCCAGTTAGCCTATAGTAATATGGACAGCAGATATGCCGAACACTATGAGAGGGCGAAGAAAGAAATCCTTAAAAGATATGATATAAACTCAGAAACGTATAGGCAAAGGTTTAGATCCCTGAAATACTATAGTAGTGATGTGCCAAGAGAGACGTATACTAGATTAAGAGAGCTGTGTATGAAGTAGCTACAGCCAGAGGGGAAGATATCTGGGGATATTGTTGATATCTTGGTAGTAGAGCAATATCTGAAGATACTACCACAAGATGTGCAGATCTGAGTGCAGGAGCACAACCCCGAAACAGCAGAGATAGCTATAACCCTAGCAGAAGATTTCCTGGCTGCAAGACAACCAACCAGAAAAGGGTATAGAACTGACCTTACAACACTAGCCCCCCCCAGTTGCAAAAGCCCCAATCACACAGAGACCCCCAGTGGAGTATAGCAGAAGACCAGAGGGATGACCTACCCAGGGAAGTAGACCTTTTAACCCTAACATCATATGTAGAAATTGCCAAGGAAAAGGTCACATCGCCCGCTTCTGTACTTGTTCTGGAGCAGAGTCCTCCCATTTATCATTATTAACAGAGGGCTATTTCATGTGAGATGTGGCTATCAATGGCCAAAATGTCTTTGGTTTAGTGGATACTGGAAGCAAGAACACCTTGATTAGACCAGAATTAGCAATGGAGGGACTGGCAGAGGATTCCACAATAAAAATTCTCTGTGTCCAGGAGACACACACTACTATCCTACAGCTAGAATTTTGGTGAAGGTGAATGGGAATGAAGAAACTCTGACAGAAGGAGTAGTGCCTAATTTACCCATGCCCATGGTATTAGGGCATGACTTTCCAGACTTTCCCTCATTAATGGAGCAAGCTGGTGTAGTTGCAGCAGTTACGACTAGGGCCCAAAATAAAAGAGAACAACTACTTGGGGAGACTTTTCCTTTTGATCAGGACATTATGAACAGTCCTGGTTAGGACAAAACAACAAAGAATCAGCAGAGGAAGAAACAAAGAGATTGGACACAAAAACATTATGCGCTGCCTGATCAATGGTTACAAACTATATTCACTAATGTAGATATAGCAAAAGAACAAAAAACTGATGATTCTTTGCAAAGTTTTTATGTACAGGTGAATCAAACTGTGGATAAAGGTGCCCCAGAGATACTGATGATAAATAACATCCTGTATAGAGTCTGTACTAATCCCCAGACCGAAGAAAAAGTAGAGCATTTACTGGTACCCACAAAGTATAGAAAATCAATCTTGTTTCTGGGACATGATTTAACCTGGGCAGGACATGCGGGAAGGGAGGGTACCTTTAAACGTATCTTGTTAAGGTTCTACTGGCCAGGTATTTATGAGGATGTAAAAATGTATTGCCAGACATGTCCAGATTGCCAACAGATTGCACAGGTAGGAAACGAGATGTAGCACCCCAATGCCCTTACCACTTGTACATAAACCATTTGATAGAATTGGGATGGACATTGTGGGACCACTAGTTAAAAGTAAAAAGGCAACCAGTTTATATTAGTGATTGTTGACTATGCTTCGAAATACCCAGAAGCCATACCCATGTGTACAGTGACCACACCAAAAATCGCTGAAGAGCTGGTGAAAGTATTCAGCAGATTAGGTATTGCCAGGGGAGATAGTTACTGATAGAGGGACAAATTTCAAAGCCACCCTTTTGAAAGAACTACACCAACTATTAGGGGTTTTGGCCCTATGAATTTCCCCTTATCATCCCCAAACTGAGGGATTAACTGAACGGTTTAACCAAACCTTGAAGCGGATGATTAGGAAATTTGTACATGATGAGGGACACAATTGGGATACCCTGTTACCATACTTGTTATTTGCTTATAGGGAGGTTCCCCAAGCATCAACTGGTTATTCCCCTTTCACTATCCTTTATGGCAGGAACCCTCGAAGGACCTTAGACGTGGTAAAGGGAAGTTGGGAAGAAGGGAAGGACATGAAACAAACTAATATGGCTGAATATCTGGGGACGGTTAAGAAGGAAACTGGTTAAATACACCACATTAGCCCATCAGAATAGTGTTCAGGCTTAGGAGTGCCAGAAACAGTATTATGATGAAAACAAAGGGGAGATTTACTGTTTTACTCCTGGGGAGCAAGTCCTGTTACGGTTACCCTCATCCCAACAAAAACTATTAATGAAATGGCAAGGACCCTTTGTAAAAACCAGAAGAACTGGACCGGTGACATATGAAATCACCATGTCAGAAAAGAAGAGTGGTAGGAAGATATACCATGCAAACCTTTTAAAAAAATGGTATAACACCCCAGAAAAAGATAAGAATATGGGAATTGGGATGATAGTATTACTGGAAGGGTAGTCAGAAACAGATGATGCCTATGGAAGATTAGAAACCACTACTGCCCCCTCTCAGATGACAGTGAACCCGGATCTAAGTAGGGAATAAAGACAAGAGGTGGAGAGTCTGATCAACTCATTTCCACAGACATTCACAAAGATCCCAGGTCGAGCTATCGGGGTAACTCATGCGATCAGAACGGAATTGAACCCTTAGACAGAAATCGTATAGAATTCCCGAAAGGGTCAGGCAAGATGTGATAAACGAAATTGAAAAACGTAAACTCTTGGGAATTATCAGGGCGTCCACGAGTGCCTGGAGGTCGCCCATAGTTACAGTCCCAAAGAAGGAGGGAGGAATACACCTTTGCCTCTATTTCAGAAAGTTAAATGCAGTATCACAATTTGATGCTTATCCCATGCCGAGAATTGATGATTTTATTGATTGAATAGGACATGCCAAGTATATCACCACACTAGACCTGACTAAAGGTTATTGGCAGATACCTTTGGAGAGACAAGATAGGGAGAAAACAGCTTTTAGTACCCCTATAGGACTGTTTGAATTCACTACAATGCCTTATGGCTTACATGAGGCCCCCGCTACCTTCCAGAGATTCATGGATTGCATTCTAGCTACACATAATGGATACTGCTCTGCATAGTTAGATGATGTGGTCGTCTACAGTCCTGATTAGACCACACACCTAGCACAGTTAACCAAGGTGATTGAATCCATTAGAGGGACAGGATTAACCACAAACCCCCCCAAAATGTGCCACTGCCATGACGGAGACACGCTACTTGGGTTTTGTACTAGGAAATGGGCAGGTAAACCCCAAAATTGGCAAATTGAAGGCTGTGGCCTAATGGCCCATTCCACAGACAAAAAAAGCATGTCAGGTCATTTCTTGGGTTGGCAGGTTACTATTGGCATTTTATCCCAAATTTTTATTAAATAGCTACCCACTTAACTGATCTCACAAAAAAGAGGTGTAAGAATAAGATGGAATGGACTGCTGAATGTCAAAAAGCCTTTCAGGCTATTAAAGGTGCCCTATGCTCATCCCCAGTTTTAGAAGTTCCGACTTTGATAATGTGTTTGAGGTCCGCACGGATGCCTCTGAGACAGAGATAGGAGCAGTTTTCAGCCAGACCACAGATTGAGAGGAACACCCTACATTATACATATCAAGGAAACCACACGAAAGGGAACAGAAATATTCCACCATAGAGAAAGAGGCATTAGCAGCAAAATGGCCATAGAATCCTTAAAGTTCTATTTAAGGGATGCTAAATTTAACCTAGTCACTGACAACAATCCTTTATGTTGAATACATTCCATGAAGGACAAAAACACCCGAATAATGAGGTGGTTCCTGGCCTTACAGCCATATAGTTTTGAGGTACGGTATAGGTCTGGTACAGCACACAAAAATGCAGATTTCCTGTCTCGACATGGAGCAATGGATGATACTCTATGAGAATGTTGATTAAAGATGTACACATTGTGATATGAAGCCCATGTTTTGTATGAAAGAATGATATATTGCTTGTATAGTGAGTAAGAACGCATTCTTTCTTATGTTTTATTAAGGGACCCTGGGGTGGAGCTTCCATAGTGGGTGGAAGGAAGTTCCAACCAACCCCCCCTCCCCAACATTCGTGATACGGAAATTTTTGGAGGTTGACAAACCGGTCTAAAGAAAATACTGGTTTGTTTTTGAAGAGGGAGGTGTGTGAGAAAGTGCCCTACACTCCCTATGTATAGAAACATAAACACTATAACTGATGAACCCTTTTCTATCTTCTTTTGTCTTCACCTCTATAAAACTTCTGTTGCGCAACAGTACCTCTTTATTTTTCATATTTGTCTTATTTCCTTTATCTTAGGTAGGCCACCTGGGATAGGGCTGCACTATCTTCTTCTATAGCAACCATCTCCTCTTAGTACTGTGTTTGCTTTCTGTTCTTCTCTGTTCATTCAGTCCACCCCCCCCAACGGTTATAATAAATAAATGAAAGCTGTACAGAGTTACTACAACGTTTTGTAGTAAATAAAATGTTTATAGTTACTAAAACGTTTATAGTAAAATAAAAGAAATGTTTGTGTGCTGTATAGGAGCCAGCAGAATTATGTATTATTATATTATGTATATTATGTAGCCAGCTGGTATTATGTTGAATTATTAAGGATAAAGCGGCTGGGAGCCGCTGTGGTAACTCGGGGCAGGCACGCTCTGAGTTTGCAGCCACCCGAGTTAGAGAAAATGTTAGAATGTTTAAAAACATGTTTAGGTCTTTTCTGCTAAGAGTATCCCCTTTTAGTCTCTCGTCTTCAGCTCCTAAAGCACCGTGAGATGAGGAGCTGGAAATACCAAGGGGACAGCGTAAGAAGAGGCGGTGCGGCATAAGGAAATATTAGCCACCCGACAGACAATGAAAGTGAAGTGCTTCCCTTTTTGCAAGTCGCGTTGTAGGCGACTCATGCAAGAAGGAAGCCTTCTGTCCTTAGCCCCTCAGTATGCTATTAAAAAGACTGCTTACGGGGTAAATCTTGCTCCAGTGAGCATACATGCAGTCTGGGGCCAGAATGGAGAAATGGCCAGATAGAAGCGACGGCAACCTAAAAAAAATTAAAACTTTGCTGTTTGGCTGTTTTCAAGCCATCGCTCTTATGGTACTGAGAGCGCTACAAGCTCTACTGATTCTGGAGACTATAAAGAGCTGTAATAACTCAGGAGAGTACTACCAGACTACAAATGAAATAAAATGCATTAGTTGCCAGCACATGCTTTAGGTTAATGGTCTGAAACCCGTAGGAAACAGTTAGTATTATTAGCATACTGTGTTGTTTTAGAAGCAGTAATATTATTAGGAAGAATAGCAATATTATTGTTGTCTATACAAATAAAGCTTACTGTCTGTTTCAGAGCTGTCCTTAGCAGGGCTGCTGCTTCTTTTGTGGGGGAATTCCCCAAGGAGTGAGCGCCGTCTAATGTCCCCATTTTATTGGACAGTCTGATCAGGAACTGTCACTCATACTGTAACCATGGTCACTACCTCAGTGTTGCTAGGCAACTAATAGCCTCATTACTATGTTTTTTCTATTTATGTCTGGCTACAGGGTGAATGGTAGGATTTTTGTGATGTCCTAAATAAGAGAGAAGAGATTAATATATGGAGGACTCATGCAGAAGTCCTAAATCATAAGACTGAGTAGAGAAACAGGATTTAGATGTTAAGGGTCTGGGTCAGGTGACCATGACCCAGGGGTATAAATACCGCCCCCTCTCCTGGACAAAAGTCAGTTGAACCTGGGAAGTGACAAGGAGAGGTTAACTGTGAGTCAGTAGATACAGAAGTTTTGAGTTTGTAGCATTTCTACAATCCAAGATTGTACTGAATAGTTGAAGGTGCAAGAAACCACTGAAGGGACAAGTGGAAGCTATATTGCTGAAATATTTTGTTTTACCTGACTTGAAGGTTATGTATTTTGTTTTTTCTTATTTTCTGGTTTATTTTCTTCCTTTCTGTAAATAAGTTTTGTAAATAAATATCACACAAGCTGTGTGTTTTAAATCTTAAAACATTGTCCTGTCTGTTATTTCCCACCCTCTGTGACACCCTGCTCAGCCCAGCTACTCACCCCAGGACATATCTCACTCCTGAAGACCCCCAGCTTATCACCCAGGGGTGGGGGCCATTGGGTAGCCCCCATATCACCCCGACAGGGACTGAACTGAACAACAGGAGCGAGATCCTGGTTGGCAGCGTTGGGTCCATGGTGTGGGGTTGGATGTCATCCTACAGTGGCCAGAGCCTCCCATTTTCCTAGTTTTTTCCCAGAGAGGCATGATGTGCAGTGAGATTGGGGAAGGCACACCGAACGTCTGCCATGCTCCCAAATCTAATGAATCCCGGCTGTCATACCTCTGGTGAGTGCAAGGGGTAGCTCAAGCTCTGGCAACTTCCCCACCCTCTCCCCTGGAGGAGGAGAGGGGTCCACAGGATGCTCGACCCTCCTCCCCTGGCTGGCCCTCTAACTTCCCAGGCTCACTCCCTAACCCAGATTATTGGCATTGCAAGTGGTAGTGCTACTGATGCAATGGCAGGCCAGATCAGTTGAGTAAACCAGTCAGTGCTCATCTCACCAGCAATTGCATCTAACACCTTTACCTTCTTCACATTAAACCATTTTCTACTCTAAACAACCTGTTTCTTTTCCCTCTGTTTTCTGCCCCCCCCCCAGACTAGATGACACTGCTACCATCTTGTAATCAGATATTCCAATATGGGGTAGGATACCTGAAGAGTTGTATCACTCACTGAGATTTGTCACAGTTACATCCAAAATATTTTTTTGTTCTTGTCACCATACTTAAATTATGAAAAAAATTATTACTGGTATTGCGGTTAGCGGGGTTAGAAGGTGGATTTTGATTTTATATTTTCAAATTGAAATCCATCTTCTGCCCCCCCCCCGCTAACCTCACCTCTAGAAACTTTCTTTAAGAGCTGTGAAATGGATCTTCAAAAACTTAACGACAATACCAGTAACATTTTTTTTCATAATTTAAGTAAGGTGAAAAAGAAAGCCTTGGATAAACTGGGATCCAATAAAACAATCGCGATTAAGCCAGCAGGTATGGGGGGATCTATAGTAGTTATAGATACCACTAAATATGATACAGAAGTCTGGTGCCAGTTGGGTAATATAATATTTTATGAAAAACTTGTGGAAGAGTCAACAATTTTTTTTTTAAAGAAATAGAAATTACCCTATATTACTAAAGAATAATGGCTGACTATTACCCAGACAATTGAATATCTGACAGCAAAAGATCCAGTGAGGGCATGTTTTTTCTGTTTGCCTAAAATCCATAAGTGCCTAATAAATCCCCCAGGCCACCCCATTGTCTCTGGTAATGACTCCCTGACAGAACCCCTAGCACAATTTGTAGATTACCACGTCACTGAACAAACTTATAAGGTACCTTCCTATATAAAAGATACAGAAGCTATCCTACAAGTACTAGATGACTTGGCTGTTGAAGAAACTTGTCTTTTAGTCACCTTGGATGTAGAGTCTTTATACTCAAGCATCCCATATGTGGATGGTCTTGAATACATGTCATATTTCCTTGATAAAAAGGAGAATCAGGAGCCTCCCACACATGTCTTAACTCAGCCAGCAGAATTTGTCCTTAAGTGTAACACCTTTCTTTTATCAGAAGAGCTTTTATCTACAAAAGAAGGGGACAGCTATGAGGGCAAGCCTAGGCTATCCCCAGATTTTGCTAACCTATATCTTGGTAAGTGGGAGGAGCAGGTTGTCAGAGATCCGGAGGTGAACCCTTTCTTTGAAAAGGTAAACCTCTGGAGATGCTTTATTGACAAGGTCATAATGGTATGGACAGGCTCTGAAAGTAAGCTTTTTGCATTTGTAAAATACCTTGAAGAGAGCAATGAAAACCTCAGATTTTCTTTGTCCTTTAGATATAAAGAAATTAGTTTTTTGGATCTTATTATATGTAAGGATGGTAATGGGGGGGGGGTCAAAACTGACCTGTTCCCGCAAACCCATGGACAGGAACATGTTACTTCACGCTAGTAGCAGTCACCCCTACCACACCAAAGCTGGAATCCCGAAAGGACAGTTTATAATGATAAAAAGGAATTGTAGTGATGAGGGTACAAGGAAAGAATGACTGAACTAGAAGAAAGATTGCTTGACAGGGATTATGCTGAAAACATTATTAACAAAGCTAGGAATGATGTGGACTGTTTGTCACACAATGATTTATTATGAAAGAGGGTCAGAGAAAAAGGACCCAAGGGCTAATTTTGTTAGCACTTATAGTGCACAGTCTCATCAGATTAGTGATGTCATAAGAAAATACTGGCATATGGTGAGTTTGGATCCAGGCCTGAGAGACCTAGAGGACACTAAGCCTAGACTGATTAGTAGAAGAGGGGCAAAACATGAGGGGCATATAGGTGCACTCGGTACAATCGATGGCTGATAGGCCCAAAACTTGGCTACCAGCCAGAAACAATGGTTGCACAAATGTGGCAACTGCAAATATTGTTCCAATGTGGCTAACTCCAAAACTTTCAAAAACCCCAAGACGGAGAGATGTACAAGTAAGGGGTTTTATCACATGTGCAACTGAAGGGGTAATGTATATGGCCATGTGTTCATGTGGGTGTTTCTATATAGGAAAGACAAAAGACAACTGTTGTTTTTAACATTGGTATTTATATATAACTCTTTAGTATGTTAAAACTATTGTTTTTTATATCACCATGTACTTTTTTGCACATTGATTGGTTGTTGCTGTGCCTTTAAGACGTATATTAGTATAAAAGAGGTATTGAACAGACATCATGTTATCCTTTGAAAAAGTGCCAAGGGACATGAAATGCATTAGGAGATGTATGGTGTCTGATCTCAAGAGGAGGAGGGGGAATCAATCTGAAGGAAGGAGACACTTTTTGCTTTCTGTATGCTGGCTGCTATGCACGATTTTGCACTTCAACAAAGTAAAGCACCATTGTTTAAGCTACAAGAAGGTTGGTCAACTCCTTTTTGCTATACAGTGTAATGGCAAGGAAGACAAGGAACTCTAAATAGTGACTGTTGGCAGGTATTTTTAGTGAATGAAGAAATTTGGCCAGGGCACCAGGGAAAGTCCCCTACTCAACAGTAGGGGAAACTCTTGGTCTCAGGCTGTGATGGTGGCCGCCTTCCCGGCAGAGTGCTAGCATGCACTTGATGCAGGGGACCTGACCTCTCCCCCCACATTGGAACCCTCAGAGGTTGAAAGTATGGATATTTCCCGAGATCTGGAGACTGTGAGCGTCTCCCCTGACCTTTCAGACACCAGATTTACCTTCTTCCACTGGCAGTAGGACTCCAAAGGCGGTCTTGGACTTGGCACTTTCTGACCGCAAACAATTGCTTCTCTCCATGCGTATGGAAGACAAGATGATAAAGCTCCTACATACCTTTCGTCAACAGTCTGAGTCAGCCACTATGGTGAATGACACTATTGCTAAAATGCCCACTCCATTGCTGCATGCTGTGGATATTGTTGTGTCTCCTGTGAACGAGCAGAGCCTCCCTACCACTGCTCCCCCTGCTTGTTCCTCACTGCCTGCTGCTGCAGCTGGAGACAGGCTATACTGCTTCCTGCCTTTGCTGATGGGACGCCTTCTATGATTTTTTCAGCTACCGAGACCCACAATACTGGTCTCTCTTGTGCTGGTATGGTTTCTACCTCTTCTACCACCTCTACCTCAGTGCAGAGCACCCTACAGACCCTGCATGCTGCTTCTTCTTTCAATAAGTTTGTCTGGGACTCTTCTCCAGACTGGTCTGACGAGACTTTCCAGACCGCTTCTTTTTCTGCCTCAGATCATGCTGTTCCATCTACATGGGGAACCCCCACTGGTTCCTAATGCTGCTGCCACCCATGGGGTTCCTCCTGACTCTCTGCATGCGGAGGTTCTTGGCACTCGATCCACAACACACTCTCCTTCCACAGTTCCCTCCTGGCCTGTACCTGCTGTTTCACAGACCGACCCACAGGATTTTCCCTCTGGGACATCTCTGGGATATGCTTTTATAGTTCCTCTTCCTCCACAAGCCATGGGACATGTAGGGGTTCCATTGACCCGGGAGGGGAATGATACCCCGGGCTCGCCTTCTCTCCAAGACCACAGTGCTCCTGGCACTATTCAGTGCCCTCATGCTGCCCAACACTTGCATCAGCAGAACCTGCAGAGCTTACTCCTGGGCAGGTCCCATGAAAATGTTCCTTTACATCTAATCAGAAAATGGCCGAGCCTATGGAGCCCTGGTCTGCTGATGCTGCCCTCCTGGCAGCTGGATGGCAAAAATCTGGAGATGGCACTTCTTGGGAACCTACCACTCTCGTTGTTAACACTGCCCAGCCTTCTGCCTCCCCAGATGCTACTGCTTTGACTACATCACCTTCAGTCTCCCAAGACCTTTGCAGTCAGTATACTTTCCCGATTCCGCCCCCCCCCCCCATGGGAGTCATCACTCCCATGATCAGACTTCTGGAGACATTGTGCCCCCATGTGCTTCCCTTCCTATGCCTGAACCACATCCCCCTTGACCCTTTAAGATGTCAGATTTGTTTTCTTTGGCCAGAGAACCTATCCAGAGATGCAATGTGGTGCACATTCATTACAGAGGAGGTTTGAGTCCCCCCACCCCGACAGGACATATGTTATTCGGAAATTTTTAAAAGATTCCATGGGTTTCCTTGCAGCTGATTTGTATGCTGTGATCCATATTTTGGGAGAGGAGACATTTGATGTCAGCTTCTGTACTACTGCTTCTTTGGACTGTTTTTGGTTTAAATATGAGAAACTGAAATTTACCCTGGTTTGGTCTCCCTTTTTGGTAATCCCCCTGTCCAAACCTATGATTAAAACCATTACTTTATTGTTCCGCAGTGAATGTGTTAATATTATTGATGTGCTCTATTGGTTACATAAACGTTGTGATGTACTAGATACCCCTACTCCCATTATTGACAGTGAGCAGGTTTGGACAGGGCATTGGAAGATTAAGGTGCAACTTATACAAAATGCTCTGGGTATTGTGCCTCTCCCAGGAAATTTCTACATTGGTAGGAATAAAGGCATATGTTTTTACCCTGGCCAGCCCTGGACTTGCCATAACTGTGGGTCTCAGACCCACCTCAGTTCTGTATGTGATGCAGCCCATTGTAATGGCAGTTTGGAATATGGCCATATCATTGCAACTTGCCCCCATCCCAACAGATGCAATCTGTGTGAGGAGCAGGGTCATTCCTTCTTCCGATGTCCCTGGGCTTCCCATAGGATGGTCTTAATCAAGATGCCTTAATAGCTAAGGAACAAAGACTGATGGGTCAGTCTGAAGATATGTCTGGCCCAGCCTCAGCGGCCTTGGAGCCATCAGTTCCTGAGATCACTCTGATTCCCCCTGTGGGCTCTCCTCCTCCTGTGGTGCACATAGAGGAGCCATCTCTGGACATTCAGGATCTGATGGTGTATGGTCCAGATCCCCCAGTTGTCATGTCCTCAGATCCTATTCCGGTGATACCCCCTCCTCCCCTTCCCGCCCTATGGAGGTGGCTGAATTTCATCAACCAACAATTCAAAAGTGAGGCTGCAGGCATGGTGGCAAGACACAGCCTGTGAAGAAATCAGACATTACCCTCCATAATGCTTATGCAGCCTTGGCGTCTTCCTCTAATTGAGGAGACATGGAGGATGAAGGTGGGGGCTCTGATGCCTCCTTTCTCTCCTCTGTGCAGGATCTTTCAACTGGGATAGATGATCCCCCAGATGACACCACATCTAAAAAGGTTAGAGGCAGGACAAGGTCCCAAACCTTCAAAGTGGGAATGGGGACTTCTTAATTTTTTCAATCTTTGATCCAGGGGCAGGTCTCGCTGCTGATGCTTAATGTCAACAGCATCAAGTCCCATTGGGAATGGTTAACTACCTTTTCCTTATTTACCACCCTCCCAGGGGATATTTTGTTTCTGCAGGATACTCATCTGAAGACGCAATATAAACTAACAGCTTTTTGAGCTTTGTGGACACATGATCCTTCATATTGGTCTCATGGTTTTGATGCCTGCGATGGGGTTGGTATCCTTTTCCGCAGCCATGATTTCCACCTGCACAGAGTGGTGGATATTTCCCCTTGCAGGGCTTTGCTCCTGGATATGCGTGTGGGCCCCACCTTTTTAGGATTATAATGTATATACTCCTCAACTGAAAGCAGCCAGAGTTCAATTGTTTTCTTCCTTACAGCTGTTTTTGTGTACCACCCTCCCTGTCTTACTGGGTGGATACTTCAATTGTGGCCTGAATTTATCCAATACGGGTGGTGCAACCTCTAAAGTGTATTGTGACTCTCATTTTCTGTTATCTATGATCACTACAGCCCAATTCCAAGACAGCCAGTTGGCCTTCCCTGGACCCCCCCTCCTTCCACATTCATGAAAGGGACTTTTCGAACCCATATAGATTTTCTATTTCATTCCTATTCTATCTTGATTCTGAACTCTAAAGTGTTCCCAGTGGAATTTTCTGACCATTTGGCTGTATCTGGACACTATCATTTGTTTTCTTCCTCGCCCCCTCCACGTCTTTTGTGGAAGCTGAATACTTCCTCCCTATTCCCTTTTGCTGTCCAGAAGGCTTGGGTCAGACCTTCTTGAACAGATGGACGGTACTTGGAATGTATGATGATTTTGGTGATTGTGGGAGGACTCGAAATGGCTGTCTGTTCTTTCTTCCAGGAATGGGCTCGAGTCCTTACACAATCCTGCTACTTTACATACCTTACCCTATATGCTTAGTTATATCACCTTATCTCCTGTATGCATTCTACACAGGCTGATTTGACGCAGGACATTCTTATGGTGAAATCTGAGATGCTCTCTTATCAATACGATAGAGCAAGGTCCCTAGCTTCAGAAAGCAAATTCGGTACACAGGGCATGCTCAGTTCCTTGTCCCCTTCAGGGCTTGTGCCTCCCATATCCACAGTTGCCATATGTGGTCCTTGCAGTTGACTCCGTATGATCCCCTGACTACCACTCCTCATGGTATGTTGTGTGTAACGTAATCTTACATAGAGAGTACCTTTGGCACCCCACCCTTGATTTCACCTCCTCCTGACTCTCTGCCTTTGCCATCTCCTTCTGCTCTTCTGTACGATGTATTTGCTACTTTGCAGGCAGCGATCCAGCTGCAGGAGATGACCACTGCTATTGGAGAATTACCTTCAGATATTGCCCCGGGAATGGACAGGTTCCCTCCAGAGTTCTATAAAACCTTTGTGCATTACTTAGGTCTTACCCTAGTGGTTCTGTTCAATTGGATTTTACGTCATGGCACTCTACCCCCGACCTTATCCTGAGCCCTTTTAATTTTTATTTATAAAAAGAGGACTGCACTTTTCTCTCCAACTGGCAGTCTTTGAGCCTTTTGAACACAGATTATAAGATTCTGGCCTGCATATTAGCAGCCATCTCATGCAGACCAACCCTTTTAATTTCCCCACAAGGTTTTGCCATCCCTACCGTCATCTAACTGACCATCTTCTCAGGGAGCTCTTTGAGCGAGGCTGTCATCAGCCACTGGAGTAGTCCTATCTTTATACCAGGAATGTGCATTTGACCAGGTGGCTCATGATTATTTGTTTGCTGTGCTTACTAGACATGGTCTCCCTCGCTGTTTATTGAATGGATCCAGATCCTTTATAAAACTGCTATGCTTACCCTGTTAATAAACTCTTACATAGGTGAATCTTTCCTGTTGTGCTGTGGAGTGCACCAAGGATGTCCCTTAAGTTCCTCGTTATACGTGTTTTCTATTGACCTCATGCTTCGTCTCCTTTCTCACTCCCCGAATATTCATGGCATTACTATGTCACCTTAGCTCCCGGATTTCCATATCCTGGCCTATGCAGATGATGTCTGCATCATGTTGCCTGATACTAATCTTCTTCCACAGGCCCTTGCTTCTCTTTCTCTTTACACGCAGTGATCTAGCTCTGCCATTAATTATTTCAAAAATGTGATTATCCCCCTGCTCCCACTGCCTCCAGGAAGCTCACAGTCCTACAAGAATATCCCTGTGTGCATGGGCCCTGTGAGAATATGGGGGATCTACTATAAATCATCCTGACCCAGGCATTTTTAACTGGGAAACGTGTTTGTCCACTGCTACTCGATGCTTGTTAGTTTGGAAACAGAACTCTGGCCAAGTTTAAAATGTGTTTACCTTATTAAAACACTGTTGCTCCCTTGTTTCACCTATGTCAGCTCAGTAGACCTCTCACTCCCATCTCTGGAGACCAGAACTTACAGGTTTTTTTTTTCAGGGACTTTGGGGCTCTGGCCTCAACCCTCTTAAGAGGGATATCACTTACTGTGAGTGTAGTGCGGGAGGTTTTCACGTGGTGAACCCCATAGCTTTTTATTATAGTATATTTTTTTCAGTTAATTTCTCCCTCCTTTTTAAACCAGGTGTGTTGGTCTGGCATCCCCTACTGTGGGACTGGATTGTACCACTTCTAGCCTTTCCTTCGGTTGCACATATTTGCTCCTTGGGACGACAATATTTGTAAGTATTTCCTAGTTATGTTTTTTCTGCTAAACAATTGGACTCTTGGCACTTGTCATTTGATGACTGTGCTCACCTCCCTCAGAAAGGGTTGTATCGTAAGTTCTGGCTCGTAATTTTCATTCTCCTTTGGAGGTAACATTCTGTCCCCCATTGCAACTCCAGTCTGCTTTGGCTCAATCGCGGAACACCTCCATCCCTCAGTACATGTGGGACATTGTGCGGCTTTGCTTCCATGGGAAATTGGCTGTCCAGGACTCATTGAAATATAAGTCTCACCATGACCGACTTTGTCCTCATTCCTCCTGTCCTCAGACCCTTGAAACACTCAGACATTTTCTTTCTGCATGTCTCTCCAGTGTTGAATTTAAGCAACAAGTTAGCAACATGTGGTTTAACACTTCCTTTTCTGCTGTGGTTTATGAGATTGTGGTATTAAATCTTTTTCCTCCAATTTGGAACTGCTGTTCATAGAAACATAGATTTTGGCAGATAAGGACCGCTTGGCCCACCAGTCTGCCCATTTTCCTACCTAATGGATAAGCTGCAGATCCTAGTTAACCAAGCAGCCTACTTCTTCTACCCCCACCCCTAAGTTGCTTATGACTGTCCATGCATAGCAGATTCCACCACTGTTTTTGACTCCACAACCTCCTCTGGAAGGCGTTCCATGCATCCCAACCCTCTCTGTGAAAAAATACTTCCTTAAATTACCTCCAGCACGCCCCTTCTATCTTCAAATTGTGCCCCTTGTTCTTGCACACCTCTTTTTGAAAGATGCTACCCTCTTGGACTTTGTTGATTCCCTTGAGGTACTTGAAAGTTTCTATCATGTCCCCTCTCCTCCTTTCCTCGAGGCTATGCATATTCAGCTCCTTAAGTCTCTCTTCATATGTCTTCCGGTGCAGACCCTGCACCATTTTAGTTGCCCTCCTCTGGACAGCCTCCATCCTGTCTATGTCTTTGCGGAGATTGGGTCTCCAGAACTGCCGCAGTACTCAGATGGGGTCTCACCAACTGTCTGTACAGAGGATAATAACTTCCTGTTTTCTACTGGTGATGCCTCTCCCTATGCATCCCAGTATCCCCCAACCCTCCTTGCTGCCCTCTCACATTGCTTGCCCACCTTTAGGTCATCTGATATGAGTACCCCCAGGTCCCTTTCCATTTTTGTTGTTGTTAGTATCTCACCCCCCCATTGTGTACTCTTCCCCTGGGTTTTTGTTTCCCAGGTGCATTACCTTGCACTTCTTAGCATTGAATCTAAGCTGCCATACATTTGACCATTCCTCTGACCTTGCCAAGTCCCTTCTCATTCTTTCCACCCCACCTTGTGCATCAAGTGTGTTCAGATCTTTGTGTCATCTGCAAAGAGACATACTTTTCCTTCCAGTCCCTCTGCAATGTTGCTTATAAAGACATTGAAGAGGACCGGTCCTAATACTGAACCCTGCGGTACCCACTAGTAACCCCCTTTCTTCAGAGTGGACTCCATTTACTATTACTCTCTGTGTCCTATTCTCAGCCAATTCTTTACCCAGACTGTCATCTTGGGACCACTCCCAGGCTGGCTAACTTGTATATTAATCTTTTGTGTGGGACTGTGTCAAATGCCTTGCTAAAGTCTAGGTAGGCCATGTCCACAGCCCCGATCTACTACTTTGGTCACCCAGTCAAAGAAATCTATCAGATTTCTCTGGCATGACTCTTCCGCTGTGAATCCATGCGCTTGGGTTCTGGAGCCCCTCTGGCCTCTAGATACTCAACAATTCTTTCCTTCAAGTGATTCCATAATTTTCCCTACCACTGAGGTTAAACTAACAGGTCTGTAGTTTTCTGCTTCTGCCTTGTCCCACTTTTGTGAAGGGAATCACATCTGCCCTTCTGCAGTCTCGGGTACCACCCATCCTCCATGATTTGTTAAAGAGGGTAGTCAGTGGTGTCACTAGTTCTACCCTTAGTTCTTTTAGAATTCTGGGATAGATCCCATCAGGCCCCATTGCTTTGTCCACCTTCAGTTTTAAGAGTTCTTTCAGAACCCTTTCTTCTGTAAATGGGCTGGTATCAACTTCTGTATCAAAGTGTTTCTACTGTTTGTTTTAGGTACCTCTCCACTTCCTTTGTAAATACTGAGCAAAAATATTTGTTTAGTATCTCTGCCTTTCACAGTCACCCTCTGCCCACCTCCCTCCTCTTTATTAAGCCTCACTAACCCTCCCTTGGTCTTCCTTCAGCTCCTGATGTACCTATAAAAGGTTTTATTCCCCTTCTTAACTGAGTTGGCTATCTTTTCCTCAGTTTGGGCCTTTGCTGTTTTGACTGCCTTCCCAGCTTCCTTTTGCTTTAACTGATACAGTTCTCTGTCCTGCTCCTTCTGTGATTCCTTGTACTTCCTGAATGCTTTCTTTTTCTCTTGAACCTTCACTGGCACTTCCTTTGAGAACTATAGTGGATTCTTATATCGTTTTGTTTTGTTTATTTGCTTCACACAAAGGCTTGTACCTCTGTGATGGCAGTTTTATTATTCCCATTGTTCTTCCACCTCCTTCCTGCCCATTTGCTAGTGTATTCCTTAGGCACTCACCCATTTTGGCAAAGTCAGCCTCCTAAAGTCCAATACTTTTGCCTTTGTATGGCGTGACTCTATTGCTGTGTTTATTGTGAACCATACTGTTCGATGGTCACTAGTTCCCAAGATGGCTACCCACTTCTACATCTGTGATCCTCTCTTCATCTCCATTTGAGAGAACCAGGTCTAAGATTGCTCCCTCTCGGTGGGCTCAATACTAGTTGTCTAAGGCATGCCCCCTGTAGGGCATCTAGAATAACCCCACTCTTTGAAGTGACTGCTGCAACTGCACTCCAGTTAACATCTGGCATATTCAGATCACCCATCAGCAATATCTCCCCTTTTTCTGCCATTCTAAGTATTCTTTCTATCATTTCCTTGTTCATTTCCTCCCCCTGAGAAGGGGGTCTGTATACGACCCCTGTGCGGATTGTGGTGCCATTGCCGGTCTCCAAATTTACGCACAGTGCTTCTTCTCCTCCCTGTTTTCCCTGTTGTTCTGTTGCTTTGATTCCTTCCCTTATTCCCTCCTCCACCTCTTTTACCCTCCCTGTCCCTCCTGTAGATAGTGTATCCTGGTATGTTTATGTCCCAGTCGTGGTTTTGTGTTCCACTACCATTTTGCAAGTTTGCTTTGCAGCTTGCAAATATTATCCGTGTGAGCCAGAATGTGCCTTTACTGTACCACAGCTGGATAAGCCTCCAGCTGCGGTGGCTCGTATAACCTCCAGAGCCCTCCACCATATTTATAAGGTGGACAAGACACACCTCTCTGCAACAGCCTTTACACAGCTTTGGTCAGGATTCCATAGAGTGTATGGTGGGATCTAACTAGGTTGTGTCTGAGAGTTTCTTTCTGACAGTGTATGCTTTGTCTGTGTAGTCACAGGAATACCTTTTTCCCTCAGTAATTTTGTACCTCACGGATAGCATTGGAAGTCTCTAAGAAAAAAACAAAACAAAACAAAAAACACCTTTTTTGGGGTATAATTTTGTTTTCTTATTCCCAACTGTAATTTCTGGTTTCTTTTTTTACCTCTTTGTGTGGTTTTCCCTTCTCCCTTTGTACTTATTATTTACAGCATTTGTGTGATTTATTGCTTGCATTTTTATCTCTGTACTTAACAGTGCCATATTAACTGTGAATGTACAATTTTCATTGATTAACTGTTTGTTTTTTTATAATGCTCTCCTACTCTTTATTTTTTCTCATTCGAATTCCCAATTCCTTATTGCATACTCCTCAGTTGCTGCAGTAGCTTTCTTACACCTGATGTTTTTTTCTTTCCTTTTATTGTTTAACCTGGTATCTTTGTACCTAACAGTGTCTATTTAACTGTGCGTGTGATTGTATAATACATACTGTTTTATGATTTTACCAATAAAATTCTTCTACTTTTTCAAGAAGTGCTATGGGATCTTTAACATCAGAGCTGAACAACCACCAGAACAGGCAGATGGGACCTCGGTTTAACATCTTATCCGAAGACAGCACCTCAGGAGTGCAGCATCCCCTCATGATGCACTACAGTGTCAATATTGGGATTTTACCTAAGTTCCTGATGTGGAGGAGAACCCACAACCTTTCAATCTTCCAGCTTCAGAGGCAAGTGTGCAACCTGCTTATCTACTGACACTGACCCACAGACCTCTGATCTTCCAGGCTCATAGACAAGTGTACAAGAAACATGACTAGGACTAAGTAAAAGTTCTAACATTTGCAGTGTCAGTGGCTCAGTAGGTAGCACACTTGCCTCTGAGGCGAGGAGATCAGAGGGCTGTGGGTTCCGTTCCCACATCTGGCACTTGGTTAGTATCCCAGTACTGACACTGTAGTGCAGCATGAGAGGGGTGCTGCACTTCTGGGGTGCCGTCTTTCAGATGAGACGTTAAACCGCGGTCCCATCTGCCTGGATTGGTGGTAGATGAGGTGGATGTTAAAGATCCCATGGCACTTCTCAAAGTGTAAAGGAATTTCCCCGGTGTCCTGGCAAAATTTCCCTCATTCACTCAAAATACCACCAACAGCTTAATCTGGTTCAAGGTCAGCTGGCATTAATCTGTATCCCCCTTCCCCAGATTGTGCCTGAAAATAGGCAAGATTTGTCTAGTGCACTTACCCAGTGAACAAAAGCTAAATAAATAAAAAAACAATATTTACCCAGGGACAGGCTACAGCAGTAGGGCAGGGGCCCGTGGGGTGGTGAGGGCAATAACCACAACTAGACAGTAAGTCCCAGGGCAGGACAGGGTAAAACATGGCAGACTGGATGGACTGATGGTCTCTTTCAGATGACATTTTCTATGTTTCCATGTTTCAGTTTCTACAAGTCTGGATCAGATGGTATTAGGAGTAACAACAAACAATTGTTTGTTACATATGATGAGGTGCCACATGGACTTCCAGCCTCTAAGCCATCTACATGGAGGTGGTTAATATTCACAACACATTTCTGCTTGACTAAGACAGTGAAAGTATCTTCAGATGGCATTAAAACACACTCCACTAGAAGTACAGCAGCAACAATATATTTATTTTCAAAAAAGTTTCATCAGGAAAGACATACTGAGCTAAAAATATCTCATTTCCAGATGCATTCTGGGGGGAAGGGGATGAGGGATAAGTACATAATAGAACAATGCAAAAGATTATACAGTAACACAAAACATCGTACATAGATTTAAAGTAAACAGTGCAAAACTTTCTTCATTAGGAGTGTATAGAAAATAAGTATCAATATCACAAGACCAGGGAGGGAGGCATGTCCCTTTGGAACAGGGAAAATAACCTTATATCGATAAGGGCAGTAAGGGATAAAGTGCAGAGGGGAGGAGCACGGGGGAATATGGGAAGTACAGTAGAGAACTAGTGTAGAAGGGAATAGGAGAGGGAGGATAGGTAGAGGAATAGGAGAGGTAGAGAAGGAATAGAGGGAGAGGTGAAGGAGGAGGGTAGGAGAGGGGAAGGGCAAGAAGTAGGAGAAAGGGAAAAAGTGGAGCAGGTTGGGCTTTGACCAAGGGTATTTACAGGAGGTAGGGGTGTAGACATGGAGTAGAGAGGAAAGAGATTGTTTGGAAGAAGAGGAGCGAATGGCTAGTGGGAGAGAATTCCAAAGTTTAGGAAAGCAGGAGGAGAAGGCAGACTGACCAGCAAGGGATTTATGAGAGAGAGATGCACAAGGGAATGATATCTTGAGTTATGGAGGAAGTACAAGGAGCGGGGTAAAGGGGAGAATAGAGAGCTGAGGTGGGAGGAGATACAGACAGAATTTAGAAATAAAAGATGCACAGTGGGTTAGGCAACAATCTTCCAGGGAGGAGAGGGCAGAGTACAAAGAACTGCGGTGAGTGCAGGGTGGACAGTCCAAGGCAAAGTGGCTGAGGGAGTGAAAGAGGGGTCCAGTCTGGCCAGGGTGGACTTTGGGGCAACACTGTAGACAATATCACCATAATCAATATTGGGAGGATCATTTTAATGATACTATCTCGATGGGCAGGCAGTGGGATGCAGCTTTTGTTCCTATATAGGTGCCGAGCTTGGGTGGAGTTTTTTTATGAATGGGGTCTACATGCTGCGAAAAGTCAAGGTGTCGGTCAAGCCAGACCCCAAGATACTTAAATGAGGGCACATAGTCAATTGGGAGCCCATCGAGGGTGTGGAAGGAAGGGAGGGATGGGAGCCTGTAAAGCCTCTGCCTAGTACCAAAGGACCAATAGTAGCAACACAACAATAGATGCCAAGCACCAAGCTGTTTAACCCCTTCTACCCCCTTACCTACCTTGAATAAACTGTTCCTTTATTTCATCCCATCACCTCTGTTTAAGTTTGCTTACTCTACAGGGAGTACAACTCTAATTTCTTTACTCCCTTTTGCAACTCCAAATTTCCTTTCACCAACCTTACCTTTTTCACGCCTCTTCCCTCTTTTTCTCGCACCCTTCCCCCATCCTCCACTTCATTTACTTACCCCTCTCTCCTCTCCCCTCTCCTTTTCCCTTTCTCCCTCCCAAGTCTCCCCTCCCATTGCCTACCCACTACCCCACACTCCTTTGTCTCTGGAAAACAAGCTTCTTTTGGACTTCTTTTTATGTTCACTTGCGTGCATGCGCAAGGAACGTTTTGAGAGAGTAGCACACTTGGAGGTGTGCCTCTCCCACCCAATGCACTGCTTCCTTGAGCAGGCGTAGCATTTGTGCAGGAGCTCAGTATGACAGCGGTGTTCCTCTGCTTCAAAGGAAAACACCGCTGCCATACTGAGCGCCGCCGCCATCCCTTCCATCACACGCTCCCCCCCACGGCGGTCACGCTGGCCCCCCCACCAAAGCTTTCCTGCCACGCTGGGAGCCCACCCCAGCATGGCAAATGTTGTTTGTTTTGCTGATGGGGTGCCCAATCCCCTGTCTGCTCCATGACCTCCCCAAAGCCATCCTGCCACCGCAAACACGTTTATTTTGCTGGCCAGTGCCCAATCCCCGTGGCTCCTCAGCCCAGCGTAGTTTGCCGCGGGGTGCCCAATCCCGTCGGCTCCTCGGCCCCTCCACACATCTTCTGCCACACTGGGAGCCCACCCAAGCGTGGCAAAGCGTCTTGTCGTCTTGTTTTTTCCCTGTAAAACAAAAAGCGGTCCCGTCAACACGTCTCCCAACCCCACAGCCCGCACCACCACCACTGTGCACCCAGCCTCCCACCTCCCCCACCCCATACTTACCTCCGGACTCCGCACGGCGATCTCGGTGGACTGGGAACACGTCTGCACTCTTCAAAGCCGACGCGAAATGAGAAATGCCGGTAAGCTGTATAATGGGCTACATGGGGGTTTCATTTTATTGCATATCTCAGTCATTTTGGAATTTTGCACCAAATTTTCAACATGGAGTTTTGGGACCCCTTCTCATGAATGATGTCACTGTCATGGCGTTATTCGGCCCAAAGGGTGATTTCGCAGGCACTGCGCGGTTACTGCGTGAAATCACACTTCAGCCTCAAATAACACCATGACAGTGAATCATTCATGAAAGGTCCAAACTCCTGTTGAGATTTGTGCAAAAATTCCAAAAAGGGACTGTTTTATGAGCATGCGATGAGCAGTTCCTACGCAGGCTCGTAAGTTCACGAATTTTCAATATTTTCACTCCAGATTTTCAACATTGCCATTTTATCACACCTTCTTATGAGCTGTACAGCTGTCATTTTTTACATCTCACCCAAAACGTGTTTCC
Organism: Neoceratodus forsteri; assembly: GCA_016271365.2. NCBI lineage: Eukaryota > Metazoa > Chordata > Ceratodontiformes > Ceratodontidae > Neoceratodus > Neoceratodus forsteri. The sequence goes on along the minus strand of CM057451.1, from coordinate 860,772,831 downwards.
GCCCATGTAGCACACAATGGCACAGTCGGTGTACGAAATCAATGTATAGAACACATTAAGAAAATCACAGTGACACTGTTCATGAGCAGAGGTCTTAAAATGGCTATGTTGAAAATTTGGTGAAAAATTCTAAAAATAACTGTTTTTCTGATGCGTTGTAGTTCCTCATGCCTTCCATTGTATTCTGAATTTTCAATATTGCACTCCAGATTTTCAACATTGCCATTTTACCACACCTCCTCATGAGCAGTACAGCTGTCATTTTTCACATCCTGCCCAAAATGTGTTTCCGCCCATGTAGCGTACAATGGCTCAGTCGGTGTGTGAACTCAATGTATGGGACACATTAAGAAAATCACAGTGACACTGATCATGAGCAGAGGTCTTAAAATGACTGTGCTGAAAATTTGGTGAAAAAATTTCTAAAAATGACTGTTTTATGAGTCTGCGTTGCGCAGTTCCTACGCACGCTCCTAAGTTTGCGAATTTTCAATATTTTCACTCCAGATTTTCAACATTGCCATTTTACCACACCTCCTTATAAGCACTGCAGCTGTCATTTTTCACATCTTGCCCAAGCGTGTTTCCGTCATGTAGGCGCACAATGGCACAGTCGATTGTGCGAACTCAGTGTGGTGGGACACATTAAGAAAAATCACAGTGTCACTGTTCATGAGCAGAGATCTTAAAATGGCTATGTTGAAAATCTGGCGAAAAAATTCCTACAAATAACTGTTTTACGGTGTGCGTTGTTGTGCAGTTCCTCATGCGGCTAAGTAAGTTCTTAATTCAATATTTTCACTCCAGATTTTCAACATTGCCATTTTACCACACCTCCTTATGAGCAGTACAGCTGTCATTTTTCACATCCTGCCCAAAATGTCTTTTCCCCATGTAGTGCACAATGGCGCAGTCGGTGTGCTAAATCAATGTATGGGACACAGTAAGAAAATCACAGTGACACTGTTCATTAGCACAGGTTTTAAAAGGCAATTTTTGGTCCATCGGCGTAGCGTTGATTTCGCTTGGCGCTTGGCGACCGGGTTCGGGAGCGGACCTGGGGAGTCCGAGGACCGCTGGTTGGGAAGGATTGAGCGTCCCATGGGCGCTCTCCTTCCCTTGGGAGGGCAGGGCTGCAGCGGCGTGATGAAAGTGGCACCTAGCGGAGGCTGGGTGCACGCTCCACGTCGGGGCATAACAGAGCTCTCAGGATGGGGCGGACGCTGGCCGTCATTGCACGTCCCCATCCTGCTTAAAGGGGGGACAAAAATCCCACGCCTTGCGTCTCGGTGACGCTCTGCCCCTGGAAGCCCCGATTGACCACCGGAGCCATTCCCCCAACCAGTCACAGTTCCATGGTCCGATATCTGGGGTCGGAGCCTGGCCCACTCTCTGGGGGGTAAGCCAGGGATGACCGTGGGAGACGGCAATATCCGGTGGTTGGGGCTCCAGGGGTCCGTGACCAGAGTCGATGGTTGACAGAGGTGGAGGCCAAGCAAGAAAAAAAAAAAAAAGGCAATTTTGAAAATTTGGTGAAAAAATTCTCAAAATGACTGTTTACGAAATCGGTTGCACAGTTCCTCTAATGCCATCAGAGGGTTTGCCATGGACTTTCTATATTTCCACCCAGATTTTCAACATTGGCATTTTACCACACTTCCTTATGAGCAGTACAGCTGTCATTTTTCACATCCTGCCCAAAACGTGTTTCCGCCCATGTAGCGCACAATGTGGGTAACAAAAAGATCATGCTGACAATTTATTGTGCAAATACCAGCAATCGCACAGGGCATTAGGGTAAAGCACCATACATGCCAAACACCACTGAAAATACCTGCAAGTGAACGTTCAGCATTGACAAATGCTTGTTTAAATATTCACACGACACTTGAGATTGTTTTGTATATGAAACATGTGAATGTAGAAATGCGTGAATATAATTTCACTAACATATGCACAGTGAGTATTGTTGTAGGCTACCTTTCTTACTACATAGAAACATAGAAGTTGTCGGCAGATAAGGACCTCTTGGACCTCCTAGTCTGCCCAGTTTTCCTGTCTACTGTGCCACTGCAGACCCTACTCAATCTCCGGCTGTCTCCTCCTTGCCTTAATACCAAGGTCCCATTTTATCTGTCCCATACATGCTTAAATCCGTCACCATTTTGGCACTCCATCACCTTTGCTGGAAGGCTGTTCCAGGCATCCACCACCCTCTCTGAAGAAGTATTTCCTTACGCTTTGTCTGAGCCTCCCCAACTTCATATTGTGACCCTTGTCCTCAAGCTTCTTTTTCTTTGGAAAATGCTACCTTCCTGTACCTTAATAACTGTTAGATATTTGAATGTTTCTATCATATCTCCTTTCCCTCCTCACCTCAGAAAGTGCATATTCAGTTCTATGAGTCTCTCCTTAAGGCTTTGATGCAGGCCATGCACCATTTAGGTAACCCTCTTTTGTATCGCCTCCACCTTATCAATGTCCCTTCAGAGGTGGGGCCTCCAGAACTGGACACAGTATTCAAGTTGGGGTCTTACCAGTGATCTGTACAGGGGCAGTATTACCTCCTTCTTTCTACTGGTGATGCCCTCTCTGTAAGCAGCGAGCATCCTGCTAGCCTTCCCACTGCCTTATCACACTGCTTGGCTATGTTCAGGTCATCAGAAGTGATTACCTCCGGGTCCCTTCCTGTTTGGTGGTTGCTAGTACTTCCCCTCCCAACTGGTACATACGTTTATGTAGCCCAAGTGCATGATTCTGCACTTTTTTGCATTGAAACCCAGCTGCCAAACCCTTGACCATTCTTCCAACTTTTTCAAATCATCCCTCATTTTTTCCACCCCCCAGTGTGTCTACTATGTTGCAGATTTTTGTGTCATCCTTGAATTGTCATGCTTTCCCTTCTAGCCCTTCTGCAATGTCGCTAATAAAGACACTAGGAACCAGAACTTGTTAAGGTACTGTACCTTTAAACCTGGCATGAAGCACATTTACTCATGCAGCTGCCACATGCTGAAGTTCCTGTTATGTAAGTTACTCAGGGTTTAAATTAACTGGTTCCTGGGATTAAAGTGCTATCCTTGAAAAGCAATCTAGCATTGCGAAACATTGGGAGTTTTGTGTCTGTACTGGTTTGTCCTTCAGTTTGCAATAAACCTTTTTGCAGCAGCTTCAGTTTCCTGCTACTACTTTAAACAGCTCAGTGCTCAGTGTCTAATGTGCTGTGTGGTCTCCTATTGTTGCAATGCCTCAAGCACCAACCTGCAAGTTCGCGCCCAGCCCCTTTGTTTCTCTGCATCAGTGGCAGCAAGAAGGAATGTGCCACTGGCAGAGATATGTAAAGCTGATACCTGTTTCCTAGTCTACACATTCACAGTTCATTATTGCCTGGAGACGCAAGCAAACAAGGATGCTAGATTTAGGATTTATGTACTTAGACCCTATTCCCAAAGTAATCTTAAAACCCTCCAACCAAGGGTACGACTCGGAGTCTGTGCATGTTTGAATGTACTGTTCTAATTCTTGTATTTAGAATGAAAAGTTGCTTACTGTAGTAACAGCTTCTCATCTAAATGATTAGAGCAGCCAGTCAAACTAACCCATCCTGCTTCCCCTGTTTAGAATAAGGTAATTCGGTTCTTCAGAATCATTTATGGTTATCTAAAGCTTGAGCTTTTAATGATTGCTGTTGTTGGTTCTATGTCATTAAAATTCTTTTGTAATCTTAAATGTATATTGCTACAATTGGAATTCCGTTTTCAAATAGGCCTTTGAGTTCCCTGTCTTCTCCAGCTTAAAAATGGGCTGGCAGTATAGCCTACAGTTTAAAGTAATGAGCAATGTATGAGCTTGTTACACCCAGCAGACCTAGGTTTGATTCGCACAACCTCCACTTGCATACTGTGTGACTTCAAGCAAGTCACTTAACCATCCTTGTGTGCCCAAGAGGCCCCTGAAAACAGGCACTTGTGCCTAGTGGACCTCACCCGGTTGCTTAAGAATTAAAAACAAACATCTACTGTTGGAATGTTGGGAGGCTCGAGACCAGATGAGTGAGAGACATGGGCCTGGATTTTCAAAGGGCAATGCATGGCTTGCATCAAACCCAACACCTTTGCTGTAACTGTGCCTGATTTTAGTAGGTCGGTGCAGTTGCAACACTTTACACGATTTATGGCAGCTTGCACCAAATATTTGGCACAACCCCCATAAAAAGGGTACTTGGAATTGGCACAAGTGAGACCAAAAAAAGTTGGTCTAACTTGTGACAATTGGTGCGTGGGATGGAAAATCTCGATCACTGGCCTGGAGAATGCCACAAGTCCTGTGCATCACATGTCTGGTGCACCAAAGGCATGTGGCATTCGAGGGTGTTTGAAAATCTGGCCCATAATCTTTAAAAAAGATTCTAAGCTCCAGCATACCATGCTCCACGTGAAGATGATGCACACGTTTGACTGGCTGTTCCAGTTCTTAGCTATTGCTAAAGTGAGCAACTTTCCGTACTAACCCCAACACGTACACACTCTCCTCAACACACACATACACACCCCTATGCACAGACACCCATTAGACATATACACTCATTTTAGGACAACCCCCACATACTCCAGCCCATTTTACACTTATCCCAGTATGTGCACACTTTCACTCATCACTCAAACACATACACTCATTCCCACCTACATTCAAACTTACCTTGAACAACCCCCCCCAAAAAAAATACAGAGACTTATCTACAATACATACACATTCATTCCAGAGCACTCACACTGATCTTCAATGTACACTCACACTTCCTATTGCACACCGTCCCTCCAATGCAGGAGTGTTAACCTACGCTCACAAACTTACTCAACCTAACACACACTCGGGGCCGACCCATGGGTGCAGCAGTAGCACTACAAGTCTAGAACAGATAGCTACCACTCGCAACTAAGGAGACACAGATTTGAAACCAAGCTTGAGTCATTGGGGGCTTCTGGTGGGTAGGAATATTGGGCATCTCAGAGGACACTCTCCTCCTTCAGGGAGGCAGGGCAACCTGGTCTGGTGCATGACTGCCACCTGGGTGACCACAGGTGGCAGTGCATGCTACAATAGCTAAATGGCGGGGACACCGACGGATGACATGCAGAGAAGGCTTGCATGAGGGCTTGCATGAAGGCTGGCGCCTCATAGGGAAGGGGAAGAAACAACAGAGAAAAATGGATTACAGGCCCTGCACCAATGACGTGGCAGCCCTCCCCAGAACTGGATCTGTGTGTGGCAGTTGGGGCCCTGCTGCCCTGACCATGGCGGAAGCCTTGGGGCAGATATGAGAGGGTGCCGGTACATCCATGAGAAACCAGGTCACTGGGACAGGAGGGTTGGTCTGGATGGGGGCATAGGCTTGCAAGGAAGAAGTAGACAAAAAAAATAACACACAATCCCCCTGATACTGACTCCAGTACATACTCACTCCCCCCAAGTGCATACACATTCTCACTCCAGCACATGTATCCACATCATAGTTTGTATTCAAAGAAACGGAACTTGGGGAGAGAAGAATGCAATCATGCTGTACATCCAGTCCTTAAGAGTAGTGGTTCTCTGATGGGGGGGGTCCCACTGCCCCCTCCCTCAGTTTCCTAAATTGAAGGATGCACCTACACCATTCTGGTTGGAGGCCATTCATCTTCATGTTTGTTTGGGGGTACAGAGTGCTACTCAGTTTTCTTGGGGTGCCTGTAGGAGAAACGGACACTGGAATTGCTAGCTGTGGTGAGTTGTACAGTGCAGTACCTTATGGATGAACAAAGACAGGTGCTGCTGCAGACCCTACTTCCAATGGAGAGGAAAATCATAAACTAAAGGTATTCTGTCATCACCCTGTAGTGGATAAAGCTAGTCTTTCGCTGCCAAGCTGCTGTCTATGAAAAGGAGAAGCAGGTGAGTCCACCATTGGAAGAAATGGGTTTTCACGGCTTTAGAGAGGATGGGACATGAGGCAAGCAGATCAAATAATTCACTTTATCCTGTTTCCCAAGAAGAAGCCATGCTGTCTTTGTAACCATAACATTGGGCACACACAGAAGTAAACCCTTACTTCGCAGAATTTGTTTTTTGGGGTGGGGGGCCTCCTGTAAGTGGGACTATAACCTAGGCTCCTCAGCCTGGGGGCTCCTTACATTGCCAGGCCACTCGCTCACATATTCAACACCTCGCTTATTGCTGGGGTCATCCCCGACATTTGGAAAATTGCCAGGGTTGTCCCCGTCCTGAAAAATGGTGACCCTAAGGACATCAACAATTATCGTCCTATCGCCATACTATCAGTTGCCTGCAAACTACTGGAAAAAGCAGTAGTGTTGCAACTTGCCCACTACCTCCAGGAGTATAACGTCCTCTCCCCCTGTCAGCATGGCTTTCATAAAAACCACAGTACCTTGACGGCACTTGCCAAAGTCACCACCAGAATCAGGGCCGCCACTGACCAGGAAAAGCTGACGGGTGCTATATTTGTGGACCTATCAAAAGCCTTTGACTGGGTAGACCATCACCTCCTCCTCTCCACACTCCAATCCCTTGGCTTCTCTGGCCGTTCCCTTGACTGGTTCACCAGCTATCTAGGGGACAGGAAGCAGCTCACCTGCTTCAACTGTACCCTCTCGCCCCTCCTACCCATCCACAGTGGGGTCCCGCAAGGATCTGTCCTTGGTCCGATATTGTTCTCCCTGTTCATCAACGGTCTGCCCTCTGCTGCCACTGAAGGGCACCTTACCATGTATGTGGATGACCTTGTATTACTAGCCAGCACCCATGATGTTACCAACATCAATAGCCAACTCAGCTTAGACTTCTCTCGTGTAACAGCATGGCTGGACGGGCACAAACTCGTATTCAACCTTAAGAAAACACAGGCCATGCTATTTGGCACCGTGGTAAAAATCTCCTCCTGCACAGTGCCCTCAACATTCTTGGCACCTGCAACACCCCCCTGCCAACAATTGACTCTGCTAAGTACCTAGGAGTCACCCTCGAACCTCAACTGGACCTCACAGGGCACATCAGGAACGTATGCAACAGTACCAATGGCAAACTTGGCCTAGCACATAGGGTCAAGGACTGCCTCACCCCCGCCACCCGGCTGGCCCTAGCCAGGGGGATACTACTGCCCACCTTCTCCTACAGTCTCATTGCCTTTGCCCTAGTCCCCTCCTCCTGCCTGGCCAAGTGGGATACCACATACAATGACATATGCCGCTTTGCGCTCGCGGCCCCCCTTCTCACTCACCGATGTGAGCTCTACTCTCGTCTGGAATGGCTCCCCCCAGAAAAATACCGGATCTACTCCATGGGTAACTTCATTGACAATGTAATTTGGATGGCTGCTCCCGCCTCGCTCGCCCTTCCCCTGAGACATGCCTCCCCCGTCTACCACCTTAGGTCCTGCACATCCCAGACCCACCTGGTCCCCAAGACCTGCACCCTTACTGGTGATAGGGCCCTTCATCCCACGCACCCAAGCTGTGGAACTCCCTTCTGCCACAGGTTCGCACCCCCCCCCCACTCCACTTTCAAAACCTCCCTTTGGAACTTCCTGAAACCTGCTGCAGCCTGCCTATGTGCTGCCTAACTGCCCAGCTCCACCTCCCACCTTCTTTGGTACCCCAACCAGGCTCTGTCCCTCTCGCCTCCTCGGCGCTGCACTCTACTAGTGGGTATATGATCTAACTGTTGTCTTTCCACCTGAGGTGTGGTCCCTCACCACCACGTAGCCCCAGGGCCTGTATGTTTGGTAATCTGTGACATTAGTGTATGCAATTCCATTGCTTGTTTTACTGCCTTAAAATCACTGATGTTTTATTCCCACTTTTGAAGTTTATCTGCTCCTGACTGTAATGCTACTATGTAACTGCTTCTCTGTCTCACTATTGGAGTATGTCTGCTCCTGACTGTAATTGTTGTTTAATGTATCTCTCCTATGTAATTACCCTGTAATTCTCCCGGGTCGTACTTGAAAATAGGCACTTGCTGTCTAACGTGCTTACCCGGTTACCAAAAGCAAATAAATAAATAAATATAACAGCCATCCTTACAATCCATCTGCTCCCTTTCACTCCCCTAATGTACTCCTCTCCTGCCTGTTCCAACCAGGAAGAAGGGGTAAATGCCTCTTTTTGGGTATTCATTCTTTAGGCAATGAACCCTTCCCCACCACATCTCACCTCTCTGCTGCTTATGCTAAGTCTGGGGTCAGTGGTTGGATATCTCTCAACAGGAAGCAAAGGGCATAGCTGCTGTCCAACCAAGAAAGTATCCCCTGAGGACTCTGCTTCCCCTCAAATGCTCCATTCTGCCTATTTATAGATTGATTCTGGAATGGTTCCATCTTGGCAGAATTGCAATCCTTTATGTGTTTGTCCGCAAGTCTCTTGTAATTGTACGCACCATCAGATACTGGCTGCCCTTTGTCTATTGTTCACCCGTTTACAGTGTCTACCCTACCCAACCTTTACAGTAATCTTTATTGTAACTTTATTAAGTCAGAATGCAGAATGCAGACTGCAGTGTGTGTGTGGCGCGCGCGGAGGGGGGGATTGAGTTTGTAAAGCTGCATTGACAAAACTACCTCACAGAGAGGGGACTGCTTCTGTGCAGTTTGTACTGTCACAGTGCTATCTTACAGAGAGGGGACTGAGTCTGGGCTGCACTGCCACACTGGTGTGATATTACCTTACAGACAGAGGACTGATTCTTTGTAATCCACACCAGCGTAACAGTACAGAACAAGCATTTGTCGATGCTGAATGTTCGCCAATGGCATTGCTGTTCTACCGGGTTTTGCTTGTACACATTTTTACTATATATTTACCCAGGAAACAGCAGATGAGATGCAATATCTCATTTTCAGTGGTGTCCTGCTTTGACACAGTGGTAGAGTGTAATTACCCAAGACAGGGCAGCTGAGAGGCGGCATGATACAGCTAATTGAGATAGCTACACAATCTGGCCATTTGCTCAGAGCACGGAAAGCCAGTTCCATGACTGCAGTGCTGAGAGGCTGCGAGGATGATGGGGAATATAGCTTTAAAGCAATAGCGCAGACTATGAGTGCCACAACCGACTGCTGCAAACACTGGCTTGTCCCAGTCAGTCATCTCATAAAAATAAACACAATACCTATAGTTTTGTCAGCATGTAGCTCGATGCAGTGTCTCTAGTCCGTTTGGCACGGAGGTTGTCATGGACCTCATCAGGCTCACTGACCACATTAAAATGCACTAGCTTAAAGGTGCTCACTCTATTATTAGCCATGCATAACTCAGAGCGTTTACAGGGCTCTGGTCTGTAGATATTGATTTCCTGACTGCTGTGCACTGCTGCTGAGTTGGCAACAAGACGCAAAAGCACTGAGACTGGCATTGAGCTGCAGCCCTGAATAGCTAAAGCTCAAAAGAGGGGAAGCCAAACCATAGGCCGAAGGGGGAGGAATCCACAGCAATGAAAACACAGCAGGCAGTGGGAGGGAAAGAGCAGGGGAGAGGAACAGACAAACGAGACAAAAACACATGGGCAGAGGAGGAGGGCAGTGACAAAAAATAGGGTCAAACACGGAGGAACAAACACGACAGATGAAGCAAAATAGCAGAAGTGAGAAGGGGGGAAAATGGCACATGATGGAGCATGGGGGAACGAAAAGCAAAAGGGGGGGCACTGAAGAGGGAGCCAGAGGAGGAATGGAAGTGAAGGGGAGGACAAAGGAAATGCAGAGAAACAGACAAGTGGGAATTGGAGGGGGATGGGCACACACACAGAGCAAGTGGGAAGTAAAACAGCGTGCACAAGGCAAGGAGAAGCAGGATTGGGCAAACCCAGTCTCAGTGTTAGGTTTGTGGAGGAGTGGGTGCTGAGAGGGAGGATCAGGTGGTGGGGACAGGTACAGGGGCACCAACAACAGACATCAGTGAATGGTTTTCTTTATTACAGCAGGTGTTTGCAAGGGTGCAGAGCTCTTCCTGGATGTTTTAAATTCCTCAGCAGGCTGATCATGACAGATCAGCTATGCTTGATGGGTGGCGTAGATCAATGGAAAGAGCCGACCCATGATTGGGTTGACTTTTTCTTTTGAAATACACAAAGTTTCCACCCAACAAGCCAAAACTGTGTCACAATCAGCCTGGCTGATGATTGGTGCGGCACTGATGCTCCCCTTGCAGACCACTCTGCAGTGGACTGACAGTGTCACACCCCTCAAAAGGAACTCTCGTAGCAAGATGTTCGCTTGCTTATGAGCGCATTGTTAACATAAAAAGCGGACTGAGTCTGTGTAGTCCACACTGGTGTACTGCTATCTTAGAGACAGAGATGGAACTGGCTGTGCATACCCCACTGGCTTAATGCTATCTTACTGAATCTGGACAATCTGTATGGGTGTAACGCTTTAAAGTGAGGCGATTGATTGCAATCAGCACCAGAGAACACTGCTTTAGAGAGATAGGGGGCAGAGTCTATGCAGTCCACACCGGCTGAGCACCTTCTGAGGGAGAGAGGACTGGCTCTATGCTGTCCACACTGAAATAATGCCACCTTAGAGAGAGACAGAATGGCCTGAGTCTGTGCTGTCCACTCTGGTGTAATGCTATCATAGACGGAGAGAAAGAAATTTGTGTCCATGCAGCCTGTACTGGAGTAACACTAGAGAGGGGATAGTTGAATCTTTGCAGTCTGCATTAGTGTTACACTGTCTTAGAGAGATGGGAAGGGTCTGAGTTTGTGCAGTCCACACTGGTGTAATGCTACTGTAAAGACAGAGAACTGCATCCATGCAGTCTGTACTGAAGTAACATGGGGGGTCTGAGTCTTTGCAGTCTGCACCAGTGTTACGCTGCCTTAGAGAGACAGAAGGGGACTGAGTCTGTGCAGTCTGCACTGGTGTAATGCTACCGTAAAGAGAGAGGGAGGAGAGAACTGCATCTGTGCAGTTTGCACTGTTGCAACACTGGGGGAGGCTAAGTCATTTGCAGCCCACAACAGCCTTAGAGAGATGAAGGGGGAGTTGAGTGTGTGCAATCCACACTGATGTAATGCTGCCTTGGAGAGAGAGAGAATTGCATCTGTGCAGTCTGCACAGAAGTAACATGAGGGGAGAGGGGTCTGAGTCTTTGCAGTCTGCACTGGCATAACACTTCTTTAGAGAGACAGAGAATGGGGATCTGAGTCTGTGTAGTCTGCACTGATATAATACTACCCTGGAGAAAGATAACTGCATCTATGCAGTCTGCACTGGTGTAACACCAGTAGAGAGTAAGGGGGGTGAGATGCTGAGTCTTTGCAGTCTGCACTGGTGTAACACTGCCTAAGAGAGAGACGGGGGCTGAGACTGTGCAGTCACACTTGTGCAATAAAACAAGACTTGGGGCTGGAGTTTTAGCCCATCCACAATTGACGCAGCTGTGAAGAAAACCTGCCATTAGTGGAACTTCACTTGTGGAGCCATAGTTTTCCCCGCACGTGCCATATTTTCAAAGCGGAAGCTGGTTTATGACTGGCTCCTGACTTACAGCAGCTTGTGGCTGTTTTGCCTCAGCTGTGCAGAAATGGTACGTTAGTGGCATGGACTGAAAATACAGATGTCCATAGGTGTGGAGAATTCAGTCAGCACTAGCCGCTGTGAGTGGGACTTAGTCCTGGGAGGCTAAAAATCCAGCCAGGGTCATGAACACTCTGAAAAGTAGTATTGCACTTTTAAAATGAAAAAGCACTGTGTGTGTGTTGGGGGGGGGGGAGTGGGGGCTAGAATGGAGATATAGACCTGATCATGCATCCGTAGAGATTTAATGCACAGTCAGGTGACATCACAGTCTGAAGTCATGTTAAGCAGTTTGATGTCATGAGCAAAGGCATTATGAGGTCAGTTGGGAGCAGTCAAAACATTTTATAGACACTTTTTACCAGTTTAAAAAACTCTGTAAAGGACAACTGATAATATCAAACTGTATTCTCCAGTAAATTGTAATAGGTCATGTCACGTGCCCCAGGCCCCCTAACCTTGGGCAGCCCGATGGGACCTCCTGTTTGCAGAAAGGATCCCCCTTTTCAAGAACTCGTGAGCAGGAGTAATAATTCAGGAAGACTTTCCAACCTTTCTTTTCCCAATGGGAGGGTGGATTCTGTAGTTTTGAGTTCCTTTGACTCTGCACTACTTTCAGTATTTGAATCCCACTACAGTCACTGGCTATGTCTTGCCTAGGTAGTTTTATATGACAACTGAGCGGTTCTATCTTTTTAGGCACACATTCTTTTCAAAACCCTTCTGTTTAAAATGTTAAATCACACAACCAGACCCCAGGCAGAGTTGATAAGAAAATCATAAAAGTTTACTTAAAATAAAAGCAATACAGAAAAGTCTACAGTTTGGAAGAACTTTGAAATACAGACAATAACAAAAGTGTAACCCCTAGGTGGCACTATCCCAAGGGCTACTACTCTTACCTGCTTGGCTCTCTGCAGGTTAAGGGCCTGAGTTCTGAAATGGGTGCCTCCACCCAGAGGGCACAGTTGGTAGTGGTCAAGCTAACCTGGGCACAGCCCTCCGGGGCACTGTAACCCCCCTCTTTCCCCTCTAGTGGCCTGAACACTGTACAATAATCACTTTCACAATACCCCTGGTACACCACATAAGTACCCACAGTATTTGCACTTACCACCAGGGCTGGTTCCTCTGGCTCGACCCCGGGGACCCCCTGTAAAACAAGGTTATAGACAGCAAATAGCAACAGTACAGTACTTTGAGCACAAACTGGAACCACAGTCAGATTACATGCAGAAAAAGTTAGATCTAATATACCAGGGGACTTGAAAAAGGGAGGGGTTAAATCAGGTTAATTAGAAACATAGACTTTGATGGCAGATAAGGACCGCTTGGCCCACCTAGTCTACCCATTTCCCTACCTACGGGATAAGCTGCAGATCCTAGTTAACCAACAGTCTATTTCTTTCTACCCCCCACAAAAATTGCCTTATGCCTGTCCTATGCATTCTTGAATTCACCCACAGTTTTAGACCCCACAGCCTCCTCAGGAAGGCTGTTCCAGGCGTTCACCACCCTCTCTGTGAAAAAATACTTCCTCACATTGCCCCTGAGCTGCCTCCCCTCTATCTTCAAATTGTGTCCCTTTGTTCTTGCACATCTGTTTTTCTGAAAGATGCTACCCTCTTGGACTTTGTTGATTCCACTGAGGTACTTAAAAGTTTCTATCATGTCCCCCCCCTTTCCTCAACGGTATACATGTTAAGCTCCTTTATTTTCTCCTTGTATGGCTTCTCTTGCAGACCCTGCACTATTTTAGTTGCCCTCCTCTGGACTGCCTCTATCCTGTCTATGTCCTTGCGGAGATGGGGTCTCTAGAACTAGCTTAAAGGTTATATCAATCAAGCAGTTATGTATGGGCTTTGAGTCCCCCCACACAGTCACACCTCTGGGTACCCAGCTGGAGAAGAGATGGGCTAGCCAGGACCATTGCCCAGGGTTGGCCGGCATCGCAGATGGTTGGGGCCCTGTGATGGAAAACACAACATGCACAGTACACACTAGTTGTAATCCGGAGCCAGAGGGCTCAGTTCGTAAAAGAAAAGAAACAACAAGACAATCAGATGACACACTCAGATTAAGCTGCTGTTGCAGGGAGCTACCCTGGTATTTACTCACGATATCCAAGACTGGACACAAGCTGGATGAAAATTGAGACTGCAGGTGGTTGATCTGGAATGCCAGGAGAAGCAGGGCCCACACGGGTCACTGAGGTGTCATTCCTGTTCAAGCGTGGAGCAGGGGGCTGATCCCCAGGCAGGTCTCTCGTCGATGGTGTCTCTGTGCAGCGGGTAGTCTGGCAAAGCCCAGACTGCATGGAGACAAATTTGGATGCAGTCCATTTTGGGCTGGATAAAGCTTCCAGCAAGCAGTACACAGTTCACACAGAGGGGAACTAACTCACGACCCACCAGCAGCTCACAGCAAATTTACATGTAAGGGAATTCTACTATTCCAGGCAAAGTGCTCCCCGGTCACAATCGCAAAGTCTTTGCACACACCGGGAGTTTAGAGGTAGCTGGAACTCCTGACAGGCTGATCACATTCAACAAAATATTCAGTCTTCTTCAGGTTGAGCCTGGCCCACTTCAGTAGCTTACATTAGTCACACAACTTGGATTCAGTCTGAAAACAATTCTCTTTCCCCTCTCAGGACAGCAGGCAGACATGTAGGCCAAAACTCAAGCCTTTCCACAGAGACTGTCTCAAGCATCTCGCTTCTTCAGCTCCCAACTTAAATCTGCCTTAAACAGCAGGCAGCTTGGGGATTTCCCTCAGATCCAAAAGGTTCGGTTGGCTGATTCGGCTGCTAGTCAAAGCAAGAGCTCCTCCTTCAGTTGCAAAAAGGTGCCAAATAGTAACTATATATAAATGTCCTCTATATTCATTTTACTACCCCTCTTCCTTGTGAGACCCAATGGAAACATTCACCCAGGATTTAAGTATTTCCACAAACTAAATATCCTGCACGCATTTGACTGTGCAAGCCCTCTCCCTTCTGAATCTGTAACATCCTCTAGCCCTTTCAATATGAGTCCTTACTTCCTATTTGTGTTTTCATACTCATCTCCCCATTAACATGAGTGATCTAATTCTACATTCATGGAATGTTAAGGGCTCAACTCACCTTGTAAACTAAAGCAAATACTTTCTACCTCAAAAAGCATAAAACTCATATTGTTTTCTTAAAAGAAACAAAACTTTTAATAGAGGATGTCGACAGACTCAGAAGGGATTGGGTCGGTTAAGTATATGCGTCCTCCTCTACTTCTGAAAAATTGGGGGTTGCTATTCTATTACATAAATCCCTTAGCTGGACCCTTATGAAATCCATCTCTGATTCAGATGGCAGATGGATTATAGCCCACTTAAATATCCATGCAGGCCCCTTTATGTTACTCAACATTTATGCCCCTAACTCAGATTCACCTGAATTCGTTCATAGTATGGCCCAACAAATTATGAACAGTAACTTTAACAATTCTCCTATACTTGTAGGTGGGGATTTCAATGTAGCTTTGGAAGCACATTTAGACAGAAGTAACTCTTCGTGTGATTCCTACCACAGAGGTATTTCTGCATTCTCAATGCTAATGAAAGACTTTGGTCTCACCGACATTTGGAGACTACACCATCCTAGACAGCGCGACTATTCTTTTTACTCACCACTTCATAACTCTTATAGCAGAATTGACTACTGGTTTTCTTCCCTATTCATCACTGAAAAAATTATTGACACAACTATCCTACCGATTACTATATCATAGGTCATAGGTCATAGATATTCGGAGCACTAATAAGACCGAGGTCCATTTGGCTCGCCAATTATGCCTAATAATACCCTGTTATATTATTTATACGAACATATCTGTCCTGGGAATGTTTAAAGTCCATCATTATCTTGCTTCCCACCACTTCGATTGGCAGTCCATTCCAAATACCCACCACTCTTACAGAGAACCAATGTTTTCTAGCTTGGGTATTACAACGTGTTCCTTCTAACTGTAACAGATGAGCACGTGTGTTATATATCTGATCTCTAAATTCTAAGCCAAGTAATTCCCATAGCCCATGATCTGACAGAGCCCTGTAAACCAGACACATATCTCCTCTAAACCTTCAGTATTCCAGGGAAAAAATGTCAAGTTTTTTGAGTCTCTCTTCATATGTCATACCTTGAACTTCCCTCATTCTTCTAGTTGCTCTTCTCTGGATCCTCTCAAGGGCTTTTATGTCACCTTTATTTGCAGGTGCCCAAAACTTCACACAATACTCGGTATGTGGTCTCACCAAGGAAATATAGAGAGGGAGCAGGACCTTACTACTCCTACTCTTAATGTGTCTGTGAATACAACTCAAAATACCTCTAGTCTTTTTAACCTCTTGGTTACAGTGAAAATTAAATTTCAGATTATTACTTATACAAATTCCCAAGTCACGTTCTTCCTGTACTTCCCTAAGCACTTGTCCAGCCAGTGAATACTCCACCCCTAAGTTGTTCCTACCCAAGTGCATTACTGTACAGTTTTCAGTGTTAAATGTTGCTCCATTTTCCTGAGCCCAGATCGCCAGCTTATCCAATGCTTCCTGTAATATTACTGCTTCAGATAGATTATCCACTAGAAAGCCAATATGCGTATCATCCGCAAATTTCTATAGCCAGATTTGTGACTGTGCTTTCATAGTTGAAATATACAGGTTAAACAAACAGGGCCCCAACACGGAACCCTGTGGCACCCCACTAGTAACTCCTGTCCATTCTGAGAGTTCACCCAATACACTCACCCTCTGCCTTCTATCAGTCCTCAATCCAATATACTAAATTTGGTTGTACCCCTAACTTAAGGAGTGTATAAAGCAGTTGTTTATGAGGAACTTTATCAAAAGCCTTGGCATAATCCAAGAACACCACATCCACAGATCTTCCCCTGTCCAATGCACCACTGACTTTCCCATAGAACTCCAATAGTTTAGTCTGGCATGATCATCCCTGTGTAAACCCATGTTGCGTCTCATCTATAATGTCCTCTGAAGCGGCTGTATTCATGATTAAATCCTTGGCAATGCCCTCAAG
Organism: Neoceratodus forsteri; assembly: GCA_016271365.2. Classification (NCBI taxonomy): domain Eukaryota; kingdom Metazoa; phylum Chordata; order Ceratodontiformes; family Ceratodontidae; genus Neoceratodus; species Neoceratodus forsteri. The sequence continues at coordinate 860,756,182 of CM057451.1, read as the reverse complement.
TATTTTTCCTAGGACCAAGGTCAGGCTAACAGGTCTTTAGTTAGCCACCTCCTGTTTTGAATCCTTCTTACGTATCGGGATTACTATAGCCTGCTTCCATTCCTCGATTACCTGCCCTGTTTCCAGGGATTTCTGGAACAGCAATGTTACCGGCCCTGCCAAACAATTTGCCAGCTCCTTTAGTATTCTAGAGTGCATTCCGTCAGGTCCCTGGGCTTTGCTCTTATTTAGGTTACTTAACCATCAGACCATTCTCCTATAAAATTACATGTTATTTGGGGCCCACCCCAACTAAATCCCTGGCATCTAGATCCACTCTTTATTGAAAGACCCCCAATTACTTCCCTTGGATTAGATCCTAAATCCAAGAATTTCTTTCCTTTAACAACACTCCTGATGTATCTCAAGGTACCATCTGGGAAGCACTTAAAGCAACAGTTAGAGGGAAAATTATAAGCTATGCAGCACACAAGGAAAAAACAAGGGAACAGCAATTGGCTGATTTAGAGAAATCTCTTAAAAAAAAAGAAACCCAATATTATAAAACAAAAATCCAGATAATAACTCACAACTTCACCTTGAAATTCTTCACCTTAGAATTGAAATCAACGAATTAATATCCAGGAAAACTGAACTCACCCTTCTTAGACTTAAACACTGTTATTGGGAACAAGGGGATAAATGCGGGAAGTTGCTTGCTTATCAACTCAAGAATCAACAGATGGAGAGATATTGCTGGTTTGAAAGATCCTTCAGGCAAAATCCATACAGATAATCCCTCAATTAACCATATTATGCAATCCTTCTACCAACAATTATACTCTCACCCCACTCCCCCACAACCTGAATATATACAACAATTTCTGGACAATTTACAGTTATCACACCTCTCCCAACAAGATATGGCTTTGCTAGATGAACCCTTTTTCCTAAAAGAGAAACAAGCAGCGCTAAATTCTCTTAAATCTGGTAAAGCTCCTGGGAGCGATGTTTTTTCCGTAGACTTTTATACACCCCTAGCTGCCATCTTATGCCCCTTACTGTTTAAGGTCTTCAAAGAGGCATCTTCATAAGGTAAACTTCCCTATTCTATGACAGAAGCCATTATAACCGTCCTACCAATGAAAGATAAAGACCCTTCTCTCACATCCAGTTACAGACTGATATCATTACTTAATACGGTCGGGAACATTTTTGCCAAAATATTAAATTCTCATTTAGAATCAATAATTTCGAAACTTGTCCACACCTCCCAAACTGGATTTGTCAAAAATAGAACTGGTTCTGATCATCTCCACTCATTATTTAATTTAATCTACAAAGCTAAATCTCATAAATCACCTGCTGCAGCTATAGCCATCGACTTTGAAAAGGCATTCAGTTCTCTCAGCTGGACTTATTTGTATCATATTCAATCCCACTTTGGTGTCACTAATAAATTTTGTACATGGATTCAATTACTATACACCCTCCCCTCTGCCCAGGTTCTTACTAACTCTACTCTGTCCTCATCCTTTCAGCTGGCAAGAGGTACCAGACAAGAGTGCCCCTTATCCCCCACTCTTTTTATTCTAGCTATGGAACCGCTATCAGCTGCTCTTCGTCAATCCTCCATGATCCAAGGTATCCCTATGGTAATTTCTGCTATACTTCACTATCTTACGCTGATGATCTCCTCATTCTACTTGAAAATCTTGAAATTTCGGGACCACCCTTAATTAAGTTACTTAGCAACTTTACTTCACTTTCTGGGCACACTCCGAATCTAAACAAATCAGAAACAATGCCATTGAACAATTTTTTGTAACCCTTCTATGAATACAATATTAGGTTTTCGTTGTGCCCCTCAAGGTATCTCTTACCTTGGAATACAGATCACCTCTAAATTAGACAAGATATGGGATGCCAATCTTTCCTCATTATTAGCAAATATTAAAAACACTCTGAACAGAAAGAAACTGCTTAACCTCTCTTTTAATGGGAAAATGTCCGCTATCAAGATGTCAATAGCTCCCAAAATACTGTATCTATTTTCTAATATCTCTTTAACCCTCCCTACTTTTTTTTGTCACAATTGATGATATAATTGGCAATTTTTTGTGGGAAGGCAAAAGTCCCAGATTTAGTTGTAACAAACTGCATTACCACTGGTCCAAAGGGGGCTTCAGGCTCCCCTGGTTCCAAACATATTTTTGGGCCTTCCGCACTGCCCAAACAGTAAAATGGTTTAATAAACCCAGCAATAAATCACCGTTGTGGGTCAATATGGAAACATCTCTATGTCTGGGCAATGCCGCCACTTCCTTCATTTATAACCCTCTCCCCCAATTTAAAATCTCACCCTACTATAACATCATCAATATACTACTGGAAAATAATTCATAAATGCCTTAAATCCAACCCAACCCCTCTCATATATGTCCCTGTTTGGGGGAACCGCAACATCACGCTTGATAATCACCCAGTTTTTTGTTGTAATTGGAAAAACAGGGGCATTTTTTTCTTGGATGATATATTTATGCCTCAGACTCTCAAATTAAAATCCTTTCCTGACCTGCACAAACAATGGAATCTTCCCCTGCACGATTTCTGGAAATATTTACAGTTAGTTACGCACGACATGGAACCTTTATCTTCCTGCTATTCCTCATCAATCTATATATGATACTTTTATTTCTAAATGGATCAAAAGAAACTGTAAATTAAATTGTATCATTTACAAACATATCAGAAATACAATTCCAGATCAATCTACCATTGCAAAAAATAAATGGAGTACCCTTTTTTAAATTATAACATAACCAATTCACAATGGCATAACTGCTGGCTATCCTGCCATAAATCTTTCAAGGATAATCGCAGTTCACTCATACAAACCAAAATTCTGCATCTATGGTACAGAACTCGTGAGATTTTGCAAAAAATGGGCTTAATGAACAACAATAAATGTTGGCGCTGTGACTCCCCCAATGGCAATTTGCTACATAATTTATGGCATTATCCTCCCATACACAGTCTTTGGTGTCATATTCATTTCTTTGCAATGAAAGTGATTGGTCTATTCTTTGCATTAGATCCAAAACATTGCATACTTGGTATTTTCAATGCTCATGCATACAAAATATCCCATTCTCAGAATAGGTGGTTATCCCTACTATTCCTTCAAGTTAAACACCTTATACTAATGCATTGGAGATCCAACATCATTTCCACCCTCCCGGATATTCTCAAACAACTATCTCAATACGCCATCCTTGATCGTATGTCACACTTAGCCTCTGACCAACTTAATTTATATAATAAATGCTGGCAGGACTATTTTAAATATTTTAACACATCTACACATATCATGACTTAATCCATGGGTTGTTATATGTTCACATTGGAAGCTCCCTTCTAGCTGTTTTGTTCCTTTTTCATCTCCTCTCTTTCTATCTTTTTATCTCCTTTTCTTCTTCCCATTCCCTCTTCATTCTTGTTCACTTTCTTAGATACTTTTCTCTTTTTTATGTTCTTCCTTTATACAATCTTACACATACTTGTATTAAATTACAGTATAATAGAAGTACAATCACGACTGCTCATATTTCTTGTTTGTATCTACTCCTTTTAACCCTTGCAGCATAAATTGCCATATTTTCTCTCCATGATACAGATTGTACTGCTACATATTGTTTTCTCAACATTTGTTTTCCCCTTTAATATCATTGTATAATACTTCAGCCATCATGTTTTTTCCTTCTACTATTAAGAATTTTTGTAAGTGTATATTGGAGAATATAGTGTATTTGTATGTATAATCACAATAATTACAATAAAAAGACTAACTGTAACAAAAAGGTGCCAAAAGCCCAAAACTAAAATTCCTACAGATTTTAACTTCAGACAGCTTCTGTAGTATGACTCCATTTTAGGTCCCACCTGAACTGATTGGTCCAATTCACAGTCCCGGGCCAAATGGTGGGGATAAACAAGACAGTCCTTGCTGCAAAGAAGGCAGGTTAGGCAAACTACCTTATCATTGACACTCTAAACGATTTTCAGCAAACAGTTACATCTTTCAACAGAGCCCCCTCTCAGAGTATTTATAACTGCAATCCAGGCAGCTCTTAAAGAGACAGTACACAGAGGCTATACAGGCACTCTCTGGCAATAAATTTAAACTGCTAAAATGCTGGACACCAGCCAGGCAGTGAGCATTTAGGCAAGCTCAAGAAAGACTTTTTGGGAACCCCCATTTGTAGGGGGGTTACAAAAGTAAAACTGGATGGTTCACAGAAAACACTAGATACTGTAGTCTAAACTATATCTTGTGTTTTAATGTTAAAGTTCAGACAAGATTTAAAATGTCCTGGTAGAGATGCCAGTTCATTAAGCAATATAATTTTGTAGTAAGTCATTGATCCAAGTCTCTGGATGTCTTTTTATTTATGTATTTATGTATTTATTTATTAATTTCTTTATTTCTAGGATGTATCTTTGAGCCAAAGTCTCTGTTACAGAGGTTCCATGTCATAGTTATTCATGGGCATAACATCATTTACAATAGTTACAAGTACATAAGCAGATATAAGGAGGTTTCATGCCTAGAAAGACATGGGTACATCAGGTTACAGAGGTTACATAATTACAATAACAGGGATTACATAAGTAAAAATATATAGACACATAATTTAAAGCAGGCTAGGTTGACAGGTTGTTAAGTGAACAACTTGAGAATCTAGAGGTTATAGAGCGAATTAGGTAGGGAACAGAGGATAATATAGTCTGTAAAATAATTAACCAATACTAAATGCAAGGAGGTGAGAACTTGAAGGGCAGCAGTTCTTTTGTCTTAAGTGCTAAAGAGTATAGTCATAAAGGAGGGCTAGACTCACTGGGGGGGGGACTGCTGAGGCTGGTACCTGGAGCCTACTAGCGGAGTGTTAGTTAGCAAGATAAGAGAAGAAGGCAAATGTGCAGGTTAGAATGAGGGTAGCAGGAAAGAGGAGGGAAGAGTGTTTGTGGCAAGGGCCACTCGGAGTTTATCTTTAAAGGGGCCTATTTTGTCCTCTTTTGTGGTGCCTAGGTCAAGTGAATTAAGCCAAAGTGGTGCCCGGTATACGTAGGATCATTGGCCTTGTGTGGTTCTACGGAAAGGGATGCAGAAGGCTGAGTTGTTTGTACCCCTAGTGCATCTGGTGGAATTAGGTCAGCTAAGGAGGCTTTGCAGGCCTGGGGTGGTAAGTCCTAGCATACACTTCTTGGCAAGCATGCATACTTGATACTGGAGGTGACTGTCAAGGTTGAGCCATTTTGTTTGAGTGCACAACTCGCAGGTGTGAGTGAGATGGGGTACACCTAGGACTAAATGGCATGCTTTGTTTAGTGTTGTTTTGATTCATTTCAAAGCAGTTTGAGAGGCAGGCCCCTATACTGCTAGACCATAGTCTATCACTGAGAGGAGTGAGCTATTTACAGCAGTTCTGAGTGCCTCAGAAGTTAGGCCTTTTCGGTGTCTGTACAGGAATTCTAGTTTTGCATTTGATGACTTTGCGACTGCGTCTATGTGTTGGTTAAATGAGAGGATGCAGTCCAGTGTCAATCCTAGGTATTTAAATGTTTGAACCATCTCCAGGAAAGTGTTCTGATTGTTATGAATGCAAAGTTGGTGAGTGCAGTGTTTGTTATGTGATGATGCGAATAACAGTCTTAGTTTTTTTATAATTGAGGAGCAGTTTTGATTGAAGGAACCAGTGCGCAGGCGCAGTGAAATTAGCCTGCATTTGCTTTTCCAGTACGTAGGGGTCAGAATTACCTGAATATAGGACCACGTTGTCTGCATACAGTAGTAGCTGGTCATTTACCGATTGAGGGAGGTTGTTTAAGAACAGGCCGAACAATAGAGGGCCAAGGATAGAACCTTGAGGAACGCTTGTGTTAACACTAAGGTTGTCGGAGAAGGTGTCCAGGATTTTCACTTTTTGGACCCTCTCAGAGAGGTAGCTTCTGAACCATGCTACTGTTGCAGGGGAGAGACCAGTATTGGAGAGCTGATCCAGGAGCAGGTTGTGATTGACGGTGTCGAAGGCCTTGGTGAGATCAATATATATTGCCCCCAACAAGAGCCCTCTGTCTAGCGCATTATGGATAAAGCTGGTAAACTCCACTAGAACAGTTGTGATACTGTGTTGTTTTCGAAATCCATGTTGTTTTTGACATTGTAAATAATACTTGCCTAGATAGTACGTCAGTTGGTCGCTTACAATTTGCTCCAGGGCCTTGGAGAGTGGAGGAAGGATAGATATTGGGCGGTAATTTGTAGAGTTGGCCCTGTCACCACTTTTGTAAACAGGGGTAACCACCGCCACCTTCCAGATCCGTGGGAGTTCGCCTGATACCAAGGAGAGATTTAAGATTGTGGTGAGGGGTTTGAGAGTTAAGTCCAGGGTAAGCCAAACTAGTTTTAGGTCAAGTTGATCAGAGCTAGTTCTGGAATTACCTAGCGCTTTTAGGATGTACTTTTTTGCGTCCATAAAGGTGATAGCTCTGAAGTAGAAAGGCGGATGGGAGTTTGGGTCCCTGGGTTTCGTTCAGTGTCAGTATCTGATTGGTGTTGAAGGAAGCTAGGGGGCAATACTCCACTGAGGTCAGTAAAAGCTTGTTGAAGATATCTGCTATGTGACTGTGATCCTACGTAGTTTGGCACTCAATGTTCAGGAAGGTGGGGGGAGTTTTATTAGGTTTACCGGTTAGGGACTTGATGTTCTCCCAGAACCATCTACTGTCACCCCATGAGTTTGTCAGCTCATTTTTAAAGTGAGTGTTTTTGGCCTCGCGAAAAGCCCAGGTGCATTTATTCCATGCTGCTCTATAGTTCTGGTAGTCTGTCTGGGAACTGGAGTTTCTTGCTTTGTACCACAAGCCGTCTCTATTTTTCATGAGGGCTAGTGGCTGTGCCATGATCCAAGGCTGTCATAGTCATGGATCCTTCTTTTGGTGTAGAGGGTGTAGACATTGCACACTTCATTGAATTTGTTTATAAAGCATTCTAGGGCAGTGTTGACATCTGTTTTGTGGTCAATAGAGCTCCAGTCTTGGAGGCTGAGGTGTGCTCTCAGAACTTCCAACTTGCCTTTCTTCAGAAGCCTAGTAGTAATAGTCCTAGCTGGTGCCTTTGGGGCCTTATTTAACCATTTACAGATTACCGGGGAGTGGACACTGAGGGAGTCGGGGAGAACTGTGATGGAGGATATTCTTTCTGGCCGATTTGTGACCACCCAGTCGATTACTGATCCTGTGTCTGTTCTGCTGTTATACCGAGTGGGGGAGTCTACCAATTGCACAAGGTTGAGAGTGGCTAATGAGTCCTTGTAGTGTACAGCTTCAGCAGAGGACCAGTTGATATTAAAGTCTCCAACCATTATCAGCTCTGTGTTTGGTCCCCCTTCAGAGAGGTAGTTGATGACAGAATTGAAACCATTCTCTTGTTCCTTGGGAGGGATATAGGCTGAGACTATTGTTAGGGTTTTCCCGTTCTTGCCAAGTATTACTTTTATGGCTATCAGTTGAGCCCCACATTTGGTGTCATATGGGTTAAGCACTTGGCCCTGAATGTGGTCTTTAACATATTTTACAACCACCTCCTCTTTTACCGAGTCTGTCTAGTCTGAATGCAGCATGGCCAGTGAGTTGTATAGCAGAGTCTGGCACCCTAGGTGATAGCCAGGTCTCTACTATTGCAAGAATGTCGGGCTGGTACTGCTGGACCCAGACTTGGAGAGTGTCCATTTTTGCTAGCAGGCTGCAGATATTTACTGATGCTATTGTTAGTCCATTCTGTTTCTTACAAACTGTTGCAGTGTATGTCATTAGGCCTGGGTTGGGATAAATATTACCTGAGATCAGTAGGAGCAGCCATGTGATTCTCATAGCTTGCCATTTTAGATATGTTAGGGCCTGCGATTGTGTAATGTGACGTGATTTTTTTGGCATGGTACATGGGTAGGTTAGGGGTACATCACTACCAGGTGGAGGGAAGGGATAGCCAGCCTGTCCACTGCTCATATAGACTCATGTAGTAGGGGGTATGATGTGCTGTGTTACTGACAGCTGCGCATTTGTGGTTTTTGTGTTATCCAGGTGGTGATATTGTGGCACTACAGTCTGGAAGTGGAGAATTAATGTCCTCCTCATATTTTGCAATGCGTCCTTGATGGAGTCATATTTATATATTGGCAAGCATTTTGTGTGGTCCTGTCCTGTAGAGGGGGCCAGATCAGAACTGATAGAAATAGAAAGAGGGTTCTAAGGAGGAACATACTGTGGGCTACAGCAGGAAAAGAATTCCCTAGATGTGTTTACAGATGGTGGGAGAGGGTCTGCATTTAACCCCCATAGGTAGATTAGGGCTAGAAGCAAGTGGTTAGAGGTGAGAGTGGATGGCAGGCTTATCTAGTTTTTAAGGAGGGGGAGAGAGAGAGAGAGAGAGAGAGAGAGGAAAAGGAGAGCCCACTGAGGAAGGAGCATTGTGATGATAAAATCTGGGGAACAGAGTGTGTGATGTGCCAGATAGGATAGGAGCGCCTAGTGGCAGCTGCATATAACCTGCTAATAGAGGAGTAGGCACAGAAAATGTCACTGCTACCAGAGATATAGTCCTCTAGTGGCTAGAGGATATAATCTGCTAATGGAAAAGTCAACAGTTAAAAAAAAAAAAAGCATTAAAATTGACTTCTAATGTCAATTTATAACTTAAAATGACTGTAAGGATTAAACAAATTATTAAACCCTGGCACATAAATTCTACTAGAGAGACAGAGGGAGATACAGTAGTTAGAGATGTGTTCAGCAGGAGATAGTGTGGGCCACTTGGAAATCAGCTTTCACTGGTACCAAATCCAAAAGTCAGGGCTAGTACCTTGCAGTATCAGCTAAGCTGTAGCTCATGGAGGATTTCTGAACCACTGTTTAAGTTCAAGAAATTGAGGGGCCCCTGGCCTAGTCAAGGCTCGCTGGATCCCTTGCAGTATCAGCTGAGCTGTAGCCCATGGAGGATTTCTGAACCACTGTTTAGTTTCAAGAAATTGAGGGGTCCCTGGCCTAGTCATGGCTCACTGGATCACTTGCAGTATCATCTGAGCTGTAGCTCCTGGAGGATTTCTGAACCACTGTTTAGGTTCAAGAAATTGAGGAGTCCCTGGCCTAGTCAAAGCTCGCTGACTTCAGATGTTGTCCTTGTTGAAAAGTCATGGTTTCCAAAATTCTGACTTAAAATCAGAATCTTCTGTTCAGTACATAGCAAGTCAAACTTTCCACACACTCAGGACTGGATTTTGATATTTTTTCAGGCCTACACATATACTTCTGGTCTACAAGTATATGCCAGTTGGAACTGATGAGCTGCCTTCCAACTAAACTGATTTTCAACTGCTATGCATTTGAAGTGTGTCTGATATACTTGAGGTCATTTTAGGAGACACCATCCTTATTTTTTTCACTGGGGTAGGGTTATTAATTCCAGGACAATACAGATATTAGGGTGCAATAATTTACCTTTCCCTGTAGATGTCACTGTGGTTCCATGTCAATCCTAGTGATATCTGGTCCATGCATTTGGCTTAACCTCTGACCCCCAGGTCATTACATTACCCCTTCCCTGTCATGGAAAGCCACAGTGGGATGTTTTATGCCTTTCTGTGGTCATATACCTGTCTTTCTTTATCTTGAAATATAAGAGGTCCACACTAGCTTTTATAGAAATAACAGCTAATTGAACCTAATGGTGTGATGGTCCGACCAACTGACCGGGCTCCACCACCAGGTCAGAAGTCTCCATACCCAGTAGGAAGACCAGTTCCAAGGAATGACTATGATTGTGGGTCACAGAGGTAATCACCTGTGTGAAGCCCAATTAATTCATCAATTGGAGGAAGTCTTGACCAAACTGCGAGAGTTCATTGTCGACTGAGGTATTGAAATCCCCCAGAACCATCTATCTGTGGGACTCCAACACCATGTTGACGATGAAGTCCAACAACTTCCTGCAGGAATTGCTTCCTGCCCCCAGGCGGACGGTAGACAAGAAGAATCCTGCACCCCACACCTGTGCTCCCCAGCTGACACATCCACAGTTACAGTGGATAGATACTGATACAAAACATTTTCTGACATGTAAAGATCTGGTTCACCCTACTCTTCACAACTTACCCAAGGTGCATAATTGCTTTGCTAACCACTAGGTACACCTCTTGTGAGTGAGATCGGTTCTGTTACAGAACCATTATCTAAATACATTGGCCACCACATATAGCCCTTTGTATTAGAGCTACGCTCATACATTAGGATACAAATGCTGTCCTGTCACTGATGCAAGATCTTTTTTTTTTTTTACTTGCAGGCTCCCACGGCTTTCAGAGGAGGCCTTGTACCTCCTCCTACTCTGTCCACCAGGGCAGTCCCCCAAGGTATCCCTTCCCCTAGTTTCATCTTGCTCATAGGGCCAGGGTGTTTGTATTTTTCCCAAATTTTTTTCTCCCAATCCCAGCCCCCTTAGGACGTCGGTGCTTAGGACAGACATCCAAAGAGGTGACGTGTGGGAGCACGCCTTCTCTGATGCCATACAACATCCCTCTTCCCGACTCCGGCATATCGAGCCACTCAATCCTTCAAGGGACGGTGTTTCCACCGCACTCTCTACAGGGGTGTGGCAGACACTGCTGTGCCCTGGTATCCCACACCCGAGAGAGAAGAGCATCTGCTGGGATGCTCGGGATCTCCATCCCTGCAACCCGAGTCTGTTCCCTGCATTGGGTCACTGGCATAGTGCAGGTGTGGCGCCAGCGCCTCAATCCTTAGCACCACCAGGCCACACTGATGCAAGATCTTGATTTAAAAGAAGGCACACTCCTCATTACAATGGACATTGAGTCATTGTATACAAATATTCTGCATGAGGGTACCCTTGATGCCCTAGCCTACTATCTCAGCCTTTCATGATATCAGGGTGGCTTGAAGCATTGGAGGAGGAGTATGTGGATATATGTGTGGGGTTGTTTTTATTCATTCAATATTTAGTAAAGGATTTCAAAACTTAGAAGCAATGGTTGAGCTTCTCTTCTTTTCACCGAGTTGAGTGTTGTAACCAGCTTCCTGTGAGTTTCTATCTCAACTTAGGCCTGAACCAGTCTGTCCAACTACAGAGTTTTTTTCTGAAAATGTCAGAATATGTTTTGAAATTGAATTGCTTTACGTTTGTGAATGGTTTCATTCTGCAAATTAAGTGGAGGGCATGGGTGCCACTATGGCTCCAAGTCTAGCCAACTTATATGTTGCTAAATGGGAATCTGAATTCATACAGAATGTAGAAAAAATCCATTCTTTGAAAAGTTAGTGCTGTGGAGATGTTGCATAGGTGATGTGATTGTCGTTTGGACAGGTACTCGAGCAGAATTGCAAGATTTTGTAGATTGTCTCCACAGCACTAACCCACATCTGAGATTTACAACTACCAGTGATCCCAACAAGGTTACATTCCTAGATCTGGAAATCAGAAGAATTGGAAGGGGGAGTCAAACAATGTGAACAATAACATTTTACAAACAGCAACAGATCAGAACACATTGTAATTGGCATCAAGTTGCCATCCATGGCACGTCATGGAAAATATACCAAAGGGTCAGTATCTTAAGCTGAGGCAAAATTGTGACACTACAGAAAGCTTCAAAAAAAATGGTAATGACCTCACAAACAGGTTTATTGAAATAGATTATAACCAGAGAACCATTCTGGATGCATACATGTATGCTGCACAATAAAACAGTGAAAAATTAATTTAGGTAACAGAAATCAAAATAGTAACATCAACAGATTTGGTTTTGTTACCCCTCATTTTGCTCACTCGAAATATGTTCCAGAATTGAATATTTCTTTGGTTGTGTTATATTTAAGTGTATTTTTTTCCAAGTCCTTGTTTCCTTTATATGATCTGATTAAGTGTCACACTGTTCTTCCGAGTTTATGTTCTAATGTTATTGTGCTTAATATTGTCTTATCTAAACTTAAGATTGGATCACAAGCTTTTTCAATGGCTGCTCCTTTTATTGGAATGCCTTACCTTTAGCAGTTCATCAGGCCACCTCTATTATGAGTTTCAAGGTAAAACTGAAACAGTATTTATTACTCAAATCTGTATGTAAATGTTTTGTGTAAGATGTTTGTATATATTTTGTATGTAATGTATTGTTTTGTTGTTTGTTGTTCTCCCGGGTCGGAACTGAAAAAGGGCCCTAGGTCCAGTGTACTTACCCAGTTAACAAATGAATAAAATAAAAAAATAAATAAAATAAAATAGTTAACAAGCATTGGCAGATACTATGGCTGTGAACCTGGCCTTAGAGATGTGGTAGAGGAACCACCTAGAATGTCTTACAGGTGGGCACCTATATTAAAAGACAAGATAGTACATCGCAGTCAGAGCAATCTGACACAGATCACATGGTTACAGCAATATAACATTCTGGTCAGAGCTACTATGGCTGCTAATTGCGTTTGTGGTCTGACTGGCCAGGACAGACTGTGCTGGTGGTGGAGTCGCTGACAGAATAAATAAGATATGGTAACAACTGTGCACAATAGTCGTGCATGCAAATCATGACTGTGATACTCGGGCATGCACACAGAGCACATGGTGGCCATCTTGGGCATGGTGGGCTCTTTCTCACTTCTACATCATGGCCATAATACTTCCGTATGTGCATGGAGCACACAGTGTCCATCTTGGGCATGGTGGGTTCTTTCACACATGTGCATCATGGCTGCAATACCTGCGCACATGCACTTACTCACGGTGGCCATCTTGGGCATGGTGGGCTCTCGTGGAAGTGATAGTCAGCTACAAGACAGACAAAATAGTTTGGTGGTAGGATGGGTAGGGGGAGAAGAAGTAAACACAGTGCTTTACTGAGCTGAGTGCTTCAACTTGCGGCATGACTGTGCTACAACTACAACATTTTGTTGTTCTATTGGAATCCGGTGAGCTGCTTTTTTACTTTGATAGCAAGACATCTGCAGAGCTCCATCCTGCAGCTGTAAAAAGGGCTATTTCCCTTGTCACAGGTGCAGCATTTGTAAGATAGTCCAGAGCTGTAAGCGCTTTCAAAGTCCAAAAGATGGCAGGACCTTTGAAATCCATAGTTGGACTACATGTAATACTATGTGAATAGTTTACCTTGCTATGTGCACCTGTGGGGCATTCTATGGGGGGGGGCAATAGGCCAATTCCCCTTCAAAGAGTGGGTGAGCACTGCAGAGCTATTGAGAAAAAAATCCTGAATATGCTACAGCACAACACATAGTGAGCTTTGGTTTGACATCTGCACATAACTTCAAATATAGGATATTGATAAAACATGCGCAGTCCACAGGAGGCAGCTGAAATGCTGCAGTTCTTAAAAAAGAAACATTCTGGATTTTTACTGTGGGGCCAACACAATGACCAAGGGCTTTGACTTAACACCATATCTAAAGTGAAGAAATACCTCACTATAACTGCTGTGTTCTAAAGATTACTGCAGAATAAGAAAAAAAAAAAAAAAAAAACATGTTTTTTTTAAAGTATATTTTCTAATTTATGTATTTTTCTATTCTAGGGGAAACTGAACAGTTTACCTCTGTTGCTGCAACTGGATGGTATTTGCTGCAGTAGCCATAAGAAGAGTCTGGAGTCTGTCTGAGTATATCCTCCACCTTACCACAGTCATGATTTTAAATTAAGACTTATCGGTATATGACTTGTTTGTCATGCATTATGAAATATATGAGCAATAGTCTTTCTAGAGTTGTTTTTAATTGTTGTATGTCCTTTTTAACATTGTGATTGTAACTGCACTTTGCATATTAGCCAAGGCCAACCATTACCAGGCCACCCTCACCTCCTCCTGGGGATCTGCCCAGACTTTCTGGGACAATATTAAACAGCTAAATGGAAAATCACGCTCCCCTCCCCATCCCAGCTCACTAGTGATGGCACTACCTCCACCGCTCCTGCCTTCATAGCTAGCTGCCTTAACACCTCCTTCACTGATCTTAGCTCTGTTCTCCCCAGTAATTTCTTTGACTCTCCCCCCAACCAACCTCCCCCTGTCCTCCACTGCCCCAGCTTCCACCTGTGCAAGGTATCTGCCAGGAAGCCAGACCCTCCTAATCAAAGCATTAAATGGCAATAGTCCTGGCAGCAACTCACTGGATCCCAGTATTCTCAGGCTGGTGCTGGATGAAGTCCTTGCCCTGCTCACCAGCCTACTAAACCGATCCCTCTGCCTGGGGCAATTTTTTCCACTGCTTGAAAAACAGTCATAGTCACGCTCATTCCTAAAGGGTGTGACAGGTCCTCCTACCAGCAACTACCGACCCATCCCCCAAAGCCCTAGAAAAGTGGTGGCCATTCAAATCACTGAATATCTGACTAAGCATAACATCTTATGCCCTGAGCAGCACAGCTTCCATGCTAGTCACAGTGCCGGCACTGCGCTAATTGAGTTCTCCAATTTTCTACACTCCTCCTGGACACCAGCTCCCTAGCTGGTGCAGTGTTCATTGACCTCTCTAAGGCTTTTGACACTGTCTCCCACCCTCTTCTGCTGGATGCCTTCTGCCACACTGGTTTCTTGGCTGGCCCCCTCACATGGTGCACGAGTTATCTATCCGCTCGCTCACAGTGTGTTAAAATCAATGGGACACTCTCTGATACCCGTCCCATCCACTCAGGGGTATCCCAGGGCTCCATCCTGGGCCCCCTTCTCTTCTCACTCTTTCTAAACACCCTGCCCAGTGCATGCTCTGGCAAAATTCTTCTGTATGCAGATGATGCTGTCATTTTTGCCACCCACCGCAATCCCATCTACTTTCAGGACTCCCTACAACAATCATACAATGATGCCGAAGCCTGGTTTAAAGAGTGCAGACTCATAATTAATCTTAAAAAAAACAAAACTATGCTCTTTGCCCACCCCCAAAACAAAGCCTGCAACCACCCACTCCATAGCCTTCCTAGTACCAAACAACCGCTTGAACAAGTCTCACCCTACAAATACCTTGGGGTTACCTTCGATTCAGCCCTCACATTCCACACCCATACTGATGCCCCTCGATCCACCACTAATACATGGCTTGGCATCCTCTACTGCCATAGAAGCTGCCTTCCCAGATGCTGTCTGACTTGCTGTTACGTCTTCAGTACTGTCCCTTGTAGACTATGGCCTACCAGTCTATGGTGCTGCCGACACGACTGCCCTCAAAAAATTTGCCTCACTCTAAATAAGGCTTGCAGACTGATTACTGGTGCCCCCAGGCTCACACATACCTGTCAACTGTATGACGAGGCTAAACTCCTTACCCTAGATGACGGCTTTGCTATCAAACCTGCCTCCTCACAAAAAAAAAAAACGTGCGGGCTCTCCCCACCTGGGTGACAGCATCCATCCACCAGACCCCACCTACTATTGCAACACAAACCTTCAACAAGACCACTCTACTGGTCCCCAGATCAAGAACCACCCATGGTCAGAGGTCCTTCTGCTACAGAGCCCCATCCTGGTTTAACTCTCTCCCTGTCCCCATCTCCAATGCGACCACAGTCTCCAATTTCAAAACCGCCCTTCAGAGCCAACTCTTTAACACTCATAGCTGCTCCTGTCTCTGAATGCAGCCTCGACCTCTCCACACATGACAATGCGCCCGGGCGGCTGTCCACCTCACCCCACCCCTCCACCTCTCTCCCTGTGCACCGTACCTATGTATAACCAGGCCTGTGCCTGCTGTATTATTGTAAGGCCACTAGATTGTACAATGCATGAATTCAACTTGTGTAACACCAATTTCAATTACTTGTACTCTGTAACTTAAATGTATTATGTTTGTCCTCAATGTGACAAGGTACCTCTGATAACGCCTGTTTCAGCTACCTGTACTCTGTAGCCTAAATTTGCTATTTGTCCTCAATGTGATGAGGTACCTTGGAAACAAGACCCTGGCTCAAAGGTTGTAAACTGATTTGCAAATAAATAAATAAATATTATGGGTTATTTTTCATATAGGGAAGTCAATAGGTTATGACACATAAATAACTACAGCTACTGTTACATGGTACTGCTCTGTGTAATGATGCTAATGTTACATAGTACTGCCCTGTGTAGTGATGCTACTGTTACATGGTACTGCCCTGTGTAATGATGCTACTGTTACATGATACTGCCCTGTGTAGTGATGCTACTGTTACATGGTACTGCCCTGTGTAGTGATGCTACTGTTACATGGTACTGCCCTGTGTAGTGATGCTACTGTTACATGGTACTGCCCTGTGTAATGATGCTACCGTTACATAGTACTGCCCTGTGTAGTGATGCTACTGTTACATGGTACTGCCCTGTGTAATGATGCTACTGTTACATGATACTGCCCTGTGTAGTGATGCTACTGTTACATGGTACTGCCCTGTGTAGTGATGCTACTGTTACATGGTACTGCCCTGTGTAATGATATTACTGTTACATGGTACTGCCCTGTGTAGTGATGTTATTATTACATGGTACTGCCCTTTGTAGTGATGCTACTGTTACATGGTACTGCCCTGTGTAGTGATGCTACTGTTACGTGGTACTGCCCTGTGTAATGATGCTACTGTTACGTGGTGCTGCCTTGCGTAGTGATGTTACTGTTAAATGGTACTGCCCTGTGTAGTGATGCTACTGTTACATGGTACTGCCCTGTGTAGTGATGTTACTGTTACATGGTACTGCCCTGTGTAATGGTACTGCCCTGTGTAATGATACTACTGTTACATGGTACTGCCCTGTGTAGTGATGCTACTGTTACATGGTACTGCCCTGTGTAATGATACTACTGTTACATGGTACTGCCCTGTGTAGTGATGTTACTGTTACATGGTACTGTCCCGTGTAATGATACTACTGTTACATGGTACCGCCCTGTGTAGTGATGCTACTGTTACGTGGTATCGCCCTGTGTAGCGGATGCTACCGTTACAGGTACTGTCCTGTGTAATGATGCTACCGTTACATGGTACTGCCCCTGTGTAGTGATGCTACCGTTACATGCTACTCGCCCTGTGTAGTGATGTTACTGTTACATGGTACTGCTTTGTATAGTGATGTTACTGTTACATGGTACCGCCCTGTGTAGTGATGCTACTGTTACATGGTACCGCCCTGTGTAGAGATGCTACTGTTACATGGTACTGCTCTGTGTAGTGATGCTACTGTTATATGGTATTGCCCTGTGTAGTGATGTTGCTGTTACATGGTACCGCCCTGTGTAATGATACTACTGTTACATGGTACCGCCCTGTGTAGATATGCTACTGTTACATGGTACCGCCCTGTGTAGTGATGCTACTGTTACATGGTACTGCCCTGTGTAGTGATGCTACTGTTACATGGTACTGCCCTGTGTAGTGATGCTACTGTTACATGGTACTGCCCTGTGTAGTGATGCTACTGTTACGTGGTGCTGCCTTGCGTAGTGATGCTACTGTTAAATGGTACTGCCCTGTGTAGTGATGCTACTGTTACATGGTACTGCCCTGTGTAGTGATGCTACTGTTACATGGTACTACCCTGTGTAATGATATTACTGTTACATGGTACTGCCCTGTGTAAAGATGCTACTGTTACGTGGTACTGCCCTGTGTAATGATACTACTGTTACATGGTACTGCCTTGTGTAGTGATGCTACTGTTACATGGTACTGTCCTGTGTAATGATACTACTGTTACATGGTACTGCCCTGTGTAGTGATGCTACTGTTACGTGGTACTGCCCTGTGTAATGATACTACTGTTACATGGTACTGCCCTGTGTAGTGATGCTGCTGTTACGTGGTACTGCCCTGTGTAGTGATGCTGCTGTTACATGGTACTGCCCTGTGTAGTGATGTTACTGTTACATGGTACTGCTTTCTATAGTGATGCTACTGTTACATGGTACTGCCCTGTGTAGTGATGCTACTGTTACAAGGTACTGCCCTGTGTAGTGATGCTACTGTTACATGGTACTACCCTGTGTAGTGATATTACTGTTACATGGTACTGCCCTGTGTAGTGATGCTACTGTTACATGGTACTACCCTGTGTAATGATACTACTGTTACATGGCACTGCCCTGTGTAGTGATGTTACTGTTACATGGTACTGCCCTGTGTAGTGATACTACTGTTACATGGTACTGCCCTGAGTAGTGATACTACTGTTACATGGTACTGCCCTGTGTAATGATACTACTGTTACATGGTACTGTCATACACAGCACCGTGTCACGCCACCCTCCCAAATCTTTGCTGCCACGCTGGGAGCCCACCCCAGCGTGGCCAACGTCCTGCATCATCTGCCGCACAGGGTGTCCAATCCTCGCGGCCCAGGCCCCCAGCCATCTCTGCCACGCTGGGAGCCCACCCAGCGTGGCAAACGCCCCTGCCTCAAGGTCCTGCCAACGGGGTGCCCAACTCTGGCCGGCTCCATGGCCCCCCCCAGCCATCCTTCTGCCATGCTGGGAGCTCCACCCGAGAGTGGCAAACATGCTACGCCGTCTGTTTTTTTTTTTTAACCTGTAAATTGAAAACGGTCCCACGGCGCTTCTCCCAGGCCCCTCCCACAACCCGCACCAACCTTCGCACCCCGCTTTCCCCACACCCTCACCCCATACTTACTCCGAGCTCAGCGCGACGATCTTCGTGGACTAGGAACACGCCTGCACTCTTCAAAGCCGACCGCGAACTGAGGAAATGCCGTAAGCTGTATAATGGGCTAGATAGGGGTTTTCAACTTTATTGCATATCTCAGGCATTTTTGGAATTTTTGCATCAAATTCAGCATGGGGTTTTGAGACCTTCTCATGAATGATGTCACTGTCATGGCGTTGATCAGTCCGACCGGCAGGATTTTGCAGTCACTGTGCGAAATCACCCTCTCAGGCCTGAATAATGCCATGACAGTGACATTATTCATGAGAAGGGGTCCCAAACCCCATGTTGAAAATTTGGCAAAATTCCAAAAATGACTGTTTTACGAGTGTGCTACAGCAGTTCCTATGCAGGCTCGTAAGTTCGAATTTTCAATATTTTCATTTAGATTTTCAACATTGCTATTTTACCACACCTCCTTATGAGCAGTATAGCTGTCATTTTTCACATCTTGCCCAAAATGTGTTTCTGCTCATGTAGCGCATAATGGTGCAGTTGGTGTAAATCAATGTATGGGACACATTAAGAAATCACTGTGACACTGTTCATTAGCAGAGGTCTTAAAATGGCTATGTTTGAAAATTTGGTGAAAAATTCCCTAAAAATGATTGTTTCTGGCGTGCATTGCGCGGTTCCCTACGCATGCTCGTGCGTTTCTTAATTTTCAATATTTTCCTCCAGATTTTCAACATTGCCATTTTACCACACCTCCTTATGAGCAGTACAGCTGTCATTTTCACATCCTGCCCAAAACATGTTTCCCCATGTAGCGCACAGTGGCGCAGTCGGTGTGCAAATCAATGTATGGGACACATTAAGAAAATCACATTGACACTGTTCATTAGCAGAGGTCTTAAAATGGCTATGTTGAAAATTTGGTGAAAAATTCCAAAATTGACTGTTTTACGAGTGTGGGTTGCACGGTTCCTCATGCACGCTCGTAAGTTTTAATTTCAATATTTTTCACAACGGATTTTCAACATTGCCATTTTACCACACCCTCACGAGCAGTACAGCTGTCATTTTTCACATCCTGCCCAAAACGTGTTTCTGCTCCATGTAGCGCATAATGGCGCAGTCGGTGTGCAAAATCAATGTATGGGACACATTAAGAAAATCACAGTGACACTGTTCATGAGCAGAGGTCTTAAAATGGCTATGTTGAAAATTTGGTGAAAAATTCCTAAAATGACTGTTTTACAAGCGTGCATTCTGCGAGTTCCTACATGCGCTCGTAAGTTCGCTGAATTTTCAATATTTGCACTCAATGACTTCAAATACCTAAACAGCACATAGAAGCAAGCAACATTTGGCATTGACAAATGCTTGTACTTCTTTGTCACTGATTTTAAGCATGTCCAAGTGCCAAATACCACTGCAAATACTGTGAGCGTTCGGCATTGACAAATGCTTGTTGTATTAGTTTGATGGTGATGGGGCTTCGCCCCACACACCCCTTGTTTTTAAAGAGGGTGGGGATGAAGACCCCTCACAAAATAAAACTAATAACAAAAATAACTAAAGGCAGTTTTGAGAGAGTAGCATAACTTGAATTCTACGCTAATTGCGTAGGTCTAGCATGGTCCGATATTCTCCACTATTGCCAAATCGTATTGCTGTATGGGTCTGGTATCAGATCTGGTTATTCAGTTTAGCAGCGTTTCCTACCAGGGAAGGTAAGTATTCTTTTTTTTCTATTTTTGTCTTTAAATTTTTAAATGTTACCTTTATGTCACTCTCTGTTTTCTGCTCCTGTTTCTCTCATTTCAGGTAATTTTCAGTTGTGTGACAATGTACAATCAGGTAGCAGCAGCAGATGGATGACTGATATTGATATTGGATACAGAGGAAGGGTCAGCTTTAATAACACCACACATAGTGAGGAAGAAGCTGGAGGAAGAAGAGGAGCAGGAGTTCTGAGCATAAGTTTGCAATGTTGACAACAACAAGAATTTTGTGGAGAAGATGGTGAAGGCTTGCTTGCTGGTGGGGCATTTATGACTGACTGGAAAGAGACCTGTGAATATAAGACATTAATTATTTAGTGACTAGTGCACCCAATATTGTGTTGCACGTGCACCTGTTAAAGGAAATCACAAATAAATTAAAAGAAAAAATTATTTTTGGAAAGGATACTTACCATCACATTCATAATGGCCATGCCTTGAAATGGTATAAAGGTGCCCTAGACAGAGTAGGCCGAGGAAGAGAAGTCTTGCCTGATGGAGGCAACAGGATGCCATGAGAGTGGCATCCTACAGTGAGCCCTGCAAAATTCTGCCTCCATCCCCCCACATCCAGCCAATTAGTGGCCGACACTACAGGGTGGGTGTTGCTTGAAATGCTCACCTAAATTCAAACCCTCCAAAGACTTTCTGCCACAAAGAATCAGCCACCAGCATGCTGTGGGAGCTGCAACAGATGTAGGATCAATTGCTAGCACTCAACCAGACCCTCCCTATGATGATTGTTGCACCAAGAGAGTGCTATCCTACCATGAGCCTGCAAAGTCCTGCTTCCCTCTCTTCATATCCAGCCAGTTAGTGGCTGACACTACAGGGGTGAGTGTAACTTGAAATGCCCACCTAAATTCAAACCCTCCAGAGACTTTCTGCCACAAATAATTAGTCTCTGGAATGCTGTGGGAGCTGAAATGGGGGTCTGTCTACTGCTGGCACTCTGCTAGACCCCACCCCATGACAATCATCATGCCATGGGATGACCGTCCTATCAGGAGCTCTGCAAAGTCCTGCATTTATCCATCCAATCCAATCAATCAGTGACCAACACTACAAGGTTGGGCATAGAAATGCCTGCCTAAATCCAACCCCCATGAGACTTTCTGCCACAAAGAATCAGCTGCCAGAATGCTGTGGGAGTTGCAACAGTAGTCTGATCAACTGTCAGCACTCTGCCAGACTCCCCCACCATCAATCACTGTGCCACGAGAGCGCTGTCCTACTGGGAGCCCAGAAAATTCCTGCCTTCCTCCTCCACATGCAACCAATCAGTGACCGACACTATGGAGGTGGTGTAGCTGAAATACCTACCTAAATTCAAACCCTCCAGAGATTTTCTGCCACAGAGAATCAGCCACTAGAACACTGTGAAACTGCAACAGGGATCAGATCAACTGCTAGAACTCTGCCAGATCCCCACACTGATGATAGCCATGCATGAGAGTGCTGTCATACTGTGAGCCCTGCAATGTCCTGCCTTCCTTCTTCCACATCCAATCAATCAATGGTCAACACTCCCTCTAAAGGTCAAGTGAGAACTAGTAGTCCTTCTGCGCTAAGGAACGTAGTGCAATGGACATCACAGGAATCTGCCTGGCAGTCAGTAATGGAAGGAGGATGGGGGCCAGAACTGCTCTGCTATTAGTTGCATGAACAGTTTTAAGCAGCAGTGAACTGTAGGTTCTGGACATATATAGTCTCACATACTACTAAGGCTGGGAGCTCACCTGGGTCTTATGTACTGTAGTGAAGAATAGTTATATACTAACCATAATAGTAGATCTTTCAGAAAATCTCTTCCCTTAGGCCACACTTTTACAACATCAGCTGTCAGGCACTAGGATCACATGGAAACTTTTGCTAGCTCGGGCCACCCACGTCGACGTCATGCATCAGCCTGTATATAACTCTGGGTGGCCCTATCTCTCCTTAGTTTCTTGCTGAAAATTAGACTTGGAGGGCTATCATGTCTGTGGAACCAGGAAGTATACCAGCACCAAGCTTACAAGATGAGGAAAGGTGCTGGATGAACCATTATGTCTAAGATCAAGAGAAAAATATGTTATACATCCTAGGAGGATGGAGGGAGGGCCAGTACGGCCTAAGGGAAGAGATTCTCTCGAAGATCTACTGTTACAGTAAGTATGTAACTGTTTTATCTTCTACGAGGCTATCTCTTTACATAGGCCACACCTTTGGAATGAGTCCCAAGCAGTGTCAAAAGGAAGCTATGAGGATGGCAGAATGTGGATCAAAAGGAGGAGACCTTGCAATACAGCAAGGCCAAAACCAGCTCGTCTATGAAATGCTGTGTCCAGACTGTAATGTTTAGTGAAGGTGTGGACAGTGCTCCAAATGGCTGCAGCACAAATGCCAGCAGCAGAGACATTTTTGAAAAGCCAACAGAAGAGAACACACGTCTTGTGAAGTGTCTACGAACAACAATAGGAGATTCCTTATCGTATTTTCTATACCAGAACTTAATACAATGTGCAAAACCATTTGGACAGATACTGTTTAGATACGGGGCACTCTCTTTCCCAGGGTGAATGAAACAAAATGTTGAGACTTTCTGCAGTCTTTAGTTTGATGACCATAATAACTTAGAATATCTATGTACATCTAAGGTACGGAACAATGCTTCACCTTGGTTGACAGCCTCAGGAAAGTAAACTGGAAGGTGTATGAATTGGTTTAAAGTAAATTCAGACACCGCCTTTGGTAGGAATTTAGGATTAGTATGCAAAGAATCTCTGTCTTTGTGAAAAAACTAAATAAGGAGGCTCACATAAGAGCCTGTAGCTTGGAAATCCTTTGAGTCAAAGTGATTGCAACCAAAAATAATGCTTTCCACAAAAGAAAGTGTAAGCCACAACTCATTGCTGGCTAAAAAGGAGCCAAAGTAAGTTTCTCCAGAACAAAATTCAACTCTCAATGTGGGGCTGTATGATGAAAGAGAGGTTTGAGATGTAGAATACCTCTGAGGAATGTACGTGAGACTTCCAATTGCTCAACTGTATGCCCACCAGTGGGGGCAAGGGAAGCTGATATAGCTGCTAAATGAACCTTGAGGGAAGAATATTGTAGACCAGAGCCTGACAATAACAACAAATATTCAAATACTTCCTTTACTAGACAGGTGAAGGTATCCAGATATTTGGAAGCAGCCCATAAAGTGAACTGCTTCCACTTTAGTGAATATGTATGCCTAGTGAAAGGCTTTCTGGCTGCATAGCATGTCAGCAACTTTAGGTGATACACCAAATGTGTGATGGCTATGTCTTCTGGAGTCATGCATGAAGATGTAGTGACTTCAGGTCTGGATGAAGTGAGGAGCTCTTGTTCTGTGGATTGCAGGTTTCACACAGTGGCAAGGGTATGGGGTTCCACTGCAAGTGATT
Source organism: Neoceratodus forsteri (assembly GCA_016271365.2). NCBI lineage: Eukaryota > Metazoa > Chordata > Ceratodontiformes > Ceratodontidae > Neoceratodus > Neoceratodus forsteri. The sequence continues at coordinate 860,732,309 of CM057451.1, read as the reverse complement.
GCAGAAATGGAAATCATATCTAATGTGGCCATAGAGAGCAATGAGGATGTGGGTGGCACTTCCATCTTCAGCTTGAGCAGCACCCTGTGTATTACTAGGATTGAGGGAATGCATACAGAAACCTCCCTTTCCAAGAGAGAGACAACATGTCTCATCCAAAAACTCCAGGCCCTGGAGCAAGCGAGCAGAAATGCGTCAACTTTGCATTGAGTGGGGACACAAAAAGGTCCAACTCTGTATGACCCCATTTTGTGAAGAGGTCACTGACCATGAAAGTCAACAGTTCCCATCTGTGCATCTGGAATGGTGACTTGCTTAGCTTGTCTGTTAAGACATTTTAGACACCTGTGAGATTCATGGCTGACAGTTCCAGGCTATAATTTAGTGCCCAGTACCACACTGTTATTACTTCCATGCATAGGGAATAAGAATGAATGCCCCCGTGTTTGTTTATGCAGTGTACCACACTGATGTTGTCCATCTGGAGCAGCAGAGGTCCCTGACTCAGATATGGCTGAAATGCTGAGACTGTATAGGATGGCACGTATTTCCATGATGTTGATATGGAAACTTGCTTCCACTTGGCTCCAGGAGCCCTGTGTTTGATAGGGCCCCAAGTGCGCACCCCAGCCTAAACCTAATGTATCCGTCATAAGGATTTGTGTTGGACCCGGAGTCAGAAATGGAATGCCTTTTAACAAATTGTTAGGGTCCATCCACCACTGTAAGATTTTGTGTAATGGGAACATGATGAGCACTTGTTGGTCCAGATTGTCTGTCAGTTGCATCCACTGTACCCTTAAAGTCTACTGTGGAATTTGCATACGTAAGTGTGCCAGAGGTACAGTTATAATGATCACTGCCATGAGAGCCAGAAGGCATAGAAAGACCTGGCTGGGACCTGTTGGCTGTAGTAAATGAGTTGTACCTGAGCAGTGAGGCGCTCCACCCAGTTGAGTGGCAGAAAAGCCTTCCTCTGAGCAGTACTAAGACTGTGCCTATGTACTGCAGACATTGGCACAGGGTCAAAATGGACTTTGAAACATTCACCATGAGTCCCAAATCTTCAAACGGTTGTCTTGTTTGAGATAGGGTGTGTAAGAGGCTGTCCCTGAACTGGCCTTTATTTATTTTATTTAGTTTTTGTTGACTGGGAAGGAGGACTAGACAATTTTTGCCTATTTTCAGCCTCATCCTGGGGGGAGGGGAGGAGGTGGATACAGATGGTTGCCAACTGAAATTGAGCAAGATTTTCAGCTGATGGTGGTATTTTTTGTGAATGGGGGAAATTTGGCCAGGACACCAGGGAAATTCCTCACTCTGTCGGTAGGGGGACCCTTGGCCATCTGCTTTATGATGACCAGTCCAACTGCAATGTCGGAGAGGATGGCTGCAGAAGGTGCAGGGGAGTGGGCCTCCTCTCCTGTGTTGTCTTCGCAAGAGGCCGCTGAGGAAGCTTGCATGGTTGCTGAGGTTGTTAATTTCAGCGTTTTGGCAGCAGATGTTCTGATAGCTACTGAGGGGACTCGACCTGTTCTCTTGTCTGGAGCTGATAAGGCTCGTTTACTGGCTCAACGTACTCTCTTATTACAACAGATGCACCTACTTGATGAGACTATTGCTGCTCTTCTGAAGGATTCGGTCTCGGACCCTATGGTTCCCCTTTGCCTGTTTCCGGTCGGACTGTTCCTGCGACGGGACCTGCATTGGATGGTGTGCTGCAGGATCCCATTGCTCGCAGATGCTGTCTCTCAGGTGAGGGGGACTGGAAGTTCTATCTCTCAGTGCCAAAATCCCTCTTGATCTAACTAACCAGCCCAGTCTTCTACAAGGACATCATGGTGTGTCTCCCCGATGCACTCAGCAGACACTTCCTGAGGATGATTTGTTAACACAGGGACACGCACCTGCAGGTACTGTGTATTTACTTTCGCAATCTCAAAAGTCAGGGTAGAGCAAACAACCTGGCAGGCTACAACTGCTTTACCATCCCCTATTCTGAACTCAGAGGGTCTGGCGGACTCTCCTCAACCTAGCTCGGCACAACCTTGGTCTCCTGAGGTTGCATTGAAGAATGCTGGATGGGAACTTATGGACACTGGGTCATGGTCGCCTAATTCCCAGGAGCCCTCGTATACTGCGATGTTACAGCACGCTGCTGCACTAGTGGCCACCGACATTTCGACCCTTCAGAGCTCCAACCAACCCCAGGGTAATCCATCTGATGTGTGTAATGATTTGGTTGTTACTGATATATTATGTACCGAACTTACTGATGTTTCTGTGCCACAGCCAAAGATAAAACCTAGTGAGGTGATTCTTCCTCCCATTTTATCTAGTCAGGTAGGGCAGGATGCTCCCCCTGAGGTGCCTGAGTGTTTAGGCCCTGATCCTGTGCTCTGGCAGGAACCTGATGATGCTTCTGGTAGGCATGTCAGATTTAAGCTCACTGATTTATTTGCTAACAAGGTGAACCTGCCCCATGACGTAATGCTGTATGTCTTCTATAAAGGTGGATTAGACTGTCCCTCGATAGGGTATTTATTGCCAAAAATCTGCTTAAGGGTTCGGCGAGATTTTTTCCTCCGAGATTTTTGCCCTGATTAGCTTGGGTAACTCTAACTATGATATTAGTTTCAAGAACGTGTCCAGTTGAGGTCATTTCTGGGCCCAGTATGCCACCTGTAAATCTTCTCCTCTCTGGTCCCCTTTTCATGTCCTCCCACTAACTAAACCGGCAGTGAAGAATATTACTATTATGTTTAAGAATGAAGGGATGAATATAGAAGATATTTTATTTTGGTTGAAACAGCATTGTGAGGTCTTAAATGGATCTACTCCTACGTTAGACAGTGAGCAAATTTGGGATGGTGGGTAGCGGGTTAGAGTTAAACTATACTTCACCAACTCTGGGCCCAATCACTTACCCAGTTTTTTTATTCTTTTATGCAGGCCAACCTAAATTTTGTTTTAAGCGTGGCTCGAGGGCATGTTTGAGCTCGGCCTGTGATACAGTTAAATGCAGTCATTGTTTGGACTTTGGTTATGCTTCCAGTTCTTGTTTAAACTTATTTAAATGTAATTTGTGTGAAAATACAGGTCATCGCTGCCCATGGGCCTCCCACAATAGGGATGACTGCCCCTCTCATGAGGGTTTGATTAATCTGGCCCAGCAGCAGCAAGCCAGGCAGATTGCAGAACATGATTTGTTGGTCGGCATGGAGACCTTGCATCAGGCTCAGGGAGTAGAACCCTCAGAGATGGTGTTAGAAAAAGAAGCTAGTTTACCCCACGGTGTACTGGAACCTGTCCATGACCCTAGTGATACGGGGCGTGGTTGTGGGTCTGGTTCAGACTGTCCCTGTGACTAAGGCTCCAATGACATGCCCCTCCTCCTCCCCCGCAGCAGGCCCCATCTGAGACAGACCCCTCGGCCTTTATTAAAGTACAGCAGAAAAGGACTAGAAGGAATCAGTGGTTCTTAGTCGGGTAAAAAAAACAGGGTTAAAACTTGGAAATCTGGAATCCATTTGCAGTACTATCTACTGATGGTACAGACAGAGATTCTGCAGGGTGAGGATACTGACACTTCTTCAATTATTTCCAATATAGACATGGAAGGAGGTGGTGACACAGACCCTATTGCTAAAAGGACGAGACAGTGTCGACGGAGCAAATCACCCTAATTTCTCTTTATGGATTCCTTTGCTCGATTTTTTCTTTAAATGTCAACAGTATCAAGGGTGACAGGAAGCTTGGGGGACTTATGCTCTCTGAAGGAGATACATTGTGATATCACATGTCTGTTGGATACCAGGTTAAAGACCAACCAGGAACTCCGTCAGGCCTCCAGGGCTTGGCCCCATGGCCCTTCCTTTTGGTCTTCTGGTACCGATAAATGTGATGGTGTGGGTATTCTGTTTTCTAATTCGGCCCTCAAAGTATCTAGACTTGTGTATATATATCCTGGGAGAGCATTATTGCTTGACATTTCTCTCCATTCTGAAAGGTTCCGGTTGATTGCCTTATATGCCCCACAGACTAAGGCACAGAGGGTGTCCCTCTTTCAACTGGTACAGCCTTTTTTGCACACTTCCAGATTGGTTATTTGGGCTGGAGATTTTAATTGTGGCCTCCACCAGTTAGACAGGGGACTCCAAACTTCCAAACATTTTTGTGATTCTGTTACCCTAAATAATATTGTTTCAACTGCTCATCTTAAGGATGCCTATAGGACCCTGCATCCTAGGGGTGGGTCCACTTATTTTCAGAGAGAGTGTAGTAAAAGGATCAATTTTATTTTCCTTTCGGACATGCTTCAAGTAGCCCAGTGTACTACTGTTGGGAGTGAATTCTCTGACCATGCTGCCCTACGGGTTCAGATTTCTTGGTCAGCTGTTCCTCAATGTAAAAAGAATACATGGAGGCTGAATGAATCTCTCTTACAGGACCCTAAGGTCCAGAAATTATGGAGGAAAGAATGGGCTGCCAGATTGTCCATAGCGATCTTTATGATGATTTATCTGCCTGGTGGATGACTCCAAAATTAGATGGCGACAGGTTTTCAGAGGAAGGCTGTTACTACCCAGTCTTACCAATACAAAAATATCTGGCATTAGGCAGCAGCTCCAACATGTAATTTCTTTATCTGACAGTTCACATCAGGATTATAGCCAGCAAATTTCTGTTCTTAGCTGTCAGATGAATTACAGTACAATAGGGCTAGTTCCCTGGGACAAGAAGCTAGATTTGGGACCAAGATGTGTAAAGGGGGATTAGATCCCTTTAAGGAATGTAAGGGCAGGATTGACTCTAGGCTTATTACTGGCCTGCTATCTCCCTCTGGAGATCTTGTGACTTCCCTGAATTATTGGTTAACATTGTTGAGACTCATGTGTTGAAAATGTTAGGACTGCACCTACTTGCCATAATGCAGAGGTTTTTGACTCCTTAACTTACCCCACCTCTCACCTGAAGAATGTGCTCAATTAACAAAAGAAATCTCTGAGGAAGAGGTGATTCATGCTATCCAGGGTTTAAAACTCAACTCAACTCCTGGGTCTGATGGGCTCGACAGGTTTCTATACCACCTTTATGGCTGAGCTGGCTCCAGCCTTAACCGTCTGTTCAATGCCATGTTAACCAAAGCTGAATTTTCTCACAATGAAGGACGCTATCTTGGTTTTGATTCATAAGAAGGGATCAGTGACTGACATTAATAATTGAGGTCTTAAGCCTTGTCAATACACGACAGTAAAATAATTGCTAAGGTTCATTGGCTAGGCTTGTTCAGGTGGCGAGACGTTTTAGCCCAGTGCAGACTTGTGGTATCCCTGGTAGGTCCCAAAGCGATAACCTCATCTTGTTATGGGAATTGTTAAGCTTAGGGGATATGAATCACATTTAGGGTTGGGTCCTTGGTATTGATCAGGAAAAGGCATTCGATAAAGTTTCACACCAGTTTTTATTTTCAGTTTTGTCAGCATTTGGCCTCCCCTCTATCTTTATAGGATGGCTTAAACCCCTCTATTTTGGGGCTGTTCTAATTCCCAGTGTTAATGGGTGGTTGGGAAATAGGGTTGTTGTGAAAAGGGGGGCCCGACAGAGTTGTCCCTTGAGCCCCCTGCTGTATAATTTTGGTATTGATATGTTAATCAGGGCCATCCTTCAATGTCCCAAGGTGCTGGGCTTACATGGAGCACATTTCCCTGCCCCTGTTAAAATCTTGGCTTATGCGGATGATTTGGTTCTGACTGTGGCTTCCGATATGGATGAAGCAGCTATAGTGGATGTTCTCCACCAATATTCCGATGTTTCTGGCTCTCAGATTAACTTCGAGAAAAGTATTGGATTTCCACTTGGTAACCTTCCCACACCTGTCTCTGGCTCCTTGTTGGGATAAAGGTCTCCTGATCCCATCAAGATCTTAGGTCTCTGGTTTGAGCTGGTGATATGCAATCCCTTAACTGGAGTACAGCCTTAGGTAAGGCAGAGAGGTTGTAGCAGGTTGGAAACACACCAACTAGGTAAAAAGAAACGGGTTTATTTGCTTAAAACTTTGGTGGTACCAATATTATTATACCTATGTTATATTTTTCCCCCACCTATGAAATCATTTACCAGACTTTATAATATTTTTTTCAGGGCTTTTGGGGATCTCGGTTGAACCCAATTAAGAGAGGTTTGACCTATCGGCCTATTACAGAGGGTGGAGAAGGAATGTTGAAGCCTGTGTTTTTTTTTTATAGCATTTTTTTGAGTTACAATTTTGGTCTTGCTTTAAAACCAGGTGAAAGGGGATGGAAACCTTTTATTTTGGGTTGGCTCCTGCCTTGTCTTTCCCGATGGGAACAAGGGAAGTGGGTTTTTTTTAGCTAGAATCCCTGGACTTCCCTTATATGGCTCTGAGGCTGTGAAGATGGCTATCTCCTATCTGTTCAGGCCTTATGATTTTTGTATCTTAGGTAGGAAAGTCCTATATTTAAGTATTTGGAGGCAGGATGCCCAAGACCCCGTTGAATTTCCCTTTTGTCCGCTGGGTGAGCATTCCTGGATTTTGTTGCAATTGTTAAACCTAGGATTCCTCCATATGTGTGGGATATGGTATGGTTGGGCAATTATGGCAGGCTCAGTGTGAAGGGGAATCATAAACACAAAATGTTAACTGACAGGTACTGTCCCAGGGAGTCTTGTGTCACACTTCTTGAAACCCAACAACATTCATTTCTGGATTGTCACTTTTCTTCTGATTTCTGGCAGCTGCTTGCTACTGCCTGGCATGAACCCCTTTTTTCCAACCGTTCTTATGAAAATGTTATGTTTGGAACTAGTATTGCTTGTCCAAGAAATATCATGCTGAAACTGTTTATATTGTTTTAGCTTTAATGAGATACTTTCTGTGGCAGGCCAGATGTCTGTTGATTTTACATCAAAAATTGATTTCACCTCAAGAAGTTGTACATAATGTTGGAACAGCTGCTCATGCAGTACAAATGTCTGACTTCTCCAAACAACCTAACTTTCAATTTAGACACTTATGGCATAATTGTGATTTATGGCACTTGGAGTGAACTGTCTGGATTCCTTTTTTTTTGTTTCTTCCTTTGTACTTCTCTGTTCTTTTTAATGCTACGTTGTGCTTTGTGAATTAATTTTTTTGTATTTGTTCTTGTAATGAAGTCCAAATCTTCTCAATAAAATTCCCCTACTCTTTTTGAGAAGTGCCATAGGATCTTTAACATCCACCTGAACTATCACCAGAACAGGCAGATGGGACCTCAGTTTAACATCTCACCCAAAAGACACACCTCAATAGTGCAGCACCCCTCCCATGCTGCAGTACAGTGTCAGTATTAAGATTTAACCTAAGTGCCTGGAGTGAGGAAAGCCAATTGTCCAGATGTGGGAAGACGTACAGGCCTTCCCTGCAAAGGGCTGCTGCCACTACTGCTAAGCATTTGGTAAAGATCTGTGGTGCAGAGGATAAGCCACAGAGCAATACTTTGAACTGATAATGCTACCCCTGCAGAATAAAGTGGAGATATTGTCTGTGTGCTTTCCTGATTTTGATATGAAGGTAAGCATCTTTCATATCTGTGGAGCATAACCAATCTGATAGTTGTAAGAAACAAATATAGAAGCCATCAGCAGATAAGGATCTGTTAGCCCATCTAGTCTGCCCAGTTTTCCCTGATTACTGTGCCATCGCACACCCTACTGAATCTCCAGTTGTCTCTTGCCCTTGCCTTACTACCAAGATCCCCCATCTGTCCCGTGCATGCTTGAATCCTGTCACCATTTTGGCACTCACCACCTCTGCTGAAAGCCTGTTATAGGCATACATCACCCTCTCCATGAAGAAGTATTTCCTCACATTTCCTCTGAGCCTCCCCCCTCCAACTTCATAGCATGACCCCTTGTCCTCAGAGCTTTTTCTATGGAAAATGCTGCCTTTCCTGTACCTTATTAATACCTGTTAGGTATCTGAATGTTTCTATCATATCCCACTTTCCTCCTCTCCTCCAGAGAGTACATATTCAGTTCCTCGAGTCTCCTCATATGGCTTTTGATGCTGGCCCTGCACCATTTTGGTAATCCTCTTTGTACTGCCTCCACCTTATCAATGCCCTTCCAGAGGTGGGGCCTCCAGAACTGGACACAGTACTTGAGGTGGGGTCTTACTAGTGATCTGTACAGGGTAGTATTACTCCTTCTTCCTCCTGGTGATACCCTCCCTATGCACCTGAGCATCCTGCTAGCCTTCCCCACTGCCTTATCACACTGCTTGGCTGCCTTCAGGTCATCAGAAGTGATAACCCCCAGGTCCCTTTCCTGTTTGGTGGTTGCCAGTTCTTCTCCTCCCAATAGGTACGCTGACCCCAGATTTCTGTGCCCCAAGTGCATGATTTTGCACTTTTATGCACTGAAACCCAGTTGCCAAACCCTTGACCATTCTTCCAACTTTTTCAAATCACCCTCATTTTTCCAATTTATTGTATCTACTCTGTTGCAGACGCTTGTGTCATCTGCGAACAGGCATTCTTTCCCCTTCTAGCCCTTCTGTAATGTTGCTAATAAAGACATTGAAGAGGACCGGACCTAGTTCTGAGCCACGAAGCACCCAGCTGGTCACCTTGCCTTCTCCACAGTGTACTCCATTTACCACCACCCTCTGGCTCCTGTTGCTTAACCAACTTCTTACCCAGTTTTTAACTTTTTGAACCACCCCCAGACAGGCAAGCTTGCTCACCAGTCTTATATGTGGAACAATGTCAAAGGCCTTACTGAAATCCAGGTAGACCATACCACTGCTTCTCCCTGATCCACTACCATGGTCACCCAGTTAAAGAACTTGATCAGGTTTATCTGGCAATATGTCCCTCTGTGAAACCATGTTGCCTTGGATTCTGTAATCCACTGATTACAAGGTATTCCACTATCCTTTCCTTCAGTAGTGTTTCTATTACTTTGCCCACTACCAAGTCAGGCTGACAGGTTAATAATTTCCTGCCTCCTCCCTGTTCCCACTTTTGTGAAGTGGGCCCACATCTGCCCTCCTCCAGTCCCATGGTGGCAATATAGTGGGGAGGGGTGGAAATGGAAGTTATTGAAATGATTTATGCATTTCAACACTGGGTGACTCCTGCAGTGTAATGGGCTCAGTACTGTAAGAGGAACAAGAGCTGTAGTATTGGAGAGGAGGGCTTTGCTAGTTCCATGACATACTGGCAGTGTGCAAAGTGCCACATGTTCAGCAGCATCACCCTTACTCCATTTCTATTCTGGTTACCATAGGGGTTCAAATCATCATCCCCACTGATGCTGATATCCTTCTCCTTGAGCTCTGTCTTCCTTATCTTCACTTTCTTCACACTGTCTCTCACTGTCATCATCTTCAGTCAGAGACACATCTTTAATGTCGCTTCGACTGTGCAACAGTCAGATCTCCTCCTCAGGCTGTAACAAATGGTCAGGCTCCACACTCTCTAAGGAACATCTGGGACCTTTATTAAATTTAAACTATTCTGAAGCTTGATTAATAATAAAGTTTATAGTTTACTTGTTCAATACAGCAATAACTACTTTCTAGATGGTAGAAACATTGTATAATCTCTCTTTTAAACCATCCGTAGTATAGGTCAATTGTTTTAATTAAAATGTTAGTGGTATTTTTGAAAATTTACATTTGTGTTTTTTTTTTTTTTGTTAGCTTTTGTTGACCGGGTAAGTGCACTAGACAAATTCTGCCTATTTTCAGGCACGACCTGGGGAGGGGATACAGATGAATTAAACTGACTTTGAACCAGATTAAGCTGTTGGTGGTATTTTTAGTGAATGGGGAAAATTTGGCCAGGACACTGAGGAAATTCCCTGCTCTTTTCAATAAATGCCATGGGATCTTTAACATCCACCTGAACAGGCAGATGGGACACTCGGTTTAAGTATCATCCGAAGACGGCACCTCAGGAGTGCAGCACTCCCACATGCTGCACTGCAGTGTCAGTATTGGGATATTAACCCAAGTGCCTGATGTGGGCTAGAACCCACAGCCTTCTGATCTCACGGCTTCAGAGGCTAGTATGCTACCTGCTGAGCCACTGACACTGACATGCTGCTGCTGTTTCTGATTTTTTATGATTGATACAAATTTTTGCTTGCATTACTGAATATCCAATAAAATTTGAATTACTAAAAAAAAAAAAAAAGGAATAGGGAAACTATCTTCAAGATAAGGCTCAGTGCCACCACCACTAGCAGTCATGGGAACACCAGCAACCTGCTCCGCAATCACTGTGGCTAAGCCAGACATTTTACTGCCTTTTGTACTGCTCTGTTTATCGCTGCCTACCCAGCACCCACAAGCATGGATGCTACAAATGTGGCAGAGAAAAATGTTCAGAATGTCTCACACCATAAAAGGGTGAGCATGATTTGCACTAGTTGCCTACCTAAAGAGAGAGCAACGGAGCCAGGCACTGGAGCTGCTTTATGCCAGGTAAGCCCAAAAATATTACATGGACTGAAAGAAAATTCGTGAAGAAACTTGTACTTACAGAATACACTTGCAGAGGAATTGATGGGCACTTTTGTATGGTTTTACAGGCGAAGCACTCACTGTTTATGGAGATAGCACTACAGTGTATCATACTGTACGTAAGCACATATTGTTTCTTTAGAAATTAAATTTCTTACTGAAGGGTGGAAACAGCATGCACAGTAGTTTGAGTGTAATGACATTGTGTACAATGGTTATATGGTGACAACACAGGTGTTTTTATTGCACTAGATCTGAAGAATACATGAACTAAAGAGTTATTTTGAACTGTTATGGGAAAAAATGAAAACTGAGATAGTACATCAGATTTAAGGAGGACCTGTTTAATATTAAGGTATTATTACATCTTGCTTGAGCTGTTAACTCACCACCTATTATGTACATACTTGGATATGGGCTTATATTTTGAAATCTAAATGCAACTGTATTTGATATAGGATGGATCGATTTTAATGGATGATATACCAAAACCTGTCTATTCGATGTGAATTGATCATTTGCCCCTTTAGCTTTCACTGGAATAATGTAACATAGTTTTAACATGTTATAGAAATATATATATATTTTTTGTTTACAATATTTTCCAGACACAGACCAGTAAAACCCTGAAGAAAGAATTATTACTCTGAAACATTGGTGATGGCTTATATTTGCTGTTTGTAGCAATTAGTTATATCTGGGGCATATGTTACTTAATAAATAAGAAATAAAGCAAGGCCTCAGACAAGCGGGGCACACTGAAGATGCTGTGTGCATATACTGTTCAGAGCAAGCCACAGAAAGAAATATCACACCCACACTAAAAAGAGGTTCACAAAGCTATCAAGTTATTTTAAATAGTTCATTTTATTTTACACAGAGTGCCAGTCAAGATACAGAAAGTGCAATCTACTTACAGATCATGTCTATCACAAACCTGGCAACCATGCCATGTCATCACGCCTATCATTTTGTCCAGAGGTTTCTGGGCTTCATCAGAGAGGCCTACACAGTGATGCTGACTATCTTATAAGTGTCACATTTAAAGGTGTATTAACAGTGATAAAGTGCATTACATATGATAGTATACAATAACCACATAAAAGTGTGTGTGATAATACACAATATATATAACAAGAAATACTTCATAATATATGACATTATAATATATATATATATATATATATATATATATATATATATATATATATATATATATATAAAAGACAAAGAACCCCAGCAAACACTGAGGCAAGGGTTACCCTAAAGGGCATTTGGCTGGAAGCCAAGTTTCAAGAAAATAAAAATCACACATGCCCCACAATACAAAGCATCATGGGCTGCATATGCAAATCACCACAGAATGTTATGCTGGTCCAACTTTAAGCAGAATTGCATGGTGCCGAAAGGCCTCTCACACAGTTTGCAAGGGTGCTAACAGAAAACATAGACCGTGTTTCGTCCTACCAGGACTCATCAGTATGCCTCGCCTGCTTGACACCCGGTGGAATGGACCAGCTACCCTATAGGCAGTGTGCCTTGATATATTGTGGTGAACCCATTAAATAAAAAACTATTTAAAAGACAAAGAACCCCTGTGCGCAAACACTGAGGCAAGGGTTACCCCAGCGGGCATTTGGCTGGGAAGCCAAGTTTCAAGAAAATACAAATCACACATGCCCCACAATGCAAAGCATCATGGCTGCATATGCAAATCACCACAGAATGTTATGCTGGTCCAACTTTAAGCAGAATTGCATGGTGCCGAAAGGCCTCTCACACAGTTTGCAAAGGGTGCTAACAGAAAACATAGACACGTTTCGTCTCTACCAGACTCATCAGTATGCCTCGCCTGCTTGACACCCCAGTGGGATGGACCAGCTACCCCATAGGCAGTGTGCCTTGATATATTGTGGTGAACCCATTAAAATAAAAACTATTTAAAAGACAAAGAACCCCTGAGCGCAAACACTGAGGCAAGGGTTACCCAAAGGGCATTTGGCTGGGAAGCCAAGTTTCAAGAAAATACAAAATCACACATGCCGCCACATATATATAATATTATATATATATAATTCAACACCACTCTGGCAGGGTGGGACTGGTATGAGGAGGGACCCATGGTAGTGGCCAGGGAAGATGTGGGGATCCCCCATAGCAGAGACCCTAAGAAGGGTGGTAGAGGACCCCAAATGAGGGGGAAGCAACTTCTGGTGGGGAACTCAATTGTGAGGGGGATAGATCTGGGAGTAGGAAAAGGAGGGAGAGAGAGGAAGGTTAGATGCCTAGGTGACACAGCCCAGAGGGATGGGAAGCAGATCCTGGGGATCGCTAAGGCAGCTGAACAGGAGGCAAAGATGGATGTCATTATCCACCTGGGGTCTAATGACCTGGCTAGGGATGGGGATGGGATCATGTGGAGGGATTTCAAGGAACTGGGGAGAGGTCTTAGGAAGGTAGTGCATTCAGTGGCTATTGCTGAAGTGCTGCCTGTCTATGACAGGGGGCTGGGGAGGGATCTCCACACCAGGAGCTTCAACTCATGATTGAAGGAATGGTGCAGAGAAGAGGGTTCAGCTGCATTGGGGACTGGGGATCCACCTGGAAGAATAAGGGCCTTTATAGGGTGATGGCCTGCATCCATCCAGAAGGAGAACCACAGTCCTCAGTGGAAGGTTTATATTTTATTTTGATAATTTAAAGTATCCAAGGGGGGTGGCAGAAAAAATTGTGGAGGCAGTAACTGCCCTGCCACAGGCTGAAGTAGAAAGTAGGGAGAATCTGAGGGGAATGAAAACCCTCAGGGTGGAAATTAATACAGGGAGCCGGATAGTAGAAATGATGGTGGATGGGAAATGAAGCATTAAAAAGAGAGGTGAGAAGGAGGTAGGACAAAAAGGAAAGAAGAGGGGTACTAAGCAGTGTGGCAACAAAATCTGGAAGGCCATGTGTGCTAATGCTAGAAGTCTAAGAAATAAGATTCTGGATGTAGATACCACAAAAGCAGAGGCTGACCTGGATATTGTGGCCATTACTGAGTCATGGTGCACTGAAAACCATGACTGGGACATGTCCATACCAGGCTATACTTTTCAGGAGGGACAGGGTGGAAAGGAATGGAGGGTGCATGGCGCTTTATGTGTGGGAAGGCATAAAAGCAACAGAAATACAGGGAATACAGGAGAGAGCACAGTACTGAGGGTCACCCTAGGGAAGGGGAATGGAACCCTGTGAGGCACTGGCATGATCTACAGGCCTCCAGAACAGGAGGAGGTGGAGGAGGAGTTAGATAAGGCAATGGTGGAAGCTATTGGCAAGATGGCAGAAAAGGGGGTGGTGCTGCTGGTGAAGGAGTTCAATCTGCCGGATATAGATTGGAGCTTTCCAGCTGCAGCTTCCAGCTAGAAGGAAGGACATCTTGGACTCCCTGCAGGAGGCATTCCTCAAGCAACTAGTTAGTGAACCTATTCAGGAGGGGACAATACTGGACCTGGTATTCACTAACAGGGACAGTGTTTCAGATGTTAAGTACAAGGCCACCTGAAGAACAGTGGTCACTGTACTGTGTGGTTCAATATAAGGACAGCTGTGGAATTGAACCACACAAGGGTAAGGGTCCTGGACTTCTGGAGGGCAGCTTTCAACAGATGAGTGAATGCCTCAGGGATGACCTGGCAGGGGGCGTGATCTCGTTGGGGTGGAGGAATAGTGGATGAAGCTTAAAAGGGCCATAGGAAAGGCAACAAACCTCTGCATCAAGCAATTAAGCAAAAGCAAGAGGAAAAAGAGACCACTTTGGTTCTTGAAAGAGGAGGCAGAAAAGGTAAAGGCTAACAGGGTAGCATTCAGAATGTATAAGGAGATGCCGGCGTCGGAGGATAGGGAGATGTATCAGGGGAAACAGAGCAGTAAGGAGCACAAAGGCACTAACTAAAGAGAGAGTAGTCCAGGCAATGACAAAGGGGGACAAGACACTTTTTAGGTATGTAAGTGAATGGAGGAAGACCAGAGGTGGGATCATAAAGTTAAAAAGAGAAGGGGGGATTGTGCAGAGGGGGACCAAGAAAAAGCAAACAACCTGAACAAATTAACTATCCTGACATTATGGAACAACATACCTGCTAATATTAGATATTGTTCTGTGGTCTGTGCTTTCTGGAATCACTGGTACCACTCACACTTACAACAGCTGGCAGTATCCCACTGTCCCTAGCCACTGACCTCTTAGCTCTTGCCTATGTACATGAAAGTCCTAGCACTTGTCACTTTGAAAACCTGCTATGTTGATTGTACTCTTGCATTATAAAATGTGAGCTTCTATACTTGTGACCTTTCTCTTATGCTTCTTCAACTAATAGTCATGTACTGTATTGTTTAATCTATTGTTTAATTTATTGTCATGCACAGTATTGTTTACTATGATCATCCCAGGTCATCCCAGGAGTCAAACGACTTGTTGCTCAGTGTGCTTTCCTGGTGAAACATTTCAATAAATAAAATAAATCAAAATCGTCATGAAATGTAATGTTGAAGTGATTGTCTTGCGCTGTATTGTGTTATGATTTGTACTCTATTGGGTCGGGCCTGAAAATAGGCAAATGTTTGTCTAGCACACCTTACCTGGTAAACAAAAACTAAATAAATAAATACTTTTGTTCAGTTTTCACAGAGGAAGGCGAAGGGAAGGGGAGGGGCCACAAAACAGTAACAGGAGCATTGTAGGGAGGGAGGCGGACACTAGTCTGTTTTCAGTAGAGAGTGCCCTGAAGGGACTCGCTAATCTGAAAGTGGACAAAGAATTGGGCCAGAGGAGGTGCATCCAAGAGTATTGAGGGAGCTCAGGGAGGTACTCTCTGCCCTTCTGACAGACAGTAGTTCCAGAGGATTGGAGGAGACAGATGTAGTCCCATTTCACAAAAGTGGTAGCAGAGAAGAGGCTGGCAATTATAGGCAGTCAGCCTGACATCAGAGGTGGTGTTAATGGAGTCACTGCTGAAGGAAAGGATTGTGGAATATCTTGAATCCAGTGGGTTACAAGACCCAAGGCAGCATGGATTCATTGGGGGGGGGGAGGGCATGCCAAGGAATTAGATCAGGGTGGACTGGAGCCGTGGATGTGGCCTATGTAGATTTCAGTAAGGCTTTCAACACCGTTCCACAAAGAAGGCTGGTAATCAATCAATCAATCAATCAAATCTTTATTTATCCAGGCGAACATTGTTGAGCAATGCTCATTTGCAAGATGGACCTGGTAAGGTCAAGATACAATTTATATGAAATATAACATGCAGAGAATACACAACTTTGAGAGGATAGCAAATGAATACAAAAACATCAACTCCATGACACAGTACATTGAAAAGCTAATAACAAGAAATATATTACATATATACATGATTCATGAAATAGCCAGTTTGTAATGGAAGACACTTTAAAAACTAGCACTTTTGGTGAAAGGTTAAATGTGTCAGGATTTACTAGATAATTTTAAACTCGGGTGATGAGCTGTATGGACAGCTGGAAGATATATCTACAGGAGTGATTTGTAAGTGGCAAGTACGTGGAAGCAGTGACAAGGGGATGAATGGAGTGTATACAGGATGTTGTGGCCAGGGTAGGGAAAAGGATGGAGGGAGGGAGTGGAAAAGCAGCCAGAGAGGGATCAATAGTGGGTCAAGAGGGAGGGAGGGGTCGGACTGGAGAAGTAAAAGCTGAGAGTGTAAGGAGACTAAGTATATAATGAATAAGAAGGATGGATTGTAGTAAAGGTTTATGAAATATGAAGTAACTGCTCAGTAGGGTGCTGGGAGCTACCTTAAATGGTCTGCCAGCTGGTGAGAAAGATGGAAGGTTAGTCTAATGTTGATGGAAGCAGTGATATTTTCTTTGAATATCTTGTTGTATAGATATTTGAAGGCTGTGATAGATATGAGCTTGTTCAGTTTCAGTGTCTTCTGCATCGTGTTCCATAGAGTAGATAACATATAACTAACAGCATGTCTGCCATGTTGAGAGTGGAACTTAGGCACTTTAAGAGTAATGAAGTTCTGGCTTTAATGCATAATTACTTGATGTGGCTTGTAGAAAACAGTCGGAGATATATTTTGAAGTTGCTGTGATATTGCTCTGCAAGTCCATAGTATTGCATTCCTATCCCTTCTATATTGAAGCTAGGTCCAACCAATCATGGAGTATAGCAAGCAGTGGTGAGTACTGTATGGTAAGTCTGTGATAAACCTCAAAGCTCTGTGGTATAGTGTATCTAATTTGTTCAAGCATACCATAGGGCAGCGACTATATAGGAAGTCAGTGTAGTCTAGTACTGAGAGGAATGTGGCCTGGACCATCTTCTTTTTTGAATCACTTGTAAGGAAGTACCTTATTCTATAGTAAAGTCCAAGTTTTTGTCTAAGCTTTTTTAGCAGTTCTTACAGATGTTCTAGATAGTCTAGTCTACTATCTAGCCATACCCCCAGGTATTTGAATTTTGTGACATATTCGAGATTTTCACCAAGTGCAGTGGATAATTTAGGGAGATCGATTGGGATTGAGTATTCTGCCTGCACCTGTGGGGAAAAAACATTGCCTTAGTTTTTTTTGCATTCAATAGTAGTTTTTTTTCCAGCAGCTGGAGTTGCAGTAGGTCAATTCTGCCTGTAGTTCTTTGCAGGCTGTTATAGGAGAAGGGTGACTGACATACAGTACTGTATCATCAGCAAACAGGTGTACAGTGGCTTTGGTAAGATTTGTGTCAATGCTATTGATATATATGGCAAAGAGGATAGGCCAAGAATAGATCCTTGTGGTACCTCTTGTAGTGGTCTGAGTGGGATATATCTCCTTCGCCTTTACTTGCTGGGTTCTTCCTGTAAGATAGTTGTTAAACCATCTAATGGAATTGGTGTCAAGTCCAATTGACCTCAGTGAGGAGAGAGGGCAGATGCATTGGTCCAACCGTATCAAAGGCCTTACTTGGGTCCTAAAGACAGCACATACACAATTTTTTACCCAATTCAAGTTGCCAGTCATTGGTGACTTTTGCAAGAGCTGTTATGGTACTGTGGTTTGCTCTGAAACCAGATTGTGCTGGGTTTAGAAGATTGTTGGCTTCTAGGTATTCTCTTAGCTGGGTGCTCACAATTTTTTCGAGTAGTTTGGACAGCACAGTAAGAATGGAAATTGGTCTGTAGTTATTAAGGTATGTGGGATCCCCAGCTTTCAGTAGTGGAATCACTTGAGCGGTTTTCCAGATTGATGGGATGACTCCTGACTGTAGAGAAAGGTTAAACAGATGTGTTGCTGGTACTGCTAATACATGTATGGCAATTTTTAAGAAGTATGGGTCAAGGGAGTCTGAACCTGCACTCTTTTTTATGTCCAACTGTAAGATTAGTTCTTCGACTTGCTTCAGGTAAGCAAGCTGGGTAGCTTAGGAGTTGGTCCAAAGGTGGCACACTGACTAAGAAATTAGTTAGGGGATAGGCAACAGAGGGTAGTGGTAAATGGAGTTCACTCTGAGGAAGTAGTAAAGTAGTAGTAACATTTTAGTTATACAGTGATTTCACCATTAGGATTATGAATATCCTTTTTACAAGGTGTACCTGTTAAATTAAAAATCATCTAAGTTACAAAAGACAATATGAATACATGGGGGAAGGGAGGATGATCAATGGGGTGCCTCAGGGATCAGTGCTGGAACCAGCTCTCTTTAATGTCTTTATTAGTGACATTGCAGAGGAGCTGGAAGGGAAGGTCTGTCTCTTTGTGAAAGACACCAAAACCTGCAATAGGGTGGACACTCTGGGGTGGGGGGGGGATGAGCAGAGACTTGTGGAAAGTTGAGGAGTGGTCAAGGGTATGGCAGCTGGATTTCAATGTGAAAAAGTGCAAAGTAATGCCCTTGGGGCAAAGAAATCTAGTGACAGAGTGCAAATGGGAGGAGGGTACTGATGACCACCAAGCAGGAAAGAGACCTGGGGGTAATCATATTGGATGACCTAATGGTGGCCAGGCAGTGTGACAAGGCAGTTGAGAGAGCTAGTGGGATACAGGGGTGCACAGGGAAGGGTATCACCAGCATAAAGAGGAGATGGTATGTAAGACCCCACCTAGAGTACTTTATACGGTTCTGGAGACCACATCTCTGGAAGGACATAGACAGAGTGGAGGTGGGCCAGAGAAGGGCAACTAAAATGGTGCAGGATCTGCATCAGAAACCCTAAGAGGAGAGACTTAACACCCTAAATATGTACACTCTGAAAAAGAGTAGATGGAGGGATATGATATAGATGTTTAAATATCTCATGGGGGTACATAAGGTACAGGACGGAAGTATTTTTCAGAAAAAAGGTGCTCAATTACTAGGCGGTACGATAAGAAGCTGGGGGGAGGTAGAGTCAGGAGAGTTGTCAGGAAGTACTTCTTCACAGAAACAGTGTTGGATTCCTGGAACAGTCTTCCAGCTGAGGTGATGGGGCAAAAACAGTGGTGGAGTTCAAGGGCTCAGAAAATGTTTGAGTGAAACTGGTCGGGCTGCTCTGTTTTGTGTCCAGATCCCTCACCTGTTGCTGCTGCTGCTATGTAAGTTTGCACTTTGCCGTTTGCTTTTTTTTGCAGTAAGATGCTTTGGTGCCTTTGCATAAGCACTTTGGCTACTTTTAAGCAATAAAATTGCATTAAACAGAGACCATGACTGATGCCAGTGTTTCTTGCTTTCCCTGTACACACTAGTGAAACGTTTTTTAAAACATTTCTGAAATCTGGTTTTAAGTAGTGTTCAGATCATCTAGACTGTGCTCTTGACACTGTGCTGTTCCGACTGAGTACCACTACCCATGCACCATTGCAGCACTGATGCAAATCATTGTAGGTACTACTGTGCATGCTGGGATACTAGAGATCGGGAGTATCACCAATAGTGGCAGAAAAGATAACCGCTTACTTCTTTGGCTTGTTACAAGCTCACCAATCTGTTTCCTATATTTTTTGGTGGCTACTGAAGCTGAATTTTTGTACTTGTAACTCGGAATTGGTTTCCTTAATCTGAGTTACAGCACGATGTGAATCCACCCTGCTGTTAACTCAGGTTAAGGAAATTGTGTTGCTCTGAAACTGTGCTGTAGTCTATCTCCAAACCTGGGCTAAAGCATGGTTTCAGAACAGAGAATGTAGAATTGTTTGTACTGTTCCTCAATTTGGATGCCAACCTTTTAAACCATTTTAACCCTACCATGGTGGCAGCGCCATCACTGGGTTTTCCTCTTCAAGCAGGATTCTAATTGATTAAAACTCCAGAACCTCCAAAGTGAGTCATTATGGGCACATTTGGAAAATAACTTGGCTAACTCTTCTAGAGTCCTTGTCCTCTTGTTCTCTCCTATCCCTGCCACTCTTAACAATCACCCCGCTATTCCTACCATGATTTGGTTATGTAAAAGAGTTACTAATTAATCGGACCTTGACTCCTTACTCTTTCTACTTATGGCAATATGGGATAACCCTCCTTTCACTTTTTTTGCTAAACAAGTAATGTGGGCTGGAAAAAGACTTGGTATCCAGAGGATAGGAGATCTCCTAAACTATTCTGACAGCAGTTTACTTTCATCTGAAAACCTTTGGGGAAATTTAAAATACGAAAGTTTCAATTCTGGCCATTTTTACAAATCAGAGATGCTTTACAGAATCAACAGGTCTTAGTAGACTTTTCTTTGTAAGAGAACCCTGACTGGAATCAGATTATGAAGGTTGCAGGGCTTAGGAAAGATGCTAGTTTCTTATACAGAATGATTGTAAATGACCAGGAATCTCTTACCATGCCAAATGAAATGGGAAACTTAATTTGGAATTCTATAGATGGAGAAATTTGGATAAATCTCTGGGATAACACTTACCATAGTAGCAAAGAGGTTCAAGATAGACTTGCACAGTTCAATATTTTACATCATCATCATTATTTTCCAGTCATACTTAAAACGATGGGTGTAGGTCATCTGATTACTGCTGGAAATATGGGGAAATGCAATCATACGTTTAGGTTCTGTCCTGAAACTATCTCTGTATGGAAATGTATTCTTTCTGTCTATCAAGAAAAGTGTTGCATAGAAACATGGAAACATTGAAGTTGAATGCAGATAAGGACTGTCTGGCCCATCCAGTCTAACCATTTATCTATCTGTTACCAAACCAAGGATCCTAAATGATCCATTATTTATTCTTTCCTCCCTGTTGTTAGGGTACCTTTATGTCCATCCCATGCATTTTTGAATTCTAACTGATTTTGCTCCCACAACCTCTGTTGGGAGGCAGTTCCAAGTGTCCATGACTCTTTTTGTGAAAAAGTACTTTCTCACATTGCCCCTAAGCCTACCCCCTCCAGCTTCATCTCATGCTCCCTTGTTCTTGTATATCTTTTTTTCTGAAAGATGCTACCCTCATTTATCTTGTTTATACCCTTGAGGTACTTGAATGTTTCAGTCATATCCCCTCTCTCTCTCTTCTGTCCTCCAGGGAGTACATATTTAGTTTCCTCAGCCTCTCCTCATAGGGCTTTTCATGCAGACCCTGTACCATCTTGGTAGCACCCCTCTGGACTGCATCTATCCTGTCTATGTCTTTCCAGAGATGTGGTCTCCAGAACTGAACACAGTACTCCAGCTGAGTTCTCACCAATCATCTGTATAGTGGCATAACCACCTCCTTTTTTCTGCTGGTGATTCCTCTCCCTATGCACCCCAGCATCCCGCTGACTTTCCCCACAGTCTTTTCACATTGCTTGGTCACTTTTAGGTCATCTGATATAATTACCCCCAGGTCCCATTCTTGCTTTGTGGCTGCCAGTACCTCCCCCCCATTCTGTACTCCTCCTTTGGATTTTTGTGCCCCAAGTACATGATTTTACACTTCTTTGCATTGAATTCAAGCTGCCACACCCTTGACCATTCTGCCAGCATGATAATGTCCTTTCTCATTTTATCCACCCCCTTCTGGAGTGTCTACCTAGTTGCAGATCATTGTGTTGTCTGCAAGCAGGCATACCTTACCTTCCAGCCCCTCTGTGATGTCACTTATGAAGACATTAAAGAGAACTGGCCCCAGTACTGACTCCTTTGGCACCCCACTGGTCACCTCCCTCTCTTCAGATTGCTCACCATTTAAGATCACTCTCTGTGTCCTGCCACTCAACCAATTTCTGATCCAGTTTACCACTTGTGTGCTCACCCGCAGACTGTCCAGCTTATGTAACAACCTTCTATGTGGGATGGTGTTGAAGGCCTTGCTGAAATCCAGGTAGGCCACATACACCGCCCCACCCTGATCTACTTCCCTGGTGACCCAGTCAAAGAAATCAATTAGATTTGTTTGACAAGACCTTCCTGTTGTGAACCCATGTTGTCTTGGATCCTGTGCTCTGCTAGATTCAAGGAATAACATAATCCATTCTTTTAGAAGTGACTCTATTAATTTTCCCACCACTGAGGTCAGGCTGACTGGCCTGTAGTTGTCTGCCTCTTCTCTGCTTCCACTTTTCCAGAAAATGGACATTTGCCCTCCTCCAGTCTTCCTGGACCTCCCTCTCTCCAATGATCTGTTGAATAGGGTGGTTAGTTGTTCCACAGTACCTCTCTGAGCTCCTTTAATATTCTGGGGTTAATGCCAACTGGCCCCACTGCTTTATCCATTTTCAGTTTCCCAAGTTCCTCTCACGCCTCTCCACCATAAAAGGACTGATGTCCCCTCTTCCATTGATGCTTTTATTGCTGAGCTCTGTAACCTCACTTTCTCTTCTTTGGTGAATACTGAGCAGAAGTATTAGTTCAGTATTTGCTTTTCTGTATTCTCTCCTTTCCTTCCTGATTTATTTATTTTAGAGAGGTTTCAGATTTACATCACCTTAATAAACTTCAGCAAATCTGGCTTTTCTTAGCAGCTTTAACTTTGTTTTTTCTTCCTGTTCTGACTGGTCCCATCCACCGGTCTTCCCAGCCCCATCACTCTGGCCCTCTGGGACTTACCTCATCTGGCTCTTCCCAAGTGCTTGTTCTCTGTGGGGTTGGTGGGCCACCCTAAAGCCCCACCAAGAATAAGTTCTGGTTTGTGTAAATGTGGCCCAGTTAGCCAAGTGTGGGGCCTGTGAGAGACTGGTATCACCCTAAGGATTAGCATATTTTTCCCTGTTTCTCCCCCAGAATGGAGGAAGTGTCATGCAAAGATGCCAATAGCCATGTTGAGCACACACCCATACGCCACACACTAGGCGTCTGCCCTGCCTCCACCCCCTGTTGTGCAGTATGGGCATGTCAACCCCCAGCCACCACTAGGGGGCCAGACTAGTGCCAGGCACTGGTTGCACCCTCCTGAGCAGGAGAGCAGTCCTTGGGATGTCTGATTCTCCTCCTTCCAGCCAACCCACCAACTCCCAAGGTTGCTCCTGACTTCAGGTCATTGGCTTATTACAACTGCAGTTACCACGATGCTTACAGGCCAGCCAGCAGCTTTAATTTTGAAAGGCTGTATACTGAAGAATTGGAAATCTCACAAAATTCCTTCCCTGAGAAAATGGACGGACTGGATGGGTTCAGCTGCGCATAGTTAGACAATCAGTTACACACTTATTAATAAACCGGACCTATTTGTTGAAACATGGAACCCTTTCCTGAATGTTAAAGGACACTTAATTATTTGTAGAATGCTGGTGCTAGTCATGTGAAATATATAATTTATATCTGAAATTCAGTTAGTTTATGTGCAGTTTCTGCTGGGCAGTGTCTCATAATTCTTTTATTTCAATGAATATCTTGATGGGCTATGTGTGGCATCTGATGCTTTTGATTTTTTTCATTGTTATACAACACAATAAAAATTATATTGGAAAAGTCATTGTAACAGAGCTAAAATGGTTTAAAAGGCATAGTGTGGACAGGGCCTTAGTGATGTGATGTGATGTGACATCACTCCTGGATTCTGTGCCTGCCTGACTGGAAGTGGTTTAGTAGTCCTGGGCTTTTTTTTTATTGAATACATGTTTGATTCACAGTAGTGTTTTTCCTTTAAGACTTTTCTTTAGTAATTTGTCTTTAGAAGACACTAGTGTTCAGGTATTTTGTCTTTCTTATTTCAGCTAAATTTATTTTTTCCATATTTTTTATAGCCTTTCATAATGCCATAAACTGTTAGGAAGAGGTCCTTACAATTTTCTTGTTTAGTTTTTTTGTTACTAATGCCCTTTATTGGCACATCACATTCACAGACTCACACTGTTTTCTACTGTATATGAGAAAATGAAATCTATACAAAAGCAATACCATGTAATGTAAAGCTGTATAACAGTCAACAGCAACACTGCCATCTAATAGTAAAGGGCACTCTTAAAAGATTGTTATACACAGTTTTCACTATTTTAAATGGCATTACTGTACTTCATACAGACTGCCTTTTCTCACTTATAACAGGTTCCTAATCTGCTTCTGAGTTCACAACACAGATCATCATTCACACCTAATTTTTGGGCGGTAAAGAAACAAATAAAGCGGAAAGAAGAATGTTACAAGTCCTGCACCCACACCCACACTATAATCACAATTGTGTAATCCAAGATGCAAATAGTAACGTGTCCTGCATACCTATTCTTACCCCCCAAAGATCCAACTGAACAATCCAGGACACGCACAATAAAAACAAATATATATATATATATATATATACACACACACACACACACTCTATGCTAGGTTTTGGTAACCCCTCCCACACCCCCCAGGTGGAAGCAATCTGAGGAGAGGCACTGAATACTTATCTCCAAGGAATGCAAAGAACAGGTAGCTACTCTATTCTTAAAGCATGGTTTTAGAACAGTGATTGTAGCACGGTTTTTAACATGTTCTCTGTTGTGTACTGTATCTTGGTTTCAGAAAGGTGTATCTAAATAAAAATCTATCTACTAAAATTGAAGGCTTAAATTATTATATTAAGAGTAACTAACATCTCCAGAAAGACTGAAAAGCAGTTTATGCATAATTCGATTTATTATTCAGAGATGTTTTAAATTTAGCGCCCTTTTGTTAGAATTGTGTACAGTAACATGAAAACAGGATCACTGTCCCAGAAATTGCATCTGCTCTGCCTGCTTATCTCTCACCTGGCATCCCATCCTCTGTGTTTAGGACATCATGATCACTTCTGCCATAACAGATGTCTGCATAAGGAATACATAATGGGCTGCACTGGAATAACACATTTATCTCCACTAGTGAGTGGACAAACCCACAATCAATGAGTGGCGAAGCCACAAGTTAGTTATGAATATCTTACCACTCATATGTGGAAATAAGTGTGTTATTCACTTTATAAAATTGGTGCTGGCGTCCTAGCGATCTGATTTGACTGAGAGCATCAACTGATTGTCTGGTTATCAGAGCAGGCCTTGACAGTTTGAGCCATGTATCTTTTTACACTACATAAATCAATTTAGGACCAGTTTTATAAGAGGAATAACACCCTTTGAAATGTTCAAGTGTGCTGATAAGCAGACTTCTCTAGTGGTTCAAAGCCTACGGCATATGACTTGTACCTCACAGTGTACTATACATGAGGTGTCTGTATATCAAAGTAGGTCCAGATGGTATACCGTCACTGCAGTGACTCCAGCACTGCGAAGACCATCACAGCGACATGAATCAGGCAAAACCCACGTCACTGTAATGGTCTGTGCAGTGACTGGGACAGCCTCGCTGGTTGTTTCACCCCCCCCAGTCCAGCTCCAACTCGGAGTAGGAATCCTAGAGACCGGGGGTGTGTGAAGGGTTCAGGGGTTGCAGCCCCCCGATTGTATGCACCGATATCCCTGAGGCTACAATCCCGACAGTCGGCCCCTGGCCTCATCTGCCGAACTGATGGCGGCAGCCATGCTGGGCTAGCCGTCTGTCTCCGGTAGTACTGTTTGCTTTTGGTAGCATTGTCTGCTGAGTATTTTCATCCACTACCTATGTCTACCTATTTTTTATTTTTCTATTTATTTTATGTTTTGCAATTTTAATTCTGCTGTTAGTGTTTTATGTGACCCGTGAATTACGGCGTAGCTCCGTGGTCCTGTTTTGTAGTCCTCGGAGTTGTTTTGCAGGCCTCATGGGTTCGAACCAAGCATGGTGAAGTAGCGGTGGATGTTGTCAATCCCTGCATTAGTGAGAATACTGTGAGTACCGTTTGCGAGCCATCCCTGTCTCTGTCCGATATGCTTACTGGGCCTGGATTGTATTTTAGATTCCCCTGGTCTGTCCGTCCCCGGCAGTATCTCTGTACTCTGTTGGGCTCTGGATGACTTTAGTTAGGGGACTGCTGTTGAGACTTTCAGCCATCAGCCTAGTAGTGCTGTCTATCGCACTGCGTTTAATTATTTGAACGAGGTCCTTGGAATATTTCTTGAAGTGTTTTGTGCTCGTTATTAAGAGGATTAACCGGGAACTGTCGCTTGAGGACACACTTGGACAGAAGGTTTTGTATTTCCTGGTTGATTTTTGCACTTCATTTGCTGTGTATTTCCTATCTGTGTTTGACTGACTTCAACCAGTTTATTGTCGGAGCCGTGGCTCCTTGAGGGATCTCGGGGTTTCTGGCACACACAGGGTTGAGGAGTGGGGCCACTTGGAGGATCGGTTCTTTGTTTCCCTTCCCTAGAATTTTGGGGTGATCAACTGGAGGGCTGGCTTGTCCCATCGTTGTAGTGATGTGCCACTGACTCTCTGAGTTATTTTCCCTCGTAAACAGCTGAAGGAAAACGATGACCGATGGTGGGTCTTTCGTTTTAGAAATCTGAGGCTGAAGACTGGGATTTGCTGAGTTCTTGACTCTTTGGATATTTGACTTGGTATAATGAACTTTGCGATTGAATCATTGAAAGCTGTGTGTTGGACGTCTACTACTACTACCTTGAATTTCTTCGGACAGCAAGTACTTTTAATTTGTGTGTATTGTCAGCCTGAACTTCTCCTGTTATCAAGCCCTTCTTATCTTATATTTGTGGAAATTACCCGAGCAGTGAGAGTGCTCAGCAAATATCTGTAATCTCACCCTCATATTGATATTTGTGAGAGACTTATCTGGAGGGTGGTTTTTCAAACTATTCCCTTACATTTATTTTTAGCTTGTTTGGTTTATTATTTTTACATTTGATGTGTATTTATTTGTTTATTAAATATCTGTAAACTCATCCCCCACTGATATTTGTAAGAGCTCTCTTTGGAGTGTGGGTTTTCAGATTATTCCTATATTTCTTTTAGTTTGTTATTGATAGTAGCACCAGGAAGTGAGAGGCCTTGGTGTTTTAAAATTGGTTTGTTTTATATGTTTTGTCCCCCAGGTAGTGAGAGGACCTGCGGGCTAAATATAGGTTGTGGTAGGAGGTTAGGTTTTTAAATTTTAAGTTATTTAATTTAGTTATTTGTTATTTCTTGTAGTAGGTATAGATTAGTTAGTTGGGGGGGCGTGAGGAGAAGCTTAAGATAGGCTGAAATTGTTGTGTTATTATATTATTGTTATTTTAGATTGTGTAGTTAGATTTTGATTGTATTATTAGGTTGTGGGCCTGGGATATGTGTCAGTTTGTTATCCCCCTGGTCGTGCACTGTTCAGCCTCCGCTCTCCATGCCCTCTGCCCTTTTTGCCCCCCCCCGTTAGTTTTTTCCACCTATCAACGTTGTCGGGCTTTGGGTATTGCCCGTGGGGGGAGTGGGGGTTGTGAACAGTGGAGGATGGAAGAGCAGGATGCTCTCATCAGGGTTGTTAAGTCCAGAAGACGCCCTGGGGTGAAGCGGAGCTTGGAGCGTGGGCCATCTTGTTTGGTTCCCATACCCAAGGGCACCATCGTTGGTGATGGGCAGGTGATCGGGGCAGCCCAGGAGTTCTGTCCAACCCAGGCATTGTTGTGCAATGACAGATCTGTCAGGAACAAGACTGCAGTGATTTCCGATCTTGTTGGGTCGACAGATCTGGCTTGTATCACCGAAACCTGGCTGGATGATAATACGGGCCCAATATTTGAGGCCGCAATTCCAGCCGGGTATGCGGTGATACACTGCCCGAGGTTGGACCACGGGGGGTTGCAGTCTATTTCAAGACCAAATTGGAACTCATCAGTGTTCCAGTTGAGGAGGCCAGCTCATTTGAATGTGCTGTAGTAGCAGGTGTGGGCTATAGAATTGCTCTCATCTACCGTCCACCCAGAGATGGGAAGCAATTCCTTAAGGAAGTCGCGGCCTTCGTTGTCGACATGGCATTTGAGTTGCCCAGGCTGATGGTCCTGGGTGACTTCAGTGCCTGGATCGACGATGAACTCTCTCAATTTGGACAACACTTCCTCCAGTTGATGAACTCACTGGGTCTGACACAGGTGGTTAGCACTGCTACTCATAAGTGTAGCCATTCTCTTGATCTGGTCTTCCTCCTGGGGATCAAGGCCTCTGACGTGGGGTGGAACCAGTTGGTTGGTCTGATCACTGTACTGTGAGATTCAATTTTGGCACCCCCCCTTGTAGGCCGAACCCTGTGGAGATGGTCAAGTACCGATCTTTACGGAATATTACTTGATGGCCTTACATGCGGTACTTGACCCATCACAATTTCCTGTGGATTATGGGGGATCCAGAGGCTTTGGTTTTGGCATATAACAATGCCATTACCTCAGCCCTGGATTCTATTGCTCCAGTACGTGTGCGCCCTCTCTCCTTTCGACCTCGGGCCCCGTGGTTTGATGGAGTCTTGAGGGAGTTGTGGTGACTAGGACGCAGGTTAGAACATTATTGGTGGAAATCCGGCTTATATGCCAACCATCTTAGACTGTTAGAACATTATCAGGTGTATCAGTTAGAAATCTTTCATAAGAAGGCAGAGTTCCTGTCTGGGGAAATTTCTGCTGCTCAGAATTGACCAGCTCAGCTTTTCAGAACTGTGAACAGGTTGTGCAACCCAGCCTGTCTGCAGCTCCGAAGAGCCTTTTCACAATCACAGTGTGATGAGCTTGCTCGGTTCTTTGCTGATAAGGTGGCTGACATTAAGTCAGAGATCCACTTGGTACATTCTATGAGAGTTGCTGGGGATCAGGGCTTGGTCACTATCCCTCTGTTTTCCTGGAGTACCTTCAACCATCTGGAAATCGTGGATGTTATGTGGATTGTCCAGGGGAAGCACCCTACATGCTGTAGTTTAGACCCGAACCCTACATCCCTGATTATGGGTTGTGGTGATTCTATTGGCCCAGTTCTGGCACAGATAGTCTGGTGTTCCCTTGACTCGGGTGAATATCCCTGCTCCTTGAAAGAGGCAGTGGTGACACCTTTGTTGAAGAAAGCTTCTCTGGACCCAGACTCTCTTGCAAACTACAGGCCTATCTTGAATCTCCCCTTTGTGGGGAAGTTGATCAAGAAGGTAGTGGCGGCTCAACTGAAGAACCATTTGACCATCCATAGCATCTACAAACCTCTCCAATCAGGTTTTCGAAAGAGGCTTTGTACTGAGACTGCACTGGTTCAGGTGCTCAATGATCTCCTGATGGTGAGAGACCAAAGAAAATGGTCCATTTTGGTACTTTTAGATCTGTCATCAGCTTTTGACACCATTGACCATGGAGTTCTGCTTGAGCACCTGAGATTTATCTGTGGACTTTCTGGCCTGGTCCACTGATGGTTTACTTTTTACCTCACCGGAAGAACTCAGAGGGTAGTGTCAGGGTTTTTTTCCTCTGACCCTATCTCCCTATCTTGTGGGGTCCTCAGGGCTCAGTATTGTCCCCCATGCTGTTTGCGGTGTACATGCTTACCCTCGGAGACATTGTAAGATGGTATGGGCTGAGGTTTCATTGTTATGCCGATGATACCCAGCTATACCTGTCTTTTGCCTCTGACCAGGAAGGAGCAGTCTCGGTATTTAATAACTGTCTCAAGGAAATCCAGGATTGGATGAAGTCCAGTTGGTTGAAGTTGAATTCTGTGAAGACGGAGGTGATGGTTTTGGACCCAGATTGCCAGATGGGGGGGCTTGAGGCAGGCTCCCCATTAGGATTGTTTCTTGGGGACGCTGAGCTTCAGGTATCTGAACAGGTGCAAGACCTAGGGGTGATGTTGGATGCAGGGCTGACACTTCGGGCTCAGGTGTCAGCTGTCGTTACGTCATCTTTCTACCACCTGAGAAACATCGCTAGGATCTGCCTATACTACTCCATGCCTTTGTGACCTTGAGTCTAGATTACTGCAACTCACTTTACTTTGGGCTTCCAGGGGTTGATATCCGCTGCCTGCAGCTGGTGCAGAATTCTGCAGCCCGGTTGTTGATGGGGACTCCTAGATCTTCCCATATCACACCGGTGCTGTGGGAACTGCACTGGCTGCTGGTTCAGTGGCGGATCACCTTCAAAGTTGGATTAATGACTTATAAAGCACTACACAAACTGGGTCCTGACTACCTGAAAGAGCTCCTGATTCCTTATCACCCTGTGAGACTGCTCCGCTCAGCCGACAAGGGGTTGCTAGAGATTCCGAGGGTGACTTTAAAATCTGCCGGGACCCGTGCTTTTATGCTCGCGGCCCATCCCTCTGGAATTCTCTACCCCCATCGGATTAGGGAGTGCATGACCGTGGGAGCTTTAAACAGGCCCTAAAATCATTTCTTTGGGTTAAAGCATATGGTAGTGATGATCTCTGATCTGTACTGTACATTTTATGATGATGACTCGGTTTTAATTGTATCAATTGTTTTACTGTACTGCGCCTTGATATCTGAAAGGCGCATTATAAATAAAGTATTATTATTATTATTATGTAATTGTACTGGATGTTGGTGCTAGCGCTGTCAGCACTTATGGTAAAATCGGCCCAGACACCTTGGCAGGTGTTATTCCTTACATAACCCATTATGTATTTCATATATGACACATTATTTTTTATGTTTTTCTTACTGCTTTACCTTGATTTAGCTTAAAACTGCCTTTCTATTGTAAAGTTTGTCTGACCCATTGTCTGGCCTATTTTTCTGTGTGTTCTAGTTTGAGATTCTGAATGGAAATAACATGTTCAATGTATAATAGAAATATAGACACTTTTCAGGCAAAAAAAGACTTGGCACCAGATTCTCAGAGGTTGATGCAGGGCTGTTGGAAGCCCTGCGTCGAACCCCACTGCTGCACTGAGCGCAGCTGTGCACCATGCACCTGATTCTCAAAGGTCACATGCCTTTGCGACACTGTGCCTGTATTACAGTGGCTTGCACCAAATATATGGTGCAAGCCCAGTAAAAAGGTCCCTAAAGTTATACCACCAAAAGTTGGTCTAACTCATGGCATGTGGCACACGTGGAGCTCCGGAAGTGAGAATCCCGATTGCTGGCCACAGACTGCCGCAAGCCCTATGCGCCATGTGTTTGGAGCACCTGGGGCTTGTGGCAGCCTAAATGTGTGAGAATCGAGCCTTTGGAGTACATTAAATCTGCACTGTTCTACCTAGACTCACTACAGCCTACAGCTGTGTGGTTTTAGACTGAGCCCCCTGCTGTGTATCATCACCCTCCCCAGTTCATGCAGCCACTATGCCCCTAGACCTGCCCCATCCTACTTTAAACATGTGGACAGTCCTGGATCTTATCAATTCAATTTGCAATCTGTTCTAGGTGTCTTCCATCCTTTCCATGAAATAGTACTTTCAAGGATCCCTCATAAATTTACCCCCTACTGGTTTGTACTTGTGGTCCCTGGTGCCTGACCCCTCGCTTTGCCTGAACAGTGTGGACTTGTCCCCGCTATTGACCCCATGGAGATAGTTCTGGGTTTCTAACCTATCCCCCCTTCTTGTCTCAAGTGAGTACCTGCTCAGTCCACCCACCTGCTCCTCATATGACTTTCCTGTATACCCTACAAAATTTTTGTAGCCTTCATTTCAAGTAGTTATGGTCCTTCTTGAGGTGGTGGCTCTAAAGCTGCACACAGTACTCCAGGTGTCGCCTCATCAGGACCTATTCAGGGCAAGCTCACCTTCTGCCTCCTGCTGGTGATGCACCTACTGATACAGCACAGCATTTGATTGGCCTGCTCATATGCCCTGTTGCACTTGGACAGTGACTTGAGGTTGTCACCAGTGATGATGACCCAAAGGTTCCTTTCCTCCATAGTCAGGTTTACACTTACACCCTCTATCCAATACACTGCTTTTAGGTTCTTCTTGCTAATCCGCATTATGTTGCATTTCTTCACATTGAATTTTAGTTGCCTACCACTTCCCAGATCATTTCTCCAGTTTTTCCAGATTGCTCTTCAGTTCCCTTATTTCCTTCTTCTGTGTCTACTGTGCTTTATAGCTTCATATCACCTGCCAACAAGCTGATCTTACCCTGACTTCCTAATCCTGTGTCTGAGATGAGTATGTTGAAGACTACTGATCTAAGGACCAACCACTGAGGCACCCCACAAGTCACATTTCTGCCCATAAATAACTCCCATTCACCACAACCTTCTACGTCCCATCACTGAGACAGTTTCCAATCCATTTGGCTAAGCTATCTGCCACTCCCAGGCTTTTCAGCTTTTTCACCAGCCTCCGTGTGGTACAAAGTCAATGGCCTTACTAAAGTCCAAGTACAGGACATCAACATCCTGGCCCATATCCACTGTTTGTTTCACTGAATTGAAAAAGCCAATAAAGTTTGTTTGGCATGACCTCCCCCCTATAAAGCTGAGCTGCCTTCTATACTGCCGTCCCCTTCCCTCAAGGAATTCTACCATCAACTCGTTGCTGATCATCTTGAGCAGTTTCCCCACTACAGAAGTCAGATTTACTGTCCTGTAGTTACCTGGATCCCCTTTATCCCCTCCCTTGTGTACTGGAATCACATGTGCCTCCCTTTACTCTCTTGGAACTACTCCTGTTGCCAAGAAGCGGTTAATTAAATCAGATACTGGACCCACCAGTGCTTCTCCTTCCTGTCCGAGTACCCTAGGGTGGAGCTTATTAGGGCCAGGTGCCTTATTTGTTTTCAATCCCCTGAGCCCCTTGAGCACGCTATCCTCAGTGATTGGGTATACGTCAAGATGCTGCCCCCTTCCCTCTGCCCTCTTCTACTGGTCTGGCTGTGCACTTGGGCAGAGGTTCCCCTTTTCTCACTGTGATACTGAGGTGAAGTATTCATTTGCTTTTATTTGAGCTCATTTACTTTGTTATCTGCTGCTTGTTACTAATGTATTTGTTTTCCTGATGAGGAGCCTTTGTAAATGAGTTCCTGACTCAAAGGGTTGTAATTCTAATTACTTCTTAAAATAAAATAAAATAAAAAAATAAATAAAACTTCAGGAGATCCACCTTGCCAGCATCATCGCTTACCCATGTCCCATCATTCCTCAATCTCTCAGTGCCTTCCTTCATATTCCTTCTTTCCCTAATGTACCTGAAGAAGGCTTTGTCATTTTGTTTGACTCCCTGAGCAATTGTAAGCTCTGTCTCAGCCTTGGCTCTCCTCATTGCTGCTACTACTTCCCCAGGCTACCCAGGTAGACTAACCTCCTCTCCTCCGTCTGTTCCTTCTTATACTCCCTGAAGGCTGTTCTATTTTTGCTCACAGCATCCCTAAACTCCCTGGTGACTCAGAGGCCTTCCGCATTTCCTGGCTTTGCCTACCATTCTCATGCAACTCAGAGAGACCTCCAGGACTGATCATTTAATGGCCTTCCACTTTGCCTCTGCTCCATCCACCCTGCTCACTCTCTTGAGTTGAATCCACAGTAACTCAGTCATTGTATCAAATTCTGCTTTTCAGATGTCCAATACCTGCTTTTTAGATTTAATGTATCTTAACAGGAGGGGCATGGAAAACCACACTGTGCTATGATCACTGGTTCCTTGAATGGCATCAATCATAATGTTGTCCAAGATGCTCAGATTAGTGAACACTAAATTTTATTTACAATTCTTTGACCAAAAAATGCACACTAAGCTATTATAGTGTGTTCTGGGGGTTGGGTTACATGGACCTGTTTTATTGACAGTGGAATATTGGCCATGACACTTGCTAAACTCCCCTACTCTTCATTGATAAGTGCCAAAGGATCTTTTTACTTCCACATGGACAATGACCAGAGATGGGCAGAAGGGACCTCGGTTTAATGTCTCATCCAAAGGATGGCACTTCAGTTGTGCAATACTCCCCTTGTACTGCATTACAGAGTCAGTTATGGGTATTTCATCAAGTACCTAGTGTGAGGCTAGAACCCATGACCATCTGATCTTCAAACCCCAGTGGCAAGTATGCTGCCTATTGAGCCACTGACACTGCTCCAAGAAAGCTCCTTGCCTGGTATGATCCCTAATGTGCTGTATTAAAAAGAAATCCTGTAATGTGTCTACCAAAGCGTGACTTGATTTTGATTGTTGCCATTGGTATGGCCCATTCCGTGTTTGGCATGTTTTTGATCACCCAACAGGATCATGTTCCCCATCTCTGCAGCTCTCCTGATCTCTTTCCTAAGCAGCTGGACTCTGACATCTGACTGGTTTGGGGACCTGTAGACCACACCCTACTTAATATTTTCATCTGTTCCACCACCAGTTGTATCCACAGCATTTCCACTCTATCCCATTCCCCAGTGGATCACTCCTCCATTCCTCCTATGGGTTCTCTACATGTGATACTACACATCTTCCCTGTTCCTCTGTCCATTCTGAAGAGGCTATAACTGGGGTAGGAGATCCCAGTTGTGGTTTGGTGAGGCTCATGTCTCAGTGACAGCTATTACATCCACCTCAGCATCCTTAGGTCACACATCTTGTTCTTAAGACTCCAAGCACTGAGGCTAATTATCCTTCATGCTAATTTCTCCCACTAATATCTGCCCTATTCCCATGCCCTTTACTGTATTATCTTTGCTTAACTCCCACCTCTCTCTTTGCTTATACCCTTCCATCCTTGCTGTGCTGACATGCTTCCTGGCTGGGGGAGTACTAGCCAAGTCCTCTGTATCCTTCACTCTTCTAGAAAAAACCTTGAGCCTTATTCCCCCTTTCCTAGTTTAAATGCCTTTTGAGGTAGACATCAAACATCTGCTCAATGGTGCTTGCCCGCTGTTCTGTCAGATGGAGATGGTTACTCTTGAACAGACTGCTATACCAGAAATGGTCACAGTCTCCAGTGTTCTGAATCCTTCCTCTCTGCACCACCCCTTTAGCCATGAACTGAAGGGATCGACTTTTAACTATTTCATGTCTCTCATGTTTCACACCAGCAGGACCTCAGAAAAGGTCACCAACAATGATGTTGTCTTCAATTAACATCCTAATATGGGGAAGCTGTCCTTAACTACTACCAGTTTGTAGTTTGCAGATTATTTTCCCTTAGTGGACAATCATAATATGCTCTAAGTAAGAATACATATACCAAAATAATATGATTTCTTTGCCCAGTGTAGGAACTGTGGATGTGTTATACATATTAGTAGCGATCATTTGTGTACTCAGCATATTGTTCATCAACAGAAACAATCTAGCTATATCAAAGCACATTTACAATGGCATTCTATGTTAAACAAAGGACAAAAATAAGAAAAACACATTCATTGTATCGAGAAACACAATCAAAATATCCCCACAAAAAGGACTTAGAAACATAGAATTTGACGGCAGATAAGGACCGCTTGGCCCACCTAGTCTGCCCATTTTCCTACCTAACAGATAAGCTGCAGATCCTAGTTAACCAACAGCTTACTTCCTCCTACCCCCACTAGGACTGCCTTATGTCTATCCCATGCATTCTTGAATTCCCCCACTGTTCTTGACTCCACGACCTCCTCAGGGAGGCTGTTCCATGCATCCACAACCCTCTCCGTGAAAAAATACTTCCTCATATTACCTTTGAGCTGTCCCCCCTCTATCTTCAAATTGTGCCCCCTTGTTCTTGCACATCTCTTTTTCAGAAGACAAACCCAGGAAATAGCAGCCAAGACTCAGCATGCCCCTCCTGTTCAAGAATCTGAGACATAAATGTTTAACACATCAGACAGATCAACCATAAACATGGTTCCACAGTATAAACATTTGCACATATAATAATAATAACAACAACAACAAAAGGTGCTGCATTAGCATTTTGGCTGAAAACAAAACAAAAAGGTAATATTACATGCACGCTGAAAATAGAAAATAAAGTTAGAATCAATGTTTTGACCATAGGTCTTCTTCAGGAATTTAGAATAAAGCGATATTAGGCAAGGCAAGAATAGTAGCTGGAGAACAAAAAGGTGATGATGGGGATGGAGAGACATGGCAGGAGTGAATGAGTTAAGGAGTCCTCAAGAAGGGAATGATTAATAGGGCACAGAAAGAAGGCTGACAGATAAAGATAGGGGAAGGAGACAGGGACATGCGGGGAAAATGAAAATGGATGTGCACACATAGCTGGAATGTCCATATGAGTGTACCCCCCCCCCACACACACTCTCTGAATGAAAGTGTGTGCCAGCATACCCACACATGCAAATGTACCATGCTGACATGAAAGCAAAGATATGACAGTGTGGGGGTAAAAAGGACAGACTACAGTGGTGAACCATAAGGTGGCTAAAAGATGTTAGTAGAGAATAAGTGTGTAATTTAAACCAGAGGGCTACTGGGAGCCTAGGTGGTTGATAAACTTGATTTCTGTCTTTCTTCTTTGGTTGGCATCCCAGAAACCCTTCTGAAGGATACAAACAAAATGATCATTGACATTATACAATGGCAAGAAACAATCCAGTACTTTTATTGGGCAATACCAGTCACATGACCATGCAGAAAGATTGCCCACTGCATGGTCAGCCTGGTATTAAGCCTCTTCACATATGCCTTCCCCAGCTCACAACAGGAAAACGTCGGGCAGCCATTTTATTTGTGCCAGTAACAGTTTGTCCCCCATCAAACCACCTCCTCAGCCAACAGCAATATTTAGTCAGTGGACTGCTAGGCTGACTGCATTGTTATTCAGTACTTTCTGCCATAATTTGTAACAGAATGGGTTAGTTGTACTTAAAAACATTTCCTTCAGGACCAATTGAAAGACGCTAGCATGATCGTGCTCGCGCTTTAACTTTCATAACTGCTACAAGTGCTGCGCAAGCGCTCTGGCCCACTGAAACATCAGGAGCTCCCTCATAATTTGTAACACAATATCTTAATTTTAAAAGTTTTTTCTGGACCTTTTCAAGATGTGAGCTCAATTACGCTTGCACATTCACTTTAAAAAGCACTACAAATGCTGTACAAGTTCCACGAAAGCAAAACATCTTTCAATGAAAAGAAATCGTACCTTTACTCCACAAAATCATACCTTTACTCCACAATGCCTCCTTCTGTGTCATGCAAGTGTTCTGCATGTTTACTAGAGACCCTAGCAGCATTTTGTGTGTGTGTGGTTATTTAGTTTTTGTTTACCGGGTAAGGTGTTGTAGCCACAAAATACGACTATTTTCAGACACGACCAAGGAGGTTACAATACAAAATTGGCAGACAAAACAAATAACAGGTATAGTTCAGAGGTAATCAACCATACAAGGAAAAATCTACACGATGTTCTGTGACGTAAACAGTATTGCTAATATGACAGAGACAATGGCAGAAAAATACACAATAGTACAAAACATAATAAGCATACAATCATAGTGCAGTAGAGTTTTAACACATAATCCATGGTAAGTGCTGGAGATTTGAGGGTAACCACAGAAAACTACATAAACTGCAAGTATGGCTGCCTTCCTGGGACAAACATCCTCAAGCAAAGCTGTAAATGCAAGTATCCCAGCAGGTTCAAGTTCAAGTTTATTGGCAGGAAAAAAAACTCTGTTGAGCAGACTTATTTACAAGGAGGTCCTGGTTAACAACAGGGACATTATACAAGCATATACAAAGTAATATGTATTAAACACACAAATAATCCATGAGAAGAAAACAGAACAATAATATTTACTCATATATATATATAGGCACACTAAAGCTAGGAGATAAATAAATGGTTAGCTCTGGGTAACAAGATAGTACCTTGTGAGGGAAGTAGAAACTACAAGGCCAGCAAGGAAAGTAAAGACAGTGGCACAGACGGGGTGGATAAGGTCAGAGGGAAGGGGGGGACAGAGGATGGTAGGATGGAGGTAGGAAGGGGCAGACAACAAGGTGGAGGGGTGGGAAAAGTGACTATAAC
This sequence comes from Neoceratodus forsteri, assembly GCA_016271365.2. Lineage (NCBI taxonomy): Eukaryota > Metazoa > Chordata > Ceratodontiformes > Ceratodontidae > Neoceratodus > Neoceratodus forsteri. Next base: position 860,694,589 of record CM057451.1, on the reverse strand, counting down.
AAGGTGGCTATGTTGGCTGGGGCAAGGACACTATGGAGGTGGTGGGGAGAGGAGGTAGAGACAGAAGGTAAAGGAAGCATAGCCATAGATAAGGGCAGGGACTGTTGAGTGACAATAGTGTGGGATACAGACTAGGGGTAGATTGTGTGGTGATGGTAGAGTAACATGGAGAGAGGAAGGGGGAGTTAGAAGGGGGAATGGAAGTATAATGTAAAGTCACTTAAGGGTGAGGGAGGGGGATGGACAAGAGGATAGAGGGGTCACTGCAATAGACCAGGCAGGGCAAAGGCGTTTTATGAACCGCAGTCACCGAAATCCAATGGGTAGTCATAAACAAGTCTTTTGAAGCTATTCAGGGGGATCAGGCTTTGCAGCTCGAGCCTGGATTGGGCTTTATTTTAGGCAACCGAGAGGGCACGGCTTTTAGCCATGTTTCCAAACTGGGAACTGGAGGTTAGAACGTCTAGCATATTGAAGGAGTTACTGCGTAGGGGGTAGGGGCAGGTAATTCATTGAAAGAGGTTGGAAATATAGGGGGGTAGTTTTGCCAGCAGGGCTTTGTAGAGCTAGGTGACAGAGTGGAAGAGATGCCTGGTTGCTAAGGAGGTCCACCCAAGGGAGACATACAGGTCACAACGATGAGTCACGACGTGAGCATTAGAAATGAAGCATATCGCTCTGTGATAGAGAGTGTCCAGTTGATGTAGTAGGGCATCAGAGCATCTGCCATTTAGAATATCGACATAGTCGATAAGTGGTAGAAAGGTTGTTTGGACCAGGCGCAGTCTGGAGTCAGAATCGAATAGAGATTTCTTCCTATAAAAGAAGCCAATTCTTTGATGTAATTTCTTTGCAAGGGAGTTGATGTGAGCTGAAAAAGTTAGGTGTTGATCTAGTTCACAGCCTAGGTATTTAAAATTGTGGACTAACTCGAGATCATCACCACAGAGAGTCTTGATGGGGGGGCAAGGAAGCAAGCGAGATAGGGATGGAGGGCAAGTGGTTGGAATAGAAGAATATCACTTTTGTCTTTTTAGCATTTAACAGCAGTTTAGAATGTACAAGATTGTGCTGTAGGAGATTGAATTCTGCCTGTAATTCTGCGTGGGCTTAATCTACCAAGGGACTGGATATGTATATCACTGTATCGTCCGCAAGAAGGTGTAGTTTTGCTTTGCTGATGCCATTTCCGATGAAGTTGATGTATATCATAAGTAGAAGTGGTCCAAGGATCGAACCTTAGGGTACCCCTCTCCTGAGCGGAAGAAGAGGGGATAGGGAGCCATCAGCCTTCACCTGTTGAGATCTAGCTGACAAGTAACTGTCGAACCATGACAGCGCAGTGCCAGAGATTCCATGCCAGTTCAATAAATTGAGGAGTAGAGCATGATCGACTGTGTCGAATGCTTTGCTGAGGTCCAGGAAGACTGCCACTGTGACTTGTTTCTTGTCCATTGCAAGGAGTCAGTCATTTGTAACTGAGGCTAGAGCTGAAGTGGTGCTATGGAAAGGATGAAATCCTGATTGGGCTGGGTCTATAAGGTTTGCTTTATCGAGGTAGTTTCTAATTTATGCATTTACCAACTTCTCAAGGAGCTTAGACAGCAGAGGCAGAATGGAAATAGGTTGGTAGTTATTTGGGTCAGTTGGGTCGTCTGACTTAAATAGCAGAAGTACCTGAGCTATTTTCCAAGCCCCAGGGACAGTGCTGGAGTTAATGGAGAGGTTAAATAAGTGTAAGATGTGGGCCATGAGGTACTGGAAGCCGAGTTTGAGGAAGTACAGTTATAAACTGTCGGAACCAGCACCCTCGCTAACCTTTAGGTGGAGAAGAAGGTCTTCCACCTCTTTGTACTGGAATGGGTAGAAGGTGAAGACTGAGCTGGGAGGTGTTGGGGAATGTATGGGAGCACTGGGGACAAGGAAGGCAGCTTTGGAGGAGTCGAACACGAGACCCACAGTAGAGAAGTGCTCATTAAAGCAGAGTAGAATATCGGGTTTATCAGAGAGAGTAGTGTCCTTGTAGGAGATCATCCCGGTAATGAGGATGACTCTTTATTGCCTTCAACAGACTTAATGAAATGCCAGAACATACTGGAGATACCTTTAGCAGTACCAAAGGCTGACAGGTAAAATGTGCCTTGTGTCCCTTATTCTTTTGTGCAATTGTTACTACAGGCTCTAAAAGTTGCCCAGTCAGAAGTGAGGTTGGTCCACCTGGCTGTAGCCCATAGGCAATCCCTCTCCATTTAGCAAGGTACTAAGCTCGGCTGTGAACCAGGAGCAGGAGAACTCTGTACTCATGCTTACCATAGGGGCATGTGGCGTCGATGATGGCGGCTAGGATGTTGTTGAAGTATGAAACCTCATCATTGATGTTGGAAGCCAGGTAGAAATCAGTCCAACTGATGAACCTGAGGTCCGACAGGTAATTAGAGAGATTGAACTTACATAGACTCTTCTCCAAGAAAACCTATTGGCTGACTTGAGTTTGGGTCATCCTTCAACTCAGGCTACAGCGTAATGATTGCTAACGTCGTGAAAAACAGCAGTGTGAGTAATTTTATGGGGTCTGTTAGTTAGGATTAGATCAATCAATGACTTGTTAGGGGAAAATTTATGAAGCAGTCGAGTGATATTAGTTACCAGTTGAGTGAAGCCAGCATCGTCACAGAATTCTTTAAGTTGAGAGCTTTTATTGCAAGTTTTTTGCCAGTTGAAATTTAAATTGTCAAATATGATAATCTCATTCTGCCTTTTGTTGGCAACATCTTGTAAGTAACTTAGGCACTGAAGGCCCAGAGATGGTGGCCTGTAGCAACCTATTATTGTCAGGGTTTCAGTGGGTGATAGAGAAAGGTTTAATGTCAGAGCTTCTCACTCCTTTGGTGTACTGGCAGGAGCATTGTCAGAAACTGTAAACTTATCCTTGATGTAAATTGCCATGCCCCCTTCCCTGGTTTTGCTGTCACTACGGAAGAGGTTGTAGGGTGCAAAAGATATAGTGGTGTCAGGAATGTGTTTTTTTCAGTCAAGTTTCTGTTAGTACCAAAATATCTGGGTCTGCATGGGAGATCCATGCCTGGATAAGGTCTAATTTTTTCAGTAGACTGCATACATTAAGATGCAGGCATTTCAGGCCTTTGGTGGTTGCGAGGTCTGTGGGAGTGGCTAGTGACTGTGATGGACCGGGATTTAATTCGACATGACGTGCACAGATTAGCAGCAAGGAGGTTAAGTATTTGACCCACCTGCAGAATAATTTAGTTTTGCTTGGCAGTGGGCGCCTAGAAGAGGAGCAGTTTTGGGGTATGAGGGTGCCAGTATAGCGGAGAGAGGAGGGGTATAAGGCATAGAGACCCACTGAAACTCGGAGGGGATGAGGGTGTGAGGCTGTAAGGACTAATGCCAGAATTGTCATGGGAGGGTCCCAGAGGAGGTAAAACATTGAGAGAGAGTCTGAAATAGCATAGTTAAAGGGAGGGAACTCTGATGATGTGGTCGAGGCAGGATGTGGTGGCGTGTGGGTGAGAGATAAGAGGGAGCAGAGGAATAGTAGGGTGGAGAGCGAAAAACAGATTGGGTGTGAATGTGCCACTGCATGGTATTGCGATGCACCTCCTAGGAAGGCACAGAGGGGGCACCAGGTCTCAAAAAGTAGTGTAGTGTGCCAGAATGAATTAGTACTGCTGTGCACAGGTGCTGGATGCAATGTGGCAAGAGCAAAGCGTGATGAGAATAGAACCAAAGAGATGGTCCCAGTGGAGAGAAAATAAGCCCTGCAGAAAGATGGTCCCAGTGGAGAAAATAAGCTCCACAGAGGCTTAAAGAGTAAGAATGTTGTAGATGGATGCAGGTGAGGTACTAATTGAGCAACATTTGTTGTAAACTTTACATTTTTTAAATATTTCTGCATGACTATTATAATTACTAAATAATAAAAAAAAAAGAAAGCCGTTATTATAAGCACAATAAGACACTCCAGGGCAATTAGCGTTGTGCTTTCAGATTACTTCTGCACTTCCGGGTGGTTAGCTGCACCCGGCTGTGGCCTTGTGAGCCACAATGCACCCGGGGTGCAAAGCGGCAGTCTAGCACAACACACACCCTGTCATGTCTTATTGCTGGCTTATGGTCCCTGGAGGTAAAATGGTTCAATGTATTTATCAGTGTCTCCATTCCTGACTACCCTGTAGCATTCCCTGCATTTCACTATAAATACCACCAACAGCTTAATCTGGTTCAAGGTCAGTTGGCATTCATCTGCATCTCCCTCCCCCGGGTCATGCCTGAAAATAGGCAGGATTTGTGTAGTGCACTTACCCAGTCAACAAAAACTAAATAAAATAAAATAAATAAATCAGTCAGCCAGGCATCTGCCAGTTTCTCCAATGTAGTTAGATGCACATTTCCTGCAAAGAACAGAATATATCACTTCACTAGAAATGCATAAGAACTCTTTGGTGATGTGAAAAGCACCGGTGTGACCTTGAATTTCACTGACACTAGCAATTAATTTGCAGTTATAACAGTGGATTCTGTTACAAGCTATGGTACTTGATAGGAAGGAATTGTTATATTAACTTCCATAATATATTGTACATAATGAAATGAGATTCATTGACAAACATGCTGCCTAAATTAATGCTTGCAGCATAAACAGGGCAACATCACCAAGCTTCTGAATTGCAGTACCAAATTTATTGTTTTATTCGGTTAAAGGTTTTGGCCAGAAAAGGTGCACAGAGCTGAAACAGCTCATTTCCAGGTGAATCCTGGGGGATGGGGAACATGGGACAATATAGAACACATAGATGCTGAAGGTGAAAAAGATTTCTAACAACATGAGTCCAATAGTGATGCCATACAAAAACTGCATCCTCTCCATGCTGAAATGTTGGCTCAGAGATTAGAATGGTGCTCTGGAATTAGAACTCCATTCAAATGTTGCTGTGTGGTGATGCTCCCTTTACTGTTCTAATGTCAAATTTGTCTTCTCTGCTGATGAGAACAGTCACTTCACAGCTCTCTCCAAGTCCATTGACTAAGTCATTTATTTTTTTTACTTTCTAAAAAGTAGAATTTTTCCTATTTACTTCTCAATATTTGCATTCATTAAAAAGATTATTTTATCCAACTTTTGATATTTTAGTCATATTCTGTGGTTCCCAATCAGTTCTCTGGAACCGTAGAAAAGTCAGTTTTGCAGTTCCTGCTTAAATGCAGTTAACAGTTATTCTGGTTAGAAATATAAAAAAAAAAAAAAATATTTTCCAGTTTTATTTAGTGACTTGTGAATTTTCTTGTTTAAAGAACCAGAACTTCTTTTTGGCTGTATTCAGTTGATTGGTATGACTGAAAAGCCTAAGAAAAGGACAGGATCTACAGAATTTAAAAACTGAATCCTGTCACAAGATCTCGGAGAAGGCAGACCATCACAGTCTGTGTTTAGATTGTTTGGGCAATGACCATGACTATTTAAACTGTGATTTGTGCAAATTTGTTTCCTTAAAACACAAAAGAAATGGGCAAAACTCAGAGAGTCACAGTCTGCTGCTAAGTCACCTAGCAGCTCTCCACAAAGAACAAGCATTTGTCAATGCCGAATGTTGTCTTGCTAGCATTAGCATTAGTAGTGCATAGGTTAGAGAGATGACAGTAGTATTGAACTGGCTACCCCACCCCCACCTGCAGGGGCTGACAGGCACTGGGGTGTGCCTTTCATAGTATCATAGTATCATAGTGTGTTACAAGCTCAGGAGGTATTACCTTTATGTGAGCTCGCCACCTGAAGGTGGAATTATTTTTATAAGTATTCAAATTTTGTATTGCCCAAATGTTGGTCTAGCTCATATTTAAATGTATTCCTAGTGTTGCTTTCGATAATTAATCCTGGAAGCATATTCAATTTGTTAACTATTTGTTGTGTGTACCACTGACTTCTCTTTCTTTGGTTCGTTGGCCATAACGCTCACGCCATTTTATATCATCCTTCTCTGTAGACACTAACAAGTGTCGCAGTGTGCCTTGGGGTCTTCGGGCCTTACACTCACGCCATTCCATAAGGAAATACCTATGCTGAGAAGGGTGCAGTATAGGAGAATGGGGTGAACTTTGGGGCCGAAGGGGTACACCTTGATGCCCTTCACTAGCTGCAAGGTGGGGTGGGGTGGAATGGCATGAGCATTACAGCCCGGCGATCCCAAGTCACACCCCTGACGCCTGTCCAGTCTCTATGGTGGAGCGTTATGGTTGGAAAACTCTAACACCCCAGGCATTTGTTGGTATTTTCACTCAATATTTCATATGGGCTTTTTGTTACCCCACCTTATGCACAGTGGCACTATCAGTTCATCAGCTGAAAGGTGATTTTGCACGCGACTGCACCATTTGGTGCTGCAGGTGTGAAAACACATTTTGGGCAGGATGAGAAAAAATAACAACTGTACTGTTCATGAGGAGGTGTAAAATGACAATGCTGAAAATCTGGAGTGAAAATGTGAAAAAATTGGTGAAGTCATGTTTGTGTAGAAACTGCACAATGCACACCCATAACACAATTATTTTGGGATTTTTTAACCACATTTTCAACATAGGCATTCTTGGGACCTCCCTCATGAACAGTGGCACTCTGAGTTTGTTAATCTGTCCGGTGCAGATTTCCACGTGACCGCATGGTGATTGTTTCCACAGAGTAGAAAACACATTTCAGGCAGGATGTGGAAATGACAGCTATACTGTTCATAAGGAGGTGCGAACAAATGGCAATGTTGAAAATTTGGAGGAAAATATTTAAAATTGTCAAAAGTGAGCCAGTGAAACTGTGCAATGCACACTGCACGCACTCATTTGTTGGAATTTGTTCACTAAATTTGCAACATGGGCTTTCTGAGACTCCACCTCATGAATAGTGGCACCGTCGTCTGTTAATTGATCCCAAAAGGTGATTCCGCGCAGTGACTGCAAAATCACCTTCAGAAATAAGTAATGAGATGACAGTGCATGTGTTCATGAGGTGGGGTCCCAAGAGCCCCAAGTTAAAAATCTGATACTAAAATTCCCCAAAATGGCTGAGATATCTACCTAAGTCGAAACCCCCCATTGTCTGCCATTATAAAGCTTACAGCATTTTGTTCAGTTCCCGGTCGGCTTTTGAAGAGTTCAGATGTGTTCCCACTCCAAAGAAGATTGCAGTGTCAGTCCTCCAGAGGTAAGTATGGGGTAAGCGGGGTGTGGGGAGGTGGGGTGCGCAGAGGGTTTGTGCAGGTTGGGGGAAGGAGTGTGGTGGGACGATGAGGGACTGTTTTGTTTTACAGTTAAAAAAAAAAGAAACTAGACTTTGGGAGACAGTTTTCTTTATTTACAGGTGAAAAAATGATTTTGGGCACACTGGAATGGGCTCCCAGTGTGCCATGAGTTTGTGGGGGGCATGATGCTGACAGGGATTGGGCACCCCCATTGGCAAAGAAAGTGTGTGTGTGTGTGTGTGTGTGTGGTGGGGGACATGATGCCGACAGAGATTGGACACCCCTGTCTGCAAACAAATTGAACTGGGGGGACACGCCGACACAGGGATTGGGCACCCCCGTGTCAGCTTTGTGGAGATTGTGTGGTGGGCAGCAGGAGCTGCCATATTTATTGGAATGTTTCATCAGGAAAGGCATGGAACGGAACCTTGTCATCTGATGCTCCAATGAGGAAACGACGTCTCATTGGCGCAGATTTATTCAGCTCTGTGGCTCTTCTGAAACTGTTGTCATCACCAGCATGCTTGCTAATTGGTGGCTGAGGATGCATCCACTATCGTTCCTGGTTGGACACTCCGTCGGCAAACAAATTGAACTGGGGACATGCCGACACAGGATTGGGCACCCCATGTCAGCTTTGTGATTGTGTGGTGGGCTGCAGGAGCCACCATATTTATTGGAATGTTTCACCAGGAAAGGCATCGGAACGAGCCTTGTCAGCTGATGCTCCAAGGAGGAAATGACATCTCATTGAGCAGCAGATTTCTTTCAACTCCGTGGCTTTTCTGAAACTGCTGTCATCACCAGCATGCTCGCTAATTGGTGGCTGAGGGACGCACCCACTAAAGCGTTCCCTGAATTCTCCAACACCGATACACCTCTGAATGTGTTACTACCACAAGAAGTTTCTTGCGCAAGTGCAAGACAACAAAAAATGGAGGGAAAGACCTCAGCTTCTTCTCAAAGCAAATTTAAGGTGACAGAAAAAAAGCAGCAGTTTCTTATCAAAGAAACAGATAAAGCTGCCAAGCCATCATCCAGCTTAGAGAAAGAGCATGGAATCCAGATGTTAAGGATGACAAAAGAAAAGCTGCAGATGCCCTGGTATCATCAACACCAGCTAAGAAAACACACACAAAAAAAGAATCCATCTGACTGCATCTCCCCAAAAGGACCAGGAGCCAGCAGCAGAAGAGAAAGATATGCCCTCAACAGAGGAGATTACAAAAATGCGGCAGTTTTTCAGGCCTTTCAAGCCATGGGAGACCTTGCCATTATTCCTTAGCCCCTCCCCAGCCTCAGACATTTTTGTGTTGTCATGCACGCAGGCACAAGCAACATCTTTCGTAGTACCACATTGAGAGGTATGTCAGTGTTGGTGAATGCAGGGCTGCTTTAGTAGGTGCTCCTCATCCCCCAGTTAGTGAGCATGCTAGCGCTGACGTGGAAATTATGGAAAGTGCCACCAAGTAGAAAGAAATCTGTTGCTGCAGTCAGAGACAAGCTCGTCATGCAGTGGCAGATGACACGCCTCCCCAACGTGCCTTTCCTGGTGAAACTTTTCAATAAACATGGTGGCTCCTCCTGTTCACCACACACAGTCCCCATATCGACATCGGGGGTGGCCAATCCCCCATGTCGGCATGTTCCCCCAACCCACACACTTTCTTTTTGATGGGGCCCAATCCTGTCAGCATCAGCCCTCCAAACTCATGGGGACACTGGGAGCCCACCTCAGTGTGCCCAACATTTTTAAGTTCACCTGTAAAGAAAGAAACCGTCCTTTGATATCAGTTTTTGTTTTCCCTGTAAAAAAACAGTCCCTCATAGTCCTGGCCTCCTCCCAACCCACCCTCTCTACACACACTCCCACACCCTCTCACCCCATACTTACCTCCGGAGGTCCGCACTGTGATCGCCTGTGGAGGGATGCTTGGACTCTTCAAAGCTGAATTGCAAAATTAAGAAATGCCGTAAGCTTTATAATGGCATCAATGAGGGTCAACTTAGTGAATATCTCAGCCATTTTTTTGAATTTTGCTCCAAATTTTCAACATGGGGTTCTTGGGACCCCACCCTCATGAACACATGCTCTGTCATTTCATTATTCGTTCCAAAAGGTGATTTTGTGGTCACTGCATGGAATCAACTTTGGGACTGATTAATGAAAGGACAGTGACACTGTTCTTGAAGAGGGGTCCCAAAAGCCCATGTTGCAAATTGATGAAAAAATCCAAAAATGACTGCGATTATGAAACACGCTTGAGCAGTTTCCACGCACTCCTCTTTGACAATTTCATATTTTCATCTTACTCCAGATTTTCAACATTGCCATTGTTTCACACCTTATGAATAGTATAGCTGTCATTTTCACATCCTGCCTGAAATGTGTTTCACACATCTGGCGCACAATGGTGCGGTCGCTGTGGGAAATCAACTTCGGGACAGATTAACAAAATCACAGTGTCACTGTTCATGAGCGGAGGTTCCAAAATACCAATGTTGAAAATCTGTTAAAAAAATTCCCAAAATATTTGTGTTACAGCGGTGCGCGGTTTCTATGCATGCTCGTGACCACCAATTTTTCATATTTTCACTACAGATTTTCAACATTGTAATTTTTTTACACCTCCTCATGAACAGTACAGCTGTCATTTTTCACATCCAACCCAAAATGCGTTTTTGCACCTGTGGAGCCAACTGGCACAGTCGCTGTGCAAAATCACCTTTTGGCTAACAAACTGATAGTGTCACTGTTCATGAGGTGGAATCACAAAAAGCCCATGTTGAAAATTGGGAGTGAGAATGCCAACAAACACCCTGGGCATTAGGGTTTCCAACTGTAATGCCCCATTCCTGTACAGACTGACAGGTGTCAAGGGTGTGACTTGGGATCGTCGGCTGTAATGCTCAACTATTTCACCCTCACTCCCACCCCTCTATCCTGCAGCCAGTGACAGGCATCGAGGTGTGCATTGGAGTCTTCAGCCCCAAAGTTCACCCATTCTCCTATACTGCACCCATCTCAGCATATTTCCTTATTGAATGGAGTAAGCGTAAGGCCCGAAGACCCCAAGGCACAATGAGACACTTGTTAGTGTCTGCAGGGTAGAGTGAGGTGAATTGGCAGGAGCGTTATGGCCGATGAGCCAAAGGCACCCCAATGCTTGTCAGTCTCTGCAGGGTGGGGTGAGGTTGGCGTCAGTTCAATACTCACTGCCATTCCTATTATGCATCTCTAACTCCTGCACTACCAATGCCAGCAAGACACCATGGGCTGGCAGTAGCCTAGATGTTAGAGGAATGAGGGTGAACAAGCTTGGTACATCCAGCAGACCAGACCTGAGTTTGATTCTTACAACCTCCACTTGCATACTGTGTGACTCTGAGCAAGTCACTTAACATCGATGCTCCCAGGTCACCCCTGAAAACAGGCACTTGTGCCTAGTGGGCCTTACCTGGTTATCAAAGACTAAAATAAAAAACAAACATTCGCATTGACAAATGCTTGTTTAACCTGTGCTGGAGCAAGAGGAGGAGGATGAAGGGGAACTGATAGAACTGGAACAACCCTGAACATGACTTTGGTTCACCACCCAGAGTCAATTGGATTTTATCTCATATTTCTCTTCTGTAAGGCATATGGTTGAGACTTTAGATATCCCCTCCACTGACACTGAAGAGGCAGAATTTATGAGTATGCTGAGACTGACCTCACTCTAAAAGGCTCACAGTAACCATTAACAAATACCTCAAAAAAGTGTTTAGCAAGATTTTGGAGCATTAAAATTCAGCTCCTGGCATTGACAAAACAGTAGAAAAGAAAAATCAAGCGAAGAAGCAGGGGTAGATGTCTTAAATTCCCACTCTGATCATGAGGGAGTTGGGCAGGCAGCTGCATGTGAGAAATCTAAACTGGCACTAGCTTCCATGCCTCCAGAAAAGGATTTCAGAAAGCTGGATTACGTTTATGGCAGGAAAGTGTACACTTGAGCCACCCTGCAGCTAAGACAGACTGCTTTCATGGCATACACTGCACAGTACCAAAAAGTCCTGTGGAGTGATCTAGCAGAAACTGCAAGATATGCCTTGGAAGCCACCAAACATCAGTTCCATGTGGCTGTGGAAACAAATGACACAGCCTCGAGGGTACTCGCTATGCAGCAGCCCTGAGGAAGTTTGATTGTTCAGGGAACCATCCTGTCAGAGGACACAAAACCAAATTCTATGGAGTTCCCATTTGAGGGACCCTCCCTCTTTGGGGATAAAACAGAAGCCTACAAGAAAAAGGCTGATGAACAAAAAAAAAAAAACTTAAAGAATTTAACATAGAATTTGATGACAGATAAGGACCACTTGGCCTGCCTACCTAGTCTGCCCATTTCCCTACCTAATGGATAAGCTGCAGATCCTAGTTAACCAGCAGCCTACTTCCTCCTACCCCCCCACTAAAATTGCCTTTGTCCCATGCATTCCTGAATTCCCCCAATGTTTTTGACTCCATGACCGTATTAGGAAGGCTGTTCCATGCATCCACAACCCTCTCTGTGAAAAAATACTTCCTCACATTACTTCTGAGCCATCCCCCCTCTATCTGCAAATTGTGCCCCTTGTTCTTGAGCATCTCATTTTCTGAAAGATACTACCCTCTTGGACTTTGTTAATTCTCTTGAGGTGCTTGAAAGTTTCTATCATGTCCCCCCTCTCCTCCTTTCCTCGAGGGTAAACATATTAAGCTCCTTTAATCTCTCTTCATATGTCTTTTGGTGCAAACCCTGCACCATTTTGGTTGCCCTCCTCTGGACAGCCTCCACTCTGTCTATGTCTTTGCAGAGATGGGGTCTTCAGAACTGCACACAGTACTCAAGATGGGGTCTCACCAACTATCTGTACAGAGGAATAACAATTTCCTGTTTTCTACTGGTGATGCCTCTCTCTATGCATCCCAATATCCTCCCCAGCCCTCCTTACTGCGTTCTCACATTGCTTGCCTACCTCTAGGTCATCTGACATAACTACCCTCAGGTCCCTTTCCATTTTTGTTGTTGTCAGTATCTCACCCCCCTATTGTGTACTTTTCCCCTGGGTTTTTGTTTCCTAGGTGCATTACCTTTCACTTCTTTGCATTGAATCTAAGCTGCCATACATTTGACCATTCCTCCAACCTTGCCAAGTCCCTTCTCATCCTTTCCACCCCCCATGTATCAACCCTGTTGCAGATATTTGTGTCGTCTGCAAAAAGACATACTTTTCCTTCCAGTCCCTCTGCAATGTCACTTATAAAGACATTAAAAAGGACTGGACCCTGTACTGAACCCTACGGTACCCCACTAGTAACCCCCCCTTTCTTAACTGTGGACTCCATTTATTATTACCCTCTGCATCCTGTTGTCCAGCCAATGTTTTACCCATGCTACTATCCTGGGACCCACTCCCAGGCTGACTAATTTGTTTATTAATCTTTTGTGCAGGACTGTGTCAAATGCCTTGCTAAAGTCTAGGTAGGCCATGTCCACAGCCCCTCCCTGGTCTACTACTTTGGTCACTCAGTCAAAGAAATCGATTAGATTCCTCTGACATGACCTACCCACTGTGAATCCATGCTGCCTTGGGTCCTGTACCCCACTGGCCTCTAGGTACTCAACAATTCTTTCCAACAGAAGTGATTCCATCATTTTCCCTACCACTGAGGTCAAACTGACAGGTCTGCAGTTTCCTGCTTCAGTCTTGCTCTCACTTTCGTGAAGGGGAATCACATCCACCCTCCTCCAGTCTTTAGGTACCACGCCATCCTCCCATGATTTGTTAAAAAGGGTAGTCAATGGTGTTACTAGCTCTCTCCTTAGTTCTTTTAGAATTCTGGGGTGAATCCCATCAGGCCCCATTGTGATGCCCACCTTCAGTTTTAGGAGTTCTTTCAGAACCCTTTCTTCTGTGAAAAGACATCAACCCCCCTATCTACAGTGCTTCTATTGACTGGATTAGGTACCTCCCCCTCCACTTCCTTTGTGAATACTGAGCAGAAGTATTTGTTCAGTATCCCTGCTTTTTCACTGTCCGTCTCTGCCCACCCACCCTCCACTTTATTCAGCCTCAGTATCACTCCCCTTGTCTTTCATCGCTCCCTAATGTACCTATAAAAGGTTTTATCCCCCTTCTTAACTGAGTTGGCTGTCTTTCCTCGGTTTGGGCCTTTGCTATTCTGACTGCCTTCCTTGCTTCCTTCTGCTTTAACTGGTACAGTTCTCTGTCCTGCTCCTTCTGTGTTTCCTTATACTTCCTGAATTCTATCTTTTTCTCCCTAACCTTCCCTGCCTCCTCTTTTGAGAACCATAGGGTTTTTTTCTTTCATTTTGATTTATTAGCTTCACACAAAGGATTGTTGCCTCTGTGATGGCAGTTCTGATGTTTCTCCATTGTTGCTTCACCCTCCTTCTTGCCTGTTTGCTAGTGCTTTTTGAGGCACTCTCCCATTTCAACAAAATCAGCCCTTCTGAAGTCCAGTACTGTCACTTGTATGGCTTGACCTCACAGCTGAGTTTATTGTGAACCACACTGTTTTGGTGGTCACTTGTTCCCAGATGGCTACCCACTCCTAGATCTGAGATCCTCTCTCCATCCCCATTTGAGAGGACCAGGTCTAAGATTGCTCCCTCCTGAGTGGGTTCCAACACTAGATGTCTGAGGCATACCCCCTATAGGGCATTGAGAATGGCTCTGCTCTTGGATGTGGCTGCAGCAAAAGTGCTTCAGTTAACATCTGGCATATTCAGGTCTCTTGGTTACTTGGTTTAGTGGACAAAAGAAGGCAATTTCTTATCGAGATTGTCCTCCACATGTGTGGAACATTGACCCAGTGTTAGTTAAATAACCATTTATCACGTTTATTTTAAAGATTGTAATATTTGAAAATCTATTATTTCTTGTGGCAAAGTGTTCCATAGCCTAGGTGCTCTAATAGTGAAAACATGTTGCCTTTTGTTATTGTTTGCCCTTTTAACTTCTAGTTGTTTAGTATGTAACCTGGCCACAATTTTTCTTGTGGAGTAAGTTATACCACACTGTTGAATCAGAGCGGGTGATTGAAGAATTTTAAATAACTGTAGGAGATCACCTCTAGTTATTCTTAGTTTAAATGAGTGTAAGCCGGTTTTCTGGAGTCTGGTATCATAATCCAAGTGAGTAAGGTGAGGAACAAATTTGGTTGACCTACGCCAAATCTGATCTTTTCTGTTAATGTCGGAGATCAGGTATGGACTCCAAAATGGAGAGTCGTAGTCACTGAAAAGGAGAAGGGAAATCCTAGCCCCCCCCCCCAAAAAAAAATCAGGGTAGTTGGTGAGGTAAACACCAAGATAGAGAAGTTGATAGGAACATATGACCTGTGCAAGGTCATAGTACATTGTTCAGTTTTAGAGATAAAGGTGCAGTTTATCCTGCGGAGGAGAGCATTTGTTTGGTTGGCTATTTTATTACAGTGATATGAGGAGTATAATATATTGTTGACGAGTATCCCTGGGTCTTTTTCTGTATTTGATTCCCTGATGCTAATATTGTTTAAAAGATATGTTTGTTTGGGGTTATTTTTTCCCATGTTTAAGACTGCACATTTAGAAATATTAAAGTGCATTTTATTGATATGCGCCCAGTATTCTATTGATGCAAGGTCTGATAGTAAACTTTTTCTATTGATCTCGCTGTTAACGTTTCTCCCTAATTTTGTGTCATCAGCAAACTTTACTAAGATATTGTTAGATGAAATATTCATATCACTGATAAAAATGTTAAAGAGAGTGGGGCCCAAAACAGAGCCTTGGGGAATATCACTGGTCACCTTCCCAGGTCAGATAAAGCACCATTTACCCTAACCCTTTGAGGTCCCCCATCAGCAATATATCCCCTTTCTCTGCCATCCTAAGGATGCCTTCAATCATTTCCTTGTCCATTTCCTCCCACTGAGACAGGGGTCTGTATACAACCCCTGCATGGATTGCAGTGCCATTTCCAGTCTCCAGGGTGACCCACAGTGCCTCCTCTCTTCCCTGTTTACCCTTTAGTTCTGTTGCTTTGATCCCTTTCCTTACATAGAGAGCTATTCCTCCTCCTCTTCTACCCTCCTGTTCCCCCTGTAGATTGTGTACCCTGGTTTGCTGACATCCCAGTCATGGTTCTCTGTGTACCATGTTTCTGTGACTGCCACAATATCCAGGCATCCCTTTTCCATCAAGGCCACCAGTTCAGGGAGCTTGTTACCTAGACTACAGGCATTGGTACTCATTACCCTCCATTTTTTGATGGCCTTACCCATTTTTGTCTCATCCCTGCCCTTACTGCCTTTGTCTTTTTCTCTATTTACACCGCCCTTCTCCCTATCAACTTCTCTGTCTTGGTGTTTACCTCACCAACTACCCTGATTTTTTTTTGGGGGGGGCTAGTATTTCACTTCTCCTTTTCAGTGCCTCCCCGCTTGGCTAGATTAGTTTAAATGCTTGCCAATGAAGCATTTAGACCTATCACCTCTGATCCTGGTTCTCCTTTTGGACAGATGCAGACCATCGTGCCAGTATAGGCCTGCATACCTCTAGGTGGACCCCCAGTCCCTCACTTAAAAGGAGAGAGCAAATACTTCCTTCAAGTCATATGGAAGGGGAGGTAGGGGCAGGGCCTACTATCAGAAGCCTGACTGCTGCTATGACTACCCTCCTCAGTGTGGTGCCTCAAAAGGCAGAGGCAGGAGAAGTGCAAGGCAGAAGTAAATATGAGCTCCTTAACCACAAGAGAAATAAAATCCCTGACTCTGTGCAGGCCGCTCTAGAACTCCTACCAGTAGGAGACCGCCTGACTCATTATTTCCAGGAGTGGAAATCCATCACCATAGATAACTGGGTCCTGAGGGCAGTGAGTCAGGGGTTAACCCTTCAGTTTACAGGCTTTCCAAAACTAAAGACCTCAAAGGATTTTCCTCCACTCCAACCTCAGGACAAAATCCTGTGGAGCTAGAGGTAAAGAAACTGCTGAAGATAATGGGTAGAAAATCTCCTTCCTCAGCAGGGAAAGCCTTTTCTTAAGATATTTTCTCACAAGAAAGAAAAATGTGGATTGGTGGACCCATCTGGACTTGAGATTCCTGAACAGGTACATAAAAAAGGAAAAACTCAGAATGGTAACACTGGCAACATTTAAACCTTCCCTGCAGAAAGGGGAGTGACTGGGATCACTGGATCCGAAAGACGTATACTTCCATATTCCTGTGAGACACTCCCATACAAAATACCTACTATTCAGATTAAGAAAAGAGCAGTATCAGTTTGCCATCCTGTCTTTTAGCCTAATCTCAGCTCCAAGGGTGTTCACAAAGTATCTAGCAGCAGTGGCCACATTTCTTAGAAGAAAAAGGATAACAAGATAAAAGTTCTTTTGTACACAGACAACGCCGTGCTGGTCTCTAGTCATCCAAACCATGCAGCCCTAGAAATACAAATGCAGGCAAATTTCATGGCAGTGTAGGCCTGATTCCTCAAATCCAAGCTCCTCCTAAACTGCAAGAAGACAAAGACGATGCTGTTTGCTTCATTGCATAACAGACATAGGTTTCATCATCTTAAGATTCTAAAGAACCAGAACACACCATTAGAGATAGTCAATACCTTTAAATACTTTGGGATCACTCTAGACTTCTCCCCCTCATTTACACAGCACATTGACTAAATAGCCAAGGCTGCGAACTCTCGTATGGCCAGCTATATAGGCACAGATACTGCCTCACTGATGATGCCTCAAACCTAGCAGTCTCTAACTCAGTCCTGTCAGTAATGGAACAAGGCTTTGTGGACTGATGTTGTTATCAACTGTTGTTTTTATATGTATATTTTGAAGTTTAAGATTTATTTGTACGCCTTGGTATTTGAATGGCTAAATAAATAAAGTTTTATTATTATGATTATTATTATTATTATTAATTGACTATGGACTGGTAGTCTATGGGTAGGAACTGACATGGCTCTTAAGAGAATCAAATTAGCCCTAAACAAAGCCTTTTAGGCTTATATTAGGTGCTCACAGTTAACACATACTTACGAGCTCTGTGCTTGATCTGGATGGCTCAACCTGCAAAACAGGGTCAAATATCAGGTTTGCCTGTTTGCTATGAAGTCCACCCTGAGGTCTTTCACCACCTGGTGTACAAGGCCTCCTCTGTTCTCTCACCTGCTGCAGACAAACTAGGGTACTAGCAGTAAACTACTTCAAGTCCCTTCATGCCTAACATCACAAGGGCAACTGTCTTTCATATTCAGAGCTCTGAAATGGCTTAACTCTCTCAATGATGACTTCTATCAGAACCCAAACTCTGCCCTTTCAAATCTAAACTTTGTGCTACTCTAGCTACCACCAGTATATGTGACTGCAATAACTAACGCAAACGCTTCTTCCCTTTGGGACATCTACTCATTTGCAGCACTTATACCCTACCCCTCACCCCAGTCATATCCTGCTGTAAGTCTCACCCTTCCCCCTGCTTCCCACTCCCCTACTTGTTCAGCTGAATCTAGTAGTGGTTTACTTGACATTTACCACAAGTGACCCTTCTCACTATCTCTCACCTATGTCCTCTTCTCCTTCTCCATTTGCACTGACAAGGCCCTCGGGGTGGCCCTTCTACATTCATTGTACTCCTCCTCCTCCTCCTCCACCTCTGTATACTTGTCCACTAGTGACCTCCATTCCTTACCTCAGTGCCTGCCGCCCTTTGCTCCATTTGCAAAGACAAGACCCCTAGGTTGCTTCACTACATTCCCCTAACTCCTCTCCCTCTTCATATAAGTCTAACTATCCCTTTACCTGCTGCTCCCTTAGGATACTACTCCTTTCTGTAATACTCTGGGCCTACCACCTCTTTTTCTCCTTTCTCTTCCTGTTTCCTTCTATGATTCAGGTTCTCGGTAGTTGTATTGATTGTACACGGTTCTCTGGATTATGATTGTATCTTTATGTTTCTATGTAATTGTTTGTTCAAACCATGTCAACTCTGTACTGTATGCTTATTTTATTTTTCAATGACGTGGAACCTTTGTAAATGAGCTGTTAGTGCAATGATAATTCTGAGATAGCAATAAATAAAATAAAGAGTCACAGTGTATCCTACCTTTGCCAACTGGCTAGACACAGGACGGACAGACAAGAGGCCCTAAGCTCCACTGCAGTGGTGAGAAACACCTTGGGAAGCCTGTGCTTTCTACTGAACATGTAAAAGTCCCACCTGGACCCCAGCCAAGTGTTAGTTTTAATAGGAGCAGAGTTGGACACTAATCAGGGGAAAGCAATCTCGCACTATCTAGGGTAAAGGTACAAGCACACTTAAGGGATAGGCTAAATACAGGAAGGAGTGAAAATGACAGTTAAGCCAAGAGTGGGTTATACATAGGAGTGGTACAAGGACAATTGAAAGGCAGGGAAGTAAGTAATTAAAGGAAAACAGCACCCTCATATTTTGTAAATTTCATTTGTTTCCATGTCAACAGACAACTCGTTTCCTATAGTTGTTGGGAATGTATGTGTTTGCTTTCACTGTTTATGCTAGTCCGCTGTAACTATCCTAGCAGTCTCCATTTTATGGTTGTTGAAATTTCATTGTCCATGACAGCTGCATTAGCAGATGATAACACGATGTCACAGCTCCCATTTATATCATGTATCTCTATGTTGAAAGTACAAATATCCTGAAAAACTCTCTGAAACACACAAATTGAATATTATTTAAAGGGAAAACCCTGCATTACAACTCAGACAGTTTGCACAGCTAACTGAAGATAAATGCAGTATTTCACACCTTGATGCAGCATGTTTTGTTGAACTTAATTACAGACAGGTATACTGTATGCCTAAAGGGTGCTGACACATCATATTCTTATATGCTAATGCAGATTTCAGAGACAATGAGATTTCAACAACCAGAAAATGGAGACCCCAGGATAGTTACAGGGACCAATATGAACAGCGAAAATAAACTAAAGCAATTACATATATTCCTAACAGCTGTGTGAAAAGAGATGTCTGTTGACATGGAAAGAAATACAATTTATAAAATATGAGGTATAGGTTTCTTTTAAGAGTAAAAACAGGCATCAGGCATGCGGGAGGTGCAGTGTGATGGGTGTGGAGCAGTAAACTTCAAAGACACATTCAAGAGACTGAGGTGCTACCCCATATACTGGCACCTCTCTAGGATGAGAGCAGAGGCTGCTGGACTCAGGACCAAACTGGCATGAGTACAGAATACCATCTGCCTCACCCAGGGGACACCAAGATTGCTGTTGCTTGCTCAAAGGAAGCCAGAAAAGAGGCAGAGTGGCTGGACCTTGGCGGGCTCTGGGAAGGTAGGGGGAGGAAGGAGAGCACCCCTCAGACCTTACTGCTGCATAATCCCTTTGCCATTCTGGTGGTATGGAGAAGCTGAGGAGGTGCCCAAGGCAGAGAGAAGGAAAGAGATGGGGTTTGTAGGGAGGAGGCCCTAATGGGGAAGGAAGATAATCCAAGACAAGAAAGATGCAGATGCTGGTGGAGGACTCCATAGTGAGGGGGACAGATTTGGGAGCACGGGAAGGGAGAGGCAGGGTAGTAAATTGCCTACCAGGTGCTTTGGTAGGGAGGCCTAGACAGTAGATAGTAGAGATCACCAGGGAAGAGGGGGGAAGGAGGGAACTGGATGACTTTGTCCATCATGGGACTAATGACCTAGCCAGAAACACAGCAGGTGTGGTGCAGGATAGGTTTATGGAATTGGGGAGGGCTTGAAGCAGTTAGCGTGCATGGAATCCTTAGAAACATAGAAACATAGACTTTGACAGCAGATAAGGACGCTTGGCTCACCCAGTCTGCCCATTTCCTACGTGTTAGGTAAGCTGCAGATCCTAGTTTTACCAACAGCCTACTTCCTCTTACCTCCCACTAGAATTGCCTTATATCTGTCCCATGTATTCTTAAATTCCCCCACTCTTTTTGACCCCATGCCTCCTCAGGAAGGCCGTTCCATGTGTCCACCACCCTCTCTGTGAAAAAATACATCCTCATGTTGCCCCTCAATCATCACCCCTCTATCTTCAAATTGTGCCCCCTTATTCTTGCACATCTCTTTTTCTGAGGTGCTACCTGTATACAGCCAGGGGAGGCTAGGGAACACCATAGCAGGTCCTTCCATGAGTGGCTGAGGGCATGGTGCAGGCAGGAGGGGATTGGGGTCCTATCTGTAGGGATAGAGGCCTGTAAAAAAGGAGATGACCTCCATCCATCTAGGAGGAGAATAGCAGTCCTGGGTGGAAGGCGTGGATGCTACATTGATGGGCATTTAAACTAGTCAAGGGGGTAGGCAGAAAAACTGAAGGAGGCAGAGATAGACTACCCCCCCAGAGAATAGAGCAGCAGAGGGGAGAAGCCAAGGGGACATGAATTTCCTAGGGGTAAAAGGGTTTAAGGACAACATGGACAGCAGGATGAGTAGGCCAGGAAGAGGAACTAAAGTTGAGAGAGAGGTTAAGGTGGGTAGGCAGAGGGATAGTGAAAAGGGGAGGAGGACTGGGGAAATGGGAGGTGTGAAAAATGGAAGCAGAAAGGAATAGGCAGAGCAGACAGTGCATTCAAGTTGGAAGCAGCAGTCCAAAGTAACATACAAAACAGCCAAGCAAAACTCAGTAAGGAGAATGATGCACTATGTAAGTGTAAATCCGGATGTTACTACTTTCAGTTTCATGGGGATTGATAGGGTTTCACCACCAATGGGAGAGGGCCAGGGTGACCGATTAGGTATACTCCTACAAAGGGAAAGTAAGATTATTTACTCTATGGGGGCCCTGCATCCTGACAGACTGAATGACAGATGGGATATAACTCCACGTCTTAAGAAGCATTTGTCAATGCCGAATGTTGTCTTGCTGGCATTGGCATTTGCATTGGTAGTACAGGAGTTAAAGAGATGCATAATAGGAATGGCAGTGAAGTATTGAACTGACGCCAACCCACCCCCACCCTGCAGAGACTGACAGGTGTTGAGGTGTGCCTTAGGGTCGTCGGTCATAATGCTCACACCATTTCATCTCACTCTACCCTGCAGACACTGACAAGTGTTGCGGTGTGCCTTGGGGTCTTTGGGCCTTACACTCACCCCTTTCAATAAGGAAATACGCTCAGATAGGTGCAGTACAGGAGAATGGGATAAACTTTGGGGCCGAAGACTCCAAGGCACCCTCGATGCCTGTCACTGGCTACAGGGTGGGGTGGGGTGGGTGAATGATGTGAGCATTACAGCTGATGACCCCAAGTCACACCCTGGCCTTCTATCAGTCTCCACAGTTGAAACCCCAAACACCACAGGTGTTTGTTGGTATTCACTCCAAATTTTCAACATGGGCTTTTGTGCCCACCTCATGAACAGTGGTACTGTCAGTTCATTAGCTGAAAGGTGATTTTGCACAGTGACTGCGCCATTTGGTGCCACAGGTGCGAAAACACATTTTGGGCAGGTTGTGAAAAATGACAGCTGTACTGTTCATGAGGAGGTTTAAAAAAATGGCAATGTTGAAAATCTGGAGTGAAAATATGAAAAACTGGTAAAGTCGTGAGCATGCGTAGAAAGTGCATAACGCACGCCTGTAACGCAATTATTTTTAACCTAGGCTCATACCACTACTACGGTGTGGAAAAGAGCAAGGAGACTGAAGCCCATATCTCTCTTATACTAAGCCAGAGAATAATAGGATAACTTATACTCGGAACCGATTAATCTATCAAGCCGATATTTGAAAGTACTCTTAGTTTCACTGATAACAACATCCAGAGGGAGCTTGTTCCAAGGGCCGGTGGTGTGGAGGGTAAAGAAATATTTTCTGCTAGTATGTTTAAACGGTTTCCATACAAGTTGCAAGGGGTGGCCTCTAATGTCATGCACATAAGTTTTAAACTCAAGACCTAATTTTGACATAAGGTAGGGATCTTGAAGAATATCAAAAAGAAACATGAGATCACCTCTAAGGTGACGAGTAGATAATGACTTAAGGTTTAAAGATGTCAATCTGTTTTCATAGGATACTGAGTTTAGGCCAGAAATGTGTTTTGTAAACTTCCTTTGCATTTTTCCAAAGAGTGGCTGTCTGATTTCTATATGGGCATCATAGCTGAGATGCATATTCCAGGTGTGGCCTGGCATATGCCCTAAAGAGAGGGGTCAGAACCTTAGGGTCCGTAGACTTGATATTACTAAGAATGGACCACACAACTCGATTTGCTTTGCTAATTACACCTTGCATATGTTTATTCTGAGAAAGATCATGGGAAATAATAATACCAAGGTCCTTCTCGTCTGAAGTGGTACAAAGTATTGAGCCTGCTAACATGTAGGGATGATGTAAATTCTTAGGACCCAAGTGCATCACCTTTCATTTGGATGTGTTTAGTTTCATCCCCCAAGTGTATACCCAATCTGAGATGTTAGCGAGGTCTTGTTGGGTAATAGCAGCTTGACCAGCATTGATACACAAGCCCACAATTTTCACATCGACGGCATATTCAGTTGTTAAAGAAGTACAGTTTTTTGTTAGATTGGCTATGAATGCTTGAAAAAGGCAGGGTCCCAGGACAGAGCCCTGGGAAACCCCTCTCAGTACTTTGCCCACATCAGATAGGATCCCATTTATAATTACTCTTGAGATCTATCCTGTAACCAATTACAAATCCAGTTTGTATATTAATATTAAGTTTCTGAAATTTGTTAATAAGGCCAATGAGGCATGACATCAAATGCCTTACTGAAATCAATAACGGTGATGTTACAAGATGTCCAACTGTCCAGAAGTGTACTAATGTGTTCATAGAAGCATAACAGGTTAGTTAAGCAGCTTCTACCCTTCTTAAACCTGTGTTGTTCTGGATCGTTATCAACTATTGGGGATAACTCTTCTGAAAGAACTCTTAAACTGAAGGTGGACAAAGCAACGGGCCTGATGGGATTCATGCCAGAATTTAAAAGAACTAGGGTAGAACTAGTGACACCACTGACTACCCTCTTTAACAAATCATGGGAGGATGGGTGGTACCTGAGGACTGGAGGAGGGCAGATGTGATTCCTCTCACAAAAGTGGGAGCAAGGCAGAAGCAGGAAACTACAGACCTGTTAGTTTAACCTCAGTGATAGGGAAAATGATGGAATCACTTCTGAAGGAAAGAATTGTTGAGTATCTAGAGGCCAGAGGGGCACAGGACCCAAGGCATCATGGATTCAGCGGGAAGGTCATGCCAGAAGAATCTGATAGATTTCTTTGACTGGGTGACCAAAGTAGTAGATCAGGGAGGGCTGTGGACATGGCCTACCTAGACTTTAGCAAGGTATTTGACACAGTCCCACACAAAGATTAATATACAAGTTAGCCAGCCTGGGAGTGGGTCCCAAGATGACAGCCTGGGTAAAGAATTGGCTGGAGAATAGGACACAGAGAGTAATAGTAAATGGAGTCCACTCTGAAGAAAGGGGTTACTAGTGGGCACCGCAGGTTCAGTATTAGACTGGTCCTCTCAATGTCTTTATAAGCGACATTGCAGAGGGACTGGAAGGAAAGTATGTCTTTGCAGATGACACAAAGATCTGCAACAGAGTTGATGCACAAGGTGGGGTGGAAAGGTTGAGAAGGGACTTGGCAAGGTTAGAGGAATGGTCAAATGTATGGCAGCTTAGATTCAATGCTAAGAAGTGCAAGGTAATGCACCTGGGAAACAAAAACCCAGGGGAAGAGATACTAACAACAACAAAATGGAAAGGGACCTGGGGGTCGTCATATCAGATGACCCAAAGGTGGGCAAGCAATGTGAGAGGGCAGCAAGGAGGGCTGGGGGGATATTGGGATGCATAGGGAGAGGCATCACCAGTAAAAAACAGGAAGTTATAATCCCTCTGTACAGACAGCTGGTGAGACCCCATCTGGAGTACTGTGTACAGTTCTGGAGACCCAATCTCCGCAAAGGCATAGGCAGGATTGAAGCTGTCCAGAGGAGGGTAACTAAAATGGTGCAGGGTATGCACTGGAAGACATATGAAGAGAGACTTAAGGAGCTTAATATATATAGCCTCGAGGAAAGGAGGGAGAGGGGGGACATGATAGAAACTTTCAAGTACCTCAAGGGAATTAACAAAGTCCAAGAGGGTAGCATCTTTCAAAAAAGAGGTGCAAGAACAAGGGGCACAATTTGAAGATAGAGGGGGCAGCTCAGAGGTAATTTAAGGAAGTATTTTTTCACAGAGAGGGTTGTGGATGCATGGAACAGCCTTCCGGAGGAGGTTGTGGAGTCAAAAACAGTGGTGGAATTCAAGCATGCATGGGACAGTCATAAGGCAATTCTAGGGGGTGGGGGTAGGAAGAAATAGGCTGCTGGTTAACTAGGATCTGCAGTTTATCCATTAGGTAAGGAAATGGGCAGACTGGGTGGGCCAAGTGGTCCTTATCTGCCATCAAATTCTATGTTTCTATGTTTCTATATGATATTTTTTGAGAGACTCTCAAGAATTTTACAGACAGAAGAGGTCAGGCATTTTGGGACCTCCCTTTATGAACAGTGGCACTGTGATTTTGTTAATCTGTCCATAAAGTTGATTTCCCACAGTGACCACGCCATTGTGCCACGGGTGCAAAAACACATTTCAAACAGGATGTGAAAAATTACAGCTGTACTGTTCATAAGAAGGTGTGAGAAAATGGCAATGTTGAAAATCTGTAATGAAAATATTAAAAATTGTCAAAGTTGTAAGCATGCGTGGAAACTGCACAGTGCACACTTGTAACACAGCCATTTTTTCACCAGATTTGCAACATGGGCTGTTTGGGACCCCACCTCATGAACAGTGGCACTGCTTTTTGTTAATCAGTCCCGAAAGGTGATTCTGTGCAGTGACGGCAAAATCATCTTTCGGGACCAAGTATTGAGATGACAGTGCACATGTTCATGATGTGGGGTCCCAAGAACTCCATGTTGAAAATCTGATACCAAAATTCTCAAAAATGGCTGAGATATCCACCTGGTTGAAACCTCCCATTGCCTGCCATTAAAAAGCTTACAGCATTTGATTCAGTTCCGGTTGGCTTTTGAAGAGTTCAGACATGTTCCCACTCCACAGAAGATCGCAGTGCCGGCCCTCCGGAGGTAAGTATAGGGTGGGGGGGTGAGTGGAGGTGGGATGCTCAGAGGGTGGGTTTGTATTGGGGGAGGAGCACAGCGGGACAACGAGGGACCTTTTTTTTTTAAAGGTAAAATAAAAGAAACTGGACTTCAGGGAACTGTTTTCTTTATTTGCAGGTAAAAAAAAAAGATTTGGGGCACACTGGAGTGGGTTCCCAGTATGCCATGAGTTTGAGTGGCAGACATGATGCTGACGGGGATTGGGTACCTCAGTCGGCAAAGAAAATGTGTATGGGGGGACGAACATGATGCCAAGGGGGATTGGGCACCCCCTTTGGCAAACAAAGTGAACTTGGGGGGCATGCAAACATGGGGATTGGGCATCCCCAGTGTTGGCTTTGTGGGGATTGTGTGGCGAGTAGGGAGCCAACATATTTATTGGAATGTTTCACCAGGAAAGGCACATAACAGAGCCTTGTCATCTGTCAGCCCAATGAGGAAACTGCACCTCATTGGAGTGGCAGATTTCTTTCAACTCCATGGCTCTCTTTGAAACTGCTGTCATCGCTAGCATGCTCGCTAATTGATGGCTGAGGGACGCACCCACTAAAGTGTTCCCTGCATTCACCAACACTGACACCTCTGAATGTGCTACTACCGCAAGATGTTGCTTGTGCACACGCAAGACAACATAAAAAGTAATGTGTTAGTTACTGATATATGTATCTCCAGCTGTTACACATTACTGAAGTGTCTTTCTTTCCCCTTTTTATTTATTTTTCTACATAATTTTGTGTATTTGGATACTTAAAATGTCTTTTTGTTCTTATTTTACAGGTACACCTGTTTGATGATGGTTTGCTTGCCTCGTTTTTGAATCAAGCTATTAAATGCATCAGGAATTGATCTTTATTTTTATAACTATTTTTTCCCAAAAATTAGAGTTTAGCTTGTAACAGGAATTCCCCTTACAACTGTCTCTAATCGGTTTTCTTATTTTTCTTTCTTACAAGTGTTTTAGTCTGAGCTTAATATTCCTATTTTTGTATACATATATTATGGTACCTTTCAGCACTTATACACTAGTCACAATTTAAGTGGCTGCTAAGAAGGGGCATTAAGTATAGGTCCATCATCAGGTACACAAGTTATTTAATTCTAAGTATGGTAATATAATAACTGGTGACCCCCTATAATAGCTGGAAAAGTATTCCTGATAAAATGCTGTAATAACTCTGAGAATTCCATAATAACCCGATAGTGGGTTATTATGCGTTTCTCCTTGTGCTTCTCTTCAATGTATTTGTGCAAGTACAACTGTTGCTCAGGGACACGCTGCCTTGCAAATACAGCTTAGTTTTTCTCTGTTGAAACCTTGCACCAGTTATTATAGAGATAAATGGATGGGTAGGTCATTATAATGAGGATTTTAGACTTTCGAGGGGTGGATGTCACATAAACCCTTAGAGCGAAGCTTGAGGGGTTTATTGAGGCATCCCACCTGAGGGGTGTGTAAAATCTGAGTTTCACACCTTACTCCATCCTTTATTTTGTATAATTGCTGGGGATGTTTTTTTGCCACAGCAATTATACAAATTAAATGTATATCTTTATGGAGCTGAGCCACGGACCATTGGGGTTTCAGCGTGGTCTGTAGCTGCTCAGCTTCTGACATAAAGTACTGTTTATTTTTTTTTATTTCTGTCCAAAAAAGCAACATTTTTGTGCCTAATCACATATTTGTTTAAAAAGAAGAACTTACCACTGACTCCTACTGTCGACTAACTGCAGAGCATTGAGGAGCGAGACAGCAGGTACGGCAGAGCAGAGGAAGATCACAGCTAGTGCATGCGCCTTAGCTAGAGAAACTGGTGCAGGTTTGTCATTATAACTAGCTGGTTATAACGATAAAATTACAACCTGATTTCTCTATGGGAAAAAACAAGCGCCATTTATTATAAAAAAATAATGCCTGTGCAAAGTTTGTTTCATGAGGATTTTTCACACCTCGGTGTGTGTGATAATCTCATAAATCCTCGAGCTTTGCTTTTGGGGTTTAGGGATTATCACACCTGGGGCGTGTGAAAAATCCTCATAACGCACATCTGCACAGGCATTGTTCTTTATGTATTTGAAACATGTGTATGCCTTTAAGAGCCTATTTGAGCAATATCTGTATACTGATATGACCTCCCCCCTTTGAGGAAGAATCCGCATGAATTTGAAGTGCTGAAGTTTTTATGTGCTGCTCACACAATAAAATCACTCTGCTTGTGCTTACATAGTGCCTCTTTCTTCTTACTGAGGGCAGTTTTGCTTGGCTGTTTTGGAAACAGAAAGGGAAGTCAGACTAGGGGGTTGGAGGAACAAAAGGTGTGGAGAACAATGTGTGCCATTGCAAGAAGTCTAGGAAATAAAATTCCTGACCTTGAAGCAATCATTGCAGAGGTAGACCTGGATCTGGTGGCCATAACAGAGTCATGGTGTGCGGACAACCACAGCTGGAAAGTAGACATACCAGGCTGCACATGTTCTGGAAGAACTGGACTGGGTGGAAAGTTGTGGGGGGGAGGGGTTACGTTTGTATGTGAGAGAAGATATAAGGACCACAGAGATACAGGGACACAAGGGTGATAAGGGAAAGGGGAAATTGTTTATAGATACATAGATACATAGGGACACATAGACAGTGTTGCAGATAAGGCCTATGGCCCACCCAGTCTGCCCATTTGAGCTTGTGGGTTCAGTTTGTTTTCCTAGAAGTCTGTTTCCTTACCCTGACCTCTAGAATTCCTTTATGTCTATCCATGCATTCTTAAATCCCGTGATTGTTTCTGCCCCACCACTTCCTCTGGCAGGGTGTTCCACTTGTCCACCACCCGTTCTGTGAAGAAATTCTTTCTCATGTTTCCTCTGAATCGTCCTCCTCCAACTTCATCCCATGCCCTCTAGTCCTGGAAAATCTTTTCTCTTAAAATAGTGTTTTCCTGCACCCTGTTCCTCCCTGTAAGATACTTGTATGTCTCTATCATATCCCTCTCTCCTCCTCTCCTCCAGGGAGTACATATTCAGTTCCTTCAACCTGTCTTCATAGGACTTGTGATGCAATCCATGCACCATCTTTGTTGCCCCTCTGAACCTTCTCTACCCTGTCTATGTCCTTATGTAGGTATGGTCTCCAGAATTGTACACTGTACTCCAGGTGGGGCCTCACTAGTGTCTTGTATAAGCGGAATTATGACCTCCTTTCCTGCTGGTGATGCCCTGCCTATACATCCCAGCATCCTATTTGCTTTACCTGCTGCCTTGTCACACTGTTTCCCTACCTTGAGGTCATCAGAGATGACAACCCCAAGATCCCTTTCCTGCTTGGTGCATGCAATATCCTCACCCCCCAACTGATATATTGTGCCAGGGTTTTTGTGCCCCATATGCATTATCTTGCACTTCTTTGCATTGAATTTCAACTGCCAAAGCCCTGACCATTTTTCAAGTTTCTGCAGGTCGCTTCTCATTCTGTCTACACCCTCTGGTGTGTCTACTCTGTTACAGAGATTTGTGTCATCAGCGAACAGTGAAATTCTGCCTTCTAGATCCTGCACAATGTCACTGATGAAGATGTTGAATAGGACGGTCCCAGCACTGATCCTGTGGTACCCCACTGGTCACTCTTCCCTCTGTGGAGTGACAGCCATTTACCACCACCCTCTGTGTCCTGCCACCCAGCCAGTTACCTACCCACCACACTACTGTCCTGCCCCACACCCATATTCCCAGTTTGTGTAATAGTCTTCTATGTGGCACAGTGTCAAAGGCCTTGCTGAAGTCCAGATAGGCCATGTCCACTGCCCTCCCTGATCCACCTCCCTAGTCACCCAGTCAAAAATTCAACGAGGTTGGTCTGACATGACCTCCCCTGGTGAAACCATGCTGCCTTGGGTCCTGTAGTCCATTGACAACCAGATGTTCCACCAATCTCCTTCAGTAGTGCTTCCATGATCTTCCCCACTACCGAGGTGGAGGCTGACTGGTCTGTAGTTCCCTGCTTCCTTTTGTTCCCACTTTTGTATGGGGACTACATCTGCTGTCCTCCAGTCTTTGGGTACCTCCCTGTTTCCAGTGATCGCACAAACAGGATAGCCAGAGGTTCAGCCACCACCTTTCTTAGTTCTTTAAGGACCTTGGGTGCACCCCATCTGGCCCCATTGCTTTATCAACTCTTATTACTTCCAGTTCCTTCAGGACCCTTTCTGGTAAAGGGACTTGTGTCCATTTCTGCACCATTCTCATCCCTTGTACTCCTTCAGATCCATTACCCCTCTCCTCAGTAAAGACTGAGCAGGAAATACCTGTTCAATATGTCAGCTTTACTGTTGTCATCTCCATGGCTCCCATCTCCCCTTCAGTCTCACTATCCCTCCTTTTGTCTTTCTTTTTCTCTTATGTACCTGTAAAAGGTTTTGTCCCTTCACCCACTGATTTTGCAATGTGTTCTTCTGTCTGAGCTTTGGCTTCCCTTACTGACCTCCCTGCCTCCCTTTGCTTCTCCTGGTACTTCTCCTATCCCTTCTGCCTGTGTCTTTTTGTATTGCCTGAATGCAATCTTTTGGCTTTCACTTTCTTTGATACCTCTTTGGAAAACCATAATGGTCTCCTCTTCCTTTTCCTCTTGCTAACCTGCTTAATGCATAATTCTGTTGTTCTTGTAATCCTCCATTTTAAATACTGCCCACTGTTCCTCAACCCTGATTCCTGTCCATTCCCTTAATGCCTCTTTCAAGTATCTCCCATTTTCCCAAAGTCTGACCCCTAAAATCCAGGATCGTGTTTTGTGTGGTTTGATTCTGCTCTTTCTGTGATTTCAAAGCCACAATGACTGGTGGTCACTGTTCCTGGTGCTCCCCACCGTTACCCCATCACACTGTCCCTGTTTGTGAGCACAAGGTCCAGTATTGCCTTCTGCCGAGTTGGTTCCCATGACCAGTTGCTTGAGGAAGGCACCTGAAGGGGTCCAGGATAAATCTGCTCCTAGTTGATGCTGCTGCTGGGATGCTCCAGTCCACGTCTGGAATATTGAAGTCTCCAACCAGTACTACCTCACCCTTGTCTGCCATCCTTTGGATGGCTAGCATCAGCTCCCTATCTGTTTCTTCCTCCTGGGCTGGTGGTCTATAGACCACACCTGTGCGGATGGCTGGCCCCATTTTCCTTTCCAGCTTAACCCACAGTATCTCTCCCCATTTGTTCCTCCTGGATCTCTGTGGCCCTTATGTCATTTTCACATACAGTGCCATCCTCCTCCCTTCTGCCTGCTCTGTCTCTTCTGAATATGTTGTAGCCAGGTATGGCCATCTCCCAGTCGTGGTTATCATTACACCAGGTTTCAGTGATGGCCACAATGTCCAGGTCTGACTGTACCATGACAGCCTCCAGATCTTCCATCTTGTTGCTAAGGC
This sequence comes from Neoceratodus forsteri, assembly GCA_016271365.2. NCBI lineage: Eukaryota > Metazoa > Chordata > Ceratodontiformes > Ceratodontidae > Neoceratodus > Neoceratodus forsteri. Next base: position 860,663,733 of record CM057451.1, on the reverse strand, counting down.
TCCTGGCATTTGCACACATGGCTTTCCATGATTTGACCTCCCTAGACTGCTTCACTGTTCTACTCCAGCCCCATCCTTGGTAGTCATTTATCCCTGGTTCTCCTTGCTGTCTGCCCTTCTGCTGAATTTTGCCCCTTTTCTGCTTATCCATCTCTTGGGCACTAATCTCCATCTTTTGCACACTGCTTTGCAGAGATAGCCACCTCTGGTTCACTGGTTCCATGCTAGCTGTGGGGGTGAGCAATTAGGTACCCTCCTTGCTGGCCTGCCACCCCTTTGCTAGTTTAAATGCTTGTCAATGTAGCATTTAAACTTATCATTGAGTCTTAGATTCCCTCCAGGATGGATGCAGGCGTCAGGCTTGAACAAACCTCCATCCTCCAGGTGGGTCCCCAGTCACCAATGAATCCAAACCCTTCCTCACAGCACCAATTCTTCAACCATGAGTTAAAGTTCCTGGTATGCACTCCTATGTCTCCCTTGCTCTCACAGGTAGTACTTCTGAGAAAGTGACAGAGTAGCTACTTGTTGAGACCCTCCCCAGTTTCCTAAACTCTTCCTGAACTTCCTTTGGCTCCCCATTTGCCAGGTCATTAGTACCTAGGTGGATAATGACATCCAGCTCACCCTCGACTTGCCTTCCCAGTGATCCCCAGGATCTTCCTTCCATCCCTCCATGCCGTGGCACCTGGGCACCTCACCTCCCTGTCCTCCCCTCCTGTGTTCCTAGCTGGATTCCTCTTATATGGGTCCCCACCAGGATTCACTTCCTCCTCCTCTGGGGTCCACTGCTTTCCCCGCTGAGGTCACCTCCTTGGTTAACCTCCAAACCTTTCCTTCCACTTCTCTGGGTACCTCTATTTGGTTGTCCTCGTTTGCCAGTGTGGCATATGAGTTCTTGAGTGGAATAGGATCTGGGATGTGCCTCTGCCTGACTGCTCTAATCCTCCCTGAGCCCACTGTCATCCAAGTGCTCCTCGTTCTCGGCATCCTTTGAGGCAGCTGTATTGGACTGGGTGGTCCCTGGATAGGGGTGATGGTACTTCTGACCCAGTTTACTTCTGCTCTGAGTCTGGCTACCTCATCCCACAGTCCAGAGAGATGCATGCAGATAGGGCAGCACCTCAGTGTCCAGAAGGTCTGCCTGAATATAACCAGGAATATAACCAGGATTCAGTTTAACCAGGAAAAGCACACTAAGCCAGAGCTTGTTTCCAGGTGCAACCTGCAAGTACAAGAAGTTAAGTGACTTACTCAGGGTCAAAAGAGTATGCAGGTGATGGCCAATAGGTTCAAATCCAGGTCTACAGGTTTGCAACTCAATACCCTCAACCATTGTGCTATACTGGGTGGTAAGGAAGGGCTGGATGTAATATGCATCAGCTTAGAGACAGGGGCCTGATTTACAAGGTCGGCAAAGCTGCACTGAGGCAGCTTGTACCAGTGCTAGTGCACCAGGGACTCTGTGCCTGATTCACTATCGGGTAGGGTCCCAATGGCAAGTCCTGCAGCTTACAGCAACTGTGGCCATGCACCAAACAGGTGGCGCATCTGTGAGGTTTGCTGCAAGCTGTGGGGCAGTTGGGTGGCAGCTGCATCCATGCACAGCAACTATGTCTAGTGGTCCCCCTCCCTATCCCTGATGTCCCCCAAAAATTATTAAGATATCTTTCCCTGGTGGTCTATTGGACCCCCTCCATATCCCTGATTGCCCCCATGAATAATTACATATCTTTCCCTGGTAGTCTAGCGGACCACCCTCCCTATCCCTGATCACCCCCATTAATTATTATATATCTTTCCCAGGTGGTCTAGCAGACCCCCATCCCCAATATCAACTATAAATTATTAGATATCTTTCCCTGATGGTCTAGTGGACCCCTTTCCCTATCTCTGATCTCCCCATAAATATTTATATATCTTTTCTGGTGGTCTAGTAGACCCCCCCACCCCAGCAGGCAGAGCCCCACCACCCTGCTCCCCCTGTTCCATCCCCGAGCCAGTGACTGTCACAGCCCTGTGCTCTCCACCATGGGCGACTGGCACAACCCTCCTCTCTCCACCATGGCTGAATGTCGACTGAGCTGTCAATGAGTGTGTACCATATACAGTAAGTGCTCATTGATAGCTCAGATGGGAAGAGCATCTGTATGATCACACAATAAGTGGAGTCTCGTCTCCACAAGAGCAGCAGGGAGCACAAAATATGCTATAGCTCAAGGCTGTACTCCTGTCTCTACAGCACTTTTCAGACCAGTCCAAGACTAGTCAGTTCTGGTCAAAACAGACAATAGCACCACAATGCATGGGCCAAGCACTCCATGGTGTGCAATTTTATTTAAGGGGGTAGCAAACAGGCTCTGAACTGTTTCCTTTTTCCATGAAAATTAACAAAGAAAATACTGAACCCTTCTGTAATTTTATTCATAAGAGTCAAAACTAGAAGGACTGGTCACTAATACTCTCTTTGCATCCCAATGACAATACAACTTTACAGGCTCTGGGCTGGTATGTAGGTGTCTTAGAGAACAATGCATGGCATTTGTATTTACCATGCATGGCAACAACCACTGTCATGAGACACAAAAGTTGTATTTATTGTGCCAAATGAGGCAACAAACACGGTCCTAGTGTACATTTGTATATTGTCTGGCTACACCCTGAAGGTAGCTCACCTAACAAAGGGAAATAGCAGTGAGTCCACTTGGTGTGCAGATCTGAAATCCCTGGCTACACCCCTGCCACAATGTATTGCACAAACAAACAAGGGAGCACCAGATCCAAAAACTATGCACAGAGGCAATGAGGATCTGAAACCTAGTATATTCCCTAAACACAGAAATCCCTCTTGTACATCTGCCAGGAAAAGACAATGTTCTGGCAGACTCACTAAGCAGAATAAGTCAAGGAAACCATGAGTGGTCAGAGTATCACCAGGGAGTTCAAACCTTATTCTGGAGATGGGGTGTACCAGAGGTAGACTTGTTTGTTTCATGGAAAAAAATCACAAGTTACCACTGTCCTGCTGCAGGCCACCCCATAGGGGGACTCCACCCCAGGACGCTGTGACTCTCAATTGGAAGGGAACATTCCTTTATGCATCCCCCCCCAAAGTCCCTCTAATTCACAGAGTGCTCTGGAAATTGAAAAAAAAGTCAGCAACAATGATTTTGGTGGCACTAGATTGGGCGAGACAGCCATGGTTCTGTCTTCTACTGCTCCTGTCAGACAGGAACCCCTTCTTTCTCTCCATGAGATATGACCTTTTGACTCTGTCTCGGGGCAGTGTGAAATGTATTTATTTCATTTTTATTGACCAGGAAAAGAGGACCCAAACCCAAACCTCAGAACACTGAGGCTGAAGATTTGGTTCTTGAAGACCTAGAGTACTCTTGCATGAACATGTCAAGCAAAGTACTAAATATTCTGTAAGTTTCAAGGAAGCAGTCCACAAGAAAATAACATTCCTCAAAATGGAAAAGATTTTCAATTTGGTTCTCAGATAAGGGAGTTTCTCCTCGGAAGCTGATTTAGCAGTGTTTCTAGGTTATTTAGAACACCTGCACACAAGTGGATTAAGGGCTTCATCACTGAAAGTCCACTTGGTAGCAGTATCAGCCTTCTTGTCTGCAGGGAAGTCAACATCTCTAGCCTCACACCATTTGTTCAAGAGACTCTTCAAAGGCCTCCTTCTCCTGCCACCTCCATTTAGGGAACCTGTCTCCCCGCCCCCCCCCGCCGAGACCTAAATATGTGCTTAGCATAAGCAGTGCATGCCCTCTTTGAGCCCATGACCTCTGTGGACCTCAAGTTTTCATCATGGAAAACACTCTTCCTTATAGGTATGACCGCTGCTAGGAGAGTCAGTGAGCTCCGAGCCCTGTGCATGGAGCCTAACAATATTATCATGCACAGGGACAAAACTGTCCTGAGGACAAACAGAAAATTTCTCCTCAAAGTGGTGTCAGAATTTCATCTTAACCAAACAGTCACTCTGCCTGTACTTTTTCCATCTCATTCAAGCCCAGATGAGCCAAAAGTGCTCTGCATGGATGCCAAGAGAGCACTTGGCTACCATCTTGACAGAACAAAAGATATAAGATCTGACAACAGCCAACTGTTTGTTACTTACGGGGAGGATGGCAAAGACAAACCTGCTGCAAGAAAGACCATTTCAAGGTGGTTAGCCTCTTGCATGTAATTCTGCTATGAAAAAACAGGTAAGCAGACTCTCTTAGGGCTTACAGCACATTCCACAAGAGGCACTGCAGCCTCAAGAGGCATCCCTCTGGCAGATATCTGCAAAGCAGCTACCTGGAAAACTGTACACACTTTCACAAAGTACTGCTGTCTGGATGTTCTCTCCAGGATGCTAGGTTTGGGACAGCAGTCTGAAAGAACCTTTTTTCCAAATCGGTTTGCGACTTCTCAGTCTCTCAAGGTACTCCTATGTAGTCTGCAGTTTCTGTATGGCATCACTACTGGACTCATGTTGTTAGAAAAAAAATACTCACTGTAGTAAAGATGTTTCTTCTAATGGATCTAGTAGTGACCCAATACAATCCTATCGCCATCTCCCCTTCTAGAACCTAATCCAAAAAGGTTCCTAAATACAATATGGGCTACATACTTTTTTCTACCTGAGCATTTGAATATGTATACACACTTTATATTTTGAATATGTCTTTAAAATATTGTTGGTATGGTTGCTTACAAATTAAAAAATGTTCAGTCTGCTTATTTTTGCTAATTAGCTTGTTATAAGCACTGCAGTTTAACTAGTTAGGATTGTTCCCTTCTGATCTTTGGCACAGATCGGATGTCAGAACACTAGAGACAGCATCACCACATAGCAACATTTGAATGGCGTGCTGATTCCACAGCACCATTCTAATCTCAGGGGCAACATCTTAGCATGGATATAGACGTAGTTTTTGTATTGGCTCACTATTGGCCCCATCAGAAGAAAAATCACTGTTATGACACGTAATTTTTTCTTTCAGCCCATCAAGTCTGTCCACTCTACCTATTCTGTCTTGTCCTAGTGGCAATCTTTCCCTTTGTTACTGTCCCCCATTTTCTAATTAAAACCACATGGCTGTCCCATCCCTGCTTGAAGCTGCTGACTGATTTAACTTTCACCACTTACTCTGGCAGCTTATATCACTTGTCCACCAACCTTTCCATGAGGAACTGCTTACGGAGGTCCCTTTTGAATTTTCCCCTGCCAGATTTAGTGAATTCCTTCTTATCCCTGTGTTTGAACTAAAGGATAATAGTTCCTTGTCACCCACTCTATTTATCCTGTGCTGGTATTTCTATGTTTCAATCATGTTATCCCTTTTCTTCCTCTTCTCAAGGGTGTACCTGTTTAAGTCCTGCAGCCTGTCCTCCTACATCACATAACATAGGCCATAGACCATCTCTTAGGTGCCCTGCTCTGTAGTGCCTCCACATTTGTAGATATTCATGCAGATTAAACAGTTCACAGGAAAATACATAAGGGTGCTATAAAGCAAGGAGACCCAACAGATGGAGGAGGGCCTTGATTAGGTCTTAAAAGAAATGGAAGTTTATTCCAGGCCACAGGCCTTAAATATCTAAAAGTGGTTCTGCTCATTTTCTCGCAGATGGAATACAAACCTTGAGGCTCTCTGAAGCATAAAGGCCCAACTGAATTGACCTGTAGCTAATCATCTTAGAAATGTAGCTGGATACCTAATGCATAACGCATTTATACCTTAGCAGAAATACAGGAAAATGCCTAAGACTGGGCAGAGCCAACTATCCCATTTTGCATGAAGGTCACAGTGGTGAGTTTTCTCAGGAAGATTTAAGTTGAAATGGGACAATTTGTTATAGATGACTTCCAGTTTTTTCAGGTGCTTTTGCACAGCACTACCACAGATGACACCCCCACGGTCAAGGTGGGTAATCAGAATGACCATATTACAATGTTTAGGCTTCCGAACTGAGGTAAGCAATCTTTGTGATGGTAGGAAGACAAGTTTAGGCCCTAATAAACATAAAAATATGGATGTTCCATTTTAGGAGGAGAGTATCTTTAGAATGAGGAAAAGCACCAGGACCAGAGGGCATGCAGTGAAGGTGTGGGGAGTGGGGTTTTTATTTATTTAGGAAATCACAATTACAACCCTTTGAGTCATAGACTCATTTCCAAAGACTCCACGTCATGGTTAAGAAGGATGAAGTACTCCTTCACTGAAAGAGTGGTATATACCTGGAATAGATTATCAGCAGAAATGGTGGAGGTGAAAACAGTAGGGGTCTTCAAGCGTGCATGGGATTGACATGAGAAGTATTAGTGAATAGACATGAAGGAGGAAGGGTTGTTGGAGACCAGTTAGAGTCTGTGAAGACATACTAAGCAGGGACCATCTGGGCAGACTGGGTGGGCCAAACAATCCTTGTCTGCTGACAAATTATACTGTCACAAGGGAGGCCCACAGGAAGGAAGCAGAGGACACCAGGGAAGGAAGCAGCTCTGGTGGGGACTCAATTATTAGGGGATAGAACTGGGGAGAGCAGGGAAAACTGAAGTAAGGTGTCTGCCTGGTGCCATGGCTTGGAGGACAGGGCATCCTCAGGATCACGAGATCAGTTGCAGGAGTCTGAGCTGGACGTTATTGTCCATCTAGGGACAAATGACTTGGCTCATCATGAGATTAGAGCAGTGCAGAAGGACTTTGTAGAATTGGGAGGGCCTAAGACAAGCAGCACACAGTATCCTTCTCAGAGTTGCTGCCTGTCAATGGCATGAGTGAGGCAAGGGTACTTTGCACCATGCAGTTTAATGAATGGTTGAAGAAATGGTGTGGAGCACAGGGGTTTGGCTTCATTGGGGACTGGGGTTCCACCTGGAGGGACACCAGCCTATACTGGCAGGATGGTCTGCATCTGTCCAGGAAGGGAACAAGTCTTTTGAGCAATCGGTTTAAATGCTTCATTGGCAAGCTTTTAAACTAGTCAAGGAGGAGGCACTGATAAGCAGCAGGAAAATCCCAGCCTCTCCGTACAAAACAGGGTACTAAATGAGAAAAAGACCGAGGTAGAAAGGTCAGTGGGGTATGCTGCAATGGAAGGTAAAGCCATCAAGAAATGGAGAACAATGAATACCAATGCCCATAGTCTGAGTAACAAGCTTCCTGAATTAGTGGCCTTGATGGAGGAGGAACATCTGGATATTGTGGCAGTCACAGAAACATGGTACACACAAAACCATGACTGGGACGTAAACATACCAGGATACACTATCTACAGGAAGGACAGGGAGGGCAAAAGAGGAGGAGGAGTAGCTCTTTACATAAGGGAGGGAATCAAAGCAACAGAACAAAAGGGAAAACAGGGAGGAGAAGAAGCACTGTGGGTAAATTTGGAGACCGGCAATGGCACCACAATCCTCACAGGGGTTGTATACAGACCCCCTTCTCAGGGGGAGGAAATGGACAAGGAAATTATAGAGTATACTTAGAATGGCAGAAAAAGGGGAGATATTGCTGATGGGTGATCTGAATATGCCAGATGTTAACTGGAGTGCAGTTGCAGCAGCCACTTCAAAGTGGGGCTATTCTAGATGCCTACAGGGAGCATGCCTTAGACAACTAGTATTGGAGCCCACTCAAGAGGAAGCAATCTTAGACCTGGTTCTCTCAAATGGAGATGAAGACAGGATCACAGATGTAGAAGTGAGTAGCCATCTGGGAACTAGCGACCATCGAACAGTATAATTCACAATAAACACAGCAATGGAGTCAAGCCATACAAAGGCAAAAGTACTGGACTTTAGGAAGGCTGACTTTGCCAAATGGGTGAGTGCCTAAGGAATACACTAGCAAATGGGCGGGAAGGAGGGGTGGAAGAACAATGGGGAATAATAAAAACTGCCATCACAGAGGTAACAAGCCTTTGTGTGACGCAAATAAATAAAACGATATGATGTAAGAAACCACTATGGTTCTCAAAGGAAGTAGCAGTGAAGGTTCAAGAGAAAAGAAAGCATTCAGGAAGTACAAGGAATCACAGAAGAAGCAGGACAGAGAACTGTATCAGTTAAAAGCAAAGGAAGCTGGGAAGGCAGTCAGAACAGCAAAGGCCCAAACCGAGGAAAAGATAGCCAACTCAGTTAAGAAGGATAAAACCTTTTATAGGTACATCAGGAGCGAAGGAAGGACCAAGGAGGGATAGTGAGGCTTAATAAAGGGGGAGGGTGGGCAGAGGGCTGTGAAAATGCAGGGATACTAAACAAATATTTTGCTCAGTATTTACAAAGGAAGAGGAGGTACCTAAAACAAACAGTAGAAACACTCTGGATACAGAAGTTGATACCAGCCCATTTACAGAAGAAAGGGTTCTGAAAGAACTCTTAAAACTGAAGGTGGACAAAGCAATGGGACCTGATGGGATTCATCCCAGAATTCTAAAAGAACTAAAGGTAGAACTAGTGACACCACTGACTACCCTCTTTAACAAATCATGGGAGGATGGGGTGGTACCCGAGGACTGGAGGAGGGCAGATGTGATTCCCCTTCACAAAAGTGGGAGCAAGGCAGAAGCAGGAAACTACAGACCTGTTAGTTTAACCTCAGTGGTAGGGAAAATGATGGAATCACTTCTGAAGGAAAGAATGGTCAGTATCTATAGGCTAGAGGGCACAGGACCCAAGGCAACATGGATTCACAGCAGGAAAGTCATGCCAGACAAATCTGATAGATTTCTTTGACTTTGTGACCAAAGTAGTAGATCAGGGAGGGGCTGTGGACATGGCTTACCTAGACTTTAGCAAGGCATCTGACACAGTCCCACACAAAAGATTAATATACAAGTTAGCCAGCCTGGGAGTGGGTCCCAAGAAGACAGCCTGGGTAAAGAATTGGCTGGAGAATAGGACACAGAGAGGCAATGTCTTTATAAGCAACATTACAGAGGGACTGGAAGGAAAAGTATGTCTCTTTGCAGATGACACAAAGATCTGCAACAGAGTTGATGCACAAGGTGGGGTGGAAAGGTTGAGAAGGGACTTGGCAAGGTTAGAGGAATGGTCAAATGTATGGCAGCTTAGATTCAATGCTAAGAAGTACAAGGTAATGCACCTGGGAAACAAAAACCCTGGAGAAGAGTACACAATGGGGGGTGAGATACTAACAACAACAAAAATGGAAAGGGACCTGGGGGTAGTCATATCAGATGACCTAAAGGTGGGCAAACAAGGTGAGAGGGCAGCAAGGAGGGCTGGGGGGATACTGGGATGCATAGGGAGAGGCATCACCAGTAGAAAACAGGAAGTTATCATCCCTCTGTACAGACAGCTGGTCAGACCCCATCTGGAGTACTGCGTGCAGTTCTGGAGACCCAATCTCCGCAAACACATAGACAGGATGGAAGCTGTCCAGAGGAGGGCAACTAAAATGGCTCAGGGTCTGCACCGGAAGACATATGAAGAGAGACTGGAGCTTAATATGTATAGCCTCGAGGAAAGGAGGGAGAGGGGGGACATGATAGAAACTTTCAAGTACCTCAAGGGAATCAACAAAGTCCAAGATGGTAGTATCTTTCAAAAAGAGGTGTGTAAGAACAAGAGGCACAATTTGAAGATAGAGGGGGGGCTCAGAGGTAATTTAAGGAAGTATTTTTTCACAGAGAGGGTTGTGGATGCAGGAATGGCCTTCCGGAGGAGTTGTGAGTCAAAAACAGTGGTGGAATTCAAGCATGCATGGGACAGTCATAAGGCAATTCTAGGGGTGGGGGTAGGAAGAAGTAGGCTGCTGGTTAACTAGGATCTGCAGCTTATCCATTAGGTAGGAAATGGGCAGACTGGGTGGGACAAAGCGTTCTTATCTGCCGTCAAATTCTATGTTTCTATGTTTCTAAATTACTATCCATCCAAACCCTATTTGAGTCATCCAAGGAACCAGTAAACTACATGGGTTGGCTGCCATCTTACAGGGTTCACGAGCCCTTGCCCTCTGAGCTCCCTCAGTTGCTTTCCAGAAATGCCAGGAGGAATCTGAGAGCAGCTGGAGCTGCTTTTCCCAGATACTGTCCTTGTTTAATCAGAAGGCTGAGTGCTCATGTCAGAGGTGGGATATAACTCCTTGGACTGTTTGGTAGCAGTGGTGAAAGAAGCACAGGAGCTAGTCATCTCAGGAGCCAAATGACCACATGACTCAACCACCATCTTACAGGTGTCACAAGCCCTTGCCCTCTGGGCTTCCCAGTCACCACCAGCCATGCCAAGATGAATACTGGAGCAGCTGGTCTTGGTCCAATCAGAATGATGAGCACTGTGTTGGGGTGCAACTTAGCCCCTGGACTGTTTAGTAGCAGGGTCAGACAGAGCACAGAAGGCAGTCTCCCAAGGACCCAACAAACCACATGGCTTGGCTGCCATCTTATAGGGGTTATGGGTGCTTGCCTTCTGGGCTCCCCCAGTTACCCCCGGCCACACCAGGAGCAATTTGTGAGAAGCAGAAGCTGCTCACCCTATGGACTGTCCTTGTCTGATAGAATGACAAGTGATCCTTTCAGGGATGGGACACAGCCCCTTGGGCTCCCCTTTTGCTTCTGTAAATATCTTGTCAGCAGTAGCAGTCCCTGTGTGAGCACTTCAAGCAGGAGTGGAAGTCTTTGAGTGCATTCACCAGAGTGGAGACACCAGGTGACTCTGCTTGATTGCCTCCCATGTAAGTACAGTTTACTTCTAGAGCCCTGTTAATGCTACCTTTGCTGGCTGCCCAAATGCATGTATCTTAATTGCATGCATATCACTAGTCATGTATACTGGAGTTATTTTAATTGTCTATGTAAAAGCCTCCTATATTGTTCAAGTCATGCCTTGACTGTCTGCCTGTTGTGTTCTGATATTTATCACATTGTTCTACCTCAAAGATCTTGTTCTAATGCCTGTAGTTTGCGTACATGCTTATTATCATGGTGGACAAGGTAATCACTGCGTAAACTGTAATCTCAATTTTCACAAAATGATGTCCCCCCCAGGTGCCTTAAGTAAGGTTGATGGGCTCAGTATGGGGTATTACAACATAACAAATAAGTTTAAAATATCTAATGCTTTACAACTTCTTACAGTCTGTAATTTGTTTTTAGTTTGGTTATTCATCATATCAGGCGACACTGAACCCAAACCAGGCTCCACAACCTACTCTCATGTTCTTACAAACACTTCCTCCACTAGTACCAGTCCTTCATGCCTTAACCAAAAAGAACTTCATAAGCCCATATGAATATTAGTAGCTTGGCCCATAAGAAATATGAGCTGGAAGGCTGGCTTAAATGCTATAATTCTGATGTTTTGCCATCAGTGAATCCTGGCTTACCCTGAATGGTACCTTTATTATACATTCATTAGATGGTTCAAAATTGGAATTTGTCAGCAGCTTTAAATATTTAGAGATCCGCCTTGATCCTAGTTTAGCCTTCAGAAATGATGCAGACCAACTTACTAATTAACTAAATAGAATGCTCAGAAACAAAAACCCAAGGGAAGAGTACATAATGGGGTGGGGGGGGAAGGTATTAACGACAACAAAAATGGAAAGGGACCTGGGGGTAATCATATCAGATCATCTTAAGGTTAGCAAGCAATGTGAGAAGGCAGTAAGGAGGGCTGGGGATACTGGGATGCATAGGCAGAAGCATCACTAGAAAACTGGAAGTTATTATCCCTCTGTACAAAAGTTGGTGAGACCCCATTTGAGTACTGCATACAGTTCTGGAGACCCCATCTCTGCAAGGACACAGACAGGATGGTAGACAGTCCAGAGGAGGGCAATTAAAATGGTGCAGAGTCTGCACCAGAAGCCATACGTGGACAGACTAAAAGAGCTTAATATGTATACCCTCGAGGAAAGGAGGGAGAGGGGGGACATGATAGAAACTTTTAAGAACCTCAAGGGAATCAACAAAGTCCAAGAGCGTAGCATCTTTCAGAAAAAGAGACGTACAAGAACAAGAGGGCACAATTTGAAGATAGAAGGGGGACAACTCAGGGACAACGTGAGGAAGTATTTTTTTCATGGAGAGGGTGGTGGGCGCATGGAATGGCCTTCCTGAGGAGGTTGTGGGATCAAAAACAGTGGGGGAATTAAAGAATGCATGGGACAGGTATAAGGTAATTCTAGTGGGAGGTAGAAGGAAGTAGGCTGTTAGTAAAAGTAGTATAAACCCTCTAATCACTTTTAACAAGTTAGCACACACCCCATTCAAATCTTTAACACTGGTACCTACATACTGGCATACCATTTAATTTACAAAGATTGGTACCACCCTTGGCATTAGGATGTATACCTGGCTCATTTTCTAGAGGAAGAGAGGGTGGGGTATGAGAACAAAACAAACATGAATCTTGAGTAAAATCACACCCAGGTCCTGGGACGAGGCTGCTAGGCATATGCTAGAATTTAACCTGCTGGGGGCCCCAGTAAATCCAACAACCAGAAACAATAATTGAAATGTCCAGAACAGTAACTAGGATTGTGCAGTATGGCTTTATTCAACAGATGGAAAATTAAAGCAGTAGTGGACCCCAAGGGTCTGTCAAGACAGGACAGGTACATTTCATGAACTCTCTTGCATGCAGTACAGTTCATGAACACAAAAAGCACATCTTCTTCCGATTTCCCAATGGTGCAGCTAGTGGACACCTGGCCATGCACCCAAACATTTTCTTCCCATGAGTGCAATTTTGAGAAACTAAGCCACACCTCAGAACTCTTCTTGAACATAGGTTCAATTATGTGAGACTCAGCCACACACCTAAAACCTGCAGCACTAACGCTTGCTCAGGTAAAACTGGTGCCCTTCTACGAACCAGGAAACCCTGCCTTGTAAGCACTTAGATGGTGTTCCTCCCACCCTTTCCCCCAACCAACAGTCTCTGCCATTCTTCAGGGTTACACCATTGAAACCCCCATTTCCCACCGAAATGCTAGAGGTCCCACATTTTCCATATGCATCCCTCACTGGGGTGACCAAAGAACAAACTACACTCTCCTGGGAGAACAGTTTAAATGAAAATTCACTCTCCTGAGTGAACTAGGGGCACTGGCAGGTGCAATCCAGCCTTATCTATGGGTGCACACACCCCAGACTACGATTTCCCCAAAGATATGTGAAGCTCTAGTCTCCTAGAACAGTATTCACAAACAGTTGTCCCGTCCACTGGGCATGGAACAACAGAAAAAGGCATTCTCCTGAGTAACAGATTGAACAGTCTCTAGAAAGCTCCTTTCCAAGGCAGCTGAAAAACACACAGAACCTTCAGGGGATTGCCCCTTGGATCCACTGAGGAAAAGCAGTTCCTTCCTCTTCACTGGGAGTAGAAATCAGGAATTCCTGCTGTAACACTGGACTTCACTGGGCTGGAAATGACACTCCACTAACTGGTAGTCCTGCCACTCACCTCCATACAGCTCACTGACTCACACTAACTACACACTGATGCTACTGAACATTCTAAGCTCCCCAGAGCAGCTGACACATAGTGTAGCTTATGCTGCTGCGAGAGTTCTGAATGACCTAATCATTCTTCTCTCAGGCTAGCTGAGTAAACAATGATGTCTCTGTGTAAGGCCCCTAATGAACTCCCTACCAGCTGCCTGCTACCTTCCTAACACTAATACTGATAAGATTCTAGTAACCCCAGGTGACTGGGTGGTTACACTAGGAGCTGCAGCTTATCAATAGGTAGGCAAATGAGTAGACTGGGTGGGCTAAGTGATTCTTAACTGCCGTCAAAGTCTGTGTTTCTATATTCTATGTTTCTATAGAAAATGTGGACTAATTTATAGAGTTAAGCAGTGGCTTACTGATGAAACTTGCTTTGCTATTGCAGATCATAGCCTTCTTTCCCTCCTGGATTAGGACACCATTCTCTTTGCCTCCTTGTCCAACAGGGAAATGTATAGGTTCAAATCTCTCTACAATTGTATAGGGCATTTCACCCTTGATGTATATAGAAGGCTGCAGCATTGCTTAATCTATTCTGTCTCAGCTGCCTGTCCCCTGAAGCCAGGTTAAACTGTTTATTGGGAGCACTATTTATTCAGGACTCTTTGCACCTAGTTCCCCTCAGTTCATCCAGACTGCTTTGTTTCCTGAAAGTCCTCAGTCTCTCAGATCAGCAGCATCTTATTTACTGTCAGTTCCTTGGTTCAGAACTTCAGTGGGTCAACACTCCTTTGATATGTTGCTTCCAAGCTCTGGAACACCTTACTTGCCTTTAAATGTTGTTATAATAATAATAGTAATAAATCTTTATTTATAAGAAGCACAATTCAACAGATATCAAAGCGCTTTTACAGAGATTAAAACTTTAAAACTATAAAACCACGAATATAAAAATCCTCAGTTTAGCAACAAACAGCCAAATATTAATTGTAGAAGAAGGCCAGCGAGAATACTGTAAATGCATTTTTAGAGCTGCTTTAAAGCTCTCTACAGTCAGGCACCCTCTATCCTCATGAGGTAGAGAATGCCACAGGATAGGGACTGTGAATGCAAAAGCTCAAGCCCCAGAGTTCTTCAAATGAACCTTGGGAATCTCCAGCAATCCCACAATGGCGGAGCAGCCAGAAAGGGCAGTAGGGATGCAAGAGATCTTGCAGATTGCTCGGTCCCTGTCCATGTAGGGCTTTATAGGTCAGCAAGCTGACCTTGAAGGTGATTTGCCACTGAACTGGCAGCCAGTGCAGTTTGCGCAGCACAGGTGTGACATGACTAGATTGAGAAAGCCTTGTCAACAACCTGGCCACAGCGTTCTGCACCAGCTGTAAGTGGCGAATATCAACCCCCGGTAGCCCTAGGTGCAGGATATTGCAGTAATCAAGGAAGAGGTCACAAAGGCATGGACCAAAGTTGGAAGGTCACCAGGAGGAACCAGGTGCTTAATCTGGGCAATATTCCTCAGATGGTAAAATGATATCTTGATGATGGGGAACACCTGAGATTTCAGAGTCAACCCCTCATCAAGAATAATGCCCAGACTTTGCACCCATTCAGAGGTTGTCAGCTGGCAACCACCGAGCAAAGCCTGTTCAGCCGAAGACCCCTCTACCTGATGGCCCAGGTCCACCACCAAAACCTCAGTCTTGCCAGGATTCAGCTTCAACCAGTTGGCACTCATCCATTCCTGGATCTTGGAGAGGCAGTTATTAAACACGGAGACCACATCATCCTGATCGGATGCAAAGGACATGTATAACTGAGTATCATCTGCATAGCAGTGAAAACTCAGTCCATACTGCCTTACAATGTCTCCCAATGGTGGCATACACATTACAAATAGCACAGGTGACAATACAGAGCCTTGGGAACCCCACATGGCAGGGAGAAGGCATCAGAGGAATAAATTCCCGATGCTACACTCTGAAACCTACCAGTGAAGAGTGAATGGAACCATCTGAGGACCATCCCTGACAGTCCACAGATCACCCGCAGATGCTCAAGCAGTACGCCATGATCCACGGTGTGAAATGCCGCAGAGAGATCAAGCAGGATAAAGATGGAATGAGACCTTGATCGCTCACTATCAGGAGATCACTGAGCACCTGAACCAGGGTGGTCTCAATGCTATGCCTCTTCCTAAATCCCGACTGGAGAGATTTTAGCTGTCATGGAAGGTAAGGTGATCCTCCAGCTGCAGCATGACCACCTTCTCAATAACCTTACCCACAAAGGGTAGGTTAGAGACGATCTGTAGTCAGCGAGACAGTCCGGGTCAAGAGAAGATTTCTTAAGTAAGGGAATCACCACTGCCTACTCAGAGTCAGAGAACTCAGCAGTCTCTAATGAGCACCGGACTATCTCTGCAAGGACCGGGCCGATGACCTCAACGCACCCCACAAGGAGGTGGGTTGGGCCTGGGTCAAACTACAGCAGGTCGGCACATACTCTGGATAATCTTCATGACTTCCATGATTGCCACATGTTCAAAAGCTGACCAGCCAAACCGAGGCTCAGCGACCTCCCAACGATCAGCGCACTGCCCATTGGAATAGAAATATAGAAACATAGAATTTGATGGCAGATAAGGACTGCTTGGCCCACCCAGTCTGCCCATTTCCCTACCTCATGGATAAGCTGCAGATCCTAGTTAACCAGCAGCCTACTTCTTCCTACCCCCACCCCCTAGAATTGCCTTATGACTGTCCCATGCATGCTTGAATTCCACCACTGTTTTTGACTCCACAACTTCCTCCGGAAGGCCGTTCCATGCATCCACAACCCTCTCTGTGAAAAAATACTTCCTTACATTACCTCTGAGCCGCCCCTCCATCTTCAGATTGTGCCCCCTTGTTCTTGCACACCTCTTTTTTTGAAAGATGCTACCCTCTTGGACTTTGTTGATTCCCTTGAGGTACTTGAAAGTTTCTATCATGTCCCCCTCTCCCTCCTTTCCTCGAGGCTATACATATTAAGCTCCTTAAGTCTCTCTTCATATGTTTTCCGGTGCAGACCCTGCACCATTTTAGTTGCCCTCCTCTGGACAGCTTCCATCCTGTCTATGTCTTTGCAGAGATTGGATCTCCAGAACTGCACACAGTACTCCAGATGGGGTCTCACCAGCTGTCTGTACAGAGGGATAACAACTTCCTGTTTTCTACTGGTGATGCCTCTCCCTATGCATCCCAGTATCCCCCCAGCCCTCCTTGCTGCCCTCTCACATTGCTTGCCCACCTTTAGGTCATCTGATATGACTACCCCCAGGTCCCTTTCCATTTTTGTTGTTGTTAGTATCTCACCCCCCATTGTGTACTCTTCCCCAGGGTTTTTGTTTCCCAGGTGCATTACCTTGCACTTCTTAGCATTGAATCTAAGCTGCCATACATTTGACCATTCCTCTAACCTTGCCAAGTCCTTCTCACCCTTTCCACCCCACCTTGTGCATCAACTCTGTTGCAGATCTTTGTGTCATCTGCAAAGAGACATACTTTTCCTTCCAGTCCCTCTGTAATTTGCTTATAAAGACATTGAAGGGTCCGTCCTAATACTGAATCCTCAGGTACCCACTAGTAACCCCTTTCTTCAGAGTGGACTCATTTACTATTACTGTCTGTGTCCTATTCTCCAGCCAATTCTTTCCCAGGCTGTCATCTTGGGACCCACTCCCAGGCTGGCTAACTAGTATATTAATCTTTTGTGTGGGACTGTGTCAAATGCCTTGCTAAAATCTAGGTAGGCCATGTCCACAGCCCCTCCCTGATCTACTACTTTGGTCACCCAGTCAAAGAAATCTATCAGATTCATCTGGCATGACCTTCCCACTGTGAATCCATGCTGCCTTGGGTCCTGTGCCCCTCTGGCCTCTAGATACTCGACAGTTCTTTACTTCAGAAGTGATTCCATCATTTTCCCTATCACTGAGGTTAAACTAACAGGTCTGTAGTTTCCTGCTTCTGCCCTGCTCCCACTTTTGTGAAGGGGAATCACATCTGCCCTCCTCCAGTCCTCAGGTACCACCCATCCTCCCATGATTTGTTAAAGAGGGTAGTCAGTGGTGTCACTAGTTCTACCCTTAGTTCTTTAGAATTCTGGGATGAATCCCATCAGGCCCATTGCTTTGTCCACCTTCAGTTTTAAGAGTTCTTTCAGAACCCTTTCTTCTGTAAATGGGCTGGTATCAACTTCTGTATCCAGAGTGTTTCTGTTGTTTGTTTTAGGTACCTCCCCCTCTTCATTTGTAAATACTGAGCAAAAATATTTGTTTAGTATCTCTGCCTTTTCACAGTCACCCTCTGCCCACCCTCCTCTCCTTTATTAAGCCTCACTATCCCTCCCTTGGTCTTCCTTCACTCCCTGATTGGCCTATAAAAGGTTTTATCCCCCTTCTTAACTGTGTTGGCTATCTTTTCTTTGGTTCGAGCCTTTGCTGTTCTGACTGCCTTCCCAGCTTCCTTTTGCTTTAACTGATACAATTCTCTGTCCTGCTCCTTCTGTGATTCCTTGTACTTCCTGAATGCTTTCTTTTTCTCTTGAACCTTCACTGCCACTTCCTTTGAGAACCATGGTGGTTTCTTACATCGTTTTGTTTTGTTTATTTGCTTCACAAAAAGGCTTGTTACCTCTGTGATGGCAGTTTTATTATTCCCATTGTTCTTCCACCCTCCTTCCTGCCCATTTGCAGGTGCATTCATGAGCACTCACCCATTTGGCAAGTCAGCCCTCAAAAGTCCAGTACTTTTGCCTTTGTATGGCTTGACTCTATTGTTGTGTTTATTGTGAATCATACTGTTCGATGGTCAGCTAGTTCCCAGATGGCTAACCACTTCTACATCTGTGATCCTCTCTCCATCTCCATTTGAGAGAACCAGGTCTAAGATTGCTCCCTCTCCAGTGGGTTCGAATACTAGTTGTCTAAGGCATGCCCGCTGTAGGGCATCTAGAATAACCCCACTCTTAGAAGTGGCTGCTGCAACTGCACTCCAGTTAACATCTGGCATATTCAGATCACCCATCAGCAATATCTCCCCTTTTCTACCATTCTAAGTATACTTTCTATCATTTCCTTGTCTATTTCCTCCCCTGAGAGAGGTCTGTATAACCCTGTGCAGATTGTGGTGCCATGCCTGTCTCCAAATTGACCCACAGTGCTTCTTCTCCCTGTTTACCCTTTTGTTCTGTTGCTTTGATTACTTCCCTTATGTAAAGAGCTACTTCTCCTCCTCTGGCTCATGGAATGGGCTACATGGATCTCTGATCTAATGTTGACATCCTTATCTGCAAAGAAGCGAGCAAGCTTGTAACATTTATCTTGTGACAGATCTATTCAGACCTGCAGACAGGCTGGATTGCACAGTCTGTCCATAGTTTGAAAGAGCGAGCTAGTCGGTTTTGTGCAGCAGTAATCTCCCCAGACTGGAACTCTGCCTTCTTATGGGAGATAACTGACTAATAGTCCAAAAATTGGGCCATCAATCTAAGTCTGTCCACATCAAGACCAGATTTCTGCCAGCAATGTTCCATCCTTCATGCCTCTCTCCTCATCTCCCTCAAGGTCCCATCAAACCAAGGGGACTGAGGGCAAAGGTGAGGCGAACATGGACAGGAGGCGAGATATATATATATATATATATATATAATATATATATATATATATAAATATATACATATACTGTATATATACTATATATATATATATATATACTGTATATATACACACACAGTGCTTTCTTGGCCATTGCAAATGTAACTGTTTTCAAGAAATGTAAACTCACTTATTGCCATGTGTACTTTCATATTATTCATGTGCGTGTCTGGGTTGCGTAGCCCTCATGCCCATGGACGCTGGGGGCACATGCCCCCCAAATTCCCATTCAATTACTTTTTTTTAAATAAAGTCTGTAAAAGTGTAATTCTGGGTTTCCCCCTAGGTCAATTGTGTTATGTTTGTTTGTGGGCATGCACAAAGCTAACATATTGGGGCTACTATGTCAGTGTAGGGGATGGGGAGGTGTATACAGTTAGCAGGCAATGCAACTGAGCCTGCAGGAAGTGTTCGAGTGAACACTCAGTGTTCACTAGGTTCATGCTGATGATGTTTCACTGGCTGATGGATGGAAACTTCTCACATATGAAAGGATGCAACCACACCTGTCACAGTGTGACTGCATCCTTGCATGCGTGTCATCATCCAGCATATCCCACCTTCTGGCCAACCCAATTTTTCAATAGCACCAGCAGCAGGTAGTCAATCCTGCCACCAGTATCCACTCTCCTGCCTGACTCAGTTGTTCAATAACACCGGTCGTGGGTGCTCAGTCCTGCTGCTGGTATCCCACTTTCCTGCCCAACCCAGCTTTCACATAGCCCTGATAGCAGGTGCTCAGCTCCACTGCTGGTATCCACCCTTCCACCTGACCCAACTTTGAAATATAACCTATGGTGGGTGCTCAATCCCACAATCAGTAGTCCCCTATTACCTCTGTAGGGTCCAATGCTGTAATCTCCTCATGACCGTTAAACATCCTGCTGCTATGGAGCTCGACCACGAATTGAACGACAGCAAGGTAAATCTGGTTAATAGCTTTTTAATGCATTTTGAACTTTTACTTGTAACTTTGTGATTTATAATGTTTTTTTCCCTAAATTTTCAACACAGCTCCTTTGTTACTCCACCTTATGAACATGACAGGTGTCATTTGTCAAATCCACTATAAGACATGTTTTTGCAGTCGCTATGTAAAATCACCTTTTGGATGGGATTTAAAAAATTCCACCTATTTTGATCATAAGGTGGGGTCATAAAATTATCTTCTTCTATCATTCACTCAAGTATCAGCTCAAAATCCTCTTCGCTGTCTCTTGCTTTTGCCCTGGCTAGTCTGTCCCATGTCTTCCTCCTTCTCTTCAGTTGTCTGTGACCTCTGTGCAGCTTCACCTCACTTATACTTGTGACTTGAAAGCCTACCCTGGTTTGGATAATTTCTAAATACCCTATTTTACTCATTCCTGACTACACCACAATTGTTGTATTTGTTTTCATTGCCAGTACAACCTCAATGAACACACTGGGCTCGATTTTCAAAGGGCCTGTTAGACCGACACAAGCTGCAGCAAATGGCAGCTTGTACCAAAGCCCAGTGTGCCAGGATACAGGGACCCTGCACCAGATTTTGTTACAGGAGGGGTCCTGGCGTCAAACTCCCCAGTTGCAGCAAATGCTCCCATGCTTCAAAGAAATGGCACATGGGAGGACAGTGATGGAGGCTTGAGCATCCCCTGGCCACTGACACTCTGGCCCTGAGATGGTCCAATGCATGCAGCCCAATGCCACACCAGCACATGACATGTGAGATGCCAATGGGCAAGTCTGCATAGTGCCATTCCTACATGACCACATGACAGACAAGTGGTGTGTGGCATGCCACAAAACTGAGCAAGCACATGGCTGAGTGCAGGGGAGGGTGTGTCTGGGACAATTACAGGAGAAGGTGACATGCACTAATGTGTGACCAGGTGAGGCTGGGTACCTACTGTCACAAATGCACTCCGCCAGGTCAGGCCCTCTTCTCCCACAGTGCCTACCTCAGAGCACAATAGTGTGAACAGGTAACAGACAGGGTAACCCTCCTGTCTGCCTTTGGGTCCAATACCTTTAGTCTCAAGTTCTGGGGATTCAAACTGTGAACCTTATGCTAGCATACCCAATGTATAGGCTCAGCTACGTACCCTCTTCTGGGATTGTGGTGCAATCTTTCACCAGGGGCACCAAGCCAGGCTTCCAAAATGAACCCTTAAAACTTTAAAAGAGACTTTAGGAATATTCTTGCCTTTTAACTCAAGCTCAGTAACACCAGCAAGCCCTTCAGAACAGCTGTCAAACTTAACCACGTATACATCACATGCAAAAAGAACTTGGAAGACACACCCAGGCAGTATCTTGGAAAAAAGATTTTACTAAAAGATTATAAAAATATGAAAAATGTAAACATAGAACAATTCATCAAAGAGCATACAATCACATAAAAGAATAAGGCAAAAGTACAAAATATAAACTCCTACCAAAATACATTTAGACCATTTCTATCTAATGTATTACCTCTGGAAGTGCTTAAGTTATATCAGAGAGCTGTGTCTTTCTAGAGTCTCAAGATGGTATATCTCTCAAACAGTTCAGACACAAGTATTAGTTTAACTCTATCTCTCCACACCTCTTCTGTGAGTCATCTAGCTCCTCCTTTTAGAATATAAAAAAAAATACAAACATGATGTCCTATCAGGAGGTATATTAAATAAGGTGACATCAGCAAAAACTCATTTCCCAAATGATGAGTCTTTGATCCCCAGTTCCTTTGAGGTTTACAACCCTGCAGTCTGTCACTAGGTGCAATATAGCCAACAGGAATCAGCTAAATGATGTCCTGTCCTGTAATAAAATGTATATTTAGTTTCCCAACTTCAAAGCATGAGATCATAAAAGGCCATAAAATGCATTTCTCAAGGAAGTTAATTACATTACAGAGACCTCCTGGTCAGTTTACCTATCCTGTAGCTTCACTGAAACCTGGGGGGACCCATGGAAGCACAGGCTCACATACTATATTTTATATTACAAATATCTTACAACAATCATAACCAGCTGGCCAAGTGTCACACCTACCATTTCTCTGTAATTCCCTTACTGTACCCATAATCCACATAGCAGCCTCAAGAATCAGGGGCACAAGACTAGCTCCACTGACAGCTATAGATGCACTGTACAGCAGATCATGATACCCATTGGGGGATGCTGCAGATACTGACATTTCCATGTACCATTGATCCTCTCCATGATGAGTGCCACTAAGTGCTGTCTGCTGGTGCATGAGTGCACAACAGCCTCCATGGTCCCATGCCATCGTGCATCACTACACTGGCACATGAGCAGTCCTTTGCAGTGCTATGCGGTGCATTGTGGACTTGTGCTGCCAGGGATCCTGCAAATGTTTTGCCCTGATGCTGTTCCAGATGTGCCATCCTTATGGCCGGCTGCATGTTGTCAGAGGAGATAATTGTCAGTGGCTTCTGGGACACTTGTGTATGCCCTCTGAAATGTTCCAAAGGACATCATGGTGCTGTCCTGCACATCTACTGGGGCACAGATATACTGACCCAAAGCAATTTGCAATGGTGGTAGATAAGGTGCACATGCTAGGGTGGTGTAGATGTCCACCAGCTATTAGTGGTAGCAGTGCACAGGGCTGTTAGATCAGCTGTGGCTGGTTTAAGCCCTATCAGGACCCGCCGGGTTGCAGAATCCCAAAAAAGGGAATGGTGCAGCTGAGGTGGGGCACAAGCACCCTGGCATAGTCTGCGGATCGCCACAAGCCTGGCACAAGACAATCTGGCACAGGTGGTCCCGCTGCTGCCGCAAACACGGTTAGAGACTCTGAAATGCCACAAGGTGTGGTGCAGTGCGCTCTTTACATCATGTCTGTTTGACGCAAGAACCTTGCATCATTCCCCGACCTTTGAAACTACAGCCCATTGTCTGTTACTCTCCCATTATTCATATCGCCATGAATTGCTCATTTTGCCTGCTCCTTTTTACTGTATATATATATATATATATATTTTAACGTTCAGTCATTCATTTTGTCAGTACACTATTTTGTTAATATTGACTACACTATTCTACTAAATGTGTATGTCTCCCTGTACCCCTCCCACTGGGTCTCATCTGGAAATGAGCCTTGGCTCAGTGTGCCTTTCCTGGTTACCAGTTTTCAATAAATAAATAAATGAATAGAACAATAAAAAGACTTTTGAAAATTTGGGGTCTAAAAGTCAATAAACAACTAAATTATGAAGAAACATTGAATCTGTCAGGCATTTACTCATACTTTATTTTTGCAGATTTTGTCCACAAATGTTCAGTGTACCCCTTTTGTTACCCCACCTTGTGAACATGATATGTGTCATTTCTTAAATCCCACCCAATATATATATTTTCATACTAGTGCCATAAACTGATGTTTTGGCCCAGATTATATAAATGACACCTGTTATATTCATAAGGTTGGTTCATAAAAACGACTATGTTGAAGAGTGGTGTCAAAATCTCAATAAAGTTATAAAGAAACTTCAAAATCCACATCTTTTTTTTTTGTCCCATTGAATGAACATGGCAGGTGTTATTTTCAAATCCCACTTTAAAACAGGTTTTCATGGGTGTCCTGGAGAATCCCATTTGGGTCACATTGATAAATGACCCCTGTCATGTTTCTATGTCGGTTAAAAAATACCTTGAAAATTCAAGGTCACAGTCTAAGAAAACAACAACTTTATGAATGAACCTCTTCATTTCCCAATCTTGATAATTTCACTATTACAACTTGTGTCAGCTATTTGATAATTTTAACTGCTTCATTATCTATGCCCCAAAACTTCAAAGCAAATACAAACTAGCAAATGTCAGCATTGAACAACACTGCCTTTTTCTTATCATTTGGTAACCAGGTAAGGCCCACTAGGCAGAAGTGCCTGTTTTCAGGGGTGACCCGCGAGCACTGGGGAGGTTAATTGGCCTGCTCACACAGTATACAAGTTGAGGTTGTGGGAATCAAACCCAGATCTGCTGGATGTACCAAGCTCATTGACAGCTTGTTACTCTAACCTCTAGGCTATACTGTCAGCCCAGCTGTGTGCCCCCAGAAATTTGCTTGGCATGACATCCCTGCTGGGTTGCCTCAGTAAATGTGCATTGGCTCAATGGTCTCCATACAGTTACCAAACTCTAAATAAATATATTTATAAAATGGGTCTAACCATCAAAGCACTTCAACTGGGTAAAACCAGTCAGGTGACTGTGCATTATTAGAGCATAATGCACAGTCATCCTGGTCCTAAACCTGACCGAATTTGTTAGTAGTCACATCACGCAATGAGCAAATCAGTCCTCCTACAACCAGAACTGATCTTCCATTACAAACATGGCTGCTACATTTCACAATGAAAATCTTCAACTGGGACCTAAAAATAAAACTACCTCAAATAAAAAACAAAACAAATTACAGTAATTACATTTTATTTCCCTGACCATCACACTTTCCTTACACATAATTTAGAAACATTAAGCATCATTCATAGATTTTATTTCATAGTTGATAATGGATGGGCAACAGTGCACAACAATGCTGTGTTCACTGAGAGGTTGTCATGACAACCTAGTAAACATCAAGAGCGAAGCTCTCAGAGGTTTACTGCTGTCATGGAAACCTCAAGAAGTGAACTCATGGTTGTTTACTGGTTTCCTATCCATTATTTGATATGGTATGGGCACAGAGGATGGGCAAACAGTTTAGCACCAACTGAGAATTTCTTTCTAAAAAAGTTTACATCAGAACTGCATGGCCATTTGAATCCCCCCCCCAAGAAAAGGCCACAGTCCACTCTTACTTTGAATCAGCAGCATGTCTACTTTCTCCTTTCTCTCTCTCTCTGCTATCTAAAACTGACTGACCCCAAGTAAAAGAAAACAAAAGGCGATGTGTTTTTCTTCAACATTTTTTTGTGAAAGCGCCGTTTTTAACCTCCGGATCTGTGATCGAATACGGAAGCAGCAGCATGGGCTGACATTCCATGTTGTTGTACCATTGCTGTGACATACTTAAGAGGGTACAGCAACCTCTTAACATCATGATTGTTCAACAATGCTGGGAAATGATCGAATTCAGTGAGTAATAGCCCTGTCCCATACACTATAAGTGTTTCTTTGCTGAGAATGAAAAGTCCTCCTTCTACCTTTACCTGCTTTTTAGGAAAACCTGTTCTGCTTGCCCTGACACTGATATAATTGAGTTCCTGGGCTCAATTTCAAAAAGCCAAAATTTGGCACAAGGTGCCTGCACCAAAATAATTTGACACAAGTGGCACCTTGTGCTGGAATTTTGCGGCAATCCTGATTTTCAAATGCAGGCTGCATTGAAAGTCAGATGCCTTGAGCTAAAGCCACCCTGTGGCAGAATTGCCAGTGCACCAGGTCACAAAGGTGCCTGTGTAATGGCAGGGCTGCAGCATCCCCTTATTTTGGATTTTAGAAACCCCGCCGTGGTCGCATGATGGGGCTGAAGTTAGACTAACCATGAGCTGGTCTAAGGCCCTTGCACCAGTGGATTGGAGGGAGGCATGTGGGGGGGAGGAGCACCCACAGCCAGGAACCAGGGCAGATAGACCAGTGGGGGTGCCAACCTGGGTAGCAGAGGCATGGCGGCGGGGGCAGGGTACAGAGGTGGTACCCAGTGGAGGTGCCATGGCTGGTGGGACAGAGCCGCTTGGATCAGGTACACCATGGTAGGCTGTCATGGACCCTGTCCCAGACCCCCAGGTGGCAACAGTCCTGGCACCTGCCCTGTAGCTGACACAGTCTCCAACATGTGGCAGGTAGCATTGGCTGTAGGGTACCAGATGCAGTCGATGGACAGGGATGTCCCCTGGGCACCACAACATTCCCTGGCTAAACGGACTGCTGTGTGGAGCTCTGCTGATGCTCGACTACACTGTCAGGGACTGTGTCAGCTACAGGGCAGGTGCCATGGACTGTTGCCACCTGGGGGTCTGGACAGGGTCTGTGTGTGCATACCACAGTGTACCTGGTCCAAGCAGCTCTGTCCCACTGGCCACGGCTCCTCCGCTGGGTGCCACCTTTGTACCCTGTCACAGCTACTATGGCCCTGTCACCCACTATGGCACCACCACTTGTCCCTCTGTCCCAGTTCCTGACCTTGCAAGATTATTCCCCCCAACTTCTTGGCTGCTAATAATAAAACAATTTAGATTAAGTTTTGTAAGTAAATAGTCCCTCCGCCTGTATGGGGCTGAAGGAATTTTGTCCTAATGGAGACTCCACAGTTAAAAAAAAACAAAAAATGCTGGAATGCTGTTTGTACCTCCACAGGAGCCTGTTATTGTTTGCTCAGTCAGTCCCCCTTCCCCTTGTCATGAAATACTCCTCCCCCCTTGCATTTTATTTTACTTTCATTTTTATTTGGGAGAGTAGCTGCTGTTGTTGTGGCTTTTTATTATATACTGGAGCCAGGAACTATTATGGTTGGCATCTCTGAAGAAAGTGCGGTTTGGGAGAGTGAGCAGATTTCACTTCAGGCGATGCAGACTTCACTTCAGACTGCTGCTGAGATGGGGTCTGGGGAGAATTATGTGAAGTAGGTATGCTCACAATTTTTCCGAAAGTACTGCATTTAGAACTATGATCAAGTTATTTTCTGGTTTTCAAGAGCGTGGTTCTCTGCAGTAGCACTAAGCGTGTCTGACAGAGTAGCAGTATTTTTTGTTTTTGTACTGCAGATGAATGTCCATCTGCAGTATGGAAAACAAACTAAATGCTATTGCTGTCATGCACACTAGTGGAGCTGGTGCTATGGGTTTATTTTGATGGAGCCACTTTGTTTTTAAAATGATAGAGGTTTTCATCAACTTTTACCAGAGGGTCTGGAGGAAGAGGCAGTACTGGTTCAGGTCTCGACTAGCGAGCGGGTAAAAATGGCGGCATGCCAGTTTTGAAAATTCAGGGTGCCCATGGATTCCATAGGTAATGAGGCACTCCAAATTGGTACTTGTTTTTTAGCGTGCTCTGTTCAGAAATACCCACCCGCTAATCCCTGTCTCCTAGCCAATCAGAATGCTAGGATTTACTTGCCCGTTTTCTAAGAGATCTTTGTTGTGTGTTCGTGTACAGTATGTTGGGAGAGGAACATTCTGCTAGTGGAACTGAGCAGAATTTTGAATCCTCTAGTCCATGGTAAACATTCCATGATAAACATTCCATATGTTAACTATGGGTAAAGACAGAGAAAAAGAAACAGAACAGAGAAAGGAGGCAATAATACTTTATAAACAAAAAGAAAGGTGGGAAAACATAATTACATGGGCAGAGGCAAGCCCAAACTGCTCAAATACATTCCTGAAATGTATAAAAGCACAGACATTTGAATCATATATAGGTGTTGTCAGCTGAAATCCATCACCCCCCACCCAAAAATGCAACTTGGCAGGTTCAAAGTTTTGAACACACTTCCATTAAAGTACAGTACTTGTTTTAATTTAAAATGCAAGATAACATGTTTTTCTTAGAAAATGTGTGCCACACTACCACATGGTTTTATTATATTTTATTGTTTTTAGCTAACCCCCAGTTACCAGAATATGAACTGTATTTTGTATTCAGAGTTAAAATGGGGAATATTGACCTTTGAGTGTATCGTGGGTGCAGATGTTAGGTGTAGGTTGCAGGATACTTCTCATCTACCATCCACCCGGAGGTGAAGAGGAATTCCTGCTGGAAGTTGTGGACTTCATCGTGGATATGGTGTTGGAATCCCCTAGATGGTTGATTCTGGAGGATTTCAATGCCTGGGTCGACGATGATATCTTGCAATTTGGTCAAGACTTCCTCCAACTTATGACCTCATTGGGCCTTACACAGGTAATTACCTCTGCGACCCACAATTATGGTCACTCATTGGACCTGGTATTCCTACTGGGAATGGAGATCTTCGATCTGGCAATGGAGCTGGTCGGATGGTCAGACCATCATACTATAAGGTTCAGTTTCGAGGCTCCCACTAATAGACCTGCCCTAAGAACAGTCCATATCGCCCCTTAAGGGGTTTGACCCCGAATGGTCTTATGGTGGTACTGGACCTATCAGGTGTGCCACGTGTAAGCTGGGAGCCAGGGGACCTTTTACTTGCCTATAACAAGGCAGTGACAGTGACCCTGGATTCCTTAGCTCCTGTCTGTGTTCGCCCCCTCACTGTTTGCCTAAGTCCCCTGATTCGATGGGGCTTTGAAGGAGATGAGGCAAGGGGTCAAAGGCTGGAGCAGCACTGGTGGAATTGGGCCTGGCTAAGGACAGACTTAGATTGCGGTCCATTATAAAGACTATCAATTATAAGTCTCCCGTGAAGGCAGAATTCCTGTCCAGGGAGATTGCCACTGTGGGCTCTACGATGCTGGTTAGGCAACCCTTTTTTCGACCCGGCATCTTGCCGACAGGAATCATGTTGACCTGAGTTGTGGTTTACATGATTTCTGTGTGTCTCCTGGTCCTTTTTTTATCTGCTCTACTCCTGCCCCCATCTTTAGTATTCTCAACTCCAGTCAGAGTTGATTCCAGTGGTGCAGGGTGCAGAACAAGTGTGCCCATCTCAGGCACACCAACACAACGACCTGCTGGTAAAGTGTCAATTTTGCTGACAGGAGTGTATTTCGCTGTGTTGGTGTCACCATATGTGGCTACCATACCTACCACGGTGCAGAATCGACCGCTCTGCTCTTCCAGACTGTTGACAGATTATGCACCGAGCCTGTCTTCAGACCCAGGAGCATTTTCAAAAGTAGGTGTGATGAGTTTGCTCGCTTCACATATAAGGTTGCCTCCATCAGGTCCAGGATCCATTCAGAGCGCCTCTAGTGGTGTTGTGGAATTAGTCAGGAGGTTGCAAGTGCCCAGTTTGTCTGGTCTGACTTCAGCCAGTTGGCAATCATTGACATCATAAGGATCATTCAGGGTGTCGACCAACCTACTGTAGTTCGGATCAGGGCCCAACACGTCTTCTTGTGTGGTGTGTTGAGGTGATCGCCCAGTCCTGGCTGAGATAGTCTGGTGTTTATTGCAGAAAGGGGTGTTTCCTGACCCCCTGAAAGAGGCAGTGGTGATACCTCCCCTAAAGAAATCCACCCTCGGCACTGATTGCTTAGTCAACTACAGACTTGTCTCTAACCTGCTCTTTGTGGGCAAGGTTATCGAGAAGGTGGCTGCATTGCAGCTGAAGAATCATCTTACCATCTGTGATGTCTATGATCCTCTCCAGTCCAGATTTAGGAAGAGGCACAGTACTGAGATGGCACTGGTTCGGGTACTTAATGATCTCCTAATAGTGAGGGATCAGAAGAGCCGTTCGATCTTGGTCCTCCTGGATCTCTCTGCAGCATTTGACACTGTGGACCATGGAGTGTTACTGGAGCACCTGCAGTTGATCTTTGGCCTGTTGGGTACAGTCCTCAGGTGGTTTCAATCATTCCTCATTGGCAGGACTCAGAGAGTGGAATCAGGGATTTATTTCTCAGCCCCTCTCCCCATCCTGTGGGGTTCCTCAGGGCTCCGTACTATCACCCATGTTGTTCGTTGTGTATATGCTGCCATTGGGAGACATTATGGCAGAATGGTCTGAGTTTCACTGCTATGCAGATGATACTCAGCTATACATGTCCTTTGTGCCCAAGCAGGGTGGGGCCATCTCGGTCTTTAATTGCTGCCTCTCAGAGATACAGGACTGGATGAGTGTCAACTGGCTGAGATTGAACCCAGATAAAACTGAGGTGTTGGTGGGTGACCCAGGTCACCAGGGTGTGGGGCTGTCAGCTGGACAGCCATCCAGGCTTTGGCTTGGGGCAAGCCAGCTGCTGACTTCACACTGGGTGCGAAATCTGGGTGTTATCTTTCATGGCAGGTTGAAGCTTAAGTCTCAGGTGTCTGCTGTTGTCAAGACCTCTTTTTACCATCTGAGGAACATTGCCTGGATTAAACACCTGGTCCCACCCACCGACCTTCAATTTTGTTCCATGCCTTTGTGAACTCCAGCCTTGACTACTGCAATGCCCTATACCTAGGGCTACCAGGGTTGATATCCACTGCTTGCAGTTGGTGCAGAATGTGCGGCCAGGCTGTTGATGGGCTTACCAAGATCTTGTCATGTCACTCCTGTGCTCCACAACCTGCACTGGCTGCCAGTACAGTGGCAGATCACCTTCAAGGTCAGGTTACTGACCTGTAATGCCCTACCCAGACGGGAACCACGGTACTTGCAAGATCTTCTCTGCCCCTATCGCCCCTTCCTCTCACTCTGTTCCTCTGATGAGGGACTGCTAGAGGTTCCCATGGTTTGACTTAAGACCTCGGGGGCCCATTCCTTTGCTTTTATGGCCCCCACCCTGTGGAACTCTCTACCTCATCGGGTTAGAGAGTGCCTGACCATTGAGAGCTTTAAATCTGCTCTCAAAACTCATTTGTTTGAAATAGCTTTCTCTGATTTTGATTAATTGTTTTTTTGTCTTAATAATTCAAGAATTTTAACTGTAATCTGTCTGCATTTATATTACTATTTTATGGATTATTTACTTGTACAGGCGCTTTGATCTTATTGGAACTGCGCTTTTTAAAAATAAATGATTGATTGATTAATTGAAAATGGAAGCATATTTCAATGAAAGATCAAATTTTTATCTTTTTAAAATACTTTATTCTTATTTTCATTTATTTTGTCAAATATCTAAATGTCATTTTATAGGCACAATAAGACACTCCAGGGTGTGCCATTATGGTGAAATAATCACACTTCTCAGGTGCATTTAACAGCATTCGGCTGCGCCTTGTGCCTAACAATGCACCTGTGGCATGTGACTATTTCACCATAATGCACATCCTTTCATGTCTTATTGCTTACATACAAGTAATGTAGGACAACTTACCATGATGTGCCATCAAGGGTTTTCTTCCTAAGCTTGCCCTGAAGGCCCACTGGTAATGTGATGCACTGCCCTGCAGACGACCTGAGTTTGCGAGCATGCTTGGGTCACCATGTTGGGTTGCTGCACCAGGAGGCTGGCCAGGCTGCGGTAGCTGCCGCATGGCAAAGTGCCTCAGTTGGGGAGGGTTGGTGGTGGGTTCTGGCACCACATCAATCCATGTGGCTGGGCTAGGGAGCTTGTCTCATTGCATAGATGCTGTGTGCATATGAGGCCATCAAGGCACTGCCCATGCCAAACTGGAGAATAATTAAAAAAAACAGCTGTCCAAATGACGACTGACCACCTGAGCAGGATGTATCCCAATGGCGACCAGTGAGGGAGTGGGAGTAAAGACCTATATGAAAAAGGGTTTTCTTTCTGTATATTTCTCTTTTGTTTTTCATCCGTTTTTTTTTTTTTTCTCAACAAACTCTGTATGCAACTTCCCCTATTTCATCATTACTGGGCCTCCAAACAATGACATCATCAGATTTTAATCAGTCGAGTTCTGCTACTATTGCATTACTTGCACAAGTTTCTAACCTTAGTGAAAATGAAACCATTTCTCAGTGTGCTCAGTTTTCATCAGTGCAGGCGCAGCAGTTTGTGCAAGTAGCAGTATCAGCGTTGGCAGCCACTGCCCGATTTCAACCCATGATTTTGGGGGAGGGGGGTACATACTGTGCAGGGTTGGTTTTTAGATCAGGGAGACAGATGACTAAAGGAGAGAAAGATGTTTAAAAACAGAGCAGGGAGTACGCAACTCAGAAATGTGAAGACTGCAGTGCTTTTTGTACCCTTCAATATTACTGAGGGCTCCAACAACAGACTTCTGTTACTGCACCAGGACAAAAGCAGAACATGGATCCAACTCTACTCTCACTTTGTGTCCCAATCCATCTGTTGTTTTTTCAGTTAATTTTAGGTGGGGTTTCTCATTTGCTGGTTATGCAAATGCTGGAACATGAGCTACTTCATTTGCTTATCAAAAACACTGAAAAGAGGATGCTAATCTTTCCTCTGGAGTTCTGTTTGCTGGGAGGCACAGAAACGGTTGCTGATAAGGAAGCTGTTTGGTCAGATTTCTTTCCACTGGTGTGTCCTGAAAGGTTGCTTTGTTGATAGCGGTATGGAAAAGCCAGCCAGCAGTCACTGCACAGGCTCTTCCCCTGCTTTTCCTAAACAGAGCACGGACCACACGCAGAGGTCCACAGGATTCTGCCAGCAGTCACTGCACAGTCTCTTCTCCTGTAGTTCCTAAACGGGGCACACAGGCCACACGCAGAGGTCCACAGGAGCCTGCCAGCAGTCACTGCACAGGCTCTTCCCTGCAGCTCCTAAACGGAGCACACGGACCACACACAGGGGTCCACAGGAGCCTGCCAGCAGTCACTGCACAGGTACAGCACTTCTACCTGTGTTACAGTTTAGCTAAATGTTTTGCTGCTTTCTATTATCTGTCAGCTAAATGCACCTGATAGTTTTTTGCACGCTATTTAGACCTGTGTTTCAGCCTGCTAGAGTAGCATTTCTACCAGGTACTTTAAGGTAGCATTTCATGTGTGACTGTATGGTGTGTTTGAGCAGTATACTCTCTAGCAACTTGCCTGTGTTTCTCAGTTCGCTCTGCTGCTGTTGTTGCTGCCTATGTTTCCTGCCCCCTACTCCTTTCCCTAATTTCTGAATTCTCCATCTTGGATCCCTGCCATAGTATGTCCTCAAGGAAAGGAGGGAGGGGGGGACATGATAGAAACTTTCAAGTACTTCATCCAGTATTTAATTTCTGAGCACGTCTTTACAGTAGCACTCCTACAGAAATCAGGCAGCAACTGGCTGTGGAGGTGAGAGGTGGGCTGTGCCAGTCACCAGCTGGGACGGGTGGGGGTTGCGGTGGACTGACATGGCTGGGTGGGGGCCACTAGACTACCAGAACTGGGCAGGGGTATATGCTGCACTTGTGGCGGCGACTTGGGAGTTGAGACAGGCGGAGTGGATTGGCTTCGCACCCGTGGGACTATATCACAATGAGTGGTGTCGGGGGCTGGGGTGTGTGGGCAGCCCTGGGCACATTATGGACACTTTGTTGGGGGGTATGGGCTGCCCTGAGGAGCACATTATGGACACTTAGGGGGGCAGGGGGTGTGGGCAGCCCTGCTGGGCACCCACCTGGGTATGCTGGGCGTGGGGGGAGGGCAACTGTGGCATGACCGCTGGACTGCAGGTGGGTCTACAGGACCCCTGGGGGGTGTTCATAAGTTACACCAGCTAAAAGCTAGTGTAATTTAAGTTGCCCTTTCTCCTCCGGGGGTACTTGTAGAGTCCTGACATTGGGGACTTTGTTGCTGCCCTTCTGGAATGGGCGCAACAGCTGCCATAAACCCTAGCGCACCATGTTGCAGGGGGTTTTATGCTTACAACTAACTCCGATGTAACAGCTATGTGGCATAGTGGCCTGTGCCATGTCACAGGTCGCATTGTGTAGAATCACGCATGTTGCAACTGTCGGCATAAGTTGCTACATGCGCCATTCTACTTGGCACAAGTGCTGTTATGACAGGCATAACTGTATTAGAATTGGGGCCCATGTTTCTATGTTTCTATGTCATGCCACACATATGCTATACAATCCCTTCCCCCATCTTCCTTTGTGTCTTGTCCCTCCTGATTAGGGAGTCTTTATTTACCGCAAGCACGCCCAGTCTTTTATAATTAATTCCCCATCTCCTTTATCCACAGGCTGTTCCCCTGAAGCACCTAAATGGACACACAGACCACATGTGTGGTCCACAGGAGCCTGCCAGCAGTCACTGCATAGGTACAGCACTTCTACATATGTTACAGTTTAGCTAAATGTTTTGCTATGCTTTTTATTATCTGTCAGCTAAATGCACCTGCTAGTTTTTTTGTACGCTGTTTAGACCTGTATTTCAGCCTGCTAGAGTAGCGTTTCTACAAAGGTAGCATTTCATTTGTGACTGTACAGTGTGTTCGAGCAGTGTACCCGCTAGCGACTTGCCTGTGTTTCTCAGTGGGCTCTGCTGTTGTTGTTGCCACCCATGTTTCCTGCCCCCTGCTCCTTTCCCTAATCTCTGAATTCTCCATCTTGGACCCCTGTCATGCCATGCATGTGCAGTATGATCCCCAACCCCATCTTCCTTTGTGGTTTGTCCCTCCTGTCTCCTTTATCCACAGGCTCTTCCCCTGCAGCTCCTAAACAGAGCACATGGACCCCACACAGAGGTTCGCAGGAGCCTGCCAGCAGTCACTGCACAGGTACAGCACTTCTACCTGTGTTAGCCTCCTTGCCCAACTTGTTACTACCCCCACTACGATTAATCACAGAACTGGTAGCAGCACGGTTCTAGACCTTATACTTACCACCACCCGAAAGAATAACCCTTATGGAGGTTTTGCTGGATTCACTGAGTGACCACTCCCCAGTCATCTGTTATTGGTCTAACAAAGCCCCAAAGGCACCAGCCAAGGCTGTATCTCAATGTGTTCTAAATAAGGGCAACTTAAACACCTCCAGCACTATCTAGCGCAATGTGACTGGTCCCCTATAGACAGAGCCTGCTGTGCAGATGCTGCCCTTGACTATTTCATCAACCAATTTAACAAGGCATGTGACATATTTGCCCATTTTAGCAAATGTAAGTTCAAGGGTGTAGCGAACCCTTGGATCTCCCCTGCAGTAATAAAAATGATACATGACAGGGATAATCTCTGGCACCATGCACTTGCCTCTGGGAGGCAAGTATACATGCAACGCTACAAGGTGGCATGAAACTCTTTGTACCGGGAAATCTGATGGGCTAAAATGGAACATTTAAGTGGAGATCTCAAACTCCTGGGAAACAGGAAGTACCTCTGAGGAAAACATTAAGGACCTTACCACGGAATCCTCTAAACCCCTAATATGATTAATGTGATAGGGTTCTTATACAGGACCCACAAAAGCGGACACCCTCAATAACGCCTTCACAGACCTCAGTGGCATACTTCCTCTGACTTTTAAATTTATTTTGTTTATTTCAATCTTGATTACAATTCCTTTGAGCAGAAAACTGTTCATTTACAAAGGTTTCACGTCGGAAGGGTTGAAAATATACAATTAGAGCAGTACAAGAGTCACTAGCTAAACAATTTATACAATACCAAAAATTTAAGCATTCAACAACAGTGTGATACAGTAAGAGAAGAATATTATACAACACGTTTAACAATTGTCCTTGTGAAATCCTGGTCAGTAGTGAGGACAGGAAGCGGCCTAATGTGGCTTTGTCAGATCAAAGGAAGGGATACTTGCACAGCAAGTAAGAGACAGAGGAAGCACAATGAGGGGTTGGGATGGGGAGGGAGGGAGGGCAGTGGAGAGCATGGGTGAAGGGGAGGGGAAGGGGACAGGTGCCTTAGCAGGGGATTGAAGGAATGATAGGAAGAATAAGACAGTAGGTAGAGGTTGGTGGTGTGGGGCAGAGAGGTATCTTAGGGTAGAACAGGCCAAAATCAAGAAAAACAGAGAGCCTATCAGGTGCATTCACAGCTACTATTCTCTAGCAGATGGTGTAGTAGTGGGTTTTTGAAAGGGCCCAGTTTTGGTACAGTGGTGAGTTCTGTTCCAAGGTTGTTGAACCAGAGGGGAGCTCGGTATGAGTAAGATTGCTGCCCTTGAGTAGTTCTGCATCTTGGAACAGTGAGAAGCTGATGGACGGAGTTTCTGGTAGGCTGTGAACCCGAGAATAGGCTTAGAAGGTTTGCAACTCCAGAAGGAGTTTTTTTGGCTAACAGGCAGGTTTGTTAGTGAATTCTATTGTTAAGTTGTAGCCATGCAGATTACTCATAAAGGTCACAGGTGTGCGTGAGGTGGGGGAACTGGTGAGCAGCCTGCAGGCTTTGTTAAGGTCCACTGCTATCCTGCGGAGGGAGGGAGGAGGTGCGGAGCTGTAAATGACCAGACCGTAGTCAACAATGGAAACGATTGAGCTATTGACTGCAGTTCTAAGGGCTTCTGGTGTCAAGCCTCGCTTGTGTCTGTGTAGGAGCCCTATTCTGATGTTAACTGTTCTGGCCACATTCTCAAAGTGTTTAGAGTAGGAAAGGGAGCAGCCCACAGTTACCCCCAAGTATTTGAAATGATCAACTTGTTCAATTGGAACACCTGAACAGTTTCTGATTTTAATGAACCTGACAGCCCAATCACTGCCATTGATTCTGCCCCCTGACAGATCCCCATTTATTTCAAGCGCATGACCATGAAAGATGCTAAGAAATACATCCTAAGGATACTTGACAAATCCAGGTTTAGAAGCGACACCATGGACCTCAAGCTCTTTGACCTCACACTCAACATTGTCCTCAAGCCCCTCACCACACTTCTTAATCTCTCTCTCTCTCTCTCTCTCTCACATGCAAACAATTCCCACAATGCTGGAAAGCAGTGATAGTCATACCAGGGTTCCATGTCATAATAGCAAACGTGGAATGGCGATCGCTATTATGGCGAGTGTATATTGCCAAAAAGCAAATCAGCGATATACACTTATCAACACCAGGCAACCTAAAGTGTTTTTCGAGGTGGGCTTTGCCCCCCACCCCGTTAATTAGGATTCCTAACTCCAGGGGGGTGTATGTCAGGGAGGGGGCACAAATGTGGCCAAAAAATTTAGTGCAGGAGTCACAGGCAGCGGCAAAATTTAGACCTCCCATCCCCAGCCCGTACCCAGTACCTGCTTTGCGGATCCAGCCTCCCTCACCACCACACCACATGGCTGGTCCAGCAGTATCAGGCACAGCCTTTCCTGATAACCCTCTTCCCTATTCCTCCCCTTCTCCTTACCAATCCCTTTTTCCGGTCACCTTCCCCTACCCTCGTGGTAGAAGTAGTCGCTACCCTTGTGGGTAGCCCATCCTAACAGCGCCAAATATGGAGTCGCCATTTTGACGGTCACACATATTGGGTCACCATTATCACTAGATACCTCATGCCAGTTCACAAAAGCAGAGACAGATCACAGCCCTCAAACTATTGCCCTATTTCCATCCCCCCTCTCCAAAGCTTTAGAGCGCATGGTCACTGATCAACTATCTGAATACCTGACCAAGTACAACATTCAATTCCATGAACAACATGGCTTTAGGAAAGCTTACTGAATGACCACTGTCCTGCTGGAATATGTGGACGTCTTGCACAGTGCTCTTGACCGGGGACAAATGGTGGGGTCAATTTACATTGACCTTACCAAAACCTTCAACACTGTGAACCATTCACTCCTACTCCACTTGCTTCGGACCACCGATCTCTCCAAAGAGGTCACCAGCTGGTTCAAGAGCTACCTAGAATGCAGGATACAGCAAGTCATAATTAATGGCACCATTTCTAGCTGCTGCCTGGTAATCTCCAGGGTTCTCCAAGGCTCTATCCTTGGACCCCTACTGTTCAGCTTTTTCCTCAGTAAACTCCCTAAAGCCTGCCCCAATAACATTGTACTCTATGCTAATGATGCTGTCCTTTTCTCCTTCCAGGCTGACCTCACTCTACTCAACAGAGATCTACTAACAGGTTTCAAGGCAGTAGAGCGCTGGTTTGAACATCAAAAATTACTTTTGAACTATAAAAAAAACAAAGATTATGCTTTTCTTCAACCTGAATGACAAAAACAAACCAGTCTGCTTAACTATTCTGAACAACCAAAATCTAACCCTCGAACAAGTCCAACATTTCAGATATCTTGGGATAACCCTTGATAGTACCCTATCCTACTCCAGGCACATAAACCAAATTTCTAGGGCTATAAACCCAAGAATCAGCATTCTATATAGCACCGGCACTGCCTTACCCCGAGGTGCTAAGATTAGCTGTTACCCACTCAGTTGTTTCCATCAATGACTATGGATTGACAGTTTATGGAGCAGCCTCTGATACTGCTCGAAAAAGAATCACTGTGGCTCTGAACAAGGCATGCCAGCTTGTATCTGGTTCCCACCAACGCACGCATACTTGTGACCTGTACGCACAAACTAAATGGTTGAACCTTAAATGCAGGGTTTCCTACCAAACATGTATGTTCGCAAAAAAAAATTAGCCTTGGCCTAATCCCCCAGCCACCCTGCCCCTTCTTTTGCCATCCCCAAACACTCGCAACACTTGCAGTGCATCGTTGATGAACTACCATGTCCCTTTCTGATGGACTGCCCAGGGGCAGCGTTCTTTCCATTTCAGAGCCCCTTCATGACTTAACCAGCTCCCCTCAGAGAATAGTGCTACCTCCATCCTTAGCTCCTTTAAATTTAAATTACGCCAGCACCTCACTGCACTCATTAATTGTGATTGATGTCCCTAAACCTAATCCCGGTTACTGAGCATTTCTACTCCTTCAACAGAAACCCACTAACTTGGTAGCTGCAGAACCTTTTCCTAATACCCTTCCCTATTTCCCCATTTCTGTTCTCTTCTCTTTCCTCCTCCTCCGCTAGTTACCTTTCCTCCCTTTAATCTCCACTCCATAGAATTATAGAATCATATCATTCCACCTTAGATACTGGCTGTCTAAAGTCACCTATTCACATGCTCTACCCCCACCCCCTTTTTTATTACTTACAGCCTCTCTCCCTCTTATTCCCACCATACCTGAGCACTTGTCTGTCAAAGTTACCTATTTGATGGCTTTATATTGTTTCTGTGGCTTTAGTCTTACATGTCTTGCTACTTGTAATCAATGTCCCATATAATCTTTTTGCCTATCCTGTTATTTACATTATTTTGTACCTATGCCTTGTTATAATGACACAGAACCTTTATAAATGAACCCTTAGTTCAAAGGTGTAATAATCCTAGTAATTGAATAACACAAAAAAAACAGCCTTATCCTCACCATTAATACATAATCCACCTCCCACCACCCTTCTTATCCCCCTTTAACCTTTCCAGCCCACCTATTTGACCCTAGCACTTACTATCCACCTCACCACTCCCCCCTTCCTGCGTCTCTCCCTCCCTCTCCTCCCCATCTTCCTCCCTTTCCCTATACCTATCTCCTGTCATACCCACCTCCCACCTCTTACCTATACTCCCCTCTGCACTTATCACCACCTCCCTTGGTAGCTCCTCCTCCTTTCTGCCACTCCTCTCACATGACCACCACCCTCTGTCTTGTACATTAATCCTTGCTCATCTCTTTCCTTGCATAACTTTCCTGTCTTGCTGTATTTTGTTGTCCTTCTCAAATACTATCTTGTATCACTGTACACTGCCACATGATCCAGATTTTTTTTTTAATACCTGCTTAATTGTTATTCCTGTGTTAGCAATTACCTACATGTTATGATACCATTCACTGTAAATATTGTACTTGTTTGTTATGTTCTCACTATGACATGGTGCCTTTGTTAATGAGCTTGCAACTCAAAGGTTGTAATCTGAGACAATAAATAAATAAAATGCCTAGGGTTAAACATGTGGTCAAACTGACTTTGTAATGGTCTGACTTGGGTTCAGTGACTGGTTTCAGATGTCTCCATGGTCAAACCTCAAACCAAGTGACACATGAGACTCCCCTCACCAAGCATCCCTGGCTCCACCAGCACTGCAGATCCACTACATATAGTCCCCATCAGACCATTATGTCTCTCAGTCTTCCTTCTCTAAGTTAGACATCATCCTCACCTTCTGCGCCCATCTGGCTTCCAGTTCAGCCATACTTCATAACTGTCCCACATCATGAGGGGCATCCTTTATTTAAGCACTCAAATTGCACCAATCCACAAAAAGTTGCTGTCCTACACAGAAGGTAGTGTCTTACATTGTAAACTCAAACTTTAAAGTATAAATTCATAATTCCAAATCACAATTTAACAGTGCACAAATTAGAACACTAGCTGTCATGGAGTTCTAAGCTTGCATCTCCATGTTAGTTGGCATGTCCTACATTATGGGGGCCTGGGCCATGCATTTTGAGTGCCAGTGATCCACATTTCCATGACCAACGGTTAACAGGGAAGAATCCCAGACTTGTGTAGTGATCCTCAAAATTTTTTTCAACTCTTTTTATCCCCCAACACTGCTGGACAGGACCTCCTTTTACTGACTCCATGCCTGATCCCGCCCCACCACCTCCCTGGTCTGTGACCTTAGTCTCCACAGTTCACCTATGTCTTACCTGCTTGTGTACCCCTTGGCTAGTGCCCTCCCTGAGGCAGGGTTGCCTTCAGCTCCATGGTGCTCCCATACAATTATCTAATGCCCAGCAGGCAAAGGTGAAGATCAAAGGGAGGGTCCAGGTGGGCAGGATCCAGTAGTGGGTATGGAGGCAGGGAGCATCATCATCTACCCAGCTAGCAGGGATTTTCTGCTTTCCAGTTCCCTGAAGGAGAGAACGTGCAATGACGTCCTGGTGACATCAGACATTCTCCCACACCTAACGCACCAATGTCCGCCTACAGACCAATCCGCTTGCATTATGTAGTTTCTGGCTCACTGACCCCCAGCCATCGCTGGGGGTCAGACTTTTGCAGAGTCCTGCATCCCACCTGCCCCAGAGGAGAACTGGAGTCTCTGGGATGCTTGATCCTCATCCCCCTTGCTGACCCTCTGACATGCTGGGCTTGTTTCTGAACCTGAGTTGTCAGCTTCGCAAGCAGTGGTGCTACCGCTTGCGCCAGCAGGCCGTCAAGTGATCCTTATAAGTGGATGTTGACTCAGATCTCAGCCTTAACATAGAAACTGTCAGCAGATAAGGGCCGTCATCCCACCTAGTCTGTTCTATTACCGCTAACAATTGTGCTCTATCATGTACTGCTGGCATTAGGTTGTATCCTTTTTCTTATGATGTTAACAGAGCTGCTTTCAATCAATCAGTTACTCAAAGTTTATTTAGTACAGTGCACTTTCTCATTAAGAATCAAGGCACTTTACATGTGAGACAGAAAACAAAGTTAAAATAGCATATAGCTATAAAACAGCAATAAAACTATCCCGGTGTTTCCATTATAACACAGCTAGCTCTTAATCAGGCTGAAAAGCTTGTCTAAATAAAAATGTCTTCTATTCCTTCTTGAAGGCTTCTACAGTGGTAAGATCTCTCATCGTATGAGAGAGAGAGTTCCAGAGGGTTGGTGCCATATAGAAAAAGGCATATGCATCAGATATTGCCAAGTGCACTCTTGGAACCTCTAATAATCTCTCGCTGGCTGAGTGAAGGGACAAGCAGGGTGGTAGAGCTGAAGGAGATCTTACAGATAGCCTGGCCCTGACCGTGTGAGGGCTTTATAGGTCAACAAGCCGACCTCAAGGTGATCCACCACCTAACAGGCAGCCAGTGCAGAGCGCAGCACAGGTGTCATGTGACATGATCTGGACAGACCAGTCAACAACCTGGCTGCACCATTCTGCACTTGCTGCAGGCAGTGAGGATCAACCCTGATAGCCCCAGGTAGAGGGCACTGCAGTAATTGAGCCACGAGGTCACGAAAGAATGAACCAGTGATGGCAGATCACCTGGGGCATTGTGTGCCTAATCCTAGTGATGTACCTTAGATGGTAAAAGGAGCTCTGAACCACGGCTGACACCTGAGGCTTAAGTTTCAAGCCACAGTCCAGAACCATGTCAAGATTCCTCACCCCAGACAATGTGAGCAGCTGGGAATCCCCAAGCCTAAGCCTAGAGACTCGACCAGATTGCTCACTGCCTCGGGTGACCAGCTTCCACCACTAGTACTTCAGTCTTGTCCCAGTTCAACCTCAGCCAGTTGGCTCTCATCCAGTCCTGGATCTCAGCAAGGCACTGATTAAACACCAAGACTGCCTCCTGCTGATTGAGTGCAAAAGACAGGTATAGTTGAATGTCATCTGCATAGCAGTGAAAACACAGCCTATACTGTCTTATAATGTCCCAGGGGCATCAATCACCCTTGATGGCTACTGCCTTTTCAGGCAAGATAGAGTTGGCAAACAGGGCGGGGGCTGTGCAATTTGCCTCAGAGACACCCTACAGGGCCATGCCCTACTCCAAGTGGAAACTGGGAAAATGTTCAAACTGTCACTGTCAAGATACTACTTGGACCCCATGGTAAATTGCTCACTGCTGTCACAGTTTATATTCCTCCATGGGAACAGGCACTGGGTTTCAATAGAATTATTGAATACATAACCCATATGCCCCAAAACCATGAAGTGGTACTACTAGGCGACTTCAATGTCAACTGGTTGGGCTCAAAAGCTGCTCCCTTTAAGGACACAATCTCCGCCATCAATATGTCACAACTGGCCGACTCACCCACTAAGGTCAATTACAAGACTAGCTCAAGCTCCTGCTGGACTGGATTCTAACCAATTGCCCAGAAAGAATCTCCAACACCTCTGTCCTGCCCGACTCGATGGAGTGACCAATTTCCTATCCTCTATCTATGGTCACATAGGACTCAAGCCACCTGCTGAAACAGTTATGCATAGGGTTTTGAAAAAGGACATCTTGAACATCTAAAGACACATCTTAGACAAACTGATTGGTCCCCTATTGACACAGCCCATACTGTGGACCAAGCCTTGAGTACTTCACACACAGTTTAACACAGCATCATGATAGCCACACCCCTTAGGACACAAAAGATTAAGGAGCAAACACTACCTGGATAACACCCTCCCTGTTTAACCTTATGGCCACCAGGAAAACCTGTAGCATCATGTCTGGGCTACTGGAAACAGACAGATTGGCAACGTGTACAAAATCACCAGGAATGCCTGTACCAGGGAGAGTCATTCTGCCAAGATCTGCCACTTCCAAGAGAGCTCCCTAACTCCTAGGGGATGGCAGAATGTTTTGTGGAAATATGAGAGACCTCATGGACATGACCAGCAAGTCATCCCCATCCATGCTCTCTGTAAATGGAAATCACCCAGGACTCCAACGTGATCGCCAGCACTTTTAACTTGGCCTTCTCAAACCTAAGTGGCATACTACCATCTGATTTCTTTGATGTGCTAGCGCCTTCTACCACGGAGCACAAAGAAGGCACACATCAAGCCCACCCCCTCTTCTATTTTAGGACAGTCTCTAAGCAAAAGGCCAGAAAATATTTGCAGCGGGTGCTTGTGAAGTCAAGATTTAGCAGTGACTCTCTCTACCAAAGATTTTAAACCTCACTCTTGAAGAAGTTCTAACCCCCTTAGCTGAATTCCTCAAGCTCTTCCTCTGCCAAGGTCAGTTCCCTGAGAAATGAAAGGCAGCTGTAGTCACCCCATCTTCAAAAATGGTGACCGTGCCCTCCATACAAACTACTGCCTAATCTCAGTCCTCCCCCCCTTTCGAAGGCATTGGAAAGGATTGTGTCAGACCAGCTTACCGAGTATCTAGAGAAATACAAGATCCAGTGCCCACAAC
Organism: Neoceratodus forsteri; assembly: GCA_016271365.2. Lineage (NCBI taxonomy): Eukaryota > Metazoa > Chordata > Ceratodontiformes > Ceratodontidae > Neoceratodus > Neoceratodus forsteri. The sequence continues at coordinate 860,620,318 of CM057451.1, read as the reverse complement.
AGCACACTTTCTGTAAAGCACACAGTACCACGCTGCCCTGCTCGAATTCTCCAACTACATTCACAATGCAATTGATAGAGGCCACTTAGTGGGTGTGAGTTACATTGATCTCACTAAAGCTTTTCGACATGGTAAACCATACCATGCTGCTAAACTTACACTCTGCCACTAGACTTTTGCCGAAACCATATGCTGATTCAGTAACTATCTGGAGGACAGATCCCAACAAGTCAAAATAAATGGGGTCCTCTCTGACAGTCACCCAGTTTGCTCTGGTGTTCCTCAAGGCTTGATACTAGGTCCATTACTCTTTATCCTGTTCCTTAATAACTTCCCTGAGCAAAGCTCCACCAACATCTTACTCTCTGCAGATGGTGCAGTTATTTTCTCCAGCCAACCAGACCTGCATCGCTCCTGAAGACCCAGCTCCAACTTGATTTTGCGTCCTGTTGAGGACTGAATCTCAAAGCACAAACTCATTATGAACTACAAAAAAACAAAAACTATGCTTTTCAGTAACACCCACAACAAACCTAAGTTGCACAGGCTTACCATCTGGAACAGTCGGGGGACACACTTGAGCCAGTCCTATATTTCAAATACCTAGACATAACCCTTGATAGTTCACTGTCCTATGCCACCCATTAGATCAACTTGCTAAAGCAGTAAATGCTAGGATTGGTCTACTATGCGGCACAGACATTGCCTAACCTCCGATGCCCTCCGACTTGTGATCAACAGCTCCATAATCTCCATTATTGACTATGGACTAGTTATATATAGTGAGGCAATGGACACTGTGCTCAAAAGGATCAACCTAGCCATTAATAAAGCTTGCAGATTAATCACGGGTGCACACCGTCTCACCCATACTTGTGACCTATATGAACAAACAAATTGGTTGAACCTCATGGGACAAGTAAAATACCAGACCTGTCTCCTCGCAAAAAAAGCCTGTCTTGGACTAACCCCCCCCCACTAGTAATACAATATCTTCTTAAACAAGCCTTCAACCCACATACAACCCAAGGTATGTCAAGACAAGCACTTCTCATACCTTTCTTACTACGGCACAATGCTCTTATCAGGCGCCATCCTGGCTAAATTATCTACTAGCCACTATCCTGTCAGTACCCAAGTTGGGCCCTTTCAAATATAAACTCCACTAACACCTTACTGCACTTAGATGGGGAAATCTCACCCTGTAGCCTCTATTGCCTAAGGCCGGCCTCTATTTCTCTGTACCCCTACCCCTACCTCTATGCTACTGCAGCCCAACTGCCTAGCTCCCTACCGCTTGTTTAGCATAGACCTGTATCTTGTCCACCATCCCACCCCCTTGTAAACATAAACCTGTATCCTGTCCATCATCCCCATCCCTCCTGTCTCATTTCCCCCCCACTCCGCTGTCCATGTCTCCCTAGACCAGTCCTCTCCCATGGTCTTCCTCCCACCTCCTGTCCTTTTTTCCTGATTCCCCTGACATTCCCCCTCCCCATTCCTTTTTCTCCTCTCGCTCTCAAACAACAAGGCCATTGTTGGCTGCTCTATGTTCACCTATTTTATTCTTATTCCAAAATGCATTTTTATTGTCTGCCCTTTAGTGCCTGTCAGAACATTGTATTCTTGTTATTGTAACACTCTGGTGCTAATTGTTTTATTATATTGTATAATTTTATATTTTATTGTCTCTTTCGACATGGAACTTCTGTAAAAGAGCCTCAGGCTCAAAGGTATTGTAATCTGAAAACAAATAAATAAATGAAATAAATAAATAAATAAATAAAATGGTGGTAGCATATACACTGTGAACAACATGGGGGAAAGAATGGAGCCCTGTAGGACCCCACATTGGAGGGGCAGGGATACATAGATACATAGACAGTGTCGGCAGAGAAGGGCCTATGGCCCACCCAGTCTGCCCATTTGAGCTTGTAAGTTCAGTTTATGTTTTCCAAGAAGTCTGTTGCCCTTGCCCCTGACCTCAGAATTCCTTTATGCCCATCCCATGCATTCTTAAATTCGATTGTTTCAGCTGAGGAAAAATCCTGACACCACCTGCTGAGTCCTCCCAGTAAAGAATGAGTGAAACCAGCTGACAACTGTACCAGCCAGTCCACAACAGACCTGCAGGCACTCCAACAATACCCTATGGTCCACGGTGTCAATTAGCACCAAGAGATCGAGGAGGATAAGGATGAAATGCTTCTGCCAGAGAACAGACAGAACACCAGGAGGAAGGAGCTACTGGTATAACTAAAACTTCTCTACTGGGACTAAGAACTAGAACACTTGTACTGGGACCTTCAATTTTAGGGTAAAAAAAAAAGAGTTAGTGTGTTTGTGAGAGGTAGTTGAAGTAAATTATCTGTTATCTGTGTTATCTGTATACTTATCTAGGTGCTTGTCACAGGTGTCAGAAGGAATTGTTATTTGAGAAATTAACTAAGTGTAGAAAGATTTGCAAAGTAGGGGAGTGACTTAGCTAGAAGGAGCCAGGCTAAAACCAGATTTAAACACTGCCCTAGATAGCTTCTGCCAGAGAACAGACAGAACACCAGGGGGAAAGAGCTACTAGTATAACTAAAACTTATCTACTGGGAATAAGAACTAGAACTTTTGTACTGGGACCTTCAATTTAGGGTAAAAAAAAACCAGAGTGTTTGTCAGAGGTAGTTGAAGTAGATTATTATCTATTATCTGTGTTATTTGTGTACTTATCTAGGTGCTTGTCACAGGTGTCAGAGGGGAATTGTTATCTGAGAAATTAACTAAGTGTAGAAAGATTTGCAAAGTGGGGGAGTGGCTTAGCTAGAAGGAGTCAGGTTAAAACCAGATTTAAACACTGCCCAAGATAGCTTCTGCCAGAGAACAGATAGAACACCAGGAGGAAGGAGCTACTGGTATAACTAAAACTTATCTACTTGGACTATATTGCCCTCTTTCCTCCCTCCTCCCCACCCTAAACTAGTTCTACTTTTATAGGCACAGGATTTAACTGACAACAGGAACTTCCTATTTGGGAGCAGGAAGTGAGTGATCACAGAGCCACCAAAGACTCACCATCCTAGAATGGCAAGAGTAGCTCTCGCCCCAGCTGCTGAAGGTCTGACTCTGAGCAAGTAAGGAGACTACTGAGAAATATTGGAACTTCTTGTCTCAGAACAGGAAGATCAGGAGCTAAAAGGGAACAGAAGCAGTAAGTAAGTAGGGAGAGAAAAAAAATAAACAAACAGAGGAAAGGGTAAGTATTCCAAACAACAATTAGGGGGCCAGAAAAAAGACATAAAGGGAGTGGTGCAGTGCAATGGCTGTGGAGCAGCAGTCTTCTGGGAGATGTTCTGGAGGATGCAGTGTTGTCCCATCTGCAGGCACCTCTCTGGGCTGAAGGAGGAGGTTGCTAATCTCCAGGCTGAGTTGGCCAAGATTTGTGGGACCTCCTCTCCCACCCAGGGACCACCAGGGTCACTGCCATTGCCTCAGAGGTTGCCAAGAAAGAGAAGCGGTTGAATGACAGTGGGCTCAGGGAGGGTGAGGGTAGTAGAACAGAGGTGCATCCCTCCAGCTGTACCTCTCCACAATTTCTATGCCATTCTGGAAAAGTGTGGTTTCTCTATGGAGGCACTCACAGTGGAGACCAAGGAGGATGCTGGGAACCTCTACAAAGGAGACCCACAGGAGGGTGGTATGGGACCCCACAGGGGAAGGAAACAACTCCTGGTGGGGGATTTCATTATTAGGAAGGTAGAACTGGGGGAGGAAGGGGAGAGGGAGGTAAGGTGCCTGCCTGGCACCATGGCTTGGAGGGACAGGGAGCGAATCCTCAGGATCGCAGGAGCAACTGCACAGGGGATGGAGCTGCATGTCATTGTCCACCTAGGGACAAATGACCTGGCTAAGAAAGGGATCAGAGCAGTACAAGAAGCATTTGTGGAGATGGGACGGGGCCTTAGAAAAATAGCACACATGGTAACCTTCTCAGAGGTGCTGCCTATCTGTGGCACGGGTGAGGCTAGGGTGCTCCACACCATGGGATTCAATCAGTGGTTGAAAAACTGGTGCAGAGCTCAGGGATTTGGCTTCATTGGGGACTGGGGGGGCCACGTGGAGGGATGCAGGCCTATACTGGTGTGATGGTCTGCATCTGTCCAGGAGGGAACCAGGATCCTAGGTGATAGGTTTAAATACTTCATTGGCAAGCATTTAAACTAGCCAATGGGGAGGCACTGGAAAGGAGCAGGGAAATCCTAGCCCCCCCAAAAAAATCAGGATACTAAGTGAGGTAGACACCAACATAGAGATGTCAATAGGGAGAAGCACAGGGATAAATGGAGAAAGTGACAAACGCAATAAGGACAGGGATGGGGAAAAAGGGGTAAGGCCATCAAGAAATGGAAGGTAATGAGTACCAACGCCCGTAGTCTGGGCAACAAGCTCCCTGAACTGGTGGCCTTGATGGAAGAGGGATGCCTGGATATTGTAGCACTCACAGAAACATGGTACACAGAGAACCATGACTGGGATGTTAACATACCAGGGTTCACAACCTACAGGAGAGACAGGGATGGCAGAAGGGGGTAGCTCTCTATGTAAGGGAAGAGATAAAAGCAACTGAACAAAAGAGTAAACAGGGAGGAGAGGAGGCACTGTGGGTCACCTTAGAGACTGGAAATGGCACCACAATCCACACAGGGGTTATATACAGACCCCCATCTCAGGGGGAGGGAATGGACAAGGATATAATAGAAGGCATACTTAGGATGGCAGAGAAAGGGGAGATACTGTTGATGGGGGACCTTAATATGCCAGATGTTAACTGGAGCACCTTTGCCGCAGCCACATCCAAAAGCAGGGCCATTCTTGATGCCCTTCAGGTGGCATGCCTCAGACAGATAGTTTTGGAACCTACTCATGAGGGAGCAATTTTAGACCTCGTACTCTCAAATGGGGACAGTGAGAGGATCTCAGATCTAGAAGTGGGTAGCCATTTGGGAACAAGTGACCACCAAACAGTGTGGTTCACGATAAACTCAGCTACAGAGTCAAGCCATACAAAGTGTGAGTTCTGGACTTCAGGAGGGCTGACTTTGGCAAGATGGGAGAGTGCCTTAGAAAAGCACTAGCAAACAGGCTAGAAGGAGGGGTGGAGCAACAATCGGAAATATCAAAACTGCCATCACAGAGGCAACAAGCCTTTGTGTGAAGCAAATAAACAAATCAAAATGAAAGAAAAAGCCACTATGGTTCTCAAAAGAAGTGGCGGTGAAGGTTAGGGAGAAAAAGATAGCATTTAGGAAGTATAAGGAAACACAGAAGGAGCAGGACAGAGAAATGTACCAGTTAAGGCAGAAGGAGGCAGGGAGGGTAGTCAGAATAGCAAAGGCACAAACAGAGGAAAAGATATCCAACTCGGTTAAGAGGGGATAAAACCTTTATAGGTATATCAGGGAGCGTAAAAGACAAAGGGAGGGATAGTGAGGCTGAATAGAATGGATGGTGGGTGGGCAGAGTTACAGTGAAAATGCAGAGTTACTGAATGAATGCTTCTGTTCAGTATTAGCAAAAGAGGAAGTGGGGAGTGCCTAATCCAATCTAAGAAACACTCTGGATAGGGGGGTCGATCCCAGTCCTTTCACAGAAGAAAGGTTTCTGAAAGAACTCCTAAAACTGAAGGTGGACAAAGCAATGGGGCCAGATGGAATTCACCCAATAATTCTAAAAGAATTAAGCAGAGAACTAGTGACACCACTGACTACCCTTTTTAACAAATCATGGGAGGATGGTGTGGTACCTGAGGATTGGAAGAAGGCTGATGTGATTCCACTTCACAAAAGTGGGACCAAGACAGAGGCAGGAAACTACAGACCTGTCAGGTTGACCTCTGTGGTAGGAAAGTGATGGAATCACTTCTGAAGGAAAGAAATGATGAGTACCTAGAGGCCAGTGGGGCACAGGACCCAGGCAGCATGGGTTCACAGCAGGAAGGTCATGTCAGACAAATCTATTGATTTCTTTGACTGGGCGTCCAAAGTAGTAGACCAGGGAGGGGCTGTGGACATGGCCTACCTAGACTTTAGCAAAGCATTTGACACAGTCTCACACAAAAGATTAGTAGTCAAATTAACCAGCCTGGGAGTGGGTCCCAGGGTGGTAGCCTAAAAACATTGGTTGAACAACAGGACACAGAAGGTAATTATAAATGGAGTCCACTCTGAAGAAAGAGGGTTACTAGTGGTGTACACGGGGTTTAGTACTGGGTCCAGTCCTTTTAATGTCTTTGTAAGTGACATTGCAGAGGGACTGAGAAGAAGTGTGCCTCTTGACAGATGACACAAAGATCTGCAACAGGGTTGATACACAAGGAGGCGCAAAGTATGAGAAGGACTTGGCAAGGTTGGAGGAATGGTCAGAAGTTGGCAGCTTGGATTCAATGCAAAGAAGTGCAAAGTAATGCACCTGAGAAACAAAACCCAGGGAAGATTACACAATGGGAGGAGGAGTAGTAACAACAACAAAAATGGAAAGGGACCTGGGGGTAATCATATCAGATGACCTTAAGGTTGGCAAGCAATGTGAGAAGTCAGTGGGGAGGGCTGGGGGGATACTGGGATGTATAGGGAGAGGCATCACCAGCAGAAAACAGGAAGTTGTTATCCCCCTGTACAGGCAGTTGGTGAGACCCCATCTGGAGTACTGCATCTAGTTCTGGAGACTCCATCTCCACAAGGACATAGACAGGATGGAGGCAGTTCAGAGGAGGGCAACTAAAATGGTGCAGGGTCTGCAAGAGAAGCCATATGAGGAGAGACTAAAGGAGCTTAATATGTATACCCTTGAGGAAAGGAGGGAGAGGGGGGACATGATAGAAACGTTTAAGTACCTCAGTGGAATCAAAAAGTCCAAGAGGGTAGCATCTTTCAGAAAAGAGATGTGCAAGAACAAGGGACACAATTTGAAGATAGAGGGGATGGCTTAGGGCAATGTGAGGAAGTATTTTTTCACAGAGAGGGTGGTGGACACATGGAACAGCCTTCCTGAGGAGGTTGTGGGGTCTAAAACTGTGGGAGAATTCAAGAATGCATGGGACAGACATCAGGCAAATTTTGTGGGGGGTAGGAAGAAATAGGCTGTTGGTTAAACAGGATCTGCAGCTTATCCTCTAGGTAGGGAAATGGGCAGACTAGGTGGGCCAGGTGGTCCTTATCTGCCATCAAAGTCTATGTTTCTATGCCTTCTTCTGTACCTCACCACCAGGAGATCATCAAGAACCCGTGCTGTGCATCTTCCTGAAACCCAACTGGAGAGAGTCGTAGATGTTGTGAGTTGACAAATGGGTTTCCAGTTGAAGGGCAACCACTTTCTCAATAACCTTTCCCACAAAAGGAAGGTTAGAGACTGGTCTGTAGTTGGCCAGGCAGTCCGGGTACAGTGATGGTTTCTTTAGGAGTGGTCTAACAACCGCTTCCTTCAGGAGCCCAGGAAAGACCCCTGTCACTAGAGAGCACCCTGGCTAAGACAGGGCCGATGACCTCAACATAGCCCACTAAGAGGCGTGTTGGGCTCAGGTCTAAACTACAGCAGGTTAGCCTCAACTCTTGGATGAGCCTCACAACATCCATGACCGCCACCTGGTCGAAGTCGAACCAGGCAGACCAAAGGCCTGTGATCCCCGGCCCACCACTGCACGCTCCACTAGAGGGTGCTGACCTGATGGAGGCGACCTTATCAGCAAAGAACAGAGCAAACTCATCACACCTTTTTTGTGAAAAAGCTCTCCCGGACTGGTGACAGGCAAGACTACATAGCCTGTCAACAGTCTGGAAGAGTTGAACTGGTCTGTTAGTTGCTGCAGCAATTTCCCTGGACAGGAACTATGCCTTCTTACGGGAGATTGCTGATTGATAGTCCCTATAATAAGACTTCAATAAAAGCTCATCCTCCCAGGATTGGAATCTCCGCCAATGTCGCTCCAACCTTTGATCCCTCATTTTCAACTCCCTGAGAGTTCCATCATACCAAGGGGAACCCTGGTGTGAAGTGAGTGGCTGAACATGGACAGGTGCAATCGAGTTGAGGGCTTCAGTCACAACCCTGTTATAGGTTGCAACCAGCTCCCACGGCTCATCGCAAGCACCAGTCATACCTGATAGGTCCAGCACTGCCATCAGATCCTGTGGCGTCAAACCCCTTAAAGAGTGGTACTGGACCATCTTCATAGGAAGAGTCTTTTGGGGGCATCAGATGAGAACCTCACAGAATGGTTGTCCGACCATGTAACTGGTTCCACCATGAGATCAGTGGTCTCCAGTCCCAGTGAGAAGATGAGGTCCAAAGAGTGACCATGTACATGGGTTGCAGAGGTAACAACCTGTGTAAGGCCCAACGAAGACATTAGTTGGAGAAATCGTGCCCAAATTAGAGAGTTTGTTGTCAACCCAGGCATTGAAGTCACCCAGAATAATCCATCTGGGTGACTCCAACACCAGCATGACGACGAAGTCTGCAACTTCCTGCAAGAATTCCCTCTCATGCCCCAGAGGACGGTAGACGAGAAGGATCCTGCAACCCACACCTCAACCCCCTGTACTGACACGTAGTCAAAGGACCTCGTTGTTCCCACTGGGAAAGCTGAGAGGTTCAAGTCAGATTTGAAACAAATTGCCACACCCCCACCCCTATGATCCTTTCTTGGGCAGTTCACTACCGAGTACTCAGTTGGAACTGTCGATTCTAATACTGGAATGGCATTTTCATCCAGCCAGGTCTTTGTAATGCAAGCCAGATCAGATGTTAAAACAAGATCAGCAATAATTGTCATCTTGTTCTCTATTGATCTAGCATTACAAGCACTGTCAAGAGGGTAGGTAGTTGAGGCTAGACCAGCTATCTGCCCACTAACTGTGGAGGCCTTTGCGTATGGGCACAAGGCAGGAAAACCCTTTCCTGAGCCTATTTTGCCCCAAGGAGCCTGCTTAGTTCCACCACCTCGATCCGCCCACCCCAGCCCTATTCCCCATCATAGGCCCTGCTAATCCCCACTTTCTTCCCTTACAGACTATCCCCAGTGCCCTACATCTTCTATAGGTCTCAGCTGGTAATGGGGGAGTCAAAAGGATGCAGGCTGCGGAGCCCAGAAGGGGAATAGAACCTTCTCGAAGGGACTGCTGACCAACACATAACAACTAAATACACTCCCAAATAAAGACTGGAACTGATGATGAAGTCATCCCCAAGGTCTTCCCTGACTGTGATTCATGATACTGAAGAGGCAGATGGCTCTGACATTGAAGTTGGCACCGAGCATGGTGTCAAGGGCGGTGCTGGCCATGGTGATGGGGATGACCCTGTCTCTGAGACTGTCGTCAATTGTGAGTCCAGTGCCAGAGGCTGTGCCAACTTGGGTTTGGATGGTTGCCCAGAGGCAGAGTTTTCCCCAGAGCCACTGGATGTCACTGTCACAGGTGAGGACTGGGATCACCCTGTGGGCTCTGTATGGTTCTGTTCTCCTCGCCTAGGGTTCCCCCATGTGCACCAGTTGGGTCTACCTCCAATGCATGGAAACTCGGTCAAATATGCTAGGCCATCCCCTTGGGCAAGGCCCCTTCTGCAGTTGCAGCCCAGGCTGAGGCCCTTGAGACCAGGAGTCTTGACACCCTCTAACAGAGTATCACCATTTCCTGGAGAAATTGTCTTCATTCATAGGCCCTGAAGGACCATTAATGTGGGAGCAGCACTAGCATTTTATTGGTACCCTAGAGAACTGCCATAGGGAGTATGACAGGGCCCAAAACAGGCCCTTTTCCTTGATACTTATGGTTCTTGGAGTTGGTGCTTCATCTCCATCGACAGCCTCCTCAGAGGACACTGAAACATCTGTCCACCTTACTTCAGCTGCTGAGTATGTCTTGTACCAGTGATTCTTGGTGGAGATGCTCCAGTCACTCAACTTAACGTGCTTTTACAAGCTGCAATCCAGCAGCATTACTGCTTGGACTCTTTAGAGTCCCCAGTCTTAATACTACTGTCATTCCCCAATGGTCTAGAGCCTTTGAGGAGGCATCCAGGGCAGTAAAGCATCCCTTCTCAATCCAGCCATCCCCAGGGACCTCCTCACATTGTATCACACACTCCAAGTGTCTGCTGGTACTATACTTCACCCTTCTTTGGGACTTGAAGTATTGTGGACACTGTCGGGTGATGTAGCTTTGCGTGACCGACCTTTAGAGGTAGATTCTGCTCAGATGGATGCACTTCTCAGAAGGCTTTTCCTTGGCACGTATACCAATGTACATTTCTGCACACCAGGCACATATGGTGACCTATGACTATTGTTTGTGGTTGCAATTAAGCACGCTCTTAGTTACACTGCCACAGAGCAAGACAGTCAGTTAGGCAGGCAGCCCATTAACCTTTCTGCCCAGGCTCTTTTGGACATCTTGCAGTCCAAACAAGATGGCCTCCAGGTTGGCAGGGACTGTAGTCTGCATCAGGTGGATGGCTTGGCTTTGCCTCTTCTGATTGTCACCTTTTGCCCAGTGTAAGGTGCTTAACTCGCAGTTCTGGTGTCTCATTTCTTCTCCCCTAGGATCAGGTGGGAACTGTCTGGAAACCCTCCTGGTTCTATGCCACAGGAGTCTCCTCAGCCTTTACCAGTCTCAATTTTCTCCAGACCTGTAAAAGTCCTTGCTCTCAGGTGTTCTTCCCCACACAGAGTGCTTAGGGTATCTGTTAACATCAGGGTGAGCCAGCTCTTCCCTCAGTAAGAAGGGAACTCTTGGTATCAGACCCGTGAGTGGGAATCAATGGTGAAAGTTGATTCTTGGAAAATATATGAAGTGCATTGTTACTTACTGTTACTGTTGATCTTCAGAATATTTCACTTGATTACCACATGCCCACCATCCCCACTCTAGCAGAATCAGGGCCTCTGGGCAGCTCACCATGACAGTGCTGGCTGGCACCACTTATCAACAGGGCATCTCCCCAGGTGGACTCCCAAGGAGTAGTTTTTTTAAGGGTGGATTTTGGGACCCATTGCTGGTACCCTCCCACCAAAATAAAGAATTCAAACTGAGGTGAGGATTCCTTTTCAGGGCCTCTATACAAACCAGAAATCATTCTATCCTGAAAGACACAGTGGTTTGATCTCTTCTAAAGAAGGCGAATTTAAATCTGGACAATTTTGTGAGTTATAGACCTATCTGTAACTTAGCTTTTTTGATAAAGTTATTGGGAAAGTGGTGGTGGTGTGGCTTAGGAGCACCTGTGAGAATTCTCCATCTATGAGCGATTTCAATCTGCTTCCATTCTTATAATAGTTAGCTTGAGACAACCTCGTTAGGGTTTTAAATGATTTGCTCCTTGTGAGGGATTGTGGGGAGGTTTCTTTCCTGGTCATTTTGGATTTATCATCTGCATTTGATAATGTGGAACATGTGGAGCTGTTGGAGCATATGAGGAGATTTGTTGGTGTGGTAGGACAGTCTTTGACTGGTTCCAGTCATTCCTTAGCAATCGCCATCAGTTGGTGATTTGGGGGAAATTTCTGTCTTGTTCCTCTATAGCTGACTGTGGTGTTCCTCAGGGTTCCAGCCTGTCTCCTCTTTTGTTCGAAGAGTTCATGCTTCCACTTGGAGATGTGATCTGGAAGAATAGCTTAGATTTTCACTGCTATGCAGATGATACCCAGCTATATCTTTTGTTTAAACCTGGATGTGACAGGGCTGAATAAAACCTTGTCCCATTGAAAGATTTGTTATGTAGAAAGAGTTAAAAGCAAGGATCTGTTTTATCCTCTACTGTTCTGTCTCGTGTCTGTTTGACTGTGCAGTCAAATTTTGTAGTGAGATCTAGGAATTGGCCACTCTGATGGTCTCACTATCCCCTTCCCGCTATCTCTCTGCCTTCACTTACTATTTCTATCTTTTCTTCCCCCTTGTGTATCTGAAGTTATAAAATATGTGTGAATCCTTATATGAAACTGGGATCCTTTGGTTTGAAAATGTATATGGTTATATTGTTGAAATGGTTGCAAAACACTATTTGGAGCTCAAGGGGTTAACCTGAGATGCTGCTTTGCAAACTCTTTGCAGAGCTGTGAACAGGAGGTCAGTTCTGGGTCACCATGCACTGTTTTGTTGTACCTGCAAGGAAGGAAACTGACAAGAACATTTTCTGAAAAACAGGATGTCTTCTTAATGAGTTCCCAGACAAAGACCTATAAAAAGAGCAGCAATACTTCTCCTAGAGAGAGAGAGAGAGAGAGAGAGAGAGAGAGAGAGGAAACTTGAAATCAGAGATATCCTCAGATGTAGGACATTGTTTTCTGTGTTTGTACTGCCTTTATAAACAGTTATACTGAAAATTTTTATTTTTCATTTTACTGTTACTGGAAAAAATAAAATGCTACATGCAAAGTTTACAACTGCTCCTGGTCATCCTATGCTTCCTGACTTGTGCCTCGACAACACTGGACAGGGCTCCTCGGTGAGGGTGCTTGAGAATGCTCTACTAGAGATCAGTGGGTGGGTAGGTGGATGGCTAACAGTGGACTGAAGCTTAGTCCCAGAAAGACTGAACTGTTGCTGGTGGGATCAGATTGTCTTAGGTCTTCCACTTTAGAGAGCCTAGCTTTCTCCAGATTTTGGGGCGATAGACTCCAGGATGAGCAGGTTGTTTGCAATCTAGGGAGTTCATTTGACCAGGGTCTGACCCTTGTGCCTCAGATGTCGGCAGTGGTCAGAAATGGCTCTATCATTCAAAGAATATATACGATTGCATCCTTACTTTGCCTGAGATGATCTGTTAACACTTGTGCATGCTTTCCTTGTCTCATGCCTCGACTACTGCAATGTGCTTCTACCGGGCCTTCCATCAGGTCAGATCCACTGTCTCCAGCTAGTGCAGAATGTAGCAACTAGCCCTGTTACATCTGTAAAGAGAAGTAATCATATCACTCCAGCACTACACCCTGCAATGGCTTTCTGTGAGATGGCAGATTGACTTTAAAAATTTTCTACTTATGTATAAGGCCCTAAACAGTCTGGGATCCCAGTACCTTAGTGGGCTCATTGCAACCAGGCCCAGTATCCAGGAGCTACCTTCTACTGGCTGTTGGTGGTTCCAACGTCAAAACTAAAATTAGCTGGTGATAGAGCATTCTCTGTAGTGGCCCCATTACTATGGAATGCCTTATCCTCGGATATTCATGTTGCCCCTTCGGTTACCATCTTTAAAAGTAAACTGAAGACCTGGCTGTTTTCTCAGGCTTTTGTAGGACACTGGATTGTTATGTGGTGCACAGTCTTTTTTTTAATTCTTTGTATTTATTTTGCATGTAAAACATTATAAATAATTCCATGTAGTGCAATTTACAGCATATTAGTTACCCAGTACTATCATGGCAGGTGAGCAGTCGCATTGCCTACATATGATACTAGATAGAGGAGTTATCTTGTAGCAAATGCTATTATATCAAAACAAGAGAGTTTTAACATAAGGCTATTATGCCATCCAGTGCTTGGGTGGTAAAAGACATAATATATACAAATGGTTGAATGTAACTGGCTAATCCCATTCACCAAATAATAACCAATCCAACTCAATCATTTGTCCTGGGTCTATGATTAAATCCCAAGCCCCTGCATACAAATTTGCAAGTGTAATCCCTCACCCCTGCCTTTTTAGCAAAATGATAGGTGGCATGCTGTTGAAGCTGACAGCAGTATCTTGTGGGGACTGGGTTCGGGGAGGATGAGGTTACTCAGCACAGGGGGACCTAAGTTTGGCTACTCTGCACAGGAGCCCCAGTAAATCCAAACACAGGAAGCAATAACTGTAATGTCCAGAACCAGGAATGGATTCTTCAGTGTGGCTTTTATTCACATACTAGCTGAACAAACAAAGCATAGACGGACCCCATGAAGGGCTACATTTCCTATTAATGCAGATTAGAGAACTACAGAACACTTTATCACCATTTCCAGCCCTCAGACTCTACAGAACCCACTAGGCACACAGCCGGACTTGCAGCTTTGGGTACACAGCCCGACTTGTACACACTTGGGTTTTCCCCAACTGGCTCGGCTCCCCCGACGGCCACTTGATCTGCGGTCCATTGGAAGAATGAACCAATTATACCATTCGCACACGGTCCATTGGAAGAATGAACCAATTATCCCATTCACAGTCCATTGGAAGAATGAACCAATTATCCCATCCACGGTCCACTGGAAGAATGAACCAATTATCCCATCCACGGTCCATTGGAAGAATGAACCAATTATACCATTCGCACACAGTCCATTGGAAGAATGAACCAATTATCCCATTCACAGTCCATTGGAAGAATGAACCAATTATCCCATTCACAGTCCATTGGAAGAATGAACCAATTATCCCATTCACAGTCCATTGGAAGAATGAACCAATTATCCCATCCACGGTCCATTGGAAGAATGAACCAATTATCCTGTCGTGGCTCCCCACACCACACTAGAGTCTGCGACTCCTAGAGAGAATTTTCCTTACAATCCCATGTCTGGGTACTGCCCCCATCACTGGCCAAGTGCATGAGGCAAAGTAGAAACCAGAAGAAATCCATAGAGGTGGACCTGATCACTAAAGATGGGGGCACCACCTCCAACTCCCACAGCCCATACCCGGCCATTTCTCTGGAAAAACTGAGCAATTCCTTTGCTGAACTTCTAAATGTAGATTAAGGGTAGACGTCTGTCACATCTCCTCCACATATTATTTGCATCTCACAAAACTCTGGGATTTGACACTACTTTTACTTGCTTGACCCATTTCTCTAGGCTTCCCAATATGTAGTTCAATCCCTAGATTTTCACACAAGTCCCAGGGTGAAGAAAACATATGCCCTTTTGCAGCAGACACTCACCCTTATGTTGCAGGTGCCCTGGCAGGCGACTCACAAATCTTCCATTTTCCAAAATAAATCTTGGACTAAACAGGCAGCTTTCCTTACACTAGCAGAATTAAGGGATTGCCCCAGGAATCTGCTGGTAATCTTTACATCCCCCAGAGGGAGGAGGAGCACTGAGACCCGAACAGCGGTCTCCACCACTGAGTACAACTTCACTCCTCAAGCCAAACTGCAGACTCTCACTTTAAAATTCCCAGCGTTCTACCTAACTCCCTTTGCTGCAGATTCAATGTGGCCCATGCAGCTACGAGGTTCTAATAGTAATGTCTATCCCTCAGTCTCAGCTGAGACGAGAACAAGTGAGACAGTATGAAACCCATTTAACTGGAGCTTCAAGCTGCCTTCCTGCCTACCACTAGGTCTTACTGGGATTCTAGTAACCCGGGTAACAAGGGGTTACACTCGCCTTGACCAGGAAAATGATTGTCCATGATCATTATTTACCCGACCTTAGACCATCCCACCCTATGTGTTACCTGCGGAGGGGGGTGATCAGGCCCCCTCCTACCATGTGCAAGCACAGGCAGGCAACACTAAGGGCCTAGAGGCCTTTAGCTGACATATCAGCCTGTACACTATCCACTTACTATGGACACCCAGTGGCTCTTGTAGAACTATCTAGAGCATAGCCCTGATAGATCAGCACTCACGTCCCAATGGCCACTCAGAACCACAGCCTGTCTATCCCCCTAACCTCTAGGAAAACCTATCTGCCTTTAACCTAATACCCCAAAACAAAAACAACCCGGAGACCTCCCCGACCTTGTGCAACCTGCAACCACACACCATTAAAATACCACATTACTGCCTCCTCCCTACCCCCACAACCACACCTGTGGAAGGAAAGGGTTAATACAGTAACCATAACAATAACACCACAGTACTTTAAATTTCTACACAATAAAGCACTGATGAGGAACTCCGATGAGCCCCTCCTCCTCTTCTTGTCTTCTCTTCTGTCTTCCCAGGAACACCTGTAAGAAAAAGAAAGACAAAACACAATCCTAATCTGCATACACAGTCTACCTAGAACCCCTACCATCAAAACACTGAAAAATCCCAAAAAGATTTTTTTTAGAAAAAAAAAAGGTAGAAAAACAGTATTTACATTAGAAATCAACGACATTTACAATACACATTTGGGGGGATGGAGTGCCCTAAAAGTCCCAACTAGTGACCGCAATGCCTGAAGGCTAGTCCAATAAAGAGTCTCTCCTGGGCCGGAGCCTGGTGAAGCACAGTTCTAACAGGCCAAATTCCCGAAGGGGAGAGTCTTTGCGGACAGTTCACACATTTTGAAGTCTGTTAGTGTAGGGTGTGTACTGCAATGTTATAAAGATAGAAAAGTTCGGACTTACCAGCCACTTGTAGTACAAAATTCGGCACCGACCTGACCTCTGATAGAAGACTCTCCTGGCAGCATTTCTTCCGATACAGCTGGCGGACATCTTCGGGAACCACAGGAGGGCACATCTGGGAACAGCTGGGTTGATGTCATCTCTGGAGACGGAACCTTAGAACAGGAACAAAAAGAAAACAGCTGGTCCGACGTCATCCGATTACCAGGCGATGAACAGGATACAGCTGGGATGGTGTCCTCTCTGGATATGAAGTCATCTGGTGGGCCAGTCGATGGTTTCTGGGAAGGACAGTACACTGTAGACTAATGAATGTGGGGCACCTGAGTCCTGGATGTTCATATTGGTGGATCAAGAAATGCACTTCACAGTCTGGTGTGGCAGTATTGACTACCACTGCTCGGCTCTCCATTTTGTAGGCACGGGCTTAGTTGCTGAGAGGTCCTTGCACTGAGGCCAATAGTACCGGGGGTCAGGAGCTTGAATTATTACCCCATCTGGGTGCACATAATTCACACAGTGGGAGATTTCACGTCCCTCTCCGTCCACTATTCTCAGTCTGTCTATAAACAGTGTCCTGCCTCTCTTCCACTGGGTATACTTTTCGTGGAACAGTCTATTCTTTACATGCTTGTTGGCCCCAGGATGCACACTTTTCATTGCTTCATCCCAGATTCAGGATTTCCTGCAGTTCTCAATCTCCTCCCAGACTTTCCGAGGAAAGGTAGGAAAAGGTCATACCATAGATCTCATTTGCCTTTCTCAGAACCAGTCTCTCCTCTTTACTTGCTTTGGTTAATCTGAGACCGCTGGCCTGGCTTGGGGGTGGCCAGATCTGGTTCTGCCAGTTTTGCATCCTTAAAGAAAGTAGAAACGGATCCCTGACTTCTTCCTCCTGTAAAGCCAGGGCAGTGGCATCACCACTCTCTTCCATACATTCCTCCGAGGCAAGATCTTGAGGCTGTGTACCCATTCCTTTTTCACAAGGTCACATAGGTTCCCCCTTATCTTCCTCTTCACTGAGGATCTGAGCCCAGGAGTGAGCAGTCATTCTCACTCCTGAGACTATCCACTCATCACTAGGCGCGGAGGTTGACACCTCCCACTCAAAGGCCTCCCGCATCTCATCTTCACCTAAGAGACTTGGGCTAGGCCCCCTCCCAGGGGTCTATTGATGCTTTATCCGAACTTTCCTTCTGGGATCCAGCATCCGAAACTTCAACTTCTGGTTCTGTCTCTAACTCTGCACCCTCTAGCTTTGTGCCACACTCCCCCGAGGGGCCTTCCTCCACAGGCTCAGCCTGGTGCTGTGTGCTGCCAACTGCAGATTCCTGAATTTTTGTCCATGTGGGAGCCAAACGAATTGGAGGCGCTTTATACAAGCCATATTTTTGTAGGCATCCAGCACAGTGAGGAATCATGAAGACGCCCTTCCAGCTCTCAAGCATATTTGACATACATGCACTGGAAAATTAGGAATCGCCAAATGAGGAGGCAGTTGCCCTCCATAGCACCACTTTTCAATATCCCTCAGTCTATTTACTGCTGCTGTTACTGCAACCCGGGCATGATCCGGGTAATGAGCTGGTCCTGAGGCCATGACTGCAGAAAAATAAACAAAAGTTCACTGAAACTGAAAGTCCCACTTTATTGAACACACTCTTTAGCTGTAAAATGGCTCCTCTGCTGCTGTGTTTACTTTACTACCCCACCCTGTAATGGCAGCGGCAGCACTCCTGTGCATCAACATTTAGAATCTGGGTCAAGCCACTGCGCACCCAATTTACACAAACTACTGATAACTTTTGCTCAAACTGCACAACTTGCTCTGTTCTTGCTTTAAACACATTTACAGGATTTTCATGGACTTTTCACATTCTGGTAACATTCATTTGATTCACAGTCCTTAAAGCTTCAGGTCTTTACTTAAGGTTTGCCTGTATTTCTAGTGCTGCACTTTGCTACAACCCACGGTCTCTCTCTCTGGCTGCAAACTTTAAACTGAGGGCTAAATTCATTACTATGCACACAGTCAATGGCTTAACAGACTTGCACTTGCTGGCAGGACTTTACACAGTCGGTACTTGCCAGCGACTACACTGTTGCACACACATTTATATGGCATGGGGCTGAAAATCACTGTTTGAGCAGTTTTAGGTTGGTTACTCACTGTTATCAGTAGCAGTTTGCTGCGATGGGAAAAACGTCCTGCAGCCAGTTCTTGGAGGCCTCAGAACAGAAACGGGCGGGCAGTCCTACCGATCATCTTTTTAACCACCACACTTGCAATTTTGACGATCGATTAGCGGGTTGAGCCCGATTTTAAACAGCAAAGTCTATTTTTATAAGGTTTGCAATGATTTTAACATTCCCGATGCTCCTCCACTGCCAGTACACACACTTCACTCTCACTCCCTCTCGAATGCTGGGGCAGTCTCTGTAGAGCTGGCTGAGGGGCGGGACTGATTGCAGCCTGACCAACCACACGACGCCATGCAAATGAGCCTCTTCTTCCTCACGAGGGCTCTTCTCCTCACGGCGATCGTCGAGCAGGCAAATTTAAACTGTAGAATGCAACTTTTTTTTTTTTTTTTAAACTGACTCCACGGTGGGAGCCCATTTCAGCCATTTAACATAGCCATTTACTCTGCAGTCTCTCAGACATTTCAAAAAGCATTTCCAACGTCCAGGGCACAATTTTCCTGTTGCTACCCCTAGTCTTCCACACTTTTCTTTACCACAGTTAATTTTAAAAGCATTTCAAATGTCCAGGGCACAATTTTCCTGTTGCTACCCCTAGTCTTCCACACTTTTCTTTACCACAGTTCATTTTTAAAGCAGGCAAAAACGCTGTAAACAATTTGATGCAGGACAAGGGCACACACTTTGGCTTTACTGCTCCTTGGTAAACAGTTGGCAATTTTAAACAGCAGCACAAGATCCACAGCACACAGCAACACACTAGAAATTGCTTCAGCTTTTGGGCTACCCACTGCCAGATAGCCAAACACTACTTGCCCGAGCACCTTCCTCCCAGAACAAAATCCAAGCGGTGCCTCCATTTTGTAACCCCTCACCCTGCCTTTTTGCAAAGCGACAGGTCGCATGCTGTTGAAGCTGACAGCAGTACCTGGTGGGGACTGGGTTCGGGAGGATGAGGTTACTCAGCACAGGGGACCTAGGTTTAGCCACTCTGTACAGGGGCACCCAAGAAATCGAACACAGGAAGCAATAACTGTAATATCCAGAACCAGGAATGGGACTCTTCAGTGTGGCTTTTATTCACATACTAGCTGAACAAACAAAGCATAGACAGACCCCATGGGGCTACATTTCCTGTAATGCAGATTAGAGACTACAGAACACTTTATCACCATTTCCAGCCCTCAGGCTCTAGACCCACCAGGCACACAGCCGGACACTGCAGCTGTGGGTTCACACAGCCTGACTTGTACACACTAGGTTTTCTCAACTGGTCCGCTCCCTGACCGCCACTTTTGATCCGCGGTCCATTGGAAGAATGAACCAATTATACCATTCGCACACGGTCCATTGGAAGAATGAACCAATTATCCCATTGACAGTCCATTGGAAGAATGAACCAATTATCCCATCCACGGTCCATTGGAAGAATGAACCAATTATCCTGTCGTGGCTCCCCACACCACACTAGAGTCTGCGACTCCTAGAGAGAATCTTCCTTACAATCCCATGTCTGGGTACTTCCCCATCACTGGCCAAGTGCCTGAGGCAAAGTAGAAACCACAGAAGAAATCAGTAGAGGTGGACCTGGTCACTAAAGATGGGGGCCACCCACCTCCAGCTCCACAGCCCATACCCGGCCATTCTCTGGAAAAACTGAGCAATTTCTTTGCTGAACTTCTAAATGTAGATTAAGGGTGACGTCTGTCACATCTCCTCCACATATTATTTGCATCTCACAAAACTCTGGGATTTGCACTACTTTTACTTGCTTGACCCATTTCTCTAGGCTTCCCAATATGTAGTTCAATCCTAGATTTTCACACAAGTCCCAGAGTTGAAGAAAACATATGCCTTTTAGTCAGAGCAGACACTCACCCTTAAGTTGCAGGTGCCCACAGGTGACTCACAAATCTTCCATCTTCCAAAATAAATCTTGGACTAAACAGGCAGCTTTTCCTTACACTAGCAGAATTAAGGGGATTGCCCCAGGAATCTGCTGGGAATCTTTACCCCCCCCCAGAGGGAGGGGGCACTGAGACCCGAACAGCGGTCTCCACCACTTGAGTACAACTTCACTCACTCAAGCCAAACTGCAGACTCTCACTTTTAAAATTCCCAATGTTCTATCTAACTCCCTTTGCTGCAGATTCCAATGTGGCTTATGCAGCTGCAAAAGTTCTATTGGTGATGTCATCCCTCAGTCTCAGCTGAGACTGAGAACAGAGTGAGACAGTGTGAAACCCATTTAACTGGAGTTTCACAAGCTGCCTTCCCTGCCTACCACTAGGTCTTACTGGGATTCTAGTAACCCCGGGTAACAAGGGGGTTACACAAGTACTGAATGATAGTCTGAAGCATTTATGAGTTTAAGCCCATATTAATACATGCTCCCCACGTTAGATAGTATGTTCCAGGAATTAAGTGATTCTGCATAGTTGCAGGTCCAGCAACCTAAAAGCAGTTACAGAAATTGAAAGGGAGGACCCATCTTCATGTGTTCAGGAAACACTTCTCTACCATAACACTACAAGGCGCATTCTCGATAGCTTTCTCTCTAACATTGATAGAGGGTGCGAAAACTCCTTCCTCAGTGGCACCATCTTTAAAAGGTATGACACATCATAAGTCCCACATTACTAATATGTTTTTATACTTTTCTACTAAAATTATACAAGGTAAGGAAACATAGAGCAAGAGAATAAACAAGTTTTGAGCCCCAACTGCAAAAATACAAACACCCCTATTCATATCAATATTACTAGATCATGTGCCTCCACAGCACATACCTGGTCATAGGAAACTAACGTGATAGGAGGAAACATTGAAGTTAATTAGCACATAACATTAAAGTCAATTTTTTGTTATATGTCCATATTAAGTATTCTCTTCTTCTGCTTCAGAAATATCCTCTCCCTCTGGTTTAGCTGTTGCCATCTCTTGAGCGGTAGACTCATTTCTGTCCATTCGATTGAGCAAGTTTATCACTACTTTTGGATCAGAGAACAAATACAGTTTATTTTGAATTGTAAGGTGGAGGTAAGCCGGAGGCAGCAAGGCTAAAGGGATTTTCTTATGACGTAGTTTTTTCTTGACTCTGTCAAAAGCCTTGTGCCTCTGCCTTATTGCGTATGACCAGTCTTGGAAGAAAAGTACTTTTCAACCCTCCACCATAATAGATGTTCTTCTGGCTGCTGTTAAAATCCATTGTTTATCTCTCACCAAAAGGAAAGACAGTAGAAGCACTTTGGGGTGCTCTGTTCTTGTTACTGAGCTTTTGAGAGTGACTCAGTATGTGGCCATTCAAGCAGGGAATCTCCACGAGTTGGAGTTTCTTCTGTAGCTAAGTTTCCAAAATACCAGGGCATCTCCTCCTTTCAGTCTCGGGTTCCAGTCCCTCTGGCAGGTCCAGTAGCCTGATATTTCTCACTCTGATTAGGTTCTCTGAATTCTCCAAGTGGATTCGTAGGTGAGCGTTCTCTTTAATCAATATGTCTGTCACTGCGAGAGCTTTATCTGCTTGCTTTTGGGCATCTGCAGAATTGAGCTTTGCCACATCAATTGTTTGTTCATCTGCTGCGAGCCTAGTAGTGACTGAGTCCAGTTTTTTTGTCCATGATGCTAATCAAGGAGCATAGCTTTGCTACTGTCTTTTCCAGCACCACAGGAGCTATGCTGGTATGATCCTCTGATGGAGATGAGCTCGAGAAGAGCCGTGTAATGACTGGTACCATGTGGGCTGGAAAAATTCTGAGCTCCCTGTTGCTGCAGTCATTTTCCTCATGTTTCCAATAGCTAAACTCTTTAAGCTTGGTGTAAAATGTTCAGTAGGATGATCTGTATTTAGGTCTGGTATTTTCTCTAAAAATCCACAATTTGTGGATTTAAAGTAATGAATTAACTCTATCTTGCAGGAGCTCCTCTGTAATGTTGCTTCTCAGCGTGATGGCTAGCCATTCCCCATGTGGTCACTTGTTCTTATCTCTGTTAACAGTTGTATTTATTAGTATGTTATTATGGTGGAGTCATTATATAATTTTATTTAAAGCCTCTTGTTTTTAGAAAGGTGTTTTTAAATAAAGTGTCTGTCTGTCTGTCTATCTATCTATCTATCTCTATCAATCATCTATCTATTAAAAGAAGGAAAGCACCTCCATTTTCTTTCTTCTTGTCCTCCTTCTCCCTGCCTGAGTTATAACCCCTTCTTAGGGGTACATCCCAGTTACTTGCTAAATGCAACCTGTGCCTCTAGAGCACCATCCAGTCTAACTCCACTTGGCAGTTGTCTCTGGAAGAGTGCTGTGCACTGGGATTGGATCAAGTACACTAGTTCTTACACAGGGTACATCTCTGTTGTTATAGTGTTTGGTGGAATGCGGTTGTGTACGGAAAGCCATACACCGCAAAAAGTCGTTCTGCTGCAGTAGTGACGTCCTCACTAACGCAGAACGACTTTTTGTTCTGTGTTAGTGAGGTCATCATAATATAATCACCCCCATCAGCACTGTTCATAGGACAAGGGGTGTGTGGTCTGCTGTGTGTGCAAGCTGGATGGCACTTGGATGGAACAGAAAATACAGTTCCTGGAGGCAAACGAGGACAACAGCATGTCAAAAAGTACGTGGTCTGGTAATTTGGGGCACCACACTATAAAGAAAAGTGTATGGGAGCCCAAATACACAACCACTCTATTCTCTTACCTCATGGTTTCCATGACGACAGGGACCTCTCAAGCTTCGCTCTCGAGGTCCACTTCGTCACAGAAACCACTCATAAGAGAATATCATGGTTGTGTATGGCTCCCATACTACCCTATAACATTGTTGCATGAGAAGCAGGTAATTTTCTCTGATGTTTTTCTTCTGGCTATGCCAGACTATTTATTGGTTTGTATGTTCTTCTGCCCTTATGCCAGCTGGGTTGATAGCCCACTACCGCTTAGGGTGCCTAGGAGATGAACACATCCTGACTACTTTGGGCTGTTTAGTCTTACAACTCCATATGCACCTGGATTTCCTTTTATTCTCTGAAATGAGAAAGGGCACATTTAACTGGCTATCCAGTCCATCCTCTATCTGGTGGTATGGGGTTGTTTCATTAAGATCTATGTGATTCACTCCTTCTTTTGACACATTATGCCATCTTAATTAAAAGGCATCCCCTTTGGACTTCCTTGTCACAAGCAATGTGCTTCAGGACTGCTGCCTTTAAGATCACTAGCCATCTCCTGTCTGGCTAGTGGTGTGAGACTCTGGTTCCATACCCAGCTACCCCTTTGTGTCCCTGTGTGCCCTGTTTCTCTATTCAAAGGTTGGTAATTAGGTTTTATTTTGTTGTTTATTTATGTCATATCCTTTCCTGATCCATTTAGACTAGAAAATTCTTCGCTCACTCCTATTTTTTCCCTGCTTTGTTTCTCCCCTGATGAACAGAATTGAGGTTAGTGAGGGAACTGGCAAAGGTTATTGGCGCCATGGGGGATGCACAGGCTCCATGCTCAGTAGTTGTGACTGCCCCCTTCCCCTCGGTAAAATCTTTGCTCCCACAGGGTCCTACTGCCTCTGATCTGGTCTCAAAAGTGTTAATTAATGGTGATATTATTCTGGAAGCTCAACAGTTATGCTAAGTATATAACTTTAATTTTCTGACCAATAACTTTTTGATTAGGTAAGCATCCCCTGCTCGTTTTGGTCTAGAGCCTGCCCTAGGTCAAGTGGCTCAGCTCCTACCCGATGAACAGGTCCCAGGCCATCCTTGTGGGTGACGCCCTCTCCCCATTGAGTCTGATGTTCCACAAGGCTTCTTTTGTTGCCCAATCCTGCTCTTAGCCATCTCAAATGCCTGCCTAAGGCACCTGACTCCTCATACATCACTCATGTGTGCAGATGGCATGATACATTTTGTCTCTGGTTCTTCTGGCCCCAGCTTGGCTGCAGAGTTCAGTGTGACTTCTAACAGTTAAATTCAGCATACAAACATACAAAAACACCAGCAGAAACAGGCCTCATGGTCTATTGAGTCTGCTCGATTGTGCAAGCTAGCCTCTCAATTTGCAGCTGCCCACCCACCCCTCACCTTTTCATAATTACTCCCCTGTCACTCTGTCCCATCCCCTGTTAAACCACCTACCTTGCTGCAGACTACTACCTCCTCAGGCAGAGTATTCCAATTATCCACCACCCTCTCTGTGAAATGATGTCTCCCAACTTCCCTTCTGAATCTTCCCCTTCAGTCTCAGCTGGTGCCCCCTTGTGACCTCCCCTTCTAATCTGGAAAATCCCTCAGCATCTTAATTTACTCATAAAAAGTGTTAACCACACGGTACAGGCACTCAACTTTAACTACACCTTTAATGCAAAGTGAGCAGTAGCCAAGAGAGAGCAGATTTGCATAGGTAACTGATGAGGAGGTTGAAATTTAGTTACAGAAGGTTGGGCAGGCTGGAGATTAGATCACTAAACTGTGAAGCAAGAGATCCCAGCCCCAGATCTGAATTGCACCTGAGACACTGGTTGACTGTGACCTTAAACTTGTCACCTGATCTTCCCGTGCTTTAGTGGGAGCCAATATGTTCTAGTGGTTAGAATTTAAAGATGTGAACCTGCTGACCCAGGTTTAAATTCTGCAGTCACCACTTAGTGATCGTTGATCCTGAGCAAGACTTCTAACCTCCCTGAAGTTAACCTCTATGTAATCCCTAATCTATCTCTGTTTGAATTTCCATATACTGTACACCTAATAGCAGAAACATTTTCAGCACTGCCCCCTTCCCCCATATTGTTTAGCACTTAGGGTTACATTTTGCAGGAAATGTGCCATATGAAACCAAATTCCTTTCAGTCCCTCTCAGCAGGGCTTTGCCAACAACTTTAAGGGACCCGCTGCAAAATCTTTTGTGGGGCCCAACCTCTCCATCAATAAACCTAAAATACCCATGAAAGCATATTAAATATTTTTAGAGTAGGTTCTTTTGTATCAGTCCCGCTGGCCATCCTTAGTTTGTCCATGCTGCACCCCTGCTCCCTTGTTGGCACCGGGATTAAAGAACTGGATGGTGTAATTTGTCCCTGCTCCTCTTGGGTACATCAATACCAAGATCAGACTTTTTGAGTAATGGTGGCCCTATTGCTTCTTTGTTCTGTACTTCCCCACCCAGTGACCCTGGACTTGAAATCTGCAGCACAGACTCCACTGTTGCCATTGCCAACTTGGCATAGGAGAGGCTAGGGTGTTCCGCACCATGGGATTCAATCAGTGATTGAAAAACTGGTGTGGAGCTCAGGGATTTGACTTCATTGGGGACTGGGGGTCCACCTGGAGTGATGCAAGCCTATACTGGCATGATGGGCTGCATCTGTCCGGGAGGGGAACCAGGATCCTAGGTGATAGGTTTAAATGCTTCATTGGCAAGCTTTTAAACTAGCCAAGGAGGCACTGGAAGGAGCAGAAATACTAACCCCAAAATAATCACGGTAGTAAGTGCTGCAAACACCAACATAGAGGTGTCGATAGGGAAAGGGCAGGGGTAAATGGAGAAAGTGACAAGGCAAGAAGGACAGGGAAGAAAGGGAGTAAGGCCATCGAGAAATGGAGGGTATGAGTACCAATACTTCGTAGTCTGGGCAACAAGCTCCCTGAGCTGGTGGCCATGATGGAAAAGGGATGCCTGGATATCGTAGCAGTCACAGAAACATGGTACACAGAGAACCATGACTGGGATGTTAACATACCAGGGTACATAACCTACAGGAGAGACAGGCAGGAGAGAAGAGGGGGAGGAGTAGCTCTCTATGTAAAGGAAGGGATAAAAGCAACTGAACAAAAGAGTAAACAGGGAGGAGAAGAGGCACTGTGGGTCACCTTGGAGACTGGAAAGGCACCACAATCCGCACAGGGGTTGTGCACAGACCCCTATGTCAGGGGGAAGGAATGGACAAGGATATGATAGAAGCATTCTTAGAATGGCAGAGAAAGGGGAGATACTGTTGATGGGAGACCTGAACATGCCAGATGTTAACTGGAGCACATTTGCTGCAGCCATATCCAAGAGCAGGGCCATTCTTGATGCCCTACAGGTGGCAGGCATTAGACAGCTAGTTTTGGAACCCACTCGTGAGGGAGCAATCTTAGACCTCGCTCTCAACAGGGGCAGTGAGAGGATCTCAGATCTAGAAGTGGGTTGCCATCTGGGACAAGTGACCATCAAACAGTGTGGTTCACGTTAAACTCAGCTACAGAGTCAAGCCATACAAAAGTGAGGGTACTGGACTTTAGGAAGGCTGACTTTGGCAAGATGGGAGAGTGCCTCAGAAAAGCACTAGCAAACAGGCTAGAAGGAGGTGTGGAGCAACAATGGGAATCATCAAACTGCCATCACAGAGGCAACAAACGCTGCGTGAAACAAATAAACAAATCAAAATGAAAGAAAAGCCACTATGGTTCTCAAAGAGGTGGCTGTGAAAGTCAAGAAGAAAAGATAGCATTCGGAAGTATAAGGAAACACAGAAGGAGCAGGACAGAGAGCTGTACAAGTTAAGGCAGAAGGAAGCAGGGAGGGAAGTCAGAATAGCAAAGGCCCAAACTGAGGAAAAGATAGCCAAGTCAGTTAAGAAGTGGGATAAAACCTTTTATAGGTACATCAGCGAGCGTAGAAAGACAAAGGGAGGGATAGTGAGGCTGAATAGAATGAACGGTGGGTGGGCAGAGGGGGACAGTGAAAAAGCAGGGATACTGAATGAATATTTATGCTCAGTAGTCACAAAAGAGGAGGGGGAAGTGCCTAATCCAATTAACAGAAGCACTCTTGATAGGGGGGTCGATCCCAGTCCTTTCACAGAAGAAACGGTTCTGCAAGAACTCCTAAAACTGAAGGTGGACAAAGCAATGGGTCCTGATGGAATTCAGCTCAGAATTCTAAAAGAATTAAGGGAGGAACTAGTGAAACCACTGGCTACTCTTTTTAATAAATCATGGGAGGATGGTGTGGTACCCGAGGACTGGAGGAAGGCAGATGTGAGTGGGACCAAGACAGAGGCAGGAAACTACAGACCTGTCAGTCTGACCTCTGAGGTAGGGAAAGTGATGGAGTCACTTCTGAAGGAAAGAATAGTTGAGTACCTAGAGGCCAGTGGAGCACAGGACCCAAGGCAGCATGGGTTCACAGCGGGAAGGTCATGTCAAACGAATCTAATAGATTTCTTTAACTGGGTGACCAAAGTAGTAGACCAGGGAGGGGCTGTGGACATGGCCTACCTAGACTTTAGCAAGGCATTTGACACAGTCCCACAAAAGATTAATAGTCAAATTAACCAGCCTGGGAGTGGGTCCCAGGGTGGTAGCCTGGGTAAAACATTGGCTACACAACAGGACACAGAAGGTAATTGTAAATGGAGTCCACTCTGAAGAAAGAGGGTTACTAGTGGGGTACCGCAGGGTTCAGTATTGGGTCCAGTCCTTTTTAATGTCTTCATCAGTGACATTGCAGAGGGACTGGAAGGAAAAGTATGCCTTTTTGCAGATGACACAAAGATCTGCAACAGGGTTGATACACAAGGAGGCGTGGAAAGGATGAAAAGGGACTTGGCAAGGTTGGAGGAATGGTCAGAAGTATGGCAGCTAGGATTCAATGCAAAGAATTGCAAAATAATGCACCTGGGAAACAAGAACCCAGGGAGAGAATACACAATGGGTGGGGAGGTAGTAACAACAACAAAAAAGGAAAGGGACCTGGGGGTAATCATATCAGATGACCTTAAGGTTAGCAAGCAATGTGAGAAGGCAGTAGGGAGGGCTGGGGTATACTGGGATGCATAGGGAGAGGCATCAGCAGCAGAAAACAGGAAGTTGTTATCCCTCTATACAGACAGTTGGTGAGACCCCATCTGGAGTACTGTGTCCAGTTCTGGAGACCCCATCTCCACAAGGACATAGACAGGATAGAGGTAGTCCAGAGGACGGCAACTAAAATGGTGCAGGGTCTGCAGGAGAAGCCGTATGAGGAGAGACTAAAGGAGCTTAATATGTATACCCTTGAGGAAAGAAGGGAGAGAGGGGACATGATAGAAACTTTTAAGTACCTTAGTGGAATCAACAAAGTCCAAGAGGGTAGCATCTTTCAGAAAAAGAGACTTGCAAGAACAAGGGGACACAATTTAAAGATAGAAGGAGGGTGGTTCAGGGGCAATGTGAGGAAGTATTATTTCACAGAGAGGATGGTGGATGGATGGAACAGCCTTCCTGAGGAGGTTGTGGGGTCTAAAACTGTGGGAGAATTCAAGAATGCATGGGACAGACATAAGGCAATTCTTGTGGGGTGAGGAAGAAATAGGCTGTTGGTTAACTAGAATCTCGGCCTATCCTGTAGGTAGGGAAATGGGCAGACTAGATGGCCTATGGTCCTTATCTGCATCAAAGTCTATGTTTCTATGTTTCTATGTAACAGCCACGATTACAAATGGATAAGCAATATACAACAACAGTTGCCAGCTTGTCTAACAATAACAGATTTTCTTAATGCTGAACTCTGAGGCTGTGGGCACCCTGACAGTGCGGGCCCTATTGCAACTGCATCTCTTGCACCCTCCTTTGTCATGGCCCTGCCTCCTAGCTGTGAAACAGAGTGGAAACAGGATCCTCCAGTGGAAATGAAATGTTCCGTCTCCGATTAGTTGGGCTGTCTTGGAGAAAAAATCTATTCAAATCACTGCTGCTACAATAGGAGCTCATTACAGGGCTTAATACTGAGATTGAACTGCAGTTCACACCTTCTCAGGCCAGGGAGCCTTCTGTTATTGTGCTTTTCTTTCTACTGTTTGGCCCAATCACAAGTCATGTTTACCTCACTGATGGAGAACTCGCTGTCTTTGACACTAGGTACTCTGTCCACCGAGGATGCCTCCGAGGCCCCCCCTTACCACACCACTACTTGGCCTAGGATGATAGGTTTTCAGTCTCTGATGCTGGGCACCCAAGCCAAGTCCTGAGCAGCTCAACTGGGCAGGTGGAAATGCTATCACTCTGCATGCACTGTGTTCTCTATGACACCACAGGCAGTGCAGCAGGATCCCACTAAGAGGAGAAAGGGCAACACTGAGGACATCATACGAACATACAAATTTGCCCAGCAGATAAAGGCCTGAGGTCTATCAAGTCTGCTCGAATGTGCAGCTAGCACCCCTTATTCTGCAGCTGCCCCTCCCTTCCACCCTTCCCCTTCATTAACCCTCCCCCTTGTCCTGTCCCATCCCCATTTGAAGCAGTCCACTGTTCTACTGCATACCACTTCTGCAGGTAACGCATTCCACCCAGCCACCACCCTCTCTGTAAAAAAGTGTCTCCTCATCTCCCTCCTGAACCTTCCTCCCTCCAGTCTCATATCATGGCCCCTGGTGGCCCTCCCCTCCCTTACTTTGAACAGCCCCTCTGTACCTGTCTTGTTTATTCCTTTCATGTATTTAAAGGTTTCAATCATGTCACCCCTGTCCCTCCTCTCCTCCAGTGAGTACATGTTCAACTCCTTCAACCTCCTCTCGTATGATAAGTCCCCCAGCCCCTTGATCATCTTTGTCGCCCTGCGCTGCACCCCTTCATCAGCATAAACCCTCTTAAAAAGTACATCAGGTAGGGTGTAAATAGGCAGTTCAGCATGTCCTGTGTCTTCTAACCGTATCATAACAACTAAAATGCCATTTGGTAAAAGTATAATTATAATAATTTTATATTAACGTAAACTAAGATTAAACTGATCTTGAAGTAGAAAATAAATGGAAGTTAAAGGTTTAGAATAACCCTGCTGTATTTGTAGTGTGCTGTCCACCTTACCCTGGTACTGAAGAAGGGGCTAATTTGCTGCATACCCTGATTCAGAAGTGGCCTTATTGACCAAAAGCTCCATCAAATGTGGCCCAAATTCAGTTGAACACCTTTCTCTCTGCTACAGGCTATAACAAATTCTTTCTATGTGATGTACATCCTGCAGTCTGGTGAGTCATGCACCATGGGTTAGCCCAGATAAGTCTTTTCACATTTGTGTGATCATGTGCTTGGCTGTGATCATGACTACTAAGCACCTCTTAATCATGTAGTTACTGGGTTCAGAATGGTATTCCAAGTATGCAAATCACTGGGGATCTGGGGTTTGGGCTTCCCAAAACTTGTGTTATTATATCATTACTTCTTCCACAAAACAGTGAAACAACCTTAAACAAGCATTTGTCAATACTGAATGAATGCTTGCTGGTATTAGCATTGGTAGTGCAGGAGTTAGAGATGCATGATAGGAATGACAGTGAAGTATTAAATAATGCCAACCCCACCACCATGCAGAGACTGACAGACATTTGGGAGTGTGCCTTTGGGTCATCGGCCATAACGCCACACCATTTCACCTCACTACACCCCGAAGACACTGACGGGTGTTATGATGTGCCTTAGGGTCTTCAGCCCTTATGCTTACCCCATTCCATAAGGAAATAAGCTGAGATGAGTGCAGTAGAGGGAGAATGGGGTGAGCTTAGGGCTGAAGATCCCAAGGCACACCTCAATGCCTGTAACTGGCTGCAGGGTGGTGGTAGCGGTGGAATGTCATGAGGATTATGGTTGGCGACCCCAAGTCACACCCCAGCACCTATCAGTCTCTACAAAGGTACTAACATACTAAAATGCCAGCAGAATAGGCCTAACGGTCTTTCGCGTCTGCTTCGTTGGTCAGCCCCCACCCTGGGAGCTGACCTTGCTCACCCTCGCCTTCTATAGGCTTCTGCCTTCCCAGTTCGGATATTCTTGCTGCATTGGTTTTGCTTCCAGAACCCTTCCCTGTACCTGTCCCCCTCTTGAACCCCTCCACCATCTCTGCCTCCACCAGCCCCTAGGCAGCGCATTCCATGGCTCACCACCCTCTCAGTGAAGTAGCACCTCCTCCTTTCTCCCTGAATCTTCCCCCTCCAGCTTCCACCCATGCCTCTAGTGGCCCCTCTTCCTTCCTTGAAGCACCCTGACTGTTCCTCCCCTATTTACCCCTTCATGTACCTGAAGACCTCTATCATGTCCCCCGGTCCTTCTCTCTTCCAATGTGTACATATTTAGCTCTTGACACCTCTCCTCATAGGTCCTGTCCCCCAAGCCCCAAATCATTTTGATTGCCCTCCTTTGGACCCTCTCCAGGAGTTTGCGTCCCTCTTTAAGTGTGGCCTCCAAAAGCGACATGTACTCGAGGTGCAGCCTCACCAAGCAGTTATACAGAGGAGTATCACTTCCCTCCTTCTGGAGGTGATCCCCTAGCGATGCATCCCAGTATCCTGTTGGCCTTTGGCTGCTGCCTCCTACAAGTCTCAGAGCTGTTCATCTTGACATCCACCCCCAGGTCCCTCTCAGCCATGAGACTTGTAGCATTTCCCCAGGGTACACTTGGCCCAGGTTTCTGGCCCCAGGTGCAGTACCTTGCATTTCCTGCATTGAACCTCAGCTTCACTTTCTAGACCATCTTTCCAGCCTCCAGATCTCCTGTAGGGCCACCCTCCCCTCCTCCCCATCCACGACTACCCCCAGTTTTGAGTCATCTGCAAAGAGACTCATCTCACTCCTGATACCTGTCCTTATGTCAGAGACATAAGCGTTGAACAGGAGGGGCCCAAGGACTGATCCCTGCAGGACCCCACTAATGACCCTCCTTGGGGATGAGACTATCCCGCCAGCTATGACCCTCTGGGTCTGGTCCTGGAGTCAATTGCCTATCCATCTGATCATCTGGTTCCCCACCCCCATTTCTTCCAGCTTATCCAGCAGGCCACGTGAGGAACAGAGTCAAATGCCTTGCTGAAGTCTAGAAAGAGGACGTTCACTGGTCTGCAGGTCCAGGCACTCATCACCCAGTTATAGAGCTCCACAGTTTGTCTGACATCAATTTCCCGGGACCGAATCCATGCTGTCTATCGTCCAGGCACCCTGGCTTTTCAGGTCCCCCCAGCCTTTCTCCAGCAATGCCCTCCATCACCTTGCCACCACGATTATCAGGCTGACAGGTCTGTAGTTCCTGCCACCTCCCTTGATCCTCCTTGTGGATAGGCACTATATGCACCACCTTCAGTCCTGCGGTACCACCCTGTCCTCAGAGATGATGAAAAGCTCCGCTAGGGGTTTCGCCAGGACATCCGCAAGTTCCTTCAGCACTCTGGGATGTAATTTATCCGGTCCCTGTACTTTCTCCGTCTTAAGGGACCTGAGGGTTCCCTCACTCTCTCTGCTGTGATTTCCACTTCTGCTACCTCTTCTTCCTGCTTAGCCTTCCCCCCTCCTGCCAGTGCTGCCTCCCCCTCTCCGCAGACCTGCTGGTCGGTAAGGGTCTCCCCCTTCTCAGTATCACTGTCTCCTCCCATGTATGATGCAGCACTCCCATTTTCCTTGGTGAAAACTGGTGAAGTACTCATTTAGTACCTCAGCCTGCTCCCCAGGTCTTGTGCCCATCTCTCCCTGTTTTAATCCTGCTTAAACTGCCCCTTCACCCTTCGTTTTTCCCCAATGTATCTAAGAACCAATTGTTCTCTCTCCAATTTCCCTAGCCAGGTTCTGCTCCTTCCTTGCCTTAGCCACCCTCACCATCCTAGTGGCCCTTCTAGCCATCAGCTCGTACTCCCTCGATCCTTTCACTCCTTGAGCACTTGGATTGCCTATAGGCTGCCTTCTTTCCCACCCACCTCCTGGACCTCCCTGGTCCACCAGCAGGACTTCGGGCCCTACGCATTTTGTCTTACTCTTGCACAGGTGCTGGTAGCATCCTGCACCCCTTTCCTGATGATTTCCCACCTACTATCAGCATCCATGTCTGACCCAATCCCATCCAAATGCTCATAAGGATCCTTCCCATTTCCTTAAATCCGCCCCCTGAGACAGTTACCTCCGTCTTTGTGCAGCCTTCTACCCCTCCTAGGTACTGGCAGAACCAGACCGTGGCATGGTCACTCCCCGTAACGGGTCCCTTACCTCAGGCCCCCAATCTGTCACTGTCTGCCAGGACCACATCCAGTACCCATGCATCCTGGTCGGTTCCCCACCTGCTGAGTTAGGAAGCGCATCTTGAAAGAATTCCAACAACCTCTGTTCCCTGGCCACCGAGGATGTCATAGTCTCCCAGTCTGTTCTGGCATGTTTAAGTCCCCCAACACCACCCTTCCCCTGCCCAATCTGCAGTGTCTCCCAACATCTGCCACCAGACTCTCCTCCAGCTCCTCCGCCAGTGCAGGGGGTCTATACACCACTCCTATTTTTACTCTCTTGCGCCCCCCCTTGTTATTAAGGTGTGACCAAATCGCCCTACGGTTCCCTCCGCCTCCTCTTCTCCCTATGCCAATGCAGATTTTGACTATCATTGCTACCCTCCTCCCTCCCTCCCCTGTCCTTCCTGAACATAGTGTAACCCTCCAGGTTCAGGTCCCAGTCGTGTCTCCGGTGGCCCAGGTCTCAGTGACCGCTGCCACATCTACGCTCCTCAGTTAGCATCGCCTGGAGCTCAGGCATTTGATTGCCCAAGCTCCTGGCATTATCAGACTACCTTCCATCCTTTCCTTCCATTTCCTCTGCTTTGTGTTCCCATGGGATTCTGTTTTCCCCTGGTCTGCACTTACCAGTTGTCCTTTCCCGCATTCCTCCAGCTCCCAGGAGGTGGAGACAGAGTCCTTCCTTTATCGGCACCCCCTCGACAGCCTTTCTCCCATCCTCTCTCTTCACCAGTTTAAACCCACTTTTCACGATAGATCCCTCTTTCAACTTGAGATTTCTCTCCTCAAATTGAGATGGAGCCTATCTCTAGCATGCAGCTCCTTATCCTCCCAGGTCTCCCCAATCCCCATCAACCCATACCCTCTGGCCTCCACACCACTCCCTGAGCCACTGGTTTATCTCCTAATCTTCCTTTTGTATTCCCCGATAGCCCTTAGCACGGCAGGATTTCTGAGAAGAAACTGTGCATCCTATGTCATGACAGAACCCACAGCAAGCTCCTGAATCTTGCCTGTATCTCTAGCTCGCTATTTCCCTCAATGTCATTGTACCCAGGTGGACCAGTATGTCTGAGGAACCCTACAATCTTGACAGCTGATATATCTCGTACTTGACCCTGTGCACGTTAGTCAGGAAGCATTTTGTTCTAACCTTGAGCTTCTCCTCCTATCACATTTGATACTCCTGATCATAGAATCCCCCAACAGGAGCACTCCTGACCTCCCTTTCCTCCATGTCCCCCTTCCATAATCCTCATTCTTTCTACTGCCCCTCCACCCAGCGGCTCCTTGATTCCTCCCCTATCTGGATGCCACATGCCACCCCTCCTTATTTACTAGCCACCCCTCCCTCCAATCCCATGCCTCACCTCCTCTGAGTATCCTTCTGTACCTCGCTAATTCCCCCTCACTGCTCATGACTGGTCCTTCTCCCCTATCTACTAAACTAGCCTGGAGTGGTCCTCCCTTCCTTCCTGTCTCCGTTAGTCCCTCCTTGCTTGTGAGTGCACCCCTGGCCTAAACCCTCAGCTCCCTTGCTGTATCCTTCTTGTGCTTCTGGTCCTTCTCCTTGCCCTTTCCTCTCAACTGGTCCTTCTCCTTGGCTTTCCTCCTCTTTCCCATGCCCCTCCTGCTCTGATTCTGCCCCCCCCATTTTCCTGCATCCAGGTTCCCCCCTGTTCCTCCTGCTATTGCCCCTGCCTCCCGCCCCCCACTCTCTCTATCTCTAACCACCCCTGTCATGGCTACATCACCCCCCTCATCCTCAAGCAGAGAAGAGAATTAGGCGGTTACTGAGCGTGAGTCGATCCACCTCCCGCCTTGCTTCCTTCTGTCCAGCCCCTGTCATCTGCCTACTTCCCCTGAGAATGTTGTCCCTCTGGCCCCCTTTGTGAGGGTCCCCAGTTACCTGCCTGCTTCCTTGGTAGTGTCCTCCTTTTGGGCCCCCTCTGCCAGGGTCCCTATGTGATCCCAGTATTCTCCTGCACTCCTTTCCCTATGCTCCGCCCCTAGTGTTTGGTGCAACCCGTGGGAGATCCCTGCCCCATTCCCCAACCATACCTCCCCTTCCCCAGCTGTCTCCCTAATCCCGCAACCTCCTCCTAGCTGTGCCAGCTGGGCAACCACCGAACTTCAACCCAGTCCAGTATCATGGCTGCTCCACACCCTGTGCACCCCACCACCCTCCCAAAGGTACCGGCCCTAATGATGTGTGGTCCCATCCCCCTCCAAGTAGGTTTCCTTGGGTGAGCAACCAGGTTCCCCTAGTCAAGACACCCCTACTGCCTAATCAGGTCACCCACTAATCCTAGATACAGTCCACAGTAAACCCGGTAACCTGTTACTAGGTGCAGTA
This sequence comes from Neoceratodus forsteri, assembly GCA_016271365.2. NCBI lineage: Eukaryota > Metazoa > Chordata > Ceratodontiformes > Ceratodontidae > Neoceratodus > Neoceratodus forsteri. The sequence continues at coordinate 860,584,465 of CM057451.1, read as the reverse complement.
CAACACAGTAAACTTATGGGGAAGTGAACAACTCCCTAAGCTCCTCTCTCCCAACCTTTAAATCCAACCCCCAGTGGCTAGAGAACTACACATGAGCTGCTCTGCAGCTTTTCCCTATAAATTAGCAGAGCTCTGGGGAGGAAGGGGTGGGGAGGGTGGGTCTTGGGCCTACACCGACTCTTGATAGAGTGTATCAGCCCTGTGTCTGCCCCTCAAGCCCTGCAGCCAAAGAACCAGCCCCAAGCAAATCCCACCAAATAGGTTTTAAATCAGAAGAAATAGGCCTCCACCAGTGCAGCCTGTTACACAGTGAAACATCCAACAAATGAGCCCACTTACAGCCACCAAACAAGTTTTCAAACTTCCATCAGCCCCCAAAACAATACCCTGCTAGCCCTTAGAAGTAAGAAAGAAAAGAAATAACCTTCTACCAAGTAAAATCCACAAGAAACCTGTAAAAACAACAAGAAGCAGCTACTGTCCCCGGAACACAACTGATCCTGTCAGCTTCCAGTTCCTTCTGAAAGCCAAAGCAACTAACACCACAAACCTGATTCAACTCAGAACCCTAATGCCCCTGGTGTTTATTGGTATTTTCACTACAAATTTTCAACATGGCTTTGGGACCCCATCTCATGAACAGTGGCACTATCATTTCATTACTCAATCCTGAAAGGTGATTTCACACAGTGATTGTGCCATTCAGCATACAGGTCTGAAAACACATTTTGGGAAGGATGTGGAAAATGGCAGCTGTACTGTTCATGAGAAGTGTGAAAAAATGGCAATGTTGAAAATCTGGGTGAAAATATGAAAAATTGGTGAAGTTATGAGCATGCGTAGAAACTGCACAATGCACGTCTGTAACGCAATCATTTTTTGGAATTTGTTCACCAAATTTTCAACATGGTTTATTTGGGACCCCACCTCACGAACAGTGGCACTGTCATTTTGTTAATCGGTCCCGAAAGGTGATTCCATTCAGCAAACGCAAAATCACCTTTAGGTCCAAGTAACCAAGTGACAGTGTTCACAAGGTGGGTTCCCAAGAATCTCATGGCTGAGATATCAACCTAAGTTGACCCCCCCCCCCCATTGACTCCCATTATACAGCTTACTGTCATTTCTTCAGTTTGCTGGTCAGCTTTAAAAGAGTGCAGACATTTCACTCCATAGAAGATTGCTGCTCCCGGCCTCCAGAGGGAAGTATGGGGTAAGGGAGGTGCGGGGAGGTGGGTCCACAGAGGAGGGTGGGGGTGAGGGAGGGGAATGGGGAGCGATGAGGGACCATTTATTTTTACAGCGGGAAAAAGACTTTGGGGATGGTTTTCTTTATTTTACAGGTTACCAAAATATTTAGGCACACTAGGGTGGGCTTCCAGTGTTCCACAATAGTGTGTGTGTGTGTGTGCATGCTGAGATGGGTATTGGGCACCTCATGTCGGCACTTGAAATATTCAGGTGGGTGGGGGTCATCTGATACCAGGAGTGGGCATCCCGGTGTCAGAAACATACATAAAAAACTATTTTGGCACACTGGGGTGGGCTCCCAGTGTGTCACATTTATTGGGGGGAAGGGGGATACATGCCAACACGGGAACTGGGCACCCCAATGTTGGCTTTCAGGGGAGTGTGTGTGGTGTGTGGCAGTTGCTGCCAATGTGGAAAGCCATGCCATGACTCGTTTATTTATTAATTAAAATGGTTCACTAGGAAAGGCACACTGAACAAACAAGGTGCTTGGCGGCAGGAGCCAGCAAGAACCGTAACTCTGGCCACGCGCATTACTGTGCACTGTAATGTACAAGGCCAGAGTCTTGTCAGTTGCTGCCAACAGAAAGAAGTTATGTCTGTGTGCCTAGTTGCGAGGGAGGGGGAAGGTCCCGCTGCAATGAGGAAACTGTCCCTCATTGCAGCAGCAGATTTCTTTCAAGTGCGGTCCTCTCTCTCAAACTGTTGTCATAGACAGCTCGCCGATTCATTGGTGCCTGAGGGATGAGCCCCATAAAGCATCAACTCGTAACCATCCCTGATTGGAGTGGCACTTTTCTTTCAAGTGAAGACCGCTTCTCTCAAACTGCTGTCACAGACAGCTTGCTAATTCATTGGTGCCTGAGGGACGAGACCCATAAAGCGCCAACTGCATTGGGCAGAAACTCACACACCTATAAAATGTTGTACTGTCCAAGATGTTTCTTGCATACGCGGCATGCATGTGTGCAAGCAAACATAAAAAAATAACATTTGTTCCACAGATCCTCAGATCCTGCCACATTTTCATACTCGTAGACAGTGGCTGTGATGGGGCAGGATACGGAGCTGGCTGTGAGGTGATAGCAAGATGACTACACACTACAATAATCCTGCCAGATGAGCCCAGATCTGAATCGAACCAGATCTCCCTGCCTTGTCGTCCCTCCAAAACCAGCTAGAAATATTAATAGTTGTGATATCTTCTAGTACTGCTGCTTCAGTTGTATGATAACCTGTGTGCCAGTAGGCCATTGCTTTGTGACAAAATGACAAGAATCTTAGTTTCCTTTTAGACAGCTGCATGGGATAAGATAGAATCAAATCTGGTTTTAAGGCCCTTTTACATGGAGTCTACCTGGTAGCGTTGCCGCTGGAATAGGCTCACTCCACTCCATCTGCACTGCTGACCTGTCTGTTTATATTCTGCAGCCTTTCATCACTCTGATATCTGTTACAGCATTTTGACAATGCTTCTAGCTGGCTGAAAGTTGACTTCTGAAAGTCCCCTTACACAGTTCTTAAAAAATACAGCAACAGCCTCCCAAATTTTATTTGGGAGTCTGTCGGAGCGATGCAGGTCTGGAGATGGCAAACTGATAGGCAATCATGTTAATGCGGTCAAGGAAAGGACCGGCAGTTCTTATAGTGGAAAACTGAGCTGATAGTTGTTTTTTTATTTTAAGATTGTATGCGGGTTCTCTTTTGAGACATTGTGGAAATGTTCACAGATACAGTTGAGTTCACTCATTTTCCTTTTTTATGTTGATTGTTAAATAGGATCTGCAGCTTATCCTCTAGGTAGGGAAACGGGCAGACTGGGTGGGCCAAGCGGTCCTTATCTGCCGTCAAAGTCTATGTTTCTATGTATTGCAGCAGCTTGCTCAGAAGCAGTCTGTGGAGGCACTGCACTGTTGTGGCCAAATCCCCAACAGCCTGCAAAGGCTTGTCCCACTTCCCCCAGTGCCGTGGCAGGCTGCTGGTGACGGTAGTTTGGAATGTTTGCACCCACCAACTTCATACAAATCAGCTGCTGCAATCAGGGGCTGCCTCGTCATTGCAGCGTCAGCCATCCGCTGTAATGAGGGAGTGACTCGTCATTGCAGGGCGGGATGTAAACACCCTGATATTGTTTGTGAACATGGCGGCGGGTTGCCAACGAGTTCACAAACAATATAACCCCCCCCCGTTTATTTGCCGACAGGGGCCCCAATCCCTCTCGGCCTCGGTGTCCCTGTGTTTCTGGTGCCAACGGGGAGTGACATTCTATAACACCCCCCCACACTTTTATTCCTGCCAATGGGGTGCCCAATCCCCATCAGCATAATGAACCCCCCCCTTTGTGTGCTGACGGGGGTGCCCAATTCCCTTGTCAGCTACTGCTGCCTCCCCAAAAGAAAGCTGTTAGTGGCACTCTGGGAGCCCACGCCAGCGTGCCACATGCCCCTCAAAGGGAAAAATGGTCCCTTGAAGTCTTTTTTTTACCTGAAAAAAGGAAGCGGTCTCGTAGTCTCCTGCCCCCCTCCCACAACCCGCAACCACCCACTGTGCACCCTGCCTCCCCTCACCCCATACTTACCTCCGGAGCTTGGCATGACGATCTTCAGTGGACCGGGAACACGTCTGTACTCTTCAAAGCTGACTGCGAACTGAGGAAATGTTGGTAGCTGTATAATGTAATAAGTAGGGTTTGTTCAAATTTAGTGCATAGCTCAGGCACTTTTGGGAATTTTTTCACCAAATTTTCAACATGGGGTTTTTGGGAGCCCTCCTCATGAATTCTTGAACTGTCATGACATTAATCGGCTCCAAAAGGTGGTTTTGTGGTCACTGTGTGGAATCACCTTTTGGGGCCTATTAACGAAATGACAGTGCCAGTGTTCATGAGGTGGGCTCTCAAAAAGCCTATGTTACAATTTTAGTGGAAAAATCAAAAAATTACTAGTTTCGGCAGGCCAGCAGTTAGTACGCAATGCCTGCAAGTTCGTGAATTTGCAATATTTTCATGCCAGATTTTCAACATTGCCATTTTGTCACACCTCTTTGTGAACAGTACAGCTGTCATTGTTCACATCCTGGCGGAAATGTGTTTTCACAGTTCCGGCGGAATAACATAGTCGCTGTAGGAAATCAGTGTTCAGGACAGATTAAGAAAATGACAGTGACACTGTTCATGAGTAGAGGTCCCTGAAATGGCTATGTTGAAAATTTAGTAACGATACTCCATAAAATGACTGTATTCAGGCGTGCGTTGCTCAGTTTACGCATGCGCTCGTGCTCCTAAATTTATATTTTCACTCCAGATTTCCAATATTGCCATTTTTCCACACCTACTTATGAACAGTACAGCTGTCATTTTTCCCATCCTGGCCGAAATGTGTTTTCCCACTTCCGGCGCAGAATAGAGTGGTCGCTGTGGGAAATCACTGTCCGGGACAGATTAAGAAAATGATAGTGATGCTGTTCAAGAGCAGAGGCCCTAAAATGCCTATGTTGAAAATTTGGTGATGATAGCCATCGAATGCCTGTGTTACAAGTATGCGTTGCACACTTTCCATGTACCCTTGTAACTTTGCAAATTTGTAATATTGTCACACCAGATTTTCAACAGTGGAAGTTTTTCACACCATCTTATGAGCAGTACAGCTGTCATTTTTCACATTCTGACCGAAATGTGTTTTCACAGTTCAGGTGCAGAATAACGTGGTCACTGCGGGAAATCACTGTTCGCGACAGATTAAGAAAATGACAGTGACACTGTTCATGAGCAGAGGTCCTAAAATCCCTATGTTGAAAATTTGGTGACGAAACTCCATAATACAACTGTGTTATAAGTGTGCGTTGAACTGTTTCCACGCACCCTTGTAACTTTGCAGTTTTGTAATATTTTCATGCCACATTTTCAACAGTGGCATTTTCCCATACCTCCTTATGAACAGTACAGCTGCCATTTTTCACATCCTGGCTAAAATATGTTTTTGCACTCCTGCCACAGAATAGCGCAGCCGCTGTGGGAAATCACTGTTTGGGACACATTAAGATCGAGCGAGTGAGAGGGCGGAGTGACCAAGCTCAACTGAGCTCTGTTGGGACTGCTGCGGATTTGTTTCTGGGCAGACAAAGTGCCCAACGCAAGAGCCCAGTACAAATGGGCAGCCTGCAGCACTGGGAGAAACAGAATGAGTGAGCGAGTGACAGAGGGAGAGTGAGTGAACTCACTGGAGTGCTGTCAGGACTGCTGCGGATTTCTTTGTGGGCAGAAAAAGGCATCAGTGTAGGCAGGGGCCCAGTACAAAAGGCCAGCCTGCAGCGGTGGGAGAAACAATACAAGCAAATGAGACAAGGGGACTGAGTGAGCTCAACGGAGCTCTATCAGAACTGCTGCGGATTTCTTTGTGGGCAGAAAAAAGCGCCAATGCAGGCAGGAGTCCCGTACAAAAGGGCCGTTTCAACACCAGGACAAATAGAATGAGCGCGTGAGAGAGGGAGACTAAGCGACCTCAACGGAGTTCTGTCGGGACAGCTGTGGATTGTTTGTGGACAGACAAAGGTGCCAATGCAGCCAGGAGCCCTGTACACAAGCATAGCCTGCAGTGCCAAGAGAAACAGAATGAGTGAGTGACAGAGCTGTAGTGAGCGAGCTCAACGGAGCTCTATTGTGACTGCTGTGGATTTCTTTGTGGGCAGAAAATGTGGCAACACAGGCAGGAGCCCAGTACAACAGGCCAGCTTGCGGCGCGGGCTGAAATGGAATGAGTGAGTGAGACAGCTTAATGGAGCTGTGTCGGGACTGCTTCAGATTTCTTTCTGGCCAGAATAAGCCGCCAATGCAGGCAGAAGCCAGTACAAAAGTGTAGCCTGCAGTGACAGGAGACACAGACCGAGCGAGTGAGGGAGGGGGAGTGAGTGAGCTCAAAGGAGCTATGATGGGACTGCAGCAGATTTGCTTGTGGGCAGAAAAAGGCAGCAATGCACGCAGAGGCCCAGTACAAAAGGGCAGCCTGCAGTGGCGGGGAAACCAGAATGAGAGAGTGAGAGAGTGAGAGAGGGGGAGTGAGCGAGCTCAATGGAGCTCTATTGTAACTGCGGCAAATTTCTTTGTGAGCAGAAGAAGGTGACAATGCAGGCAGGAGCCCAATAGAAAGGGCAGCCTGCTGGCGTTGGGAGAAAGCAGACTTGGCGGTGACAGAAGGGGAGTGAGAGAGCTCAACGGAGCTTTGTCGGGACTGCTGCAGATTTCTTTGTGGGCAGAAAAAGGCACCAACAGAGGCAGGAGCCCAGTACAAAAGGGCAGCCTGCAGCACCAAGAGAAACAGAATGAGTGAGTGACACGGGGAGTGAGCAACCTCAATGGAGCTCCGTCGGGACAGCTGTGGATTTCTTTGTGGGCAGAAAAAGGTGCAAATGCAGGCAGGAGCCCAGTACAAAACGGCAGCCTGCAGCACTGGGAGAAACACGAGCGACTGAGAGAGGGGGAATGAGCAAGCTCAATGGAGCTCTATCGTGACTGCTGCTGATTTCTTTGTTGGCAGAAAAAGGCGGCAACGCAGGCAGGAGCCCAGTACAAACGGACAGCCTGCAGCGCTGCCAGAAACGAAATGAGTGAGTGAGAGAGGGGGAGTCAGCAGGCTCAACAGACCTGTGTTGGGACTGCTGCAGATTTGTTTGTGGGCAGAAAAAGCCACCAACAGAGGCAGGAACCCAGTACAAAAGGGCAGCTTGCAGTGCCAGGAGAAACAGAATGAGCGAGTGAGAGAGGGGGAGTGAGCCACCTCAACGAAGATCAGTCGGGACAGCTGCAGATTTCTTAGTGGGCAGAACAAAGTACCAATGCAGGCAGGAGCCCAGTACAAAAGAGCAGCCTGCGGCACCGTGAGAAACAGATTGAGCAAGTGACACAGGGACAGTGAGTGCGCTCAACACACCAATGCAATCAACGCTCGGCATTGACAAATGCTTGTTTCCTTTTGCTTGCACTGGACAGCTACAAAATGGCATGGTCTGCATCCATGTGAGCACTGCCATTTGTTCAGAAAACAGCTCACAACAGAACACAATGCCCAAAACACACCATGTACCCAGGAAAGCTGCGAACACTTGGCCAGGCAGCGCTGAGGTCCACTGTGATGCACGTCACTTTTACATTAAAGAAAAGGCAATGTTCTAATTGCACTGCACTGCTCACAAAGGTGCAGAGCTGCTTGTGTAAAATGGCCTTCAGAGAACGTCTTTCTTACACACTGTATCCCAAAGAAAACAATGCCTTAGATACTGGTAGTGCAGGGACTTTATGTAGTATGATATACATGCAGCAGCCCTTAAATGCTCAAATATTTTACATAGACACACACACACACACACACACACACACACACACCGTGTTATGCATTGGAACCCGTGTTACTCACTGAGGGACAGTGAGACAGGACACAGTGGATATTTCCCCAACTCTTTTGAAATGCACCATGGAGCTTCGGCTTCTTTTTGGACAGCCAGCAGAAACTGGCAGAAGGTGTCTCCATTTAACATCCCTTCAAAAGCATGACACCTCTAACAGGGCAACCCTCCCCTACAGCAGTCCTGTGGTGTCAGTGTTGGGTATAAGCTATGTGTTAGCCAGTGGGGTGTGTGTGCGTGCGTGCGTGTGTGTTTGTTTGTTTGTATGTTTGTGTGTGTGTGTGTGCGTGCGTGCGTGTGTGTGTGTAGGGGAAGGGGTAATGAGTGCTGCCACTTCCTCCCCATTCAACATGCACACATCATGGGGAGAGGGGGTGGATATTTATTTTTATATAAAACTGTAGGTCTCTGCACTGCTGTTTGGGTCTGCCAATGACCTTTGACTGTTGCCTGACTGATGCAGGACTAAGTACAGTCCTGTGAATGAGCCCCATCTCCCCCACAGAGATTTTGTACAGGGTACTTGTCTATACTATCCACTCCCTTTGCTCCCTGTTTTACTGTCGCCCTCCTGCGTAACTACTAAGCCATTCACTCTGTTCTAGCTGTGTTTGAAACCATTAATGGTTTTGGCACCCAGCACCTCTGCTGGTAGGCTGTTCCATGGCTCCGCCACTGGCTCTGTAAAATAAAATGTTCTCAAGTCCCTCCTGAACCTCCCCCCCAACACCAGCTTCCACTTGCAGTGGTTACATTGAAAATGTTTAGGTGGAGGAACTCTCACCTCCAGATTTGTAGGTGGTGGAATTATCCCCTCTAGGTGGTGGAACTCTCCCATTGCATTCCATGGAGAAAGATGACAGAGATGCAGGAACTCACCTATAATTTTGTAAGAGGTGGTGGAACTGAGTTTCTGTGGGTTCCTGCCCAATTTAACCCCTGTCCACTCATGACCTTGTGTACATGGGGGCAAAAACAGTGGTGGGGGTTCCAGAATGCATGGAATAAGCAACAGGGAATGACAGTGGAAAGGAAAGGGGGAGGGAGAAAGCGCTAAAGATCGAGTACAGATTACAGTAATGGTGCAGATAGGGAGAAATGGGCAGATTGGATGGGCCAAGTGGTCCTTATCAGACATCAAGTTCTCTGTTTCTATATTTCTAGATTTAATACTCTTGTTGAATAGTTTCTCACAGTTCACCTTGTTCATTCCTGTCAGGAACTTGAAGGTCTCTAACATATCACCCCTCTCTCGTCTGGCCCCCAGCTAGTATGTGATCAGTGCCCTAAGCCCATACTCTTAGGATATGCCCCGCTGGCCCTAATTATTTTGGTTACCCTATGCTGTACCATCTCCAGCCTGTCCTTAATTTTCCTTTGGTGAGAACTTGGGCCCAGTGCTCTAGGTATAGTGTCACCAGTGATCTATAGAGATGTAGTAATACCTCCTTTCTCCCATTCCTCCCATTTTTACAGCTAGTTTCACTGGAGCACTGAGTGATTAAGTGATTTGCTCAAGGTCAGACAGTGAATGTCTGGTTCTGGTGGATTTGAACTTTGATCTCCCGGTTTCAAGCCGGTGCTCTAACCACTAGACCATCAATTCCTCAAAAATTCAAGGGTGCCACTCTAAAAGGGGTTGGTGCATCAAATAAAGGTTAGACCCAATAAAGTTAGGAGCTTTTGGAGCGGTTAACCACTAGACCACACTGCCTCTGTTTATAGGGGTGTTGCGCATGCATATAAGTCCCTCAATACCACATCTGGGCTGACTGAGGGCAAAGTGCATCTCAGAGGTGAGGGGCTTGACTCCTGGTGAGAGAAGACACAGGGTGCCCAGTATTGGTGTATTGCCTACCAGCCAACCAACAAGTAGAATTAGCTTCCGCTGTGAAGGTAGCCATTCATGCTGCCTCTTGGCTGGACGAAGGGTACAGGCAGAGCAACCCGAATGCTGGGGTGGGGAGTGATGGGAAAAAGTGGGGGTATAAACAAAAAAAAAAAAAAGTTAAAAAAATGTAACTGGTGATTAGCAGTGCCTAGATAAATAGACCAAAAAAGTCACTGCCTTAATACCAACTACATACGTAAGTTCACATCATGACACACATACACAATTCCACAGGATGGCACCCAACCAGATACTGGGTGTGTGAAATTATCTGTTGAGTAGCGCATCCCTCATACTCGGACCATGTTTGGGAGGAATTTCTTTTGGGCTGCTGGTCTGCAGGCATGGAATGAATAACCAGTTATTCTCACATCACTTTCATTAAAAAAAATGTAATCTTATTTTGGCATTCTGGAGAGGTGTTCTTTTAGATAGACTTAAACATAACCAATGTACATGTACACTTTTTAGACTGTTTTTGTCTTTCTCTGAACATCATTACTTGTGCTGTGATTTTACTGTGCATGTTCATGCACCTATTGTTGTTGGCTTGTTTTTGTTGTTCAACTCCCTGTTGTATCCCCTCCCTCAGGTCACACCTGGACAAGAGCCCTGGTGCAAAGTGCCTATCCATGGTTACCAAATTGTAAATGAATACATACATACCTACATACATACATACATACATACAAAGATACATACATACATACGGTTGTCCAGCAATTGATTGAGTTAAATCTGTATTTAAGTAGCATATCAATCAGTTCTTCTATGCAGTTGACTGCTTTTTTACTTGTTCTGTATTTATTTATAACTGTTCCTTGTTTTGTGTGTGTCGATTGTAGCTTTTTGTATGCCCGCAGTGCCAGACTGAAAATGAGATCATGCTTAATGTGAACGCCATGGTCACAAATAAAAATGAAAAGGCAAACAGCTGCTGGCCACACATGCACACACTTTATTACTGGGTCATCAGGAGTTAAACTTTCTGATGACATGCAAATTGTTAGGGAGATTATTTAACTGTCAGAACAAGTTTTATCAGCTGAGGTTACCGCCAGTTACTTCCTGGTGCCGGGAGTAGCAGAAATTAGGCGGTAAAAATGAGAGTGTTTTCCCTTTGTCTCAGAAAGAGGGAGGACGGGAAAATATCTATATGTATCTGTGTGGGCCTCTGTGTATCTGTAAGTGTGTGTGTGTGTGTGTGTGTATGTGTATGTGTGCTTTTTTATGTGTTATGTGACTTTGTCTTACTGTCCAGTTGATCAGACTCAAAACTTTCTTAACCTACTGCTGTAATAAACATAACACACACACACACCACCACCACCACCGCCACCTCTTGTGGAGCAGTTTTGTTTATTTTTTGCATCCAATATGAGTTTCTTAAGAAGTGCAGATTAAATGGCACATGTATGTAATGGAGCTGTACACCGAGCATAAAACATCACATTACTGTGGCCCTTGGCACAAACTCTTCCACCATTGTCCTCTACCCCCAATACTACAGAGAGTCTGAGGCTGGTGCTTGATTTTTGAAGATTTGTACTGTTGTGGAATTGGGACCAGTAAATATTAACAGGTAGTGTCCAAGGCAAGGCTTCAGTGGGGTGGGGGTGTGGGGCAGGAAAGGTATCACGGGGGTGAGACAGGAAAGGGTGCTGGACCTTGATTACAAGTGACATCTGAGTAACGGAAGATCCATTTTTTTGCCAATCTCTTACTCCAGCCCTAGTGTGTCCATGTGTGTTTGTGTGTTGTGTGTTATAGTCATCAATGTTTTTCAGTCACAAGAGTGTGGTGTGCAGATTTATGGAACTCATACAAATACAGCTGCGCCACCAAGGCAACTGGAAACTGGGGCATCCCGAGGCTCCTTATTCTTTCTCTAATTCACAACCTGGTGCTGCAAAGATAATTACATTTTCAATCACAAGAGTGCAGTGGGCATATTTATAGAACTCATACAAACTGAAGAGAGAAATAAATAACATATAAATATTATAAATAAATATGCACACCACACCCTTGTGACATCACAGTTTCAAGTTGCCTTGTTGGCACAGCTGGTAGTGCAACCAGAACAGTATTTCAGGTGTCCTGGATTCAAGTCCTAGCTAAGGCACTTATTTCTTTCTCTCTTCTGTTTGTATGGGTTCCATAAATATGTACACCGCCCTCTTGTGATTGAAAATGTAATTATCTGTGTAGCACCAGATTATGCATTAGAGAAAGACTAAGATGCCTCAGGATGTCACAGTTTCTAGTTGTCTTGGTGTGCAGCTGATAGCACAACTGGAACAGTATTCTGTGTCACCTGGGAGTATTCCGGGTGGCGTGGGTTCAAGTCCTAGCTAAGGCACTTATTTCTTTCTCTCTTCTGTTTGTATGAGTTCCATAAATGTGCACACCGCACTCTCGTGAATGAAAATGTAATTATCTGTGCAGCACCAGGTTGTGCATTAGAGAAAGAGTAAGATGCCTCAGGATGTCCCAGTTTCCAGTTGCCTAGGTGCTGCAGCTGATAGCACAACTAGAACAATAGTCTGGGTGGCCTGGGTACAAGTCCCAGTTAAAGCACTTATTTCTTTCTCTCTTCTGTTTGTATGTTTATGAATGTGCCAGCAAATCTAGGTGTGTGTATTTCCTCTTTTTAATCTTGTATAAAAAGAGGAACACCTTGTTGGGCAGCTGAGTAAGTGCCAAGAGGATTCATTTATTTGTTTTAAATTTATTCAACCAGGATAATACCATAAGATACAGCATCACATTTTCATGGGGGTCCCAGGGAGGACAAAAGCAGGCAGCAGCAACAACGTAGCACAGCAGAAAAGCAGTTACAAGCAGTATGCAAATATGAGAAAGAAATGTAATGGAAAAGCATATAAGATGCAAAACATAATTACAGGATGACATAGGTGGAATAATAGCAGTATGAAAAATTGGGCCTTAACTGTACCATGTAGTATGACGGGCTGTGGGCAGCACCATCCCAAAACAGGTACAAAGTGTTGTCAGTCAGTAGGAAAGACTGGTTATGAATGCTTGTAGTCAGAGGCACTCCTAAGTTGAGGGGATAGCTTATTCCTGAAATCCAAGGCAGAATATCCAACGGCATTTCAAGCTGAATCATGCTTCATTCTGGGAGTCAAAAAGGTGGGAGCAGGTTAACGTAGCTATCCGCTTCCAGTTGTACCTCTGCACCAATGGATCCAGTTGTATAATGACATAGCACCCACTACCCCTTCAGTTCAGCCAACCACAGCAGGTTTAGCCAAATGCTAGTTTTTGAATCCTTATTCTTTTTATACTCAATTTTTACCCGCTTCTGGTTCCCTGTGTCACTCAACCCAACTATGAGGACCGCCGTAGCTGCACTCTTATCCTCCAGTGAGGAGGAAGAATGGGCAAGCAAAGGAGCAACTGTCTTCGCAGCCAATGCCAATATGGCTCTGAATCTGAACTAGCTAGCAAGGGGTGATCAAATTCTATGCTGCCTGTGACCTTCCTACCTGGGAGCTGAGTGCTTGAAGTTCTCAATGGGCTCAGCCCACACCCTGTCCCAGTGTGGGGTTCTGGGGCTCGAATATAAACCCAAGATCTCCATGTCTTCTGAGCTAGACTGTTATCTCTTTTCAACTAAAACAGAAAGAATTGTACTCCCCACCACGCAGCTGTCTGGTTTGGGATGGAATGAATAGAGAATGACTGCTTGTGTAGGTAAACTGAAATGTTTGGGGGTGGGTGGCTTTTCTGTACCCCACAATCAAAAAAACAGTGCAGCATTAATCCACCCAACTGTGGAAATGGTTGCTAATGTGCCATATCTTCTTGACTTGGGCTGTGATGCACCACAGTGCTTTGCTGTAGCTGCACCAAACACTGTGGATGACCCAGGGTTTGGCACAAGTCCTGTATCATCCTTTGTGAGTCGGGTCCATAATATTTAGACATGATTCAGCTCATATGTCATTTATCTTCTATAGATTCCCATCCTTCTTGTAGTTTTACTGATGAAGTTCTCACAAAATTAGGATCTTTATCCTTTACAGTGCATCTGCCCCTACTGCATATTTTCTGCTTGAAATCATAATGCTTTGTTGTGACATCACAATTGGTTACCATGGGAATAACCTGTGATGTCACAAGCACAGTATTATGACAGCAGGTTGAGAATAAGAGGTAGAAGATGATGAACCCTCAAGGAACAAAGATCTTGTTTTCATGCATATGACTTCAGAAAAAAAAATAATGGCAAGAAGCAATATGGAGCTCATTAGAAATATAAGCTGCTGTATGTCCTAATATTCTATTTTTCAGAGTTCTCCTGTAGGCGTCGGTGGCTCTTTATTATAACAAACTACAGTAAAACATTAAATTAACAAACATGCACAAAGACAATTTAGTAGCAAGAGCAAGCATTTCTGTAGATACACAAGAGGGTCAGAAAATATACTATAAAAAGGCTTTATTAAAATGCACACACACGTGCAGAGGTCCTAGTTCCCCTGTTCTAGCAACCGCTATGGTGGGCTAACATAGTTATCTTCATTTCTCACTGGGGGATTCCACATATTCATTGGGATGCCACATAGGTAGGGAAAAACCAGCACAAAAAAAATCCCCACAACCACCCAAATAATGTCTGCTGATACCATGGGCATGTGTATTGGACCCATAGGGATGGGGTGGGGTGTGAGCCCCTTCCCCACTGTTTTAAACTTGTGACCTTTAAGGTTTTCAAGCATTGCCTACCCTAACAAAATTCAACCTGCCTGTTTAGGCTCTAGGTGTCCATTCAAACTTCATCCCCCCTCACTTTTACAGTGTTCCAGCACCCTTGCTCCTGGGCCCAGGCCAACCTCACATTTGCTGCTATACAGTGCCTGTCAGGGATAGGAGGGCTGTGGTGGAGTTCTAATGGGGGCTGTCACAGAGGGTGGGGGGATTAACAGCCAGAGGAGGTTGCTGGTGGGGTTCTGATGGGGGAATTACTGTCCTGGAGTGGGGATTACCAGCCAGATAGAAAAACAAGCATTTGTCAATGTCAAATATTGGCTTGCTGGCATTGGCATTGGTAGTGCAGGAGTTAGAGAGATGCATAATAGGAATGGCAGTGAAGTGTTGAACTAACGCCAGCCCCCGCAGAGACTGAAAGGCATTGGGGGTGTGCCTTTGCGTCGTCGGCCATAACGCTGAAGCCATTCCACCTCACCCCACCCTGCAGACAGCAACAGGTGTTGCAGTGTGCCTGGAGTCTTTGGCCTACCTCACCCCATTCCATAAGGAAATAAGCTGAGATGGTTGCAGTATAGGAGAATGGGGGTGAAAGTTAGGACTTGAAGACAAGGCACCTTCACATACTAGTCAGTGGCTGTAGGATTGGGGTAGAATGCCGTGAGCTTTATGGCTGCAAACCCAAGTCACACCCCTGACGTCTGTCAGTCTGTACAGGGTGGGGGTTATGGTTGGAAACCTTAATGCCCCTGGCATTTGTTGGTATTTTCACTCCAGATTTTCAAAATAGGCTTTTTGGGACCCCACCTCATGAACAGTGGCACTATCATTTCGTTACTCAGTCCTGAAAGGTGATTTCACACAGCAACTATGCCATTCGGTGCCACAGGTGCGAAAGCACATTTAGGGCAGAATGTGAAAAATGACAACTGTACTGTTCATGAGGAGGTGTGAAAAAATGGCGATGTTGAAAATCTGAAGTGAAAATATAAAAAATTAGCAAAGTTATGAGCATGCATAAAAACTGTGCAACGTACACACCCATAACGTGGTTGTTTTTTTGAAATTTTTCACCAAATTATTAACATGGGATTTTTGGGACCCTCCCATGAAGAGTGATGATTCCCATGAAGACTGTGATTTTGTTAATCCATCCCGAACGTTGATTTTGCACAGCGACCACAGCATTCTGTGCCACAGGTGCGAAAACACATTTCAGGCAGGATGTAAAAAATGACAGCTGTACTGTTCATAAGGGGGTGTTAAAAAATGAAAGAAACTGCACAACACAAGCCTGTAATGTGGTAATTTTTTGGAATTTTTTCACCAAATTTTTAACATGGGCTTTTTGGGACCTCCCCTCATGAAGAGTGGCACTGTGATTTTGTTAATCCATCCCAAAAGTTGATTTCGCACAGCGACCGAGCCATTCTGTGCCACAGGTGTGAAAACACATTTCAGGCAGGATGTGAAAAATGACAACTTTACTGTTCATAAGGAGGTGTTAAAAAATGGAAATGTTGAAAATGTGGAGTGAAAATATTAAAAACTGGCAAAGTTACTTGTGTGTGTAGAAAATGTAACACATGCCCATAATGCAGTCATTTTTTTGAATTGTCACCAAATTTCAACACAGGCTTTTAGGGCCCCCACCTCATGAACAGTGGTACTGTCATTTTGTTAGTCGGTCCTGAAAGGTCATTCCATGCAGTGACCATGAAATTACCTTTCGGGACCGGGAAACGAAACAACAATGACATGTTCATGAGATGGGGTCTCAAGAACCCCTTGTTGAAAATGTGGGGCCAAAATTCCTAAAAATGGCTGAGATATCAGCCTAAGTTGAACCCCCCCCATTGAGTCCCATTATACAATGCTTACCCGATTCCTCAGTTTGTAGTTCGGCTTTGAAGACTGCAGACACATCCCAGTCCACAGATGATCACTGCTCCTGATCTCCGGAGGGTAAGTATGGGATGGGGGGTGTGGGAGGTGGGTGCAGAGAGGAGGTTTGGGGTGGGGAGGGGGACTGGGGAAACGATGCTGGGCGGTTTTCTTTTTTACAGTTTAACAAACAAACAAAAAAGACTCTGGGGGACCATTTTCTTTAATTATAGGTAAAAAAATAAATAAAAAAACTTCTGGGTACACTGGGGTGGGCTTCCAGTGTGCCACATGAGTTGGGGGGGACATGATGCTAAATGGGATTTGGCACCCCCATCGGCATAGAAAGTGAGCTTGGGGGGTGGGGGGCATCTGACACTGGGAGTGGGCATCCAGGTGTCAGGAAAATAAAAACAAATGTCTGAGCACACTGGGGTGGGCTCTCGGTGTGCCACAATGTGACTGGAGGGGGGGAGATGCATGCTGACATGGGGATTGGGCACCCCCGATGTTGGCTTCAGGAGAGTGTGTGTCTGGTGACAGGAGCTGCCATTGTGGAAAGCTGCACCGGTGGCTGTTTTATTTATTTATTGAAATGTTTCACCATGAACAGCACACTGAGCAACTGCTCGTAACTCCAGCCATGCGCATTACTGTGCACTGTTTCGCATGGCCGGAGTCTTGTCATCTGCTGTTGCAATGAGGAAACTGCACCTCATTGGAGTGGCAGATTTCTTTCAAGGTTTTGGCTCTCTTTGAAGTTTGCTGTCATTGCCAGAATGCTCACTGATTGGCGGCTGAGGGACGCACCCACTAAAGCGTCTCCATGCATTGGCCACAACACTGACACACCTCTAAAATGTGCTACTACCACAAGATGTTGCTTGCACATGCAAGCCAACATGAAAAGCATTGTTGGTGAAAAAAGGTTTCCTCCTCCTCTACTGTGTGCTATAAATCACTCCCCCTGAAATGAACTGATAACACAGACCTTGGACTTGGCCAGTATAAACATTCATGGTGTCTCTTTATAGACAAGGATAATTTCCATCCCAGCTCACTCTCCAGTTTTCTGCAAGCCTTGTGGGAAAAAGAATTCTACAGTTGACAGTAAGGTGGTTACTTGCCCCACCCAGCAAGTAGAGTGCAGGAGGGATGCCTGTGTATTTCCCTAGACCCCATCCAGCATCCAATACTATTACAGTAAAACAAACAAAGCTTGCGCGACCTTCCTGTGCTTCTGCCCCCACCCCCAACAAGCTAGAGAATAGCTTAAAAGCAGGAGCCCTACTGTAAACAAGAAATTGTACTTCAGCTGAGGCAATCCTAGAAAAACAAAGTTGCACAAAAATAGAAATGCCTGTCTAGAGGTGGTGGGGTAGCACATGTGGGAGGCCTTAATTCATGCCTCAAGCTGGACTCCTTCCCCTCAGCCTGTGGAGTCTTGTCGGGGTTGGGGTTGCTGCAGAGGTAGCATGTTCCACATCCATGGGCTGGAGTACAGAGTCATGCTCAAGGCATAAACCAGGGCCTCCTATATGTGTTACCATATTTTGTGGGGGGGTGGGGGAGTTGATTTCTGTTAGTGCCTACTGCTACTCAGTTATGGGATGTCATGCAAAAATTTGGGGGAGAGGGCACTCCATTATAAATTAATCAAGGAGGACACTAAATTATCATATACTTTTACAGGCCTTCTTTGGTGCAAAAGCAATATTTAGATGGGACCCCGACACTTTGGGAATAATCACCCTGCAGCTGACAGCTCAGATGAGTGCAGCTTGAGATCAAGTGACGTGATCAGTGCCACATGCGGAGCCAGTGGCTGTGGAGGGATTCATCGCCATGACGATCATCATCATCATCAGTGATGTGTATTGGAAGATCAAGTAACGATGTTACAAACCACTGAGCTGAGACTTGTAGTCAGTGGTATCCTTCATGAGAACTCAAGTTATTTAGAAACAGAAAAATAATGGCAGAAATAAACACAAGGTCCTTCCAGTCTGCCAAAGGGCGAAAGGTTACAAAATACCTTTAACATATAACATAGTACAAGAATATTATTCCTACATAATAACTGGTGACCCTTTATAATAACTCGCTGCAGGCTGCTTTTAAAATGCCATAATAACCTGGTAAATGCCGTAATAACTCGATACCAGGTTATTATGGCATTTTCATCCTCGTGCTGTTGCTGCTATCATTTCATCCTCATGCTGTCACTGTTATAATTTCATCCTCATACTGTCACTGTTATTAATTTGTCCTCATGCTGTCACTGCTATCATTTCATCCTCATGCTATCACTGTTATTAACCTCAAAAAATACACTGGCTCAATACACTGTCTCAACAACTTGCACCAGTAACAAATAAAAAAATAATGCCTGTGCAAGGTTTGTATTATGAGGATTTTTCGCACACATCAGGAGTATGAAAAATCCTCATAACACACACTTGCACAGGAATTTTTCTCTATATAAATTCCATCATTACATCATATCAACAATGACAGTAAATGGCATCCAGCATTCATGTTAAGCAGATTGCTGTCGATGTTTATTAGATCATGAGATCTGAGCAAAAATCACATTCTGCCTTAACATGGCTTATGCAGCATTCTTTACAGAAGCTATGGCCGGAATAGAACCAGGGCAGGGTCTTCACTGAACCGGTAGAGACTTCCATATATGTGGCCCCACATAGGAAAAAGCATGTTGCCATTGTCTGCTTTTGAATCTGGGGAGCTCAGATTCAAGGCAGCTTGCAGTCCTAAGGCCAGACCTTATAGTACCGCTATGCAGAAGCTCAGTTACATCTTCTAGAACTTTGATGGCAGTGCATCTGAACACGAAATCTATCTTTAAGGCCTCATGTCTATTCTCCAGAGAGATCCATCCCAGCCTGTTCAGGAGATCACAGTGATGGGTTTCCCATAGGGCATTTAGAATATAGCAGGCCAGGATGTACAGTATAAATGTGGGCTAGCATTCTTTGGATGGTTTTATGTGTGCTACCATAAACAATATCCCCATAGTCCAGTAGGGGGAGTAACATAGCTTCCCTCAGCTTTGCCCAGAACTTAAAGTATACTAAACTTTTTGTCTTTACAGAAATCCTATTTTGGGCCCCATATTTTTCAATATTTGGTTCACATGAAACTCCCATTTCAACTTGAAGTCCATCTAGACTCCTACAAATTCATCTTTAGGTGTGTTGTCACTTAATTACTTCTAATGTTGAATGATTTAATTGTAACGTGTGTACGTGTGTTTCTGTGTGTGTTTCATGCACACACGCATGTGTATGTATGTGTTGGGGGGTACCAAACATCATGGTTTAAGTTTTAGCACAGTTTAGAATCAGTTTAGTTTGTTAGTTCTCAGAAATTGTTGGACTTAGCCTCTCTCCATTCATAGAGGACTGTGTCTTTGGCATACATGTGCACGAAAGGTTATTCAAACCCAGGACTCCTGATTCCTGGTCCTTTACTCTCACCAGCTGACTCCACTGCTGGTACTAGACTGCATTATTTATGGAGAACAAATGGCTTTTCAGTCTCTGGGTTTAACATATTTGTGTGTGTGTGTGTGTGTGTGTGTGTGTGTGTGTGTGTGTGTGTGTGTGTGTGTGTGGATACAGAATGGTTTTCATTTTTTCTTTACTTGCAAAAGAGAATTTTTGATCTCATTAGGGCTTTTTGGGCAAAATGAATGATAAAGAAAACTTAACAGTGAAGTATTTCAGTAGGTCTGATTGGCAGAACACTGCAGAGTGGGTGTTATTCTGAACGGTAAGAAATCATGTCAGGCATGAGAGCAGTTCTGTGGGGTCTGTGAGCTGACAGCTCCACCTTCTGTCAGGAAGAGGCATGGCTGGACATCTCAGCCACAGAAGACCTTTTTAGGCTGTCACAAAGAGATACTCATTCCGGTCTCTCAGATGCTCCATGATTTTCAAGCTATGTCCCATAGAAACTGCACTGGGAGATATTTCCAGCTCTGATGCCCCTTCCTATCCATTAGGCGCCACACAACTGACTCCCCCCTCCCAAAAATCTCACACACAGATAGTGACTCCCCTGAGCCTTTCCTTAGTAAAGTCACATGAGGGGCCTCAGAGGGTTTCACATTTATGAATTTCAGGGATCACTAACCCAAAGTCACAGCCTCACAGCACACACTTCATGAAGGATGTAAAACCATGGGATGGTTTCAAAAAATGTCTTTGGAAGTATGCAAGTATTTGGGAAGTGGTAAATCAGGAAAATCCTGGGATCCGGATAGGATTCACCTGAAGGTGGTAGTAGAGTTAAAGTGGAGATAAATGGGTTCTAGCTGGGCTTTTCACTGATACTTTTTTAAAAGTCTTTACAGACAGGGTAGTATCAGAAAACTGAAAAACAACCAATGGTGTCCCACTTTCCAAGAAGGGGGTGAAGTCGGACCCAAGTGACTACAGACCCATGAGCCTTACCTCTGTCCATGGTCGTGCCTCTCTTCCTGGGCTCAAGCAGCTGCTCAGCCTCTGATTAGAAGCTGAACAGTCAGTGTGGTGGTTGTCGACTGGCTTGCACTTCATTTGAGGTGTTGAGGAGAATGGCCGTGGGAACAATGTGCTCCTCGTAAGGGCACACGGACTCTACTGTAAAAGTGCAGAGCATTTGGGGAAAAAACAGAGTGTGTGCACAAGCTTAGTTTCACATATATAATAAAGCTTCATGCACTTGATACTGATGCTGCCACTGCTGCTGTTTGAAGAGCCACCCAAGTTCCACTACACCCCCCAAGGAATTCCACTAGATTCAGTGACTTTGTAAATGACACTGTCAAAGAGCCTAAAACATTGTTCAGCCAGACTGGAACAAGCTGCAGGCAACATTGGCACCACGTCACAAACAGCACCCTTGGCAGCTGCCTTGTTTGCCTAGCCCCAAGACAACACTGACACTACAGTGCTGCTCTAGGGGGCTGCTGACATTGCCTTCTTGGAGGTACTGTTCTCTGGATAAGACATTAAAGTCCCTTCTGTCCATCTCTGGTGGCTGCACAGTGGAAGCTAAAAACTCCCTGGTACTTTTCAGATGATCAGGGGAGTTATCAACAGTGTTCTGGCTGACAGTCCATCACTCCATAACACTGGTCCTAATGCAATGTGGTTGTTTGGTGGTACCAGCAATTTTAGTGGCTGCTGTATGTGTAACCCCCCCTCTGGGGCAAGGAGTGTACCTTATTGGGGCAACAGCCCTGCAGGGTTTTCTTCAGTGGCTCCTGGGGGGGGGTGAGCATGTGGTAGGTGCTCGATCACTACAGCAGTTGCTACTCTGGAATGGTTCCTTGGCCCCATTGTAGAAGGAGGCCAAAGTCCAATCTATTTTACTGGACTTCCAGGTGAGTTTTGGGGTGTTTGGGGGTCCACTAGCAGTGTAAAAGTGGACCGGCCAAATGTAAACAAATATGGCCGTGCTGAACCATCTGCACATGCATGGCTGCCAAGTTAAAGGAGCCTTAGCTCCCATAATGTGTTTGGCTGTGCGGCCACTATTTATTTATTTATTTATTTTATTTATTGCAACAATCAGAAATACACCTTTGAGTCAAAGACTCCTTTGCAGAGGTTTCACGTCGAAGATACAGAAGATTACAGTAGTACAAAAACAGTCAACTAATAAAGAAAACAGTATAGGGCAAAACAAGCCCAGCATCACTGAGTTGGAGAAAGTAGCAAAAACAGCATGATAACTGGGGTAGGAAGCCTGACCCAAGACATTAAGTGCAGTGAGAAACAACATCTTAGGGGATAAGGAGGCACCTTAGAGGGTCCCTTCTTATCCCTGATTTAACATAATCTCTGACTCCAAAGCAGGCAGCGGAGCCAGGGATTGAATCGAGAATGCTTCCTGGCACAAGATAAATGAGTTTCTGCCCTTGAAAGGGTATAAAATGGAGTATAGGGGCTATTTTATAAGGTGGTCAGAATGTGAACAATAATGGCGGCACCCATAAGCTCCCTGCAGAAGGGAGGGGGCACTGGGAAATGTGAAAGGGCATCAGAAATGCCTAGGAACTATGCAGGGAGTGGGAAGGGATCCCACAGGAGAGTGACAGCAAAGAGATTGCTGTGGGCGTCCCCGCTCTAAAGCCTATCCTATAAGTCCAGTGGCCTTTCCGGTCATTTGAACAGGAGGCAGAGCACCGGAGAAGATCCAGTGGTAACAGGGAACAGAAGTGAACTGGAGAACAATTTCCCTGAGCAAGAGTTGAACCTGTGGCTGTTGAGTGGTGAGGTGTGAGTGGCAGCCTGAATTAGAGACTACGACTTTGTAGCCTGGAAATAAAGAGGGTGGTAGCTTAAATCTAGAGACTGTAAATTGCAGCCTGGAAGTAGCAAAATTTTCAGCCTGAGAATTGGAAATATTGTATAACCAGTGTTCTCCTCGGAGGGATAAGTGCTTGGGGCTGCTTGAATTGCTTCTAACCCGAGAGAGAAAGTTTGCGTAGCTTGGGGCTGTAGACTGTGACTAAGTCTGCTGCAAAGTGCTACTGAGAACTGTTGTGCCTGGAGGAAGTCTAGGGGTCTCTTAGCCTGTCCTGTCCTCTAGACCCGCAAGAGACCACTGGAGAGGAAGACATCGAGAGGCCTGTGAGGTGAACACTGTATGTAAAGGCCCCAGGGATGAAGTTTGGAAAGGTCCGAAAGGTGAAGTTCAGGTTTTCAAAGAACATAAAAAGGGCTATTATAAGTAAGAAAAGGGCCTATATGATGGCATAAAGAAAGGGTACACAAGTGTTCTGGGACTGCTACAAAAATAAGGTACAGAGTTGCAAACAGTTAATAAAAAAGCAAAGAAGAATATGGAATTTACTTTAGCTGCACTGAGGAAAGCAAAACCTCACATTAGTTCATTATAGTTAGGGAATATCAGTATAACTGATTGTGGTAAAATGACAGATGTCTTCAATGACTTCTTTAACAGAATCTACCAAAAATAGGATGATATAACAATAATTAAAACAATTACGGCAGAGAGTACAAAGATTACAATGTAAACGCTTGATGTAAAAACTAGATTGCAGAATTTAGATGTTAATAAATCTCCAGGTCCAGATCGCCTACATCAGAAATGATAGCAAAGCCCCTAGCATTGATCTTTCAAAAATCACTGGAAGAATGTAGAACAGTTGAAGATTGGAGGGTGGCACATATAGTCCCTATCTTTAAGAAAAGGATAGAGCAGATTTCAGAAATGACAGGCCAGTTAGCCTGACATCTCAATCTTGATTGGGAAAATCCTGGAAGGTATTGTGAAGGAAGAATTAGAAAAAACGCTTGAAAGGAAAGGGTTGAGGGATCCTTTACAACATGGCTTCACAAAAAACAGAAACTGTCTTACAAAACTGGCCCATCAGCATAGTGGTTGGATTTTCACTTGTGATACTGGTGACCAGGGTTTGGGAGCCGACCCGGGAGCCAGAGGGCTGGCCGGGGGGAGGATGTCTGAGTGCCCGTCGGACTGCTCAGCTCCTCCTGGGGGAAGGGGATGCACAGGCTCGGGGTGGTTTGACTTCTATTGTCAACCAGAAGTATCACAGCCCTGATGCCCACAATGACAGGGGGAGAGCGTGAAAGACGCCAGCATAAAGCCTTGGCGTTGTGGCATATCACGCTCTGGGAGGGCGTACAAGAAAAATGCCTCTCCTGGTGTGACACTGACATGAGGGCTCGATCGGGGGGCCTTGCTCACCGGCGGCTGCAGTACCAACGGAGGCTTCCTGATGAAGACTTGATTCCTCTGGGGAGGGGGTTCAGGGTCCCCCCCACCGAGTCCCTGCCGGGGGGAGGGGGAAGAAGCCACGGCTCCATGGAGGGAGTCTCTGAAGGGAACAGGTGGTGCCAAGTGAGTAGTTTGGTGGCAGTGCTGGGTTGGGGCAGTGGTAAAAATAGAAAAAAAAAAAGAAACTGCCTTACAAACCTTTTATACTTTTTCAAGCCAATTAGAAAGCATTAGATAACAGTCTTCCAGCTGAAGTTCTGTTTTTGGATTTTTCAAAAGCATTTGATTCTGTATCTCATTCAGCATTGATTAATTCGATGGAAGAAATAGAACTAAATGAATATTTGATGAAATGGGTTGTTTCCTGGCTGAGCAATAGAAGACAGAGGGTTTGTATACAAGGCCATCACTGGAGCTGGAGCAAGGTTACCAGTGGGGTTCCACAGAGGTCGGTGCTGAGACCCGTGTTATTTAACATCCTCATGTCATCAATGAAGAGTACGGATAAGGCATGGTTATGTAAGTTTGCTGATGATGCCAAAATGGAAGCAATAATAAACAGCAAGGATGATGCCATAACATTCCAAAAAGAGAAAAATAATATCTTCAGTTCCTGCTGGGCCTTGCCTGTAGTCCTTGTCCCCAAGTTGGATGGAACTATAGGCTTCTGTGTAGACTATCATGGGCTCAACGCCATCACAAAGTCTGATGCCCACCCCGTGCTAGGAAATAGTCAACCTTCATCACCCCAATAGGCCTATTTGAGTTTAAGGTAATGGCCTTTGGGATGAAGAATGCGCCTGCCGTTGTCCAGCGATTGGCCATAGCCACTTTTCCTACACCCCCCTCCCAACTTGCCCCCTTCTCTCTCAACCCCATCCTCACTAACCATCCCCTCCCCTACCTCTCTCCCCTTCCTGGCTAATACCCCCTCTCTGGCCACCTCACTTCCCCCAATTACCTCCTCTGTTCTATCACAACCCTCCCCTCCACCTGCCCAACTCCCTTGATGTGCATCACTCCTCCACTGCCTCCCCTTGACAACTGCCAACTTCTGACTGTTTACCTCACCTCTTGCCTAAGAACTCCCCCTTATGATTTTCTTCTTCTTTTCTCTTTGTTTATCTCAAGTCAGGGTAAGTATAACCCTCTAGTATCATTGCTCTGCAATTTTTGCATTGTTTATGGCAAACTTATGTATACTTAAAAAACTGAAAAGGACAGTTTGTTGAAATATGCTGTTCTGTAAATGCTCTGTGACTTACTTTGTATTTTATTAGATTAGCCATTCATATTCCTCCTCTATATACTGTAGCTCCTGTCTTTGTGTACCTGTTCAGTTTTCTGTTACTAATGTAGAAACTTTGTAAATGAGCTCCTAGCTCGAAGGTTATTATCCAAGATAATAAATAAATAAAAATATAGCAGCTTGAGCACAGGAAAACAAACTGATGTTTAATATCGATAAGTGCAGGATCATGCATTTTGGGGCTAAAAATATTAAATGAATTTATTTTTTGCAAACGAAGGAATTAACATCAGTAGAGAAAGAAAAATATTTGGAAGCACTGGTGGCTAATAAACTATGTTTTGAAGAAAAGATTAAGAGTAGTATTAGTAAAGGATATAGGATATTGGGTTGCATAGAATGACATATCAGCAGTAGGCAGAGAGAGGTGGTGGTTCCCTTGTATACAGCGTCGGTGAGACTGCACACACATGGAGTACTGCATCCAGTTTTGAGCTCCATATAAGAAAGGAGATACACGAAGGATGAAGGTGGTGCAGAGGAGAGTGACCAGAGTGGTTGTAAGTATTAAAGATTTAACATATGAAGAAAGGTGGAGAGAGCTGGATCTGTACTCCCTGGAGTACAGAAGGATGTGAGGTGATTTGTACCTAGTATACAAAGCTAATAAAATAAGAACTTATGGGAAAGTGTTGGACTATAAAAAGGGAAGCAATTTAGATATACAAGGGCAAATGACCTGAACCTGAAAGAGGAACATTACAAAAGGAATGCTGGGGGGCATGGATTAATCAGAGGGTATTCTCGGCATGGAATCATCTACCAAATGAGGCTGTACACAGTACAGATTTGAACCAATTGAAGATTTCATTGGATGCATTTTTAATTAGTCAGGGAGTATTGAGATATGTTTAGGTATAACAAGTCACTATGGCTAACACTGCTTGACTTAAAAACTATGATCCTTTATTCCTTCAGCCAGCTGCTGCTTTCCTGCAAACTGCAGCTGTGGTGCACCACCAACTGCTGATTCCAGAATGGTACCATATGATCCAAACCTGCCGTACCCCCTCCCCACTTCAAAACTGTAAGTACTCCTGGGCTGTGGCTCAGAGGAGTTCCTATTTAGCTAGCTAGCTAGTTAGTAAAGGGGGTTAAGTCCTGGGCAGGACTGTCTCAAGCTTCAAGATCAGCCCAGGCAGGAATACTAAAAGTTTGCTGTGTTTAAAGTTATTGGGCCCCAGTGAAAGTACGCTGTTCAAGTCAAAGACTGTTATCCTCCTAGCATCTTAGTGCATCACCCTGCATCCACTGGGAGGCTTCCAGCACGCTGGTGTGGTACCCACAGCAACCAACTAACTGTAAGAGCTAATGGCCGCTTGGGTGGAAGCTGGGTGCACCCTCAGGATGGAGGTGTGGAAAACAGTGTGGGGTATAGTCAAATTGTTTGCAATTATTATTGTTGTGTTATTTTCTCCCTTTTTCGCCCACTCCCTCTAATAACATGGAATGTTGGTTTATGGTACAGTTTAGTATTGCTGATCATTGCAAGGTGTGTGCATTTTCTGTGTGGGGAAGGTACTTTGGGGGAAGTTATTGTATTTTCCTGGGGAAAGGGAACCTTGAATTTATCCTACAGGAATCCCAGATCACTACCCCAGGTGGAAGCACTGCGCATTTCTACTCCTGTCCAACAAGTGAACTCAGGCTAGCCCCCTCAGAGGTGTGTCCAGGTGAGACCTGAGGGTCCCAGAAACAGCCAAGGTGAGTCAAGGAGCTGTTACAATGTGGAGGCACTGCTGGGATCTACTGCCCCCTAGTTGACTCCCAGCAGCTGAAAAAAAAAAAAACAGAACAAAAGTGTTGAGGCCCCCCCACCCGGGATTGTTGCAAATTAGAAAATGGTGTTTCAAGAGATAGTGGACTAGTGCGTGTTTAAGGGATTGGACCCCCAGAAAGTACTTCTGATAAAGAACGTGGCTGAAGAGTGAGACAAGGAATTTATTTTGGGAGTACTGGAAAGGGCCCTGAGAGATTGTGGGAGCATGAAGATTCAGAGGGCAACTAGAGAACCAGGTACCCATTTTGGAAACCTAATTGTAGACACTGAGAATTAGGAACTGTAAATGTGGCTACTACAGTGACATTTGAGGTGTCCCAAAAGATCTGGATAGCGATAAGAAAAAGGGAGTCCTGCCAACCTGAAACCCTCCTCCCCTCCCTTATCTCCCCATCCAAATGAAGGTGGGATATCAAGACTAAGCTAAAGTCTCTGCTGGCTAGTGAAGGAAAGATTTTGCAGGATGTATGGACTTTGTTGCCTCTATGTACAGCCTCTGAGGAACCTGGGCTAGCTCGCCCTACTGGCTCAGACTATTACAGATGCCTAAGGGTTTTCCCTGGCACCCTCCCCATGCCTGCTGGAGAAGATGATTATGAAACTTGGATTGTCTGTGCTGTCCCCATGCTACAAGAATGGCAGTGTTCCAAGACCAAGAAATGTAAGAAGCTGGTAGAAAGTTTGAAAGGGCCCACTTTGGATGCTTTCCAGTCCTTGCATGCCACAGATCCAGAGGCCAAAGTAGACAAGTACCTTGTTGCTCTGGACAGTATATTTGGGAGTACAGAGTCCTGTGATTTGTACTGGAAGTTTAAGATGACTAAACAGCGCCAGGAGGAGCCCTCTTGGCTTACCTCCATAGACTGGAGAGGGCTTTTCAGAAAGTATATCGAAAGGGTGGGATAGAGTCTAAAGACTTGAACAAAGTGCGACTAGAACAAGTGTTGAAGGCTGTCCGATTCTCAGACTTACTGGCATTAAACTTACACTTAAAATAGAGGTTGTGTGATTCCCCCTCCCACTGAGCCCTGCTGTGGGAGGTTAGAGAAGCTGAGGAACAAGACGAGCAATGGGGGCACTCATCTGCTGCCCCGGGCAGTGCCCAAGTGTCAGACAGTGGGGGCTCCCTGGAGGCTACCGAGCTTCAGAGACTGATCCAAGAACTGAAAGGTATAGTGTGTTAAGTGGGCAGACCCATCCTCACCTCCAGGGAACCTGAGCTTTCAGTATCCAGCATGCCTGTGTCGAGTAAGGTGGCATCACCACCCTCGGCCTCTGGGGGGCCAACTCCAGATACAATTTCACTGGAGGAAGTCCATGCTTAGTTGATGGAGTTAAGGATAGTGGTAGGAGACTCCATAAATCACCCCATCCTGCAATCATCTATGGCCCCTGCCAGGTAAGAGGGGTGCCCAAGGAGCACCCCAGCTGGAACCTCTCAACCACTAGCATGTCAAACTGATGTACACTGTTACCATTGTGGGGAGGATGGGCATGTCCAGTGTCATTGTACATTCAAAAGCAATTTTCAGAGGGTCACAGATCTATTAATCTGATGAATCTGGCTGCAAGCACCTCTAAACCATTAAACATCAGTAGGCCTCAGTAGAAGAGTGCCCTGGGGCTCTGGGAACTAGTTACTCATCAATCACCAATGTTAATGCTACCATCAGCATCAAAGCTAAAGCTTCCAACTCTAAAGCTTAAGTGTCAAGGGACTGGGGCAAGATCGTGGGCCCTTCCACAGATGTGGAAGCCTGAGTGGATGGACGGCTCACCTGGGTACTGCTAGATAGTGGCTCCCAAGTTACTATAGTGTTCAAGGACTATTATGATAAGTACCTCTCGCATAAAATGTTGGAGCCATTGGAAGGTTTGGATGTGTGAGGCCTCAATGATCCCTCATACCCTCAGTTGGGGTTGATTCATCTTTGGATCCTTCCAGGTGAATGTTGCTGGAACTCCCAGTGTGGTGGAGACGTGTGCCCTGGTATGCCCACAAACAAGCATATATGAAGAGATTTCAGTCATTGTGGAAACTAATGCCCATACTGTATGTTCCACCGCCTGAGTTAGCTGTGTAAAGTGTTTGAGGCGCAACAAGGGAAAGCGTCAGTGCCGCTCCTTGGTCTTGTTAGACAAGCCTACAATCACAAAGCGGCTGTCTCACCTGAAGATGAGGCTGTAGGGATCGTGTGACGTCAAGAACCTTTAGAAGTGGTGTTATCCCCCAAAGCCAAGTGCGCAGTCACTACAGTAGTGTGACTCAAGGGACTCTGCCATAATCAGCTGCTGATATTGGACAGTGCAGAGGAAGCTGTCTACTGAATGGGCTCATAGTTAAACCTAGTATACTACCAGCTAAAGCCCATTCTTACATCGGGGGAGTAACTATACGGACCATCTGGAGGGGGCGGACCCTGGCCCAGGTCTGCTGTGCTGGTTTAGCCATACAACCACACAAGACAGAGAGCGGGGCCCCTGGCCAACTAGATCCTTCATTGTTCAAAATTGGAGACTCCTCCTTACCTCTAGGATGGTGGAACAGAATCCAAAACAAGTTGGCTCAGCAAACACAGGTTTTCTTCCTGAATGAATGGGACGTGGGGTGTGCCAAGGGTGTGCAGCATCACATTAGGGTTACAGATGAGAGGCCTTTTTGGGAAAGACTGAGTTGGCTGGCCTAGGCTGACATAGACAATGTCCACAAGCACTTGCAGGAGATGCTGGCCTCAGGCATTATTCAAGAATCCAGGAGCCATCATGCAACCCCTATTGTAGTGGTCAGATAAAAAAGTGGGGCTGTCAGAATGTGTGTGGATTATCAAACATTAAACTGGAGGATAGTACCTGAACAATACACCATGCCACGAGTGAAATCTGCCCTAGAGTGCTTGAAGGGAAGACAATGGTTTAGTGTGATGGACTTGAGATCCGGCTACTATCAGATTCCCATGGCTGAGCAAGACTGAGAAAAGACTGCACTCATTTGACCACTGGGATTCTATGGGTTCCTCTGAATGTCACAAGGGATTTCAGGGGTGCTCACCACTTTCCAATGGCTAATGGAGAGGGCCATGGCTGACATGAACTTATTGGGGTGCCTAGTGTATTTGGATAATATTATCGTGTTTAGGAAGACTGTGGGAAAGCATGAGACCCGGTTGTTTAAAGTGCTTGATTGACTGGAGGAGTATGGTCTCAAGCTATCTGTTGACAAGTGCCAGTTCTTCAAGACTTCGGTCAAGTATGTTGGCCACATTGTGTACCAAGATGGCATCAGTACTAATCCCGAATAGGTCCAGGTAGTTGCTACATTGCTTAAACCCACCTGGTTGAGAGAATTGCAGAGTTTCTTGTGATTTGCTGGTTATTACCGCAGGTTTATTAAGGACTACACCAAGATTGTCTAGCCTTTGCAGGATCTAACCCAAGGGTATCCTCCTGCCAATCAAAAGACCAGGTGGGTGTCACTGTCTGTTCTTGGGAAGGTTTAATACAGAGTGCATGAACCGTTTGGGCCCAGATAGACTAAAGCTTGTAATTAAGTTTTTGAAGAGATAATCAGACAATTGACCAACACCCCTGTGTTGGCCTGTGCAGATTCCAGTAAGCCATATGTGCTGCATAAAGACACCAGCCTTAATGGGTTGGCAGCAGTGTTATACCAAGAACACCCACAAGGTCTACGGCCGATAGCATATGCCAGTTGTAGTTTATCACCTTTGGAATGGAATTAACCGGTCCACAAGCTGGAGTTTTTAGCACTTAAATGGGCCATTGTGGATCAGTTCCATGAATACTTGTATGGGGCCTACACCACTGTCCGCACTGATAACAACCCCCTTACATATGTGCAAACAACAGCAAAGTTGGATGCTGCAGGTCATTGCTGGTTGCCAGCCCTGATGACATATGACTATTTGTGTGGAATATCATCCTGGGAAGAGCAACATTAATGCAGACATACTTTCCAGATGACCCCACCCAGAGGTGGCAGGGCAAGACTGGGTTCAGATTCTTGAGACTGCTGTTAAAGCTTTGTGTAAAAGATGTGATTCAGAAGAGGTGCCAGACTTCAGTGCCCCATTTCTCCTGGTAGATAGATTGGGTGCCCCCCTCAGACTACATATCAATGGCCTATTATAATGTCATATCTCTCAGTAAATCTTCATTGCCAGAGATGGGCCCACAGGACTGGATGAAAGAGCAGTTGGAAGATCCTGTAATCAGAGACACTGTCACTTTTTTCTAATGAGGGGGCAGCCCAGAACCTGTCAAAGTAAATTATGCTGATGCCTCCTGCTTCTGAGAGAACAGAGTAAATTGAAAGTGCATAATAATGTGATTTACCAAGAACCCCAGAGCAATGATGGCTCAAACAGTTATTACTACTAGTAAAGTTCAGAAAGATGGCCCTCAAAGCTTTACGTTATGAGATGGGACATTTGGGGGTGGACAAAATGCTGGACCAGGTCGGGGGGAGGTTCTACTGGCCTAGAATGAGTACGGAGGTGGAGAACTATTGTAAACAGTGTATGAGATGCATCCAGTGGAAAACGCTACCCTCTCAAGCCACTCCTTTGGTGAACATTATCACAACTGCCCCCATGGACTAGGTATGTATTGATTTTTTGATTCTGGAACCAGATAAAAAGAATATAGTTAACATTCTGGTAGTGACTGATCATTACTCTTGTTATGCCCAAGCCTTACCAGCCAAAGACCAAAGGGCCACCACGGTAGCCAAGATTCTGGTTGAAAAATACTTTTGTTCATTATGGACTTCCCAAGAGAATCCATTCTGATCAGGGCCAGGATTTTTGAAAGTCATCTGATTAAAGAGTTATTGGCTTATTATGATGGGATATACTGCTAATAACGAAAGGACTTCATATATGTTATTAGATAAATTAGACAAGTGCATTGATATTTGGGGTCACTTTCTACAACTGGTCCTCATATAGTTGTTTATTTATTTAGTTGTTTAACCAGGAGTAGCACACTAAGCTGAAAGCATTTTTACAAGTGCGACCTGGGAGCACAGGCAAGTTAAGTGACTTGCTCAGGGTCACACAGTATGCAAGTGGA
This sequence comes from Neoceratodus forsteri, assembly GCA_016271365.2. Lineage (NCBI taxonomy): Eukaryota > Metazoa > Chordata > Ceratodontiformes > Ceratodontidae > Neoceratodus > Neoceratodus forsteri. The sequence goes on along the minus strand of CM057451.1, from coordinate 860,552,350 downwards.
AGCTGTGGGATTCACATCCAGGTCTGGTCTGTTGGATGTCACCAGATTTGTAGCTCAGAGCCTTAAACAACTGCGCTATACTGCTTCAATATAAACCAGATTATTTGCTAAAGAAAGGCTTTGAAAGGAACCTGATACATACATACATATACTGTTAAACGTCTTACAAAATGTGTCCTAGGATATCCACTGTTATGTTACAATATAAAGTTAATGGCTCTATTTGTGTTGATTTTCAAGTTACGCTCTAGCTAGTATACTTGTTAATATGAATAACAAATTCATGTTAAAATTGTCTTAACTATATGTATATCGACAGCATTACTATCACATTGTAAATGTTATTGGTGTCTGTATGGTGTTTAAGATATAAAATAAAAACTTATTATGAAAAAAAAAAAGAATTATTGTTGCTGTGGAGAATCAGGAAGTCTCAAACCACTCCCTACCACCCACAGGGTGATCCTCAACCTGAAAAATTCAATAGGACTCTATTAGATATGTTGGGCATGCTGAGCCCTTGTAAAAATGCGAAATGGAGTCAGCAAGTGAGTACGCTGGTTCATGTCTACAGCTGCACTCACAATGACACCACGGGGCAATCCCCATATTTGTTGATATTTGGAAGAGAGGTCAGGCTCCTGGTAGACCTTGCATTTGGAGTGTCATCCAATGGAAACAATTTAGAGATTTATACCAAATATGTCCAAAGACTGAAACAACCGTTTGATGATGCTTACCGGTTGGCCACAGAATTGTCTAACAAAAGAAACTTGGCAAACAAGACCTGTTATAACAAACATGTCAGAGCTCATGAGTTACTCCCTGGAGACAGAGTTTTGGTCCAGAATTTGGGGTTGCCCAGAAAGCATAAAATTGCAGATCTGTTGGCAACATCCCCATGTGGTCACTGAAGAACTTGTGGACTTGCCAGTGTATGGAGTTTGCCCAGAGGAGGAGCCTCAGAGAAGTAGAATTTTATACCACAACCATTTGCTCCTGATTGGACAATTAAATGTTTCAGAACTATAACTAGACTTTGAGCCACCCCAAAGAATGAAAACTAGGGGTTCTCGCAACTGCACCAACCAGACTGCTCGGCCCAACCCTCAACTGGATACTGGTCTACCCGAGCCTTCCGAAAGGTTTGCATTGTACCTGGATGCTGATCTAACTGGGACTTCCAAAAGACCTCCATCAGACCCAGCTCCCAGTGACCTTGACTTCAGATGAAGAAAATTACCTTGTAAGGTGTTGTTCTACATTGGACATTCTCTAAGTGTTGAACAATTCTGACAAGTGGTGGATACAAAAAACCCTAACCAAACCACTCAATCCTGATGCAGAGCCATTTCAACCTTCGCCCACATTAGAGCATGCAGCAGATCTGGTAGAGATTGCACAAGAGACAGACATGGTACCTGAATCAACTGAACAAGAAACAACCATGGTACTTGAACTGAATCATGCTGCAGAGCCTCACTTGCCTCCCAGGGAGGAAGAATGTCCATCCTCAGTTACCCCTGAAAGTGAAGAAGTCTCTCTGAGGTGGTCCAAAAGGCCAATCATACCCCGCCTAAAACTCAGTTATGATTCACCTGGTGCCCCCACTGACCTGCTTTGTATGTAGTGCACTATGGCATCTATGTCACTCCCCACTCGCTACCCCCTATTGTATTCAATAACTCTGAGGGTAATGTGGGACTGTCAAATCAGGGCATGGTGGTTAAACAGGAACTAAGTGTCTATGTAACATTATTAATGGAAATATTGTTAACCTGTTTTTGTTTATTATGTGGAATTGGAATTTGAAGCTAGCATAGCTGCACTGAAATTATCTAGATAGAACTGTTAGTGTTGGTAGTATTGCCTATTTTATTTATTTAAGAGATTCACCAGGAAGGGGCACACTGAACAAAAAGTTGCTCATCTCACGGTGCATCCTGGGGGGTGGGGGAGTTGGAAGGCAAACAATAAAATGTAATCAACACAACAGTATACATTGTCAATATATGGGAATTGGAAGACATACAAATAAGTCATAGGCAAACAACAAAACAGTATATAGTGCCAATTATACATAGGGTTACGTTACCAAGTAGAGAACAATTAACAAGCAGTAACAGGCAACAAGAAATTACAGTTGGTATGTATATTCCATTACATCATGGAGAACAGAAGGTCTGCAATTGCGGTAACAGGATAACTATTACAGCCCATTTATATGCAACATGGTCTGCTCAGTTGCAGTTCACAGATAGGTAATTGTGTACATACGAACATATGAAGAAGCCAGCAGAAGAAGTCCATTTGAACTATCAAGTCTGCTCATGTTGCAGGGTCCACAGCTTGAGCTACTGTCCCTGCCCCCTCTCCCCACTCCTCCCATCCTCCTTACACATGACCATTACCCTCCCCTTATACCTGTCCCAGCCTCTCTTAGAGCTACCCACTGTCTTCAATGAGATTATCTCTTTTGGCAGCGCATTGTGAGGAGACAGAAGAAGGGGAAGAAGAAAGGAGAATCGCGGGGGGAGGGGTTCCACAGTTTAGAGAAGTGGTATGAGAAGGCTGCCTGGCCGACAGTAGTCATACGGCATGAGACACCTAAAGTATGGGAAACTGAGGACCTAAGTGAATGGGAGGATGGTGGGGGGATAGTTAGGGAAGAGTTGAGATAAGTAGGGAAGGAGCCAAGCCAGAATTTGGAGACATATTTAGCACAGTGGAGGAGACGTCTGTTAACAAGGGATGGTAAAGCCAAAATGTGATTGACAGTGATGAGTGAGGGTAGAAGCGTCAAGTGCGAAGTGGCAGAAGGAATTAAAGAGGGTGTCCAATCTGGCTAGGGAGGTTTTAGGTGTGGCACTGTAGACTACGTCGCAGTAGTCAAAGATGGGGAAGTTCATCTTCTGGACAAGTTCACGCCTAGCCAGGAGAGGGAGGCAGTTCTGGTTCCTAAATAGTGCGCCTAACTTGGGGCACAGCTTTTTAAGAATGGCACCCACATGACCAGAGAAGGTGAGATGTTGGTCAAGCCAAACCCCCAGATATCTGAATGAGGAGGTGTCCTTGAGGACCATCCCATTGAGGATGTGGAAAGTGGGTAGGGAGGGGAGCCTTGAAAGTCTTCTTGGCATTTAGGAAAAGCTGATGTGAGCAAAACCAGCACTGAACGTTGTTGAAATTGTTCTGAAGTCTGGTTGCAACATCAGTGGGGGAGTGGCTGGAGGTGTAAAGGACCATGTTGTCTGCATATATAGGAATAGAGGTAGATGTGCAGACAGATGGCAAGTCATTGAGAAAGATGGGCAAGAGTATGGGGCCCATCACTGATCCCTGCGGGACTCCTGTGTCGATAGGGAGGGGTGAGGACATGGAATCTGCTATTCTAACTTACTGGGTCTGATCTACCAGGTAGGCATGGAACCAGTTTGTGGCGGCAGCCAACAAGCTTGCAGCAGAGAGACAGAGTGTAACAGGATAGAGTGGGAGACTGTGTCAAAAACCTTGGCTAGATTGACAAAGATGGCAGATGTGATTTGACCACTGTCCATCCCAGTGAGGATGGAGTCAGTGAGCCTAATCAGGGAGTGGTGGTAGAGTGTTTTTTATGAAAGCCAGATTGGGAGGGGGTAAAAAAAAGTTAGTGTGAGAGAGATAGGCAGAGAGTTGGGTAAGAACTAGGAGTTCTTGCAGCTTAGTGAGGGTGGGAAGTAGAGATATGGGATGATAGTTCCCAGGGAAGGATGGGTCACCGCCCTTAGGGAGGGAAGAACAATAGCATGTTTCCAGACAGAGGGGATGGTTTGCAATGTGAATGAGAGGTTCAGTAGCTCTGTCAGTGGGGCAGTGATAGCCAAAGCAGAAAGGTAAAGCAGCTTGGGGTCCAGCCCATCAGGCAAACCACCTTTAGAAGGGTTTAGGGTAAACAGGGCATCCAGGGTGTCAGAGGGTGTTATGTTAGTGAATGAGAAAGGAAGAGGCTGGGGATAGGTGTGTGTTGAGTTAGGGGGAGGATCAGACTGAGGAGATGGTAAGGAGGATAGAAGGGCAGAGGCACAGGAGGTGAAAAAAGTATTAAATTCAGAGGCGACACTCAAGTGGTCAGAGGTAATAGTGTTGTTTATAGTGAGAAGGGGGGTAGGAGGAAAAGAAGGTGGGGGAAGAGAGAGAGTGAATGACTTTCCAAAATTTTGAGGGGCTGTTTATGTTCGATTGAAAGGTTGAGGTACTCTGCTTTAGCCAAACGAGTGGCTTTGGTGCATTTGTTGCGAAGCTGATGATAGTTGTCGTAGTCTTTCTGGAGCTTGGAGATTTTGTGTTGCTTCTAGGCTTGGTCCCTTGCACTTTGGCATGCTCTGAGTTCCAGTGTGACCGAAGGAAGGTGGTTCCCACGGACTCTAACTTTGTGTAGAGAAGCGTGCCGAGTCCAGACTTCGAGAAATTCACCTTTGAAATATTCTGAGGCTGCGTCGATCATGTTTGCTGAGGTTATCTGGGACCAGTTTGTGCATGATAGGTCAAGTAGGAGAGGCCCAAGGTGCATGGATTTGTATAAGTGAGCCACTAAAGTTTTGTGGGGGACTTTGGTACAGTAGATGTTGCGTACTAGGAAGGTCATGCGATGGTCACTCAGAGGATTTGATAACACTCCAGATTTGATGACTCTATGTGGGTGGGAAGTGAGAGCCCAGTCAATTAAGGATTGGTTGTTTGTTTTCGGGGTTTATCCTAGCAAGTTCAAGGATGAGTTGGGTTAAATCAGTGGGAGTAATGTTGTTTTTTACTTTGAGTAGGGAAGGGAATAACCAATTTAGGTTAAAATCACCTATAATATAGACTTCACCCGAGGAGGTGTGGAATACTATGATAGAGATGAGGTCAGTAGCCAGGGAGGGGTTGAGGCACGGGTGGCAGTAGGCCTCTGCAATAAAAATAGGGATTGAGAATGGGAGAGATAATTGTAAGATGAGTATTTCATACGCTTTGGGGACAGAGGTGGAATAAATGGTAGTGAATTGGATACCTGAGGAGATGTATATAGCCACACCTCCGCCCCTTCTGGACCGGTCTTGTTGTGAAATAGAAAAACCCAGGGTGGTGAGTGAGGGGTTGCCTGTTTTATTATTTAAGCCATGTTTCAGTCAGAATAATTATGTCAGAGCCTAGTGAAGCAACAAGGGTCTGGAGTAAGTCGATTTTAGGGAGAAGGCTACATATGTTTAGGTGCAGAGTTTTCAAACCTCAGGGCAAGGCAGAGGGGTGAGGTAGTGGGGCTACAGGGGTAGCAGATGGAAGCATTGTGCCATTTAGGGGTCAAGGCCCAGGGTTAGGATTTATGTCTCCAGATGATAGAAGCAGGAGTGTAATGATTAAATAATAGAACTTAACACTCTTACACCAGGGTATCGTAGAGGCTCTCCTAGTAGGAAAGGAGGTGGGCTGTCAGTAGGAGGGAGAAAACTAATGGTGTGTACAAGTGTACAGTAGAGAGGGATGAACATGAGACAGGCACAGGGGCAAAGAGGGAAGTGATTCCAAGGAAGAGAAGGGGAAGAGGGGGAAACAGCATTGTTTGGGACCAAGTGGAGAAGTGTTTTTTTTCAGATATGCACTGGATGGAACTCCTGCAATTGTCGGGATGACAATTCATAACCCCAGGGAGAGTGTAACACTCCTCTGAAGTGGGGGGCTTACCTTATTGGAGCTATGGCCCTGCCCCCATGGGGTTTTCTCCAGTGGCTGCATGGGGGGGGGGATTTGGGCATGTAGGAGGTGCTTGATCTCCACAGTGGCTGCTGCTCTGGAATGGTTCCTGAGCCCCATAGTAGAAGGGGACCAAGGTCTTATTGATGTTTCTGTGCCTCCAGGTGAGTTTGGGGGATATTTGGTGATTCGCTAGCAGCGTAAAAGTGGACCGGGCGAATGAAAATAAATATGGCCATGCTGTACCGTCTGCATATGTGTGGCTGCTTGAGTTAAAGGAGGGTAACCAGCGGGGTGCCACAAGGTTCAGTGCTGGGGCCGGTCCTCTTTAATGTCTTTATAAGCAACATTGCAGATGGACTCGAAGGAAAAGTATGCCTTTTTTCAGATGACACCAAGATCTGCAATAGGGTTGAAACTCCGGGGGGGTAGCAAATGAGGACAGACTTAGGCAAGTTGAAGGAGTGGTCAAGAGTGTGGCAGCTCAGGTTCAATGCCAAGAAATGCAAAATTATGCATTTGGGGAACAAAAACCAATGGGAGGAATGCACAATGGGGGGTACTAACAAAAACCAAAATGGAAAGGGACCTGGGGGTAGTCATAACAGATTATTTAAAAGTAGCCAAACAATGTGAGAAGGCACTGAAAAAAGCCAGTGGAATGCTGGGGTGCATAGGGAGAAGCATCATCAGTAGAAACAAAAGGTGGTGATGCCGCTGTACAGGCAGTTGGTGAGGCCTCATCTAGAAAACTGCGTGCAGTTTTGGAGACCTGATCTCCAAAAGGACATCTACAGGGTGGAAGCAGTCCAGAGAAGGGCAATGAAAATGATGCAAGGGCTACACCAGAAACCATATGAGGAGAGATTGGGAGAACTCAGTTTGTATACTCTGACGGACAGGAGGCAGAGGAGCAATATTTATTTATTTAGTTTTTGTTGACCGGGCAAGTGCACTAGACAACTTCTGCCTATTTTCAGGCACGACCCAGGGAGGGGGATACAGATGTATGCCAACTGACCTTGAACCAGATTAAGCTGTTGGTGGTATTTTTAGTGAATGAGGGAAATTTGGCCAGGACACTGGGGAAATTCCACTACTCTTTTTGATAAGTGCCATGGGATCTTTAACATCTACCTGGACTACCACCAATACAAGCAGATGGGGCCTTGGTTTAACGTCTCATCTGAAAGATGGAACCTCAGAAGTGCAGCACCCCTCTCATGCTGCACTACAGTGTCAGTATTCTGACAGTGTCAGTGGATCAGTAGGTAGCACACTCGCCTCTGAGGCCGGGAGATCAGAGGGCTGTGGGTTCAGTTCTCACTTCTGGCACTTGGGTTAATATCCCAGTACTGACACTGTAGTGCAGCATGAGAGGGGTGCTGCACTTCTGAGGTGCCGTCTTTCAGATGAGACGTTAAACCGAGGTCCCATCTGCCTGGATTGGTGGTAGTTCAGGTGGATGTTAAAGATCCCATGGCACTTATCGAAAAGAGTAGGGAATTTCCCGTGTCCTGGGCCAAATTTCCTCATTCACTAAAAATACCACCAACAGCTTAATCTGGTTCAAGGTCAGTTGGCATTCATCTGCATCCCCCTCCCCCGGGTCGTGCCTGAAAATAGGCAGGATTTGTCTAGTGCACTTACCCGGTCAACAAAAGCTAAATAAATAAATTCTGATATTAACCCAAGTGCCAGATATGGGAACTGAACCCACAGCCCTCTGATCTCCCGGCATCAGAAGTGAGTGTGCTACTTACTGAGCCACTGACACGATATGATAGAGACATTCAAATACCTCAAGAGGATCAACAGAGCTTAAGAGGGCAGTGTCTTTCAGAAAAGGAGGTGTGCAAGAATAGGAGGCTGGGGGGGGAAGCTCAGGGGAAATGTGAGGAAGTATTTTTTCACAGAAAGGGCGGTGACTGCATGGAACAGCCTCCTGGAGGAGGTTGCGAGGGCAAAAACAGTTGTCAAATTCAAGAATGCATGGGACAGACAGAAGGCAGAACTAGTGGTAGGACAGAGAAGGTAGGCCGCAGATCAAATAGGATCTGGAGCTTGTACAGTAGGTAGGTAGGGAAATGGACAGACTAAGTGGGCCAGGCAGTCCTTATCTGCTGTCAAGTTCTATGTTTCTATGAACTTTGGCACCCATCATGTGTCTGGATGTGCGGACACTATTTAACATTATCCCTGACTCCAAGACAGGAAGCAGAGCCGGGGATTGAATCAGGAATGCCTCTGGGCACAAGATAAATGGATTTCTGCCATTGAAAGGGCATATAATGGAGTGTAGTGGCTATTTTATCAGGTGGGCAGAATGTAAACAATAAAGGCAGCTCCCATAAATTCCCTGCAGAAGGTGTGGCCACTGGGAATGTGAAAGGGTATCAGAAATGCCTGGGAACTGTGCAGCCAGTAGGAAGGGGAGCTGGGGAAAGTTATAAAAAGGGACTGCAAGCCTTCCAGTGGGGAGTGGGAAGGGACCCCTCCGGTGACTGGGAGTAGAGAGATTGCTGTGGGCTTCCCAGCCCTAAGGCCTGTCCTATAAGTCCAATGGCCTTTCCAACCCCAGGTCTGAGCAGGAGGCAGAGCACCTGAGAAAAGCCAGCAGGTAACAGGGAACATAACTGAACTGGCGACCGATTTCCCTGAGCAAGAGTTGAACCTGTGGCTGTTGAGTTGTGAGAAAGATCTCAAATTAGAGACTGTGACTTTGTAGCCTGGAAATAGAGAGGGTGGCATCTTGAATCAAGAGATTGTAAATTGCAGCCTGGAAGTAATGAAATTTGCAGCCTAAGAATTGAAAAGACTGTATAACCAGTGTTCCCCTCAGAGGGATAAGTGCCTGGAGCTGTTTGAATTGCTTCTAACCTGAGAGAGAAGTTGCATAGCTTGGGGCTTGATTGACTGTGACTGAGCTTGCTGCAAAGTGCTGCTGAGAACTGTTGTGCCTACAGAAAATCTAGGGGACTTAGCCTGCCCTGTCCTCTAGACCCACAAGAGACCGCCGGAGAGAAGAAACCAGGAGAGGAAGACATCAAGAGGCTTGTCAGGTGAACACTGTATATAAAGGCCCCAGGGCAAAATTTAGAAAGGTCTGACAGGTGAAGTCCAGTGTTCTTTATTCCTTCAGCCAGCTGCTGCTTTCCTGTAAACTGCTGCTGTGGTACACCACCAACTGCTGATACCAGAATGGTGCTATATGAGCCAAACCTGCTGAACCCCTCCTGCTTCAAAACTGTAAGTATCTCTGGGCTGTGGCTTAGAGGAGTTGTTACTTAGCTAGCTAGCTAGTTAGTAATAGGGGTTAAGTCCTGGGAAGGACCGTCCCAAGCTTCAAGATCAGCCCAGGCAGTAACGTTAAAAGTTTGTTGTGTTTAAAGTTATTGGGCCCCATTGAAAGTACTCTGTTGAGTCAAAGACTGTTATCTTCTCAGCATCTCAGTGCATCACCCTGCATCCACTGTGAGGCCTTCAGCACCCTGGTGTGGTACCCACTACAACCAACTGTAAGACGTGACAGCTGCTTGGGGAAATCTGGGTGCAACCGCCAGTGGGAGGTGTGCGAAACAGTGTGGATACAGTCGAATGGTTTGCAATCATTATTGTTGTGCTATTTTCCCCCTTTTTTTGCCCACCCCCTACAATAAAATGGAAAGTTGATGTATGGTACAATTTAGTACTGCTGATCATTGCAAGGTGTATGCATTCACCGTGTGGGGAAGGTACTGTGGGGGCAGTTATTGCATTTTCCTGGGGGGGGTTAACCTTGAATTTACCCTACAGGTATCCCATAGGCACTGTGCCATTCTACTCCTGTCCTACTAATGAACCCAGGCAGGTCCTCTCGGAGGTGTGTCCAGGTGAGACCTGAGGGCCCCAGAAACAGCCAAGGTGAGTCAAGGGGCTGTTACATATGTATACCATATACAGTCATCACACCACCAGTCTCCAGTTCATTGCTTGATAATGTACTTTGGGATACAGTGTGTGAGAAGGGCACTATATAAAGCCTATTCTATTCTATTCTTACATTGTTATAGAGCCCCCCGGAATTCAACAGTTTTGCAGCCACAAAACTGACCACAGAACACGTAGTCTGTTACAGAACTTATATTACTGTAGAACCCATTGATTTAAATTATTTTTACTTATTACTAGCATTACACAACTTCAGGTAATTTCCTTCTCTTTGTTTGTTGTAAAGTCCCTCCACCTCACTTGATATCTGCAGTCATGAGTGACATCACGTGGTATGTTGGCCAATGGCTTGTCAGAAATCTGCCATGAATGCTAATCATTTTTCTGCTGCAGAACTCAGGACTGAAATATCACAGAGGACTAAAAATGACTTAACTACTATGTTTCAGGCCAGGTCTGACCTAAAAATAAAAGTGCCTTACTCATGTTCAGTTTTAACTACCTCTCTTCTTTGATTACCTTCTGAATACCCTTTGTGATCTACACATGTTCTCTTTTGCTTTCTTTTGCTTCAGTTGCATTTCTTACTCAATGGATGCATACCCTCTTGTGAATACAGCAATTGTGTTGAGCTATTGTCAGCCTGGTAGCTATCCACTGCTCCGCCTTTCTTCTTCTTGCTTCATCATACATCACTCTTCTTTCTGCTTCTTCCTTCATTTACTCACTCTGCTCTTAGGGCTGCTAAGTTGGAACTGGTTGATTCTGATCCAATTTTTGGATTTAGGATTTTAGGAAAGTCCGACTACTGTAACCAATTCTGATTCAAATCCTAAAAGGACCTTAAAATTCGAATTGGAGTCACATTATTTGGAATCCTAAATCCTACGTGTCTATGTAGGATTTATTTTAGGATTTAGAACTTTTGAACTTCAATTCTGAAAATCATGAATCTGAAACTCAGATCTGAATCTGACGAATCTGATTTCTTTTGGCAGATTCCATGCAACCCTATCTGCTCTAGGGATTCCCAGACTTTTTTCTGTCCTCCGTTGCAAATCTTCCACTGGGCAAGCAGCCTCAGGGCTTGAGCTGAGAAGTATGCAGAGTATGGCATATAGGCACTTCTACAAATGTTTCATTTAGCCCCCATGTCACCACAGCAGCTGTTCAAGTCTGACTGGAGCATACTCCCAATCCCACCCCCAACCCCTGAAGAGCGTTCTCCTCTCAGCTCCCTGCCCTCTGGAACAACCTCTTTCCCAAGCTCTTTATGTCCCAATCTGACTTCTCTTTCAAACATCTATTAAAACTACATTTAGCTCCTCCTGTTCCTGCTCTGATCCTGGTTATGCCCTTTTGGCACTCCTCCTTTAGTGTAGGTGTACCTACTTTGCCTTTAGTTGTTACAGGCGTGCTTTTGCTACAGTTATACTTTTTATACTTTAGTTTTAACAGTCTCACATTGTTTGCCTGCACAATATTGTATTTAATCGCACTATTTTTGTCTGTATTTGTGCTGTTGTCTGGAGTCCTGTACCCCTGTACCCTTCCCCCTGGGTGCACCTGGAAATGAGCCTCAGCTTAGTGTGCCTTTCCCAGTTACCAATTTCAATAAACAATCAATCAAACAAACCAATCGATCAGTCATGTGCAATGTCTAATAGCCTAAGGGTACCACAACAGTTTTTTTCATAGAATACTAGGGTTGTAACACCGTATGTGTAGCCCCTCTCTGGTGTCATCCTAGAGAGAGAGAGCCACAAGACCTGCCTGGGTGGTCACTAGACAGGTTAAGGGGCCTGGGTTCCCATAAGCTGTAACACGGGGGTCCTTTCCCAAGAATACAAATAAAATGGTGGTGTCTCCATCCAGAGTACATTAAGTGGGCCTGATCTATAAAGTACAACCCCCCTGGGATGTCGTACCAACCCACCTCCCCAGTACAGTTACCCCAGCCATGGACTTACCGGACTCGAATATCCCCACATTTCAAACAGTTGGCATGTTCAAACTCAGCTACTAACATGCTCGCTGAAATCAGGCTCTTGAGTCAGCTCTTTCTGAAACAATAACATCATAATTTATTTACACGGGGAGGGTTAGGATGGGGTAAGTGATATAGAGGTTAACCAACAGATTTTTGGTTTGAATCTGCATTTAGAGATTTAGCATTTTCAGACAATCACATTTCCCCTTTTTATTATTCAAGCCCACGTTTAGTTAATGCAACCTCCCCCACTATCTATCTAGCCAACTGCTGCAGGTATTACCAAAACACAGACCCAGACCCACTGGTACCAGTTTCAGAATGATGCCCTGAGTTCTGTCTCTGGGTACTCAGATATTAAGATGCAGTCCTGAGGTGCAGCTTGTCGGCTGGCATTGGTGCGCTTGATGAGTATTAATTAACTTTTTACATGCTTTCCCTTGATTAACTTTACACTTCCACTTTGCTTTACCTCCAGCCCAGGTGGGCATGTTTAAACTATATACAGTCCCCTGGAATTTGCAGGGCAATACCTGCTGTTACTCACGGTTCTGCTGGATCAGTCCTTGGGTGGCACAGCTTGACTGAAGTCCTGGGGTTGATGGAAACAGGACATGCAGAACTGGGCACGATGCTTGAAGGGACGAAAATGCTGCAGCTGGATCTTTAGGCTGGATTGGAGATCTTGCAGCTTGTCCCCTTCAACCCATTGAGGCCCATTGCAGATCACATACACAAGGCCTGCCAGCCACAAGGGACCCAGACCTGGGAGTGGCCCCATGGCCCGGCTCCCTCACAGGTCAGAGCGCCCTTGCACTCAGGTGCAAGACCCATAGCCCTCTGCAGCCAGCTGACCCCACTTGATAGGGTTAGCAAGGTCCCCACCTATCCCTGGATTTATGATGGAAACTTCTTCAGTCATTTTTCCTTTTCACAGTTCCAGCTGTGATGTGCAGACAAAGCAGTCTCTGTCCTTCCCTGTCTCCCAGACCCTGGGGGTGCAAAGTCTAGGCTACAGGTTCATTACAATAGTCTCTTTTCTTAGCCGTATCTAGGAGCAGACAGCAGGCACCCTGCCCAATAGACACTTGCTAGTCATTCTGCTTTCACAGTCTCTCCACTTGGAACACAGCCACACTCTTGCTCTGGCTCACACACAATTCCAGAACTCACTCTATCAGCTTTTGAGTCACACAAAGTCCATTTTCCTCTCAATGTACAGGTGCAGAACAGTCTCTGATCTGAAGAGGCTCTCTCTTCACAATTCTTTCATCACTTGGTGGTCTGAGCACCAGACCTGGGAGGTGGGAGTCCCAGGGTACAGGTTGTTCAGAAAGGATAGGGCAGGCAGGAGGGAGGGGGTTGCACTGTACATCAGGAAGGATATTAAGGTTACAGAAGGGAAGGTGGAGCATGGGGAAGCAGAAATCTTGTGGGTCACAATAGAGAAGAGGGCTGGGGCATCAATAAGGTTGAGTGTGGTCTACAGACCTCCAGCACAGAGCAAGGAAGTGGACATGCAAATGCTGTGGGTAGTTCAAAGGATGGTGATTAAGCAGGAGATTCTGCTGGTGGGAGACCTTAACCTCCCAGATATAGACTGAGATATCCTATCAGCTAGGTCATCCAGGAGCAGGGTGATCCTTGAGTCCTTCCAGGGAGCCTTCCTGCAGCAGCTGGTCAGGGAGCCCACTGGGGGGATAACATACTTGACGTGGTCCTCACCAATGGGGATAGTGTGGAAGGAGTGAGGGTGGGGGTCAGCCTAGGAGCAAGTGACCACAACACAGTGAGCTTCAGGGTTAGAGCAGAGCATGAAGCAAGTAAAACCATCATGGAGGTCCTAGACTTCAGGCTGGCAGATTTTCCAGAATGAGGGAGATATTCTGGAATGAAATGGAGGGGAAGAAGAAGTTGGGGGTTAGGACCTATGGAACGTGATCAAGGGGGGATACTAAAATCCACTGAGAGCTGCATAAGGAAGGTGAGGAAGAGCAAAAGAAGGAGGAGGCCGCTTTGGTTCAACAAGGAAGTGAGGGGGGCAACAGGGGAGAAAAAAGGGCATTCAGAGAATATAAGAGGATGCAGGGGAAGGAGGACGGGGAAACTTAGAAGGAAAAGCTGAGGGTGGTGGGGCAGAGAATTAGGAGGGTGAAAGCAGAAATGGAGGAGAAGATTGCTTGGCAGGCCAAAAGGGGTTGCAAAACTTTTTGTTCAGTATGTAGGGGAGAAGAGAAAGCAAGGCAGGGGATAGTAAGGATGGGGGTAACAGTGGAAGGGGACTTCAAGAAGGCAGAGGTGATAGAATTGAGAGAATCCAGAGGAGGGCAACTAAACTACTATCACGTTTGGCTAACAGTAGTTATCAAGTAAGACTGAGGGAAACTGGGTTACATTCCCTGCAAAGCAGACAAACTAGAGGCGACTTGCTTTTATTATACACAGTTCTTTATTCACAGGATCAAATGGACCAGTGTGGCTTAAAATTTTCAAACAGAAGGAGCTCCCCATGGCTCAATAACAAACAGATCGAAGTGAGAAAATCAAATACTAACAAAAGATTAAATTACTTCACAGTAAGAACCCCAAGACTGTGGAACACTGTTCCGCAATATTTAGTGGATAGTCCAACCATTAGTTCCTTTAAAAAAAGCCTGGATCAGTGGATGGAGTCTCATACCTCCGGGGTTTAATCATTTCCCACTAGAGTGGTGGGGGACAATCACGATGGGCCGCTGGCCTACTTTTGTCCTATGAAACCAAGTAAACCAAGGTGCTGAACAGGTACTTTGGCTCAGTCTTCACAATAGAGGGAGAAGGAAAGGGTCCAGTGTTATGGGAAGAGAGAAGGGTAGAAATAGGAGTGGATCCTAGCCCAATCAGGGAGGACAAGGTCAGGGAGGAATTAGGTAAGTTGAGGGTAGACAAGGCTTTGGGTCCGGATACCCTGCATCCTAGGGTACTCCAGGAGCTAAGGGAAGAGCTGGTGGCACCACTAGCGAGGTTGTTCAACTTATCCCTGGACACAGGGTGGGTGTAGGAGGATTGAAAGAGTGCAGATGTGGTGCCACTTTGCAAAAGTAGCAGCAGGGAGGAGAAGGTGGGCAATTATTGCCTGATCAGCCTCACATCAGTGGTGGGTAAGGTGATAGAGGCAATATTGAAGGAAAGGGGTGGTTAGCTACCTGGAAGTTAGTGGGTTGCAGGACATATGGCAGCAACTTCACATGGGGGAGTCATGGCAGATGAACCTGATCGAGTTATTTGATTGGGTGATGAGGGTGGTTGATTGGGGAGGGGGACAGTGGACATGGCCTATCTGGGCTTCGAGAAAGCCTTCGACGCTGTGCCCCACAGAAGATTGGTTAATAAACTGAAGAGATTGAGGGTGGGACATAAAATTTATTTATTTTATTTTATTTATTTCGTTTTTGTTGACCAGGTAAGTGCACTAGACAAATCCTGCCTATTTTCAGGCACAACCCATGGGGAGGGGGATACAGATGAATGCCAACTGACCTTGAACCAGATTAAGCTGTTGGTGGTATTTTTTAGTGAAATATTTAGTAAATAATAAGGTACATGGAGGACTGGCTGATGGGTAGAAGCCAGAGGGTGGTGGTAAATGGGGTGCATTCTGGGGAGGTAGGGGTGACAAGCAGGGTACCTCAGGGGTCAGAGCTTGGGCCCATATGGTTTAAAGTCTACATCAGTGACATAGCGGAGGGGCTGCATGGGAAGATCTGCCTTTTTGCAGATGATATGAAGATCTGCAAAAGGGGTGGACACCCCAGGGGAAGTGGAGGCTATGAGGATATTAGGTTGTTGGAAGGGTGGTAGGAAACATGGCAGCTAAAATTCAACGCTAAAAAATGCACAATTATGCACATGGGGAGGAACAACCCACAAGCAAAGTACACAGTTTGGGGGGTGGGGAGGAAATGAAAATAGCGCAGCAGGAGAAGGATCTAGGAATCATAATCACAGATGATCTTAAAGTGGGGACCCAATGCAGT
Source organism: Neoceratodus forsteri (assembly GCA_016271365.2). Taxonomy (NCBI): domain Eukaryota; kingdom Metazoa; phylum Chordata; order Ceratodontiformes; family Ceratodontidae; genus Neoceratodus; species Neoceratodus forsteri. The sequence continues at coordinate 860,536,705 of CM057451.1, read as the reverse complement.
AAAGTGGTGGCCAAAGCGAATATAATGCTGGCACGCATAGAGAGAGAGAGATAACTAGCAAAAGGTGGGAGGTGCTGATGCCACTCTATAGGTCCATGGTGAGGCTCCACCTGGAGTACAGGGTTCAGTTCTGGAGCCCTCACTTACGCAGGGACATAGATGGCACAGAGAGAGTTCAGAGAAGGGCCACTAAGATGGTGCATGGGTTAAGTGGGAATCCATACGAGGAGAGGTTGAGGGAGTTGGATTTGTACCCGCTGGAGACCTGAAGGGAGAGGGGGGACATGACAGAGATGTTCAAGTACATGAAAGGGATTAATAAAGTGGAGGTGAGCTTATTCACAAGGAAGGTAGGCAGAAAAATGAGAGGGCATGGAGTGAAGGTGGAGGGGACAGGTTTAAGGGAAAAGGTTAGAGGCCATTTCTTCACGGAGAGGGTGGTGGAGCCCCAGAACAGTCTGCCAGAGGTGGTGGAGGATGGAGCAGTGGTAAGATTCAAGACGGCATGGGACAAACACAAGGGGTTGTCTAGGGAGTGGGGCTGGGAACCTCTGGGTGGGAGGGGCAAGTGGGGGGGGAATCAGGCAAACTCGATGGGTCAAGATGGTCCTTTTCTACCATCAAATATCTATGAATCCATGACTCTATGAATCACATCTCTCCCCTCACTTGCCTCACTGATGAGGTGCAGCTGAAAGTACCCGGCTTCTTCCAGGCTCATGACACAACCTTTTCTTCATCTAACCACTGTGGTGCATCTCTCTGCCACAGCAGACTTTTCCAGAAACCTAAAAACAAAATACCAGTGCACAAACCCCCCAAACATAGTACACATTAATATTTAAACATTTTCATGGCCACTGGCTCTACTTACTTTAAACTTCATGTAAAGAAGGGGGTCCTGTTAGTTTTCAGATTGGAATTCCAAAGTGAGCAAGCTGTACCACCACGCCACGGTGGGACCCTTTCGGTATAGTCCCTACACGAACTTCTCAGCTCTGAAATGCCTGTAGTGGCTACTCACAAATACAGAGTGCTGCCTGAATTGGCCTGCTTAATTGGCTCCTTAAATAAGGTACTTCCACCCAGGAACACTTACAGGTGGTGGAAGGAAGCATGCTGTAAGGGGTGCCACACCTTCCCCAAATCAGCATGCTCCACTCTGCATTGCCCACAAATGTAATTCACATTTCTGCTAGGGGGTGCTACTGGTATAGCTTGCTCACTTTGGAATTCCAATCTGAAAACTAAGAGGACACCCTTTTTTCATGGAGTTTAAAGTAAGAAAAGCCACCTGAAGGCAATGGGACCTGATGGCATGCATCCCAGGGTACTTAAGGAGCTAAGGGTGGAACTAGCAGAGCCATTATCAGAACTGTTTAGTGAGTCTCTGAACACAGAAGAGGTCCCAGAAGACTGGAGAAGGGCTCATATGATCCCGCTCCACAGGAGTGGTAGCAGGGAGGGTGCAGGGAACTACAGACCAGTCAGTCTTACCTCAGTAGTGGGCAAGATTATGGAGGCACTCCTTAAGAAAAGGATAGTGCAACACCTGGAATCCATAGGGGCACAGGATCCAAGACAGCATGGGTTTACAAAAGGAAGGTCCTGTCAAACTAATCTCATAAATTTCTTTGACTGGGTAACCAGAGTGGTAGGCCAAGGGGGAGCAGTTGATGTCGCCTACCTTGACTTCAGCAAAGCTTTTGACACTGTTCCATAGAAGATTGATAAATAAGCTTGGTAGGCTTGGTATCAGAAGTTGGTCAACTGGGTGCAAACTGGTTGACATGCAGAAAACAGAGAGTGGTGGTAAATGGTATACAGTCAGAAGAGATGCAAGTCACAAGTGGGTACCACAGGGATCGTCCTGGGGCCAGTCCTCTTCAATATCTTCATTAGTGACATTGCAGATGGACTAGAGGGTAAGGCTTGTCTGTTTACAGATGACACCAAGATCTGCAACAGAGTAGATGATCCAGATGGTGTGGGCAGAATGAGAAGAGAGCTGGATAAACTAGCAAAATAGTCAGAAGAGTGGCAACTGGGATTGAATGCAAAGAAGTGCAAGATCATGCACATAGGGAAGAGAAATCCTGAAGCCACCTATCGGCTGGGAGGGGAGTTGCTGGCAGTCACAAAGGAAGAAAGAGACTTGGGCATCATCATCACCGATGACCTGAAATCATCCAAGCAGACCTCTAAAGCAGGAGGTAAGGCTAGGGGGATGTTAGGGTGTATTAGTAGGGGTATCACAAGTCATAAGAGGGAGGTAATAATCCCTCTTTACAAGACACTGGTTAGGCCCCATCTGAAGTACTGCATGCAGTACTGGAGGCCACACCTTCACAAGGACATTAACCAAATTGAGACAGTCCAGAGAAGGGCAACCAAAATGGTGCAGGGACTGCATCAGAAGACATATGAGGACAGATTAACGGAGCTCAATATGTATACCCTTGAGCAAATGAGGGAGAGAGGTGATATGATCGAAACATTCAAATACCTTAAGGGCATTAACAAGGTGAAAGAGTCTAACATGTTTAAATATAAAAAAAATAGCAGGACAAGAGGACATAACATGAGATTAGAGGGAGGACGATTAAGGAGGAATGTGAGGAAATTCTTTTTCACAGAAAGGGTGGTGGATGCATGGAATGGTCTACCTCAGGAAGTGGTGGCTATGAATACAGTGCAGGGCTTCAAACAGGCATGGGATAGGCATAAGGGAGCAATAAAGATGAGTATGAATAGATAGGCCACTGACAGAGCAAAGGCCGATGGCACATTTATAAGGTAGAAAAATAAATGGGCAGACTGGATGGGCCTTGCGGTCCTTATCTGCCATCAACTTCTATGTTTCTATTAGGCAGTTAAAATGTTTGAATGTTCAATATATACCATGTTTTTTTTGGGGGGGTGCACTGGGTGCCACACACCAGCAGCACCCTTCTCCGGAAATGTGAATTGCATTTTGAGCAATACAAAGGTTTTGAGGGTGCCATTTGGTTGTTTTTAGAGTTTTGGGAGTTGTGGTACTCCCCTTAGCATGCTCCTTGACACCACTTTTGGAAATTCCTGGGTGGAATCAATTTGAGGAGCCAATAAGTCCATGTGATTTAAGCCAATTTAGGCAGTACTCTATATTTATGAGTAGCCACTGCAGGCATTTCAGAGCTAAGAAGCTAGTGTAGGGACTATGCCGAAAGGGTCCCACCGTGAAGGGATGGTATAGCTTGCTTACTTTGGAATTCCAATCTGAAAACTAAGAGGACTCCCTTTTTTCATGGAGTTTAAAGTAAGAAAAGCCATTAGGCAGTTAAAATGTTTGAATGTTCAATATATGCCATGTTTTTTTTTGGGGGTGCACTGGATGCCACATACCAGCAGCACCCTTCTCCAGAAATGCAAATTGCATTTTGAGCAATGCAAAGGTTTTGAGCATGCTGTTTGGTTGTTTTTCCAGGAACCTGCAGCTTACTCTCTCTTCCAGCAAAGCTGCTCACTCAACTTTCTTCTCTGCAATCCATTCTTGTTGGGAGAAGGCCTGACCAGCCCTGGGGGACAGATAACTGGCAGCCCCCAGGCAAGGCCCTCTCCCATCCTTGCAGCCCCATTTCCTCACAGGGGCTGGAGCTCCCCTCCCTGAGGAGGGTCTCTCCCCTGACTGACTCAGAGTCTCAAAGTTCTCTCCTTTTGGGACCTTTTGGCAGCTCTCTATTGGCTGGAGCCACTGTCCTTTCAGAAAATTAATATGTAGGAGGCTCCCTCGACGCCTCATTGGTTGCCCAAAACGGCGCCAGAATATTCCCTGGTATTTTTCCCAAAGAGTTGGTTCACAAGCCACAGAAGGATATATTATGTTATCTAGAAACTCAGTATACCATCACTTGGTATACTGAGTCCAGATTCCTGAACTGCACAAACCCGACAGCACCACTTGCCTACATAATGTCGGTCAACACAGTAACATATGACATTTGTTACAATGCGGGGGGCTATGCCCCCACACCCCACTCCCCTATAACTAAAATAACTAACTCTGAGGTGGAGAAGACCCTGGAGTAAAAAAATATTAGTTACAGGGGGGAGGAGGCGAAAGGATGTGGCCAGATCAGAACCCAGGTCCAATGGAGCACACTAACTGAGCTGCCTGTGTTTTAACCCTCCACACCACAGGGGCAGCTCAGCCAGCTTTTGCATCCGACGGTGCTTTCAGGGGTAAGGCAGCAACCTGTCACATCCGCTACCTTGCCCCCTCCCGTAACACCATTGGGCATGTGGCCATCAGGATGATCTCTAGCGGGACACTGCACCTGTCAGGCAATAGTGCCCGGGCAGGTGAGTGTCGGGATAGTGAACCATGGGAACTCATAAGGGTGCCCTCCAGGATCCTCTTGGCAAGTTCTGGCTTTGCGGTTGGTTGGCTGTCGTCACATGGCTGTAGACATGGCTGCTGGTAAACAGTCCCAACACAGTTAATGCAGAGTCCCAAGATTAAACAGTTCCTGCAGCCAGACCACTTGCTTTTACCTGGTTGTTGCCCCATGCATTTATAGCTGAGCCTGTGCCCTGTTAAGTGACTGTACCTTTAGCTTTTTCCCTTTAGCACTTTTTCTGTCGCTGCTGCCGTTATACCCTGCCCAGGCAGACACGTACAAAATCCCATTCAGTTCTTTAATTGCCCTGAATTTTATTCTGTTACTGCAGCCAACTTATATATATTTATTTTCTTCATTCCCCACAGAATTACAGTGTCCCCTTTTCTGCCCCTGCACACTACTACAATGTTTGTGTTCACTTGCATGCATGCTCAAGGAACGTCTTGTTACAGTACGACTTTTTGGAGGTGTGTGACCCTCCTGCCAATGCAGTGCTCAGTGTGGCAGGCATGACCCTACCACACCAATAGATGCTGAGCTGTCGATGACAACAGTTCGGCTGCAGCGGTTCTTCACTTGAAAGAAAACCACCACTGAACTCAGCAGTGGTAATGTGTGTATATTTAGCATATTGATGTCAGCATTTTCCTTCACTGCTCGAAATCCCTCCTGCTTCCTCCCTCTGCTGCTGTCCTCCCAGCTCCCTTGTTATTGCCCTCCCTGTTGTATGCTGAGGGGGATGCCCAATCCCCCTTGGCTCATGCATCCCCCTAAGCACACTGTGTGGCTGGTGGGGGTGCCCAGTCCCCTGTTGGCTCCAGCCCCCATCCAACAAATACCCAGGTGGAACGCTGGGAGTCCACCCCAGCCACATGATCATGTGCCCTCCCCCAGCACACTGTATGGCCGACGGGGGTGCCCAATCCTCATCAGCTCCAGCCCCCTGCCAACAAACACCTAGGTGGCATGCTGGGAGCCCACCCCAGCATGCCAAAAACCTCCCACGTTGTCATTTTTTTCCCCCCAGTAAAACCAGAAAATGGTCCCTCGCTGTCTCTGGTGCCCCCTCCCCAACCCGCAGCCACCCTCTGTGCACCCCACATCACCACACCCCCCCTCACCCCATACATACCACTGGAGCCTGGCGCGACGATCGTTGGTGGACCGGGAACACGTCTGCACTCTTCAAAGCCGACCACAAACGGAAGAAATGCCGGTAAACTGCATAATGGCATAAATGGGGTTTTTCAACTTAAGTGGATATCTCTGCCATTTTTGTGACTTTTGGCACCAAATTTTCAACATGGAGTTCTTGGGACCCCTCCTCATGAATTCAGTCACTGTCATGTGACAGCAAAAAGCAAATGCAGTTGTATGGTCTATCCTACGTAATATCAAATCACGCCAATCAGAGGTATTAATGCCTTTATACAGATCATATGTTAGGCCACATCTTGAATATGCAGCTCAGTTGTGGTGCCTGTACAAAAAAACTATTAGTGATTCACTGGAGAAGGTTCAAAGGCAGTATACTAAGAAAATATCAAGTTTAAAAGATGCAACTTATAACGATAGACTGTCCTCATTAAATCTTATGCCCTTATCCACTCGCCGTTTAAGAGGAGACATTCCTATATGACATCATTCAGGACCCCTATCTTATGTCTGAGTTAGGTTTACAATTTAAAAAATATATCTATAATGTTAGAGGTCATCCACTGCAATTAATTAGGAAACCTTTCAAACATACTAGTCATCAGTATCTCTTTACACTTAGAACTGTGGGTCCATGGAATAAACTCCCTGTTGATGTGGTTATTAGTAAAACCAAGGACATAATTAAATATAAATTAGACAGATTAATAAATTCAGGATTTGATCTTTCATATTATTATTTGTTTTAGTATAAGAGCGTCATGGGCTTTGCCTTCCTACTCTTTCCACAATCTTAGTATGTCGTTATTTGGTCCCAAAAGGTGATTTCGTGGTCGCTGTGGGAATCACCTTTTGGGACCAATTAATGAAACAACAGTGTCACTGTTCATGAGGTGGGCTCTCAAAAAGCTTATATTGCAAATTTGGTGAAAAAATTCCAAGAAATGACTGTTACGAACGTGCGTTGTGCAGTTTTCATGCAAGCTTGTAACTTTACAAATTTGTAATATTTTCACTTCAAATTTTCAACATTTGCATTTTTTCACACCTCCTTATGAACAGTACAGCTGTCATTTTTCACATCCTGGTCGAAATGTGTTTTCACACTTCCGGCATAGAAAAGTGCGGTCACTGTGGGAAATCAGTGTTCAGGACAGATTAAGAAAATGATAGTGACACAGAGGACCTAAAATGCCTATAGTATGTTGAAAATTTGGTGACAAAAGTCCATAGAATGACTGTTATGAGCATGCATTGCACAGTTTCCATGCACACTTGTAACTTTAAAAATTTGCAATATTTTCACTCACAATTTTCAACATTGTCAATTTTGCACACCTCCTTAGGAACAGTAATCTGTCATTTTTCACATCCTGCCCGAAATGTGTTTTTGCACATCTGGTGCACAATGGTGTGGTCACTGTGGGAAATCAACTTTTGGGAGAGATTAAGAAAATCATAGTGACAGTGTTCATGAGCAGAAGTCACAAAATGCCTATGTTGAAAATCTGATGAAAAAAGTCCACGAAATGAATGTGTTATGAGTGAGCATTGCGCAGTTCACACGTATGCTCCAAAGTCCAAGAATTTTTAATATTTTCACTCCACATTTTCAACATTGCCATCTCTTCACACCTCCCTATGAATGGTACAGCTGTCGTTTTTCACATCCTGCCCGAACAGTGTTTTCACACATGTGGCGTAGAATGGCATGGCCGCTGTGGGAAATCGACATTCAGGACAGATTAATAAAATCACAACACCACTGTTCATGAGCAGAGGTCCAAAATGCTTTTATGAGGTGAGGAGGGGGGGTCACAAAAAGGCCATGTTGAAAATTTGTAGTGCAAATACCAGCAAACGGCCTGGGTGTTAGGGTTTCTAACCATAACATCCCACCCTGTACAGACTGACAGGCATCAGGGGTTTGCCTTTGGACTGATGGCTATAATGTTCATGGCATTCCACCCCTTCCCCCACCCTGCAGCCAGTGACAGGCATAGAGGTGTGCCTTGGACTCTTTGCCCCCCGAGTTCACCCCATTCTCCTATATTGCACAAATTACAGTGTATCTTCTTATGGAATGGGGTGACTGTAAAACCGAAAACCCCACGCACACCTCAGCACTTGTCGGTGTCTGCAGGATAGGGTGAGGTGAAATGCCATGAGCATTATGATCGACGATCCAAAGGCATACCCCAATGCCTGTCCATCTCTGCAGGGTAGGGGTGGGGTTGCTGTCACTTCAGTACTTCACTGCCATTCCTATTCTGCATCTGTCTAACTCGTGCACTTCCAATGGTAATACCAGCAAGCAAACACTTAGCATTGACAAATGCTTGTTACAAGTGCTACTGTTACAGCAATTGATGAGTACGGTTGAAGTGGATGCTGCAAGAAACTGCTGTATTGGGAGTCTGTGATGTGGGCATTTCAAAACTTGCCACACGCTGACTCCCGATACAAAAACACACAGGGGTAAGCCGATGGTGCTTAACATAATGAGCATAAAAATAAATGTGAACTCTAAACATTGAAAAATACAAAAGACACACACAAATGCCACTGTTTTTTATTTATAACTTATTTAACAGTTAATTTCAGTAGACAATTGTTTCCTATCAATGAAAATTAAACTTTGCCGTAATAAAGGCATGTGTTTCCCCAGTGTTCCCAGATTCTATCTCGCTGTTTGATGATGTGTCTCATATTATCCCCCATTCTGACTGTCAGTGTCCCATATTATGAAGACAGACAGTTAAGAAGTATGAGGCTGAAATGTAAATGAGATGCAAGACGAGCTGCAGAAAGGTACTCTATTGGGACATGGGTGCTGAAGGGACATGGATATAACTAAGGGGGTGTCTGCATAAATGCCAAACACCACTGCAAATACCTGCAAGTGAATGTTTGGCATTGACAAATACTTGTTATCTACTTTATTATCCTTCCCACCTGTCATTAATGCCAATCCCTTTAGCTCCCAGGTGTTGGACAGGTTCAGCGTCATGCATTATTCATGAGCCACCTCATTAATATTCATGAGGTGGCTCCCGACTCCTCAAGAGTGATTGGCACTCACAATTTTGGCTCTCTTCCTCTCCCGGTCATCTCTCTGGTCCAGCTAATGGTCCTGGTACATCTTTTGCTGCACCCAGGGACCAGGACCACAAGAGAGATGGACTAAGCAGCTGCTGAATGGCTGATTGAAAATGCGCTTCTGTGCAAGCGTGGAGCTCGCTCAGCACTGGAGTGCCATAAATGGGTGACTGATCCACACTCCAGCTCCCCCAGCCCCACTCTCTCACAAAAAAATGCAGGTGCCAGAGGGAGAAGTCAGGGGGACCACAGAGGCACAGGGGATCTACTGCCAGGACTGGGGAAAAAAAGAAATGGGGGTGGAACAAATCCAGGAAAATGGGAGCCCCAAAGAGGGCAGTCAGGTAAGCCCCCAGGATGGAGGTTACATACTTTTAACATGTGAAAATGTACCCTCCCTGGGCTTCTCCCTAACTCTTCTCTCTAACTCTGAGCTCAGTAAATTCAGGGTGGAGGTGCTAGCTCTAACCCCTTCTGGGTGGGGAACCAGAAGTGCTCTTGCTGAAGGTGGATGTAGGGGTCGTTTAAACTGAGCCTGTAGTTTTATTTCCTGCATGCAATATCATTAAAAAATGTACACTGTTCAGAGGGCAGTCTCTTCAGCATTTTTAAAACTAAGTCAGGAATGGTCCCCTTCCTGGTTCTCCTTTTCAAAATTTTGCAATCATGACATGTACCATATCCATAAATATTCTGCTGGCCTTGACTCTTCCATAAAAAAGTATATTCCAGTTTTTTTTTAAATATTTAGTTGTTTTTTAAATTGATAACATGTAATATTGAGGTTATTAAAATAAAAATGGGGTTAGTATGGGGTTTGGCCTTCTCAGAAAGGATAGATTGGGGGGAAGGGAGGGTGGTGCCCTATATGTAAAGAAGGGGACAATGGCCATAAGGGATAAAATAGGCAGTGAAAGCAGAGATGCATTCAGGACACAGATCCAAACAGAGGCAGGGAGGAAGGGAAAACTGGATTTGAGCTATACATTGCCAAATCAAAATGGAAGTATAGCTAGAGAACTGGAAAGGGAGATCAAGAAGGCATCTTTTCAAGGAGAGGTAGTAATAATTGGTGACTTTAATCTACTTGACATAGACTGGAACATCCCAAAGAACCCCAGCAGTAGAAGCTAATTACTCCTGGATGCAGGCCAGGATGATTTTAATTTAGGGAGTAAGAAAGACAACAGGGGATCAGGCGAACCAGGGCCTGGTGCTATCAAATTGTGATTACATCAGGGACATCAGTATAGTGATTACCTTTTGGTGTGCTCTTGGCTAGACATAGGGAAGGAAGTCCTGAACACCAAAACATGTGTTCTTGATTTAAGGAAAGCAGACTTCGGTGCAATGGGATAAAATTAGGTAAACATGTGACTGGACTCAAAGGAGCAGAGGGAGTGGAGGAGGACTTGTCCAGCATAAAAAAAAATGGTCTCTAGGAAGTCACAAACACCTGTCTCCGGCAGACAGAAAGAAGCACAAGAACACATTTGGTACATAGAGGGATGTAATAAAAGCAGTGCTAGAGAAAAAGAGTTGCTGTTAAGAAGTATAGGGGTGTGGCTGGCCTGTCAGCACAGCGGTAGCCCTACCGCTCGTGATGCCAGTGATCCAGGTGCAGGAAAAAGCCTGAGTGGTTAGGGGCCAGCCAAGGGGGGGGAGGATCAAGCATCCCAAAGGACACTGTCATCTGGGCAGGGAAGGCAGTCGGCTCTTGCACAATATTGCCACCTTGGTGACCACAGGTGGCAGTGCACTCAGAAGTGGCATACTGAATGGGGGGACACTGGCAGTAATGTGCTTTGCACTTGCATGCAAGCTTGTGCACACCCCTAGGCCAGCAACCCACAGGGAGAAAAACCATAGAAGGGAAAATCCGGGCAGAGCAGTATAAGGGATCAGACCCCTCACTGGCCTCACACCGATGACAGGGTCCTCTCTTCAGAAACCAGATCCACTGTTTGGCAGGTATGGGGGGACCTGCTGATCATGCCATGGGGGGAAGCTGTGGTGGAAGTCCAGAGATAGAACTAAGTCCCTGGGATGTCAGGTACCAGGGCTGTGAGGAGTAGGATCACAAAATGGGCCTGTAGCAGAGGAGAATAAAGAAATTTAAAAAAAGAAGAAATGTATAGGGGACTCAGAAGGAGGACAGAGTAGATTACTTGGAAAAACTAAAATCAGCTAGCAGACTGAGGCTAGTGAGGAAGGCCAGAACAGGTGCTGAACTGAAGACAGTGGAAGGAGCCAAGGAAAGAGATAAGACCTTATTTTGTTATATTAGGGAAAAAAAGGAAACAAAAAAAGGGATAATCAAACTGCTGCAGGGGAGTGGGTGGAAGAAGTCAAAGGAAAGGCAGAAGTATTAAATTAATACTTCTGCTCAGTATTTAACAAAGAGATGGAAGGACCTATACTGCAAGCGAGGGTAGACAAGAGGCGGGAGATGGGGGCAAGACTGTGTGAGGAGCTGACTGCAGCTGATGGCACAGGGTCATGTTGTTGCATTCAAAAGCAGCACAGCATTATACCACGCTGTTGAAACAGCGAATAAAAATAAAAACACTAAAACATTTTTTTTCTGGCTCTTTTGGATGCAGGCAGACATACACCTTGAGTCACCAAAATACACTTTTTATTAGTTTTCCCAAGTTTTGTCTCTATTCAGAATAAAGTGACACATAAAAAATATGCCTGTTCAAGGCTTGAACCCTTGACTTCTGAATCTTCTTCATGCTGACATACATATTAAGCCACTGAAATACAGTAAATTTAGATAGGATTTCAAAATGTAGTCACTACTCCACATCTAACATGCAGAAAAAGGAAAATTTTCCCTGGTCAAGGTTTGAACCCTTAACCCATGAATCTGTAGTTTGCTGACATATCTATGAAGAACACTGAAGGTTTATAGGATTTTCAAGTCTAGTCATAATACTCCATATCTCTCCTTCAGAAAAAGCAAATTAATAAAGTTGGTCACACTAACATCAGAACAATAACACTGTCCTCTTAAATATTCAACTTTTTGTCAGGTTTATATGCCATGAAATCCCCCAAAAAAAAACAACAAAAAAACCCAACTGGTTCTATAACTGTAAATCTCTATCTGCTCTTGGAAATATGGTGTTGGGAGGGGCGCAATATATTCAGACTAGCAGTGCACATTGCTGGGGGGAGCATTTCCATAACATTCTCATCTACACTTCAAACCCTCAATTCCTCAGACTTGTACCAGTCAGATTTGTGGCAAGTAACAGCTACAGATTGCTGCCCTGGGGGCAGGGGATGAAATCCATCAATAAGGATAGGTGAGAGGCGGAGTGTGAGGGTGCTGCCATGGGAGCAGCTCTGCCAGTGGGCGAAATCCACCAATAGAAGTAAATTGGAGGTGGAGCTAAAGGGTGCTGCCCCTGTGGCAGCACTGCCCCAAGAACAGCATTACAGGAACAAATCAGACTTGAGCGCTAAGGGCCAGGGGACATCAGGATGACATCACATCTAAGCGGGAGAAGCAGCCTGGTGGTGATGAGAGTGAGCTGGCCCATGTGCTGTCATGTTGTCGATGAGGAAGGGAGAGCGCTGACTCCGTGTGAGTAGTTATTAATTTTGTGTGAACTCAATTCACTGTAGTCCCCGGACTGAGGACTTGTGTGGTAGAACAGTGGCTCTGCCTGTGGCAGTGTGCTCTAATTTCATTTGAAGTCACAGCCAGACAGTGCAGTGATCAACTGAAGACAGCAGAGCAGAGCAAAAAAGTCAAGTGGTTAGGGTGAGTGAGTCTGAGACAGACCAAAGTAAAAGACAGTTTGAGTGGAGAAAATTCTGATTCACTGATCCAGCAGCAGCAGTGGGCAGCCAGGTGCCTTATTTGGGTGGGGGAGTCCACTCCACATTCTCTCTCTCCAACAGTCTCTGGGCACATGGGTCTGCACTCACTTAACCAAGCCTCAACTGAACGGATTGTTGATTAAAAGATTTAAGTTTAGCCCTCCTGGTATTAATAGTAAATTCAGCCATACTGTGGTCACTTCCAGCCAGAGGTTCCCTAGTTTTACAATCTTTTATTTCATCATCCATATTACTCAAAACTAAGTCTAATATTTGCTCCCCCCTTGTACCAGTTGCAACATAGTTATCTAAGCTTATCGTGTCCAAAACCTCAAGAAACTCAGATTCCGCTAATGCAGTAGTACTTTTTTCTTCCCCATTTATGCCAGAAAAGTTGAAGTCTCCCACAATAAACAGTTTGGTGGCTAATTCCTGATCCTTTATAATGCTAAGAAATTCAGCAGTTTTATTTGCTGTTAGAGAAGACGATTTATAGCATACCCTTACTATAATTTTTTCATCTGTTGCTGGTACTAATCTAACCCACAATTATTCAACATCCTTGATATTATATCTTTCCAAAAGTATTGCCTAATTTCCCTCCCTGATATATAAAGCCACTCCTTCCCCTCTCGTTTTCTATATCCTTTTGAAACAATTGGTAGCCCTTTATGTGTTTTCCTCGTGTTTCATTTTGCCACCATATTTCTGTCATGGCACTTAATACAATATCTTCTTTGTGAAGTATAATTTCAAGTTTGTTTATTTTATATCTTAAACTCCTGGCATTTATTACTAATACCTTCCATATCTACGAGTTAAAACTTGTTTTTTAGTAGTAGATTCCCCAATTAAGGCTTGTGACTCTCCACCCTCCCTCCCCTCACCTTTTAATTTAAACATTTCCTTATTGTCACAGTACATTAATTCTACCAGCCAGTGCTCTTGTTCCTAACCTATTTAAATGCAGCCCATCTGCAGCAAACAGATTATACTCATTTTCAAACTTTCTGCAACTTTCAGCAAAATAAAAACCCTCCCTGCTGCACCATCTCTTTATCCATCAATTAAGTCTTTTAATCTCAATTATTCTTGCCTTACCTGCCCTTGGCACTGGAAGAATTTCTGAAAATAGCATGGCACATTTCCTGTCCTTTAAATCCTTTGCAACCTGTTCAAATTGTCTCTGAACCTCTGTTATGGTTTTCCTACCCACATCATTTGTACCTATGTGCAGCACCACTAGTGGCTCCCCAGTATTCTTTAATACGCCCTGGAGATCTCTGTTAACATCTTGCATGCCTATGCCTACTACTGACCATTGTGTTCTCTTTCCTGTTTCTGCATATAATTCTATCTGTATACTTTAGGATAGAAGAAAAAATTACTTACCTTAGTAATGTTGTTTCTTCTAATGGAGTCTTGCTATATTATGACAGTAGCAGTTTGATCCAGCTCTAGAACTGCTCCGGAGGTGAAATGGTTAAAACCATTCCAAAATAGAATTTTGGCCACGAGCTCTAAGAAGCATCTCTATCTGTGTTATTTCAAACCTGAACTGTCAGATCTTTACGAGCCAAACTCACTAAGGTCTGTGTGGAAGCTGTAACCTACACTAGCCAAATGGCTACCTAAATAATAACAACCATTGCTGGTCCCAACACCCAAGACTCAAGTCAGGGAACCAGAAATACTAACACAATTCTAATAATATGAGAATAAAACATAAGTATAATAAAACACACACACACACACACACAAAAGCCCCAAAAGGGGACACAAATGCTAACAGGGCATAAAAAGGTGCCCACACCAGGTTGCCCGCACCCCACCCAAGTAGAGGTTCTGAGAGGGGCAGGTTGGGGGGGAGGTCATAATATAGCAAGACTCCATTAGAAGAAACAACATTACTAAGGTGAGTAATTTTTTCTTCAAACAACATGAAGTCTTGCTATATTATGACAGTAGCAGAATACACAGCAGTACCTCCATGGAGGAGGGGCAGAACCTACTTAGGAATAGGCTGTGAAGAACAGCTGTGCCAAACCGAGCATCTCTCCTGGCCTGGACATCCAGGGTAATGCTTGGTAAAAGTGTGTACCGTTTTCCAAGTAGCAGCCTGGCAAATCTCTAATATAGGATGTCTCTTACAGCAGCTAGAGGCAGCTGTACCCTGGTAGAATGAGCCCTCAAACCGGGAGGCTCTGCCCAGTTTCTGATAACAAAATTGGATACAAGAGACAATCCACCTGGCAATTGATCTCTTAGTGGCAGGTTTGCCTTTCCAACTTCACCATAGGTAAGGAAAAGTTGGAAGGATTCGAACCTGTGACCTTTGTGCGCTCTATATAGTAACTAAGAGCTCTCTTAACATCCAGGCTGTGCAACCTCCTCTCACCAGAAGAGGAGTGATCAGTGAAAATACTGGAAGGAGATAGATTGATTAAGATGGAAATCTGAAACCACCTTAGGCAAAACTTCCTATTAGTCCTAAGGACTACCTTATCCTATGGAAAGAAATAAAGTCAGTTTCCACTGACAAGGCTTGCAACTACTTATGTCTCACAGGAAGTGATAGCCACTAGAAAAATCAGTTTTCCAAGTTAGGTACTTAAGCTCTGCAGAAGACAGAGGTTCAAAGGGGGTTGCATTAACTGGGCAATGCAAACATTAAGGTCCCAAGCAGGGCCGGTTCCTAAAAAGGTGGATTAGTATGGAGTAATCCCTTAAAAACTTGGAAAACACAGGATGAGAGGAAAGAGGGGATGACTTTCCTGCTGACACAAAAGCAGATACAGCTGCCAAATGAACTCTCAGGGTAGCTGGTCTGAGACCCAAAGAATTAAGATGTACCATGTAATCTAACACAATGGGCAAATCAGAGATTCTGGGAAATGTTTTCCCAGCACACCAAATGGAAAACCTTTTCCATTTAGAACTATAAGTAGCCCTAGTGGAAGGCTTTCTAGAAGCCTTTAGGATCTCAAGAACACCCTGAGAGAGGTGTAAATCAGCAAACTCTAACTCCTCAAAAGCCAGGCCTTGAGGTTGAGGATTTGAGTCGGATACCAAACCCTTCCCTGGGCACAAGTCAACAGGTTGTGATTCCTGGGGAGGCAAAGGAAGATGGATTGTCAGTGACAGAAGGAGTGGGTACCAGGGCTGCCTGGCCCAATCCGGGGCAATCAGAATCACCCTGCAAGGCTGAGATCTGATTTTGACTAGTACTTTGAATAGGAGAGGAAGGGGAAAAGCATAGAGAAACTTCCCTCCCAATCCAGAAAGAACGGCATCCAGGAACTGAGCCCAGCACTGGAGGCCTGCAACAGAACAGAGGAAGTTTGTGATTGTCTGGGGCTGCAAAAGATCTATCTGAGGGGTGCCCCATCTGGCAAAGACTATCCCCAGCACTTGAGGATCCAGGGACCGTGGTGATGACCCGGGAAATCCTGCTAGGAGCATCCGCTAGGACATTGTCCCTTCCCTGGAAGATGAACTGCTATGAGAGAGTGTTCAGGAATAGGCCGAGACCACAACTTCATTGCCTCGGTGCACAAGGCCAAAGACCGAGTGCCCCCCTGTTTGTTGATGTACCACATTGTTGTGGTGTTGTCTGTTCTGACTTGTATCACCTTGTCGTGGGCAGATGCAGAAAATGCTTGAAGAGCTAAAAAGACAGCTCTGAGTTCCAACAAATTGATGTGGAGCAGAGATTCCTGGGGGGACCACACTCCCTGAGTGGAAAGGTCGCCCATGTGGGCTCCCCAACCCAGAAGGGAAGCATCTGTAGTGAGAGTCAAGTCGTGAGTAGGGGGAATGAAGGGGACCCGCAATCTTAAATTGCTCTGATCCTGCCACCACTTGAGGGCTAGGATCAAGGTTCGAGTCACTGGGACCAACTTGGAAAGGGGTCTCTTCTCTGAGACCAATAGGTTCTCAAGTGAAACTGAATGTCTCTTATCGAAATCTTGCTCCCTGCACAACAGCTGTGGATGCAGCATGTGCCCCAGGGCTGCAGAAAGTGTCTTGCTGGTCAGAGACCTGCAGAGTGAAGGAGGAGGCCAGAGCCACTAAATTCCTTACCCTTTCTAAGGGAAGAAAGGCTCTAGCTAGCTTTGTGTCCAATTCTGCCCTATAAAGGTGAGTACCTGGACTGGTTCCAGAACTGACTTTGGTAGATTTAACAGAAAGCCCAGGGAGGTGAGAAGCTGCTGGGTGATCTGCAGGTGAGATTTTACCTGTTCTGGGGACTGGCCTACAATGAGCAGTCATCTGAGATAGGGAAAACAGCAATCCTTTGCCTCCTTAAGTGAGCCACTGCCACTGCTAGACACTTTGTGAATACCCTTGGGGCAGAGGTAGGTCCAAGGGCATTGCTCTGAACTGGTAATGACCTGAGGGCAGTTCGAATCTGAGGTACTTTCGATGGGAGCTTCTGATTAGGACTTGGAAATAGGCATCCTTGGAGGTTCAGGGAGGCTAGCCAGTCCCTGGCCTTAGGGAGAGTAAAATCATTGCCAGAGCTACCATTTTGAACTTTGGTTTCAAAAGATGCTTGTTCAGATATCTGAGATCTAATATGGGCTGCCATTCTCCTCTTTTTTTGGGGTAAGGAAGTATCTGAATACAGACCCCTGCCCTGGTGCAGGAGGAACCCTTCTACTGCTCTGAGAGCTAACAGGGATGAGACCTCTGCTTCCAGAGCAAGGGTCTCTGAAGCACTTGCAGGTAGAAAAGTCTGCTTCTCAACTTGGGAAACTTTTGAAGCTGAGACCCAGACCACTGACACTACTTCCAGAACCCACTTGTCTGAGGTTAAGAAGCCCAATTCTGACTGAAATAAGCCAGCCTGCCCCCTACGGTACAGGAGAATCGGCCCTGGGCACCCCATCAGGGTGCCTGCTTAGCAGGAGCTTTAGGCTGGGGGTGGGAGCAGATCTCGCCCACCCCTCAGTCTGCCTCCTCTGAAGAAGCCCCTCTGAGCATAGGCAGAGAGGCCTGAGTCTGGTAAAAGGCCTGTGAAAAGGCCTACCCTACCCTGGGGTATGCCTTTGAGGAGTGGCTTGCTGCTCCTTAGCCTGGCACTCTTGTAAGTAGTCCTATATTCATCCATCTTTTCATGTAGTTCTCTGTCTGCTCCCCAAACAGAGAATTCCCCACAGGAAAATCCATAGCCTTAGTCTGGGTATCCTGTGACAGACTAGTACACCTGAGCCAGGCCAACCTCCGAAAGCTACAGATGTGGCCATGACCCTAGAGGAAACATCATTAACATCCACAGCAGCATGAAACTGAACCTTAGAAGCCTCAATGCCATCAGCAGCCACCTGTTCTAGTTCACTAGCCAGCTGGCCATGGGCTTGCTTGGCTAATTGCATCACAGTATCCCATCTAGATTTCTGATACCTAGCTACATAAGCCATATAATTTGCTTGCCTGAGTCCCAGAGAGCTGCCATATACTGTTTTTGCCATGGCATCAATCTTCCTGGAATCCTTGTCAGGAGGATGTGAAGCCAGGGAATATAACTATCAGGCAGCAGCCTGAACTACTAACATGACTGCATTGCTGAGAAAGAATTCTGTATCAGGACCTGACAATGTGTACCTTCTGTCCATCTTTTTATCTAGGAGGCACAGAATTGGGAGTTTTAAAATTTTATTGTTTGCTTCCTAAAAGACTTATGTAAAGGAATAGACAATCTCCGAACTCTGGAATATCCATCATTTCTACAAAATCAGGCTCCTCTTGCTCATCCACAGCTTCTTCTAAGGGAAGCTGGAGGGTTTCAACAACTTTTTGTAAAACATGAAATGAGATGGGGACTCAGACAGCATAGGGAGAGATTCTAAAGGTCTGTCTGGGGAGATGTCGGTTCAATGGGCACACCCAGACCTCCCAGCCACATTCATACTGTTCATAATCATCCTCCCCTCCTCTGGTTCATAAAATTCCTCAATATCATATTCCTGAACCACTGGGACCTGACGAAGACAGCCTTTGCCAGATAGTGGTGGTTGGACGGACCCTGAGACAGTGACTGGACAATTTGTATGGCTTTTGCTATCTCTGCAGCAGTTGGAGAAGGGTTTTGGACTCCAGACCTGCTGATTTTCTTGTTTTCTTTACTGGAATTGGTTCCTCAGAACCAACTTTTCTTTTGCCCGAGGAAGTCGCCTGGTCAGAGGCACTCCCTCCCAGTTCAGTTGGCATCGAACCGGGCTGGCCATCGGGTCAGCGGACTTTTAGCCTCTTCCCTGAGCCTGCCCAATCTTTTTCCAGGGTGGCTGCAGGAAATTCTTCATATCTGGCAGTCTGACTGGAGGTGGTCAAACCCCAGACAATAGACACATGTGGTGTAGTGGGTCAGCCTTGGCAAGACTTCCCACAAACATCACAGTGTTGAAACAAGTGAGCCAGGTTTTCTTTTGGGTTTCTCAGACATAATGCCAGCCTAACCAGAAAACTTGCCCTTTTGCGCAGCGAGTGCCAGGCAGGAACACCCTTATCAGTTTCCTAACTGTCACGGGTATTGAAAACCGTAATAAGTCCGCTTTTAGAACCGACAAGAACCGGAACCGCACTTAAAATATTAAATTTTTAGTTTTAAATGAGTTTTAAACTCAACTGATCGGTTCAAAACCGAACTGATAACTTACAAGTTCCACACAGACAAAACCTTCAATTTACCTACAGTTTACCACAGATGAAGCTGAACGAGCGGTTTTCGGTTAAAATAAAACTATTCTCGGTTGAATCCAACCGAGAAAACACTTTTTAAACCGAGAAATGAACCGAGCAGTAGGAGAAATCTCCGGAGCCACTGTTCACTGAGGCGGAGTAAAGAATCTGACAGTTCAGGTTTGAAATAACACAGATAGAGCTGCTTCTTAGAGCTCGTGGCCAAAATTCTATTTTGGAATGGTTTTAACCATTTCACCTCCAGAGCAGTTCTAGAGCTGGATCAAACTGCTACTGTCATAATATAGCAAGACTTCATGTTGTTTGAAGCACCTATTACCTCTATGTCCCTTTTATTAGTCTCCCCTGGATGTAGTACCATGTTTTGGTTATGCTGTGTCTCATTCTGAATATTTTCTCTGGAGTGCTCACCATTATCAATTAGTAGTTCCTTAACCTGTAGGCAATCAAAACGCCCCATGTCCTTGTCCATCTCATTTAATTTTCTATTGTCCCTAGTCCCATCATTATCTTCGGTGTTTTCTTTTTGCAATGCATCACTCTTCTGGCCATTCGGTGCTCTGTATAGGCATAAGAACTGCATCCCCCTCCCTGCTCGTTGAGTCATCCTTACTAAGATGATTCTCCCCATCTTTGACTATGGCAATATAGTCTATGGTGCTGCCCCAAAATCCACCCTGGCCAGACTGGATCCCCTCTTCCACTCCTCCTACCACTTTGCTCTTAACTGATCTACCCCACACCCACCACTATAATCTCTATTCTGCTCTTTCCCCTCCCTTCTCTGAAGGATCACCGTCTGTCCCACTGTGCCTCCTTCACTTCCAAACTCTGGCTATCCTCCCTATCCCCCTATCTTGACTCCCTACTCCCTCCCTCCATCCCCTCCTCCTATTCCCTCCAAAACTCTGGGTTTCTTTCCCTCAGGCTGCCTTCCCATAAAACTCAAGCTAGTCAATCAGCCTTCTCTTTCTGCTTTCCTAAACTCTAGAATACTCTCTCCTTAAACATTTGCTCTGCCTCTTCAGAAACCTCATTAATCTCTTTTCTCCACTCCCACACCTCTCCCTCCTGCCAATGTCCTTAAGCATAGAAACATAGAAACATAGAATTTGACGGCAGATAAGGACCGCTTGGCCCACCCAGTCTGCCCATTTCCCTACCTAATGGATAAGCTGCAGATCCTAGTTAACCAGCAGCCTACTTCTTTCTACCCCACCCCCTAGAATTGCCTTTATGGCTGTCCCATGCATGCTTGAATCAGTCACTGTTTTGACTCCACAACTTCCTCCGAAGGCCGCTCCATGCATCCACAACCTCTCTCAGAAAAATACTTCCTTACATTACCTCTGAGCACTTCCATCTTCAAATTGTGCCCCTTGTTCTGCACACTCTTTTTTTTGAAAGATACCCTCTTGGACTTTGTTGATTCCCTTGAGGTACTTGAAAGTTTCTATCATGTCCCCCTCTCCCTCCTTTCCTCGAGGCTATACATATTAAGCTCCCTTTAGTCTCTCTTCATATGTCTTCCGTGCAGACCCTGCACCATTTTAGTGCCCTCCTCTGGACAGCTTCCATCTTGTCTATGTCCTTGTGGAGATTGGGTCTCAGAACTGCACACAGTGCTCAGATGGGGTCTCACCAGCTGTCTGTACAGAGGGATAACAACTTCCTGTTTTCTACTGGATGCCTCTCCCTATGCATCCCAGTATCCCCCAGCCCTCCTTACTGCCCTCTCACATTGCTTGCCCACCTTTAAGTCATCTGATATGACTACCCCCAGGTCCCTTTCCATTTTTGTTGTTGTTAGTATCTCACCCCCCATTGTGTACTCTTCCCCTTGGTTTTTGTTTCCCAGGTGCAATACCTTGCACTTCTTAGCATTAAATCTAAGCTGCCATACATTTGACCATTCCTCTAACCTTGCCAAGTCCCTTCTCATCCTTTCCACCCCACCTTGTGCATCAACTCTGCTGCAGATCTTTGTGTCATCTGCAAAGAGACATACTTTTCCTTCCAGTCCATCTGCAATGTCGCTTACAAAGACATTGAAGAGGACCGGTCCTAATACTGAACCCTGCGGCACCCCACTAGTAACCCCCCTTTCTTCAGAGTGGACTCCATTTACTGTTACCCTCTGTGTCCTATTCTGCAGTCAATTCTTTACCCAGGCTATCATCTTGGGACCCACTCCCAGGCTGGCTAACTTGTATATTAATCTTTTGTGTGGGACTGAGTCAAATGCCTTGCTAAAGTCTAGGTAGGCCGTGTCCACAGCCCCTCCCTGATCTACTACTTTGGTCACCCAGTCAAAGAAATCTATTAGATTTGTCTGGCATGACCTTCCCGCTGTGAATCCATGCTGCCTTGGGTCCTGTGCCCCTCTGGCCTCTAGGTACTCGACAATTCTTTCCTTCAGAAGTGATTCCATCATTTTCACTATCACTGAGGTTAAACTAACTGGTCTGTAGTTTCCCTTCTGCCCTGCTCCCACTTTTGTGAAGGGGAATCACATCAGCCCTCCTCCAGTCCTCAGGTACCACCCCATCCTCCCATGATTTGTTAAAGAGGGTAGTCAGTGGTGTCACTAGTTCTACCCTTAGTTCTTTTAGAATTCTGGGATGAATCCCATCAGGCCCCATGGCTTTGTCCACCTTCAGTTTTAAGAGTTCTTTCAAGACCCTTTCTTCTGTAAATGGGCTGGTATCAACTTCTGTATCCAGAGTGTTTCTATTGTTTGTTTTAGGTACCTCCACCTCTTCGTTTGTAAATACTGAGCAAAATATATGTTTAGTATCTCTGCCTTTTCACAGTCACCCTCTGCCACCCCCTCTCCCTTTATTAAGCCTCACTATCCCTCCCTTAGTCTTCCTTGGCTCCTAATGTCCCTGATGTACCTAAAAGGTTTTATCCCCTTCTTAACTGAGTTGGCTATCTTTTCCTCAGTTTGGGCTTTGCTGTTCTGACTGCCTTCTCAGCTTCCTTTTGCTTTAACTGATACACTTCTCTGTCCTGTTCCTTCTGTGATTCCTTGTACTTTTGAATGCTTTCTTTTTCTCTTGAACCTTCACTGCCACCTCCTTTGAGAACCATAGTGGTTTCTTACATCGTTTTGTTTTGTTTATTTGCTTCACACAAAGGCCTGTTACCTCTGTGATGGCAGTTTTTATTATTCCCCATTGTTCTTCCACCCCTCCTTCCTGCCCATTTGCTAGTGCATTTCTTAGGCACTCACCCATTTTGGAAAAGTCAGCCCTCCTGAAGTCCAGTACTTTTGCCTTTGTATGGCTTGACTCTATTGCTGTGTTTATTGTGAACCATACTGTTCGGTGGTCGCTAGTTCCCAGATGGCTACCCACTTCTACATCTGTGATCCTCTCTCCATCTCCATTTGAGAGGACCAGGTCTAAGATTGCTCCCTCTCGAGTGGGTTCCAATACTAGTTGTCTAAGGCATGCCCCCTGTAGGGCATCTAGAATAACCCCACTCTTAGAAGTGGCTGCTGCAACTGCACTCCAGTTAACATCTGGCATATTCAGAACACCCATCAGCAATATCTCCCCTTTATCTGCCATTCTAAGTATACTTTCTATCATTTCCTTGTCCATTTCCTCCCCTGAGAGGGGGTCTGTATACAACCCCTGTGCAGATTGTGGTGCCATTGCCTGCCTCCAAATTGACCCATAGTGCTTCTTCTCCTCCCTGTTTACCCTTTTGTTCTGTTGCTTTGATTCCTTCTCTTATGTAGAGAGCTACTCCTCCTCTCTTTACCTCCTGTCCCTCCTGTAGATAGTGTATCCTGGTATGTTTACGTCCCAGTCATGGTTCTGTGTGTACCATGTTTCTGTGACTACTACGATATCCAGATCTTCCTCCTCCATCAAGGCCACTAATTCAGGAAGCTTGTTACCCAGACTACGGGCATTGGTACTCATTGCTCTCCATTTTTTGATAGCTTTACCTTCTGTAGCAGCATCCCCCACTGACCTTTCTACCTTGGTCTTTTTCTCATTTAATACCCTGTTTTGTAGGGGGAGGCTGGGATTTTCCTGCTGCTTATCAGTGCTCCCCTTGACTAGTTTAAAGGCTTGCCAATGAAGCATTTAAACCCGATTGTAAAAGACTTGTTCCTTCCTGGACAGATGCAGACCATCCTGCCAGTATAGGCTGGTGTCCCTCCAGGTGGAACCCCAGTCCCCAATGAAGCCAAACCCTGTGCTCCACACCATTTTTCAACCATTTGTTAAACTGCATGGTGCAAAGTACCTTCGCCTCACCCATGCCACTGACAGGCAGCCCTCTGAGAAGGATACTGTGTGCTACTTGTCTTAAGCCCTCCCCAACTCTACAAAGTCCTTCTGCACTGCTCTAATCTCATGATGAGCTAAGTCATTTGTCCCTAGGTGGACAATGACATTCAGCTCAGACTCCCGTGCAACTGTTCTCGTGATCCTGAGATCGCTTCCTGTCCCTCAAGCCATGGCACCAGGCAGGCACCTTACTTCAGTTTTCCTGCCCCCAGTTCTATCCCTAATAATGAGTCCCCACCAGGAGCTGCTTTCTTTCCTGTGGTGCCTCTGCCTCCTTCCTGAGGGCCTCCCTTGTGACAGTTGTCTGCACCTCCTTAGTCTCCTCTGCGGGTGCATCCATAGGGGAACTATGCTCCCCCAGAATGGTGTATGGATTGTGGAGTGGAACAACTGACTGGGTGTGCCTCTGTTCCACCACCCTTACCCTCCCTGAGCCCACTGTGGTCCAACTGCTGTGCTTTCTTCTCAACCTCTGAGGTAATGGTGGTGGATCTGGTGCTCCCTGGATGGGGGAGGTTCCCTTGCCACTGTCCAGTGCGGCCTGAAGAGGGGCAACTTCCTCCCTCAGGGCAGATAGTTGTTTGCAAACAGGGCAGCATCTCAGCCTCCAGAAAGACTCCCGGAAGACTGCTGCCCCACAGCCATTACATTGTACTACTCCCCACATAACTGTCTACCTTGTTTAGTTTTTTTTTTTTTGTGTGTGTGTGTGTGTGTGTGTGTGTGTGATTGGTGCGTTATATAGAAATATATGTATTTATATGCATACATGGACCCTCCCCTTTGTTCCCCATGGGACTAACTGTTGTTATTGTATATTGCACTTATTGTATATACCAACCTGCACATTGTATGAACCCAGGTACCTTACTGCTGCCACCGTATATTGCACTATTGTATGAACCTACCTGTTTCTGTTCCAGTCTATATATTTATTCCACCTCTGTACTTATCATAGTCTCTGTATTTCAATTTGTGCAATTGTATATATTTTTTAGAATGTTCTTAAGCTTATCCATCTCCCCCGACCCCCAGGACACATCTGGAAATGAGCTATTTATGCTCAGTATGTTTTTCCTGGTGAAACGCTTTAATAAATAAATACATTTTCCATTAAGTTAGCTAATGGCTTGAACATGTTACTCAGCATAATTGGGATGTTGTTTTCTCGTCTCCTTTTTTTGGACCATTTTGTATCAGACACCATTCATTTCCAATAATTGTTTCTTCATTTAGATCCTATTTCTCCCCTGATCTATGCTTCCTCTTATCTCTGTCCCTTTCTATTTCATTTTGTATTGTATCACTGCTGCTCATACCATCTTCTGTAGACTGTAACATCAAGTTTGTGCTGTGAACAAAGTGCCTCATTTCTCTAATTTCAGTTTGTACCTCCAGTTTCTATCTGAGGCATAATATCTCCTTTTCAAGCTTTAATACATACTTGCACCTGTTACAAATAAAGTTCTCATCTTTCTCACCCTTTTTACTCATATTACAAGATTTACACTCTACCCATCCCATTTCATTCAAATCAGTGTTCTGTTTTCCATTTTGGGCCTTCAACTTATGAACTTTTAGTGTTCACTTACTTGTGACTCTACCACTTTCTCTATTAATTTGATTAGAGTTTCCTGCAGGCTTCCAGGTTGACCCAGCTGACATGGTTAACACAGCTGTTTGCCTCTGCTGAGAAGTTTACCTCTGCTGTGTTGCCTCCGCTGTGCTTGCCGACTCCTGTGCTTGCTAATGCTCACACAGTGGTCAGCCTTAATAATGTGAGGACCAGAAGTAGCACTCAGCTGACTTCCAGTTTGCCCACTCCTCTGAAGTCCCCTTTTTCATTTAAACTGTACATTTTTTTGTGTGGTTAAAACCACACTAAAAATGCTGCAGACACCAACTTACCAAATGCACCCTTTAAGGCTTTGTAGGTTCCCAGTCTGTTCCATGATCTTAGGACACGTATTTCCTAATCCTATGTCTGCCCAGGATTCCCTTCTGGGTCAGTGAGCCCAATTAGAGAGGGTATAAATGTTGCTGCTATAGCTAGAGAGAGAGAAAGCAGCCACCAGCTTCCTTAAATCAAGGAGGTAATTTAATAGGCTACACTGAACTGAACTATTCAATTTTGGCCCTGTGTAAGTAAGTAGAAGTCAATGTTTTGATTCTCTGTTTTTGGGGTTGACTTTTCTTAGTTTATCTTTTATTTGCCAGGGAAGAAATCTAGCTGGGAGATATTTGCAGTCATTTGTGACTAGACCTGTTACTTAACCTCTGTGAAATAGGCGTCTGAAAGGAAGGAAGGCACTCCCCAGGGTGGAGGGTCAGAGTTGTAGTTGATTGTTTCTGGAGCTCACGGGTCTACTCTCACCCACCCTGCCCCTCATCCCACCTGCCCAAAGTACATAGTTTTCTTTATATCAGGGGTTCTGACATCACTTCCCCAAAACTGCTAAGGACATACACCTGTGCAATCCTTAAAGGCACAGCACATTGAATAGGGGGTAAAGACACTCACAAGCTTGCACACACTGAAACAAATACAAACAAAGAAAAAACATCTTAAACAGGAAGGGAGACAGACATGTGGGGAGTGGTGCAATGCACTAGCTGTGGAGCAGCAGTCTTCTAGGAGACATTCTGGAGACTGCGTTGCTGCCTTATTTGCAGGTACCTCTCTGGTCTGAGGGAGGAGGTTGCTTGTCTCCATGATGACCTGGCAAGGATTCTGGAAACCTGCTCCCCCAACCAGGGACCACCCAGGCCACCACCACTACCTCAGAGGTTGCCAAGAAAGAGGAGCGGTTGGACCACGGTGGGTTCAGGGAAGGTGAGGTTAGTGGAATAGAGGTGCATCCCTCCAGTCATGCCTCTCCACAATTCATTTGCCAGTCTGGTGGAGCATGGTTACTCTATGGAGGCACCCAAAGTGGAGATAAAGGAGGATGCTGGGAACCTCCACAATGAAGACCCACAGGAGGGTGGCACAGGACCCCACAGGGGAAGGAAGCAACTCCTGGTGGAGGACTCAATCATTGGGGAGGTAGAACTGGGGGAAGGAGAGGAAAGGGAGGCAAGGTGCCTGCCCAGTGCCATGGCTTGGAGGGACAGGAAATGAATCCTCAGGATTGTGGGAGCAGCTACATGTGGGAGTGAGCTAGATGTCATTATCCACCTAGGGACAAATGACCGGGCTGGGAATGGGATCAGAGCAGTGCAACAAGAGTTTGTGAAGTTGGGGAGGGGCCTTAGACAAGTAGCACACACAGTAAATTTCTTGGAAGTGCTACCTGTGTATGGCATTGATGAGGCTAGGTTACTCCACACATGGGATTCAATGACTGGTTGAAAAACTGGTGCAGAGCTCAGGGATTTGGCTTCATTGGGGACTGGGGCTCTACCTGGAGGGATACAGGCCTAAACTGGCATGATGATCTGCATCTGTCCAGGAGGGGAACCAGGATCCTAGGTGACAGGTTTAAATGCTTCATTGGCAAGCATTTAAACTAACCATGGGGGGAGGCAAGAAAAGGAGAAGGGAAATCCTAGCCCCCCAAAAATCAGGGTAGTTAGTGAGATAAACACCAAGATAGAGCAGTCGATAGGGAGAAGAGCAGTGGTAAATGGAGAAAAAGACAAAGGCAATAAGGACAGGGATGGGGCAAAAAGGAATAAGGCCATCAAGAAATGGAGGGTAATGAGTACCAATGCCCATAGTCTAAGTAAGAAGCTCCCTGAACTGATGGCTTGATGGAAGGAGTTACCTGGATATTGTGGCAGTCATAGAAACATGGTACACGGAGAACCATGACTGGGATGTCAACATACCAGGGTACACAATCTACAGGAGGAACAGGGAGGGTAGAAGAGGAGGAGTAGCTCTCTATGTAAGGGAAGGGATCAAAGCAATGGAACTAAAGAGTAAACGAGGAGGAGAGGAGGCCCTGTGGGTCACCCTGGAGACTGGAAATGGCACCACAATCCGCACAGGGTTTATATACAGACCCTGGTTTCAGGGGGAGGAAATAGACAAGGAAATGATAGAAGGCATCCTTAGGATGGCAGAGAAAGGGGAGATACTGCTGATGGAGGACCTGAATATGCCAGATGTTGACTGGAGCACCTTTGCTGCAGCCACATCCAAGAGCAAGGCCATTCTCAATTCCCTACAGGGGGCATGCCTCAGACAGCTAGTATTGGAACCCACTCAGGAGGGAGCAATCTTAGACCTGGTACTCTCAAATGGGGATGGAGAGAAGATCTCAGATCTAGAAGTGAGTAGCCATCTGGGAACAAGTGACCACCAAACAGTGTGATTCACGATAAACTTAGCTGTAGAGTCAAGTCATACAAAAGTGAAGGAACTGGACTTCAGGAGGGCTGATTTTGTCAAAATGGGACAGTGCCTCAGAAAAGCACTAGCAAACAGGCAAGAAGGTGGGGTGGAGCAACAATGGGGAAACATCAAAACTGCCATCACAGAGGCAACAAGCCTTTGTGTGAAACAAATAAATCAAAATGAAAGAAACAACCACTATGGTTCTCAAAAGAAGTGGCGGGGAAGGTTAGGGGAGAAAAAATAGCATTCAGGAAGCATAAGGAAACACAGAAGGAGCAGGACAGAGAACTGTACCAGTTAAAGCAGAAGGAAGCGAGGAAGCGGGGAAGGCAGTCAGAATAGCAAAGGCTCAAACCGAGGAAAAGATAGCCAACTCAGGTAAGAAGAGGGATAAAAACTTTTATAGGTACATTAGGGAGCAAAGAAAAACTAAGGCAGGTATACTGAGGTTGAATAAAGAGAAGGGTTGCTGAGCAGAGAGGGACAGTAAAAAAGCAGGGATACTGAATGAATACTTCTGCTCAGTATTCACAGAGGAAGAGCAGAGGGAGATACTTAATCCAGTCAATAGAAGCACTGTGGACAGGGGAGTTGATATCAGTCCTTTCACAGAAGAAAGGGTTCTGAAAGAACTCCTAAAACTGAAGGTGGATAAAGTAATGGGGCCTGATGGGATTCACCCCAGAATTCTAAAAGAACTAAGGGGAGAACTTGTAACACCCTGACTACCCTTTTTAATAAATCATGGGAGGATGATGTGGTACCTGAGGACTGGAGGAGGATGGATGTGATTCCTCTTCACAAAAGTGGGAGCAAGACAAAGGCAGGAAACTACACACCTGTCAGTTTGACCTCAGTGGTAGGGAAAATGATGGAATCACTTCTGAAGGAAAGAATTGTTGAGTACCTAGAGGCCAGTGGGGCACATGACCCAAGGCAGCATGGATTCACAGTGGGAAGGTCATGTCAGATGAATCTAATTGATTTCTTTGACTGGGTGACCAAAGTAGTAGACCAGGGAGGGGCTATGGACATGGCCTACCTAGACTTTAGCAAGGCATTTGACACAGTCCCACACAAAAGATTAATAAATAAATTGGCCAGCCTGGGAGTGGGTCCCAGGGTGGTAGCCTGGGTAAAACATTGGCTGGACAACAGGACACAGAGGGTAATAGTAAACGGAGTTCACAGTGAAGAAAGGGGGGTTACTAGTGGGGTACCGCAGGGTTCAGTACTGGGGCCAGTCCTTTTTAATGTCTTTGTAAGTGACATTGCAGAGGGACTGGAAGGAAAAGTATGTCTCCTTGCAGATGATACAAAGATCTGCAACAGGGTTGATACACAAGGTGGGGTGGAAAGGATGAGAAGGGACTTGGGAAGGTTGGAGGAATGGTCAAATGTATGGCAGCTTAGATTCAATGCAAAGAAGTGCAAAGTAATGCACCTGGGAAACAAAAACCCTGGGGAAGAGTACACAATGGGGGGTGAGATACTAACAACAACAAAAATGGAAAGAAACCTGGGGGTAGTTATATCAAATGACCTAAAAGGGGGCAAGCAATGTGAGAAGGCAGTAAGGAGGGCTGAGGGGATACTGGGATGCACAGGGAGAGGCATCACCAGTAGAAAACAAGAAGTTGTTGTCCCTCTCTACAGACAGTTGGTAAGACTACATCTGGAGTATTGCATGCAGTTTTGGAGACCCCATCTCTGCAAAGACATAGACAGGGTGGAGGCTGTCCAGAGGAGGGCAACCAAAATGGTACAGGGTCTGCACCAGAAGACATATGAAGAAAGACTAAAAGAGCTTAATATGAATAGCCTCGAGGAAAGGAGGGAGAGGGGGGGACATGATAGAAACTTTCAAGTACCTCAAGCGAATCAGCAAAGTCCAAGAGGGTAGCATCTTTCAGAAAAAGAGATGTACAAGAACAAGGGGGCACAATTTGAAGATAGAGGTTGGACAACTCAGAGGTATCATGAGGAAGTATTTCTTCATGGAGAGGGTTGTAGATGCATGGAACAGCCTTCTTGAGGAGGTCGTGGAGTCAAAAACAGTGGGGGAATTCAAAAATGCATGGGACAGACATAAGGCAATTCTAGTGGGGGGTAGGAGGAAGTAGGCTGTTGGTTAACTAGGATCTGCAGCTTATCCATTAGGTAGGGAAATGGGCAGACTAGGTGGGCCAAGCGGTCCTTATCTGCCACCAAATTCTATGTTTCTATGTTTCAAGATGGGTCTAGTTTGCAGAAGGATTTGAGGGACAACTTTTTTGTAAAATAAAATTACTATGACATGTTTCCAGAAGGCAGGGAAAATGCCAGTGGTGAGGAAACAGTTGAATATGTGAGCTAGCAGGGCAGCAATAGCAGGAGTGGCTCCAGCTTTAGAAATCTGGGGGCATGGGAGACCATCAGCCCAGGACAGGAGTTAGGCTTTAAACTCATATGGTCATGGTCATGGACAGCCTGTAAGGGGGAATGATCCAGGAGAAAGTAAACCCAGGCGTTCCAAAACTGGGGATCCCAAGTGGGGAGCAGAGGTGCCACAAGTAAGGGATGGAGAGACAACCACTAAGAAGCCATCCACAATTTGATCATTGAATGTATTAGCAGTAGCACATGGGTCAGAGACTACAGCAGAGGCATACTTGAGGTTAAGGATGCTAGAGGCAGAGTGAACAGGCTGCATTAGATTTTTTACACTGTCCCCAAATTTGTAAGGTGATGGCAAGTCAGTGATACATTTGATAAGAAAACATAGAAGCACAGAATTTGACAGCAGATAAGGACCGCTTGGCCCACAGTCTGCCCATTTCCCTACCTGATGGATAAGCTGCAGGATTCTAGTTAATCAACAGCTTACTTCCTCCTACCCCCCCATTAGAATTGCCTTATGTCTGTCCCATGCATTCTTGAATTCTCCCACTGTTCCTGACTCCACAACCTCCTCAGGAAGGCTGTTCCATGCATCCACAACCCTCTCTGTGAAAAAATACTTTCTAACATTACCTCTGAGCCATCCCCCCATCTTCAAATTGTGCCCCCTTGTTCTTGCACATCTCTTCTTCTGAAAGATACTACCCTCTGGTACTTTGTTAATTCCCTTGAGATACTTGAAAGTTTCTATCGTGCCCCCTCTCTCCTTTCCTCAAGGGTATACATACTAAGCTGCTTTAGTCTCTCCTCGTATGTCTTCTGGTGCAGACCCTGCACCATTTTGGTTGCCCTCCTCTGATCAGCCTCCACCCTGTCTATGTCTTTGCGGAGATGGGGTCTCCAGAACTGCACACAGTACTCTAGATGGGTCTCACCAACTGTCCGTACAGAGGGATAACAACTTCCTGCTTTCTACTGTTGATGCCTCTTCCTATGCATCCCAGTATCCCCCAAGCCCTCCTTACTGCCTTCTCACATTGCTTGCCCAACTTTAGGTCATCTGATATAATTACTCCTAGGTCTTTTTCGATTTTTGTTGTTGTTATTAAAATGAAAATTAATTAAACATTTAAATAAGCTACCTTAGCTTTCCTAACTGACTTGTGCAAATGCTTTGGAACCTGTTATAGTGTTACCTATCAGCAGGGGCACCAGATGCCTTATAGGCAGACCAAGCAGCATTTCTTTGCTTGAACAAATCGATAATACCTAAAGATATCCATGGGAGATGCTTACTCTGCACTCAGTTTTTTTAAAGGAGCGTGGTTATCCCAGATGGATAAAAAGATACAACAAAACTGCCTCAGTGTCTGTTCAGGGTCTAGAAAGAAATATACAGAATTCCAATTTGCACTTGAGAGGATGGACAAAAAAGGCAGATAATGAGAGTTTACATAGAGAGCGACCAGTAATGATGATTGGGGGGGTGATCTGAATTTATGGACACAGTGGGTGATACAGTGAGTGGTCACTGAATATGTCAGGCAGGGTACTAGCAGAAACAATACGATGGAGATGTGAAGACAGGATCCAGTCAATGAGGGAGTAGCTTGTGGACTGCCTATTAAATCTAGTTGGTTTTGATAACATTTGGTGGAGGTTTAGGACTTTAATTTTGGCGTGGAGTGCTGGAGATTTGAGGTTCAGCCAATTACAATTTATGTCCCCAAGTACTGTAGCATGTGTTCAAATTTGGGAGATGTAAGTCTAGCGTAGTGGTAGGAGATGGCATCATCACTTTTACCTTGGGAGCAATGGGTTCCAGGAAAAATAAGTGGAATTGAGGGAGGGAGTACCACACATTAGTTCATGGGACCTATGTATGACTTCAGAAAATCCAGTGGGAAATGTGGAAAGTAGGCTATATAGAGGGTGACACCCCTTACCTCTGTCCTGTCTCTAGACAGAGAAACCATGTATGGCAATTGACACTCCCTTACCTCTGTCCTGTCTATAGACAGAGAAACCAGGTATGGCAATTGACACCTCCTTACCGCTGTCCTGTCTATAGACAGAGAAGCCAGGTATGGCAATTGACACCCCCTTACAGAAACCAGGTATGGCAATTGACACCCCCTTACAGAAACCAGGTATGGCAATTGACACCACTTTACCTCTGTCCTGTTTATAGAAAGAGAAACCAGGTATGGCAATTGATACCCCCTTATCTCTGTCCTGTCTATGGAAAGAGAAAAAAGGTATGGCAATTGACACCCCCTTACCTCTGTCCTGTCTATAGACAGAGAATCCAGGTATGGCAATTGACACCCCCTTACCTCTGTCCTGTCTATAGACAGAGAAACCAGATATGGCAATTGATACCCCCCTTACCTCTGTCCTGTCTATAGAAAGAGAAAAAAGGTATGGCAATTGATACCCCCTTACCTCTGTCCTGTCCATAGACAGAGAAACTAAGTATGGCAATTGACACCCACTTACCTCTGTCCTGTCTATGGAAAGAGAAAAAAGGTATGGCAATTGACAACCCCTTACCTCTGTCCTGTCTATAGACAGAGAAACCAGGTATGGCAATTGACACCCCCTTACCTCTGTCCTGTCTATAGACAGAGAAACCAGGTATGGCAATAGTTTCTCACACCCCTCCTGAATCGTCCCTCTTTAAGCTTCCACTCAGACCCTGTGTTCTTGATTCGCCAGTCCTGCTGAACATTTCCCCACAATCTATCTTGTTCATTTCTTTCAGGAACTTGAAGGTCTCTGTCATATCTACCGTCTCCCTTCTGGTCTCCAGCGAATACATGTTCAAGGCCTTAAGCCGATCCTCATAGAATCTGTCCTACTGGCCCTGAATCATTTTGGTTACATTATGCTGTACTGTCTCTAGCATGTCTTTATCTTTTCTTAGGTGGGAGCTCCAGAACAGGGCACAGTATTACAGATGTGGCCTCACCAGTGATCTGTAGAAAGGCAGCATCACCGCCTTCTTCCAGCTGTCAAACCCCTTCCCAATATACCTCAACACCCTGGTTGCCATTCTGTAGGCCTTGTTACATTAGCTATAGTAGATTATTTTATGGAATCCCTTAATAATGACTCCCAGGTCCCTTTGTTCAGTACTAGTGTCCAGCTTAACCCCTTCCTGGGGTTTTGTTCCCTATGTGCATCACCTTGCACTTTTTGGCACTGAATTGCAACTGCCAGACTTTTGACCACCTCTCTAATCTTGCAGGTCACTTTGCAGCTCTTTAACTCCTTCCTCACTGTCTGCCCTACCACAGAGCTTAGTGTCATTTGTGAAGAGACACATCTTGTAATACATTCCTTCTCCTATAGTTTGCTTATGAACATACTGAAAAGGTCCTGCCTCAGGGCTGAACCCTGTGGCACACCACTCATGACCTCTTCCTCCCCTGACTTGACCCTATTTACAACCACCTCTGCTGACTCCCCCTAGCCAACTTCCCAGCCATCTAACCTAATAATCCAGTGTATCCAGATCTCTAACTTCTTCAGCAACCTATTGTGCAGCAAGAAATTGAACACCTTGCTGAAGACAAAGTGGAGTAAATCTATTGCCTATCCCTTCTTTGCTGCCATAGTTACCCAATCAAAGAATACTATCAGGTTGGTTTTACAAGACATTCCTGCCATGAACCTGTGCTATCCTGGAGCCCATTTCTCTCCAGGTAGTCCACTAGGTCCTCTGACCAGTGTCTCCATTAGTTTACCATCTATGGAGGTAAGACTAATAGGCCTGTAGTTTCCTGGCTGCTCTTTGTCTCCTCCCTTGTGGAGTGGGACTGCGTCTGCTACCCTCCAAACCCGATATATACCAAAAATACCCTATCACCTGTAAATCGATATATAATTTTTACTTAAAACTTTTTTTCATTTTAGGAATACATTTTTAATTCTTTTTCTGAATTGTGGTTCCACTTTAGCCATTTTCATGATGACCTGTGACATTGTTAACCTTTTGTACCCAGATCTTATACCTTTTAATTGTGCCTCAAATATTTCTCTCTCCTCTCAAGGAACCCCGATCTTCCTTTGTCAGAAGGTTATAATTATGCACATTAACATGAAAACAAGATCGTGTAAGCAATAAGAAATGGCTGGGTGTTGGTAGTACTGAGATACCTGCACACCAAGAGGCATAATTAGGCACGAGACTGCAGGTCGAGTGCCTTCAGCCTCTGGGTGTGCGGGTATTTCAGTACTACCAACACCCAGCCATGTCTTATTGTTTATATAAATGGGACCATAGGTAACTGAAAAAGAACATTCTAAAAGTTTTCAAAGTCACAAAAACCTTAAAATATTGCTAAATAATGTAAAATACTCCTTCCACAGATGTTTTTCACCTGTCAGTCATCTGTCTTTCTTCACACTCAATACATTGTGTGATTGTTTACCATGGAATAGAAGAATTCAAAGCTCTGCATTATTCCAGTATTAGAATGCCCCCCCCCCCACACAGAACGGTAACATGGAATCAGGGCTTCAGATAATTTTTTTTTTTTGGTGGACGTCAAATACTTCCATGGGTTGAAATTTGGAAGTCATTTCAGTTTTACTGGAGTCAAAATACTTCCAGTTATCAACTTTTGGAAGTCAAAATAATTTCAGTCAACAAATTTTAGAAGTCAAAATTTAAGTTCTATAGTTTTTGACATCATAGACCTTCTGAATATCTCACTGTAACTTCATCCAAGGCACATACACAGAAATAAATTTCTGAATGAGTCTAGGAAAGGAAAATGTGCACAGTAAATCAGTTACTTACAGTACGTGTTTATATATATATTTATTTTTTAACTCTGTTTATGCCCCCTTGTTCTTTGGCCCTAGACCCCTTTCCAGCATGAGCGCTAGGCTCTGGCTTTTTCCCACTCTGTTGAGGTCCTCCAGCCATACATACGTTCTGGGAGTGCTCTCTAACCCTCACTCCAACCTGACCAAGCCCATGACTCTGAGCCCCCAAGGTGGGACCACTACTCCTCTGGCACTCTATCTACAATCTAGCTGGAGGGGGGTGAGAGCCGAAGGTTGGTTGGAAGGGCCCAGCATTGAGCATGGGTGCTGTGCCGTGGGTCCTGCCTTCACCTTTCTGGGTGCCAGGGTTTTTCTGCTTTTTCTTCCCAAGGTGTGGGCATGCAATTGAGCCCAGTGCATGACGGGCACCCTCCCGCACCCACACTCTGAGTGTTCTGCCACACCTCTGCCCACCTACTTGTCTCCTTGGCTGCAGAGCCCCCACTCTCCACTGGGAGCCACTAAACCCTCGGAGCCCACAACCCACCCTCTCTAGGAGAGGAGAGCAGTCCTCTGGATGCTCAATCCTCTCCTGCCCTGTCCGACCCCCGCCGACTCGTGTCCGCTCCCGAACATGAGTCACTGGCATGGGGAGAGGTAAGGTGAATGCCTCAACCCTTTGCTTCACTGGGCCGGCCACAGTACATGTTTATTTCATGAATTGTTCTTGCAGTTCCAAGAAACCTCTATTAATCTTGTGTTAAGTTGCTTGTAGTCAGATGCCTGCTACATTCAAGGTCTAGTGATCATACACTATCACTAACACACAGATATCACCTTCCTATTAAAGCTGACAAATGTTTTGATATCAGATCTCCTTTGTTGTATTATTATAGGTTGATGATGGCAAGCAAGATACAATACATGAATGCAATTATGCAACCAACACATCATGTCAAACAAACTCAGTTTTATTTTTGTTTGTTGCTCATGCTTAATTAACAGCATGTTGTGGAGTATCACCACCCACTTAAATGGGAAATTCACCACAAAAGGACCTTTCACCACCAGTTTAAGGCACCAATATGGCCAGGTTCCCAAGTCTGGAACCTGCACCACCTAATGCCATGACCAGCTCCTGCGACATACCTGTCCCCACCAACATGATCCACTCCTGCACATATGCCTGGTCTCTGCCACTGCCAACATGGCCAGTTTCCCACACATACACCTGGCTTCTTCTACAATAGCCACCATCCCTGACCAAGACATACACAGCCTGCTCCCCAAACCCACACACAGTCCACTCCACCCTCATTCCTCACAGCCAACTCACCTAAACAGTCCGGTCCTTTGCACCACACACACACACACACACACACACACACACACACACACACCCACCCCATACCCTCTGTAATACAGCACAGTATGTGGAGCCGCCTAAGATCACAAGGGCCTCCCTGGACACACCAGCCATCTTGCAACCTTGACCCCCACAAACACACAAATATATATAATCATACTTCCCAATGTGCAGCCAAGTATGGCATGCTTTGATAATATTTTGTAAGCCAAAAATAAGTTTTCACCACCGGTTTTAGGCACCAGCATGGTCAGGTCCCCATGTCTGGCACCCTCATCCCATGGCCATCTTCTGTGACATGCCTGCCTCCACCAACATGGTCAGCTCCCCACATATATGCCTGGTCCCTTCCACTGCCAACATAGCTAGTCCCCCACACATACACACACATACACCTGGTTTCTCCTACAATGGTCACTATCCCCCATCAAGATACACACAGTCTGCTCCCCAAACCCACACACAGACAGCTCCACCCTACCAAAATAGACTCACACATGCACACACACACACACACACACACACACACACACACACTCTCTCTCTCTCTCTGAAAGAATATGGCTAATGAGTCCCCATTCCCCAGTGAGTCTCCCTCCATCAAAGTATACCGCTCCCCCAAAATGATCACAGCCAGCTCCCTCAGCTACTGTTGCAACATAAACAGCCCTGAACAACAATACAGCCAGTCTACCCCGCAGCCGCCCAGCACCAAAGTGAACACAGCCTTAGCACCAACACTGCCAACCCCACCCCACCGAAGTAAACACAGCCAGACCAGGAACCAACACTACCAGTGCAGCACCCCCAACAAATCCAAGTGAACACTGATGGACCCAGCACCTACATAGCCATTTACCCCATCCAAGCAAATAGCCCACCGTGTACCAACACTGCCAACCCCCTTGCACTACCCAAGTAAATGCTGATGCCCTTGGCACCAGCACATCCAGCCCCCCCCCAAGCAAACACAGCCAGCCTCGGCACCAACGTGCAAGCCCCTACCCCACCCAAGCAAACCTGCCCAGCTTTCATAACCACAGCCCTAACACAGCTCATCCCTAGATTGGGAGCAAGCAAGTAAGTTTTTTTTATTCTTTAGTAACCAGGTAAGGCCTACTAGGCACAAGTGCCTGCTTTCAGGGGTGAGCCTGGACCACTGGGGAGATTATGTGACTTGAGTCACACAGTATGCAAGTGGAGGTTGTGGGACTCAAACCCTGGTCTAATGGATGTACCAAGTTCATTCACAGGCTAGCTTGTTACTCTGATCTCCAGGCTATACAGTGCTAGGTCAGCCCAATTATACAGCTGCTGCTCCCCTCTCTTATCCATGCCAGATATAGGCCACTCGTGTCAACAGGCTTCTCGTTAGTCAAGATCGGATCATAGTGTTGAACTGTTTGAATACTCAGCCAAGTCTGAATATCAGAATGCAGTCTGTTCCAGGTGCCAAAAGTCAGGACCTCCTGTGGAGCGCGATCTTTCTCCACCTAATCCCTTCCCTGTGGAACTCACTCCCTTCCTGTATCTAGTTCTCTGCTTCCCTGAGAGGCTTCAAAAAAGAACTCAAGTCCCACCTACTGAGTTTAAGGCAATGTTCCTGTTACAAATGATAAGGTATCAATGCTGCTGACGTGAACGTGTTTGTACTTAAATCGCAATGTGTTACTTAAATAACAATGTATAGCCTGTCTCTGACTCCTTGTTACTGTTGATTGTTAGTCTTGTGTTACAACTGACTAATAATTTGATTTATCCCTCTGTATGGCCTATCTCACGTGCTCTCTGATATGTATAATGTTCATATGTAATGCTTTATGTTACCTGTAATTAACTCCGGGTCGTCCCTGGAAAAGGGACTCCTGGTCTCTGTGGGCCTACCCCGTTACCAAAATTAAATAAATAAAAGTTTGACTATAATTGAAATGGCCTACCGCAGTTTATAAAGTGGGTCATTTATTAAAGTTACTAAGTTCTGTAATGAATCTGAATTTTATATGACACCTCAGTTAACAGGATCTGTAGAAGTCAGCTCAAGTTTAAAAGTAACCTACTATTGCAGTTTATTAGGGGATTTAAACCTATTCAAAGGGTGCACTGTGTCTTAAGTTTTATGTTTGGATCTCCCCCTGCTCTTGGCAGTAATAGCTTATCTTGGTATACATCTTGGCTAAAATACCAGATGTTGATAACCCTCACATGCTGTAACATGATCAGAAGTCAACACTAACTATAATAATGATGTGTACAATATGTCTATGTACTTGCCTGCTGAAATGACCTGTATCAATTGAAGTTATAATCAATAAATATAAGTTTAAAAAACAGGCTTCTCGTTTCTCTTCTTTTGTAGAAATAAACTGATACACACACTGGTCCACCAGCACAGAGCCATGTCAAGGCTAGCTGTAAATCTTTCAGCTCTCTGGTTGGAGACTGCCACAAAACATAGATAAAACAAGCATTTGGCAATGCCGAATGTTTGCTTGCTGACATTGGCATTGGTAGTGTAGATAGATTCTTTTATTGTTGACAAAAAACAATTTGTCATTACAAACAAATCAAACAAGTACAATACTTTATACATATATAAGATAAAATGTAGAGAACCATTTTATAATTTTTAAAATCAATACTGATAACAAAATTCACTCATATATCTTTAAAATTCTTTCCTTGTACATACATTCTAAATTTCTTCCTACTGCATAATCAGACAATTGGGGCTTCTGATATTCTAAGATGTCTTGTTTTGTTTACTATTATGGTACACAATCTAGCAATACTCTCTAAATGTAATTCATTCTTTGTTTTCATTAGATAGTTATATTGGTATTTAGGTTCCATATCCAAATGCATAAGGATATTACCTAAGCATATTTTTCTTTCCTTTGCATAAAGAGGACAAAACATTAATAAATGAAAAATTGAATCATCATCTAAGCCACATAAACAACCACTGAAATTAATCAAACCGTAGATTTTTCTTAATGTTTGACTTTTAACATACTCAAGTCTATACTTTGTGTAAGCTTTCCTGAGTTTTGGATCATTTAATTTTATAAGATATTCTTGCATACCAAATACTCAATTAGTATTATTTCCTAGCCATTTTCTAATTTTACATTGGTAGTGTAGGAGTTAGAGAGATGCATAATAGGAATGGCAGTGAAGTATTGAACGGAAGCTAACCCCACCACCACCCTGCAGAGACTGACAGGCATTAGGGTGTGCTTTTGGGTCATCTGGCATAATGGCCACACCATTTAACCACACCCTACCCTGCAAACTCTGACAAGTGTCACGGTGTGCCTTGGGGACTTTGGGCCTTATGCTCACCCTATTCCATAAGGAAATATGGTGAGATGGGTGCAGTATAGGAGAATGAGGTGAACTTTGGGGCCGAAAAGTGCAAGGTACACCTTAATGCCTGTCACTGGCTGCAGGGTGTGGGTGTGGGTGGAATGGCATGAGCATTACAGGCGGCAATCCCAAGTCACACCCCTGATGCCTGTCAGTCTCTACAGGGTGGGGCATTATGGTCGGAAACCCTAACGCGCCAGGCATTCATTGGTATTTTCACTCCAAGTTTTCAACAGGGGTGTTTTGTGACCCTCACCTCATGAACAGTGGCAATATCTGTTTGTTAGCCAAAAGCTGATTTTGCACGGTGACTACGCCATTTGGCACCACGGGTGCAAAAACACATTTCAAACAGGATGTGAAAAATGGCAGCTGTACTGTTCATGGGGAGGTGTAAAAAAATGGCAATGTTGAAAATCTGGAGTGAAAATATAAAAAAAGTGAAGTCACGAGCTTGCATAGAAACTGCGCAACGCACACCCATAATATAATTAGTTTGGGGATATTTTACAGCAGATTGTCAATGTAGGCATTTTGGGACCTCCACTCATGAACAGTGTCACTGTGATCAGGGGAAAAAAATCAATAAATAAATAAACAACTAAAGTACAAGCAACCCATTATCCATGTGTACTTAGTTATTCCTCTTCTTCTGTTAAATGTGTTTTTGCCAGATCATTGTTCAGCTATTACTCAGCATGACAGTGATCTTTTCATGTACTCATCTTAAATCAGTTATAAAATAATATTCAAGTCTTAATCAGTGGTGGAAATGAAAGCAAACAATGAAATGTCTCTATCTTTGCAGTGTGGAAGAGAGTCTTGGCCCATATTTCGCCATTATATGTTCTGTTGTTACACTGTATTTGGTAAACCTCTATGCATTTTGGTGGAATATATTTTACATTAGCAGATGTCCTCCCATATTTTCTTCCTGGAACTGAGTTCAGTTCTAGTTGTAGCTCAAAGGACTGCATTCCAGTTGATTCCTATGCCCAAGTCCACCATTGATCTTAACGTGCTCTGGACCATTAAGTAGTCATAGCCAACTTTCTCTGTGTGTTAATCTTCAGCATATCACAAGGTATATAGTGTTCTGTCCCTCAGTTAGATAAAAACAATCTTTTCTGGACACTTAAAGGTACGTCAGTAAAAAGAATTCCCACAATCTGCCTCTCACATGGAATTTTTAAAACTAAAATCAAAATACTTGAATGAAATGCTCTTGTAGGTTTGCCCTGGTAATAATTATTTTAAGCACAAACTATGCTTACATACCTCCCATGGGTATACACTAAATTAGATTTGACATGAATAAAGATGTGCAATGTTGCAAAGTGAAATGCTTAAGTGTGTCAGGGCTAAAAGGGAAAGCCAATGCTGTTTGATCACTTTGCCCTGACTGGTCAAGGGATATACAATTAGCCGGGGTCACTGCAGCCCTTAGTGATTACATTGATAGAGTCCCTCAACTATTTGTGCAAAACCAGACCATCTTCTTATCACCCTGCACAGGCAAGCAACCCTTAAGTAATAATCTGCACTCCCGAAAGAGAACTAAGTACATTTAGCCAAGCATAAATTATTCAATATCTTTTTTATTTAAGTAAAGGAACTCATGCATGGGAGGCAGATCAGAGTAATGGAGCAGAAAACCAAGCTTACTGTAACTCTACAGTATTCCAAAACAGTTGTTATATCCACATTTTAGCACTATGTATTACTGTGTAAGTAGGCGTTACTACAACTTGGTATAACAACAGCTTCACCTTGTACAGCTTTGTTTTGTTTTCTTATTAATCTGCCATTTGTAAAGATCCAGGTGGCCCCGGAAAATAGGCATTTGATTGACTGTTGAGTGCACTTACTTGGTTAATAAATACTAATTAAAATAATAAAAGACCAAGTAGTGATGCTTAAATGTAAAACTGATCGTTCAAGTAACAGCAACCAGGTGCCTGCATGTGTCAAATATCTGTGATGGGCTGCAAGCTAGCTGTGTGTGTAAGAATAGATATATTACATGCATACATATGCATTTATTTATATCAAATTTTCACCAAGAAAGACATTCTGGGCTGAAAAAAAAGCTGTTTTCCAGATTGGGGGGGGGAGGAGGCGTGCAGAAATAAATTACAATTAGGTCACAGAAATAAAAAATTAGTTATATAGTTAAAAAGGACATATACACACACACACACACATGTAGCCCCAGAACTGGCCCTGGAGATCCTAAAGTAGACCATTGTTCAGTTCTGTGTAAAAGTTTCATGCTTGACATGTTTCCACTGGCAGATAAAAACAAAATCGAGCTTTTGTCCTGCCTGTCCAAGATGCAGCATTTTACTGATGGCATGCCTAGCAGACCTGATTACATAGAAGCATTTTCCCCACTCCCTCCCATGCCCCTCTGCTCTGATGGCGCACACGGCGGCACTCCGTTGCATCCTCTAGGCTTCGTTTTAGGTTTGTCTGTACTTCTCATTATGTTAGTCCGCCTTTCTGCTTGTTTTAAGATTTTTTCCTTTTAGAATGCTAAAAGATAGCACCTGCCTGGAGTATGGATTCAGGAGTCATGAGTTTGTTTATTTTATGTTTGTTTACCTACAGAATTGTTTGCTGTGTGGTGTTTATCGAATTGTTAGCATTATAGATTTGTTTGCTGATTTATGTATTTATTAAACACACGGCTCTATGTGGGGGGGGGGCTCTCGCAGTAATTGTAAAAAGCTCCCCAGTGTGTAAAGGTTGACTGCCATTACAGACTTGATATTGGTTTACTTAGAGGACTCTGACCTCGGTTGCAGTGCCAGGAACAACAGTTTCACTGGGGCCTGCGGACAGTGTTGGGGGATATTCCTTGTGATCTAGGATGGTTGGAGGGGAGGGAAGGAGGTTGAAGTGGAAAATATTTTTTTAGTAAACAGTATAGAAACCTAGAGACTGGCCAAGAAGGATTTCCTGTCCACGACTAACTGGCTGCTCACTGCAACAGTTTTGCTTCCAGTTTCTTGCCCTGCACCCTACTGCTCAGTTTAGGACAGCTCTCCTTTCCTTCTTCAGGGCTCCATTCAGCCTAACATTCATAGACAAAGCGGCTCCTTGATACTGCTCATAAAAACAAATTATTTCTAAGGAACAAAAAAAATTAAAAATACATTCCATGACTGGCACAGCATTTACTTCATCTGTACTGTAAAATTCACACATGGGATTTGAAAGGGCACCTTCTTACTCCCCTACCCCCCAGGTTATATTAATCCAGAAAAAAAATTTTTCCTGGTTTACAAGAAAAATCTTGCATTAGGTCTCAAAAGTGGAAATGATACGAAATTTGAGCAGCCAGATACCAAGTCAGAATATTGCATTAATTATGAATTCAAACATCAGAGCCAAGTCCATTTACAAATGCACCTCTGGTGTGTTGCTGTTTGCAGTAGATGGTGTTTCATGTTTTATATTGATTATGTGAGAGCTCAAGTCCCACTGAAAGGGTCTCTTTACTCCGAAGGAGAGGGCACCTCATGCCTAGTTGAACTGGTTGTAAAAGGATGAGACTGCTATGCAGCGGTGGTGCACAGCCACCGGCCTTTTCATTGACAAAGCACCGGATCTTGCTCACAGTCGATTGTGTGAACGAGCCTAAGGATTAGTGAAACAAACTGAAATAGCTATTCCGAGTCAGAGAGAAGGAGGGAGATAGGCAGGAGAGCGAGAGAGGGATGGAGCTGCTGCTGCCACAGCGCATGCACAGCTTAGATTTGTGGCCTTCACAGTTCATGGATGTTTTGTCTATTCATTCTGTCCATATTCTTGAGTCTTGCAAGGGGAGAAAGCATGCGTGTCTTGTGTGTGTGTGTGTGTGTGTGTGTGTGAGTGTGTGTGGGTAAAGACACTTAAAAAATATCAGTTCTCCTGGAAAAAGGAAAGGAAAGGTTCCGGCAGTCACTTCTGTTTTTTTTTCTTCCTGAACATCGGAATC
Source organism: Neoceratodus forsteri (assembly GCA_016271365.2). Taxonomy (NCBI): domain Eukaryota; kingdom Metazoa; phylum Chordata; order Ceratodontiformes; family Ceratodontidae; genus Neoceratodus; species Neoceratodus forsteri. Next base: position 860,493,012 of record CM057451.1, on the reverse strand, counting down.
ACATGGAATGATGTTGGGTAGGGCACACAACAGACAGATGTCAGGTCAGTTCTCAAGAGAAATCCTTCTGGAGCTGACAATTCAGAGTTTGGAGAGATCTCCTTCACCCCAAGCAGTCTGAGCCAAGAAGGGGATGGAGGAACTTGAAGGGAGCTGTCTATGACAGCTGCGTTCAGGGTGCAGTGCTGAGTGTAGGCACTTTGCATACTGCCGAAGGTAGTATGTAAATTACCTGCCGACGGCAGTATGCAAATTGCCTACACATTACAACTGCTGATTGCAGTGGTTTTTCGCTTTTAACTGTACACCACTGCATCTGAATGGCTGTCATAGACAGCTCGGACATTCATTGGCGCAGTGCAGCTGCACCTGCAACAGGGAGCAGGGCATTGGAAGTGAGGCACACCTACGAAAACTCGTTTGATGGCACTATGTTTCTTGCACATGCGTGCAAGCAAACATAACAAAACTCCTCCATGCTGAAGCTGATTAGCAGGGTTGCAAATAATTTTAGTTCAATTTAACCCCTTCACATCACACCTGAATTATATAGAAGTCAATGCAAATTGAGTTTCAAAAGTGTGTCTTTGCTAGGTGAGGGGTTAAAAAAAAAAAAAAAAGAAAAATACGTTCACAGTAGAAAAAACAGACATCAGTCCTTTCTTATACAAGGACTTCAGTTACTCCAAGCTGTCTATTTCTGGATGTTTTGCACACATTTCTGGACATAAAAGACATCTAAAATCCACTTATTTGAAGCTCTGTATGGAATACATGAATTCAACTTTCTTTAGAGCTCAACTGGCATACAAACAAAGACACACACACAGGCCTGAAGTGGACCCAGAACCTCAATTTTATCTGTTGCCAGGTAAGGAGTAGTGAGTTATCTGGCAAAGTGGTAGGGAAGGTGGGGGATTTTTCATGGTCATCAAAGAAACACCAGCAATGGAAACTCTGAATAGTACTTGAGCTTTTTAAATTTGTGAATGTTTGTAAGGGGGGCTCATGAGTGTAAATAGCACTAAATTATTTACTTACTTAATTTAATTTAATGGACTTTTATTTTTAGGCCTAGTTGAGTTTTTTTGTATACGAGTAAAGGCTGTAGCCATGTTTATGATGGAAACAAGGAAATAGGTGGCTTATGAATTCTGTGAGTTGCTCTGGTTGGCAGGGACTTGTTTTAGCCAGAGGCGGCACTCTCTTCCTGCAGTGGCTAGAATTAAGTCTCAGCTAATCAGGACACAGGGGTTTCTTTGCCCATTTTATATTGTCCATTAACTGCATCTGCTCTGGCTGCTTGCCCACAGCTGACATCATAATCCTCTGTTTCTGAGTGACATCATAACTGTTTCACAGCAACAGGTTGCAAAGTCACACACAGTTGATTGTGATGTCGGGTGCAGAAAAGAAGCCAGAGCAGATGAAGTGTAGGGGCCCATGATCCTGGCTGCATGTTGTTTTGCAGAGTTATAAAGAAAAATGTGTGAGCTCATGCCGGCCCAGTGGCTATACTACCGCCTGCCATGCTGGAGACCTGGGTTAGGGAATGAGCTTAGATTGCATGGTGGTGGTCTAGGGAAGAAAGGATGAGCATTCCATGGACCGCTGTCCTCTCTCGGAAAGGGGGGAACATGTTGATTTGCTGTTTTCCTGCCACCCAGAGGAGGCTGGGGAGCAGCACAATAAGAGTATCTAGCTAGGGACATGGCATCCATAAGCATATGGTGCTTCATTGCACTGCATGGCAGCCTTGTGGAGAAAAAATGGAGATGCTAAATCCCCAACTGGCAGGATGATGCTAACCTGGATCACTGCCTGGGTTCCCCTCTGGATTCTGGATTGTGCTCCGGAAGGGCTGAACCAGCTTTGGTGGCCCTGCCACGGGGGGCGGGGGGTATTCCATGGGGGACTTGACGGAGGAGGTAAGTCCTGGAGGGTGTAAGTGACAGGGCTGGGAGAACAGAGTAGATGGGACTGGTCATCAATTAGGAGGTGGAAACAAAGGATAGAAAAAAGTGGGGGCTCAGAACAGACAGTACATGAGACAGACTCATGTCACAGATCACTGGAAACAGGGGAGGTACCCAAAGACTGGAGGACAGCAGATGTAGTCCCCTTATACAAAAGTGGGAACAAAGAGGAAGCAGAGAACTATAGACCAGTCAGCCTTACCTCGGTAGTGGGGAAGATCATGGAAGCACTACTGAAGGAGAGATTGGTGGAACATCTGGTTGTCAATGGACTACAGGACCCAAGGCAGCATGGTTTCACCAGGGGGAGGTCATGTCAGACCAACCTCGTTGAATTTTTTGACTGGGTGACTAGGGAGGTGGATCAGGGGAGGGCAGTGGACTTCAGCAAGGCCTTTGACACTGTGCCACATAGAAGACTATTACACAAACTGGGGAATATGGGTGTGGGCAGGACAGTAGTGTGGTGGTAGGTAACTGGCTGGTGGCAGGACACAGAGGGTGGTGGTAAATGGCTGTCACTCCACAGAGGGAAGAGTGACCAGTGGGGTACCACAGGATCAGTGCTGGGACCGGTCCTATTCAACATCTTCATCAGTGACATTAGCGAGGACCTAGAAGGCAGAATTTCACTGTTCGCTGATGACACAAAGCTCTGTAACAGAGTAGACACACCAGAGGGTGTAGACAGAATGAGAAGCGACCTGCAGAAACTTGAAGAATGGTCAGGGTTTGGCAGTTGAAATTCAATGCAAAGAAGTGCAAGATAATGCATATGGGGCACAAAATCCTGACACAATATATCAGTTGGGGGGTGAAGATATAGCATGCACCAAGCAGGAAAGGGATCTTGGGGTTGTCATCTCTGATGACCTCAAGGCAGGGAAACAGTGTGACAAGGCAGCAAGTAAAGCAAATAGGATGCTGGGATGTATAGGCAGGGGCATCACCAGCAGGAAAAGGAGGTCATAATTCCGCTATACAAGACACTAGTGAGGCCCCACCTGGAGTACAGTGTACAGTTCTGGAGACCATACCTACGTAAGGACATAGACAGGGTAGAGAAGGTTCAGAGGAGGGCAACAAAGATGGTATGGATTGCATCACAAGTCCTATGAAGACAGGTTGAAGGAACTGAGCATGTACTCCTGGAGGAGAGGAGGAGAGGGGATATGATAGAGACATACAAGTATCTTACAGGGAGGAACAGGTGCAGGAAAACACTATTTTAAGCGAAAAGATGTTCCAGGACTAGAGGGCATGGGATGAAGTTGGAGGAGGACGATTCAGAGGAAACATGAGAAAGAATTTCTTCACAGAGCGGGTGGTGGACTAAGTGGAACACCCTGCCAGAGGAAGTGGTGGGGGCTGAAACAATCACGGGATTTAAGAATGCATGGGATAGACATAAAGGAATTCTGGAGGTCAGGGGTAAGGGGCAACAGACTTCTAGGAAAACAAACTGAACTTACAAGCTCAAATGGGCAGACTGGGTGGGCCATAGGCCCTTATCTGCCGACACTGTCTATGTATCTATGTATCTATAAGTATGTCAAAAATAATGTTTTTTTATTAGCTTCCCTTTGAGACATCAGGGGCTGTGTAAGCTTCTGTTCTGTTCTATTTTGACTCTAATTTTAGAGTCGGCACTTCCTGAAAAATGACCATCACCCTGCAGATCAGTGGTACATATCTGTGCTGTCATAGCAACGAGCTTTGAACTTGTCCATTTCACAGCTGCACACTGCTGTCTACATATACTGTACTATAGTACATCAAAGACAAAATCTATTTCTGTTGTACAGTTTATCACCCAGGATGACCCAATTGAGATTCAATGTCATGGTTTCAAAAGGAGGTGGGGGTTGGGGGGGGGCAGCTTATACCCAATGTTACAGCTGGGAGGAACCAAAGCCCAGGAAGGTCAAGTGACTTGCCTAGGGTCACACACTGAACCAGTGACCACGATGGATGCAGTTTACTTTTATGCAGCGTCTTTATCTCCTCACAGCTTTAACCACTATGCCACTTTGACTTCCTCCATCTATGAGCCATACTCCCTAGCACCTGCTTCTCATTCTGAAAAAAAGTTGAGTTTACGTCTGGTTTCAAAGCAGAAATACACATATTTTTCACAGAGACTATACAATTTGCACTTTTACTGTTTTTTTTTTTTTCCCCTCCCATGCCTGGCTTCCATCTGCCTTAGCCACTGCTTAGCCCCATCACATGCCCAGAACCCTAGAGAACCTCACTTACTGCCCCTGTGGGGAGACCTTCTCATGGTAGGGCTGATAGTGGGGAGGCAGCTGAAAAAAACCTGTCTGGAGCGCCTCAAATTCAGTGGCAACAGTGTTCCTTATGCCGGGTGGGCTGGACCCAAACATTACAGCCTCATCCTGCCATACACAGGGCGGATTCTCTCCCTGTCTTGTCTCTCCACAAGGTGCTGGAAGGCCCCTGTGTTTCTCTTTCCAGTGCCGTCCCCAACTGATTGGCATCTTCTGGGCACAAAACTATAAAATCACATTTTCTACACAATATAACACAGACACACATCTCACAAACATGGCAGTATGCATAGTAGAACAGTATTGTTGTGAAGGAAGGTGTTAGGGTATATCCTCTCAGCCTGTCCTGCCACCTAGCAGTAACTATGCAAAATGTGCCAGAATGTTGCCCCTACTCATGCTGTGGTAACTCTAAATGCTATTATCTTTCAAGAAGCTGTCTAGTCCTTGTTTAAAAACCTGAACAGTACTAGCCACCATCACCTCACCAGGTAGGCTGTTCCACACATAAACCACCATCTGCAATACATTATGCTTTCTTACTTTTCCCCTTATCCTTCCCCTTCCTTGGTTTACATTCATCATATCCTCTAGATTTGCAAGACCTCACCAACTTAATAATCTGTGTATATGCTGCCCTCTCCATCCCCTTCAGTATGCAGAGCATTATGAACCTGTCACTTCTCAGACCTCTCTTCTCATGGATAAACCATTTGAGTTTGTCCAATCTCTCTTTTTAGCAGTTTTTTTCCCTTTTTAAAACTCAGCTTTATTCAAAACTGTCTGCTTCAAGATCATACAACAATGGGCTCTATGCATGAATGCAACACAGCATGTGAGCAGCATGCAACATCCGTGCATAGGGACATACGTCCGTCAGACACACATAACAAGACCTAGTGGCATGCACGAACCACACACAGCCCTAGGTGAGGGCAACCAGCACAGAGCTGCACCGTGGCCATTCTACACATGGGTGGAGGGGCATGGCCATGTAACAACATGTGTGCCACCCCCACACATGCATGTACTATGTTAAATATTTCAGTCCAATGTGTGTCATGGGGCACGCAGCACTACACCATGTAGAAGGCTGCCTTAAGCACCTGTGCATTGTAGTTGCAGGATGCACCACACAGAGTGTAGGTGCCAAGGGAAGAGGCTGGGCTAGTGCAACACACTGACACATAGCGGCAGTGCACCTGAATCATAGGGGATGCAAAGCACCCCACTCACCACACATGACACAATGTACATGTAGGGAATCCATGTGTCATGGGTGTCTAGGGGATGCAGGGGACAATAGAGTATGCAAGACTCACAGGGGTCCCAGCCACAACATCTGGCTGCCACTACATGACACCCCTGTCAGTGGTGTAACCGCCGTGCACCAGAGGGAGGATTCCCATCATGCAGTGGACATGCCATCCCACCACTGCCTGGCACAGTGTTACATAGGCAGACAACGGAGCAGAACAAGATGCCTGTGGCAATGTCAACGACCCCACCCATGGCCCCCTGCCCCCAAGAGGGAACTAAACCACCACCCCATGTACGAGCCACAGCCCCCCACCGTAGCCCACAGACCAGCAGTGTGAGCCCTCCCTTGACTGCGGCACAGCTCTTCTGCCCGGATGAATGACCAGGATGCAAGGAATAGGTAACACACGCTTTACTGCATCATGACAAACTTAGTACAGGGCAATAGATGAACTACACAATACAGTGCAATCTCGATCTAATGAACCCCTATTATATGGACATCACTATCTAATGGACTGGTAGCATGTCTGCCAAGTAAATGCACTCTGAACATTTTAATCCCAGTTTTACAGACTCCCTATTATCTGGACTAATTCCATGCCTCCCAAGCAGTCTGGATAATCAAGATTGTACCGTGTAATGCCCACGGACAGAGCGTAGACACAAAATGTCATGCAATGTGCATGTAACAATACAACTAAACAAAGAGAAAACCAAACAACACTGAGATGGCCAGTATATCACAGATGCACAACAGCCTAGGTGGCGGAGTCTTACAAGCTGCACCTAGTTCTCCTCCTCCTCCATGGAGTCATCGCTGGGTCCCCGCAGTATGGAGTGGGTCTACACTCTCGCCACCAGTGCCAGCCATTGCAGTGGATCACAGTAGCCCTGCAAAATGAAAATAACACAGAGGAAGGACAGGCATGAGCAGGATCCTCATGTAGGGCCCAAGATGTATGAGCGCCGCAAAGAAGTACCCTACCATCCACAACACCTACCTTCGATGGCTCAGCCACACTCCAAAATTCCCCGATCTCATCCTTGTAGTAGAAATCCTCACTCCCAACCCTCAGTGATAGGAAGTAAGATGGCTGCAGGCACCAGCATGCCCTCTGTGCCACCACCACCACCACCATCACACTATCAGACTGCTCCTGTAGAACCAGGACAAGCTCCTCTGAATGACCCCTGTAGTCCTGTGGGAAACGAACAGAGCACATTGATCAGCTGTACAGTCCACACATCACATGTAATGCATGGCCACACACACCCTGCAGGTAGCATACCTACCTGATCCGGTTCCTCCAGCTCCCACAGGGAGCACCCCTTCAGGGTTGTCTACATATGTAGAAGCTGTAATGCCCTGACCCTGCTAACCTGTGGCACAGTAATGTAGGTGGTCACCAAAGCAGCTGCCATCTTGCTACCTGTATGGGACAGTTGTGGCCTGGTGATGCCCATGCCTGTTGCATCAGCATGCAGGTGTGACTTGCATATGCCCATCTGAAGGTGTATGTGTCCACTGTGGAGGGCTTTATACCATAGCTAGCCACGTTGTCATCAGTATACCTGCCATCAGCTAGTCCACTATGTGACGCAGCATGTGTCCAGGAATGCTAATGAATGTCCTCCTGCTGGTTGCTGAGGTGGAGCATGGGTGGCAGGGGTGGAGAGGTACACTGCCAGGTGTATTTAGGCCATGTCTAGATGCCTTTTCCTGCAGGACACACACTGTATACAGAAATTCCATTTTGACCGTGACACCACTGCACAGCTGTGCAATCCTGTATGTCCCATTATGGCACCATGTACCCATCGGTCCTGTGCACTGTCCGTGGAGACAAAGGTGCTCTGTGCACTGTCCTGCTATGCTACGGGCTTATTCCAGAGGGTGGCAGGGGATATCAAGGGTATCAGCCAGTCATCAATGTACTGGGCAATGGTGCAGGTTACAGACACCCTGCCGAAATGTGTGTAGGACCACATAATATTCCCCATAGCTGCTGCAGACATACAGCCCACAAAACAGGGAATTCCATGCCATGCATAGCATGCCCAGTGTACTGAAGGCCACAGAATGCACTCATGTGGTGACTGTGGCACTAACGATGGCAGAGGAGGCATACAAGAACAGAAAGGGGTACCGCAGTATAAACTGCAAGGTAGTGTGTGACACAGCAGGTATCATCACCAAAATGTGTGCCAAGTAGCCTTGCTCTTGTTACGATGCATACATCTTTGACAGTTCCAGACTGCGTGCCCAACTCACTACCTGCTGGGGGAGGGGGGTGGATGGCTGATAGGTGAGTATGCATATATGCTATCCATGCCACTGTCTTGCCACAGGTCATTACAGTGTCTGCTGTGTACCCTCTGCATAGCTGATAGTGGATACCCACTATGGTTGCACCTGCTGAATCCATACCTGGAGTCACTCAGCACTACAGAGGAGGCATACAACTATGCCCACAAGAAGATACATGCCATTATTGAGAAGACCATAGGGCTTTTGAAGATGAGGTTCCACTGCCTGGGTCAGACAGGTGGCACAATATTGCTTGCCCCTGGGAAGGCCTGCAAAGTGTTTATGGCATGTGCTGTGCTGCACAACATTGCTGTGCACTGATGTGTACCCTTGCCACACAATGGATCTAGGGATGTCTCTCCAGGTGCAGATGGGGGTGAGAGGCACCTGAGGCATGGGGCATGATGCTGAGACACTGACAAGATGGCCAGCATGCCATGCACTCATGCAGGGAACATTCTGTTGTTGGGGGAGTATGGGTTAGCAGAGGACAGTGATGACTGCAGTGCCTCTGAGTGCTCCCCACCCCAAGGGTGGTTAATGGGTGAGTGGTGCGTACATATACTGCAGTGTACAGCTGTGTAGAGGGGTGTACACTGTGCAGGGCTACATGGTGGGAATGTGTGGCATAGGATTATGTAAGTGTATGTATGCCACTGTGATATGTGTGTGTGTGCTGGTGGTGGCAGGCATCACAGCTTCATACGTAGTTGCCGTACTAGCTGTACAGAGGTCTGTATGCCCAGATTCCGTGTCTTTGCTGGTGCTGTGCCCCCTCTGGATGGTCAATGATCCACATGTGGCCCTGGCCCATGCTGTGGCTGGGTGTCCCCTGGACCACTGGTATGCTGGGGCTGGCAGGTGCCATCAGAGTTGTGGCATTTGACTGTGCCTCTGTCCCTGAGGGGCTGGTGGGTGTCTGTGGGGTTGTGGCATGCGGCTCTACCTCAGACCTTGGGGGGCACCGGGTGCCACCTGGGACGGCATATCCCACCATGGCATAGGGGATGACAGGCTGACCATGATGCCCCTGGATAACAGGTGGTCTGTCAGCCTCTTGGTGAGGTCACCCAGTTAGTCTATGCCATGGCACACACCCTGAACCTCACCTGCCAGGGCCACAAGGGCCTCTGTGGTTTTGTGCTGTGCCTGCAGCCTCTCCCATTTCAGCCAGCACACCTCCATATAGTAAGTGTGGAGGACATTGCATGTGCATATCCTCTTTGTCAGGCTGGTTGATTGGCTGGAGGGGTCCTCATCCCCACTGTCACAGGATGATTGTGTGATGGGGTCTGTGTACCTGTGTTGACCATGTGTGGCCATTGGGTGATGGTGTGTGTCTGATGCAGTCCTCAGTGTGCCTGTGGAGTTCTGTCAGCCCCTGGGGTGGGGTAGCTGTCCATGGGAATGGTGTCATCATCTTCCTCTGACTCTTCTTCCATCCACATCTCAGTTCTGTCTCTGTGTCCACCATAGCCATTGTCACCTGCTGTGTACCTGGGGAAGATAAGGGACATGTGTTACATGCAGCAGGCCTACAGTAGGCATTCTATGGTGCGGTCCGAGCACCCTAGGGGGTCACCCACTTGCGCCATTCTCTGGTGTCTAGACATAGTGGCACGTGTTCTGGTGGGGGATCCATGGAGGGTGCTGCCTCCCTGTTAATGATGTTCCCAGTTGTATCAGTGTCTACAGGGTGCAACACATGAGGGATAGCAGTTCCGTGACATCGAGACCCCCCCAGCCCATGTCCCTGCATAGTGCTACATACCTGGCACTGTGTCCATGCTCTCCCCCTTCCTGTGCAGGGCCATCTCAGTGATGGTATCTGCCCCGTTCTCTCTAGAGTGAGTTCCTGTGGGCATGGCTCACTGCTCATCCCTAGCCATGCCAGAGTGCTGGCAACCAGTTTTTTTTTATGGCTGACTGCAGATCACCCCATTTATGTTTGATGGTAGATAGTGGCCATTCCTTGGGTCCAGACACGTTAACGGCAGGCTTTCATTTCAGTCAGCATCATCATGAACTGTGCCCCATAGATGGTGGTGTAATGAGCATGGATATTGGACACCATGGCTGCCACCTGCTGTCCGGTAAACTTTGTGGAGTGTGACCATCCTCCACCATGGGTCAAGACATGTCTACAGTTCTGCCTGCTGCTGTGTCCAGCACCATAGTTCCCTTGATGTGGACTGGGTAGCTTGCTCGTGACTCCAGTAGCGTAGCATATACCCAGAGGGCCTGGGTGCAAGGGTATGTTATAGGGCCCTCCTGATTTTGAATAGACATCAAAATTATGATTTGGGCCCATCAAACCTCATGGGCCTGGGTGCGACTGCACCCCCTGCACCCTTGTAGCGACGCCCCTGCGTGACTCTCCTGTCCTCCACCATTGCGTTCTCCCTGTCTTCCTCAGCAGTATTCACTTCTGCGACTGCACGTGGTGCGGTTGCCCATACATGGTGGGGTCAAGGGGCAGGTCTGCATATTCTGGGACTGCCCAGGTTGTGTTACGCATGGCCCTGCATGTGTCCCTCGGATACACCTCCCCTCATTAGCATGCTCTGCATGCCCGTTAGTTCATGGCACATTTCAGGGATGGCTCACACACCGTGTAGCTGCATGCTGACATTAAGTCACTTTGGGTGCACGTCCCACCTGTTCATGCATAGAGCTCTACGTGAATAATCACATTACAGTATAAAGAAAACAAGCCAGGAAAAAAAAACCTAGGAACAAAACCACACTCCCCTAAACAAATGGATGCTAACAGTACTGTATGTCACAGTTAATGAAAATGTCCATTATGAGCTCATGTGCATTCCAGGTTGGTAGGGCAATAACTATTGCAAATGGTACATAAAGTATGTGCCATGTCCACAATGTCCAAGGTGGCAGTAGAGCCTGTATCGTTCATAGTCCCAGATCTGAGATGGGTAAACAAAATCTGTCATTGACAGCTGCTTCTATATTAGGGAAAGTAAGAAAGTGAATTATGAGTGAAATACAAAAATGGATTACTGCAACTGTGAGTTAGTATTTTGTGATCAATATGTGCCCCTGGGCACCAGATTTCCAAAAAGGATGCCATTCTTAAGTTTAGGGTGGCTGTTAACTTTTCCATCCCCTGCACCTCTTCCATCTTCTGTGTCCACACCTTAAATTGTGGTAAGACCTCCAGCAACCAGTTCACCATAATCCCTTTAGGTGACAGAGTAAGCATGATATAAAGATGCTTTTTCTTTTTAAGTGGTACTTTCCCAGCAGCTAGCATGTCCAGGATCATACCTTGGTGTCTAAAAGGATGAATCTTCCTCAACTGTAGTTTTGATAATTGTATGTGTCTTTTTTTCCCAGTAATGCAAGAGTGCCAAACAATCCCCAAAAATGTAGGAATGAGTACCCTTCTCCTGCACCTCTGCCAATGTTCATCAGAATGTGTCGTGGCATATTTCTGGGGTTCAGAAGAAACGTATCTGCATCTTTCATGCAAATTCGTGGAGTGTTGGAAATGATGCGGCCTTCGAGCTCCCACCACCATAGTTGTTGGCTCCACCGCTTGCAAGGAGGCAAAAGTCCCCCCCCCACATCCTAATGGGTGTGAACCTATCCTAGTGGAAGACCAGCCCCCTTCCCCAGTGTCAAATACATTTCAGAGATGTATCTAAATTTAGTTTTCAGAATCACCACCCAATAGAAGTATTCCTGTAAAATATCTCTATCTCTGGGAACTTGTGTTATATTGTCCCCCCACACTGAGAAAGCAACTTACCTGCCTGTACCAACATAAGCCATGCTCCTATAGTCCATATTCTTTCTCAAAGCCCCAAAGTCAAGTATCTGGCCTGCGGAAACACACTGTGCAATGGAGGCAGACCTTGCTGTGCCCATCTGCAAAAGCCAGCATCCTGCTTGGGTGGGATAAAGTTTATTTGATGGCAAATCAGGGATAGAGGGACCCAAGGATCCCTTTATTCAAGTGGTTGTTCATAGTTTAAGCATTATTTTCCAGATGTAAGATATCCAGGGATTTCTATCCTTATTACAGAGGTCTGGAGTAACTGGTTCCATGGAAGTGCCCACAGAGGAATCGGGAGGGCCTCCTCCACCTCAGTTTTGACCCATTGCAAGCCTCTGTTTCACTTAACCCAGGAACATAAAGCCACCAATTGTGCAGCCAAATAATACCATTTCAGGTCTGGAAGTGCCAGCCCTACCTGGTCCCAATGAGTGGATAATACTGATTGGTTGATCCATGAGTATGCACTTCCCCACACAAACCTAGAAATATCATTCAGTAGTTGCACTCAGAGGGCATTGGGAATAGGTACCAGAAGCGTCTTGAACAGAAAGAGAGGTGCGGCAGAGTATTCATTAAAACTGAGTCCATACAACCAATCAATGATAACGATATTGTGGCCTGAAGAGCCATATCTCCTTGCACTTTATTATGAAGAGGCTTATAATTGATAGCAAGCAGTCTATGGTGGGTCTGTGTGATTTGCACCCCCTCAAATAATGGATTTGATTATGTTTTGCCCAAGCAAAAATGAACCATTTGTTAAATTTCTGGACTACGTGTGCCACTAATCCAAATAACCTCTGACTTGAAGTAGTTCATTTTGTATCCAGTCAGCGTCCAAAACTGTTCCAGTACACGATATATACCAGGATGGATTCTCTGGGGTGAGGCAGGAACAAAATCGTCATCTGCATAAACAGAAACCTTCTGTTCCAGTTTCCCTGGCACCACCTGCATCCTTCAAATCATATGTGTCTAACACTCACTGCTACTGGCTCAAGGTTCAGAGCAAATAAAAGGGGGGACAGTGGGCAGCCCTGCCTGGTTCCCTGATATAATGAAAATCTGGGTGATAATAGCCTACTCACCTTCACCACTGCCTTTGAAGATTAATATAGAGCTTGTATGATATGAAGAAATTTAGTGCCCAATTTAAAGGACTGCAGAATGTAATTTATAATGTGCCAATGAACCCTATCAAAGGTTTTCTCTCCATCCATGGCAATTGCCAGCTGAGGGGTTTTATTCTGTTTTTGTGAAGAAAAAATACTTGTCAGTTTGTGTTTTTCAGTTTGTACTCATAGGGTGCGTTGGGTCTAGAATAGCGCCCCTGTCCCTGCTTCCTCTACTATAAGGTCTATATGATGGTGGCTGTGCTGGGCTAGCCACAAGGAGCAGCAGTAGAAGAGTTGTATTTGATTCATTTTCGTTATTTTGTTTTTATTTATTTGATATTTTGTTTTTATTTGTTATTTGCTAGTTATTAGTTCTAGTTAATAGTGGCATGTGGATAGGGTTCAAGCAGTGAGCTAGCAAGCTTGAGGCGAGTGTTTTGGGTGCTTGATTTGTATTAGTAAATAAGTTTATTTCATTATCACATTTACCTGTTGTTTTTCAGCGTCTTATTTGTGTTCTGGTGCTGAGATACTGGTCCATTTTTTCTTTGATGTTGGCCCGAGAAACGCCAAGGTTACCTGGTGGCTTTCTCATCCCCAAATAATTTGTTCTTATGGTCAGATCTGAGTGGAGAGGGGGAATTGATCTTACCTGCAGCTGTTCATACTTCAGGAGCTGTGTGAGGAAGCTCATTTTGGATGAGTGGAAGAGACAAAGATTAGTTCAGCTGGATTAGTCACAGAGGGACTTTTGTTTGCGGCGGACCATATCTAAGAAGTGGACTGTGTCCGTAATATATATTTGCATTATAATTTCTGTTGACTATCGTGGCCTATGTGAGAGATATGGCCATGAGATAGTCTGTTTTTCCAGAGGGGTCCAATGTGAGACTGAACTTTGATTGGAAGCATTTGCCTGGCCATTGCCCTGAAGAGGTGGGACCTTTGATGGATATTTCATGAATTTGGTTCAAGAGAATTAAGTGACTTTCTCTCGTTTTTGGAAAAGACGGACTCTCTGCCATGAGACTTTATTAATTTTACATTTATTGTTATTACATATATTAGTGATTTATTTTGATATAGGCTGGGTTTTGTGTTAAGGGTGGGTAGAAGTTATTGTGAGTGATTGCGTGATTATTTGTGGTTGTGGATGTTTTATGATTGAATGTTGGTGAGTGTGATATATAGTGTGTGTTTATTTTTGTGGTGCTTAGGGGGCTTGAGTGTGTGGATTATTGTGGGTGGTATAGTTTTATTGTGCAGAGTTTTTAATTGGATGCATGTGGATGGAGTGTGAGGATATTTGAGTGGATTCTGTAGAGTGTGGTGTGTGCTGTTCGTCATTATCCCCAGAAGCATATAGGATTTGTCGCGCTCTGGGGATAGTTAAGAGGAAGGGGGAGCTGGGCCTGGTGGGGGAATGGAAAGGAGTGGGTGGATTGGGGTAGTAGGAACAAGGAGACGTCCTGGGGCAAAATGGGTCCAGGAGAGGGGTCCTCCCTACCTGGTTTCCATACCCAAGGGCTCTGCTTTATGCAGGCAAGTGATGCAGTCTTCCTTGTTTGCTCATCCTACTCGGGTGGTGTTATGCAATGTCAGGTCCATTAAGAACAAGACTGCTTTATTAGCAGATCTTGTTGGGTCAGCAGACTTGGCTTGCAACATTGAGATCTGACTGGATGGAAATGTTGGTCCAGTGTTGGCATCAGCAATTCCAGCTGGGTACTCAGTGATACCCCACCCAAGAATGGATCGTAGGGGTGGGGGTGTAGCCATCTGTTTTAGATCGGAACTGAACCTCACAGAGGTTCCAGTGGAGACCACCAACTCTTTTGAATATATCGTGGGTGTGGGTGTAGGGTGCAGGATACTTCTCATCTACCATCCACCAATAGATGGGAAAGTTCTCCTGCAGGATGTCGCAGACTTCATCATCGACGTGGTATTGGGATCCCCCAGATAGTTGATTCTGGGGGATTTCAATACCTGGGTCAATGATGAACTCTCACAATTTGGTCAGGACTTCTTCCAATTAATGAGTTTGTTGGGCATTACTCAGGTTGTTACCTTTGCAACCCACATTTGTGGTCATTCACTGTATTTGGTGTTCCTCCTGGGGATGGAGATATCCGACTTGGTGGTGGAGCCAGTCAGGTGGTCTGACCATCACACCATGGGGTTCAGTTTTGTGGCTCCCCCCAATAGGCCAGCCCCTATGGAGATGGTCTGGTACTGTCCTTTGAGGGGTGTGACCCCTAATGACCTAATGGCGGTGCTGGATCTATCGGGTTATACCAAGTGAATGCATGGATCAGGGGAATCTAGTACATGCCTATAACAAGGCGGTGACAGAAGCCCTGAATTCCATAACTCCTGTTCATGTTCGCCCACTCACTCTTGGCCCAAGGTCCCCATGGTTTGATGGGACCTTGAAGGAGATAAGGAGGGTGGGACGAAGGCTATAGAGGGCCTGGCAGAAGTCAGGCCTAGAGTGTGTCTTATGTACGGAAGTACAACTACATATATGTTTTAGTTACCCAGTGCCGTTTTTACTAAATTTGCCAATATTCCATGGGTTGGCAGGCATACATATGGAATATTGGCCAATTCAGTAAAAACAGCACCAGATATCTAAAAAATATATATAGTTGTACTTCTGAACATAAGGCTACTATTAAAGTCAGGGTAATGCCGCGTCATCATCTCGCGGGACTATCTGCAAGATCCCATTATATCCCAAGAGCACCACAGTCAAAATGCTGGCTCCACCGGTGCTTTTACAGATTTTTACGAGTGATGAGGTAAATAATTAACATATTTAATCTGGTGTTTGCAGGAGGAGGTTGGAGAGGTGATGCCCCAATCTGTGCAGCGGTTGGGGCTTCATCTCTCTAAGTAGTTCTCCTTTAATAAGCTTACAAAAATAATTGTCATCTGGTGATTTGAAAGTTCATAATTTGATGATAAAATCACGATCTAGAGGATGATCTTAGATCACAATCTCCCATGAAGATCATATGGAAACATTTAATGATTAACAATGATCAGTCATAACTGACCTTTAAAAAACATGATTACTGATTTATCGATTCATCTGGGAAACCCTGTTTGCTCTTGATGCACTGTTTTAAAGATAGACTCTCTCTGCCAAAATCCCTGTATAAATCTGCATGTCTGCCCCTAGCAGTGATCAGTAGGACCCACATTCCAGAGGGTCCTTGCCAGGCTTGGGAAGAATGCTAATTTGGGCCTACCTCCAAGAAATCAGGGCTGCTCCACCCAATTTCATTAAAGACCTCTATCAACAGCTGTGACAACTCTTCATTAAAGGTTTTATACGGGGATGAGGGGAATCCATCTGCCCCCAGTGACTTCACATTTTTCATGCCCTTGAGCTTTAGTTGTGACTCTCATCCTGTAATAAAGCCATCTGTCAAATCTGCATCTGATTCAGAAAGTATCAATAATTGCAGTCCTTGAAAAAATGTTCCTTCCTTACAATAAATCTTTATAAATCTCAGTATACTTGGTCAAAATAAGATTCAGGTTACCAGTTGCTCCTTCTATGCTATTTTCACCTTTTTGTAGCAGAACAGTCTGATTTGCCTACTGCTGCCTGAGCCTCCATGCCAAGACCTCCTCAATGTATAATATCTTTGCCTTGTAAAGCAAAGCTGATCCTCTATCTGTGTTTATAATAGTTTTGCCAATTCTTTTTTATGTTTGCTTGTGCGCATGCACAAGAAACATGTGGCAGCTTAGTAGAGAAGCAGGTTGTGGAGGTGCGTCCGTGTTGAGGCCAGTATCGCCACTGCTTTTGTGGGCTCGGCTGTCTGTCACCAATGCAAGCGCTTGCTGGCGGTGACATGAGTTTGTAAGCATGCCACCAACTTGTAACGATTTCACCGCTGCAATGAGGGAGTGACCCGTCATTGCAGGGCGTGCCTTGTCTGGTGTAAAATTTCAATAGATATGGCGGCTGTCACTGTCCGCCTCTCACAGTCCCCATGAAAGCTGACGTCAGGGGTGTCCAATCCCCCTGTCGGCATGCCCCCTTCCCAGTTCATTTGCCGATGGGGGGAGCCCAATCCCCGTCAGCATATTGTCCCCATTATGTGGTAGTATACTGAGTGCCCAATCCCCTCGGCTCATCGCCCCCACAAACACAGACACTTTTTCTGTGCCGCCGGCGGTTCCCAATCCCCGCCGGCTCCATTCTAAAAGCTATCTAGGTGGCACACTTGAGCCCACTCAGCGTGACAATTGTCCCTGTAAAAAAAAAACTGTCCCACAATGTCTTTTTTTTTTTCCCTGTAAAAACAGAAACCATCCCTCGTTGTCTCGATGCCCCCCTCCCCAACCCGCACCCACCCTCTAAGCACCCAAGCTACCCGCACCCCCTCACCCATACTTACCTCTGGAGCCTGGCGTGACGATCTTCAGTGGAGCAGGAACAAGTCTGCACTCTTCAAAGCCGACCGCGAACTGAAGAAATGCCGGTAAGCTGTATAATGGCATAAATGTTTTTACAACTTAAGTGGATACCTCAGCCATTTATGTGACTTCTGGCACCAAATTTTCAACATGGGGTTCTTGGGACTCCATCTCATTAGTTCAGTCACTGTCATGTCGTTATTCGGTCCCAAAAGGTCATTTCGCAGTCACTGCACAGAATCACCTTTCGGGACCGATTAACAAAACAACAGTGTCACTGTTTATGAGGTGGGCTCCCAAAAAGCCTAAGTTGCAAATTTGGTGAAAAAATTCCAAAAAATGACTGTTACGAGAGTGCGTTGAGCAGTTTCCACACACACTCATAACTTCAAGAACTTGTAGTATTTTCACTCCAGATTTTCAACACTGCCATTTTTTCACATCTCCTTATAAACAGTACAGCTGTCATTTTTCACATCCTGCCTGAAATGAGTTTTCGCACATCCAGCACACAATGGCTCGATCGCTGTGGGAAATCAAAGTTCTGGACAGATTAAGAAAACCACAGTGATGCTGTTCATGAGCAGAGGTCCCAAATGCCTATGTTGAAAATTTGGTGACAAAATTCCACAAAATTACTATGTTATGGGTGTGTGTTGCGTAGTTTCCACGCTCACTCATAACTTTGAGAATTTGTAATATTTGCACTCCAGATTTTCAACATTGCCATTTTTGCACACCCCCTTATGAACAGTACAGCTATCATTTTTCACATCCTGCCAGAAATGTGGTTTCACATATCTGGTGCACAATGGTGCGGTCGCTGTGGGAAATCAATGTTTGGGATGGATTAAGAAAATCATAGTGACACTGTTCATGAGCAGAGGTCCCAAAATACCTATGTTGAAAATCTGGTGAAAGAATTCCACAAAGTAACTGTGTTATGAGCATGCATTGTGTGGTTTTCACGCACGCTCGTAACTTTGAGAATTTATAATATTTTCACTCCAGATTTTCAACATTGCCATCTCTTCACACCTCCCTATGAATGGTACAGCTGTCATTTTTCACATCCTGCCCAAACTGTGTTTTCACATGTGTGGCACAGAATGGCACGGTCGCTGTGGGAAATCAACGTTTGGGACAGATTAACAAAATCACAGTGCTACTGTTCATGAGCAGAGGTCCCAAATTTTTTCATAAAGTGGGGTCACAAAAAGGCCATGCTGAAAATCTGGAGTGTAAATACCAACAAACGCCCGGAGCATTATGGTTTCTAACCATAATGTCCCACCCAGTACAGATTGACAGGCATCAGGGGTTTGTCTTTGGAGTGCCAGCTATAATGCTCACACCATTCCATCCCTACCCTGCAGCCAGTGACAGGCATTGAGGTGTGCCTTGGACTCTTCTGCCCAAAGTTCACCCTATTCTCCTGTACTGCACCCATTTCAGCGTATTTCCTTATGGAATGGGGTGACTGTAAAGCTGAACACCCCAAAGCACACCTCAACACTTGTTGGTGTCTGCAGGGTAGGGTGAGGTGAAATGGCGTGAGCGTTATGGGTGATGACCCAAAGGCACACCCCAGTGTCTGTCCATCTCTGCAGGGTGGAGGTGGAGTTGGCATCACATTAATACTTCATGACCATTCCTATTCTGCATCTATCTAACTCCTGCACTTCCAGTGCTAATGCCAGCAAGATAACATTCAGCATTGACAAATGCTTGTTCTTAAATTCCAACTGCTTCTTAACTTGCTTTTTGAGAGTTGAGATCTCCACTATTAAGTCAAAGATCTTGCTTTCTAGGTCCAGCCTATAAAGGATTTTTTAAGTGGGGGGAGGCAGACTTCATAACGTCACCCCACAAGAACACTTTCAAACTATCCCACCTCACTGCTGCCATAGTTGTAGCTGATGAATTGAAGGCTAGAAACTGAACAATAAGCTGTAGGATGTGTGCATTAAAATCCTCTTTGTTTAGTAATCCTACACTGAGGCACCATACTGACTGCTGCTGTACAGGCATAATCTGTAACTTGGGAGAGCCTTGAAACCCAGCAGCACCTCTTCTATGAGGATTCCCTGTTGTTTAAGATAGGGTACTTCTACGGCAGGATTGTCATACAATTTGGAACTAGAGTCTGAGTAAATGTGGAGTTTAGCAGGAACTCCAGCCGAGTCTGTTTTGCACCAGTAGGACTTATTTTCTTTTTTACAGAGTGCAGTGGGCAAAGTCATGCTCAAAATATAGAAAACAATCATCAAAGTAGACTTTTTTCTTCACCCATGCCCTCTACAAGATGTTTAACTTTGTACTGTAGTCCAGAAAAGTTAAGACTATGGAACAGGGTCAGGCTGTTGAATCTTTTTTTTTTGCTTCATATTTTTCCCCCACCCTGTCCCTGGTTGGCCCTTGTCCAGCTGCCATCCCTCACCTCTGTTCCTTCAGGCCCTCACCCCTGTAACCCACACAGTTTACCCCCCATGGCGGGGCAGTGGGGACCCCCACCCGCTGATAGGATCCAGTTAGAGGCGTTACCTCAGGAACGGAGCTCGATGGCAATGGCCATCAAGCCGCAATGACCAACCATCAGGGTCTTTTCACATTTTTCTCTCTCCCCTGTGGGAGCCGGGCATGCAGTGATGCCTGTGGCAGGCTTGTGCACACACCCACGCACAGCCCCAATAAGCATCTGCCCTGCTCCCACCCCTAATGTTGTGGCAGCATAGTGCCAAGCCCCAGCCTCTGCCAGAGGTGAGGCATGCGCCGATCGAGGATAACCCCCCTTCCCGGAGATGGAGAGCTGTCCGTCAGATGCTCAATTTATCTCCTCCCCACCGACCCCCAGCAGCCTGTGCTTATTCCTGAACGCAGGTCGCCGGTGTTGCGCAAGGTGTGGCGTCCAGCACCTCAACCCTCAGTGCCACTGGGCTGGCTCAGCTGCTGACTCTTTTGGTGGGGCAGCGAGGGCTCTATGCATGTGAATCATGTGCAATTCATACTGTGCATCCAACCTAAATAATTATTTCAGGAAACTTTTGATAACCATGTCCTCAGTTTCTGTTTGTTTCAGGAACCCCATTTATATGCACATTGTTCCACCTATTGTAGTTTTCTAAGTCCTCTAGATGGCACTCCAGTTCCTGTTCCTTCTGATGAAGCTGCAATAGAGCCTCAATACATAGCTCCATGGTGTTAGCATAGTCTGTGAGTTAGGACTCCATGGATGCCATCCGTTTTTCATGGAGTTCCCTTCTGTCATTGGCTGCCATCATCTCCAACGTTTTTTTATTTTAATTTGTTAACCAGGTAAGAGCACTAGACCAAGAGTCCTTTTTCAGGCTTGACCAAAGCAAATTATGCAATGCAAAAAATGTTCAACATACAGCAAAAACATTCAATTACAATTACATAAATCAAATACAATTTTAGTCACCTTTTAAAAACTTGAAGAAAACAGTTTATACATAAACATTCAGGTAAACTATTTAAGGGTTTCCCTGATATTTTTCAGTTCTCCAAAGAGCTTCTAAGAGGTAATTACAGTTTTCCTCCCTGTTGTCATACTCACTGTCTTTGTGTGGTGGGAACCATGGCCTAGAAGAACAGTTCCAACTGCAATCACAATCTTCATATCTCAATAAAGCAAGTTTCACCATTGGTGTGCCTCACAGTTCTTTGGCTTTCTCTGGGGTCATCACTTGTAGAAGCACTATTTATGTGAACGATGCAGAAATTCACAATATAAGTGGTAGGATGGCTGTAGATAGTTAAAGGCAACACAGAGATCCAGAGTTAGGCTGCAGCCAAGGCCATGATGCCACTGCTCTTGTTAGCTCTTGACCTCAAAGCTGTTTATTAATTTGGTGGTCCTGTGCTGGATCCTCTCAGTCTCTTCAATGTCCTTTCTATACTGCTGTGACCGGAACTGGATGCAGTGCTCCAGCTGTGGTCACTCCAAGGCCTTGTACACATGGATCGCCTCCTTTGACCTGCTTCTTTCCCCCTCTTAATGCATCCCAGCATTGTGTTTGCTCTTGAGTGTGGCAGCACAATGCTGGACTGTTTCCAGCTTACTGTCCATGATTACCCCTAGATTCTTCTTTTGTGCTGTCCGCAGTTGCATTACACAAAGTGTACATGTAACCCATTTTCTGTGACCCTAGGTTTAGTGCCTTGCATTTCTGCACAATAGATCTACTATAATCCTCTCATTTCTCAGCCCATTCCCCTAATCTTTGTGTAGTTCCTTCTGAAGTGTATCATCCTATTGTGTCCACTCTTCTTATCAATTTAGTAATAGCATCTAAAATCCAGCAATCACCAGCAGAATATAAGAAAACTGCTGCTCTCTGTTTTCCAAAATGCAAAGTGCCAAACTTTATTGTAGGTGACAGATTAAAAGCGCACACCTTGACACACTTCCGAGAGGACTCCTTTATCAATTTGGTGTTGACAGTGAACTTCAGTTGTTAAAATAGCATGAAACTTCACACACACTTTGTTTGAACATGTTCATTACTATAAACAGCAGCCTGTAAAACAACACAGAAATAAAGACTGTATTCAGACAGCCACAAGTAAGAAAGGATACAGGAAGCTAAGACTATTTCCGTAACTCATACACTCTCAGAAACATCACTGTACCTGACAAACAGGCTAGTGATGCGTAAACAGCTACCAAATTACTACTAACACCTACATTTCAGACATTTGACAGCTGGGGTTCAATGCTAAAAAGTGCAAAGTAATACACTTTGGAGCAAGGAACCCAAGGAGCTGTTATCAGCTGGGAGGGATACAGTTAGCCACTACTGAGGAGGAGAGGGATCTTGGGGTGATAATAACAGGGCATATGAACAGCTCAGTACTGTGCAGGAAGGCAGTGACCAAAGCCAGCAAAATGCTGGGGTGTATTGCTAGAGGAATCACCTCCAGGAGAGGGGAGTTGATCATGCCTCTGTACAGGTCATTGGTGAGGCCACACCTGGAGTATTGCATGCAGTGCTGGCCCCCATACTTGAAGAAGGATATCAGATTACTGGAGGGGATCCAGCACAGAGCAACAAAGATGATCCAGGGATTGGAAGACAAGCCCTACGAGGGGAGGCTGAGGGAGCTTAACATGTACTCCCTTGGAGGAGAGGAGGGATGGAGGTGACATGATTGAGACCTTTAAATACATGAAGGGTATAAACAAGACTGGTACAGAGGGGTTATTTAGGTTGAGGGGAGGGAGGGAAACGAGAGGGCATGGTCTGTCATTGTATGGGGGAAGATTCAGGAGAGAAATGAGGAGACACTTTTTCACAGAAAGGGTGGTGTCTATGTGGAACACTCTGCCCAAGGATGTGATATTCTGTAAGACAGTAGGCAGTTTTAAAAGGGGATGGAACAACGTGAGGGTAGGGTCACTGTGACAGAGGAGGGGAGGGGAGGAAGGCCAGTTGCATTGTAAAGGTGGCTAGCTGTGCATTCAAGCAGACTTGATAGACCATGTGGCCGGTATCTGCTGGCAGATTTGTATGTTCAAAACAAAAAAATGTTACATTTCAAAATAATGCAGGCAGAAGACAAGGTAATGAAACATCATGGCCTCTCAGTGCCTAATACACTCTATCCAACAGCAAAACAGAACACCAATGTTGTACATGAGAAAAGGGCTGTTTGTGAAAAACAACACCATGTTGTGTAAGCAGCTGCAAAATGACTGGATCCTACAGAGCTGACTGAGTAATGGTGGTAACAACAAAAAAGACCTCTAGTGGTGGTCATTCAGATTGCAATGCATGCCAGCCCAGTGGAGCTGGCTTGTAGAGTACTGCATTGCCACACAGAAAGACCAAGGATCAAATCTGATCCTGACTCCCACAACTCAGGCCAGCAGTGTCTGCACCCACTGTGTCGATAGAATGCACAGGCTTTAAGGAGGGAGGGTTGCAACTGGCCACTCTGTTGCTCCTCCTGCACGATGCTGGGGAGCCTTGACATTGTAGATGACCATGCAATGGCTCCTTCTCCTCCACAGGCCAAGGCCAGAGTGAGCATGGCAGTAGACATGTCATGGGGAGAAGTGCAGGGACTTGTAAAATGGGGAAATCCCCATTGACTAACTAAAAGATGGCCAGCACCTGCAACTACATTACTGAATCTGTCTCCCCTCTGATAGTAGGCACATGCAGATGAGTGTTCCTAGGCCAGTTGCCAGTGCTGTATTGAGCCTCACCATTGTGTGACATGTTCACAGGGCTTTGTCTGAATTCCTGTAGGGGCACAAGCAGGAACAGTGTTTGGGTGGGTAACATGTAGGGCAAGAGCAGCCAGACAGAGAGCAGAAGACAGCACTACTGGAAGGTACAAATTGTGAATAAAAAGAGAGACAGAGACTGCAATGCAGAGCTGAATGGTTACAGCTGCTGTCATTAGAAATTAGGGCCATTGGTTTGATTCTCAGCAAGGGCTAGAAGTGTGTCTGTCCAAGTAGAGTGGGCCAGACAGAGCAACAGTCATAGTGAGGGGAGGCATGACATGTATGAACCTCTCCAGTCAGGATTTTGTCCCCACCACAATACAGAGACTGCACTCATCAAAGTGTTCAGTGATCTCTTCAAGGTGAGAGACAGTAGGCATCATTCCATTCTCACCCTTTTTGACCACTCATCCGCATTTGACACAGTTGACCATGTGGTGCTTGTGGAATGCTTGAGACTCATTGCTACTGTTTTGTGTTGATGTGAATTCTACCTATCTGGATGAATGCAGCAGGTAGTGTTCAGTAAATCCATCTCTGAGACAGCTGCCCTTGACAGTGAAGTGCCTCAGGGTTCGATCCTGGCCCCCATGTTTTTTTTCCATGTACATGTTGCCTTTTGGGTGAGATTATTAGATTGTATAGTCTGGCGTTTCCCTGCTATGTGGATGATACCCAGCTATGCCTGTCATGTGCACCTGATGAAGCTGATGCAGGACCCATGCTGTGTCAGTGTTTGCAAGAGATCAGCAACTAGATGGCCTCCAAATGGCCGCAACCCAAGGAAGACTGAGGGGATGATTATCAAACCAGGTTCCTGTGGGTTGACTACACCTGACTGCCATATTTAAATGGTGCCACCCTTGGAGCTATGAAGACAGTTAGAAATCTGGGAGTCATTATAGATTCCAGGCTGATCCAGTGTCATGGTTGTCCATAGTGACTTTCTTTTTTTTTTATATTCTTTATTTTCTTCTCAGGATATTACGTACTTTACATTGTCACATAGTACACATTTTAATATAGTTAGATTACAAATCAATCAAGCTGTTCTTTGTAAAGAAACAGAATTATTATGTAACAAAACTGACTTTGTCATATTTCTCTTCACAGGAGCCAAAACATGAACTCATTATTATTGATTCCGTAAGGAGATTAAAGGGCATGATAAATTTCATTATTAGGAGGAGAAATCAGAGGGGAACCATCACCATGATGCCAACAGCTAACCCCACTCACCCTTTGTCTTACAAATTCGATATCTCACATGTTTTAAAAAAGAAACTGGTGTTAATAGACAAGTCAAGGAACAAAGGAGGGCTCTTTCCATAACATACAGCACCCATGGTCTCCAACAAAGGCCAAAATGGGATGTTATTCCCCTATATCCCACTATGAGATGTTCTAATTGGTACATGTCATTCATAATAGTATGCCAAGAGGTAAGTGTCGGGGGTGTAGATTGACACCACAGGTGAGTAATAGCCTTTTTTGCTGTCAAAAAGTATGTATATAACGTGCCCCTGGGTGATAAATACCTGCTGTGGGTATTGATAGCAAAACTAATTCAGGGGATAAAGCTATACAGTAGATATAGATTGGTTTATTAAAATTTGAAGGGCATCAGCTATTTGAGACCAAAAATTAGCTAGAATAGGACAGGACCAATATATATGCATTTGAGTGGCTGTTGGTTCGCCACATCCTCTCCAACAGTAACCGTAGTGTGAAGTGAAGCACTTAATTAAATGAGAAGGGAAATTAAAGAATCTAGCCTGACATTTCCAGGCAAATTCTTTCCAGTATCCAGCTTGGGATACCTTAATGGGAAGAAGACAATATTTCAGCCATTCTGAATATGGGATATCTGCACCCAACTCCTCATTCCAGGTCTTTAAGGTTAATTCAGAAGTTCCCCGACATATCTCCTAGGGTCCTTTAAGCTTGTCAGAATAAATGTTGCAACTGGTGTCCTCTTAAAGAACTAGTCAACAATTCAAAAAGCAGTGGCATAGAGTATGTAAGTTGGCAGAGTTCAGGGGACTTATCCAGAAGATAAGATCTAACTTGTAAATACCGGAAGTGATCACTTTGTTGTAAAGGAAATTTGGCTTGTAGTTAAGCAAAAGGTACTACCCCCTGTGAATCCAAAAACTGGAATATGTATGACAATCTAAATCTATGCCATTTTGTAAAGACATGGTCTAATTTTGCTGGGAAAAATTCCTCATCTGAAAAAAGCAGGCATAAAAAATAGAATATGGTAGCCAGTTGGAGGATTTGTCTAATTTTACGCCAAACCTGAAGTGTATTAGAGGTACAAAATTGAAAAGAGTATATGGTAGAAGGGTAGAAAGGGGTTTTAACAAGATAGTACCAATATCAAAAAGATAATTCAAGACAAACGCAACAGTTTTCCACAGGGCCACATAGTTAGGATTAATCCAAAATAAGACTGTCCTAAGTACAGATACCTGAAAATATTTATTTAAGTTGGGAAGATTTAACCCACCTCTGTCTCAAGGTAACGGAAGAAGGGACTAACGTATACAGGGTTTCCGACCTGCCCAAACGAATCTAGAAAACATCTTATTCCATGAAGTAAAGTAATAAGGGGAGGGTATTACTGGGAGTGTTTGAAAGAAATATAAGAGTCTTGGAAATATATTCATCTGTAGGGTCTCAAAACGTACTAGAAATGGTAGATGGAGGGAGGACCAACATTTTATATCTTGCTCTAAGGTTTTTGTTAAAGGTTCATAGTTTATGAATTCTAATATAGATAAATTCTTAGGTAATCTTACCCCAAGATATTTTATTGTTATACAATTCCAACATAAAGGGATTTGAAGTTTCAGTTTTATAGATGGTTTAAAGTTTAGTGTACGTGCCTCCATTTTCAAGTCATTAACTACATATCCTGATATTATCCCAAATTGCCTAAGAAGACTCCAAATTGCAGGAAGAGAGGGTTCTCATTCCAATAATGTTAGTAATATGTTATCTGCATAAAGACACGTTTTATAAATCTGCCCCCCAAGAGGGATAACCTCTATATCCCTCAACTCTCTAATAGCTATAGCCAATAGCTCTAAATAAATGTTGAATAATGGGGGAGAGAGGGCAACCCTGTCTTGTACCCCTGCTGAGTTTAATTATGTGTGACAATTGGCCATTTATTCACAAATAAGCATATGATATATTGTAAGCGCTCTGTATCCATGAGATCACTTTTGAAGGAAAACCAAATTCCATCATAATTTCCAACAGAAAGGGCCAAGATACCCTATCAAACCCCTTGTCGGCAACAAGGCTAACAAGGGAAGCAGGGATTGACCAATGTGAAATGTGATCCATGAGATGAGCCACTATACACATATTATCAAAACTTTGTCTACTTCAAATAAAACCATATTGGTCGGGCTGGATAATAGACAGGAGAATACCCTCGAGTCTTTGAAACCATGTAGACATATATATTTTATAGTCTGTGTTTAACACAGATATTGGTCTGTAAGAGGCTAAAAATGTGGAGTCACAACCAGGTTTTGGAATAACCGATATTGTTGCACCTGACCAGGTGGGAGGTAGAGTCTCACCATTTTGGATACCTATAGATATCTTTAGCAAGTATGGGGTTAATGACAGAGAAAAGGTCTTGTACCATTCAATGGGGTACCTGTCAGGACCAGGACACTTTAGAGTTTTCATATTTGAAATGGCTCTTACTACTTTTTCTGTCATTATGCGAGATTGAAGAAAACTCTGCTGAAGGGTAGAAAGTCTGGGAATCTGAATATTTGTTAGGAAAGTTGTAATTTTATCCACTGAAGGGGATGAGGGATCTTTATATAGCTGCTGATAGTATGTTCAAAAAAGGTTCATGATATCTTGGGTATTGGTTACCATTTTTCCTGTTAAGGGACATTTATGTGGAGGCAGTATGGCGCAGTGATTTAAGGCTCTGAGTTGCAAATCTGGAGACCTGGGTTTGAATCCCACAGCCCCCACTTGCATACTGTGTGACCCTGAGCAGGTCACTTAACTTCCTCGTGCTCCCAGGTTGCACCTCCAAACAAGCTTTCAGCTTAGTGCGTCTCACCTGGTAAAATAAAAAAAAATTTAATCGCATGTATATAGGCTAATGCTTTAAAACCCCAAAGTTGTTTTACCAGGTTCCTGGCCCCCATTGGTCCACCTTCATAATGATATTTCTTAAGACATATTAAGGCCATTTGTATCTTTTGATCTAGAATCTTTTGAAGCTCAGCTTTAATTTGGCTTATACATATCTAGTCCTCTCTTGAAGAATTATTTTTTTGTAATAATTCAAGTTCCTCTGACAACTGTTTATATTTAGAATCCCATTGTCTTTTCTGGAAAGTGATGTGAGCAATAATCTCTCTCCTCAACACTGCCTTAATAGTATCCCAGAGAATACTGGGAGATATATTAGGGGACTCATTTTCCAAGATAATTTGTTTAATTCTATTAGTAATTTGGTTTTGGAAGGCTTCAGTCTTTAGAAGTGATAGATTAAGACACCATGTAGTCCTTCCTGGGGGTCTAACAATGCTCAATTTAAGCAACAGAGGGGAATAGTCTGATAAAAAAAAGTTGTTCCCACCGATAAATCCCACAAGGCCTCTGTGTGTTCAACTGAGACAAAAAATACTCAATGTGAGTGTACGTATGAAATCATGGGTAATAATATGTATAGGCATGTGGTTGGGAAAAAAAAATATTTATTTATTTATTTAGACAGCAGTTTGGAAAACCTTTGAGCCATAGGCTCATTTACAAAGGTACCTTGTCACAGTAAGACAAATGAAAATACACAGTATAACACAGTATAACAGTAACTTAAGACAGCGATACAAACAAGCTGGTACAGGTAGGATTGATGCAAACAATACCAGAGTTATGTTGTCCTTAGCAGCTTAGTAGTAAGCTTTGTCATAAGTATTGAGTACGGCTTTGACTACTGGCAATTACAGCTTCGGGTGTTAACAAGGTGGTTCCGTAAGGAAGTTTTGAAGCACGATATAAATGTCTCCAGACATCTACATACTCCAGTTGAGTTAACTGTTGTTTTAAAAAAAATTGAGATGCTGACACACTGTGCCTAGGTGCATGAGACGTGTCTAAGGAGGGGGACAAAGTCATATTAAAGTCTCCCCCACCACGACCATGCCCTGCTGCAGATCTAATAATTTGTTAAAGAATACCCAGAATTTTGAGGGGGAAGACCTGGTGGGGATATGCAGTCACTAAAGTGATTGTTTGACTAAACAACCTCCCCACCAATACTACAAAACAGCCATGTGGGTCAGCATATTCAGTTTACAACTGAAATTGAGTTGTTGCTGGCAATATAGTTGCCATGCTTACCTCTCCCATAAGAAGAAGAATACACTGTATAGCGGCTCCCTGCTGACAATTTAAGATGGTCCTCTTAGGACAAATGGGTCTCCTGAAGAAATATTGCTTTGGCTGTTTTTGTTTCCTGAGATACCGATGCAATCTTGCCCTTTTAATAGGGTTGTTGAGGCCGATGACATTTAGGGATAATATTTTAACAGGGGAGAGATAGCCATAATTAGTTAATAAGTGGTATGGAGAGTATGAAAAAAACCTCATTCTTTGCCTGTCTGATTGCAATTCCCCTCTGCCCCCCCATCAAACACATTAGACACATATGTCACCCATCCCACATAGCCATTATTCCACGTAATTCCAAAATGAGCTCCAAGTAAAACTAGGATCAGTTCACCTGCATCAAAAGATGCCCCTGTATCTATAATGTTTAGAGATACTTTTGCCAAAATTGTGAACCATCCTGAGAAAGTTTTCATATATTTAAATATCAAAAAAGCTATAAAAATAAACAAACTATTCTTAACTTTTAAAAACTTGGGGTTAAATAAGGCACCACTATATGTTTTAACACACAATAAGAATGCCAACTGGGCGAGAAATATGTAATCAACTAGAAGAGTTATCTCCAAAATTAATATTTTAACTTCACATTCTTTCCACAAGTAAACTAAAAATAGCTGCCAAAAAAACCCTATAAATGTTAATATACTATTGCAGCCAGGCCTATAACCATAGGACCATAAAAAAACTGGGTAACTATACACAATGGATCAACTTGCATGGTAAGAGGAATTAACATCCCCCCTCTAAATTCCCACCAACTACCCACTTTATAGTCTTAGGGAGGGAGGAAACGCCAGGAAAATTAACATCCTGGGCCTCCAGAGAGAAACCACATCGTTCAATAATGATGGAATGGAAAAAATAAGTCATACAAAAAAATAGGCACTGGGAAGGCTGGTAGCAAAAAACGTCATCTGTCCCTTTAATGCTGCCCAAGTCCAGCCCAACATTCAGAAATGAGGTAACTATTGTTGGGACCGTGGACATTAATATTCTTTTATATATCTAGGGCTAGGGATAACCTGCCCCGCCAATCCCACACCAGCAGGATCAGGAGAGGGGGAAGAGCACTCTAAAGCACTTCCACGCTGCATACTTAGAACTCCTTTAAACACAGAAATAACTGAACTCAAGCCTACACCTACGTTTAGGCAGCGCATATTTTGAGCTATATAAATCCTAAAAATAGTAGCCATCATAACCATACAGCCATATATTTTTTCAAGGAAGTGATACAACTTACATTGAGAAAGAAAGTATGCTTAAAGTAGTATAAACCTAGCATCGATAAGCTTTCTACTGCCTGACTTTGCTTATCGCATATAATATGGTATCAGCCCTTAATGTCCACTCTAAATGAAAAATACCACGGGTAATCTAGATGCTTCCCAAAAAATTTCAACCTTCAACTCCCACGATGGCTGCACAGGGAATAAGTAAAAAAAAAAGGAAAAAGTTAACAAATAGAGTTATATAGGCCCCTACTATTCAGTGGCATTTCGCGTTTTAAACAATTAAGTCTCTTCATGTTGCGACACAAGTCTCAATACTTGCCCGTTTCACAGAAATTCATCTCAAGTTGCACTCAGATCTTGCTTTCGAAATGTGGACAGTCTAGATTTCACAACTCCAGTATTTTTATCAGAGGAATTATTGTTCTGTCCCTTTGACCTCTGCCATCTCAGGGGTTGTCTCTGAGAATGAGTCTGGCCAGTAATCTGTAATTCTCTGGGCTGAATTCCCTGCTTCGCTAGGTTCTCTTTAGGTTTGTCAGCTGTATGGTATTCTCTTTTGCCATTAGATAGCTAAACCACAAGACAGGATGGATATGGGGTGGTAAAGCAAATGCCCTTGGCCCGGGGAGCCACAAATAAGGTTGTATGCTCTACAATCTCTCATTGTATGAGGACCATAATCATTGAAGTAAATCCTCATCTGGCCATAGAACGTTTTCTCTTGGCACCATGCTGTGATAAGGATCTGGTCTTTAATGGTATAATTAAGAAATCACAATATTACTGAACATGGGTGGGTGCCTGCAGCGGTCGGCTTGGGGCCCGAGGCCCGATGCACACGCTCTGGTAGAGCTTCTGGTAGTTCCAAGGCAGTTCACAGTAGCATGATGATGAACTCCTTTAAATCAGAGCCCTCAGAATCCTCAGGGATTCCATAAATGCAGAGAATCTTATGTCTAGATCTGTTCTCCGCATCCTCCTGTCTTGCTGCTTCTATATCTTGCAGCTCCTGGACTATAGCCTCCAAATCGTCAATGTGGTTTTCCGCAGCAGTAAACTGGCACTCAGTACAGTCCACTCTTTGCTTGTGTTTCCATGTCCCTTCTGATTTCCTAATAAAGCTGTTTCATCTCAGAGCGAAAGCCAACTAGTTCAGTGTAAATTGCTTCTAGTTTTACACATGTTTTCTGGCTGGGGCATCCAGGAGTGGTTGTATTAATTGAGGACCAGATTTCTATTGAGGCCTGCAAAAGCTCAGAATCTGAAGCTTCGAGATATAATCGGGTGTCATCCTCCACTGCCTGTTGTATGGAATCTTTCATTTTTGGTCCCCTGTTGTTAGACCCCTTCATATCTGCCAATTATTTGTATTTTTTTATTGTAAAAGACACTGCAGAAAGGGTATTTTTGCTGAGCTGGGCTAAGAGGAAGACAATCAGGCAGCCATAGAGAAGATGACGTCACCAGAAGTCCCCCATCCATAGTGACTTTCCATCTTCAAAACATCACCGGCTTAAACCATTTACTGTACCTGGTAATGCAATGATGATAGTCCATGCCTTAATCAGATCCAGATTAAATTATTTTAATGATCTTTACCTAGGGTTATGTGGGAGTTTGATGTGATGCCTGCATCTTATCCAAAATGCAGCAGCATTTGATCTCTGGGACATCTAGTGGAGATCATATTACGCCAATGTTGGGTGAACTGCACCAACTGCCTTTTTGGTAGTGCATTAACTTTAGGATATCCTTGTTGGTAAACAAGGCCCTACATGGTTTAAGGCCTGGTTATTTAAGTGATCTCCTGACTCTGCACACTTCTGTCCACCCTCTCTGCTCCACCAATGCTGGCCTTCTGTCTGTTCCCAGATCAAGGCTGAAGTTGTCCAGGGACAGAGCACTTATGGTGGCTACACCCATGTTACGGTATTCCAAGCCTTGCCACATTTGATTTGACAGCATGGTGGAGGTCTTTAAAGGGGCCCTTAAGTATCTGTTTAAGCTAGCCTACTGGCTGATTTAATTTTGTCAGTTCCATTGAACTGCTGTTAGTTGGAATGTAATGGGCTCTTAGAAGCTATTTTTCTTACTCTACTGATCACTTCATTATTTTTCTGTACTTTTGTTTAATTTATACTGTATTTATTATTTCTTTTTTTTTTTTTTTATAGTACTCTGAGCCCCAGGAAATGGGTACCTAAACATAAAATTGCATTGCCTTGCCTTGCCTAACTGTCCAAAAATTAGCCTGAATATGCTTAAGGAAGGTATCATGTTAGTGTATTAATTTGAAGCGCAGATCAATTGGACACCTTTTTAATCACATACACTATAGTAAGTTTTCATTACACAGAAACATGGAAATTTGCTGGCAGAACAAGGTCTTGCTGTCTATCAAGTCTGCCCTATGTGGAGTTGCATTCACCTGCAGGTCACATATCAGTCTGCCCCTGCCCCGGTCACACATACCACCTGTTTTACCTTATCCCACCCCTCTTGAAGCTGTACATGGATTTTTCACTAACAACCCCCTCCAGCAGCTTGTTCTATCCCTCTACCACCCTCACTGTGAAATAATATCTCCAGGCATCCCTCCTGAATTTGCCCTCAGCCAATTTGCAGCTGTTTCTTCTCATACTTTTAATGTTACTGCATCAAAATGATTCCCTGGTGTCCATATTGATAGTGAAACAAGATAATTACAGTGCTCACTGGTGCTGGGCAGGGTGCAAATCGGGGGCCATGCTTGACCTAATAAACCACAGGAACCACAGACAGTTTCAGTTGCACTCTGGAGCCTTCTGTGTAGTCAGTAATCATGTACAAATGCACTGGAAACACATAAAATATGTCTATAACCAATTTACTGGTATAAAAAACACAGATAAAAACCTAATGGGAGCTGTTAGTCCACTACTCAGATGCCCCTTTGGAGTGCAGCTGAAACTGTCCATGTTGATACCCTTCAAATATTTAAAAACCTCTGTCATGTCCCATCTCTCCTATTCCTCAGTGAGTACACAATCAGGTTCTCCAGCCTTGCTTCATACAAGTTACCCGGAATCATCTTGTCAGCCTCTTCTTTGCACCACTTCCAGTTTTTTTATGTCCTTTCTGTGGTAGAGGTTTCAGAACGGGACACAGTATTCCATTATGCAGCTGCACTAGGGAGCTGTACTGAGGTTGTAT
Source organism: Neoceratodus forsteri (assembly GCA_016271365.2). NCBI lineage: Eukaryota > Metazoa > Chordata > Ceratodontiformes > Ceratodontidae > Neoceratodus > Neoceratodus forsteri. Next base: position 860,459,695 of record CM057451.1, on the reverse strand, counting down.
AACCTTCCTTCTGCTTGTGAATTCTCTGCTTATGCAACCCAGTATCCTGTTTGCCTTACCCACTGCTTTAATGCATACTGTAGAGGGCTTGGGGTACTTGTGATTGCTACCCCTAGATCTTTTTCTTCCTCTGTCTCTGTGATGGTCACCCCGCTCAAGCTGTACTCTGATTCTGGGTTCCTTCCTACATACATGAGCTTGCACTTCTTGTTGTGGAATCCTGGTTGCCATATTCCAGAGACCACCTTTTTAATATTATTTAGGTCCTCTGTCATGCCACTGGTTATTCTCTGTCAACCCTCTTGCAGAGCCTGGTGTCATCCATGAAAAGACAAACTCTTCCCTTTATACATTTTTCAGTGTCACTTATGAACACATTGAACAGCAGTGGCCTGAGCAGCAACCTCTGCAGTACCCCACTGGTAACCTCCCTCATCAATGAATGTTCCCCACTGACCACAGCTTTCTATGACCCCCCCAACCAGTTACCTACTCACCAGGTCATCTTGTCCCCCACCCCTAGGTCATCCAACTTCTTGATCAGCCTTTTAGGGAATTGAGTAAAAGGCTGAAGTCCAAGTAAAGTATGTCTACTGCCTGGTGTCTATCTACAACTCTTGTGACCCAGTTGAAGAAATCAATCAAGTTCATTTGACATGAACTCCCTGTCACAAATCTATGTTGTCCACCACCCTGTAGCCCTTCAGCTATGAGAAACTCTGCCATCCTTTCTTTAAGAATAGTTTCCATTACCTTGCTAGTGATCAATGTCAAGCTGACTGGTCTTTAGTTTTCCAGTTCATCCCTAGCCTCACTTTTATGTAGGGGCACTATATTCACAGTTCTCCACTCTCATGGTACCTCACCTAAGTCAAGGAAGCTGTTATACAGGTCAGCTAACTGAACAGGTAGTATGTATGCCAGTTCTCTCAGCACCCTGGGGTACATTACATGTGGCCAGGGAGAGTTATGCACAGACCCACCAGTCTTACCTCAATTGTGGATAAACTGATGGAGACATTAGTCAAGGAGGGCTTAATGGATTTCCTGGAGAGAAATGGGCTCCAGGAGAGTAAACAGCACAGGTTTGTGCAGGGAAGTCTTGTGAGACCAACTGACAGTATTCTTCCACTGGGTAACTAAGGCTAAAGAACAAGCAGTGGATTTTCTGTGACTTCAGCGAAGCATTTGACTCAGGGCTACACAGGAGGTTTCTGAGGAAGGTAGAGGATCTAGGTGCAGCAAAGGACCTAGTTAGATGGGTGGGTAGTTGGTTGTGGAGGAGACAACAGAGGGTGATGGTAAGTGGGGTCAAGTCAGGGGAGAGGGAGGGCACATGTTGAGTGCCACAGGGGTCAGTCCTGGGTCCAGTCTTTTTCAATGTGTTCATCAGCAACATAGGAGAAGGAATTCAGGGCATGATGTGTCTCTCTGCAGATGACACCAAGCTCTGTGGCAGAGTGGGCAGCATGAAGGGGATAAGGGAGTTGCAGAGGGAACTGTATAGGTTAGAGTGGTGGCCAAAGATTTGGCAGCTGAAATTCAGCACCAAAAAGTGTAAGGTGATGCACACTAGGAACAAGAACCCCAGCATAGAATATTGGATGAGATGGATTCAGCTGGACACTAGCTCTGAGGAAAGAATCTGAGGTTCATCTTATGTGACTCCTAAACAATCTAGCCAATGTAACAAGGCCTACAGCAAGGCAACTAGGATGTTGGGCTATATTGGGAGGGGCTTTGACAGCAGGAGGAAAGAGATAGTACTGCCTCATTATAGATCTCTAGTGAGGCACCATCTGGAGCACTGTGCCCAGTTCTGGAATCCCCAGCTAAGGAAAGACAGGCTGGAGACAGTGCAGTATAGGGTAACTAAAATGATTCAGAGCCAACAGGGCAAATCCTGTAAGGATCGGCTTAAGGCACTGAACATGTACCTGCAAGAGGCTGGAAGGGAGAGGTGCAATATGATAGAGACCTTCAAGTTCCAGGGGTGCCATTTCAGATTTCAACAGGGGGTTGGGGCAACAACCACCGGTCAGAGGGGCTGTGGGGGCAGAGCCAGGGGCTGAGTGGGGGCGGGTCCAGTGGCATGTAATCAAAGAAGGGGTCATTTTAAATCTTTAAAGTAATGCAGAATTCTGAGTTCTCCTTAATCTTATTCTTTAAAAGAAATGTAGATGCTATTAAAAACAAAGTTGATGAATTGTGTAAATTTTTATTCCAGTTAGAAAGAAATATAATAATAGGGGAAAATTCCTGCATGGTTTAAGAAAGGTGTTAACAAAGCTTTAAGGAGTAAAAAAAGAGCATGTAAGTGGACAAATACAAATGGTACACAAGGAGCATGGGAAATTATAAAAATAAAGTGACAGAGAGTGTAAAAAAGTAATCAAGTGGCAAAAAGGGAATATGAGATAAAGTTGGCAACCAAGACTAAGGAAAGCAAACAATCCTGTTATAATTATATGGGGAGCCTTAAGAAAACAAAACCTCAGGTGGGTCCAATAATTAAAGGTAAAAATATAGTAGTTAATAGTAATGATATGGCGAAGGTTTTTAAATAATTTTTCCAAAGTGTATCTCAGGATAAGAAAGAAATGTTATTTTTTTGTTTTGTTTTGTTTCTTTTTATTCTCTTTTTTCTTCTCCAACTGTCACCTAGCCAAAGGTCCTGAAACGGAACAAATGTTTTAAGTCGATTTTTCTCAAGCTGCTGCATAAATAATCCTGTGTATTTCGTCTTAAAGTGACCATTTCCAAAGGCTGTACAACGCTAGACTCAGGTTACTGCTGCACTTAACATAAGGTTCTGAATATGTAGATTCAATCTGCTAGCCCATGCTATTACCGGTTACATAACTCAGGTTGATTTGTGTTGTTAGCTCAATTCATTTACTCTGCTGATACTAGCCCAGCCGTAGCTGCAGGCTTCTCCTGCAACCCTGCGGTCACTTAGCCTCCTTACCAGATAGAGACAGGGAACCAACATGTACCCTGGTAATTGGAACAAGGGTATCATCCTGTCAGTAATCCACATTCTGGCTCAACTAGGGACTGATACCCTAGTCAGAAATGCCTACTGCCCTCACGAATCCCCAAGGGTGTTGGGAGAAGATATGGCTAGGCACTTCCCATGCCCTTCGCCAAGGATTAACATCCTTCTCCTTATGGCCCATGAATTCTCAAGAAAGGGGGTCCTCTACAGAGTCCTTCTCTGCCTTAGGAGCCCGACCCTATGTCAGGCTAACCTGGCACTATCTCCTCCTACCCTTTCTCTCCTTTGCTCACTCACTACCCTACTCCTACTCCTACTGGCAGGGGACATCCAACCTAACCCAGGACCAGGGACTATTAATGTTTCCATCTCCACTGCTATGGATAAGGCCTGGGTTGGAGCCAATGGTCTGAGGCTGGTCCATATGAACATCTGTAGCTTGAGACCAAAGATCCAGTGAGGTACAAGAATGGATGGCTGTGTACAAACCTGACTTACTAGCGGTCTCTGAGACCTGGCTAAAACCCCACATTATGGACCTTGAGATTGCAATTTCCAGAAACACCCTTTTTAGAAAGGACAGACCCTCGAAAAGAGGGGGTGGATTGCTAATTTATGCCAAAGACACTTATACGGCCGCCATAGTCAGACTGCCCCTGGACTCGACCTTGGACTCAGAAGCAGTCTTCCTAAAGGTCACAATTGGAGGGGCTAAACACCTCACAATTGGCTGCGTATACAGCCCCCCAACCAATGCCCTCGGCTGTCTGGATACGCTCCTGAAGAGCCCTGTGGTGAACTCAACATCTGAGATTATCCTATTGGGGGACTTCAATTTAAACTGGGCACAAGAGGCTAAGTCTGCAATTAATGCAGTCCTGCACGACTCTCACCTTACTCAAATGATTTCCCTACCAACCAGGATGAACTACAAATCAGAGAGGCACTCTACAATAGATTGGGTCCTGACCTCATCCCCAAGTAACGTAAAGATGGCTGGGACTCTGGCAGATGCCTTAAGCAACCACTCACCGATATTTGCCATATGAAAGAACAATGGGATCAAAGTCCCGCCTCATACTATCACTTCTAGAGACTACTCCAACTTCCATCCCGACCAGTTCATAGGCTATCTAAATGGCATTGACTGGAACCCCATAAGACATCTACCTAACTTGGATGATGCTGTAAAATTTTTCCAAGCCACCCTAACTGGTATCACTGACTTAGTAGTCCCTATGAAAACCCACAGGGTCAAGGGAAACTGCTATAAGTGGATCTCTCCCCACCTGAAAGCACAGATGTCTACCCAGGACAAAGCATGGAAAAAGTTCAGGAAAACTAATCTTCCGGGTGGACTTAGCCAGCTACAGGGCCCTCAGAAACCAATGCAAACAGAACATAAAGAAAGCTAAGAAAGATTATATCTCGAATCTCCAGAAAACTAACCTGGGAAACCCTAGGTTCTTCTGGACACATATCAATGAACTCCTAAAATGTCCCAAAAAATCAACTATGGGCCCTATCACAGTGACCGGGCAAGTACTCGTTGAGGGACCTCACATCGCAGAGGCCCTAAACGACTACTTTACGAACCTGGACATGTACAAGGTAGGGCACTTAGACAATGGGGATAAGTCTTATGAGCATCTGCCCTGTGAACTCGACCGCCCATAGTTTCATCTGCAGCTGGTTAAGGTAAAGGAGGTTCTGCTCATCCTTAAATCCCTACAGTCGAGAGGCACTGGAGGCCCTGACGGGATCCAGCCAAGAATCCTTAAGGAGGGTGGCCTAGCACTAGCAAAGCCACTAACCTGGCTAATAAACTGGTTCTTATTGGAGGGGTCGGTCCCTGAGCCATGGAAACAGGTCACGGTGATTCCCATTCACAAGGGAGGGCCTACCAAGCCTATAGGGAACTATAGGCCTATATCCTTGCTGTGTGCAATAGCAAAAATACAAGAGAAGCTAGTCTACTCCCAACTTCAGGAATACCTGGAAACACACCAGGTAATCTCTTCGGCTCAGCACGGCTTCAGAGCCAAGCATGGGACAGATACCGCCCTTACCAAATTCTCGGCAGAAGTCCTGTGCAATACTGATCTAGGGGTCAGCACAGACGTGGTCTTTATTGACCTCTCTAAAGCTTTTGACTTGGTAAACCACAGCCTCATCCTGCACGGAATGAGCAATATTGGCCTGGACACCCATGCACTCGGGTGGTTTGCGAGCTACCTCACTGACCGTACCCAGAGGGTCAGGTGGAAGGATAATGTCTCACAGACTGCACCGCTCAAAGAAGGGGTACCACAGGGGTCAATACTCGGCCCCCTTCTCTTTACTCTGTTCTTAAATGACCTGCACTTACACTGTGGGAGCAGCAGGGTCATCAAATACGCGGACGATGCCATCATTTACCGAGCCTCCCCAAATGTAATAGAACTGGGGAATGCCCTACAAGAGGACATCCTTCAGATGGAGGATTGGCTCACCTTGAACAAAATGGTATTAAACACCAGAAAAACCAAAGCGATGCTGTTTGGGTCCAGATCCCTTGGATCAGACCGGTCGATGCTCCTTCAACTGCAGTCCAGAGGGGGAGACAAATGCAAGGTGGTCACCTGTATGAAGTACCTCGGTCTAACCCTAGACCAAAGCCTCACTCTAAAAAATCATGTTGAGCAACTCACCAAATCCATCCATGTGAAACTTGGTCTCTTCCATAGATTAAAGGACCAGATTATCCCTGAAGCCAGAGTAGCCATCGCAACCAGCGTCCTACTCCCTAAGCTCACCTACGCAGCCCACATTCTCCAAGGTGTGGCCTCTATGGAACTTAGCAGGCTCCAGACCTTATACAACAAGATTGTGCAGTTTGCCACAATGTCCCACCCTAGAACACACCACTGCGAGGCCCAAGCCAAGCTCAGGTGGCCGTCACTGGAAGCCCACCTCATCTACCCGACTCTCTGCCTAACATATAAGCTACTGGGCTCCTCCCCTCCTCCCAGCCTTGAAGGGCTTGTCAGGGTTAAATCCAATCTGAGGAGCCTCCGCACCTCAGGACAAACCCTCCTCGTGGTTCCTAAAACTAGGATTAAAGCTGGGTCCAGGTCCTTTGCGTTCACCGCCCCTTCCAACTGGAACAACCTCCCACTTGAGATACATGAGGCAGGGTCTGGCCCCTGCTTCTGGTCCAAACTCAAAGCACACCTGCTCATCAGGAGTACTTGCCAATGCCTTAAGACAGGACCCCACTGCTTCTCCCTCCTAGGAAGGTGACTTGACTTTTGGCAACTTAGCCACTATCTCATGCACTCCCATGTTCTTCAGGCTTTGCGTATGCTTATGTTTAAAATTCCAACACGAAGAGATCTCATTGTCTGTATGTGCATGTTAATGTTCAAATATCCAAATCTAGGAGGTCTCACTGAATGTATGTTCCAGAACCACCTATCTGACTGTAACCCTATGGAAACATTCACTGTATAACAATATGTCATTTATTAATGTGCACTGCTCTGTTACCTGTTTGTCATTATCTTTACCCCCGGGTCGCCCCTGAAAAAGGGACCTCCAGGACCCAGTGGGCCTACCCGGTCATCAAAATTCAATAAATAAAAATAAATAAGATACAGGGGGTATCTATTATTACAAATAGCATTAAGGTTTCAGTCAAATATGTTTGGAATAGATTGCGTAAATTAGGTTCCAAGTCAACTCCACTAACACAGCACGACACAAAACAGCGTAGGCAAACCCCCAAAAGGCAACACTGTGCCTATCCATAACAGCTAACATAAAAACACTGTAATGGGGAAAACGTCACACACTAGTTACCTAGACAACAAGACACACTACTCCACAAACACAACTAACAGAAAACAAGAACACCAGTCAAAGGAAACAACACACCTTGACTCAAAACTGAAAATAATTGTCTCCCGCAGTTAATTTCTTCTGTAAGGCTTTTCCCTTAAATGTAGATTTACTATTGCAACACCATGCCGCCATAAATCACCACTCCAGTGAAACTTAAGGCACAAAGAGTAGTAGTGGACTCAGGATCAACAGCACATGGTAAAGGCACCTCCTCAATACACAGTGTCACACAAGCGCTATTTTATATGCCTCACTCTTCCATATTTTGACTATGCATTATTGACCATGCTTGTTTGGTTCACATGAACATGACATGATACCCTTAAATTAGACCCAAGCAAGTCTCCAGGCCCAGATGGTCTTCACCCAACATTTTGGAAGAAGTGGCAACAGTGCTAGCGGAGCCTTTTGTGGCTATTTTTCATAAGTCACTAGATGAGGGCCAGACTTTCGAGGATTGGCCAGTAGCTCATGTTGTTCCGATCTACAAGAAGGGTGAATTTATATTCCTCGTCTGCAATATATGCTTGTACAACAATTAATTGTGTTGCCAGCAACGTTTCTGTCTAATCTGTTCCTAATGACACGGAACCTTTGTAAAAGAGCCCTGGCTCAAAGGTATTTGTAATCCTAGAATCTCAATAAATAAATAAATAAATAACAATGATAGGGCAGATGTTAAAAATTATAGACCGATTAGCCTGACTTCAACCACTGGAAAAGTATTCAAAGCTATAATAAAGGAAGAAATAGAACAATTTTTGGATATTAATGGCCTGAATGATCCGCGACAGCATGGGTTCAGGAAAAATAGATCCTGTTTAATTACCCTCCTGAATTTTCTCTGAACCGGTTAGCTTGGCCCCGGAATTAGACATCCCAGTCAATGTATTATATTTAGAGTTTACCAAGGCATTTGACACAGTATCACACTGTGAGTTAATTAATACATTAATTGAAACAGGAATTAATAACGATATTATAGGATGGATAAGTTCTTGGCTAGTTAATAGAAGGCAGAGGGTATGCATAAGGCGTCATTATTAAAGATGGTCAGGAGCAGCCAGTGGGGTCCCTCAGGGTCAGTTTTGGGCCCAGTGTTATTTAAAATTTTGTCTCCTCTATGAATTGTACAGGTAATGCATGGCTTTGCAAGTCTGCTAATGTTAAACTAGGAGCAATCATCAGCAGCTATGAGGATGTCACCAAATTTCAGAAGGAAATAGATATTATAGCTGAGTGAGCCATTAATATTTTATTTATTTGTTTTTGTTAACTGGGTGAGTACACTAGACATAGGAATGCCTATTTTCAGGTACGACCCGGGAGGATACAAGTCAGATACAAAACAACCAACAGCAATGTGACGCTGCACATATAGGTCATACAATGCAAAGTTAGTCAGGAGAAAAAAAAACATCACAAACACTTGTAAGACTATATAATAGATGGTCAGGCACAATAAGTAATAAAACCAAGATACCAAGATCATTCAGAGGAATGAGACAAGTGCAACACAGGTTCAGAGATTAGTACCAGTCATTGTTATGAACAGAGAGCAGTAAGTGCCAATTTGCAAGTCAGAGAAGCATAGTAGAGAAATAAGAAAAAAGAGGGGGGAGGAGGAGGGGAGGGGGTAGAGGAGAAGAAGGTAGGTTAGAGTGTGTACGGGTAAGGTGGGAGTAAAGTAAGGGCAAGCAGAGTGGGGGATGGGTTTATGGTTTATGGTTTATGGTGGATGGAAACAGGTACAAGGACTTACTGCAAGTAGGTGTTCACGGTGGAGCTTCTTAAAGCCAGTATGTGTAGGGGCAAGCTGAATAGCTTGAGGGATAGTATTCCAATATTTAGGGGCAGCATGGGAGATGGCTCATGCACCCATTGTGGTCCTACACCTAGGGATGTAAAGAGGGGTCTGATCACCTGAATAGAAACTGTAGGAAGGGGTTTGAGGGTGTAGTAGCGAGGCGAGAGATTGGGGGAGGCCAGCTCTTATAGTTCCATCTATTATAACGCCATCGGATAGGAGGCGATGGGCAGCAGGACTAGGCCAATTTAGATCAGCATAGAGCTGACAATGATGTTTGTGCCGAGGAGAGGCAGAAGCATAACGGCAGATGTTATTATAGGTAGTATCCCATGTATGGAGAGAGGTCTTAGTTGCACCTAGGTAGGTGATCGAGCCACAGGCCAAAGATGGGAGCAGAAAGCCTTGTGCCATGGCAAGCCTAGCTGATGGGGTAAGGGCATAGCTAGTGCAGTAGGCTCCTCCAATTTTTGCATTGACAGATTTGCAAGTTGCAGTGATGTGGAGATCAAAGTCCAAGGATTCATCAAGAAGAATACACAGGTATTTAAAGTAACTGGTGTTGACTAACAGGGAATTGTCAGCACAGGATATTTTGAGGGAGTTCCGATTTACTTTTAGTTTTGCTGGAGAGCCAAAGAGCATAGACTGAGTTTTACTACCATTAAGGACAAGGTGATTTGCAGTTAGCCAGGACTGAATGTTTAGGAAATCTAAAGATAGTGAGTTATTTATGTCTGATATATTGCTGGCACTATGGTAGAGTACAAGGTTGTCTGCATAGAGCAAGTAGGTGCCCGGGATGGAAGGTCGTTTATGAAAATTGTGAAAGTAGGGGCCAAGTATGGATCCCTGTGGGACGATAGGTCAGACCTGGCTGAGTTAAAAGCTACAGCCTGCTGTCAATTGGATAGATAGCTGCGGAACCAGTTCACCGATTCAGCTGAAATACCAAGGGAGGTAAGTTTTGTAAGGAGAAGGGTGTGATTAACCAGGTCAAATGCCTTGGTGAGATCAATGAAAATGGCACCTGTCAAGAGACCAGAGTCCATGGCAGTGTACATGTCATTAGTAAGTTTCAGAAGGTCAGTAGAAGTACTATGGCCTTTTCGAAAGCCATGCTGGGAGCCAGAGAGGAGGTTGTGTTTCTGCAGATACTCTATAGTTTGACTTGCCACTAATTTTTAGAGGATTTTACTAAACACGGAGAGGATAGCAATGGGCCGATAATTGGCCATCTCTTTAGGATCACCTTTCTTAAGGATAGGGGTTATCCTCGCTATCTTCCAAACATTAGGAACTACACCATGACATAGCGACAGGTTAAGGATTTTAGTTAGGGGAGAGGCTATGAGCGGGGCAGCGGCTTTCAGAAGCCTAGGTTTAAGACTGTCAGTGCCAGAGCTAGTATTGTCTGAGATTGTGAGTAGCAGCTTAAGGACTTCAGTTTTTGTGACAGTCCGAAACCTGAAAAGTGGACTGGAGAGCATTGGGACCGTAGCCACAGGAGTGGATATCAGGTTGTCAGGGGGAAGGAGGCTAAGTAGCATGAAAAATCAGAGAATTGATGGTTGAAAGAGTTGGCAATGGTCACAGGGTTGTTACAATGTATGCCATTCAGCAGCATGTCATTTGAGGTGGATGGTTTGTTGGTACTGAGGAGAGTTTTAATGACAGACCAAAATTTTTGCAAGTCTTCTCCAGCTTTTATTAGTGAATCTTTACAGAAAGAGCTTTTTGCTAGACAAGTATTCCTTTTACAAGAGTTTCTCAAGGCCCTATAGTGATTGTAATCTGCCTGCAGCCCTGAGGCCTTAAAACGATGCCAGCTTTTGTCCCTGGTATGAAGTTGGGTAAGAAGATCCTTGGTCAGCTACTTGGTTTGTGTACCCCTAATGCGGTGAGTGACTCGAGGCATGTGAAGGTCCTGAAAACCCCCAGATTTATCAAGGAAGTAGTCTAGGGTGGACTGTGCATCAAGAGAGGCAAAGATTGGTGACCAATCAATAAGTGAGAGATCATACAAGAACTGTGTCGGATTAAAATTGGCCAGGTTTCAGAAAGTGATTAATTTTGGAGGGGGAGATGATTGTCTAGCAGCCCGCCAGATGCAAAAAATTGGGGAGTAGTCACTTATAGAATCAGCAAGGGTACCGGCTGAGATGATGCGATCAAGATGGTTTGTGAGGGCCCAATCAATTAGGGTACTAGATCGGGAGGGTGGGGCCATGACCCTAGTGGGGTCAGTGATCAGTTGATGGAGGTCATAGCCTTGTACTATAGTGTGGAAGGATTGGCAGGATTTACCTGACCAGTTAAGATTTAAGTCTCCAAGGATGAGGACCTCATTGCATCCAATGGCTAAGTTCACCTGGGAGAGGAGTTCCACTAGACCAGAGGCACCACCCCTGGGAGGGTTGTAGGCACATACTATGTGTAGCTTCTTGGAATTGAGTTGAAGAGTAGCGTGAATAGCTTCACAGTATTAGAGAGTGGAGGAGATATTTCGGTGTAACGAGAGGTGGGGTTTATGTAGGATGGCAACTCCTCCCCCACGTTTAGATGAGGACCTATCTTGTCTTATCATTTTATAGTTAGGCAGAAGGCATAAATGATCAGTTGTGGAGGGTTGTAGCCAGGTCTCTGTCAAGCAAAGAATATCAGGGTTGTGTTGGGTGACCCAGGCCTCAAGTTCCGTTATGTTGTGGGGAAGGCTCCTGATAGTCATGTGAACAATGCGCAGATCCTTGGCATTATTCCAGTAAGTGTCAGAGATGGAGATGTTACCTCCAGGTCCTGGATTCAGTTCAATATTGCCAGCTAATGGTAGTGCCAGGAGGAGCAAGTACCACAGTTTAGGATGAGTAAGTGTGGTAAGTAGGGGGGCAATGCAGAGAGAACAATCATGCAGTAAGTAAGTGACATGGTAAACGATCCAATTAGGGACAAAAAGTTGTCAGGTGGCTAGTGGCATATGAGACAGGATAAACATGTTAGAGAAAGTGTAGTCTTTGGGGTGAAAGTGGTGACCATTTAGGGAGAGAGGGCTACTAACCACCGGGATCCACATAATGGGAACAAGAATTGAAGCTAAGAGAAATAGTACATCTGGGTAAAATGCCCAAGGATTAGAATGTGGGAGGCATTTTGTATAGGTAAGTTGCAATGAGGAGGAGAGGCAATGATAAGGTTTAGAGCAGGACCCACAGAAAAGCAAGCTAGAAATATAGGCTAAAACAGGAGAAACAAGCAGGGTTTGTTAGGACTGTAGACGCCCTCTAGTGGTAGAGGAATATAAGGTGCAAATGAGAAAGTAGGGAGATAGCTAAAATAACACGCCCACGGGGCGTGGCATCAACCTGAAAAACACTATATAAGTAATGTCAGCCAAGGGTGGGAGTGGTGGGGAGCGGGTGGGGAGCAGCCACGCAGCAGCTGAGGTGGAGTCCGAGGAGCCAAAAATGTCCCTTTCCAGTCCTGAGAAGCCTCGCAGCAGGGAGGTGAGTCCTGCAAGAATGCAACAGAATTTTAACATCAGGCAGGGCCAATTTAGCAGCGCTAACCCAGTTGAGCAGCCCGTAGTTGTGGAGAAAATCCCCGAGTGCTGCTAGGGAAATCCAATTGAGAAAGGCGCCTAGCGTGTATTAGCGCTCCCAAGATTAGCCCACAAATTAGCGAAGAGTAAGTCAAAAGGCTAATAGCACTATCTAAACTTTCGGCAACAAAATTAATTGGAATGGCTTCTGTTAGCAATCATTTGCACAGGAGAATGAAACTCCTGTACGAAGAAATCTAGGATGCTTCAAGCCGAGCGGTAGCAGTCCCAGAAAAGGCGCCAAGATTTGAAATGGCACAAAAGAACTTCAGCATCTGATCGAGGGTTCCACGAGCAGAAAATTACCTTTGTTCCGTGGTGCAAAACAGCTGCAGCGTCTCTAAGGCAGGGTGCCCTCCTTAGGTAGGGGCTAGAAGATAGAAAACGAATTTTAATATAGAAAAATATAAAATTATGTATTTTGGGAGCAAGAATAAGAAAGCAAAGTACTTTCTTCATGGAAAAGAGCTATCAACTACAGAGGCAGAGAAGGACTTGGGGGGTATTGGTAACAAATAGACTGAAATTCGACTCTCAGTGTAAAAATGTTGTTAGCAAAGGAAGCAGCATAATTAGCTGTATAAAAAGCAGGTTCTCAGCCTAGAATTTTGGGACCCAGGACAAGTCCTCTGAGATGGGCTCCTCTCCCAAACCAGCTAAGACCAAGGGTCTGGGGATTTAGATGCTCTATGGTTAGTTTTGGGGTTTTTATTGAAGATAAAAGCACACTTTTCTTACATCTCCTGTACCCCTGACTCCAGGGAAAAATCATTTTTCTCCCTGGAGTCAGGGGTGTGGTAGACTCTGGTTGGCCTTAGAGTCTGCAGCTGAAACTGGGGGTGTGCAACTGGCTGACCAACAATCACCCACACCATAGGCATTATTGTAATGTACTACAAACATTTTATATATAAAGGCTGGGGGTCTGGGGGCTACTAGCCCCCCAGAAGCTCTAGGGTTTTAGATGCTCTGTGGTGAGTTTTGGGGCCTTTACCCAAGATAAATCACACTTGTAAACATATGTAAAATTTCCCCTTATGTGGATTAGTAACCTCTGTAAAACTGGCAAAAATAACAGTTCTGACAGGTATGCAGCCCGGTTTGCCGGACAGCCAGAATGAGCAGGTGTATGATTCACTCCCCCCAGCTCATCTTTATGATGCTCCCAAGAAAAGTTGCAACCTTCTGGGCCTGCAACACTGGGAGCAAGATGTGGACCCACACGTCTGCAACTTCCTCGGGTAACTTAATCATTATGAACAGGGCCTGAAACAGGGACATACAGTGATCCCTTTAGCCAAATACATTACCACAGTTCAAATAATGAAACATGAGTTGGGACATGAGATAAGTAACAAGCATGTGGGAGGGGGATTAAGCAGAAATTAATACACACTATTTTTAATATCACTGCCAACACACCAGCAAACATCGGTATCCTGAATTTTAACCCAACATCAATTTTTATGTAGCTTAGTCTGGGAGCCGAATGCTGTTTCTTTCCACTTATATAAAACTTAGTGTATGTACAGCTCAAGGGCACACCACAAGATTGTAGCTGGGGATTGGAGTCAGGACCCTGGGATACAGAGCTTCATTACCAGTTTCAGGAACAGGCCTGGAAGCCTAGAGGCACAGGGAAATGAGGTATGGCCATGGAAACAGGACTCTAAACCCCTAGTGCTAAGAATTTGGTCCCAGATTCAGTCCCAAAAATTCCTGCCAGGATTCCATCCCCATTCAGTCAGCATTCCTGTTAAGGCGAGTCCCAACCTTGGAATACACCCCCTTGTGCCCCACTCTTGCTGTTACTGCAAGTGTGTTGTACACTGGGACTGCAAAACTGTACTGTTTTTAGCCTTTTCTTTTAATAAAACCCAGCCCCTGGACACAGCAACAGAATAACACTAGCCGCAGACTTGACCGGAGACTGATTTCCAGGTCTGATTTCTGCCAACAACAGGTATACCTTGTACTAGAGCCATCAAACTAGTGCCTGATACCAACAGAATGAACTGTTACAAATCCCCAGCATAAATCCAGTCCTGAGTTACTGCAGTCAGCATTTAGCAGGGGATGCAGCATCATGAGACTGGGGCCCAGGGATCGGGACATCTGCCATGATGCTGGTGGGGAAGCCAGGGTTGAAATCCCCCTCCACCCAAAACCACTAGACCAGACCTAGAGAACAGTGCCAGGCATACCTCCAGAGAGTGCAACAGAACAGTTACCAATCTAACCAGGAACTGGACTCCCCAACTATCTCTAAGACACCACAGCCCAAGCCACAGCCAGACAACTCAGACAACATGCCAGCAGGCATGCCAGACACCTGCCCCAGGCATCAATGCAACATGGACCTACAGTCTGGTTGCATTTGGACAAACTGAAGTTTTTGGCTAACCCCCTCATATGAACTGAACCCCTGGTGTAGTGGCTATGGTGTAAGTTGCAGTACATATGGGATAAATTAAACAAGGTATAAAACCAAGTTGTAAAGGTGAGTACATCCAAACAGTAATCAAAGCCAGCTAACAGTGTGGGGTTGCAGCAAACAAAGAGCATGAGTGTTGTTATGCAGCATGATTTTCAGGGAGGTCCTTGATTGTTCCTCAAAAATTTCCTGGGCCAGTAATAAACTGCCATTTTTGTCACTGAAGAATAGGGTTTTGAAGTAAAATAATAAAAGACATTATATTTACGGTCCTCTTCAGAAAACGTTTCTCACCCAGATCCACACACTATATAGCAGACTTCTTGAGTTGATATGATAATATACTTCTCAAGTGTCCCTGATTTTCAGGGACATCCCTAATCTTGCCTCAAAATTTCCTCTGTCCCTCCCAAAACTGGTATTTGTGTCAGGGAGAAGTCAGTATTTGAAACATAAAATATAATGTCCCACATTAGTGTTACAGTCTAGTTCTCTGTCAGGAAAATACCCAGTCAAATGCTGCCGCAGTGCTTTTTGATCTGCAACGACCATTTTAAGAAATGTTCTTGGTTTTAATTATTTAAGTTGACCCCGATTTTTTTCAAGCAGTGTCCCTGATTTGTAATGCAGGAGGTGGAGAGGGATGACTCATGAGGAGTGCGGTTAGGTGCCAGCTAGCCATACATGTGTGCATCTGCTACAGCTACAAAGCAGTGATTATCTGTGTGTTCAGCTCTTCTGCCCTGTTGAGCCATGTGCCCTCCCTCCCTCCAGTGCCCTGTACACTCAGGTCTTACCAGTACTTATAGAGGTGGACTGGCCGGGAGAGATGGGTTGCTCCTGGGGCTGCAGGGTCACCAATCCTGTCCAGGGATCTTGTTCTTCCCTCAGCATTCCCAGCTATCCTCTGGGGATTCAGGTCCATCATCGATCCTTCTAAGCTGGGCCCATTAAAAACTCGGATCTTGAAACCCCACGTGGAGCATGCAGCACCAAGATGTGAGGACTTTGGCACGCTGCCTACTGACGACACTGGAGATGAGTCCCAGAGATGAGTGCTTTGACTTACATGTTCTCACCTTGATCACAAATGGAACAACATGATTTGTCCTCACTGTAGACCGATCACTAGCAACCTATACTGCCCATAGCTGATTGGTCACTAAACCCTTGGACAGCAAATGAAGCTCCTGATAGGCTGGCTTCCAAGCTGGCTTGCTACTCAAATGCTTGTGTGCCTACAAAAAAAAAAAGCCAACAAAACAAACAACAAAAATAAACCCCACCAGCAGGCCCCCCAGAGATTGGGAACCAGGACAACAGTCCTGTTTGTCCCCCCCACCAACTGTGACCCTGATTGTTAAAAAGAAACATCAGGAGTAGAAATAGGGAGGTGTTGATGCCTCTCTATAATTCCCTGGTCAGGCTGCATATGGAGTATGGTGTACAGTTTGGGGCACCACATAGGAAGGGAGATATTAGAAGACTGGAGGGTGTACAGAAAAGGACAACTAAGTTGGTCTCGAATACCAAACATCTACCCTATGAGGACAGACTAAGAGAATTAGGCATATACTTCTTACAATATAGATTATGAGGGGACCTTTATTTAGTATATAGGGCATATGACATCAGAGACTTATGGGAATGTGTTGGACTGGAAGCCAGGAAAATCTGTAGATACACTAGAGGACATGATCTGCTATTAAAAGAGAAGACTCTAAGAGGAGCATGTATCAACCAGAGAGTTGTTTCCACATGGAACAGCCCACCTAGTAAAGTAGTACATAGTTCCAGCATTAGCAATTTTTTTTTCAGGTAAACGATTTATTGAATTTTTAAGAAAAATTACAACCAACTGTTCAAACATTGCAGCAGCAGCATATAGAGGAATAAAATCAAACAATGAAAGATGAAAACCTTTAAATATAAAAAAAAATAATATTAAATGCAAATTCAAAGAATATATCACTAAATATAATAACAAAGAAACAAACTTACATGAATAAAATGCCAGCATCAGTAGTACCAGTTTTCAAAATTAAAGCCAAAAGCAGCACCGGAGGGAGAGGGGGACTAAATAAAATATCAAATAATAAATGTGAATCCAGACAAATACTGGAAAGGAACAATAGTGGGTCAAAGAAAATTACTAACACAATAAACACAGTAGTTACTCAGTATCAAAGTATAGGTTGAAGAAATTTAAAACAGAGAAGCCAACATGTCAACTATTCAACATTTGCAATTTAAAGAAATCACTTGATGAAGCTATGATCAAAAGGGAGGTAGTAAGACTGGCATAAACTGAACAACAAGCCGCAATGGCTAATGCTAAATTACTTGAAACCATCCTATGAATCTCGCTTCTCCCTATCCTCTCCAAAACACTGGAGAGGCTGGTTTCCAGGCAACTTACAAACTACTACTCCCTTCACAATTTCATTTCTGACTACCAGTGTGGATTGGAGCATCCCACTTGACATCAATCTCCCTCATCAGGTTCACTGACTTTGTCCTTACCAATATTAATAATAGTTGCCTACTGGCATATTTGCTGACTTAGCCAAAGCATTTGACACAGTAGGTCACATCCTTCTGCTGGCTAAGCTTGGTGTATGGTCTCTCCTCCTTGTATATTTCCTGGTTCTCCTCCTCTCTGGTAGCTGTCGTAGGGACGTGGGACTTCAAATCATAGAAACAGGCAGACAAAACATTAGGTGCATAAAAAACACTTGAAAGCATTTGTCATTTTATTTTTCATAAAATGTCAGGATCAAAAATAACAAACTAAAATAAAAAAATAAAAATAATTCTTCCAACAGCTGTACTACAACTCATAGTACTGCATACAGCGTGGATCACCTTTTAAGATTTCAAAGGTCCACCTTCCTCTGTGCTCTTTCTGAGACTATACAGTATCACATGTTCTCCAGGCTCCTCTCACAAGGCTGATCTGCTTATGCATGGGTTTGGAGGGTTTATATAGCCCTCCCACTTAATACTAGGCCCACCCACAAAAGGCAATTAAACATTTTGTAGCTCTCCAAGGCTCACAACCATACCAATACATAAAAAAAATGGCTGCTTCTAAGCCTTGGGTTACAGGGAGCTTTAATAATCGCATAATACCAAAAATATCCTTTGGCTGGCCTGTGTCATTTTTGCTATACAGTTAAGTACATACTTCAGCTAAGCTCCTCCCACTGGCCAGCAGGTGCATCTTTCAACTCTTAGCGTAAATATAGCCCACTAGGGGCTGCTGTCCCCCCTATAGGATTCATTTATTCTGGTCAAACTTTCCTGCAAGTCAAGTAATTTATTTGGTTTCACCTTTTTGTTTTCTTTTGCTAGCATTTTGTTTAAATCCAGGTGGTATGTACTGATAATAGCCCTCTAAAACATTTATCAGGACTTATTACATAGTCAGGCACTTTAGAGACCTGGAGTGTCTCTGTCTTTCTTTCTTTCTTTCTTTTATTTTTCTAGCCCTCTATTTTCCTTCAGAGGGCTGCAGTATCACATAATATTTGTATCTATTTTCAGCCGTTTATTGCATTGTATTTATTCTTAGGGTAACAGTAACTTGTTTATATTAAATGGGGGCTTCCCTGTCCTTTTATTGCACTTCACTTATTTACTATAGCAGAGCGGCTTTTTATTGCCAAGAAAACAGTCTCAGCCGCTCTGCTCAAGACTGCCTTATTGAGGTTTCATTTTCGTTCTAAAGGGCTACAGTCATTTATTCATTTTAGGGTCACCATTGTCCCTTTTCCTTCTGTGGATGCTGGTGAGAAGCTGTTCATTTAGGAGCAGGGTGGCTGAAAGTAAAAGTATTGCTGCCCGCTTTGAACTGTACTGTTTTCTCAGTGGGAGAGAGCGTGATGGGTGAGCACGCTCCTCTAATTTAAGAATGACCTAAAGCTCTCTTTCTCTTCTTTTATCTATTTAGACCTTGCAGGGTCTTTTCTGTCTAAAAAGGCACCAGAGGAAAACAATGAAGACATGGAGCGGTGGCAGTGAACATCAAAAAAAGTATTGCTGCTCCGTGTCAATCCTGAACCGTTTCAGGATTTCTTTTCTTTTGAAGCAGACCTGCCTGGCTGCATATCGTGGTATAGTTGATTCCTCTGTGATTTGGCTGGCATACTTCTATTGGAAGACTTTCCCTGTAGTTCAATGGGGGGGGGGAATAGCTCCTCCCCCACTCTCTACTAAAGTCTTCAGCTTCCGCTCCCTTTGCTTAGAGTGAATCGGACTCGCTCCAGTTCTGTGTGACTGGGTCCTTCCTCTCTCTCCCCTCTGTGCCTCCTCTTGTGCCCCCTTCCCCCCCTTGAGTTGCAGTGTCCTGCTTCTTACTCTTTCTTCCCCCACCATTCTGTCCATACATTTCCTTCATTGTCCTCTGTTCCCTTGTCTCTTCTGGGCTTTCTTCCTTCCTTGCCAGCCTCTGCTTACTTCGGTGCCTTCCTGCACCCGGATCCCAGCTGCATTGATCCTGGACTCTGTATCAGCCCACACTGCTTGTTACTCAGATTAACGTTCAATCTCACCCACTGCTTCTGGATTCCCACAGTGCTTTGCCCTACCTCTTCGCAGCCGGCGAGCTGCATACCGCTTTGCTCCCCAGTCCTCTCTGGCACTACTGTTTTAGCTGGGAGAATTCCAGCTCAATGCCTCTCGGCTTGTGGCTGGCGCACCACCACTGAACTGTGCATCCATGCTTCTTCACCCTGCTGCTCAGCGGGCTGGGGCAGGAAACCCTGCACTCTCTGTCTTCCTCAGTGCCTATGTGCCTGCTGGCTATGCGGCTCTGCACTGCTTGCTCTGATATCCTCAATTCACAAGTCATCATCAGGCCGGGGGTTCATCTCCCGCTTTACAGCTGTGAATCTTGGGCTAACTGTTCCTCTGGAAGTTGGGCTTATTCAATTCTCGCCCTGTGTCAAATTAGTATGCGATTCCCAGGTCAGCAGTCTCTAGCTCTCACCGATGGGGGATCTTCCCACACATGCTCACCATAGCTCTCCTGCTATGATGGAAGCTGGCATTGAAGGAGCTGTAATTGCTTGTTGAGGAGCGGGAGCAGCGTCAGGCGATCTGAGCAGGGATTCATGCGGCTCAGTCATGGAAACTGCAGGCCGGGAGTACATCGGAGGTGGGTGAAGTTGGGGCTGCATTGCAGCAGAGAGGAGTTTGGAGCAGGGTTGCCCGGGCGGCTGCAGTCGGCGGCAGGTCAGAGGGAGGAAGAGCCAATCGGGAGCCAGGGTGTGAAATTTGGAGTCATGGCTGTGGATAAAAAGGGACAGGCCCAGCAGCACTTTGGAAGCTGGCATTGAAGGAGCTATAATTGCTTGCTGAGGAGTGGGAGCAGTGTCGGAGCAGAGGAGTGGCGTCTGAGCAGGGGATTCCCGGGGGCTCGGTCGTGGGCAGGCCAGGGCTGCAGGAGCGCATTGTGGGCAGGTGAAGTTGGGGGCTGCATCAGCAGCAGGAGAGGAGTTTGGAGCGGGGTTGCACGGTGGCTGCAGTCGGAGGCAGGCCAGGGGGAGGAAGAGCCAATCGGGAGCCAGGGCGCAAAATTTGGAGTCGCGGCCGTGGATAAAAGGGACAGGCCCAGCAGCACTTTGGAAGGTGGCATTGAAGGAGCTATAATTTCTTCCCAAACCACCCACCCCGGCCCTGACCCTGACCCCGACCTCTATTAAATGGGCAGTGGGGGTGGAGGAAATGGGGGGAGTGGCCTGACTTAGGAGGATTTTAAAGAACATGGACAATGGTTTAAAGAACATTGAACTGATTAGCAAGTGTACTCTTTAGAGCAGCTGTGATAGGGGATAGAACATTGAGCTGACTAAGCAAGTGTACTTGTTAGAACAACAGTGACAGGGGGGCTGCTGGGTGCAGATCATTGGGCAGGCTCAGTGGTGGCTTTTGTGCAAACCATTAGGTTGGGTCACTGTAACAAAGTGTACAGGAAACAAGGTAGACCTGATCAGGTTGAGGGCACTGAAGCACGGATAATTAGGGAACCTTATTTTGTTGTTAGACGGCTGGGAGACAGGGAAAGTAAGTATTTAGGTGGAAAATTGATGGAAAAGTGTTATTGAAAGAGAAGTGGGGGCTTGATAAAAGATGAAAGATAGAATGGAGAAGGGACATCAAGTTGCAAGAACTGGCATCTTTGGGAGGGTGGTTGGATGCACAGAGTGTGGGGTGGCCATGGTACTAGACTGGGCTTGGAAATTTGGAGGTTGCCCAGTTTGTCACCAGCTGGCAAAACTCAGGGAGGAAGTGGAAGGAATTTGGAGACAGCTAGCGGAGTGGAAAAGGAGGGAGCATGGGGGTGCCTACAAAAATACACTAGGGGCTGAAACCTCAAGCACAAGGAGAGGAAATGGTGGTACTGTGGGGGAACAGGGGCATCCTGGCAGGAGGAGCCCAGAATGTGGGAGTGCCCATAAAACTAGGCAAGGAGGGGGTATCAAGGGAGACCCTAGAGAGAGGGATAGTACTGGAAGGGGCCCAAGGGTAGCGGGGGGAAAGGTGCCCAGGATCAGCAAGAGTGGGACCTGGAAAGAATGCGCAGGAACAGCAAAGAAAGGGAGATGAGGAGACTGTGAGGGAACAAGCCAGGCAGGAAGTGGGGATGGGGGCTTCGGCAGGAAGAGAAGTGAGTCAGGGCCCAGAAAGGAACAGAAGGGAAAGCATTCCGGGTGGAGATCAAATGGAACAAGGCACAAGGGTGGGTAGCACCATAGAAGAAGAAAACCAGGTCTTGGGTCAGGGTGATGAGCAGGATGGAGAGAAGGAAAATCAAAATGAGTCAGAAATGGATAAGAGCTGCACCAAGGTACCAGAGAAACAGAAAGCGGCCCAGGGAAGTGAGCAAGTGGAGGATGGAGGGAAGAGGACTCTGGAGGTTTGGGGGGGGGGTTGGATAGCAAGGGAAAGGAGAAAGTAAGATTGGGGAAGAGGAGAACAGCAGCAGGGAGGGGCACCCAGGAGGAAAAAGGAGATAGAGTCTTAATAGTGGGGGACTCTATTATAAAAGGAGTTACATGGGGACAAGGGAGGAGAGAGAGGGGAGAGAATATGGGTGGAATGCCTGCCAGGTATGATGGCAGCCAAAGTCATGCATTGGATTCCCTCGAGGGTAGAGAGAAATAGATGAGAGAACTCATCTGGTCTTCCACATAGCCACAAATGACCTTGTGAGGAGCAGCGTGATGGAGGTGCAGGCAAGGTTTATAGCGCTGGCTAGGTTCTGTAGTGGCTTGGACTTTAAATCCCTGTCCTTCTCGGAGGTACTACCTATACCAAGGGCAAGCACAGAGGTGAAACAAAATATTGAGGAGTTTAATGATTGGCTTGCAGATTGGTGTGCCCAGAAGGGGTATGGGGTGATAGGAGATTGGGGCTCAATATGGAGTGACAAGAGCCTCTATGCCATGGATAGGCTACACCTAAATGGGAAGGGAAAGCAGTGCTCAAATGCAGACCAGATGATTATGTAGACAGACACTGCCATTTAAACTAAACAAGTGGGGGAGGGCAGCGGAAAGTCCTGTTGATGGGGCAAGAGGCGGGGGAGGGGAGCAAACAGACCTACCCACACAGCCAGAGGGTAAGGGGACAAAACACATAGGACAGGAGGAAAGAAAGGAGTGGAGGGTCATGTGTGCAAACACCAGAAGTCTGGGCAGAAAGATCCCAGATCTAACAGCGAAAATGGTGGAGGAGGGCCTTGACATAGTGGGGGTAACGGAAACATGGTGCCACCAGGAACAGGGATGGGAAGTGGCGATACCAGGGTACAAATTGTTCAGGAGAGACAGGGTGGAAAGGGGGAGGCGGTTGCACTCTATGCAAAGGAGAGTATCAGGTCATCTGACTTGCAGGGGAAGTGGGGAGATGCCGAAGGACTCTGGGTCTCGTTGTCGGTGGGGAAGGGGGAGACTGTGCGTATGGGGGTGGAAGTGGTGCTGATGGGGGATCTGAACCTAACGGATGTAGACTGGAGCACCCATTCGGCTGCTTCAGCCAGCAGCAGGGGAAATATTGACTCCCTGCAATTGGCCCTCCTAGATCAACTGGTCAGGGAACCAAACAGGGCAGGAGATATTCTTGATCTAGTCCTGACAAATGGGGATCGGGTGGGAAATGTGTCGATGGGGGAACATCTTGGTACGAGTGACCACTACACGGTTAGGTTTAGAATAAGGAATGCTGCAGAGGTTCACCGGTCTAGGTTAAAGGTGCTGGATTTCAAGAGGGCAAACTTCAGAAAAATGGGGAAAATGGTGGAGGGGGCTTTGCTAGGGGTGGAGGAGTTTATAGAAGTAAAGGCAATGTGGGGGAGGATAAAAGGAGCTATTGTAGAGGCCACTGATATCTGTGCCAAGACAGCAAATAAAAATAAGAGAAGGAGGAAACCTCTGTGGTATACTAGGGAAGTAGCGAAAAAGGTAAGGACAAAAAGGAAAGATTTCAAGAAGTTCAAGAAAACACAGGTAGAAGAGGGACTGGGTAAAATACCAGCAGAGCCAGAGAGAAGCTGGGGCAGAGGTAAGGAGGGCAAAGGCACAGACTGAGGAGCAAATAGTTAGAGGGGTTTAAAAGGGGGATAAGACTTTCTTTCGGTATGTAAATGAATGAGGAAGAATGGGCAGGGGATACTCCAGCTAAAAACAAACGAGGGGGAGATGCTACAGGGGGACAGAGAGAAAGCAGACTTGCTAAACAACTTTTTTTGCTCAGTGTTCAATAGGAAGAAGAAGATGAGGGCTGTGGGGGGAGAAGAAATGGCAGGGAGGGGTAGTGGAGATGAGGCTGTTTCTTGTGGAGGAAATTTTGGGGGAACTAGGATGCACAAAGGTGGACAAGGCAATGGAGCTGGATGGGGTGCACCTAAGGGTGTTAAGGGAACTAAAGGAGATATTGGCAGTACCACTGACTGAACTCTTCAATTAGTCCCTAAAGACTGGGGTAGTGCCGGAAGATTGGAGGTGGGCAGATGTGGTCCCGCTGCATAATGGGGGAGGGAGGGAGGAAGTGGGGAACTACAGACCAGTGAACTTGACATCGGTGGTAGGAAAGCTAATGGAGAAACTAATAAAAGGCAGGATCACCAGCTACCTGGAAGAAAGCAGCCTGATAAATCCAAGGCAACATGGTTTTACTAGGAGCAGATCCTGTCAAACGAATTTGATAGGATTTTATGACGGGGTCACCAAGGAACTGGATCGGGGAGAGTGGTGGATGTGGCTTATTTGGATTTCAGGAAGGCGTTTGACTCCGTGCCCCATGGGAGGCTGCTGTGCAAAATGGCAGGACTGGGACTGGGGCAGAGGGTAGTTAAATGGGTGGGAAACTGGCTAGGGGACAGGAAGCAGAGGGTCATAATAAATGGGGTGGCATCCGGAGAGGGCAGGGTCACAAGTGGGGTCCCTCAGGGATCAGTGCTAGGGCCTCTACTATTCAATATATTTGTAGGGGACATTGGGGAAGGTCTTGAGGGAGGGGTGAGTATGTTTGCGGATGATATCAAAATCCACAATAGGGTGGACATGCAGAAAGGGGTGAAACAGATGCAGAGGGATCTGGGGAGGCTTGAAGAATGGTCAAAGAAGTGGCAGCTTGCATTCAATTCAGAAAAATGTAAAATCATGCGTCTTGGCTACAGAAATCGGAAGGCAGGATACTGTATGGGGAGAAGAGATCTGGAAGAGATGGAACAAGAAAGGGACCTAGGCATCATTATATCTGGGGACCTGAAGGTGGAAAGACAGTGTGGGAGGGCAATGACCAGGAGGAGTGGAATGCTGGGATGCATTGGAAGGGGATCACCAGTAGGAATAGGGAGATCATAGTACCCTTGTACACCCATCTAATTAGACTGCACTTGGAGTATGAAGTCCAGTTCTGGAGGCCATACCTCAGGAAGGATGTGGGGAGACTACAGCGGGTTCAGAGGAGAGCAATAAAAATACTGAAAGGGTTAAGCCACCTATCCTATGAAGAAAGATTGAGTGATCTGAACATGTACTCCCTGGAACAAAGGAGGGAAGGGGGGCATGATCGAGACCTTCAAGTACCTTAAGGGTATAAACAGGGTGCCAGGAGGGAGCATCTTCAAGATGAAGGGAAATCAGAGGACAGGGCGGCATGGCCTGCAGATGGAGGGAAGGGTGCATTTCAGGGACAACATTAGGAAATAGCATTTCACAGAGAGAGGGGTGTAAAAGTGGAATTAATTCCCAGAGGCAGTCATTGGAGAGGAAACAGTGGAGGGATTCAAAAGGGCATGGGACAACCACAGGGGTGTGTTAAGGAGGGGGGGGCACAGGTCCAAGCAGATAGCTGGACAAATGGGCAGACTTGGTGGGCCTTGTTTCAGTCCTTTTCTGCCGTCACTCTTCTATGAATCTATAAATCTATGAATCACACTTCGTTACACTAGGGTTCATTTACTTTCATTGGATACTTCATTTGGAACACCAAGCACAAACGTACATGATCCTTTACCTGTTCATTCTGATGACTTGATCCGACTTTTAATACCCTCTGTACTATGTCTGGCATGATGCTGCATACTACCAAAGGTCACTCTTCGTTCACCATGATTGTACTTCAGACCTTTTGGGCCACTGCACCCACAATTCCACACAGCCATGCTTATTGCAGCACAGTACTGCTCACAGGAGTGCCCAAGATGTCTCAGTCTACATGATCCAGAGACCTTACCCCTGACGTTCCAGGATATACATTATATGCCCCCTACTGACATTTGCTATCTACTTCATGCATTCTCCTTTGTGATCCACTTCGCAGCTTGTTTCTTCCAACCAGCCTAGATGAGGGCCGCTATACTGCCATCCTGACTTTGCCGGTCTAGCCAGCCAACGTGGAGGCTGGCTTGGCTCCCTCACTTCTACTCCTCTTCAGTCAGACCTATGTGGGGGGGTCCCACTGGATCAGCTAGCCTACATGAGGCCTAGTTCAACTCACTCACTCTACTCCTCCTCAGACAGACCTACGTGGGGGTCCTGCCAGTCTAGCTAGCCTACGTGGAGGCTTAGCCTGACTCACTCCCTTCTACTCCTCCTTAGGCAAACCTATGTGGGGGTCCTGCCGCTCCAGCTCACCCACTTGGGGGTCTAGTTCGCTACTCAATCACCTTACATGCTGTCCTCTGTTGGACCTCCATGGGGTCCTTCTGGTGTACCAACTGGGGACCTTCATATTGCCTAGATGAGTGCAACCTTCGAATTGAGCTATCCTGCTGCCATGCCATTCAACTGCTCGTTACCATTCTACACCTTCCTTGTTACACTTCGCTGGAGTTTCAGCTTCAGCCTGGCTGTATCTAAGGCCTCTCAGCATTCCATCAACTCATCCAGTCATGCTGCATGGGATCTCCAGCTCAGCTTGGCCTCCTTGGGACCTCAGAAAGCTCACATTTCTTCCCCACTTACTACAGTGACGGTGGACTGCAGGGGGTCTCCTTCATTTCGAACATCTGTCCCACAAGACAGCATCTCATCATTGCTCATACTTTCCATATTGCAAGTAGACTCACTGAGTCTTGTCCTCCTTATACTGGACCATGCACCACTACTGCGATGGCGGACCATGGGGGGTCCCGCCATCCTTTACTCTGAAAGAGCAATACTATGGTGATGGCGGACCATGTGGGGTCCTGCCATCCCAAACATACATGCCCCATGAGGGGGCCGTTCTTCTTAGTTCAAACTTACTCAAGTCACTACAGGCAGACTTTCCCGGGAGTTCACACCGTTACTTCGGAGCATATCATATTATGGTGATGGCGAACCCACATGAGGGTCTCGCCATCCCTAATCCATCGAGCCTCAGGGCATTCTCCTTGCTCAAATAGCTTTCCATCTTCACAAAAGCAGACCCACATGGGGGTCTCGTCTTTCTTAAGCTGACCAACTGATACCTACTCAATCGCTCGAGCATTCACACACTGCTACTCTGGACCTCAAGGGATCCATACTCCAGCATGCCCGTCCGGGCCTACCCTACTTCATCATTCATTACTTCTACTGTAATCCATTCCATGTCTCGTCCATTTCTAACCTAGTATCTATGCCGGCACCGCCCATCTCTGTAGTGTATTTCTCTGTCCTTGGACATCTTAGGACAATTCTAGCTTCTGATACAGTACTTGATTGGAACCTATTATTGCACTGGAATTCCAGCTTCAGGCAAGCCTTCCATTTGCATAGACTCCTACTTCATCACTGTTTCGCTGCTGACATCACTGCTGACCGTTTCATCCTCTAAGATTTCTACGTCCTCAACTATATTCCTGTTGGCACTCATCTTCAAGCATGCTGACTGTCCATGAACACTTTACTGCCATTTCACTCACAGCTAACTCGATCACAGATTAACCATTATCCTTCATCCAGATGTCACTCCTAGCTGGATCTCTCCATCTGCCAGAACTTCATCTTCAGCATTGACTTCTGCTCATCATCGACTTAGACAACAGGACTTGGAAATCTAACAAGGAAATCCAGTCTTCATCTGCTTTTACACATTAACTGTGCGTAGTTAGTTGTCTTACCTTCTCACCAGACTGTACCTAGCTCTGCTCCCGCCAAGGAAAACATTTGCTGAGCCTACTTCCACTTTCCTCTTGAAAGCGTCGAAGGACATCTGTCATTGTATGGGTCTCCACCATGATAGCTTACTGCTCCAGCCTATGGTCTCAGCGTTATCCTGGGATATTTTTCTAATTACTGCTTCGCCCACCAAAGGGGGCCTAGCGCATGCTCAACGCATTCCATTTCACCTTGAACAATCTACATGGGCCGTCACCTTCATACCATAACCTATGCACTGGTGGACCTCATGGGGTCCCACCATGTCTCTGGCTTCTCCAGCATAGGGTCTGGCTGTTTGCTCATCTGCATTCTGTCTCCTCTTGGCTGACCCAAGTGGGGATCTCACCATCTCTACTGGAACCCAAACAATGGTGACCGCATGGGGTCCACCATGTCCCCTGCTTCACACCACAAAGGGCCTGGCTACATGCTCAACACACTCCTACTTTGCCCTCAAACGGGACCTATCTCTTGCTCTACACATTTCCTGCTTTGCCCCACATGGAGGCCTGGCTGCCTGCACACCGCATTCCTGCTTCACCCAGCAAGGGGCCCTGGAGCCTCCTCTACTGGAACTATGCATGCCGGATCACATGGGATCCACCATTTTCTCCTACTCTACCCCCAAAGAGGGCCTAGCTGCTTGCTCACCGTAATCCATTACATCTTCTACAATGGACTTCTTCCTTCATCGCACTCCAGGATTGACTGTCGACCAGTTCTATATTCTCGCCCCTTCAAGATGTGATTGCTAGCCGAGCTGCCCAACTATGCACAACTCCTCACCTCTACACCTATAGATATTATTAACCTCTTAAGCTAATGTCTTTCCATGGAGGACTCTTCATTCGCCACTACCTCATCTTCCAGAGTTACCTGCTTGCAATCAAACTCAGGATATGCCTCTTCGACCAATACTCTGGATCTAGTTAGAAAACAACTTATCAATACTTGCCTACCTTAGGATTACTCTCCTTTTAGTATGCCCAGAGGATGGGCAGGTCAGTAGCCATGGGTCCTTGGAGGTTTCCTCCAAGGGTTTTTTCTTCTCCTGCATGCTACTGGCCACACTCTCCAGAGTTGGAGGAGGTAATCACATTGGTAACTACATTCTCTTTGGTCCTTCAGTCCTACACTTACCTAACATCCTGCCAAAGGTGGGATATAGAGAAAGGCCAAAAGGTGAAGTTCTAACAGCAACCATATCTCATCTAGCTCAAAGTTCTAAGCATCAATCATATCTCATCCAGCTCAAAGTTCTAAGCATCAATCATATCTCATCCAGTTCCTATGTACCACAAACACTGACTTATGTACCAGTCCAGCTCAAACGTACCTAAGCACTAACCATATCTAACCCAGCTCTTACATACCACAAGCACTGAGCTATGTACCGCACACTGAATAGGAAGGCTCTGCCTATAGTTCAATGGGGGGGGGGAGATAGTGCCTCCCCCATTCTCTACTAAAGCCTTCAGCTTCCACTTCCTCTGCTTAGAGTGAGTCTGAATCACCCTCCATCCTCTCCTGCCTCCTCCTCATCTCCAGCACTTTTATCTCACCTTGTGCTGGGCCTTCAATCCTACACTTACCTAGCATACTGCCAAAGGTGGGGTATAGAGAAAGGCCAAAAGATGAAGTTCTAACAGCAACCATATTTCATCCAGCTCAACGTTCTAAGCATCAATCATATCTCATCCAGTTCCTATGTACCACGAGCACTGACATATGCCAGTCTAGCTCAAACGTACCTAAGTACTAACCATATCTTACCCAGCTCTTATGTATCACAAGCACTGAGCTATGTACCATGCACTGAATTTCTACCTAGCCAACAGCCAGGAGCCATCTCTGCCTTTTCATTTATTTATAAAAAGAGGTTCAAGTAGCAGATTTCACCGAGCAGTGGTAAAAGTGAAAGTTTTGCCACTCAGAGAGTGCAAATCCTGCTTCAATGCAGGTTTTTTTTCATCTTTATTCTACTGAGTGGCAGCTTTGATAAAAAGAATAAGAAACAGTTGCAGTCCCGTTTTATTCTAGTACTTCTGGCAGAACAAAGTATACCTATGTCCTAAAGCCAAAGGACTGGTCTTCATTTAGGGGACCAAATAAATATATTTTAAAGCTGCCTACTTCAACAATATTCCATATACTTTAAACAGCTTAAATTTCAGCTACCTTAAGTTGTCAAAGGTCACTAAGGTCATTTTATCAAATAACCTCCTAACATATTACAATTTTAACTGCTTCAGCAGCATTTATTCAGTGTGCACATTAATTATACAGTTGGCAGTCTATAGCAGGTCTGCACTTAATTTTTCCTTTTTTTTGGGGGGGGGGCATTTTCCTTTTTATCACCTCTGCATCTGACCGGCCTCACCCTCAGGCCCTGCCAAGGAACCCCCTCCTCCTGTCAGAACCCTCCCTGTCACCAGTTTCATGGCCTCATATTACAGGTAACCCGACATATCCCTTCGTCGGATGGGTTACCTCCTTCTGGGGGAAAAGTGCCTTCTGGTTTACCTTTCTTGGCCATGGGTGCTGCTGAGGTCAGTCCTCACTGTCCGGGGGCTCCATGGAGGCAGGGGTCCGGGCGGCCGTCATCTGGTCAATCAGGATGCCATTTTCGTGGTTTTTCCTGGCTTCACCATGTGTCGCGCTGCATCTGTAGTGCTCACAGTCTCCACCAGGGGCCGCTACAGAGTGAGGCAATCTCCCTAGCCCACCCCAGGGAGGAGAGCAGTCCTCCAGATGCTCAATCCTCTCCTCTCCTCCCCCTGCTGACCCCTGGCGCCCCAAGTCCGTTCCAGAACCCGGGTTGCAGGCGTGGCGTGAGGTTAGGCGCCAGTGCCTCAGCCCTCTGCACCACTGGGCAGGCTATTTATTCATCTTTCTGAACACTGCAGCACTTTATTTCTTGGTAATATGAATTTGCACTTAATGCCACTGTAGCACTTTTTTCTACAGCCAGCATGCTAAGCTTGGCATTTTTTTGTATTCGTTTAGACAGGTCTCTTTCCATTTCATAGTAAGGCTATGTGAGGTCATGGTGAGTGACAGAAGGTGAACAGGAAAATAGTAAGATGGAAAGAAGATTTAGAAAGAATAAGTAAGAACTGCCATAGGTGGCCAACCCACGTCAGTTGTAGAAAAGAATAGAAAAGTTATTATTAGGGAGCACTGCTGCGTAACAGATCTAAAGATCAGAAAAGAGAAGAATACAGTAAAGTCATCCCTCTTCAAAAACTTTATTTCAGGTAGACTGCAGTTCTACTACAGTTGCTACAAGACAATTTTTACTAGCTCAGCCCTCTCTGACCCCTGGCAAGTCCACATAGGCATCACTTAAGGCTCTGTACTTGGCCCCATCTTTTTTAACATCCTTGTTTATGACCTACCATGGGCTTTAAATTCATTTAATATCTAGATGTATGTGGACAACACTAAACTCTTTTCCTCTGGTGATACCCCAGCTGTCATATCAGCTGCCCTGCAATCAGACCTCAGTAACCTCTTTGTTTTTTAGCCAGCTGCTTAGTCCTTAATCCAGCAAAATCTGTGTTGGTGCTATTTTGATCCAAAAGTGACTTATGGTGTCATCCTTAAGTCTGTGTTTGAGTACAAGTACCTTGGTATCCAGTTTGACCAGTCCCTAGACTTCTCCTTTCTCATTCAATCTTGGTATCTAAGTCCTTAAAAAAGCTCAGAGTGCTCTACAGAGTGAACGATTGCCTCTTCCAAAGTCTGAAAAATTTCTTAGTTGAATGCCTGATTCTCCCTGTAACAATATCACCTAGCAAAGTTGGACTCCTTACTGAATTCCCTCTGCAGATTCATTCTTCACTGCCCAGTACAAATCCACACTGCTCAAGGAAGCATGCACTCTCCAGTGCAGGAAGAGCTCTCCTCACATGTGTAGACAACTGGGTAAGAGTACAGCAGCACTCCTGATAGAAACATAGAAACATAGAAAGTGACAGCAGAAGGGGGCCATGCGGCCAATCTAGTTTGCCCATAAGCCTACCCCTTCCCTTAACTGCTTTTCAGTGTTATGATTCCCTTGTATCTATCCCACGCTTTCTTGAAAGCCCCCACCATTTCTGCCTCCACTGATAGGAAACAATGCTATCACCAATGAAAAAATAACAGTTCAAAATTCATCAGGTAAACATACAGTGATACAAGGACCTGCCTTGTGATGGGTCTGTCTCTGCAGTTGAAGTGCACTTATCACTCAGTCTGTATTTTCAATAAATGTGAACAGATGAAAATTTTGAACTGTAATTTTTTCATTGGTGGAAATACTGTTCCCTATCTGGAGTCCTGCTGTATTCTTGTCCACCAATATGAACCCACCACTGCACACACTGTGATCACTCAAATTGGCCTTCATTGAGTGACAAACATATTCTGTCCCTTCCCCTCTGTGTTTCAAGTTTTGGCTAAACAAGCTTTCAAACTACTTGAGTACTGCATCTGCGACATTTGTTCCAGCCCGGGTAACAGATTACATATTTCCAGGTGTAAACACAACTTTGGTTAGTCTGTTTTCAGTCACAAACTCCCACAGATATGGACCAATCTGGCCTTGGGAAAGATCCCACACTCCAGTACTGCCTTGGATAAGCTCTACCTCAAAAATGCAATTGTCTCATACTTTGACTATACCTGGCTGTGATCTATATTTCCCTTGTTGTACTCCATTGAGTGTTCTGCCGAGTCTGCTGTTGTACATTATTGTAACTCTAGTATGAATAATTAATCAGAAAACAAAAAAGCTTGCACAGAGTTGGTTGTGCTAAATGACCAAACACAACTGTAGGAACACAAAAGATGAGCACTCACCACCTAGACTGAATGAACATCAAGCACCAAATATTTGATAGTTACGTTGTCATTTATTGACAATCACAAAGAACAAACACAGAATTGCCCACCTCACACATTTCAGATCAACCTGATCCTTTATCAAAGGCTTTGATAAAGGATCAGTCTGATTCAAAATGTGTCAGGAGGCAATTCTGTGCTCGTTCTCTGAGATTGTCAGTAATCGACAACATAGCTAAGAAATATTTGGTGCTTGGTGTCCATTCAATCTAGATGGTAAGTGATTGATTTTTGTGTTCCTATTGTATAATTGCATTACAGTTTGTATGCACATACGTGTCTATATTTTTGTATAACTCATTCTGCGCATAATTATTGTATTGTAAATTTTGTATTTATTCTTCTCCCTCAGCTCCCCTCTCCACCAGGCTGCATCTGTAAATGAGATCATCCTTGTATCTGTGTATGTTTTCCTAGTGAAACAATTTCAAATAAATAAACAGAGAAACAAAACAAACAAACAAACAAAGAAGCTTTTTTAGTGAGTGACTGAGCCGCAGAACAGCGTACCAGCAGAGGTGGTGGGTGTAAGAACCATTAATGGTTTCAAACACAGCTGGGACCAAGTGGTAGCAGCATATTGAGATGACCATTCAGGTGTCTGAAGGAACCTGAAAACTGGTAGTATAGTGGAGCCTGAGATCTGGAGAGAACCTATCTATGATACCATATATCAAATCCTCTTGATATATCAATATGCAATGTCGTTACAGTTTCTATATATTGAAATGTTAAATACTATGACACTTTTAAAAAACAATTTTTTAGAAATCCATTCTAAAACATTTTCTTAATTTTGTTTTTAGCCTATTTAATGATGAACGGTGCCATTTGAAGCCTTTTATACCTTCATATTTTACCCTTAATTGTGATGCAAGCACTTCACGTCTCCTAAAGCAACCCCTGCTCCTCCTTGCTTTGCAGGTAGCATCAAAAGAGAATAAAACTGTAAATAATAAGATGGAGTCAAATACTCACTATGGGCTAGGAACTGGGTAACCTTTTCTGGATTTAAATAGAACCAGAAATGGTGCTTATTTACAAAGCAAATAAGCTCAGGTATCCACACCCCGCCTGCTTCCCCACTGGGAGAACACTGAAAGTTTTGCTCTCAGGCGTGGAACAGCAATAGGAACATATAATTTCCACTCTCCCCATACATCCCAAACCTGCTTGCTTATTTCACAAAGAAATAAATAATAATAAAATACCATACCTCAGAGAAATGAAATTGCATCTTTTGGTGACCCCAAAAATGTTTTTCATGTTAGCAAGTTTGTCTACCTGCTACACCTCCGTTCTCTCACTTGATTAATCATATATTTAACTATTAAATGCACTCCCCTTTATAGATCCATCGGTTACTGTACAAGCTATCTGCATTGCCATGATGTGACCCACTGTGGCACCTACTGTTCACATTATAGAACTGCAGTATGAGGCTCCATCTTAATAATTTGGGAATTTGTCCAGTGGTCCTGTAGAGCAATGTAAGGGGGTTGTGGTTGGAGATCAGCATAAATGCCCTCCCATACAAACTTGGTTGCATCTTTTGCAGAGCTCAGATGATACCCATACACTCTTTCTCAATTGTGGTGTAGGCCTCCTCTTTAGGCAGCAGCTTCCTGCTCATGTACAAGACTGGGTGTTCCACCCCTGTGTGCATGACCTGACTCAGAACTGCTCCTAGCCTATAATCAGATGCATCCACATGCACAGTAAACTTTAGAGGATAGTCAGGGCTTGTGAGCACAGCTGCCAGCACAATGCCTCCATCAGTTGATGGAATGCTGTCTCACAGCAATCCACCCATTGAACTTTATCTGCCATTGTTTTCCTAGTGAGATCTGATAGGGGTTTGGCCATACTACTAAAGTTTGGTATAAACTTTCAGTACTACCTTGTTGTCCCTAGGATTGCCCTTACCATTTTTTTTGTGGTGGGCATGGCCCATCCCTGTATAGCCTCAGTTTTTACTGACTTGGGCTAGAGGTACCCATCCCTCCCCTTTGCCAAAGGTATGATACTTCTGCCATTCCTTTTTGGCACTTCATTGCCTTGACTGTTAGCCCTACAGTCTTCAGTCAGTGGAGCACCTCTGTCATGTGCTTGATGTTATACGCCCATATCTAGCTGATTTCATCCATGTACCCAGACAGAATGCAGTTCATGAGTAACTGAAAGCTTGCCAGTGTGTTCTTCATTCTCAGTGCATTACTCAAAACTCAAAAAGGCCAAATGGGGTGATGAAGGCCAGTCTCTCTCAGGGGTCAGGATACTTGTCAATAGCCTTTTGTCAGGTCTTTGATGGTAAGGTACATGGCTCCCTCTTTGTCTCATCCTTTTTGGGGATCAGTACCACAGGGGATGCCCAGGGACTACTGCACTCCTGAATTACCCTAACAGCCAGCATTTCATTGATCTCCCCTCAATGTCATATTTCTTTCCCTCTGTGTCACTTAAGGGTGGCTGCCTCAGGGGAGCCTGGGATCTTATATCCATGTGGTGCTCCTCCAGTGTGGTATACCCTGGTTTCCTTGTGAACATTTCCCCAAATGTCAGCAGCACCCCATGCATTGTTGGGGCTCCATGCTAATACAGCGAAAGAAAAACAGTGATCGCTGTTATAGCGAATATATAGTGCCGACTACACATTTAGCGATACTACAGAAATTTGCATGTAAAAATCACGACCGCATTGAAATCAATTGAAGCTACAACCACCTCCATACCTCCAGTTATTATCCATCCCCACCAACCCACATAAATCAAGTAAGTTAGTAAGATATCTGACATGTTATTTCCCACACCCCCATCCCCACTGTCACTGAACATATTCTGCGTGATGCACGTCATTTTCTGGCCCCACCAACCTGCAGAACACAAGTAAATGTTGCAGAATTGCAGAAGTAGAAGCTACAACCACCTCCTTACCCCCATCTATGCTTTTAATTCCTCTGTAGCCATCACTCTGAATCTCTCAATCTTGCTCCAGCCAGCCATTACCTAGCAATGCTCCCATGCCTAGCAACCAGCCTACCTACCTAAAAAAGGACCTGCATGTTTATTCATTATGTTTCAGTGTCATCTGCATATAAAACAAAATAGACCAACACATTCATTAATTTTTAGTGTCAGCTGCCTATTTTATATGCAGCAGACAATAACGGGCAACAGTTAACTTCTCCTTGTATTCCCATTTAGCGATTACACATGTTGCTGTTTCTGTTCAGTGGGAAACGCTAATATGCCCACGCACTGTAATGTGCCAATCGCAATTTGTGTTTTCGCTATAATTAATGCGCAACTATGTACTCGTGATTGTTGACTTGTGATTTTCACTGGATACCCATTCTGGCATCTTGGGTTGGAGTCAGCCTCTCCTAGAGGGTGACAGCATCCACTGTGGATTCCCCCATAACCTCTCCCAGGAGATCTGCCAGTGGGTCTGCATCTGCTTCTGCCTCCAGATAGCTGCACACAGCCAGGACCTTCTCTTCCCGGTCATGGTAGGGTTTCATCATGTTTACCAGGTAGATCTGCTGCTTATACCTCCTGTCCAACAGCTCCACTACATAATTAACGTCATTTACCCACATGACCACCATGTAAGGAGCGTCCCATGTTGTAGAGTACTATCATCCCTTGCCTGACTCATACTTCTGGGCTCTGGGCCCATGGTCATAGCTTGTCTTTTGCCTCTGTTCTGCAGTGGTTAGGTGCTCCTGGGAAAGCTCTATGAGCTCCTTGAACCATGCCCTGAAATTAAGGACATCAACAACGGATTCCCCTTGGGGAGCAAGCTCACCCTCCAATTCACCTCTTACCAAATCTAGAGGACCCCTTATCCTATGGCCAATCAGGAGTTCAAAGGGTGAAACCCCTGTGGACTCCTGGGGGATTTCCCTATCTGCAAATAAGAGATGGGGTAAGTACTTGTCCCACTCTGTTACATGTTGATCAGTGAATACCCTTAACATGGTTTTAAGTGCCACATTAAAATTCTCAACTAGACCGTTAGTCTGGGTGTGGTACGGAGAAATCCATGAGCTACCACACCCCACACTTCTCCCAAAGACTTATCATTAGAGCATACATAAAACTGGTGCCCTGGTTTGACAGAATCTCCTTGGAAAACCCCACTCAGCTGAATATCCCTAGAAGTTTGTCAGTCACTTTTTCTGCCTCTGTGAAGGACAAAGCCATGGCCTCCTGGTACCTCGTGGTGTAGACCATGACAACCAGAATGTACCTCTTGTCTGTATGAGCTGGTATGCTGAGTGGCCCCACAATGTCCACAACCACTTGCCAGAATGTCTGTTCAGTTATAGACAAGGAAATTAAAGCCACCTTAACCCTGCCCCAAACCTTTTTCACCCTCTATTACTGCAGACAAGTCTGGCAGTTGTTTGTTACTTCCACAAACATACTGTGCCAATAAAAATTGTTAGTCAGCTACCTTTTTGTACAATTGACTCCTAAGTGTCCGTAAAAGGGCATATCACAGGCTAGGGCCAGAAGCTGCTTCCTATACTCCTTAGGAACTGCTATCTGCCAGAATACCCCTTTCTCTGGTCCTCCCTTCAGAGCACAATGCTGATATAGGACCGCCTTCTCCAAGTATATCTCCTTTTTCTCTGAACCATGAGTCACATTGCATTATGGTGGCCAACAACCTTAGTTTCTTTAGGGATGGGTCAGATTGCTGAGGTCTCCCCAACCCCACATGATTGACCATCCCTAAAACACACTATCCAGTAGGAAAGCAGCCCATGGCAGGGCTCTCCACAGTCTGTAGCTATGGTTCTGAACTGCTTCCCCAGCCCATCCTTCAGCCACCGCTTCCCATGCTGCTGAGAAAGAGGTTATTTCCAGCTGCACTGCCACCTCTGTGTCCTCAAGAGCTTGTTCAATAGCCTTAGTATGGGTAATGACACACAATGTTGGCCTGACTGTCAAAGTTGTTACCCATAATTACATCCACAGGAAGGTCTTGTGCAACACCCACCTCCCATATGCACTGGCCACTTTCTCAGTTAGAAAGATCTAGGCTATTGACACTAAACTGCAGGACCCATCTCTCCTCTAATTCTAGAAATCTGTAACAGCAGAATCTGTTCCTGGTGAATTAAATCCTGTTTTACCATTAACATGGAGACCCCAGTGTCCTTCAATTCCCAGATGCTACCCCATTAAGTAACACAGGGTGCATGTGTGCAGTGGAGTAAGTGAGAACTGCATGTTGAACAGGCCACTAGCTGCTGGGTACTTCCCAAGCTACCCCCTCTACCTGCAGTTGCCCCTTTTGCTATGTTTTTCAGACAGTCATATGATGGGTGTCCCAGTTTTTGGCAGATATAATGCATACATTTCCCCGACTCCTTAATTTTGGATTCTGCTTCCCTTTTTGTTTGAGCAAGGGCTAGCTTCTCTGAGGTTGCTGCTAAAGGGTTCCCATCAAACCACCTGATGAGCCTCCCCCCATAGTTTTTATGCTGAATGTATGCTCGGCTGGACACAAACTGATCAGCCCTCTCGGCTACCTCCTTTGTGGAGCTAGGAGTCCAACCCAGCAACCATATTATCAGCTTCTCTAGTACAGACTTGAGAAACTGTTCCATGAGGAACAAATCCTTAATTTGTTCCATGGAACTTGCCTTTGCACCCTCTAACCAATGCTCTAACAAACTACCTTGTTGAATGCACATTTCTGAGTAACTATTTCCCAGTGCCTTCCTTAACCTTCTAAATTTTTGTCTAAAGGCTTCGGGAGTCAATTCAAAATGCTTTAGCAAGGCATTTTTCAATTTGCTATAGTCTGTACAGTCATCATTGTCCATCCTGGTGAAGGCTTCTAACACATGGCCTGTAAGGAGCGGAAAAACATGAGTTGCCCAAGAAGCCCTGTCCAATTCAAATTGCCACAAATCCTTTTATTTATTTATTTAGCTTTTGTTAACCAGGTAAGTACACTAGACAAGACAATTTGCCTATTTTCAGGTACTACCCGGGAGAGTACAGGAAATTACATACTTACACACTTGGGACAACATGGTACATAATTAGGAAAAGATTACACGTCATGAGACAACAAGGTACAAGTTAGAAAAAAACAAACTCGCATGTCACATGCAAACATCATAATGTAGAATACACAAAGTACAAGGCATATGAGGCACATTTAGTTAGAATAGGTACAGCAGAGTAAGTGGTGTGTGCCAGTTTTGGAGCAGTACAAGGTAAGGATTGGTAGCAGCAAGTATAAAACTATCATCTTAAGGGCCAGCTGTTATACATGAGTGCTAAGTGCTAAAATATGTCATGGGTTTTTGGCACCAGCAGGCCGATCCAAGTTTGAGATGGTTCCATAGGGAGGAACGCAGGCTGCTCTGAGAGGGGGCAACATGGACCTGGGCTGGGAAGGTGTTCCAAAGTTTGGGGGCACATGCTGCAAACTCCCTTTCACCCATTTGAGTCCAAGTCACAGGTACCTTGAGTGTGGCAGATCCCTGAGACCTAAGGTGATAGGATGAGGGAACAGTTTGGGCCAGCAAACTTGCCACCCCTGGAGGGGTGCCTGTGTTGAGGACCTTTCCTGTGAAGCAACCAAGGACAAAGTCAATGTGTTTTGAGGGTGAGAGCCAGTTCTTGGGACTTTAAAAACAAATCAAGATCATACCCCTCCTAATACTTTGTAAAATTTTGGAATTAATTTTGGCTTTTTGGGTCAAACCTTCAATGCCAGTCCTTAGGGTCTGTGACAGAATCTCAGTCTCCCTCTCATGTTGGTGTTGCCTTTCATACTCCACTCTTTCTCATCTGACTCGTGTGCTGATGCTGCCTGTCTCGATCCTTTCTCATCTGGATCTCATGCTGAGGAGACAGTATAGTGCTGTGGTTTAGGGCACTGAGCTGCAAACCTGGAGACCTGGGTTTGAATCCCACAGTCCCCCACTTGCATACTGTGTGACTCTGAGCAAGTCACTTAACTTTCTTGTGCTCCCAGGTCGCACCTGGAAACAAGGTTCAACTTAGTGTACCTTTCCTGGTTAAACAATTTTCCTTCCCTTCCTTCCTTCCTTCCCTTCTCTTCTTCCTTCCCTTCCTTCCCTTCCCTTCCCTTCCTTCCTTCCCTTCCTTCTCTTCACTTTCCTTCCCTTCCCTTCCCTTCCCTTCTCTTCTCTTCCCTTCCCCTTCATTTCCTTTCCTTTCCTTGCTGCTTCTTTAGCTCTTCTGCCTCAAGCCTCCCTTTTTGCATCTGTATCTGCCTTTTGCTGCTCAGCATCTGCCTATTGCTGCTAAGAATCTGCCTTTGTTTTAATCAGGATGCGCTCCAGCCACACCATGTCTATCTGATCTGCTTGTGCAGCAGCCCCAGTTATAGGCTCTGGATCACATGCACTCTAACTAGCCTCTGTCTCATGACTTTGGTCAGAAGTGACCACTTTCTGCACTGCTTCCTGGCTCAGTTTTCTCAAAGAGGTCGGTTCTATGTGATATCATTGTATATTAAACAGTGACAACCATGTCAGCGAGAGCAAAATGCCTATCCCAAATATAGCCCCTGACAAAAACAGTGAGCGTCAAAATAGCGACTTGTGAAACAAATAAAAAAAAAAACCTGGCAAATGTCAGGCTACTGGAAGAACACAGGAATGCAAGGCAAGATATTAGACCTGGAACTGGAAGTGGTAGGCTAGACCACAAAGGTAGTCATAGTGGGTTTGAAACTCGTACTCAGAAACAACAATGGCAAGTCTCTCATTCAGGTCCTTATATTTTTTCTTCACTATTGCTGACTCTGTCCTAGACACCAGCTGCTCCAGCTTAATTTCAGCCATTCTCTGTTCATTCTGAAGACACTGTATCGGTCTCCATATGCTGGGATGGTAGGCACCAATTCGGGTGTTAAACCCTCTATGCCCACCTTCTACAGCATTGTTGGTACAAATGAGACCAAGACAGGTTGCATCATAACAATTCCAGTAAGATACTTGAAAAACAGCTAGTCTATGGCCTGAGCAACTGATTGGCTGCCCTATCCATGTGCCCTCAAAGTAGTTGAGGACAGGCTGCAGCATCTCCTCATGCCGTACAAAAAAATCCCACTCCCACAGCTTCCTAAATGTGTCCACCACATCTGACACTGGCATGAAAGCCAAGAACAACAGTATTCTTACATGCAGAGCAAAGTCAGCATTCCTCCCATACCAGTCATGCATGTCGGGGGCACTGCTGAATTTTGCACCAAACGGACTAGGAGAAATGGAAAAAAAACAGCCCCTTACCAGAGTAAGAGGGAAACACAGAGGAGAAACCTTTCCAAGATGCAAGTTCGAAGTCCATAATGGCAGTGTGGGGAGGCAAACTGGGGCTTTGGGAGTTCAGCTGTGAAAAGACTTGTACGTAAGACTGAACCTTCCAGGAACACATGAGAACATAAATGGCAGGAATCACTACTCCCAGCTCAGTCCATGGACAGTGTACAGCTGACTGAACAAAGCAGGGCAGGATTTAGACATCCCATCTATCAGCCACTCCTTACAGTCCCGCAAGAAACTGAGGTTCCTGTCAGTGGCAAATATCACAATGCGGTCCAGTTCCATGCCACTGTCACAGAGGAGAAAGTGATCACCAGAGCTCATCACAGCAAAGTTCTTGGAATCTTGAGCTCCTCCATAGATGTTGGGGTAACTGGGCACTCCCTCTCCACCTGATGTATCTGCTGCATGGTTCACTTCAGCAGCCACACTCCAGGTGGACGATCTGTCACAGCATCTGGAGCCCTAGCAGTACACTCCAGCATGACCTGGGATGATGTCTCAACACTGGACCAT
The DNA here is from genome assembly GCA_016271365.2 of Neoceratodus forsteri. NCBI lineage: Eukaryota > Metazoa > Chordata > Ceratodontiformes > Ceratodontidae > Neoceratodus > Neoceratodus forsteri. Next base: position 860,418,620 of record CM057451.1, on the reverse strand, counting down.
GCCTGATCACAGAGGTCACACAAAACCCAGTGGACCCCAAACTCTGTGGCATCAGGTACATGATTGTGGCTTCTGACAACACTCACCACATAATTTGCCACAGTATGCAGTCATGCCACACAGCTAGACTGGTGAGAATCAGTACAACGCCAGTATACTTCGTGAGTCGCCTCCTTGCGCCTACGATATAGGTAGCCACTGTAGAGTACAAGTGACATACCTTTCTGACTGTGGAGAAATTCAACAGCCATCTTGCACATTCCACGGACACCAGCACTCCTGTGCCGGCCAAAATGCTGACAGTTATACATGCTGCCCAGAAACTATCCCAAACCACCCTGCAACCTAATTCCCCACACCTGTGTACCTTATCCCAATCACCTGCCCGGTGCTGCAGACACACGCTGCTGAAACCCAACACAGAAGGCAACAAACAAAACTGTGTACTTGCAGGAGCTTCACCCCCCCGCACCCTCCACTAACTAAATATAACAGACTCTGAGACCACACACTGTTGGGAATAGGCGCAGCTGTTGTGTGAAGTGTCTAGTTCTCTCTTGTGCTACTTTCACCTCACTGTTTAGTGACTCGCTGTTTTGGCACACTTGCCATTTAGTAATGCTCGCTAATATATCACACTTGCTATTCCCACAGGTGCTCAAACTGAGTCACTCAAATTGAGTCGTTCAATTTGAGTGACCCATATTATGAGATATCAAACAGATTTCTGAGGTCTGCCTGTATCTGGTATTCCTCAAAGATGAGCCGAGCCCCCTTCTTTTGCACAGCTCCTCAAAGTGTGCCAAATCAAAATTTTTTTATATGGCCTGGCATTGTGTCTTCTCACTATCTACTGTTCCTTATAACAAAATAAATGTGTCGGCGCAGTGGTTGGATTTCTGCTTGTGACGCCGGTGACCCAGGTTTGGGAACGGATCCAGAGTGTCAGAGGGCTGGCTTGGGGAAAAGGATTGAGCATCCCCAGGACTGCTTTTCTTCTCCAGGGGGGAGGGGGGCACTGTGATCGGTGCAGGAGCGACACCTGGCGGAGGCAGGGTTGATGCCATGCACCGACACATGGAAAAACACTTCTGGGGCAGCACAGATGCAGGACGTCTTTGCACATCACTGCCCCAGCTTAAAGGGGAGAAAAATGCTGCCCTGAATGTCTCCATGATGCCCTGCCCCTGGCCTCAATTAGCCACCCAGCTGGCTCTCCCGACGAGATACTAGGATCCCGGTGCCAGTGCCCTTACGGTACCGTGACCCCACCCTCTGAGGGGCAAGTCAGAGATAACTGGGAAGAACAAAGACAATATGGGGTGGTGGAGGTACAGGATGCCGTGACCAAGGCAGATCCCAGATGTTTGGTGGCAGGCAAAAAGTATAAATAGAAAAAAACCAAAACAAAATAAAAATAGGCAGGCCTTAGCGGACATGTTCCAAGACTGTCTAATGGTACAGCTAGCTAAGGAACCCACCAGACAGACATCAGTTCTTGATGTGGTGCTCACCAACTTGGACTTGGTAGGAGCTGTGGGAGTAGGAAAGCCACAACGGAACATCGCCATAACTACGTTTGTTTGAAACTGGCCCTTGGGTCTGGTAAACTACATTCGAGAGCTGAAGTCCTTGGTTTTAGAAGGACAGACTTCAATAGGCTGAGGGAGCTGGTCAAGGATAAGTTATTAGGGGTGGATAACATAGGTAGGGTGGAGGAGAGATGGGGTCAATTTAAGGGGCCATTCTTGAAGCATACATAGGTGGAGTGGAGGAGAGATTGAGCAATGAAGGGGGCCATTCTTGAGGCATCTAATGTATGTATGAGAATGGTAAACAAAAAGAACAGATTCAAGTGACATTTATGGTTCTTGGCAAGGATTAGGGAAGCAGTGAGGGCAAGAAAAAGGCCATCTACAAGTACAAAGAAAAGCAGGAGGAAGAAGAATGAGGAGAATATTTACTGAAAATTAAGGAGGCAAAAGCAGACACAGAGCTACATGTTGCAGAAGGGATCAATAATGGAAAAAAGCAGTTCTTCAGATATATTAAGGAGAAAAGAAAGGAAGGAGGGTGAATCATAAGGCTAGCTGAAGCAAGTAGGGTAGTAGAGGAGAACAGGGAAGAGGCTGCTGTCCTTAAATATTACTTTTGCTCAGTTTTCACTAGGGAGGATGGTGGGCCCTTGCCAGATAGTGGCATCAAAGCAATCACTAAGGGGGTCCTGCAGATCAGTCAGTCAATATTTACAAATGAAAGCATACTGAAAGGGCTAACAGCCCTAAAGATAGATAAAGTGTCAGGACCAGAGCTGTTGCATTTGAGGACACTCAGGGCATTGGCAGTGAAACGAGCTGAACCCCTGCTAGATCTATTCAACCACTCACTAAGGATGGGGGTGATTCTGAAGGACTGGAGAGTGGCAGTCATAGCTACACTCCATAAGTGGGGAACAAGGAACAAGTGGGGAACTACAGACCTGTCAGTCTAACTGCTATTGTAGGGAAGTTGATGAAGTCACTGGTCAAACAGGACCTCATGGGCTACTTGGAGAGCAGTTCATGGTCTCCAGTACAGTAAACAGCATGGATTTGTGGCAGGTAGGTCTTGTCAGACTAATCTGATAGTTTTCTTTGACTGGATGATGAGGGATTTAGATAGGGGCTGTACCGTGGGTTAGCTCTACTTTGACTTCAGCAAGGCTTTTGAGTCAGTGTCTCACAGATGCTTGTTGAAGAAGATGAAGGAGCTGGGTGCTGCTAAGGTTATAGTAAAATGGGTAGTTAAATGGTTTAAGGGGAGACAGCAGATGGTTGTGGTCAATGGGGTTAAATCAAAAGAGAAGGAGGTCACAAGTCGGGTACCACAGGGATCTGTCCTGGGTCTCGTCCTCTTCAATATGTTCATCAGTGATATTGGTGAGGGAATCTGTGACAGGTTATATCTGTTTGCAGATGACACTAAACTCTGCGGGAAGGTGGATAGCAATGAGGGAATAGAAGGAATGCAGAGAGACTTATGACAGTTAGAGGGGTGACCTAAGGTTTGGCAGCTGAAATTCAGTACCAGAAAGTGCAAGGTACTGTACCTAGGGTAAGGCCCCATGTTTTGTGTGGTTCTGTAGCACGTGGCGATTGCCACAGAAATCAAGGCCAGTCACAGAATTGGGGTGCTGGCTGCGGAATTTGGGGCTGGCTGCAGAAATTACACAGAAGCTGCCCTAGTAAGTTAAACAGAGACTGCCCCACTCCATTCCACCCATTACTCTGCCTGCTTGCAGCTTTATGAGAACTAAAATAATCCCCCAACCATCTTAGCCCCTCAAATGCTCCCCACCCAGCCCTACGAGTCCCCTTGAGTCAACCTGTTTTTTATATTGACACCCTTGTCTTGGTTGACAGCTGCATAATGATCCACTGCTTTTTCTATCACTGTTAGTGGGCCAGAATGCTTGATTCTCATCCCAGTAATGCTTTCTGGGACCCACTCAAAGCCATACCAGGGTATGAATCCAGTGTTTCGGTCCAGCTGTAGTAGGAAGTGGTAGAGGATCATCCTACAGTGTTGGGCTGAAAAAGGGTGTAAATATAAAAAAAAATGGAGTGACTCGATGAGGCTCTGGGTGGAGTGAGTTTTGTGGTTAAGATAAGCACTGTGTTTTTTGGTTCTTGTTTTATGAGGGGACAGAGTAATGTCTAAGAGGTGTCTTTACAATACTTTTGAGGGAGGAAGAGGCTCATTGTATATTGTTGAACTGGATAATGACATACATTTAAAATTACAAGGCCACTCCACAGCACTCTCAAGGCTGGTTTGGAAGGTGGTTTGGCGGAAATAGATCTGGTGGATTTTATCCATTTTACAACCATGAGAGGTTGAAGTGCTTACTGCGGCAGAGGACAATTTGCAATCCTTATGGGGTTAAGCATAAGGAGTGTCCATGAGTGAGGCTGGGAGGCTGCCAATCTGATGAGTTGGCTCCAGTGCCTGCAGGAGAAAAATACAAATTATACAAAAATAAATCAAGAGACAGCTAAGTAAATAAAATTGCTGGGGCAGAAAAAACATGAGAAAATACTGGATAGACTGAAGAAATTAAACAGATAAGCCAAGGTAAGAAAACTAAAAAAGACAAAACTAAAGATTATTTATGCAAAATGTGAAACTAAATAAAGGAAGAGAGAGAAGCAGAAAAATAGAGAAAAAAATTACAATGACACTGCAGATTATACTTTTGTGTTTTTTTATATTTCTATGTTGCTCTGGGACAGTACTATATTTGTACTGGTAAAAAATGGAAGGGTGGATGATTTGTTAGCTCCCTGGCCAATATTCGGATAATTTTTTTTTTAATGATAAATCTCCCCTTCCCGAATACCTTGAATTCACATTTTCGCAGAAAAGTTGAGTTGGTATGGGAGATACTCTAATACTTTGGATGTGGAAAAGCAGCTTTAAACATCTGTTTTTTCATGTTCTTGGTGTTTCTTTTTCAGGTGCCACGTGATGTCTCATTTTTCCAGCACAAGGAATTGGAGTTTTTGAAATATGATTCTAGCTGTGAATTTTTATGGAGTGATAATGAAATAATATAACACAGTTTATTTAGATATTTTTTATTTTGTTTATTTCACATTTTTATTTTGTTTGGTGACACAAAACAGATTACTTTGCTTTATTTACCATGCAATGTTTGAAATTCTGTATGGTGTGATTTCATTGGTGGATATATAATGACATGTTGTATAAAGAATCACCTGTTCTGTTAGTTCGTAATTTCTGAAGCCCCAGGCAGCGGGGTGAAACGTAAGACACTTTTTTGCTATGCTGCATTACTATGACTGAATAAACTACAAGTTCTCTGTGAGCAAAAGTTTGTTTTGAGGTTCCTTATTGGCAGGAGTGAGTGCTCCCATTTAATTTTTTCTGCAAAATGAAGTATTGAGAGCTGCACCACTGCCCCAGTGCTCAGCTCCACTGATTTTTGAAGGATTTGTATTCTGCTTGGACCAGCTTAACCCTTAGGCTACTGATAGAATTAAACAGGGAATGTTTAAGTAAGTTAAAATAAACATTCCAACAGTAAGGATTTTAGGCAGTATTGCTCAGCGTGTGTGTGTGTGTGTGTATATCTTTCTCTCTCTCTCTGTCAGACATTGATGGGTGATCTGTGGTACAGCTGGCATCTGGAACAGCACAGGGTTCTTCCTGGATGTATGAAATTCCTAGCCTGATCATGATAGATCAGTTCTGCTTACATCAAAGGAAAGACATGACCCATGATTGAGTCAGCTTTTCTTTTTGAAGTACATGCCGTCTTCGCCCAACAAGCCAAAACTCAATCATAATCAGCCTGCCTGATGATTGATGTGGTACTGATTCACCCCTTAAACATTTCTGCTTTGGAAGGACAGTGTCACACCCCTCAAAAGGCATTATCATAGCAAGATGTTTTCTGCATACACACGGAGTGGTGTACATAAAAAAAGAGAAATAATCACACTGACACTGCAGAGGTTTAATGGTTAATGTTTTTAGTGCATGGCAGTTTTCGTGGGTGGCAGTATGAGGAGCCTGTTTGCCTCTAAATTCCACCCCCCAACTACAACTGTGTATGGGGCCCCTGATAGGTGTTCAGATGAGGAGAGTCTTGGGTGTTCCATAGCTAAGATACTTCAGGCTCCCCCTTGGTGAATAACTATTTAGTAGTTTGCTTTGCTGCCAGCAGGTTGGGGAGCCTACAAGTAGCCATTAATGTTGCATTAAATTACACTAAACCCTAAACAGATTTAGATAAATACAGAGAGTCAGAACTGCTGCTGAAAAGCATAAAACTGGATGTTTAAGTGAAATTACATAATTCATGAGATGGGAGATAGGGGTCCTCCTCACAGGCCATCCTTGCTGGGTCAGCCAAAACTGTAATGCCGGCTCTGTATAATTTATTATTTAACAGTGCATGGGAGAGTGCTATTAAGTATGGAATTTGATGAATTACTATCTTTATTGTACCATCGATGTGACATCAAAGTATTGTACCATCTTGAATATGTCACATCGATGGTACAACAACTTCGAACATGGACACATGCTCTTGAAACCCTAGCAGCATCGCCAATCACTCATTTTTTTCAACTGTCTGATGAAATTGAAGGTTAAAAAAATGAATGATCCTAATTGCGGTCTCCCATACATTATAATAGAGTCTACAGCACCAAGTCTTAGAGAGGGAGCAGCGCCATGTGAAGAGGGAGCAGCGCTGTGTGAGGAGGAAGATTGGAAAGCTGGTGGGCACGTACAGCACACACATGTGGTGTGTGTCACCCTTAGAAGGCAATCAATCAGTTACCGTAGTCTTGCTGCCATGCTGAAGAAGCCACCTTGACAAAGGAGGGAGGAGTCATTCAATAGAAACAGGTGGTGATCGAGGCTGGTTTGTGTGAACTGCAGTCCACTTTGGATTTGAAAATGGAGACAAATTAAAAACTGAATCTGTGTGAGCAGAGGTAGAGCAGGATTGCTCAAGGCAGAATGGGGTTATTGTTTTACGGTTGCCCATACACTATAAAAGACAGTGGATAGACAACAATGAACAACAATGCTGTGTCCACATCTCAAGGTTTCATGACAATGGTAAACCTCTCAAGCTTCGCTCTCAAGGTTTACTAGGTTGTCATGATAACCTCTTGAAGTGAACACAGCATTGTTGTTCACTGTTGCCCATCCATTATCGTCTATGTAATGTGCTGCAGAACGTTAAACCTTGCTGCAGAACTTGGCCTAACAGTTCCCCAGGAGTTCAGAGTCCCTGTCACAGTGCCGCAGAGACCAGGGGGGCCTTGACCTAGGGAACAAGAACCCCAGGACAGAGTACTGAATGGGCGGGGTGAGGTTTAGCACTACAACTGAGGAACGAGACCTTGAAGTTATCATCAGTGACTCCCTAAAGCAATTGAACCAGTGCAATAAGGCATATAGCAAGGCAAGTAGGATGCTGGGATGTAGAGGAAAAGTTGTTGATAGCAGAAAGGAAGAAGTAATACTTCCCCTATATATATATATATATATATATATCCCTAGTGGGGCCACACCCGGAGTACTGAGCCTTGTTCTGGAGTCTTCACCTCAGGAAGGATATGGCTAGGCTGGAGATGGTAGAGCACAGAGTAACAAAAAATAATTTAGGACTAACAGGGCAAGTCCAATGAGAGGGCTTCAAGGCACTGAACATGTACTTGCTGGAAACAAAAAGGGAGGGGGAAGATATGATAGACACATTCAAGTTTCTAAAACTAATTAACAAGGTGAACTATGGGGAACTATTTAGCTTGAATACTAGCTCACGGTTATGTAGACATGAGTGGAAGATAACAGGAGGGAGGTTCAGGAGGGACATGAGGAAATACTATTTTACAGAAAGGGTGGTGGAGCTGTGGAATAGTCTGCCAGCTGAGATGGTGGGTGGGAAAACCATTGGTGGTTTTAAGCACAGCTGGCATAGAATGAAGAGTATAGTGATTGCTCAGGGTGGCAAAATCAGGGAGGAGAATGGTGAGGAGGGCTAGGTCCCTGGAGGGACAGCAGTTCCCTGGGCTAAATAGGGAAGTCAGGCAGACTGGATGGACTACTGCTCTTTTTCTGCCATCACTGTCTACTTTTCTGTGTTTCTGTGTTTAGCAGTACATACAGTATCCCCTTTCTATATCCTGTATTATGACTGGGCAGATAACTTTTTTATTGAAAATCTGTTTATGATCCTACTACTACCAATCAATTTGTCACAGACAGGTTCTCCCCAGAACTCAGTCTGTACTGTGCTGCCCGTTTTTCTGACCTTTGAAACGCTTAAATGGTCACCTCGATATGCTGCCACCACCCAGCTTGACTCTAACTTGGAGTATCGTTAGGTCATAGTCCAACCACAACCAGCTCTCACAGTACAATGACCTTTCTCAATGGACAAACAACAAACCTCTTTAGTCACAGCTGAGAACACTTAGCTTTCGACAGTTTTGCAGCTTGTTTTTTGGAAATAGATCACGAATTTCCTAATTACCTCATGTTATCTATACCTTTTGTAACCCCCCTGTCACCCTGGGTTACAAGAATCCCATTTAGATCTAGTGGCAGGCAGGGAAAGGCAGCTTGTGAAATTCCAGTTAAATGGATCTCACACTGTCTCACCTCTGTGACAGTGGGGATGGGGGTGTCTGGAGGGATGACATCATATAGAATTTTCGAAACAGCATAAGCCACTTTGGAATGTTGCAGCAGGGAGTTAGTTAGAACTTTGGGAGGTTTGAATTCAGTCAGTGTTGTGCAGTCTGTAGTGGAGGGAGGAGGTGCACTGCAGTGTGCAGTCCCTCAGAGCCCTCAGCTCTGATCAGAGCTACCAGTTATAGTGGGTGTGTGTTCTCGCCCCAGAGAAGGACACTGAAGAACACTTGTGAAGTGGTTGAGACCGTCTCCCAGTTGTTCCAGGGCCCCATCCTTGAGAGGGATGGGGGGGAGCCAGACCAGCTCTGCAGGGGCAATCCCCTGGCCCTGCTGGAAAAAGAGAAGCTGCCTAAGAACATTTGTGCTGAGGCACCAAGAAGTATGTTTGTGTTTCCTGTGAGAAGCCTGTGGGCACCTGCAAACCAGGGTGAGTCAGCTCTGCCAGAGAGCCTATGTTTCAGCAAGACTGTTGTGTTTAAGTATCTGCTACTGTGGGTCAGGAAAAGACAGCCAACTACAGTACTTAAGTTGTGTATGGCTTGAAGTGCCTCTAATCAGTGGGGGTCTACAGGGATGGACATAGCCACTTAAAGATAATTACAAGTCAGGACACTATTTTCTAGAGACAGTAGATTGTTAAGTGTGATATACATTTTGAGATAGCAATCTACAACCAGAGAGGTTCAAATGGAAAGGTGTTGATTCCAAATGAATGGCTGGGTATAGATTTGGGAGCAAGAGGTGGGAGACCCCCCCATCTGGAGCAACCAGATTTACCTCTATGGGTTCAGTTTGGGCACCTTTAGCTTTCTCCCAGGCACTTGGCCTGTGTTCGCAGAAAGTAACCAGATGTGGGATTAGATGGAAGATTTTACCTTTATGGAGCCAGTATGTGCTCATGGGTGGTGTAGGGAGCCACCAATAAATATCCATGCCATATGGAAAGTAGTCCAAGTGTTGGCCAGATGTGCCACGTCAGGGAAATCCAGAGAAGAGTGCTTCAGAACCTGAGGGTTACATTGTGTAAGAAGATATGTTCTGGTCTCCATTTGTCTGCATTACCAGGGAGTGTAGCCCCGTGGGGGTCCATCTATGTTTTATTATTCTGCTGTTGTTGTGAATAAAAGCCACACTCTAGAATCCCACTTCTGGTTTGGACATTACAGTTATTGCTTCCTGTGTCCAGAGTTACTTGTGTGCTCCTGACTAGAAGTCAAACCTAGACAAAATACTGAGCAACAGTTTTCTCCCCGAACCCAGGCAGCCAGGTAGTGGGTTACATAATGGAGACACTGCACAGCACTATAAAACAAAAAATAACGTCAACCCAACCCCTGGTTACACTTTAAAAACACAGTCACAGACAGCATGAAGTATATAAAGGGAAGGTCTGCAACATGAGTCTCAGAACCCACATATGGCTCTTTGCCTATGTTCATGAGGCTCAGCAGCTCCTTACCCCTCAAAGGTCCACCATTCTGATTTTCAGCATCGCTGCTACTGTGCTCCATAATAAAGGGATCTGCAACACTGAATGCTGGCTGTTTGGCATTTTGTCTAGGTAGTGCCACCTTTTAAAGGTCATGTACATAAAATGTCACATGCTGTACACAGTAATCTACATGATGCTGGGACAATTAGAGACAGTCAAGCATAGTTACATAAGGCAGGCTATTGACAGTGCAGTGTCACCCAGGTTTTATGTTTGTATTAGTATTACCAGTTGTGTTGTAGACACTGGCCAGTGGGAGGTGAGTCAGCAAACTTTCAAAAGCTTGCTGAAGGACTACTTGATGCCTGATGGTAAGGGTTAGTGTTTACCATGTCAGAGGCCCAGATTTGTGCCAGAGCCTGGGGCACAGCACAGCAAGTGGCAAAGTCAACAGAATCAACTTTGGATGCCTCCTGACTTTACACATGTACTTCCTGGTAGCCCCAGGGGAGGGATGATGCTGGCAGAGATGTGTAGTACTGGATATGTTGCCAGATGTCATCAGTGCTTGCGATGCCTGCCATTTGACACAGAGGCACCAGAAATTCAATTAGGTGTGTTTATGTAAAGCATGCAGGGTTTGTTGGAAGGACATTCCCTGCCACACTTACATGACTAAGACATTTGTGCCCGAAGTAAGCGAGTTGAACACAAGAAGTAAAATGTAGCAGGTTTGGCCAGTAAGATGAAGTCTTACCATCCACCACATAGGACTGTCCAGCCAATTCTTTTGCCATTCTTTCCATCCCTGCACAAATGCTGAGCATTCTGTTTACTTTACTGGGATAGCCCCACATCATTTGGGATCTAGCTGCACATCAGTTGTGTGTGTGTGTGTGTGTGTGTGTGTGTGTGTGTGTTATAGGAGTGGGGAGGGAGGTGAGGGGAAGGAGACAACCACAGTTACTTCAGTATGCTGTGTAGAGGCTGGAGCATGAGGAAGGCAATGGTTCCTTTGGTGGCATAGGAAACTGTAGAGATGGAAGGAGGACTGAGTCAAGTTATGTAGGATCATAATACAACAAAATCAATGAATCAATCATTCTTTATTTAACCAGGTGAAACATTGAGAAAAACTCATTTACAAGATGGGCCTGGATATTTACATATATGAATACAAGGCAAGAAAAATATATAGAGAACTAACTAAATACAGGAAATACATACAATAATACAATCAATGCATGGACATTCAATAGGAAAATTCAGTATTAATAAATTCAATAACTTACAGCAACAGGAGACAACACAAACCTATGTACAATAGCTGCTAGAGATTACACAAGGCAGCGGGATAGAAACAGGAGGGAGACTGCAAGGAGCCAAGGGGCATGGGAGAAGAGCAGGGAGCCAGTGGCTTGGGGGAAGGGGGGTACTTTAGGGTAGGTGGGTGCTTAGCTTAAGGTAGAAAAGAGGCACAAGTAAAAGGTGCAGGGTACAGCAAGAGAAGCATTGTCCATGTCCTAGGATAATTGCAGTCAGCGAACGCAGCTACAGGTTTCCTTAAATGATTGTTGGTACAGGGATTTAAAGAAGCTCAGTTTCATGGGGATTTCCAACTTTAGGGGTTTCTGTATGGTATTCCATATGGGCAGAAGAGCCTGACTAATTGCCGATTTATTTATTTTTTTTAATTTTTATTTTAGTCTTTGGTGACTGGGTGAGGCCACTAGGCGCAAGTGCCTGTTTTCGGGGGCAACCTGGGAGCACTTGGGAGATTAACAGACTTGCTCAGAGTCACGCAGTATGCAAGTGGAGGTTGTGGGAATCAAACCCAGCTCTGTCTGCTTGGATATACCAAGCACATTCACAGCTCCTTACTCTAACCTCTAGGCTCTACTGCCTTAGGGATTAGGAGAGAGATATAAGATAGGCTTCTCAATGTATAATTTCCAGCACTGCAGGTGGGCAGGCAGCTCACAATATATTGTGGATGCTTATTGATGATGGCTCTGTAGGTCCAGAGCACTGCTTTTTGATGTCTGACTCTTAGAGAGCTCCACCCTATTTTGGTATAACGTTCACAGTGGTGGGTGGAGTAAGGCAGTCCAGTAATGAATCTAATAGCTCAGTGGTAGAGTATCCAGTTTGGAGAGGGCAAAGTTTGGGCCTTGGCCATATAGAAAATCAGCATAGTCCAGAAGGGGCATGAATGTAGTCTGAACCAGCCTTATTTTTGCTTCCTGTGCTAGTAGATTTTTAATTCAAAAAACAGTCCAACTACAAGACTACAAAACTACAACTACAAGAAGAAATGTCCCATATTCCTAAAGTGGCATTGGTACCAGTGAATCAGCACATACAGTTTATGAGAAAATGGTACATCCTGTACAGAATAGAGAAACAGTGGATGACAGTATAACATTTCTAGAAGACCGGGGTTATTTTGGTTTCATTAAGAGGGATAGGTGTATGTTCCATGTAATCTGCAAAATAAGTCTTTACAAGAAGTAAGAAGTTTAAGTCCAGGGGCATGCCACAATTATACATTCCACGTATGACAGAAATATGAAAGACAGTGATGTGAGAAACACTTTTCTGCACTTGAAAATAAACTGGTCCAAGAGAATGTTGCTTAGACTTCGTGGCATGTTTCTGTCCAGCTTCCTCTGAGTCCTGCAGTTGCTTTTTAGGGGCAAAAGGTTCACAGATGAGGAGGTAATGAAGGATGCTTTGTTCAAAATGGGCCAATGCATGCATGCAAATTTCAAGGAATACAGAAGAATTGTACTGGATTTGTTATTTATTTATTGAAATGTTTCACCAGGAAAGCACACTGAACAACAAGGGTACCCTGTCCTTAGTATTGCCTGGGGCTGCATATGAGCCTGTGGTCTCATGAAAAGAATTATCACACCTCAGATTGCAATCTTGTACCTCAGAGAGTTGTGCACACCTATTCTGATACACATCATCAGCTGGCACTGTTAAAAAATGCCTCCCAAATCACTCTCCAGTCTACATTCTCAGTGTTTGACTTCTGCTCCACAGTAAATGGTGAATGGATAACCACCCTTCTGAACAGTGAAGGTAATATGTACAGCTCCCTGTTGTGTTTTTTTAACACCTCATTAACCAACAACTAGGTCTTCCTGGAGGGCCAAGCAATAAGCATCATGACCCACCAGAAAAACTGCTGTTCATGCCCTCATAAGGGCTGCACTTACAATGTATAACAACATTATTAGCAGGAGAGGCATACTAATACCTTGAGCGAATCCACCTGACTTCCAGTGTCAGTCTACTCCTTTACCTGTGATCTGCAGAACCCTGCAGGACAGTTCCCAGCAATTCTTCTCCAGTACTTTTCTGTGCTCTACTCCATAATGTGAATTGGCTGGCTACCACCCTTCTAAATCTTGAATGAGCTATACACAACTCCCTCAATACTGTCCTAACAAACATCAACACCACCACCCCCCCGCCCAAGGGTTATCTCCCTACACTAAATTCAAGTAACAGTTTAGGTGCAGTCCTGCCACTCTGAGTATTTGTCATTGCTGGCTACTCTCATCCACAGTCAGGTAGTGATCACGATGCTGGCAGCCCCACATTTCAGATCTCACAGTGATCTGCTCAGCGCCCTCCTTCATGTTTTCAGCTAACCTGAATATAGCTGTACCCTGCTGGAATGGCCTCTTCAGTCACTCTCTGGCATTCATTCTTCTCACCTGCTCCCCACACCTAAAACTTATGAGTTCACTACCCTTCCGCATCATGAATGTGTTTAGTACAGTCACCCGTGTTATATTTACATATTAATAATAAACATGATCTTCTGGTGAGCCAGGCTGATAGCAGCATGACACAAGTGGAAAAATAGGTGTTCCTACCCATATATGATCTAAGCCACCTATGATTAGGCACTATTATATGACGTGCATAATGATGTGCACACCCATCATTTAATAGTGCCTAATCAAAGGTAGCCTAGATCTTTTAAGGTTAGGAAAGCCCATCATTCCCCTTGTTCCCTGCTGCTATGAGCCAGAATTACTGGAAAGATATGTTTACATTTGATGTGTCAAAATAAAACAGGGACTGTACTACTTGCATTCATGATGCAGAAGGGTGATGAGCTCACCAGTTTTTGGTGTGAGGAGGAATAGTGAAGAATGAATACCAGAGGGGGACTGATAAGGCCACTCTTGCAAGGTACTGCTATATTCAAGGAAGGGGGAAGACAGAAGAAGAGAAATATGAGCAGATTACTGTGAGAAATAAGATGTGGGGCTGCCAGCACCTTGATCACTACCTGACCCCATTGTCTGGCCAACATTCCCCTTCCCATAAAACCAGTTCATGCAATTGTCCTAGGCTGCGTGTGGCTATTAATGTATGAAATGGCTGCCACTACACATTCAGTCACTTCACTACCAGTCTAGTATTGCTTGTAAAGCACTTTGGGATACAAGGTGTATGAAAACCACTACATAAATGCTAATTCTTCTTATTATTATTTCCCATGGAAAAAGAAGACAAGACAAGGATATATTTGAGTTTTGAGAAAGTATGAACTCTAACATTAGACTGAACAAGAACTTTACTACAAAAAAGTAGTGACTCTAGGCGGTGGTGAAGAGTGTGGCTGCACCCCCCCCATATAGTAATATACTTGCTTGCTGTTGCATTTCACTTTGTTGAAGAAGTCTGATTTATTGATTGTACACATATTTGCATTCAAACTATGGATTACATTTGTAGGTGCTGTCAAAAACATACTAGAAAAGAATAATAGCAGAAAATATAAAGGTTTAATAAAAATGTTAAAAGGTGCATATTAAGCATGCACACCACCCCAGCACCACCATTGTAGCATTTTGGATCCACCATAACCACTAGACCACCAGGTTATTCAAGATTTGTACTGCACTGTGGTTTGCCACAGAGAAAGTCAGTTGGATTAAACACATTTTCAACATGTTAAACAAAATGAACAGAACCATAGCCTGACATGTGTATTACACAAAATAATGCACATGGTTTTGACCATTTAGGTGAAACAATTCTATACAAAGGGAAAAAAGAACTAGTTTGCGCTATAGAGAGCCATATATCTCAGTGATGTTGGCTTAAATGATGTCATCACATAACACATTTGGGCCATTTTAGAAAGCAGGTAAGACAGTTTTTTTGAAACTGGAAGGCTGATTTTACAATTTTCAAATGCTCTGGAACAACATTTAGGTCAATTATGTAAATGTAGTTTTAGCATTAATGAATACAGCAGCCTTTCCTTTAGTCACTTACTGATTCAGATTTTTTGAATAATTTGTTGTCAAAATGTTGTTTAGGTATCCTTTCAAAAACCAGCCAATGTAACAAGGCCTTCTGTAAGGCTAGCAGGATATTATGGTGCATCAGGAGAGGGCTCAACAGTAGAAAGCAAGAGGCACTGTTACCACTGTATAGGTCCCTGGTGAGGCCACACTTAGAGTACTGTGCCCAGTTCTGGAGTGAAGTACAAGAACAGGCTAGAGAAGGTACAACACAGGGTGGTCAAGATGATTAAGGACCAGGAGGGCAGATCCTGTGTGGATTGCCTAAGGGTACTGAACATGTATTCACTCTGAACCAGATTGGTGGGGAGGGGAGTAGGACAGAGACTTTCAAATTCCTGAAATTAACAAGGTGAAATGTGAGGAGCTATTTACCAGGAACAGAGAAGAAGGTTTAAAAAGGATGTGAAGGAAGTATTATTTTACAGCAAGAGTGCTAGACTGAGCCATGGAATTGTCTGCTGGCAGAGGTGGTGGGTGCCAAAACCATAAATTAGTTCAAACACTGCTGGACTAGGGGTGGGGCAGAATTGAAAGTTTAAAAAGGGAAAGGGGGACTGTGCAGAGGGGAACCAGGAAAAGGCATACATACTGAACACATACGTTTGTTCAGTGTTTACAGAGGAAGGAGAAGGTAGGGGGCTACAAAAAAAAAAAAAAAAAGCTTTGGAATGAGGGAGGTGGACACTAGACCTTTTGTTGGAGGTGAGAGTTCTGAAAGGACTTGATAATCTGAGGGTGGACAAAGCATTGGGGCCAGATGGGGTGCATCCATGGGAATTGAGGGAGCTGAGGGAAATATTGGCTACACCTCTGACAGTTTTAGGGCAAGGGTAAATGGAGAAAAAGGCAAAGGCAGTAAGGACAGGGATGGGGCTAAAAGGGGCAAGGTCATCACAAAATGGAGGACAATGAGTACCAATGCCCTTAGTCTGGGTAACAAGCTCCCTGAACTAGTGGGCTTGAAGGAAGAGGGATGCCTGGATATTGTGGCAGTCACAGAAACATGGTACACAGAGAACCATGACTGGGATGTCAACATACCAGGGTATGCAATCTACAGGAGGGATAGGGAAGGTAAAAAAAGAGGTGGAGTAGCTCTCTACATAAGGGAAGGGATCAAAGCAATGGAACTAAAGGGTAAACAGGAAGGAGAGGAGGCACTGTGGGTTACCCTGGAGACAGGAAATGGCACCACAATCTGCATGGGGGTTGTATACAGATCCCCATCTCAGGGGGAGAAAATTTATTTATTTATTTGTTTTTTTAAATTTTATTTATTTATTTAAGGATTCAGAAATAGACCTTTGAGCACAAGTTCTTTTACAAAGGTTCCACATCAGGTTAACAAACAATAGACATATAGCATCACATAAACAGGCTAGGTAGATAGCTTACATTAGGTTATTGTATTACAGAGTCATTACTAGAACCATGGATTAGTACAGCATCAGTATAGGATTTATGAAGTAGAGTATAACTTTGAAGAGAGAGGAAGGAGAGGATCCCCTCTCGAGTGAGTGCGAAGACATTAAAGCAATTGTAAGCAGCCTCATGGGAGGCTTTGTCAAGTGAGGGGGTGAAAGTAGTGGAAGAGGAGTGCTAAAGGGGAGGTGGGAATTGGGGAAATATTTGGGGAGGAGTTAGGGAAGTGCTAAGGGGGAGGTGGGATCAGGGGAGGGAGGGAGGCCACGGTAGGGTGAAGGGAATGTGTATGGCTGAGGGGTCACAGTAGAAAGGGGTGGGAGTGGTGTGGGGATGATGATATGAGATAAGAGGTGGTTCAGGTGGAAGCAGGGGCGGCAAGACAAAATAAGCTACTGGGGGGATGGGTAGGTCCCAGGCATGTTGGGTGGAGAGGGGGCAGGAAGGGACCAAGAGGGGGGAGGGAGGATTCTAGGGGAGAGGGGGACAATGGGCAGTCTTAAAACAGATCAGGGGGCTGAGGTGTAATTTAAGGGAGGGGAAAAGTCACACCTACTGAGAGCGGTCACTCACTTTGCAGGCGAGTGGTGTGCAGCAGGCTGCCATATGATAACTAGGTAGGCATGGGGGGTCAGGCCATCCTAAGCAGTCATACTCAGGCCAGTTTTGAAGTGGGATATTCTCATGGAGATTCAAATGGGCCCAGGGATTTCGTTAAGCCACTGGGGGGGGCCCTATAGGCAAAGGCGCGTTGTCCAAGTGCAGTTTGACGAAAAGGTTTTGATAGAGCTCCCTGTGTCCTACCTCTAGTGTCATAGATGGAAACAGTCAGTGAGAAGATATTAGATACACAAGGGGATGTCTTGCCCATCAATGACTTCTTACCAAGGAGGCAGGTTTGGAACTTGATCCTGTTCCTTAGTGTCTGTTCGTACAGAGAGCAGGTGTGCATATGTTGATCAGCAGCCAAGGAGAGCCTGCAAGCTTTATTGAGAACAATTTGTATCCTCATGAGTGTCGTTTCCATGGCTGCTCTGTACACAACCAGTCCATAATCAATGGTTGATAGGATGGAGCTGGAGACTGAAAGACAGAGGGCCTCAGGAGTGAGAAATTTCCTGTGCCTATAGAGGACACCCAGCTTAGAGTTTACCATCTTGTCCTTGGCAACTTCGTAGATAACATAGTTAGAATGGCCACTCCTTCTGCACTTGCCCTTCCCCTCAAATATGGAACCCCTGCCTACCACTTAAGATCCAGTGCTGCACAGGTCCTCCTGGTTCCTAAGACCCGCACCCTCACGGGAGACCGGGCCTTCTCCGTCCGTGCGCCAAGACTGTGGAACTCCCTTCCCACCCTAGTCCGTGCCTCTCCCTCCCATCCCTGCTTCAAAACCTCCCTATGGAACTTCCTCAAAACTGCCTCTGCCTGTCTATGTACTATATAGACCCAGAGTAGTCTCTCTCTCAACCCTGATTCACTATGGGAGTCTGTGAGCTGATACACCGGCCGCTGTTAATCTCTGCTGATAACCAGCGTAAGGCACTTTTCGCCCTCCTGTTGGAGGGTGCTCTTGTCATATCAGTACCTGCTTCTAGCTGCACTATTTGATGCTCATTCTCTCTCATGATAGGCGCTCATGTCATGCAAATACATGCTCGTACTTTCATTTACTTTGATGTATTCTCTTTCATGTTGTTACCTGTTGTTATTCTACCTCCCAATGCTGTTATGTATCTTGTTGACATACTGCCAACTTAACCATTTTAAAGCCTGTTGTACCGTTTGCTGTTCCACCCACTTGTTCGTGGGCCTGTATGTTACCTTGACTCTGCATTATGTTTCTGATGTACTCTGTAACCTCCCGGGTCGCACCTGAAAATAGGCACTTGATGTCTAGAGTGCTTACCTGGTTAACAAAAGCAAATAAATAAATAAATAAATCTTGACCACCGAATTGATGTGTTGGGTGAAGGAGAGGGTGTCATCGAGGGTGACCCCCAAGTATTTGAAAGAGTTCCAATGGTGCGCTTATTTTGTTGGGAATGATGAGGGAAGGGAATTTCTTTTTATTCTGGGGACTGGATATAAACATGGTCTTGGTCTTGTTATAATTTAGTAGTAGTTTATGCTTGCAGAACCAGTCCTCTAGATTGTTGAAAGAGTTCTGTAGTTCAGATTGGAGAGCGTCATGGTGTGAATTGCTGTTGATGAGTACCGCATCATTGCCGTATAGGATCATTTTAGTTTCACATGCTTTAGGGAGATTGTTCAGGAAAAGACTGAAGAGTAGGTGCCCCAGTATGGACCCCTTGGGGACCTCCAATGACACTTCTCTGGAGCTAAACACGGTTTGTCCAAGTTTGACATGTTGAGTTCTATGAGTCAGGTAGTCCTGAAACCAGCATGCAATATTGGTTGCCACACCCAGGTTCTGCAGCTGTGCCAGGAGTAGGGAGTGGTTAACAGTGTCGAAGGCTTTAGTAATGTCAATAAACACTGATCCCACCAATTTGCCTTTGTCCAGTGCCTCATGCGCGTAGTCCGTGTACTCCACCGGGGCAGTGATATTGCTATGATTCTGCCTGAAGCTGTGCTGGTTAGGGCGTAGCAGTTGGTATTTGTTGAGGTATTCGGTAAATTGCTCTGCCACTATCTTTTCCAATTCCTTGGATAGGGGAGAGAGGATAGAGATTGGTCTATAATTGCATACACATGTCCTGTCTCCATTCTTGTGCACAGGTGTCACAAGGGCCTGTTTCCAGATCTCTGGGAATTTAGCAAGTGCCAGTGACTTATTAAATAGTTTTGTTATTGGCACAATGAGAACATCAAGTGTGAGGGATAGAAGTTTCATGTCGACCCCATCACTGCCCATTCTGGTCTTGCCTAGCACTTTTTTTTATGTGTTTCAGGGCCTTCTTCACCATCACTTTCTTGAAGTAGAAGTCTGGATGGGGCTCTTGCGTGGCTTGCAGCTGGGTTGATCATCAGTTGGGAGCAGGTAGTCAGGGGGTAGTACTGAGGTAAGGTCAATAAAGGCCACTGATTCTGTGATAAGGAGTGTGTCAGTTATGGGGGAACTGTTGATGCTGAGCAGATGAGGGTGCTGCTTATCATCCTTCCTGAGGAGGCTTTTGATGTTCTCCCAGAACCTACAACCATCACCCCATGTATTGCTGAGTTGTTCCTCATGGAAGTTGGCTTTAGCTTGCCAGATGAGGTTAGTGCAGTGATTTCTTGTGGCTCTGTAGCACTGGTAATCATGTTTGATGTAGGTGGACCTGGCTTTTGACCAGAGGCTGTCCCTTTCCTGCATCTTGGTCAGGAGTTCCCCCATGATCCAGCCATTTTTATACCCCCCGGACTTTCCTTTTTCTCAGTGGGGCAAAGAGATCACATATGCTATTGAATCCATCAGTAAAGTATCTAAGAGCTTGGTCGAGATTTGGTGCCAGGTCAATAGGGGACCAGTTGTGTGCGGAGAGGGCTGAGGTGAGTGACCCAAGTTTGTCTTTCCTCAGGACAACTGCTTTCTATTAGGATGGGGAGTGGGTTACTGAATTTGTTGGACCACAAGAATGTGATTGGAGAGTGGTCACTTAAGGTGTCAGGCAGCACCTTGACCTCGGAGATCCATGAAGGGGAACTTGAGAGAAGCCAATCGAGGAGGGTGTTATTGCCTGTCTTGTGGTTCCGTCTGGTGGGACTGGTGCTAAGTTGGGTTAGGTGAGAACTAGCAACCATATCCCTGAGGGGGGTCGATTCATTGCCAGCCCAGTTAATGTTAAAATCACCTGTGATGATGAGTTCAGGGCCCTTAGGGAGAGTGGCCATTGCTTCCAGAAATTTAGAGAGGCTGTCTCTGGCATTTTTGGGGGGAAGATAGACCGATGCAAAGATTAGAGTCTTGCCATGCTGTCTGACCTGTGCTTTCACTGTTAATAATTCATAATCATCTGCCACTTCAGTGATAGGGAGGACGGAGCAGTGTAGTGATTTCCCTGGCATAGAGGAGGCATCCTCCACCTTTCTTACCCTTTCTATCAATCCTGAAGGCTTGGTACCCAGCAAGTGCTATTTCATTCTCTTTTATCTTGCTTGACAACCAGGTCTCTGTAAGGCAGAGAATATCAGGGTCATGGTGGGTCATCCATGCCTAGAGCTGTTCAAATTTGGCAGCTTTACTACAGATATTCAGTGCTGCTATTCTCAGGCCTTTGACCTTATATCCTCCAGCACCTGATACAGTTCGAGGGCCTGGATTGGCATGTATATATCCAGATAAGAGCAGTAGCAGGAACATCACCTTCCTAGCTGAGAGGCTAATGCTTATTGTAGTCCGTATCTTCCACCATCTGACTTTACCAGACGAAAGCTGGGCCGCCAACGGTCATACCTTTATAAAGGACATAATTGCTAGGGTGCCATAGTTGGGGATAGCCAAAGGTGGCCCTTGGTTTGTTGCTGGTATGGGGGAATATAGCTTGTTACCTATCGAGGCAGTTCCCATGGACAAGGAAATGGTAGGAGGCATTCTTAGGATAGCAGAAGAAGGGGAGATATTGTTGATGGGGGACCTGAATATGCCAGATGTTAACTGGATCCCCTTTGCTGCAGCCACATCCAAGAGCAGGGTTATTCTTGATGCCCTAAAGGGGGCATGTCTTAGACAGCTAGTGTTGGAACCCACTCGGGAGGGAGCAATCTTAGACCTGGTACTCTCAAGCGGGGATGAAGAGAGGATCTCAGATTTAGAAGTGGGTAGCCATCTGGGAACAAGTGACCACCAAACAGTGTGGTTCATGATAAACACAGCCATAGAGTCAAGCCATACAAAAGCGAGGGTACTGGACTTTAGGAGGGCTGACTTTGGCAAAATGGGAGAGTACCTCAGAAAAGCAGAAAGAGGGGTGGAGGAACAGTGGGGAAAAATCAGAACTGCTATCGCGAGGTAACAAGCCTTTGTGTGAAGCAAATAAAAAAACAAAATGAAGGAAAAAACACTATGGTTCTCAAAAGAGGTGGCAGGGAAGGTTAGGGAGAAAAAGACAGCATTCAGGAAGTACAGTATAAGGAAACACAGAAGAAGCAGGACAGAGAACTGTACTCAGATAAAGCAGAATTAAGTGGGGGAAGGTAGTCAGAATAGCAAGACCCAAACTGAGGAAAAGATAGCCAATTGGTTAAGAAGGGGATAAAACCTTTTATAGGTAAATTAGGGAGCGAAGAAAGACCAAGGGAGGGATGGAGAGGTTTAACAAAGGGGAGGGAGGGTGGTTGGGTGGGTAGAGGGTGACAGTGAAAAAGCAGGAATACTGAACAAGTACTTCTGCTCACTATTCACAAAAGAAGAGGAGGAGGTACCTAATCCAATCACTAGAAGTGCTCTGGATAGGGGAGTCAATACCAGTCCATTCACGGAAGAAAGCGTCCTGAAAGAACTCCTAAAACTGAAGGTGGACAAAGCAATGTGGCCTGATGGGATTCACCCCAGAATTCTAAAAGAACTAAGGGGAGAACTAGTGACAGCACTGACTACCCTCTTTAACAAATCATGGGAGGATGGTGTGGTACCTGAGGACTGGAGGAGGGCGGATGTGATTCCCCTTCACAAAAGTGGCAGCAAAGCAGAGGCAGAAAACTACAGACCTGTTAGTTTGACCTCTGTGGTAGGACAAATGATGGAATCACTTCTGAAAGAAAGAACTGTTGAGTACCTAGAAGTCAGCGGGGCACAGGACCCAAGGCAGCATGGATTCACAGTGGGAAGGTCATGTCAGATGAATCTAATAGATTTCTTTGATTGGGTGAGCAAAGTAGTAGACCAAGGAGGGGCTATGGACATGGCCTACCTAGACTTTAGCAAAGCATTTGACACAGTACCACACAAAAGATTAATAAACAAGTTAGCCAGCCTGGGAGTGGGTCCCAGGGTGGTAGCCTGGGTAAAATAATTGGCTGGACAACAGGACACAGAGGGTAAAAGTAAACAGAGTCCACTCTGAAGAAAGGGGAGTTACTAGCGGGGTACCGCAGGGTTCAGTATTGGGACCAGTCCTTCCTAATGTCTTTATAAGTGACATTGCAGAGGGACTGGAAGGAAAAGTATGCCTCTTTGGGGGCGACACAAAGATCTGCAACAGGGTTGATACACAAGGGGGGTGAAAAGGATGAGAAGAGACTTGGCAACGTTGGAGAAATGGTCAAAAATATGGCAGCTTAGATTCAATGCAAAGAAGTACAAAGTAATGCACTTGGGAAACAAAAACCCAGGGGAAGAATACACAATGGGGAGGGGGGGGTTCTAACAACAGCAAAAATAGAAAAGAACCTGTGGGTAGTCATATCAGAAGACTTATAGGTAAGCAAGCAATTTGAGAAGGCAGTAAGGAGGGCTGGGGGGATACTGGGATGCGTAAGAGAGGCATCACCAGTATAAAACAGGACGTTGTTATCCCTCTGTACAGACAGTTAGTGAGACCCCATCTGGAGTACTGCATGCAGTTCTGGAGACCCCATCTCCACAAGGACATAGGCAGGATGGAGGCGGTCCAGAAGAGGGCAACTAAAATGGTGCAGGGTTTGTACCAGAAGCCATATAAAGAGAGACTAAAAGAGCTTAATATGTATACCCTTGAGGAAAGAAGGGAGGGGGACAAGATAGAAACTTTCAAGTACCTCAAGGGAAATAATAAAGTCCAAGAGGATAGCAACTTTCAGAAAAAGAGATGTGCAAGAACAAAGGGCACAATTTGAAGACGGGGGGACAGCTCAGGAGCAATGTGAGGAAGTATTTTTCATAGAGAGGGTGGTGGATGCATGGAATGGCCTTCCTGAGGTGGTCGGGGATAAAACAATGGGGAATTCAAGAATGCGTGGGACAGACATAAGGCAATTCTGGTGGGGGGTAGGAAGAAGTAGGCTGTGGTTAACTAGGATCTGCAGTTTATCCAATAAGTAGGGAAATGAGTAGACTAGGTGGGCCAAGCGGTCCTTATTTGACATCAAAGTCTATGTTTCTATGTTTTATTTAACAGCTCACTGGAAACAGGAGTGGTTCCGGAAGACTGTAGGAGGGCAGATGTAGTCCTACTACACAAAAGTGGTAGCAGGGAGAAGGTTGGCAATTACAGGCCACTCAGCCTGACATCGGTGATGGGAAAGTTAATGGAATCACTGCTGAAGGAAACGACTGTGGAATAGCTTGAATCCAGTGGGTTACAAGACCCAAGGCAGCATGGTTTCAGAGGGGGAGGCCATGTCAAATGAATCTGATAGATTTCTTTGACTGGGTGACCAATGAACTAGATCAGGGTGGAGCAGTGAATGTGGCCTAGCTAGATTTCAGTAAGGTGTTTGACACTGTTCCACACAGGAGACTAGTAAACAAGTAGGGTAGCTTAGGAGTGGGACCAAAGGTGGTAAACTGGACAAGAAATGATAAGGGGATAGGTGACAGAGGGTGGTGGTAAATAGAGTTCAGTCTGAGAAGGGGAGGGTGACCATCTGGGTGCCTCAGGGATCAGTGCTGGGACCAATCTTCTTTAATGTCTTTATAAGTGACATTGCAGAGGAATTGGAAAGGAAGGTCTGTCTCTTTGCAGAAGACACCAAAATCTGCAATAATGTGGACACTCCAGGGGCAGTGGAAAGGAGGAGCAGAAACCTGAGAAAACTAAAGGAGTGGTCAAGGGGTTTGGCAGCTGGGTTTCAATGTGAAAAAGTGCAAATAATGCACTTAGAGCAATAGTTCTCAGACTTTGTCACAGTGAGCCTCCCCAAATCCATGGAAAAGATTTTGAGCCTCCCCTTAAAACTAAAATAATCTTGGGCCTCCCCAAAGAAAAATAACATACTGTTCTTTGTGCAGTACACCTTGAATATATTAAAACCCCTTGAGTACTTGGCTCACATTCAGTTCTTTGTCTTATAGTGAGGAACCTTTGAAAAGAGCTCCTGTGATCAAAGGTGTTATCTGAATAACAAATAAAACAAACAAATATTGTTATTCAGCTTATTACTTGCTCCTTCCTGCTATTGCTCTTAGCACTTCTATGCTCAACCCTTGTATTTGGGCTATTCTGCCATCAGGCTACACATTGATCAATTGCCACCACTCATTATTAGTTTATTGTTCATATTTGTTTGCACTATTGTTCACTGTGTATTTCTTG
The DNA here is from genome assembly GCA_016271365.2 of Neoceratodus forsteri. NCBI lineage: Eukaryota > Metazoa > Chordata > Ceratodontiformes > Ceratodontidae > Neoceratodus > Neoceratodus forsteri. The sequence continues at coordinate 860,394,030 of CM057451.1, read as the reverse complement.
ATTGTTTGCAGTTACCTTTCAGAATGTATTCACTCCCCACCCTTCCCTGGGTACACCTGAGATGAACTTGGCTCATTCACCTTCCCTTGTCACCTATTAGTAAATAAATACATTAAATTCACCTACTATTATCCTCTTTCAGTTTGCTTCATCTCTTCACATAAAATATATAAAACTCAAAATTTAAATACAGTACTTTTTAAGACTTGCTTGAGCCTCCCCTGGAACAGGTTGGAGCCTCCCCAGGGAGGCTGGCCTCACCATTTGAGAATCCCTGACTTAGAGCACAGAAACCAAGAGGCAGAGTACAACATGGGTGGAGTGGTATTGATGACCACCAAGCAGGAAAGAGACCTGGGGGCAATCCTATCAGATGATCTAAAGGTGACCAGGCAGTGTGACAAGGCAGTAGGGAGGCCAAGTGGGATGCTGGGGTGCATACAGAGGGGTATCACCAGCAGAAAGAGGGAGGTGGTAATGCCTCTCCGTAGATCGCTGCTAAGACCCCACCTAATGTATTCGCTCTGGAGACCACATTTCTGGAAGGACATAGACAGAGTGGAGGCTGTCCAGAGGAAGGCAACTAAAATGGTACAGGGTCTGCATCAAAAGCACTATGAGGAGAGACTAAAGGACCTCAATATATACACCCTAGAACAGAGGAGGGAGAGGAGGAATGTGATAGAGACCTTTAAATAACTCATGAGGGTAAATAAGGTACGGGGGTATTTTTCAGAAGAAAAGATGCTCAAGAAGAAGGAGACATGCTATGAAGCTGGAGTGGGTAGATTCAGGAGAGAGTTGAGGAGGTACTTCTTCACAGAAAGAGTGGTAGATTCTTGGAACAGTCCTCCAGAGGAGGTGATGGGGCAGAAACAGTGGTGGGGTTCAAGAATGCATGGGATAAGCACAAGGGAATCATAGTGGAAAGGAAGTGGGGGGAGAGAGAAAGCACTGTTGATTGGGCATGGTCTGCAATAATAGTGTCAGTGGCTCAGCAGGTAGCACACTTGCCTCTGAGGCTGGGAGATCAGAAGGCTGTGGGTTCTAGCCCCACACCAGGCACTTGGATTAATATCCCAATACTGACACTGCAGTGCAGCATGAGGGGGGTGCTGCACTCCTGAGGTGCCATCTTTTGGATGAGTAGTTAAACCGAGGTCCCATCTGCCTGTTCTGGTAGTAGTTCAGGTGGATGTTAAAGATCCCATGGCACTTCTCGAAAAGAGTAGGGAAATGTTTTATTAAATATACGCAACAGAAATCCAAATCACAATAATATTTACACAATCTGAAAGCAAAACGATATACCTGATAGAAAACACACCCCAAAACAGAATCAACCAATTTTATCTTTCAAAAAATGCACATTATTCCACCTATGAATCCAAACATTCTTAGTCAAATATTGCTTTTCATGGAAACATTGAGTGTATAACTCATACTCTAAAGTTAAAATCACCTGTCCTGGGTCTAAATTATTTGCTGTAAGACAAACGCACATCGTGTTTGCCATAATACAAATTTGATACATGTAAATATCAGTCTTACTGTTCCATTTTTGATATCTAATCGCTGTAAAGAAAACCCTTCCACCAATTCTACATCTGTGACTGCTTGCCACTTTATATTTTCCCATCTTAGTGCCAATAATTGCCAAAATGTACGCACAAAAGGGCATTGCATCAAAAAGTGCTCCATTGTTTGCTCAGTGACTATACAAGTCTGTCTGGGACAAATCCTTTCTGCCTGACTTTTGTGTTTAGCATTCCCTTTAACACTTAGTCTCCCATGACTGCATAACCACACCACATCCCACGTCCTAGTGTCTTGTAATGTTTTAAAACTTTTCCATAATATGCCTCCGATATCCCTTTAAATACCGGAGTTGTACTAAAACCATGGTCCTGAATGCAATAGTAAATTTGCTTTCTAGGTTTTTGCACAATTTGTCTGGATTCCAATTTCCATTTCCTGATTTTGGTTACTACCGGTTTAAAAAAGACTGGGTTTTCCTAAAAGATGAGGTTAATCCAGTAGGGGCAGTCCATACTGTAAAAAAAGGTTTCATCCCAAGAGCTGCAAAGACTGTCCATATGGCCGAGCATGGCCTTGTGGGATCCACTATGTTTCTGTGAAAAAACATACTACAAAAAAGTGAAATTGGGTTCAATAGATTTAAACCCCCTTTCTGTGTTGGTAGATATAAAATGTCCCTTTTAATAGGGTTTAACTGACTACCCCAGATTACTTGAAACACCAGACTTAAAAACATTGTTTCTAAAGCTATAGAAATAGGGTACACCACGCCTAAATATGTAAATATTAGGAATAAAAAAGTTTTGATCACTAAGACTTTCTTTTTTTTCATTTGTTGCCATGTTTTCCAAACTTGAACTTTCTTTATAGCATGCTCCAGTTTCTCCTCCTAGTTTAACCTACTATTGTCCGCCCTCCCAAAAGTGATACCTAGGACTTTAAATGGTTCTACAGATACTGGAATATCCTATAGAGTCTCTAAGGGGGCTGTAGAATCACTTAAAGGGTATACAATACTTTTGGTTCTATTAATATTCATCCCAGCCACCTTCAAGTACTATTTTATTCTATCCCTAGCCAAATCCCCTGAAGACTGATCTGATACAAATAACCATATGTTATCTGCATATGCTGCTGTTTTAATTTCTAAAGCTCCTTCCTTTGAGGAGATACCCTTAATATATTCATCCTGCTGCAGAAATCTTAAAAGGGGATCCAAACAAAACACATACAACAGCGGGCTCATGGGACAGCTCTGCCAAACCCCTCTATTAATTTGTATATATGATCCCAAGTGCCCATTCACCAGGGGAATGGCTGTTGCCGCCTTATAAATGATAAATATCCATGTACAAAAATCTGGTGGCACCCATATGAAAGTAACACTTTTTCTATAAATTTATGATCAACTCTGTTGAAAGCCTTTTCTTGTCTAAGGACAATATGTACCCTGAAATGTCGTCCTCCTTCCCTTGTTCCATTAGCTCTCTAATAAGTAGAAGATTATCATGACGGACCTTCCTGGAACAGAGCAGGTTTGTGTTGCTGATATTAAATGAGGTGTTATTGTAGTAAGTCTCATGACTGAGATCTTCATCAAAATCTTTAGATCAGTATTAAATAGCCTCTAATTTGTTAGGTCACTCCGATCATTTATTTGTGCATAAAAATTTGTGCTGCTATGCACAAATGGAAATCTATTTTATTTGTTAGTAATATCCAATTATAAACCACTACTAATATTTCTACTAATTCCATACTAATTTTTTTTTATAAAACTCTGATGTAAGCCAATGTAGACCTGGGGCCATGTCATTTTTAAACATTTTTTATGACAAGTTCAACTTTCATCCGATTATTGGCATAGTTAACTTATTTGTTACTTCAGAAAGTGACTTAGGTTTGTGTATGGAGTTTAAAAAAATCAGTCATGCTGCTCTTCTCAAGTTGTGGGGCAGTATACATGTCTTTTAGATAAGAATTAATTTATTTTATTATTTCTGATGTGGTCGTAGCCACCCCGCCTTCCCGTGTCTTGACAGATGCCATTGTTCTGGCTTCCACCCTAGAACTACAACTTACAAAATGCATTCCCAAAACTGGATTTCCCCAGTAAGCAAGTTCTTTGTTCTGTTAACATTGATGAGGCCCTAGAATATTGCATACTTTCCAGTTCCTTTTTTATATTATTCACTTGAGAAGTTAAATTAACTCGCTGTGTGTTCACAATAGAATAAAGTTTAGCCAACTGGGATCGCAATGTTAAATATCTTTTATATTGTTCAGTGCATCTTAATAATGCAGTTTGAATCAAGGCAGTTTTTAATTCATTTTTTGTGTCTGCCCACCATGTGCTAAGATCATCTACTAATCCTGCTATGGACATTCTTGCTTTAAGGAAATCCTGAACTTGGGAAACAATATGTTGGTCTTCCAATAAGATTGTATTTCATTTCCAATACCCTTTTCCGTAGGAAACTTTATCCTGTAAACCCAGTGTTACTGCAGTTATTACATGGTCTGATGTCTCAACAGGGAAGGTCTTGGCACTGTGTACCTGCACAATTTTAGAAGTAAAAAGAAAGTCTATCCTGGTGGACAGCCATCCTTTAAAGAAAGTATGCCCTCACTAAACATGAAGCATTCTATAAGTATCCTGTCACCCAACTGTAGTAATTATGTTTTTCAGGCAATTAGAGTCATAGAAATCCTTTTCTGTACATGCTCCCCATCCTGTCTAGCCACAACACAGTTGAAATCCCCTCCACAAATTAGGTGTTTAGTAGTAAATAAAAAAGGCTTTATTTGGTTAAACAAATCAACCCTGTCCTTTTTCTTGGGGGGGAGCATAGATATTTATAGCTCTCCATGCAGTATTTTCCACAAAAAAAATCTATTAATAAGGCCCGTCCTGTCTGAATTTCCATTATCCTGGAAATGTTGTACCTATTTCCTCGAAATAGTATTCACAATCCATCTCACAAATCTATCCGAAATGAAAAAAAGGAAGGACCCCAACACCATAATTTTTGGGCTGCTTGTACCAAGGAGGAAATGTTTAATCTGGTATTTTGTAGGAAACAAATATCAGATTTTAAATCCTTTAGTAATGACAGTGTTACCAATCTCTTCCTGGAATTCTTCAGGCTATTAACATTCAAAGCAGTAACTTGGAGTTTGAGATTGGTTGACATACTACTGCAATTAATAAATTAAGCTGGTTTTCCCAATCTGGCACTTCTTCTGGTTCTCACCCCTAACTTTTGCCTCCTGTCTCTTACTACTTCTTAGGCTGGGGCGTCTTCCTTCAGAGTCAGTCGACATCATTGGTTGGGATGAGGTCTCTGATTACCCTCCCTGCTTAGATTCTTGTGTTCCAGCTGAAAGTATTTCATATTTATTACTCAGTGTTATAGTCTAAGTTGGAGAGGAGGCTTTAGATTTTTTAGAGTTAGGCCTCTTTTGTCATAATGCCTTTTTTTTGATACTACAGACATGTCAGGTGGGGCATAACTGCTTGTTCTATTGTATCACAGTTTATAGTGTCCATGTTAGTCATAGCTTGCATACCTCCATCACTATCTACTACTGGAGCTGCAGAAGGTGGAATAGATTGTGCTTCTTCCACATCCTGAGACCTAGCTGTGTCTGTTGGGGGGGAGAGGGAGAGGACTGTACCAACCCGGAGATATTCTGGGGTTCTGCAGGAACTTCTTGTACCACATTTTGTTGCACAGTGCTTGAAGCTTTCTGTGCTGTTTTGTTTGTAGCAATATCTTTTTTTTGTGCTTCTGTGAGTAGAGAATCCTGATCTGGACTATCAGTCCTATTATGCATGGTCCAGGGGCAAGAGCGATAAGCATGACCTGTTTCATTGCATAAATTACACTTCAAATCATTCTTAGAGTTGAACTAGTGTGCCCATATGACAGATATAAATTACATTTTAAACAGTCACAAGCAGATCTCAAATGTAAGAAAGAGCCACATTTAAAACATGTCTTGGGCCGTCCAGGATAAAAGCAGTGCCCCCGTTCTCTCCCCAAAAATATACTACTTGTGTTTCTCAGTCATACCCTATATCTCCACCCTCCAGTCCGTAGGTGTTCCTCACCAGAAATGGTCTGAAGGAAGCCCAATATTTCACATCTCTGCTACAACCAGTGTGTTATGTCATGAACAGCAACATTCTCATTCTGAAATAAAATTGTTAGATTTTTAATTGCAGGCTTGGTTAGAGGAATATCTCTAAAAGGTAACCATAAAACAGTATATCTCACTTTGTCATATTTAGACCCAAATCTGTCTAAGCCTTGAGGAGTTTTAAAACTGAAGTCATACAGACTATCACCAGATATGTGAATTAACATATATTTAATTCGTAAAAAAAAACAAAGATTCTTTTATGAGCTGTCTCCCCACATAAATTCTATCTGGAATACTGTCCAACACCCCTAAATATTGCAGTCTAACTGCATTCCTCTGCTGTGCTGGAGAAGGTTGTTAAAAAAATGGCCCCTCTTTCTGAATTCTTCTCAATTCATTCTAGCCTGTTCTTTTGAATTTGGCCTAGATGGCCGGGGTTCAGCCTCTGTCTCCATTTGATCCCCCCAAGTCATCCGACGGTCACACGGCCCTTCATCCCCCGAGTCCAAATTGGTTTGCATCTAAACCTCTTGTAGTTGTGTAGTATCCATAGAAGTAACTTGCACATCCTCAGTGTGTAGATCTAAGTCAGAGTCAGTAATACAATTAGGCACAGAAGGACCCACATGAACCTCAGCGTTAATATTATTCATAGATTGTTTATCCCAAGTCTTACAAACCCGGTATTGGGCTATGTGCTGGGTCTGGAATCCACTGTCCCAATTTGATTCTTTTCCAGTCTGCCTCCCTCAGTAAGCATTCCAAAGATTGGGGTGTTGTTTTCAGTCAGTACAGATTGCTGTCCTGAAGGACCCGCCTGCCCTTTCCTTAGGCCCAATTGCCTCCCCATCGGCATAACGTTTCCAGACTGTGCAGTAGAAGCAGATACAGTACTTACACCAGGAATTGGAATCAGAGAGTGTTTGTCCCATGTTGCGATAAAGCAGTATTCAAGACAGGTCCAGGAATCATGGTCGTTGACTCAGGAGACGCTGAGTCATCGGGCGGTGGCTCCTTTGATGCTAGTGCGTCATCGTCTTGTGAGTGCTTGTCAGTAGTTTCAAAATCATGTGTCACAGCGCAGTTTGCCAGAGAACCACATTGTTCAGCTGCATCTTTGTATTGCCCATTATCCGTTCGTTTCACAGGTGTTGCCGCTGCTGGTTCTCCACAGTTCTCAATAGTTGCAGTTGCAGTGTTTGGCTTCCCATTTTGCAGTGTGTCCATCTGTATAACTGCCATTAACATAGTTCTTTTTTCTTTTAAAAGCCTTTTCAGCCATTCCTCATCTTCTGTACCTGTGTGTTGTAACACATTTCTTGTAGTTTCTAGATTATTAACCAAATCCTCCATAAACTCAAATTCAGTACTGATCTCCTGAGCTAGAACTGTAGGGAGGGAGATCTGCTCACCTACAGGTACACCAGCAGACTGACCATTCTCTGGGACAGTAGCCATGAGTTCAGCAGCTCCCACTACCCACGAGTAGGGGAATTTTTTATTATGAAAACATCAATGAATAAAATGATACAAACTGTGTTAAATCACACAAAAAAACACTATACAGAAACATAATCCACATAAAACACAAATAAGAAAAAGAAAAGCAATGTGTATTTTCTTCATATACTTCTATAAGTAACAATTCCCCCTTTCAACCCATTACTCAAAAATATGACTTCACCATGGTGTTAAATACCCGCACACTGACATAGCCTTCATTTATTATCATCTAAACATAAGCCAGTCTCCTACTTCTCATGGGTTTTACTTATATTTAATAAAACCTTTCAGACCCTTCCACCATCTCGCCATGGCTTGATTAGTTGGAGAAGCCAAATCTCTGCTGTACACCTTATCCATTGCCACCTCTACCATAACTTGTAAAGTGGTTGGGGCCATCCTTTTTTGCTGTAACACCCATTGGCACCTTGCTTGCCACAAATAATATTTTAAACAGCAGAACAATACCTCTAAGGTGCTCCAATCATACCTCCTCCACAATCAGGGACAATGACCCAGAACTAATTCTTCTAAAGACAGTACTGAAAGCCATGGCAGTTTCCACTCCTTAGCTAAAAAAAACACAGCTGCTTTGCAAGGGAGCAATTGAGCAAGAAATGTTCCATAGTCTTCTCCAGGTTCTGACACTCGGCATATGGACAGTTTCTTTGCTCCAAGATTTTATGTTTAGCATTTCCTCTAATTTGTAGCCAGCCATACACCCCTAACCACAAAATCTCCCACATGTGGATCAGAATTCTTTTATTATTTAGGTGATTCACCACTCCTTTGTTACCAATTGTTTAACCAGGAGAGACACACTAAGCTGAAAGCTAGTTTACAGGTGCGACCTGGGAGCACAGGTAAGTTAAGTGACTTGCTCAGGGTCACACAGTAGGTAAGTGGGGGCTGTGGGATGCAAACCCAGGTCACCAGATTTGCAGCTCAGAGTCTTAAACCACTGTGCTATACTGCCTCCCTGTGGGCAATTTTTAAAGACTGGGTCCTTGGGGTGAATGACTCCTAATATATGATGGTAAGACTGCTTCTCTGTTTTTTCTCTAATGATAGTCTTAGTCAACCTCCAAATATGCAATTTTCTCACCACTGGCTTAATATATTCTGGGATTGACCATCTGAAGTTGTATTTAGAGGGAACTTCTTCTGTCCATACCTTAAAGAAATTTTCCATTGTCCCGTAAAACCATCCTTTATGCTGGGAACTGTCAGTATCGAGCCCTATCTTAAAGTTCTGGGCAATGAATAAACCACAAAAGAAAGCTACTGGGTCTACCATCCCCAGGCCTCCCTGGTCCTGTGAGAGGTATGTGTAGCAATGTTAAATGGGGTTCAATCTACTTCCCCAAAGCATTTGGAAGAAACATGAGTAAATTCTTGTTTCCATTAACAGAGGAATTGGGAAATCATAGCCACATACAGTAATGCTGGGACCAGAAATCTTTAAATGATCTGGATTCTAGTAATTTTGGAGAGCCTCCAGGCTTTCCACTGATTCACCTTTAGTTCAACTTTTTTTAAAGCTCTATCCCTGTTTTCCCCTGGGAGGTTCTGGGGGCCAAACAAGATTCCCAAGATGTTTTGTGGGTCTGAAGAGAACTGAATTTGTCCACCCACAGTCAACCCTTGGGCCTCACCCCCTAGGAGGAGCCCCTTACACTTCCCAATATTTAGCTTTGCATTTGCTACTTTGGCATACTCTGCTATCTGTGCTAATGGCCCCTTAATCTGTTCTGGGTTAGTCATAAACAAACAAATATCATCCACAAATGCTTGGACTTTTATTTCTTTGGTACCCCTTGGTCCTTGTAAGCTCCCCCCATACTTGGGTGTTATTCAAGGTCTTAATTAAGGGGTCTAAAGAGAAGCTATATAGTAGGGGGCTAAGAGGGCACCCTTGTCTGACCCCTGTGGTCATGGTTATGCCTTTCAATACTTTCCTTTTTATCACAGGCTGAATAGCTGCCCCTTTGTAGAGTAACTTAATTTTGTCAATAAAATCCTTCGGGATGCCGTACTGCAGTAGCATATGAAACAAGAAAGGGTAAATAAACTCTATCAAAAGCTGTAGAGAGATCCAATGATAAAATACCACCCAATTTCACTGCCCCTTATGTCCTTCAATCACGTCTTGCACCACCATTAAGGCCTGCTGAATTCTCCTATCTGGTACCCCACTAAACTACGCTGGATGAATCAACTCCTGTGCATTTCTGCAATCTAATATTCAACAACTGCAATAATATTTTAAAATCTGCGTTCAACAGGGTGATTGGTCTCTAGTTCCCCAATTCCTCCTTCTGCCCCTCTTTGTGTAAAAAAATCAATAAACCAGAAATAAAAGTGGCCGGTGCCTTTCCCTCCTTAAAAAATGTTGTAAAAACTGCTAATAGACAATTCACTAGTAGTAGTGGAAACGTTTTATAGAATTCAAAAGGGATCCCATCCAGCCCGGGTAAAATCCCCCTTTTCAGGGTTCTTATAATCCCTTCGACTTCTGATGCTTGAAATGGGACCAATAATCCTTTTCTTCCCTCCGATGACACTTGTGCTTTTATCCCCTGAAGGTACTTATGCATAGCCCTATCCGATGGTGGGCTCTGCATATTATGGGACTCAAGGAACTTTTTTACTTCTTCATATAATTCTTCTTCTGACTCCACTCTCTTACCCTGGTTTGTTATTAAAACATCCATAGCCATTTTGTTCATTCTTTTTTTACATGCTCATAGGGATCTCCCTGAGGAGATTTTTGCGTTCTAAATTGCATTTCTGCCTCTAATGTTCTTGCTCTGTCATACTGACATGACCTCATGGCCTCCTTTATCTGCTCAATCTCTAGCTTATTGTTAGACTATAAACCGGCATCTACTGAATATAAGGCTTGTAACTTTGCTCTGAGTTTTAGATAAAGTAAAAATTTGTTCCTTTCTTTATGTGTCCCATAAGTCTGAAACCACTCTCTAATGTCTTGCTTTGTGTCCGACCACCATTCCCCCCAGGTCATCACATAACTCACTAACTGAGAGACATACCCATAATAGGTTTTGGATTTTTTTCCTGTACCACTGAATCTTCCAATGACGAAGTATTCATTCTCCACCTATTGTGTCGTTCCCCCCACCCCTTCCCCCTTTTACTGGTTGAAACATAATTTTTAAAAGTAGGTGATCAGAGAATTCCACCGGGCTTATTTGCAATTTTGGGAAGGTCAAGTCCCTGGATACAAACACATGATCAGTCCTAGATGTGAGCTTGCCTTTCCGGAATGTGTACAGGGGACCCAACATTTGGCATTGTGTGCAATCTACCAAATTACCTTTCTCAATGCAGTTCAGTAAAGCAGTTGCATCACAATAAGTTTTGCTCTCCCCTTTTTTACTGGTGTTGGGCAATCCACAGTTAAAATCACCCCCTAGAATAATACTTGAAATTGTGCATAGGTAAGGCTGTAATACTGCCAATAGGGCTACCCTATCCGCCTTTGTTTGGGTCCCATAAACATTTATCAGTCTAAAGGTGGAATGGTCCCAAAACCCATCTACAATAAGCAACCTCCCTGGTATCAAATATATAATCCTGGACATCTGAAACTCAAAGGAACCAAAGACGATACCCACCCCATCAGCCCTATCAAGGCCGAAGGACCAAAATGAAGGGCTCCCCCTCCATTCTGCTTTAAATCTCCTAAATTGGTCCACAGTGCTCATCCAGGTCTCCTGTAAGAACCCAATATCTATCCTAAGGATCCCCAAATGCCCAAAAACTGACTGTCTCTTTAAGGGGTTTATTAAGCTGTGGTAGTTGCAGGAACTTACTGTGAGTTTATCATGACCTGAAGGTGTTCAAGGGCCTTTTTTTCTCCTCTTCTTCTTTACCCCTTTATACTCCTTTAACTGTGCCCTTCCTTCCTGATCTGCAGCCATAAAGGGATCTGAGTCCACCACCTCCATGTCCGACTCTTGCTCTGTGGGGGTTAGGACAGAAAAGGTGTTTTGGGACTCAGTCTTTTGTACTTCTACTACTGATTGCAGTTTTGAGTTCCTTGTTACTTGTCTTTGTGGTAGGGCTTGGCTCTGACTAACCACCCCCTCCATCACTTTAGGGGTGGAATGGGTTGGGTCATCATTATAACAAACTGAGGAAAGTTTTGCCCACTGCAGGGATCCATTGGTGGCTGTGGGTCCTGGGGGTGGTGCCATTTGCTCTTCAGTGTTTTCCTTCTGACTTGCCCTTGCATCTCTGCTTTTCTGTCCTATAGGTTGTTCCTCTGCCTTAGGGATTGTGGCTGGCTGACTGAGCCCTAGGAACCTGAGCTAGGTCTTGGCCTTGCACTCCCCAGCCCCCAACAGCTGCGTTCATGGCATCTTCCTGGGCCTTCTGAATTAATAACTCTGGGCTGATCACTTGTGCTTTGTTTCTCGCAGCTCACGGGCACTCCGGGAATGTATGACCAGTTACCTCACAGAGATTGCATTTTGTAAAGCTCATGCATTGCATCGTACCATGACCCACCTCCCCACAATTGTCACACTTAGATCTGTCACACACACTAGACAGGTGCGTTCTGGCCCCACATCTATAACAAACTCAGGGCTGACCTGAATAAAAACACGCATCCCTGTCCCTCCCCAAAGAAATGGCATTTGGAATATGCTCTACGTTCCCCTCCTCTTGCCGGAGTTTAACTTTGGACTTCCATGCCCCTGTCCAAAAAAATTCTGAGTCTAACACGGCTTCTGGCTCACTCAAGGCTTCACATTTCAAGGCCAACCAGTATGAGAAGTCTTCCACATGTACTCCCTCGTTACGAAACATTACAGTTACGTACTTAATCAGGGGCTTGGTCGGGGGGTTAACAAAGAAAGGGGACCATAAAGGAGAGAATTTGACTGCATTGTATCTAGACCAAAACATTTGTAATGCATAGGCAGTTCTAAAGCTTATGTCGTAGTTATCCTCTCTGGAAATGTTAATAAAAGCATAGACTTCTTTGGGTGAGAATTTCAAAGAGTCCTTTAGCAAAGTGCATCCCACTTACTGCCAGTTTGACCTTGTTTCCATCCCTCTTTATAGCGGATCCGTACCGAGTTCCTTCTTGGAGCTGCTTCCTTCTTAGAATTAGCAAAGAATTCTGATAATAAAGGTTTCTGGGGGAGGGGGTCCAAGTTTGTGAGGCTTTTCTTCCTTTCCACTGTAATTGGAGTACCTTCCTTACTCGGCTCCGTCTTGTTCCTTCCTGCCACAAGTGGGGCCTGTGGGGGGGCATGATTTCTTTCTCAGCTCAAGGTTTCTCTGCCTATGTGCTGCTTTCTATTGCACTGATGGTTTGCTGTATGTTTCCCTTAGACTCCAGAGCTCCTTCCACCAGAGCTTGGTCCTGGATCTTTGGTTGCCATTCTGTGGAAGTCATTAAGGGGGCTTGCCAAGGGCATTTTCTTCCAACCTGCCTCTGATAGAGCAGATTCAGGTGACCATTGGGCAAAATGGTCAAAAGATTTCATATTTTTTTTCTGTAACATAAAAGCATGTTGTATTACCTCAGTTGTAGAGAGGTCTGCTGATCCACCTCCAACCTGGGGCCCTTCCACCCAATTTAATTTTGGGACCACACTAGAAAGTTTTTTATTAGCTAATGTTACTGCTTCACATTTTAATTGACTTTCTGTCTTGGACCCAGTTTTTTTTCCCCGAGCTGCAAAAGAAAATAACGTTGCCTCATTTTGCACATCCTTCTCCATTTGAAACACAATGTTCCCCTCCCACTGATGCTGTTCAACTAGTGCTTGATGCCCTCCTTGAGTTTCTTTAGTATTAGTTTCTGTCCCTTCTTTTGTGTCCTTATGTTTTGTTTTCATCCTGGATCCCTTCCTTACTTTGACTCTCTGTAAACATTTCTTGCTGTGATTTGGCAGTCTGTCTTGTCAGTGGCTTATTCCCCATATTTATAATTAGCTTTGAGCCCTCTCCCAAACCTTTCTGTAGCTCTATCCCCTGTGGCACTTGGCACACACCTGAGGCGTTGCTACTGCCTGCCGTATTCATAATCACATTTGCTAAACATTTTAGGGGGGTTACAAGTACCTATTGGCTTCAGGAAATCAAGTCCGCCGACGACTCCTCTGAAACTGATGCATCATCCTTTTTGCTGTCACTCCAACCTTGCCCATTGTCAAAGTCGTGCTCCAATGTAAGCGCTTCCCACTCTGAACACAGTTGCTTTTTATAGATCTCGAAAGCCTTCTCCACCTCCACAAGCTGTTCTTGAATTTTTCCTTTTTGTTTCTTTAGGGTTTTACCTTCCACAGTTTTCTGTAAATCCTCTGAGCTCATGCCTGTTTGTTTTTCTCCTAGCTTACTCAGATCTTCAAGGGACGTTTAAATATCCTTGCTCAAGACTGTATGCTCCTGTGGTATATCCACCTGATTTATTTCATTGCTGCTGGTAGCCTCTTGCAAGACAAGGCTAGGGGAGGAGGTCATCTCTCCTGCCACATCAGCACTCCCTCCTCTGTCTGGCTCTGAACTGGGCTCCTCCACTCCTGCTCACAGGAAGAAGGGCCTCCTGGTGCAGAGCAGGGGAAATTCTCTGGTGCCCTGGCCACATTTCCCCCCATTCACTAAAAATACCACCAACAGCTTAATCTGGTTCAAGGTCAGTTGGTATTCATCTGTATCCCCCCCCCCCCGGGTTGTGCCTGAAAATAAGCAAGAATTTGTCTAGTGCATGTACCCGGTCAACAAAAACGAAATAAATAAATAGTGTAGGTAGGGAGTAATGGGCAGACTGGATGGGCCAAGAGGTCCTATGATCCTACCATCAAATTCTGTTTCTAAGTTTCTGTGGAATAGAGTCAAGAGTATAGCAGCTACTCAACAGAAAGAGGGAAGTAGAAATGCACAGAACAAAAGAGAGAATAGTGTAAATAAAGACTCCACAGAGACAACAGGTCCTGCAGTAAGACACTTTAATATGGGCAGACTGAATGGGCCATCAGTCTTTTTCTATCATTATCATCTACATTTCTATGTTTGTGAGAGACATTCAGGGACAAAAAGAACCCTGCCAGGATGGTCCCTTCACCCAGATCAACTGCCTTGCCTCTCTTACATCATACCCCGGTCAGTTCTTTGATCTTTCAGCCCACCTCCAAGACAGAATCCGTCCAAACTGGTTTTGTGAATTCGGACTCTGTCTAGTTGTTTCTCCATCTCATGGCCCAGAAGAGTGCCATCTGACTGGCCCAGCCGTTTGCTTATGGTAAGCAACTAGCCTCTTGGGCTAGTCCAAAAGGTCTCAGCCATTTTTTGTTACCTAAAACATAGATGGCTGGATTTTCAAAACTCTTAGCTCACCACAAACCCTGGTGTGCTGACAATATGGCCCATGGGGCTTGCGGAGCTCAAATGGGATTTTCCATCTTGAGTGGCAATTCACGCAGGTTAGACCAACTTTTCCTGGTCTAACTTGTGGCACTCCTGGGGACCTGTGCTATGGAGCTTGCACCAGATCTGTGGCGCAAGCTGCCATAATTCGTGAAACTGTTATAAAGAAACATAGAAATTGATGGCAGATAAGTGCTGAGAGGCCCATCCAGTCTGCCCTTTTACCCTACGTACTGCAAAAGCTGCAGATCCTACTTGATCTCTAACCTTACCTCCCTTTTTGAATCATTAGGGTTCCCTTGTGTCTGATCCATGTAGTTTTGAATTCCTTCACTGAGTTTACCCCCACCACCTCTTCTGGAAGGCTGTTCCATTTCTTCACCCCCCTTTCTGTGAAAAAGTACTTTCTCACGTTGCTCTTTATTCTACCCCTTCCAGTCTCATGTCATGCTGTCTTGTTTGAGAACATCTCCTTTTCTGAAAGATGCTACCCTCCTGTACCATATTTATTCCCTTTGGGTATTTGAAGGTCTCTATCATATCTCATCAAAAAATACTGCTGTGGCATGTGGAATTCTTCAAATCTTTGGACTCCTCAAAGTGCTTCTAGAATCCAGAGGAATGCTCATATGTGGGAGTCACCATGTTCATAGTAAAACACATAGTTTGCACCTTTTTTTGTGGTTCTTATTGTTTTTTTCCCCTACGTTTCACTCATCTCGTGAGCTTGTTCATGGGGTTTGCTTTTCTGCATAATAAATATATATTTGTTTTAGTATGCATTTCTTGCAATATATTGTATATATTTTTTATATACATATCAAATACAATAATCTTTTTCAAGTATTTGAATTTCTGTTGCTCTCTTCATTTAATACCCATATACTTTTTTATCTACCATCAGAGTGTCACACCTTTTTTAATTAAATCTGAAGACGATTGAGAGAAAATCTTTGTTTCCGTTCCATTTCATCTTGTATGCTTAACAATCATTTCACCTATTTCTCATGCACATGAAAAATCTTGGAGAAACTGAGGTATTTCAAAAGATGAAACACTTTAGCAAGAGTTTTTGATTATGGAAAAGAATGGATTTCTCGAAATATGTATATTTACTTATTTGAAAAGTTTCACCAGGAAGGACATACTGAGCTGTGAAAGCTTGTTTCTGGATGTGTCCTGGGGGAGGAGGATACATAGGAGGGTACAAGAAACATAACATTACAGAGCGTACACAGTAAAATACAGTACATGACAACCGGATAGGAAACTTGAAGACACACAGTAGTATGTAACTTATACTAAAACATAGACAGTAGTTCTACAGTTGTTATGTGGAGAGCCAAACACTTATACACTCACAGGGCAAGCTATACATTTCCAGATATACAGTGCAGGGCAAGCTTAGACTTTAGTATATATAGTTGATTTACAGTGAAAACCTAAACACAATACACTCAAAGTGCTATACTATATGTTTCCATGAGAGAAATTAGCAGGGAACGTGCAATAGTCAACCCATTAATGTTTATTGTACAGTCAAGGTTTGGAGTAGGTCAGCAATAGGAATGAGGGGTGGGAGGGAGAAAGATAAGCCAAAGATTTTCACCCCTTCAGGAGGGCTTCAAGAGAGGGTGGGACAGACCCAGAGAGTGGTTGTATCAGATGATGGCCTGGCCAGGGGGGAGGGGGATGGATGATAGGGGTTTCTGGAACACAAGGAGGGGGAGGGCCTCGGTACCCAACTAGGGATCTGAGGTTTGAGCAGACTCAACAGACCGTAAGGCCTTATCTGCTGGCAATTAATATGTTAGTATATGCTGATGGCAGATAAAAAAGTATATGGATATTTAATGCAGTGAGAAATGGTCATTTAAGCACTTGAAAAAGATTATTGTATTTAATATATATTTATATAAATATATATATATATATATATATATATATATATATATATACAATATATTGCAAGAAATGAATACTAAAATAATATGTACTCATTACAGAAAATGAACCCCTGAACAAGCTCACGAGATGATGAAATGTAGGAGAAATAAAACAATGAAAATACAAAAAATTTCTAAAAAATGTATTTTCTATGAACGTGCTGACTCCCACATAAAAGTATTCCTTTGAACTCAATCATATGTCCTCTCCTCTCCTCTCCTCTCCTCTCCTCTCCTCTCCTTTCCTCTCCTCCAGGGTATACATGTTGATCACCTCCAATCCCTCCTCATATGACCTTTATTGCAGGCCCTGTACCATTTCTGTTGCCCTTCTTTGAACTGCCTTTGCTCTGTGTATGTCCTTTTGGAGATGTGGCCTCCAGAACTGGACACAGTACTCCAAATGAGGTCTCACCAAAGATTTGTACAGAGGGATCACAACCTCTTTTTTTCTGTTTGTGATACCTCTCCCTATGCTCCCCACTATTCCAGCACCCCAATGGCTCTCTCCACAGCATTGGCACATTGTTTGGCCATGTTTAGGTCATCAGATATGATCACCCCCAGATCTCTTTCCTGTTTGGTGGCTGTTAGTAGTTCCTCACCCATCATGTAATCCTCCCCTGGGTTCCTGCACCTCAAGTGCATGATTTTACACTTTTTCATGTTGAATCTTAGCTGCCACACTGTGGACCATTCCTCCAGTTAAGCTAGATCCTTTCTCATTTTTACTACCCCTCCCAGAGTATCTATCTTATTGCAGATCTTGGTGTCATCTGCAAAGAGGCATACCTTCCCTTCCAGCCTCTCTGCAATGTTACTAATGAAGATATTAAACAATACTGAGCCCAGAACAGATCCCTGAGGCACTCCACTGGACACCCTCTCTTCCTCAGATTTAGCTCCATTTATCACCACCCTCTGTGTTCCATTGCTCAACTAATTTCTAACCTAGTTTACCACCTTGTGCCCCAAATTCCAGGCTGCCCAGCTTGTTCACAAGCCTCCTGTGTGGAACGGTGTTGAACTCCTTGCTGAAATCCAGGTAGGCCACATCCTCCGCTCCCTCCTGATCCACTTCCCTGGTCACCCAGTTAAAGAAATCTATCACATTTGTTCAACATGACTTTCCTGATGTGAATCCATTCTGACTTGTATCTTCAGCTCCACTGGATTCAAGGTGATCCACTCTCCTTTCTTTTAGTAGTGATTCCATCAGTTTCCCTATCACCGAGGTGAGGCTGACTGACAGGTCTATAGTTTCCAGCCTTCTCCTTACCGATATCAGGTATCTGTCTGAAACTGAAATGATGGGTGAAAAGTCATGAAAGCTGCAGCCAACCATTTCAGTTTGGGCCAGATACCTGAAATGGTGAGCTCCACCAACAATTGGTGAAAAGTCATGAAAGGTGTAGCCCACCACCATTCCTATATCTGCCTGTGCAGGCAGTGAGATGGGGTCAACTCATGGGTTATCCACCAGCAGGTAAGCTGTTCTCACCATGAAGTCCAGCAAATAGTGTGACCCTCCTCATTAAGACTCCAGTTCTTGGAAAGATTGAAAGGGTGGAAGAAGGCTCTTTCCTCTGGCAAACTATGCCCCTTCTTCATATTCAGACTCAGAGAAAAGGGTGCTTCTTTAAACCCTTTATTCTGAACTGTTACAAGTAGAGTGAAGCTGCCATCCACATTTCTTTTCACATAACACAATGGATCTCCTTTTATCTGTGCCCTAGACTGCATTTTGGCCAGCTGCTCATTAAGATCCTGAGCCTGTTCTTCATCATCAAGGCGTGGTTTCAATGACAGAGCCAATGACAGAGCTGTCTCCTCCACAAGTCTGGACTCACAGGGGAGAGTTGCTGCCAACTCCCTATACCTCTCTGGAGCTGCTTCTTGATTAACTGCCTTCTGGCATTGATTACATAGCTGACCAGTGACGCCTGAATTCTTTCTCAAATTTAACCCTTCCTTAGTCAGTTTTAGTGGGAAGGTTGGGTTAATCTATATTGGTACGTTGTTACAGATGTCTTTACTCTCTGAGGAAGGAGTTTCAAGCCCAAAAGCTGCAGGGGTATCTCTCTTGGAAACTCACCCCCCCCTTCTAAGTTCAAACTGGTGAGGGTGCTGAGTTAGCTGCCAGGACTCTGTGCTTCTTTAGTAGTGATTTAACGTCCTCTGATCCCCTCTGGCATATAAGGTAGGGGTTCAGTCACATTAGTCAATATCAGACCCTGTGGAATTAAGCAATAATGCATGACAGGGTGTGTGTTATGCTAGGATAACATCACGCCTGGGGTGATTAGGCCCGGGGCCGCAGGCCGAGTGCGACTAATCACCCCAAATGATGTTATCCCACACAACACACACCCTGGAGTGCATTATTGCTATTATACAATGGCTCGATGAAGAAAAAAAAGACTAAATAAGTTTAAAATACATTTTTGTGCTTCTTTTTTAATTATTTTTCTGTGTGTAGGCATACTAATACAAAAAATAGTGCCCACTCTAGTCAGTAGGTGGCAGTCTGTGATTTTGTGCAACTGTGAGGTTGCTCTCTGTTGCCCTGAACCTCCCCATCTGTTTGCCAAGCAGTTCATGTGGGTAATTTTCTGGATGTAGAATCCGGTATTTACTGCTCATCTGTTATTTGCCACTACCCCTACACTCCATATCCCGCTTGCAGTCTCTGTCAGCTGCCGTTTTCCCGTATGTAAGTGCTGGCAGTGTTAAGTGAGTGCAGACAGATTGTATGAAGAATAATTTGTGGAGAGAAAGATCAGTTTTGTTTTTTTTCCTGCTGGTTGGTGCTGTGTGAAAGATGTTATGGCTTACGTGGCGAGATTGAAGAATGTGAGAAGGTTGCCATACAAAGAAGAGGAGAGGTGTATTTTACCTTTCAGGTGCTAGAAAAGGAATTGTGAAGAGAAACTATTTCTGTTTACGAAGGGCTTTCATACCAAACCGCTACTGTACGCGACTTTTGCGGGAAACTGCGAGCTGATCACATGCTGCGGTAAAAGACATCGTAATGTGAAGCCGCTGTTTGACTTTGGCTGGTTTGGATACATGCAGGAAGCTGTAAAGTGTGATTTGATGGTGTGAGCTCCTGAAGGCAGGGGAGAATCATCATAGTGCTGAAGGTAGAGTAAAATCATGCTGGTGTGTGCTGCTGTTTGAAAGAGTCTGGGTCATGGCATCAAATGGGCAGTCGGTAGTGATTTTTTTTGTAATTCGGTCACATTAGCATTGGGACTAGATCCGTGATGTTGTTCTGGGATAACATCACAGGTCCAGTCCAACACTGACCAATCAGAGTGCAGAATTTTTTCATGCCATTGTATAATATCCAGTACCACACCGTACCTCTGGCTTAAATCCATCTCTACTAGAAAACACCTCTCCATACCTTCATAAATATGCACTGGATGAGAAACATGCAAACCAGCCAGACTCAAGCTCCATGTACATGCACCCAAAGATTTAAGCGGGAAGTCGGTGAGATTGTACAGAGTGAGTGTTGGTGGCTCCGTCCGGCAGGGACTATCTTCAGGTAGCAGCTGCCAGAGTTCATTTAGGATATGTTGGGAGGCAAGGGTAATTTCTACCCCAGTACCTTCCAGAGCATATATAGGCAAAACCATCTCCACCATCATCTTCACATATAGTCTGACTTTCTTCCTTGATGGACCAGTGTGCCCAAAATCAAAGGGTTTGGCTTCACTGAGACAGCCTCCTTTTAACCCAAATGAGCTGTGCTGTCTGTCATGGGGCCCCTCTCCCACCATTAGGGAGTTTGATGTGGTGGAGGCTGCTCTGCCTGGCCTATTCAGCTGCTAGTTATTGGTGCTTGATGGGCACTGTTTTGTTGTGGCGGCAGATGAAGAGAAGAGGTTTCTCCTGTTTGCTGTGCAGGGTATGCTTTATGTCCTTTCATCTGCTGGCACAGCTCATCATACTTTCCTTCCCAGTATCCCTCATGGATTCTCTCTTGACCCTGTTCCTGACCCCAATGGCTGCAGTAGACTCCGTGACAGCTACCACTTCACCTGCTCCATGAGCCCCTGGGGGTCTCATGAGAGTTGCCTCTTCCTGGAGTTGAAAGCTCCTCCCCAGCAAAGGCTGGTGGTTCTTTCCTGGCTTCTGGCAGGGGTAACTTCATTTCAGTGGAAGGAGAGCATCCGCCTCCCAGGTTTCAAGCCAGTGTTATTGTGACTAACAGCCGATACATCAACAGAAGCAGGGGTGGGGGTTAGAGTTGTATTTTCTGTCATAGTTTACCATGCATCACATGCCATGTCCAGAATGACTGTCATAGATGTGGCCTTCTTGAAACACCCAACCAGAGAATTCTGGATTTCCTTCAGCAACCCTTTGCGAAAGTTCATCCTAAATTTGGAATCTTCTGTAATTGGGGTCTCCTGATCTTTGTAATAAAATTGCCTGAATAGTCTATAAATAGTCTTCAAATGTGTTGGGGATTCTGATTGTCCTGCCTCAAATTAAGAGCAGCTGCCTTTGCATTTTCAAGCAGCCTATTCCTTCAATACTCACGGTGCATAGCAGCACACACATTTTTCTAGGTATCTTTACACTCAGGACTTAACTCTTCCATCCACTGAATTAGTGTAACAGTGGAAGCTGACTGTACCAAACACATTTTCTCTTCTTCAGTCACACCTACATTTTCCAGAGTGCTTAATGTAGGTTTATGGGCAGACAGAAGTGTCCACACAGTTAGACTCTTTCTTGGAGGGGTCAAACCTCTGAATTGATTTCTGCACTACTGCCATTTCACTCATCAACATCTGTCTCTGCTGATGAGGGTCAATATCATCAGCCCCCCCCCCCGGAGAGGGGTATTATGTTCCTGCCTAATGTTTTTGGCAGTCTTGGCCACCGAGGTGGTGGCACTGTTACCACCCATTGATTTTGTGACAGGAGTCTCAGCATGAGAGGAGACAAAGGGACTCGGAGGCTGTTCCCCCTGGGGAGACCAATGGGGTCTGTGAGGTGGTGGGCTGTGGAGGCCAACTTGCAGGGGAAGCAGGCATTACCTTTCCAAAGGATGCCACAGTTTTCTCCCAGGCATCAACCTGGGCTTTTGCTGCTGTCAACTCTTGCTCCAACTGCCTGACTTTGTTATTTAAACCCATTTCTCTCTGGCTAACCTCTGGAGTTCATCTCTCAGGTCCTGAACCTCTTGTTGCATGTCTTTAATTCTCTGTGCTTGCTTTGTCCCTTTTTATGTTTGCTTGCACGCATGTGCAAGAAACATAGTGCCATCATCCGAGTTTTTGGAGGTGTGGCAGCCCTCTTCCAATTCAGTCAGTGTGTTTGCAGGGGCGGCCGCAGTTCTTCAATGCCTGCTTGAGCTGTCTATGACAGCTCCAAAATGCAGTGGCGTACAGTTGAAAGGGGGAGCTACGCTTCAGTGAGCAGCGATAGGATATCGCCTGCTCATGCGTGCTCTCACACACACACACACACACACACACACACACACAGGCACGCATACTGAGTGCTCGCCCCCTCCACACACACACTGTGTAGCTGACGGGGGTGCCCAATCCCTTGGCTGTGCTGCATGCCCTCCCAAAACAGTGTCCCATATGCCCACGCTGGGGTGCCCACCCCAGCATGGCCACACATCATATAGCCGGCAGGATGCCCAATCCCCGTCGGCTCCACTAGTTCCACCCCAGAATGCAGGGTGCCACGCTGAGCCCATCCCAGCGTGGCAACCACTCGCTCTTCTCGCTGATGGGGTGCCCAATCCCATTCGGCTCCGCTTCCCCCCCCACCAGCCATCCTTGTGCCACGCTGGGAGCCCACCCCAGAGTGGCAAACATCCCACTTCGTCATTTAAAAAAAAATTGAAACTGGAAAATGGTCCCTAGCAGTCTCTGCCCCCACCTCGCCACCCACTGCACACTCCACCTCCCCACACCCCCCACCCATACTTACCTCCGGCTCCAGCACAATGATCTTGGTAGACTGGGAACACGTCTGCACTCTTCAAAGCCGACCGCGAACTGAGGAAATGCCAGTAAGCTGTATAATGGGATAGATAGGGTTTTTTCAATTTTGTTGCATATCTCAGGCATTTTTTGGAATTTTTGCACCAAATTTTCAACATGGGGTTTTTGGGACCCCTTCTCATGAATGCTCTCACTGTCATGGTGTTAATCAGGCCCGAAAGGTGATTTCACAGTCACTGCATGAAATCACCTTTTGGGACGGAGTGACAAAATGACACTGCCACTGTTCATAAGGTGGGCTCTCAAAAAGTCTATGTTGAAAATTTGGTGGAAAAATTCCTAAAAATGAATGTTTTATGGGCGTGCGTTGCGCAGAAGATAGGGAGGCATACCAAACTGCCCTAAGGGAAGCAGGGAAGGCAGTAAGGCAGGCAAAGTCCCAAACTGAGGAAAAACTAGCACGAACAGTAAAAGAAGGTGACAAGACTTTCTATAGATACATTAGTGAAAGGAGAAAGTCCAGAGGCATATTGCTAAGCTTAATGGAGAAAAGGAGCATGTGAGGAGGAGGACCCTGTAAAGGCATCTATCCCTAAATAGATACTTTTTTCAGTATTTACTGAAGAAGGTAGGGCAGGGCCCACAGCTCAGCATCATGGACACAGGGGAGGGAGGTGAGCACTACTCCCTTCACAAAAGAAAGGGTCCTACAAGAGCTTGCTAAGCTCAGGGTGGATAAGGCAATGGGACCTGATGGCATACATCCCAGGGTACTTAAGGAGCTAAAGGTGGAACTAGCAGAGCCATTAGCAGAACTGTTTAGTGAGTCTCTGAGCACAGGAGAGGTCCCAGAAGACTGGAGAAGGGCTCATGTGATCCCGCTCCACAAGAGTGGTAGCAGGGAGGAGGCGGGGAACTACAGACCAGTCAGTCTTACCTCAGTAGTGGGCAAGATTATGGAGGCACTCCTTAAGGAAAGGATAGTGCAACACCTGGAATCCATAGGGCACAGGATCCAAGACAGAATGGGTTTACAAAGGAAGGTCCTGTCAAACTAATCTCATAGATTTCTTTGACTGGGTAACCAGAGTGGTGGACCAAGGGGGAGCAGTTGATGTCGCCTACCTTGACTTCAGCAAAGCTTTTGACACTGTTCCACATAGAAGATTGATAAATAAGCTGGGTAGGCTCGGGGTGGGTCAGAAGTTGGTCAACTGGGTGGCAAACTGCTTGACAGGCAGAAAACAGAGTGGTGGTAAATGGTATACAGTCAGAAGAGATGCAAGTCACAAGTGGGGTACCTCAGGGATCAGTCCTGGGGCCAGTCCTCTTCAACATCTTCATTAGTGACCTTGCAGATGGACTAGAGGGTAAGGCTTGTCTGTTTGCAGATGACACCAAGATCTGCAACAGAGCAGATGATCCAGATGGGGTGGGCAGAATGAGAAGAGATCTGGATAAACTAGCAAAATGGTCAGAAGAGTGACAACTGGGATTTAATGCAAAGAAGTGCAAAATCATGCACATAGGGAAGAGAAACCCTGAAGCCACCTATAGGCTGGGAGGGGAGTTGCTAGCAGTCACAAAGGAAGAAAGAGACTTGGGCATCATCATCACTGATGACCTGAAATCATCAAGCAGACCTCTAAAGCAGTAGGTAAGGCTAGGGAGGTGTTAGGGTGTATTAGTGAGGGGTATCACAAGTCGTAAGAGGAGTAATAATCCCTCTTTACAAGACACTAGTTAGACCCCATCTGGAGTACTGCGTGCAGTATTGGAGCCACACCTTCACAAGGACATTAACCAAATTGAGGCAGTCCAGAGAAGGGCAGCAAAATGGTGCAGGGACTGCATCAGAAGACATATGAGGACAAATTAACAGAGCTCAATATGTATACCCTTGAGCAAAGGAGGGATAGAGGTGATATGATCAAGGCATTCAAACACCTTAAGGGCATTAACAAGGTGAAAGAGTCTAACATGTTTAAATATAAGAAAAATAGCAGGACAAGAGGACACAGCATGAGATTAGAGGGGGGCCGATTAAGGGGGAATGTGAGGAAATTCTTTTTCACAGAAAGGGTGGTGGATGCATGGAATGGCTTACCACAAGAAGTGGTGGCTATGAATACAGTGCAGGGCTTCAAACAGGCATGGGATAGGCATAAGGGAGCAATACAAATGACTATGAATAGATAGGACACTGACAGAGCAAACGCCGATGGCACATTCATAAGGTAGAAAAAAGAAATGGGCAGACTGGATGGGCCTTGTGGTCCTTATCTGCCGTCAACTTCTATGTTTCTAAGTTCCTACGCACACTCGTAAGTTCACGAATTTTCGATATTTTCACTCTAGATTTTCAACATTACCATTTTGCCACATCTCCTTATGAGCAGTATAACTGTCATTTTTCACATCTTGCCCGAAACGTGTTTCCGCCCATGTAGCACACAATGGCACAGTCGGTGTGCAAAATCAATATATGTGACACATTAAGAAAATCACTGTGACACTGTTAATTAGCAGAGGTCTTAAAATGGCTATGTTAAAAATTTGGTGAAAAATTCCTAAAAAATGACTGTTTCACAGTACGCTGGGCGCAGTTCTCGACGCTAAGTTTGCGATCTTCAATATTTTCACCAGATTTTCAACACTGACATTTTTATTACACTATCCTTATGAGCAGTACAGCTGTCGTTTTTTACATCTTGCCCAAAATGTGTTTCCGCCCATGTAGCACGCAATGGCACAATCGGTGTACAAAATCAATGCGTGGGACACATTAAGAAAATCACAGTGGCACTGTTCATGAGCAGAGGTCTTAAAATGGCTATGTTGAAAATTTGGTGAAAAAATTCCTAAAAATGACTGCTTTACAATCGTGTGTTGCGCAACTCCTATGCACGCTTGTAAGTTTGCGAATTTTCTATATTTGCACTCCAGATTTTCCACATTGCCATTTTATTACACTTCCTTATGAACATTTCTGCACATGTAGTGCACAATGGTGCTGTTGGTGTGCGAAAGCAATGTTTGGGACAGATTAAGAAAATCACAGTGACACTGTTCATGAGCAGAGGTCTTAAAATGGCTATGTTGAAAATTTGGTAACAAAGGGTAAGGTTTGGTAAGGTTTGAGCAGACTCGATAGACCATAAGGCCTAATCTGCTGGCAAATAGTATGTTAAAAGTACATAAAATGACTGTGTTATGAGTGAGCATTGTGCAGTTTCCACGCACCCTCGTAAGTTCATGACTTTGTAATATTTTCAGTCCAGATTTTCACCAGTGGCATTTTCCACACTACCTTATGAACAGTACAGCTGTCATTTTTCACAACATGGCCGAAATGTGTTTTCACACTTTCAGTGCAGAGATGCGTGGTTGCTGTGGGAAATCATTGTTTGGGACAGATAAAGAAAATCACAGTGACACTGTTCATGATTAGAGGTCCCAAAATGCCTGTGTTGACAATCTGCTGTAAAAATCCCAAACTAATTACATTCGGGTGTGCGTTGCACAGGTTTATATGCCTTCGTGACTTCACCAGTTTTTAAATATTTTTACTGCAGATTTGCAACATTGCCATTTTTTACACCTCCCCATGAACAGTACAGCTGTCATTTTTCACATCCTGTTCGGAATGTGTTTTTGCACCTGTGGTGCTAAATGCCGTAGTCGCTGTGCATAAGCAGCTTTCAGCTAACAAACTGATATTGCCACTGTTCATGAGGTGGGGGTCACAAAAAAAATATGTTGAAAATTTGGAGTGAAAAAACCAACGAATGCCTGAGGTGTTAGGGTTTCCAATCATAACCCCCCACCCTGCAGAGAATGACAGGCATCAGGGGTGTGACTTGGGATTCTTGCCTGTAATGCTCATACCATTCCACACCCTGCAGCCAGTGAGAGGCATTGAGGTATGCCTTGGACTCTTCGGCCCCAAAGTTCACCCTATTCTCTTATACCGCACCCATCTCACCGTATTTCCTGATGCAATGGGGTGCGCATAAGAGCCAAAGACCCCAAGGAACACCGTGACACTTGTCAGTGTCTACAGGGTAGAGTATGGTGAAATGGCATGGCCATTATGCCTGATGACCCAAAGGCACACCCCAATGCCTATCACTCTCTGCAGGGTGGTGGTGGGGTTGGCTTCAGTTCAATGCTTCACTGCCATTTCTATTATGCTGCTCTGTAACTTCTACACTACCAATGCCAATGCCAGCAAGCAAACATTCGGCATTGACAAATGTTTGTTCTTACTCCTTCTAAGCTTATTTTTCAACCCTCTCTCACTTTCCTTGAGGGTTGTTCTCATGTGGGAAATAGAAGTTATGTCCCCTCTCAGGGTAGAGATTTGTTCCTCTTTTCTGCTTTACTCTCTTTTTGTGTTTGGCAATCTCTTCTTCCAACCTCTTCACTTGCTATTTCTGAGTCTCTATCTCTTGTTTCATCCTTGCAACCTCTTCCAAGTTACTCACTCTAGTCAAATCTCCCTTTTCTGTCTGTCTTTCTGACGAGCGCAGTGGCAACTGCTGTTATTTCTTCTTTGCCTTTTTCCAGCCCTCATAATACTGGTGGGCTTTGCCTTCTACCTTAAGAAGGTGATCCTCCAACATTTCACACTTTGCCTATAATTTATCATGCTACTGTCTGGCTGTCCAGCTATCTGATATGGTCTAATCCAATTGTAGCCTGATTCCTGTTATCTCGTTACATTTTTCCATGTAAGCTAAGGCTTCCTTCTCGGATACCTGCTTTTCCTTACTCAAGGATTCAAGACATTCTTCTAAACTAACCAGTTCTATTTCTCTTTGTCTTAACTGTTTTCTGTCTTCTTCGCTCTTTCCAACTATTTATCAGACTCTGTTTTGTTTACAGGCATGCATGTCCTGCTGCTTCTTGGCCTTTTCTAACCTTTGAATCTGGATAGCTAAATTCTTCCATTAAGGATTTTATTCTGTTTTCCCTGCATCCCTTCATTCACAATAATTTAATTTCTCTCCATCTGTGCCACTTCGAGTTGCTTCTTTAAGTGTACCACATATTCTTGTAAATGAGTGGCCCTTGTATGAAATTTTTCAGCTTCTTTTTCAAGTGGTGTCCTTTCAATCTTCAGATGGTCATGCCCCTCTCTAAGAGCAGACACTTCACTTTTCAGATTTGCTAAACTGTCCTATAATTCTGCTCTCTCTGTCTGTGAGGCTTGCAGATCTTTATTAAATGTTTGTAGTGGGGTTTCTTTTATTTATTTATTTTTTTTGCAATTAAGTTTATTTTAATTTTCACATAAAAAAACAAGATAGAACATAAAAGGCATATGGTGCAGTAATATACATGGCATTATAAGATACATAGTACTCAACCAACATAAAAGATAACAATTCCAACCCACCCCTTCCCCCCAAAGCAAGCACAGCCAATGTCTGCTAGCCTCTTCTTAGTCTAAGAAATACAGACTAGCTAATCAAAGTCACACTTGACACCAACACCCCATTATGGGGGGGATGTAAAACTCAGATAAAAACTGGAAGGGTGAAGGGGGGTAAAAGGGAGAGAGAAGAAAAGGAGGAAAATAAAAGACGTCTTTCAGTAGCCAAATTTATCCTTGAAAATTGAGAAGAAAAGTCTCCAACACTTCTGAAATTTCCTCCAGGAGTGAGAAATTTTAGCTACACTTCTTTCTGTGTTCAAAGCAGTAAGAAACTCTGCCCATCATTCATTATATGAAGGGACCCAATCTTCTTTTCAATGTCTGAGTATTACCAGTTTGGTAACCAATCAAATCCAATTAACAGAAGCTCTCTGGATGGAGGCAATCCAGTCCTTTCCCAGAAGAAAGGGTTCTGAAAAAACTCCTAAAACTGAAGGTGGACAAAGTAATGGGGCCTGACGGAATTCACCCCAGAATTCTAAAAGAATTAAGGGGAGAACTAGTGACACCACTGACTACCCTTTTTAACAAATCATCAGAGGATGGTGTGGTACCTGAGGACTGGAGGAAGATGGATGTGATTCCCCTTCACAAAAGTGGGAGCAAGACAGAGGCAGGAAACTACAGACCTGTCAGTTTGACCTCTGGGGTAGGAAAAGTGATGGAATCACTTCTGAAGGAAATAATTGTTGCATACCTAGATGCCAGTGGGGCACAGGACCCAAGACAGCATGGATTCACAGTGGGAAGGTCATGTCAGACAAATCTAATTAATTTCTTTGACTGGGTGACCAAAGTAGAAAACCAAGGCGGGGCTGTGGACATGGCCTACCTAGACTTTAGCAAAGTATTTGACACAGTCCCACACAAAAGATTAATAATCAAATTAACCAGCCTGGGTGGTAACCTGGGTAAAACATTGTCTGGACAACAGGACACAGAAGGTAATTGTTAATGGAGTCCACTCTGAAGAAAGTTGGGTTACTAGTGGGGTACCTCAGGGTTCAGTACTGGGTCCAGTCCTTTTTACTGTCTTTATAAGTGACATTGCAGAGGGACTGGAAGGAAAAGTATGCCTCTTTGAAGATGATATAAAGATCTGCAACAGGATTGATACACAAGGAGGCATGGAAATGATGAGAAGGGACATAGCAAGGTTGGAGGAATGGTCAGAAGTATGGTAGCTTGGACTCAATGCAAAAAAGTGCAAATTAATGCACCTGGGAAACAAAAACCAGGAAAATTACACAATGGAGGTAGCAGCAACAGCAACAAAAAATGGAAAGGAACCTGGGGTAATCATATCAGATTACCTTAAGGTTAGCAAGCAATGTGAGAAGGCAGTAGGGAGGGTTGGGGGGTACTGGGATGTATAGAGAGTGGCAACACCAGCAGAAAACAGGAAGTTGTTATCCCCCTATACAGACAGTTGGTGAGACCCCATCTGGAGTATTGCATCCAGTTCTGGAGTCCCCATCTCCACAAGGACTTAGACAGGATGGAGGCAGTCCAGAGGACAGCAACTAAAGTGGTGCACGGTCTGCAAGAGAAGCCATACGAGAAGAGACTAAAGGAGCTTAATATGTATAGCCTTGAAGAAAGGAGGGAGAGGGGGGACATGATAGAAACTTTTAAGTACCTTAGTGGAATCAGCAAAGTCCAAGAGGGTAGCATCTTTCAGAAAAAGAGATGTGCAAGAACAAGAGGAAACAATTTGAAGATAGAGGGGGGACGGCTCAGGGGCAATGTGAGGAAGTATTTTTCACAGAGGGTGGTGGACGCATGGAACAGCCTTCCTGAGGAGGTTGTGGGGTCTAAAACTGTGGGAGAATTCAAGAATGCATGGGACAGACATAAGGCAATTCTTGTGGGGGGGTAGGAAGAAGTAGGCTGTTGGTTAACTGTGATCTGCAGCTTATCCTCTAGGTAGGGAAATGGGCAGACTAGGTGGGCCAGGCAGTTCTTATCTGCTGTCAAAGTCTTTGTTTCTATGTTTCAAGGAAATCATGGCTAACTGCATCTTTTGGGGGGGTAGTAGGAATGGAAGCAAATAATTCCAAAATGCATGTCTCCACTGAGAAATAAGGGGCTACATTAAGGTAGTGTGAGACTTGCTTTTTAATTACCCCCCAAAAGTTTTGTCTTTTAGGGCAGCTTCACAACTTGTGGAATAATGTGGCATTATTGTTTCTACAATCTAGACATTCCAGAGAGGCTAGCCTACGCATCCTAAAAAGCTTGCTGGGAGAATAGCAAAGGTTATGAAAGATATTAAATTGTATATTGCACAACTGATCCTGCTTGATTAAAACAAAATTGACTGTCCAAATCAGTAACCAGAAGTTGTCTGGAAGGGATTTATCTAAGGTGTGCCTCCAGTAAAAGGCCACAGGAGAGGTAGTAGTCTGGGGCGACTAATAAGTTCATGGTAGAGTTTTGAAATTGGCTTCACCTTTTAAGCTAGGGCTAGGAGGGAATCTAAAAAAGAAGATAACCTACATTATCTGACCAAGGAGGCTTACCTAGAAAACTATTTATGCAATGTTGAACCTCGAATAAGTAAAAAGCAGGTTTAAGACGTAAATTAAACTTGTTCTGGAGGTCAGAGATTGAAAGGAATGAGTCCCCCTGAATTAAATCTTTTAGTTTAGGTTCTTCCCTAAGGGGCCATTCATTTGAACTAATAGCCTTGTTAGCTATTTTCAGGTTGGGGTTATTGCACAGGGGCTGTGTAATACTCCTCTTAGCACTAGAACGAGTTAGTGTGCATAACTGCTGGAAGCTTTTATATCCCATCCAATTGGTGACTCATGCAGTGCTACTGGGAACTCTGACAATGCGTTGAATAAAATCGCTGCCAGAGAGATCTTCTGGCTGCTGGCATACTCATGGTCCAGCTGTAGCCAGTTTGCACTCATGGGCACATTGATGCCAGGAACTAACCAATGCAGAAATCTGCATGCATGAATGGCTAGGTAGTAAAGAAAAAGTCAGGCCCCCTACGAACTTAGGACGGGTCAATTTCCAATAAGCTCTGCGTGGGGCTTTCCCATTCCACATAAAATCTGAATAAATCCTTTGCAGTGATGAAAAGAAGGATTTGGGGAGGTATATATTAAGATTGTTTAATGGGTAGAATAGTTTAGGTAGGATAACCATCTTTATAATGTTGGTTCTACACCAAAAGGTGAGTGGTAATTTTTTCCACCTTCCCAAATCTTCTTTTATAGATTTTAAGAGCTGATCTAAATTAAGGTCCTTAAGTTTACCCAATTCTTTTGAAACTTTAATACCCAGATAAATAATCATTGTATTTTTCCACTGTAGGCCCGTAGCTGCAATATGCGTTCTATTTACCCCACATGAGAGGGGGTATACCGAGGTTTTACTCTTGTTTAACTGATATCCAGAAAAATCACTAAATTGAGCTATTACCTCGAGAGCTGCAGAAAGGGAATGTTTTCTGTCTGAGAGGTGCAAAAGCCAATTGTCTGCAAAAAGGGATAGCTTGAGGTTTAAATCACCTATTAGGATCCCCTTAATGCCCTGAACTTGGTTAAGAGTCCTTGATAAAGGGTCAATGTACAAGTTAAACAAGTAGGGAGACTAAGGACAACCTTGCCTTGTATCGCTACATAGAAGGAAGGGGTCAGATAGGTGGTTATTGCACATTAATCGTGCTGAAGGGCAGTAGTAAAGAACTTGGATATGCTTTATAAAGCTCACAGGGATGCCATACTGAGATAAGGTGGCAAGTGAGTTTTGTTTTCTCAGAAGAAGCCAGAAGGGGAAGGAAACATATTCAATTCAGTGCTTTACAGTAACTGGTAATTGCTATTTTTCTTTTAAACTTAGATTGTGGGCTTTTAGTGACACTGTAAATTCTTTGCTGTCTTTACTTAGAATTGTATTTGGGCTGTTGAAAATTTAAAACGTAGTGGTGGCGTATTTCTTTGCTGTCTTTAATTGCTGCAAATTTAGTCTTGGCTTGTCTGACTTGCCCTGTAGTTTGGGTGAGGGGTGTTAATTGTCTGGCCTCTGACCTCAGCCACGTGATAACTGGAGGTGGGGCTTAGTCAGAGTTGAGGTAGCAAGTGAGTTTTGGTTTCTCAGAAGAAGCCAGAAGGGGAAGGAAACATATTCAATTCAGTGCTTTATAATAACTGGTAATTGCTATTTTTCTTTTAAACTTAGATTGTGGGCTTTTAGTGACACTGTAATTTCTTTGCTGTCTTTACTTAGAATTGTTTTTGGGCTGCTGAAAATTTAAAACATAGTGGTGGTATATTTCTTTGCTGTAGATTATTGCAAATGTTAGCCCCCCTCATCCAACTCTTAATTATATATGCCCTGTTAAATTTAATTGACAGGAGCTAAACACAGGGGATAGTAAGGTGTGGAGTAGAAGGGCATAAGGGGAAGAAGCCCACCCTCAGCACGACAAGTGTTTTGACTCTTTTATTTATTTATTGGTTTATTTTCTTTTTTTAAAAAGAAAAGTATCTGAGGATCAGTGGCAGGATTTTTAGGACAGTAAATTAATAAAAAGGGAACTAGGAGAGCTTCAGTAGCAGACAAGTAGTGGGACAGCAGTATAATTGCAGTATAATGTGGGGAGAGGTGCAATGCAGTGGCTGTGGGGCAGCCATATTCAGGCAGACCTTCTGGACACTGAGGAGCTGCCCTCTCTGCATGCATCTCTCTGGACTGCAGGATGAGGTAGCCAGACTCAGAGTGGAAGTAAACTGGGTCAGGAGTACCATCACCTCTATCCAGAGACCACCCAGTCCAATGCAACTGCCTCAAAAGATGCCGAGAACGAGGAGCACTTGGATGAAAGTGGGATCAGGGAGGGTTAGAGCTGTCAGGCAGAGGCACATCCCAGATCCTATTCCACTCAAAAACTCATATGCCACACTGGCAAATGGGGACAACCAAATAGAGGTACCCAGAGAAGTGGAAAGAAAGGATGTGGAGGTTAGCCAAGGAGGTGACCTCAGCAAGGAGAGCAGTGGACCCCAGAAGAGGAGGAAGTGAATCCTGGTGGGGGACTCCATCATAAGAGGGATCCAGCTAGGAACACAGGAGGGGGAGGACAGGGAGGTGAGGTGCCTACCAGGTGCCACAGCATGGAGGGATGGAAAGAAGTTCCTGGAGATCACTGGGAAGACAAGATGGGAGGGTGACCTGGATGTCATCCACCCAGGTACTAATGACCTGGCAAATGGGGAACCAAAGAAAGTTCAGGAAGAGTTTAGGAAATTGGGGAAGGGTCTCAAGCAAGTAGCTACTTCTGTCACTTCTCAGAAGTACTACCTGCAAGAAGCAAGGTAGAGCATAGAGGTGCATGCACCAGGAACCTTAACTCATGGTTGAAGAACTGGTGCTGTGGGGAAGGGTTTGGATTCATTGGTGACTGGGGACCCACCTGGAAGGATGGAGGTTTGTTCAAGCCTGATGGCCTGCATCCATCCTGGAGAATCCAGCACTCAATGATAAGTTTAAATGCTACATTGACAAGCATTTAAACTAGCAAAGGGGGGTGGCAGGCCAGCAAGGAGGGTACCTACTTGCTCACCCCCCACAGCTAGCAGTGAAACCAGTGAACCGGAGGAGTGGCTATCTCTACAAAGCAGTGTGCAAAAGATG
This sequence comes from Neoceratodus forsteri, assembly GCA_016271365.2. Taxonomy (NCBI): domain Eukaryota; kingdom Metazoa; phylum Chordata; order Ceratodontiformes; family Ceratodontidae; genus Neoceratodus; species Neoceratodus forsteri. The sequence goes on along the minus strand of CM057451.1, from coordinate 860,360,422 downwards.
GAGATTAGCGCCCAAGAGGTGGATAGGCAGAAAAGGGGCAAAATTCAGCAGAAGGGCAGACAGCAAGGAGAACCAGAGATAAAGAACAACCAAGGAAGGGGCTGAAGTAGAACAGCAAAACAGTCTAGGGAGGTCAAATCATGGAAAGCCATGTGTGCCAATGCCAGGAGCCTTAGCAACAAGATGGAAGATCTGGAGGCTGTCATGGTGCAGTCAGACCTGGACATTGTGGCCATCACGGAAACCTGGTGTAATGATAACCACGACTGGGAGATGGCCATACCTGGCTACAACATATTCAGAAGAGACAGGGCAGGTAGGAAGGGAGGAGGAGTGGCACTGTATGTGAAAAATGACACAAGGGCCACAGAGATCCAGGAGGAACAAAATGGGGGAAAGATACTGTGGGTTAAGCTGGAAAGGAAAATGGGGACAGCCATCCGCACAGGTGTGGTCTACAGACCACCAGCCCAGGAGGAAGAAACAGATAGGGAGCTGATGCTAGCCATCCAAAGGATGGCAGACAAGGGTGAGGTAATACTGGTTGGAGACTTCAATATTCCAGACGTGGATTGGAGCATCCCAGCAGCAGCATCAACTAGGAGCAGATTTATCCTGGACTCCCTTCAGGGTGCCTTCCTGAAGCAACTGGTCATGGAGCCAACTCGGCAGAAGGCAATACTGGACCTTGTGCTCACAAACAGGGACAGTGTGATGGGGGTAACAGTGGAGGAGTACCTGAGGAACAGTGACCACCAGTCATTGTGGTTTGAAATCACAGAAAGAGCAGAACCAAACCACACAAAAACACGTATCCTGGATTTTAGGGGGGCAGACTTTGGGAAAATGGGGAGATACTTGAAAGAGGCATTAAGGGGAATGGGGCAGGAATCAGGGGTTGAGGAACAGTGGGCAGTATTTAAAATGGGGATTACAAGAGCAACAGAATTATGCATTAAACAGGTTAGCAAGAAGAAAAGGAAGATGAGACCATTATGGTTTTCCAAAGAGGTAGCAAAGAAAGTGAAAGCCAAAAAGATTGCATTCAGGCAATACAAAAAGACACAGGCAGAAGGGGATAGGGAGAAGTACCAGGAGAAGCAAAGGGAGGCAGGGAGGTCAGTAAGGGAAGCCAAAGCTCTGACAGAAGAACACTTTGCAAAATCAGTGGGTAGAGGGGACAAAACCTTTTACAGGTACATAAGTGAAAAAAGAAAGGCAAAGGGAGGGATAGTGAGACTGAAGGGGGAGGATGGGGGTCACGTGGAGGATGACGACAGTAAAGCTGACATATTGAACAGGTATTTCTGCTCAGTCTTTACTGAGGAAGAGGAGGGTAATGGGTCCGAAGGGAGTACAAGGGGTGAGAATGGTGCAGAAATGGACACAAGTCCCTTTACACAAGAAAAGGTCCTGAAGGAACTGGAAGTAATAAGAGTTGATAAAGCAATGGGGCCAGATGGGGTGCACCCTGGGGTCCTTAAAGAACTAAGAGAGGTGGTGGCTGAACCTCTGGCTATCCTGTTTAGCTGATCACTGGAAACGGGAGGTACCCAAAGACTGGAGGACAGCAGACGTAGTTCCCTTATACAAAAGTGGGAACAAAGAGGAAGCGGGGAACTACAGACCAGTCAGCCTCACTTAGGTAGTGGGGAAGATCATGGAAGCACTACTGAAGGAGAGATTGGTGGAACATCTGGTTGTCAATGGACTACAGGACCCAAGGCAGCATGGTTTCACCCGGGGGAGGTCATGTCAGACCGACCTCATTGAATTTTTTGACTGGGTGACTAGGGAGGTAGATTAGGGAGGGCAGTGGACATGGCCTATCTGGACTTCAGCAAGGCCTTTGACACTGTGCCACATAGAAGACTATTACACAAACTGGGAATATGGGTGTGGGCAGGACAGTAGTGTGGTGGGTAGGTAACTGGCTGGGCGGCAGGACACAGAGGGTGGTGGTAAATGGCTGTCACTCCACAGAGGCAAGAGTGACCAGTGGGGTACCACAGAGATCAGTGCTGGGACCGGTCCTATTCAACATCTTTATCAGTGACATTGCACAGGACCTAGAAGGCAGCATTTCACTGTTCGTTGATCGCACAAAGCTCTGTAACAGAGTAGACACACCAGAGGGTGTAGACAGAATGAGAAGGGACCGGTAGAAACTTGAAGAATGGTCAACGGTTTGGCAGTTGAAATTCAATGCAAAGAAGTGCAAGATAATGCATATGGGGCACAAAAACCCTGGCACAATATATCAATTGGGGGGTGAGGATATAGCATGCACCAAGCAGGAAAGGGATCTTGGGGTTATCATCTCTGATGATCTCAAGGTAGGGAAACAGTGTGACAAGGCAGCAGGTAAAGCAAATAGGATGCTGGGATGCATAGGCAGGGGCATCACCAGCAGGAAAATAGAGGTCATAATTCCACTATACAAGACACTAGTGAGGCCCCACCTGGCGTATAGTGTACAGTTCTGGAGACCTTACCTACGTAAGGACATAGACAGGGTAGAGAAGGTTCAGAGGAAGGTAACAAAGATGGTACATGGATTGCATCACAAGTCACATGAGGACAGGTTGAAGAAACTGAACATGTACACCCTGAAGGAGAGGAGGGAGAGAGGGGATATGATAGAGACATACAAGTATCTTACAGGGAGGAACAGGGTGCAGGAATACACTATTTTTAAGCGAAAAAGATGTTCCAGGACTAGAGGGCATGGGATGAAGTTGGAGGGAGGATGATTCAGAGGAAACGTGAGGAAGAATTTCTTCACAGAAGGGGTGGTGGACAAGTGGAACACCCTGCCAGAGGAAGTGATGGGGGCTGAAACAATCACGGGATTTAAGAATGCATGGAATAGACATAAAGGAATTCTGGAGGTCAGGGGGTAAGGGGCAACAGACTTCTAAGAAAACATAAACTGAACTTACAAGCTCAAATGGGCAGACTGGGTGAGCCATAGGCCCTTATCTGCCGACACTGTCTATGTATCTAAACATAGAAACAGAGACTCTGACAGCAGATAAGGACCGCTTGGCCCATCTAGTCTGCCCATTTCCCTACCTACAGGATAGGCTGCAGATCCTAGTTAACCAACAGCCTATTTCTTCCTACTCCCCACAAAAATTGCCTTATGTCTGTCCCATGCATTCTTGAATTCTCCCACAGTTTTAGACCCCACAACTTCCTCAGGAAGGCTGTTCCATGCATCCACTACCCTCTCTGTGAAATAATACTTCCTCACATTGCCCCTCAACCACCCCCACTCTATCTTTAAATTGTGTCCCCTTGTTCTTGCACGTCTCTTTTTCAGAAAGATGCTACCCTCTTGGACTTTGTTGATTCCACTGATGTACTTAAAAGTTTCTATCATGTCCCCCCCCTCTCCCTTCTTTCCTCAAGGGTATACATACTAAGCTCCTTTAGTCTCTCCTCATACGGCTTCTCTTGCAGACCCTGCACCATTTTAGTTGCCTTCCTCTGGACTGCCCCTATCCTGTCTATGTCCTTGCGGAGATGGGGTCTCAAGAACTGGACACAGTACTCCAGATGGGGTCTCACCAAGTGTCTGTACAGAGGAATAACAACTTCCTGTTTTCTGCTGCTGATGCCTCTCCCTATGCATCCCAGTATACCCCCAGCCCTCCCTACTGCCTTCTCACATTGCTTGCCAACCTTAAGGTCATCTGATATGATTACCCCAGGTCCCTTTCCTTTTATGTTTGCTTTGCGCATGTGCAGAAACATAATCCATCATCTGAGTTTTCGAGGTGTGTCACCCCTCTTCCAATTCAGTCAGTGTGTTGGCAGGCGCGCCTGATCCGCCAATGCACATGCTGGGCTGTCTATGACAGCTCCAAAATGCAATGGCGTACAGTTGAGGGAGCTACGCTTCAGTGAGCAGCGATCAGATATCGTCTGCTCATCGCGCTCCCCCCCACTCTACACACACACACACACACACACACACACACACACACACACACAAACACAAACACCATACGCATTCTGTACACTTTCACACCGCACTGTATAGCGCGGAGGTTGCCCAATCCGTCGGCTGTGCCACCTCCCCCAAGCCTTCCACATGCCACGCTGGGTGCCCACCCCAGCGTGGCAACTCATCAGTATAGCCGGCCGGGGTGCCCAATCCCCGTCGGCTCCACTGTCCTCACCCCCAGAGTACAGGCCGAGGTGCCACTGGGAGCCACCCCAAGCGTGGCAATAGATACTATAATGATGGGGTGCCCAATCCCCATTGGCTCCGCCCCCAGCTGTCCTTGTGCCATGCTGAGAGCCCACCTCAACATGGCAAAGCGTCCTCGTCGTCATTTAAAAAAAAAAATTACCTGTAAAGAAAACGGTCCCACGCAGTCTCCCTGCCCCCACAACCTGCACCCACCCACTCGCACCCTGCTCCCCCCACACACCCCTCACCCCATACTTACCTCACGGAGTCTGGCGAACGATCTTCGTGGACCGGGAACACGCTCTGCACTCTTCAAAGCCGACCCGCGAACTGAGGAAATGCCGGTAAGCTGTATAATGGGATAGATAGGGTTTTTCAACTTTGTTGCATATCTCAGGCATTTTTGGAATTTTGCACCAAATTTTCAACATGGGTTTTGGGACCCCTTCTCATGAATGCTGTCACTGTCATGGCATTGTCGGGCCGAAGGGTGATTTGCATGATCACTGCGCGAAATCACCTTCGGGACAGATGTAAATGACACTGCCAATGTTCATAAGGTGGGCTCTCAAGAAGCCTATTTTGAAAATTTGGTGAAAAATTCCAAAAAATGACTGTTTTTCGAGCATGCATTGCGCAGTTCCTACGCACGCTTGTAAGTTTGCAAATTTTCAATATTTTCACTCCAGATTTTCAACATTGCCATTTTACTGCACCTTCTTATAAGTAGTACAGCTGTCATCTTTCACTTCTCACCCAAAACATGTTTCTGCCCATGTAGCGTACAATGGCGCAGTCGGTGTGCAAAATCAATGTACAGGACAAATTAAGAAAATCACAGTGACACTGTTCATGAGCAGAGATCTTAAAATGGCTATGTTGAAAATTTGGTGAAAAAATTCCTAAAAATGACTTTTACGAGCGTGTGTTGCGCAGTTCCTACGCACGCTCGTGGTTCGTGAATTTTCAATATTTTCACTCCAGATTTTCAACATTGCCATTTTACCACACTCCTTATGAGTAGTACAGCTGTCATTTTCACATCTTGCCCAAAATGTGTTCCGCCCATGTAGCACAATGAAATGATCGATGTCGAAATCAATGTATGGGACACATTAAGAAAATCACCAGTGACACTGTTCATGAGCTGAGGTCTTAAAATGGCTATGTTGAAAATTTGGTGAAAAAATTCCTAAAATTACTGTTTTACGAGCGCATGCTAGCAGTTCCTATGCATACTAGTAAGTTTGTGAATTTAATATTTTCACTCCAGATTTTCAACATTGCCATTTTATTACACTTCCTTATGAACAGTACAGCTGCCATTTTCATATATATCGCCCAAAATGTGTTTTCACACATGTAGCGCACAATGGTGCTATTGGTGTCTTGAAAACAATGTTTGGGACAGATTAAGAAAATCACAGTTACACTGTTCATGAGCAGAGGTCTTAAAATGGCTATGTTGAAAATTTGGTGACAAAAGTCCATAAAATTACTGTGTTACGAGTGAGCATTGCGCAGTTTCCACGCACACTCATAAGTTCATGACTTTGTAATATTTTCAGTCCAGATTTTCACCAGTGGCATTTTTCCACACTTCCTAATAAACAGTACAGCTGTCATTTTTCACAACATGGCCAATGTGTTTTCACACTTTCAGCACAGAGATGCGTGGTCGCTGTGGGAAATCATTGTTCGGGATAGATAAAGAAAATCACAGTGACACTGTTCATGATCGGAGGCACCAAAATGCCTGAGTTGACAATCTGCTGTAAAAAATCCCCAACCTAATTATATTACGGGTGTGCGTTGCTGAGTTTCTATTCTTGTCGTTGACTTCACCATTTTTTTATATTTTACTGCAGATTTGCAACATTGCCATTTTTACCTCCCCATGAACAGTACAGCTGTCATTTTTTACATCCTGTTAGGAATGTTTTTGCACCTGTGGTGCTAAATGCCGTAGTCGCTGTGCATAAGCAGCTTTCAGCTAACAAACTGATATTATCCCTGTTCATGAGGTGGGGTCATAAAAAACCATGTTGAAAATTTGGAGTGAAAATACCAACGAATGCCTGAGGTATTAGGGTTTCCAACCATAACGCCCAACCCTGTAGAGAATGACAGGCATCAGGGGTGTGACTTGGGATTCTTGCCTGTAATGCTTATACCATTCCACACCCTGCAGCCAGTGAGAGGCATCGAGGTATGCCTTGGACTTTTCGGCCCCAAAGTTCACCCCATTCTCCTATATTGCACCCATCTCACCATATTTCCTAATGGAATGGGAATTAGCATAAAGAACCAAAGACCCCAAGGAACACTGTGATACTTGTCAGTGTCTGCAGGGTGGGGGTGTGGTGAAATGGCGTGGTCGTTATGCCTGACGGCCCAAGGCACATCCCAATGCCTGTCACTCTCTGCAGGGTGGTGGTGGGGTTGGCTTCAGTTCAATACTTCTCTGCCATTCCTATTACGCAGCTCTGTAACTTCTACACTACCACTGCCAATGCCAGCAAGCAAACATTTGGCATTGACAAATGCTTGTTTGTTGTTGTTACTACCTCCCCCCATTGTGTATTCTTCCCCTGGGTTCTTGTTTCCCAGGTGCATTATTTTGCACTTCTTTGCATTGAATCCTAGCTGCCATACTTCTGACTATTCCTCCAACCTTGCCAAGTCCCTTCTCTTCCTTTCCACTCCTCCTTGTGTATCAACCCTGTTGCAGATCTTTGTGTCATCTCAAAGAGGCATACTTTTCCTTCCAGTCCTTCTGCAATGTCACTTATGAAGACATTAAAAAGGACTGGACCCAATACTGAACCCTGCGGTACCCCACTAGTAACCCCTCTTTCTTCAGAGTGGACTCCATTTACAATTACCTTCTGTGTCCTGTTGTCCAGCCAATGTTTTACCCAGGCTACCACCCTGGGACCCACTCCCAGGCTAGTTAATTTGACTATAAATCTTTTGTGTGGGACTGTGCCAAATGCCTTGCTAAAGTCTAGGTAGGCCATGTCCACAGCCCCTCCCTGGTCTACTACTTTGGTCACCCAGTCAAAGAAATCTATTTGATTCGTCTGACATGACCTTCCCTCTGTGAACCCATGCTGCCTTGGGTCCTGTGCCCCACTGGCCTCTAGGTACTCAACTATTCTTTCCTTCAGAAGTGACTCCATCACTTTCCCTACCACAGAGGTCAGACTGGCAGGTCTGTAGTTTCCTGCCTTTGTCTTGGTCCCACTTTTGTGAAGGGAATCACATCCGCCTTCCTCCAGTCCTCGGGTACCACACCATCCTCCCAAGATTTATTAAAAAGAGTTGCCAGTGGTTTCACTAGTTCCCCCCTTAATTCTTTTAGAATTCTGGGGTGAAATTCATCAGGTCCCATTGCTTTGTCCACCTTCAGTTTTAGGAGTTCTTGCAGAACCCTTTCTTCTGTGAAAGGACTGGGATCGACCCCCTATCAAGAGTGCTTTTGTTAATTGGATTAGGCACTTCCCCCTCCTCTTTTGTGAATACTGAGCAGAAATATTCATTCGGTATCCCTGCTTTTTCACTGCCCCCTTCTGCCCACCCACTGTTCATTCTATTCAGCCTCACTATCCCTCCTTTTGTCTTTCTACGCTTGCTGATGTACCTATAAAAGGTTTTATCCCCCTTCTTAACCGAGTTGGCTATCTTTTCCTCAGTTTGGGCCTTTGCTATTCTGACTTCCCTCCCTGCTTCCTTCTGCCTTAACTGGTACAGCTCTCTGTCCTGCTCCTTCCATGTTTCCTTATACTTCTGGAATGCTATCTTTTTCTTCTTGAATTTCACAGCCACCTCTTTTGAGAACCGTAGTGGCTTTTTCTTTCATTTTGATTTGTTTATTTGTTTCACACAAAGGCTTGTTGCCTCTGTGATGGCAGTTTTGATGATTCCCCATTGTTGCTCCACACCTCCTTCTAGCCTGTTTGCTAGCGCTTTTCTGAGGCACTCTCCCATCTTGCCAAAGTCAGCCCTCCTGAAGTCCAGTACCCACCACTTTTGTATGGCTTGACTATGTAGCTGAGTTTAACGTGAACCACACTGTTTGATGGTCACTTGTTCTCAGATGGCAACCCACTTCTAGATCTGAGATCCTCTCACTGCCCCCGTTTGAGAGTATGAGGTCTAAGATTGCTCCCTGATGAGTGGGTTCCAAAACTAGCTGTCTGAGGCCTGCCACCTGTAGGGCATCTATGTAACAAGTAAGGCCAAGCCACCCGATTGAATGCTTTTTATTCATCAAGAGAAACCAGAATTGCCTCAAGGTCTGGTTCTCTGGATGCAGAAATAAGATGGAATAGCTTCCAAAAGTGATCTGCTGAGGAATGGCCGGCGACAAACCCTGCTTGCTCTGGCCCCAGCAAACTAGTCCAGACCTTCGCCAGTTTGCCATCTAAAATTCTTGTGTATATTTTGATGTCTACATTCAAAAGGGAGATCAGCCTATAATTCCCTTTGATGGTGGGATCCTTCCCAGCTTTGGGGAGAAGAATTATCCTAGCTTCAAACAATGAGAGCTCAGTTACAGATGAGGATTCCCAAAATTTAAATAAATGGAGTAATAGGGGAGCAGGCTGATCTTTAAAAGTCTTATAAAAAAGACCGGTAAACCCATCTGGGCCAGGGGCTTTATCGGGTTTTAAGGAATCAACAGCTGAGGATGTATCTTCCAAAGTAATCCGCTCTGCTAGTAGGGCTTGAGATGTCATGGACAGTTGAGGGAGGTTAACCTTTAGGAGAAATCTGTACATGGCCTGGGTTTGAGAAGGTGGGGAGAGCACAATGATCGGTAAAAATCTTTAAATGCTGCTAGCATATCACTCGGATCTGCTAGTACTGATCCATCCTGAAGGTGTGTAATAGCTGATATCCACTTCACAGACAATTGTTGTTTTAAGTGCCAGGTGAGTAATTTGCCTGCTTTACTTCCATGGCCTATATAAGAGGCCTTTACCAAAGAAGCTGTCTTCTCTACTTTCTCTAGCAATAAACTGAAGTAATAGGCACGTAAATGTATAAGTTCCTGTTTGTCTCAGCCACTTTTGTCTATCCCCTTGGTTTCCAATATTCGTTTTCTATCTAAGCACTGATTTATTTGATACATTTTTTTTCCTTTTTTGGACTGATGCTATTCGGATGAGCTCGCCCCTCCAGGTGGATTTTAGGGCAGCCTACAGCTTATCTATTGATAGAACTGAATTTAAGTTTTCCTGGATAGAATTCTGTCAGGCGGGATGTTATTTGTTGGTCTTTCAATAATGAATTATTTAGTGACCATGTATGCGGCCTAAGGGGAATCTTGGAAAAAGCTATTGCCACAAAAATAAGGGAGTGGACCAAAATTACCCTAGCATGAATTTAGAGTCAATTATGGTGGGGCACAGATGTTGGCCTATTAGGAAAACATCTACTCGAGAAAACTATTATGAACTGGGGAATAAAAACTAAAGTCTTTAGTCAAAGGGTATAATAGCCTCCAGGGGTCCACTAGTCCTGAAGAAAGGATCATCTCTTGCAAGGCCCTTTGTGCAGATGAAGCTCCTGCACCTTTACGGTATGTACGGTCCATATCATTTGATTAGACTATGTTACAATCACCGCCCAAAATGAGTGGAAGTTGGGAAAAGGGGGCTAATACCGAAATTAAATGAGAGAAAAAGGAAGGGGTCTCTACATTGGGTCCGTAGACTGAGCCTAAAGCAATTTCCACATTGCCTAATGAACCATGGACTAATACATAGCATCCCTCAGGGTCTGTAATTACATTTGTAGCAGTAAAGGGCACCCCTTTTGCAATTAAAATGGCCACACTATGTTTACGTGGGCTAAAACCTGCTCCAAACACCTGATCTACCCAGCATTTCTGGAGGTTACCCAGTTGGTCTGACAGTAGGTGGGTTTCTTGTAAAGAGACTACTGTTGGAGCAAATTTTGCTAAATGCTTTACAATCATGTATTTTTTTATTATTATCTCTCCCCTTTTATGTTCCATGAAAAGGCTCTTAGTACATTCGCCATAAAATAGTTAGGCGGCCTATCGAGGTCCCCAAAAAATTATGCCTGTGCCGCTCCCCTCCCCATTCAACCACCCTTCCCCCACCCCCTAATACCCCCCAACTACAAACAAAACAAATGAAAGGACAAACAGCACAGAAGAAGATAATACTATATACAGTTCACTCCACCGGGCCCTAAGCCCGCTCCCCTTGCGCTGGATCATAATGCTCATCAGGTGGTGAGCAACCACTAGCCCGCCAATGAATATCCAAGGGGGTAAAGGATTCCAACCCCATCCAGAAACAATGCATCAGGTGGAAAAGGCCCCCCCCGACCCACTTAAACGGGGAGGGGGAATATGTGGCATAGTATGCCACGTCCTATATCAAAATCATCCCTACCCCTCCCCTGAGGAACCTATTGAGAAATAGTCCCTACCCTGAGTAATTTGTATATACTAGATGAGGTGGGAAAAAAAAGGAGAAAAATCATCAAAATTCTGATGTAACATCCTAACTACAAGAACTATGACTTCCTAGGGTTCCATAAATAGCTTTAACCATCAATATCGTACCACAGAGGAACCTTATTAGTATGATTGATAACAGTTTCATAATGAATACTCCCAGTTTGTCACTCTGCCATGGAATTGCTGGCATAAAAGAAAGGTAGAAAAAAGGAAAAAAAATTAGTGAATAGCAACCTCCAGTGGACAATAGCAGCTGTTAACCCTCACAGTGGCTAAAAAGAAAGAATGAAAAAAACACTTCTTCATGCTAACTTTTTATAATTTGTTCAAAATACAACTGAAGAGACAGTTTTAATGATTCCTCTAACACATCTCATAACTCCCTGTACCAAACGTAACAACCAGGAAAACCAATGGGGGGGAGGAAATAGCTCGAGTTGAAAGATTGGGTATAACAGTACCTATGGCTGGCTAATCATAGTAACAGATGAAAAAATTAGTTTGTGCAATCTTTAGCAATCCTGGACTATGGACACTCGCTCCTTGGTGTCTGCTGCAGAAAAGCAAGGAAAAAGGAATAGAGTCCAGGTTTAAGTGATTTAGATCACATTCAAAGTTTGATCTTGCAACAAGTTCACTGACTAATTGAATCAGCACTTTTCAAACCTTCTGCATCTGCCATTCTCCTGGTTTGGCTCTCACTTTGCAAATAAGTCCAGGAATGATTTTCTGAGGGTTGTAAGGGCATCCTCAGATGAATCAAAATGCTTGGTCCCATCAGAAAATGTGACTTTCAAGCCTGGCTCGGTATAATATCCTATGACGGATCCCCGCGGCCCACAGCTTCGAAGTTAACAGCCTAAACACAGCTCGCAGTTGCCTGGTTTTGTAGGTTAGGTCTGGGATGACCCAGAGTCTTTTGCCCTCCCACAAAATTGCTGATAGCTGCAGTTCAGGCATTTGGCCTCCGACTCCTGAGGTGGTTCTGGTGCGGCCTGCTTGTCCGAGTTATGAGGAGGTAGGGAGGCATCCATTTCACCACGCCGTGTGTCTGCTTTTTCCACCCAGCTCCTTCTTCAATCAGTGATGCAAAACTGAAGGTTGGTGAAGGTTTTGGAAGTAGGAACTGGAATTTATTTAACAAAACGTAGTGGGGTAGCGGAGCTCACCAGAAACATGTCCTACCCCTTGCAGAGCATCACGTGACTCCGGGTTTCTTTTATTTCTAATTTTCTTAGCAGATCTTGTATATTTTTATCACTGAAGCTCTGACCCTGTGGTGCTTCTTGAGACATCTGTTTTACATCTTGTAATTCCTTTCTTAGAAGGCCCATCTGAGTGTTTAACTTCTATTCACTAGTTAACTAGAAATTCTTTGAGCATTGCAATGCAATTTTAAAACAGTAAACTGCAGCAAAGTTTGCTAATGCTTTCTTGGTCTTTGCTTTGGTTTGTACAGTCTTGTGAGCAGTCAAATAATCTGCCAGTGTTTTATCTAATTCACTTTGGGAGTATGAATGATATTTGGCTATCTATTTGTCTATCTCCAAGTCAACTTTCTCAAGATTCCTGATGTATCGCAGTTAAAAGTTCTTCTGAAGTCAATAACAAGGCCATCATTACACTTAATCTGTTACACAGACTAAAAGACAAAGCATGCCTCAGACAATAGAAAACTCAACACATATGCCATCTGCAATTAACCCTAATAGTCCTTAGAGCTCAAACACTTATCCCAGCAGCTTACATTAGCATACACACTAAATTTCAAATCATAGTTCAAAAGTACACTCCCCCCCCCCTCACAGCTCACTTAAGCAGTTTTCAATTCAAAGTACGCTTTTCTTTTCAACACAATGAGCTTTTCAGAGTTCAATACTTGTATCCATTACTACTAAAGGATGTCATTGGTTACTAGATACAGTACTTGTGCCACTAAATCAGAATATCAGATTCTATGCTACATGTTGAGACACCAGAATCCAACACAGTATTTCTAGATTTGAGCTGCACATTGGTTCACTAGATTCAACATGTCGTAGATCTGAGCTACATGTTGGGACACCAGATTTGTAGGGGAAATTGCCCCCTTTGAGGTTGTTTGGCTAGCTGTTGCAGTAGAGACTCATAAAGACATGACAATAACCCCCACGTGGTTAAACATGAGCTCTTTATCAATAGTGGTAAGTAGCAACTCATTAAACATAATGGTCACAAGCATGGCACTGAGATGTGGATCTCTCAATTAATCAAAATGTTAATTAGAATAAACTGACAGAGTAAAGAGAGATACATATTAAAGTTTACCACATAGCATAACAGTTAACACCACGAGTACTGAAATTATACCCTTCCTTATGCTGGCACAATCCTGGGAGATGGGGGGCAGGAATGAAGAGCGAGTTCAAAATACCCTGTTCCAGTCATTACTCTCTCTCGAGTGAATCCTGGTGTCTTTTCTCCTTCTTCTTTCTGCTCTTTGGTTGGCAAGCAAAGTCTGGATCAAGATTCAGGCACTCACACAGTCACAAAGTTTAAAGGCACACTTCAAAGTTGAAGGTTTGCATCAGCATCTGTTATGCTTTGACTGTAGGTTTTTCTCATAACCTGTGCTCCCACTGGGTAGCAAGATTTCAGCTTGGGCATCAAACCACTGACTTTGGCAGTTAAAAGTCTTTGCACTGTTAATGTGTGTGGATCTTGGCAGTAGAATGCTCTGTTGACGTCCTTGCACTTTCCCAGAAGCAGGTGCAGCGTATAGCTTTGCTGGCAGATAGCTCAAAGGCTGGCTCACCTCAGGTTTAGCTTTTTTGTCCCAGCTTATCCTTGCTATTATAAGCTGGAGGACATTAAATGGCTTCCATCTCAGGGCTGATCAAGTCCCTCCTCATTCATCACAGTTCATGAGCCCTCTGGGAGATCCAGGTTCAAATCCAGCTTCCCTACATTAATTGTATGTTTCTAACTCTTTCTGACTGGAAGGATGAGCCCTCAAACCACCTCTATTCCATCTATCCATGAGCGGCCAGCATAGAAAGATCTAAGACAACAGTACTTATTCAGAAATTAAACAATAGTTTATATTTAGCAAAAATACACAGTAGACAGTTTGCTTATCTATATTGCAAAAGCCTGCATTTCTACATCTGATCAGCACACATTTGTCCAGTCACTTTCCTTGGTTCAAGTGGAGCTGGAAATGTTTCTCTGCTGCTTATGTTGTCCTTGAGGATACTGAGGCCCACTGTCTTACTTCTAATGTACTGTAAAAGAAGTCTTGAAGTTCGAGTTCATTTGACCATTCTTTATTATAAAAGCAAACTTTGACTCTCAGTGCACTTGACCATTTTTATGGTCCAACAAGTATGGGAAGGGGAAATTGTTTAACCAGGAAAAGCATGCTAAGCTGAAGCTTGTTTCCAGGTGTGACCTAGGAGCACAAGGAAGTTAAGTGACTTGTTCAGGGTCACCCAATATGCAAGTGGGGGCTATGAGATTCAAACCCAGTTCTCCAAGTTTGCAGCTCAGTGCCCTACATACCCTGTTTAATATAAGTATTGACTATGTCCATGTTACACATAGCATATCAATCAACATTTGAGGAGTTCTTCTTACTCCTAGGAACCTCACAGAGGGAATTTCATTTGTCCACCCACAGCTAACCCTTCTCTTGACCACAGATGTATCCCTGGTGGGTTGGGAATCTCACCTGTCTGACCACAGTGCCCATGGGTTCTGGTCACCCAGTGAGACCTGCCAGCATGTCCACCTGCTGGAGCTCCAAGCAAGGTACCTGGCTTTGATGGACTTTGTCCATTATGGCCTTTAAATTTGAATAGATTGATCCTTTTATGGTACTGGAGTTACTATTGGATTTAGAGGTAAGAAAAAGTGGAGAACCAGATGGACTTACACAGAGGATCTTAAAATATGCAGCCTGGCAAATCTATAAACCTTTGACCTATGTCTTTAATTTATGACTTGTGCAGGGGAAAAGTTCCAATAAAATGGAAAAAAGTCAAGGTAGTACCAATTTTTAGAGGACGGCAGCAAGCAAGCCCATCAAATTTCAGACCAATATCACTACTTTCAGTCCCATCAAAACTTTTAGAAAGGATTTCCAGAAGCAGCTATGACACTTTAAGGGTTCAAGGGCTATTGTCCCCTTTCAAGTCTGGATTCATTCTAGCTGGCTGAGTGGTGTTGAGATGCTGGACACCACTCCTTGCACCACACCGGTGACCTGGTTTGGGAACCAATTTGGGTCACTGGGGGTCAGCTGAGGGGAGAGAGAGTACTAAGTGCCAAAGGGCTGCTCTCCTCTCTCGAGGAGGGAGGGTTGTCATCTCTGCCATTCGACTGCCACCTGGTGGAGGTTGAATGACTGTGTAGGCCACAGAAGCATGCAAGGGAGGGAGCTGAGGAACTCTCACAGTATGTTGTATGGCTCCATATGCACATGGCAGTGTGTGTGTCCCAACAAGAGAACAGGGTGAAAAGACTGGTTGAAAAATGGCAGGGCTGGCTCCATGATGGTCTGCACATCAGCCCTATACCAACACCACCAACAGGATCCTGGGCACCCATCTGGATGAGTAATGTTGGGGGTGGGGGAAGAAAGACTCTCCCCCCAGCCCCACCACAGGGGTAATCTGTGCAGGATTTGGAGGGTAAGGTAAGTCCCAGGGTGATGAATGCAGGTGGAGGGGGACAGGGAGGACAGATTCTGAAGAGCTACCAGTTCTGGCCTCAGGAGAGATAAAACCTTATATTAAGAAAAAAGAATGGTCATTCCACAATCATCGCCATGTCGAGGGTCTTGCACAAGTTCAACAGGACAGCAGATGAATGTAGAATCAATTGTGCCATTTTTGTTGACTTCTCCAAGGCCTTTGACACAGTGAATCATATGATTCTTATGGAAAGACTGGCCTCTCTGAATTTGATGGGAGAAGTATTGGGCTGGTTTACAGATTATTTAAGTAAATGGATCCAGAGAGTAATACTGAAAGGCATCCAATCGGAAAGACAGGATGTGCTGAGAGATGTGCCCATGGCTCAGTACATGGGCCTGTTATTTTCTTACAGTCTAAATCGGATTGCACTTGAAGATGGGTCCTTGGGATACCAGTTATATGCAGACGATACAATATTGTATACTTCAAGCAATGATGTTTCCAAGGTTTTGAGTGAGCACTACAGAGGCCTTAAAGCAGGAAAACAATGAAATTTGGCAAAAAAATGTGACTCTACTTTTTTTTTGCTCTCAAAGATTCCAGGGATTTTCCAGGTTTATTTGGTTGTAAACTTCCACTAAAAATTGAGTATTTTATGAGTGTTTTAATTTATTTTTTTCTCAAGAAAAAAGATGGCCATCATAACTGGCTAGAAATAACAATGTAAACCTGGAAAGGCTTAGGGTTAAGAAAATAAAAAAAAAAATCATGGTGCGCAGCACGGGAGGTACATAGTAAAGTAGATTTGACAGATATGTTAATATTTTTATTAACTGTAGCTGAAACTTGCTCTTTTAGGAAAACATTTTTTCATTGCACTGCTGTTTTAAAACATTTCAGCTCTACTTAGAAGAGTCAGAAGTGACCATAAACTGTGACAAGTCCAAAGTAATATTTTTTGGTACTAATGGGATGTTGAAAGAATTGGGAAATAAGGAAAACTTGGAAGTAAAAACTTTATTAGGAAGAGCATTAGAGGTGGTGAACAGGTACATATACCTGGGATTCTGGATAGATGGACAGTGCACAGGAAACACACATGTAGAAACTGGTAAAAATACTGGTGCAGAAATTGGGGTACCTTTACAAAAAAAAAAGCACTTTTTATCTAAAGATATCCGGTAACATATAACGCAATCTTTATTGATACCTGTGATTGCTATAGGTATTTTACAGGATATGGCTCATAAAAGAAAGTTTATTGAAGTTTAAATATTATTTACAATAAATTAGCTAGGTTTAATTTGGATGCAACAATAGAGACACACCACTGTTTGCTACATAGGGAACTAGACTGGCTTTCGCTTGAGAATAAAAGAATACTGCACAAATTGCCATTTGTAGCTAAATGCTTGGCTTATGAAACCCCAGACTGTTTGACCACTAGGTTAAACAGGTGGTCATATGTCAAACGTCTAAGGGTGGCAGGACAAATAGAACATGTAGCACTGTGCACTAAAGCGAAGCATAGAACTACAGGATTTAGTTACATGGCTTCCACAGTGCAGAACTCTCTTCCTCCTTGCTTGCATAGGGACTCGGGAAGGCCACTGATGGGGAACTCAAATCTGAACATGTTTCCAGGATAATCATAGCATAAAGGATTGTGTAAAATGTATGAATGAAAACTGTACTTAAATGTGTGAAGCTGAATTTTTATATTGCTATTGTAACCTGTTGGATATTTTTTAACAGTTTATAAACTTTTATACTAAGTAATGGATGCCAGTAGAAGTGAACATTCCTCATTGGTTCTCCAAAATAAAACAAACAAACTGATTTGGGGTCAGCTCATGAAAATCCTGACCGACAACACTACACAGTGTTCTGTCTAAACAAGCAAAGTGGTACACACTCCTTTACCCTGTGTCAGGAGGTGCTCCACACCTGGTCTGTAGTATGCAGTGGGAAGGCAGATCTCCTTGCATTACACATAGCAGGGAGGACAACCAGTGAGATACTTCATGTGTAGTCCTTACTCCAGGATGTGGCGACACAGCTGTTAGCCCAGTGGAGCATACCTCTGATGGATTTGTTAGCCTCTTAGAAAAACAGAAAGCTGAGGCTCTTCTGCATCCTCCCCATTCAGATGGGAACCTTAAAAGGGGATCAGTTATGCTGGCCCTGAATCCCAGGCCTTCTGTATGCCTTTTCTTCCTTTCCCATGATTCACAAAGTGGTGCTCAAGGAATGCAGAGACAAGAGGACCCTGATTCTGATTGCGCCTGACTGGCCCAGGCAGTGCTGGTACAAGGATAGCCTCAGCAGCAGGCCCCTGTGGCAGCTTCTGCTCCATCCAGACTGCTGATAAAATAAGGAGGAATGGTCCTGCACCCAGAGTTTCAGTCCATGCACATATGCACATCTCTGCCTAGTACCTAAGTGGCTAGAATTCTAGGCTTTGGGCTTTTTGGAAGATGTTTTCCACATAGTGGAGGCATCCCATGAGGAGTCAGCTCATAAAATGTATGCGTTAAAGGGGAAGAGGTTCTGTCTCTGGTGCATCGGCAAGGATATTGTTCCCTTACCTATCTAGTGGAGCAGATCCTTGACTTTCTTTGGCCCTTGTCTCAATCAGGGCTTTGTGAGCCATGACCCTAAAGGTGCACCTGGCAGCCATTTCTGTGTGGTGGGTGCAGGTCAGTATGCCAACAGTGGGGCAGGGGAAAATGGTTGGGCCTTTTTTCCAAGGCCTGGACCACTTGTCCCCACCAGTATGAGAACCACTGCCTCCACAGGACATACTGATGGTGCTTAAAAAGCTAATGGGCAAACCATTCAAACTGATTCACAAGTGCGAGATATCACAAATTGTCATAGAAGACTGAGTTTTTGGCCACTATACCCTCGTTGAGAAGGGTGCGTGAGCTCTAGATGGAGTTTACATATTTGGCTTTTCACAAGGAGAATGTAGTCCTTTGCCCCGTGTGAAGTTCCTGCCCAAGGTGGTCTCAGAGTTTTAATGTAACCAGCTGTATCTTCCAGTCTACTTTCCAAAGTCAGAGTTGGATCCCTAGCATGGACTTAATAACCTGGACGTACAACAGGAGCTACTTTACTATAAGCAACACAACAAGGATTTCTGGTGAGGCTCACCAGCTCTTATGACCAGCGTTGGAAGTCTCTCTGGGCAGACCGGTAGCTAAGCAGATGATTGGCAGGTTGATCACATCCTGCACCGAATTATGTTACTGGTTGGCTGGTAGGGAGCTGGTCATGTAGCTAAAGGCTCATTCCACCATGCATACTGCGGCCTCTGTGGTTGATGGCAGGTACATCTCAATCAAAGAGATCTACAGGGCTGCTACTGGGTGCACATGTTCATATCCCACAACAGCATCAATGTGCTCTGTAATAGTGATACTGCATTTCAAGCCTCAGTCCTCCAGTCTCTGTTCACCAAATGGGGGTCTACACCTTGACCCCTCCACCCAGAGGACTGCTAAAAGTCTGCCTATGTGTGGATAATGAACTAAATCCCAGTTAGCAGAAATATCAGTTACTGGCCGGCCTGCTGGTGCAGGGGCAGAGTGCCAACCTGCGGTGCAGATGATCCGGGTTTGGGAACGGATCCGGATGTCGGAAGGGCTGACCGGGGAGAAGGATTGAGTGTCCCGAGACTGCTCTCCTTCTCCAGGGGGAAGGGGGTTGAATGTCCAGTGCACTACGGACACCCAGCGGAGGCCGGGTGTACCGCAGCACCGGTGCCAGTATGTTGGGGGGGCGGGCGGATGCTGATCATCATTGCGTCCCACCCCGTATAGGGAAAAATTGCAGCCTGGCCTCTCCATGAAGCCTCACCTCTGGCTTCAATCAGCCTCCTAGCTGGCTCTCCCAAGATAGTCACTAGGATCATCACGCCTATGGGGGAGAGGGTGCTGTGATCCCACCCCCTGGGGAGCAAACCAGGGGTGCTGGGGAGAGCGCAGGCGATGTAGGAGGTGGGAGCCTGGAGGTCCGTGACTGAGGCAGATGCCGGCAGGTGGCTGCAGCAAAAAAAAAAAAAGAAATATCAGTTACTGACCTGTAACTGTAGTTCTACGATGGGTGTTCCGGTCTCATCAACACAACCCATCTGACCTCCCCTCGCAAGTGGTGCACAGATCTCTGCTTCTAGCATGCAAGATCTGACATATGGGCTAAACTGGAGGTTGACACCACAGGTGGTGCAAGGAGCCAAGGTTACAGACATCTGATGACTAAGCTATGCCCAGCAATTTGCCTAACCCAAGTACTATGGTTACAGGTCAATAACCTACAGGATATATATTAATACTTATACATTGCCATGCATCAAAGCATGAAAACTGTATCACTAGAAAGTATTTGTGTTTAATTCAAAAAAGGTTAAATTCCTAGTTCAAACAGTTCCAAAGTTAACCCCGTCTAAACATTTTCTTTGAAAAAGGCTAATTTTGGAACCATTAAATCTAGGCACTTAAAAAATAAATCTAGGAATTATGCTGATATGGAATTTATCTGCTGATACAGTTTCCATGTATCAGTACAGGACTGTACACATTGCTGTACATTAATACAAATCCTCCCACTCCCTGTCAGACCTTCTATCCTACAGGTCCTTCCCTGCCACCTCCTAATCAGCTCTCTTCGTCCTCATCCTCTATCTCTTTAACCCTTTATAATTTCCATACCCCTAACTGCACTTGTCCTTAGCCCCTCCTCTATCCTCCCTCCAAGCCTCTCCTTCCTTTGGCCCTACCCAACTCCTTTCCCCTAACTACACCTGTTCCTAGACCCCCTTCTTGACCCCCCGCACCCTTTGTCCTATCCCCTACTTCTCTCACTCCACTCCACTTTCCCTGACACTCCTCCCTGGATCCCACTTTGTACCCTTCCTCTCTCCCCTTCCTGCCTCCCCTTCCTCCCTGTTCTTCTTGCCTGTGTCCTGGCCCCCCTTGCAGTGTTCTCCACATCCTGAAGTGGTGTAGGTCCTGGCCCCTCTCTCATCTCCCTTTATCCTCTCCTCCCACTCCCTAATCCCAGTCCTCTTGCAGGGTTCACAGCATCCTGAAGGGGTTTACATTAAGGATTTATGTTAGCATAGACTGGATCTCTCTTCTACCCCTCTTCCTTTTCCCCCCACTTTCTAATCCTTGCCTGCCCACCCCCACCTCCTCATCACTTATTATCCTCCTGCCCCTGCTTCCCAACCTCCCTCTCTCCCTTCTGCCTGGTCCTGATCCCTTGCAGGGTTCTCAGCATCCTGAAGGGAATTTGTTCTAAGTGGCCCCCAATCCCACTTCTTTCCCCGCTCTCTAACTATTGCCCCCCTATTTCCCAATTTTTTTGTGTATAACCTGCCCTCCCAAAGTCCTACTTAAGCACTTCCTATTGTATGCTCAGCCTAATTTCCATAGCACTTCAACTGTGTCTGCCTCCTCTAACCTATACCCTGCTGGGTTACCTTATATTTCGGCTGCTACATTATCTGTTATATCTAAACATGGCTTGCTCCCTGGCTGGTTGGTCTGGGTCTTCTGCTCTGTACTGTTACCACACTGTTATGTTTTGACAATGATGCTTCTGTTGCTCCCATATTGCTTTGTGTTTGTTTGTTCTCCCAACTTTGTAACTCTCCCCTTCCGGACACTTCTGGAAATGAGCTGTTCACAGCTCATGTTGTTTTTCCTGTTGAAACATTTTCCAAGTAAATAAAATAAATAAATAAATAGGTCACTCAGGAATTCCTGCACTAAAGCTGTCCTTGCTGCAGAGGCTCACTACTTCAGGTCAGCACTAAGTCAGAAGTGCAAGCCCAATAACAGCGTTGTCCAAAACAGTGCTGCAACAAGGGTGCCCGAAGAGAAAACAGAAAAAAGAAAAAAAATGTTCTGCCCCCCGCTACTAAAATAATCAACTCCAAGTTGGAAAGTCAGGGGAAAAGTGAAACTCGGTGGGGGAGGTACTGTGAGTACTTGTAACATTTTCGGGAAACCCATCTCACAGTAAAAGACTGGAGACCGGGACCAGAACCCCGATCTCCAGAACTCTGCTGGCAAAGCTGCTCTGTGCCTTAATCATTTCTGCTATGGGAGCAGCTTGGCCAGCCTCCAACTTTTTCCAGCCCTTGTTACTACCCTCCAGTCACTCCCCAAGATGGACAGCTACAGATGTAGTGGTAAATGCATTTCACTGTTCTATCCTTGTTGCAGTCCATGGTACGCTCTTTTGACAATGCTCTTCTTTCATGCACTGTTAAGATTGCACTTTTTTGACTGAGTACGCTTCAGATCTAACCTTTACTGGAAGGGGACAGGATCAGTTGTGTTCCAGGACAGTAGCTGCTTCTTGTTGTTTTTACAGGGTTTCTTGTGGATTTTACTTGGTAGAAGGTTATTTCTTTTCTTTCTTACTTCTAAGGGGCTAGCAGGGTATTGTTTTTGGGGCTGTTGGAAGTTTGAAAACTGGTTTGGTGGCTGTAAGTGGGCTCACTTGTTGGATGTTTCACTATGTAACAGGCTGCGCTAGTGGAGGCCTATTTCTTCTGATTTAAAACCTATTTGGTGGGATTTGCTTGGGGCTGGTTATTTGAATTGGAGACCTATATCTGTTAATTTCAA
The DNA here is from genome assembly GCA_016271365.2 of Neoceratodus forsteri. Classification (NCBI taxonomy): domain Eukaryota; kingdom Metazoa; phylum Chordata; order Ceratodontiformes; family Ceratodontidae; genus Neoceratodus; species Neoceratodus forsteri. The sequence continues at coordinate 860,338,405 of CM057451.1, read as the reverse complement.
GCCTATTTTGATGTGTTGTTAGTGAAGCTGATTAAATTGGAGACCTGTTTCCTTTGGCAGCAAAGATATTTTGGGGGCTTTGAGTTGAATTTTGATTCCTTTTTGCTGGCTTCACTAGCTGCAAAGGTTAGTGCATAGTGGGGGAAGGGTGTTAATGGTCTGGCCAGGTCTCACTCAGCTAATTGACTGGAGGCAGAGCTGAATCAGGTTTGTGGTGTTAGTTGCTTTGGCTTCTCAGAAGGAACTGGAAGGGGACAGGATCAGTTGTGTTCCAGGACAGTAACTGCTTCTTGTTGTTTTCACAGGGTTTCCTGTGGATTTTACTTGGTAGAAGGTTATTTATTTTCTTTCTTACTTCTAAGGGGCTAGCAGGGTATTGTTTTTGGGACTGTTGGAAGTTTGAAAACTGGTTTGGTGGCTGTAAGTGGGCTCATTTGTTGGATGTTTCACTGTGTAACAGGATGCGCTGGTGGAGGCGTATTTCTTCTGATTTAAAACCTATTTGGTGAGATTTGCTTGGGGATGGTTCTTTGACTGCAGGGCTCGGAGGGGCAGACACAGGGCTGATACACTCTCTCTCGAGAGTCAGGTGTAGGCCCAAGACCCACCCTTCCCCACCCTCCCTCCCCAGAGTTCTGCTAATTTATAGGGGAACACCTGTAATGCAATTGGAGGAAAAGGCTGCAGGTGCAGCTTATGTAGTTCTAGCCACTGGGGGTTGGATTTAAAGGCTGGGAGAGAGGAGCTTAGGGAGTTGTTCACTTCCCTTATAAATTTACTGTGTTGTACTGCACCTAGTAACAGGGTTACCAGTTTACTTTGGTACTGTATCTAGGATTAGTGGGTGACCTGATTAGGCAGTAGGGGTGTATCTTGGACTAGTGGGGAACCTGGTGGCTCACCCAAGGAAACCTACTTGGAGGGGGATGGGACCACACGTCATTAGGGCTGGCATCTTTGGGAGGGTGGTGGGGTGCACAGGGTGTGGAGCAGCCATGATACTGGACTGGGCTTGGAAGTTTTGTGGTTGCCCAGTGTGCTACCAGCTGGCACAGCTTAGGGAGGAGGTTTCGGGGATTAGGAGACAGCTGGTGGAAGGGGGGAGGTATGGTTGGGGAAGGGGCATAGGGAAAGGAGTGCAGGAGAATACTCAGGGCTCACATAGGGACCCTGGCAGAGGGGGCCCAAAAGGAGGACACTACCAAGGAAGCAGGCAGGTAACTGGGGACCCTCACAAAGGGGGGCCAGAGGGACAACATTCTCAGGCAAGTAGGCAGATGGCCAGGGCTGGACAGAAAGAAGCAAGGCGGGGAGGTGGATTGGACCTTATGCTCAGTAACCGCTTCAATTCTCTTCTGCTTGAGGATGAGGGGTGATGTAGCCATGACAGGGAGGTTAGAGATGGAAAGGAGTGGGGGCAGAAGGCGGGGTCGGATAGCAGGAGGAACAGGGGAACCTGGAATGCAGGAAAATGGGGGGAGCAGTGAATCCGAGCAGGAGGGGCAGGGAGAAGAGGGAAGGAAAGTGCAAGGAGAAGGACCAGTTGGGAGGAAAGGGCAAGGAGAAGGACCAGAAGTACAAGGAGGATACAGTAAAGGGAGCTGAGAGTTTAGGCCAGGGGAGCACGACAAGCAAGGAGGGACTAAACGGAGACAGGAAGGAAGGGAAGATGAGCCAGTCTAGTTTAGCTGATGGGGGAGAAGGACCAGTCGCGAGCAGTGAGGGGGGAGTTAGCGAGGTACAGAAGGATACTTGGGAGGAGGAGAGGCATAGGATCGGAGGGGAAGGGGTGTCCAGGGTAAATAAGGATGGGGCGGCATGTGACACCCAGATAGGGGAGGAACAAGGAGCCGGCTGGGTGGAGAGGCTGGTAGAAAGGACGAGGGACATGGAAGGGGGGGAAATTGAGGAAAAGGAGTGGTCAGAGTACTCCTGTTGGGGGATTCTATGATCAAGGGTATCAAATGGGATAGGGAGGGAGAAGTCTGGTCAGTTAGAACAAAATGCTTCCCTGGACTAATGGTGCACAGGGCCAAGCACGAGGTATATCAGCTGGCAAAGGATTGCGGGGGTTCCCCAGACGTACTGGTCCACCTGGGTACAAATGACATTGAAGGAAATAGCGAGCTAGAAATACAGGCAAGATTCAGGGAGCTTGCCAGGGTCTGTCATGACATAGGATGCACAGTTTCCTTCTCAGAAATCCTGCCGGTGCCAAGGGCTAGTGGGGAGCACAAAAGGAAGATTAGGGAGATGAACCAGTGGCTCAGGGAGTGGTGTGAGGCCAGAGGGTATGGGTTGATGGGGGATTGGGGGGAGACCTGCGAGAATAAGGAGCTGCATGCTAGAGATAGGCTCCATCTCAATTTGGAGGGGAAGGGAATCTTTAAGTTGAAAATAGAGGGGCTCATTGGTGAAAAGTGGGGTTTAAACTTGTGAAGGGGGAGGGATGGGAGAAAAAGACTGTCGGGGGTGCCGAAAGGAGACTTCTCACACCCCTGGAGAGCTGGAGGAATGCGGGAAAAGGCTGACTGGTAAAGTGCAGACCAGGGGAAAACAGAATCCCCATGAGAACACGAGCAGGGGAAATGGAAGTATAGAGAAAGGGTGGAAGGTAGTCCTGCTAAATGCCAGGAGCTTGGGCAATAAAATGCCTGAGCTCCAGGTGATTCTAACTGAGGGAGCGGTGGATGTGGCAGTGGTCACTGAGACCTGGGCCACTGCAGGACACGACTGGGACCTGAACCTGGAGGGTTACACTATGTTCAGGAAGGACAGGGGGAGGGAAGGGAGGAGGGGTAGCAATGATAGTCAAAAACTGCATTGGCATGGGGGAGTAGAGGAGGTGGAGGGAATCATGGAGGAAATTTTGGTCACCTTGATTACAAGCGGGGGGCAAGAGAGTAAAAATAGGAGTGGTCTATAGACCCTCTGCACTGGCAGAGGAGCTGGAGGAGAATCTGGTGGCAGATGTTGGGAGACACTGCAGACTGGGCAGGGGACGGGTGGTGGTGTTGGGGGACTTAAACATGCCAGGAACAGACTGGGAGACTATGACATCCTCGGTGGCCAGGGAACAGAGGTTGTTGGATGTCTTTCAAGACACGTTCCTAACTCAGCAGGTGGGGGAACCAACCAGGGAGGTGCCGGTACTGGATGTGGTCCTGGCAGACAGTGACCAGACTGGAGGCCTGGAGGTAAGGGACCCATTGGCGGGGAGTGACCATGCCACGGACTGGTTCTGTCTGGACCTAGGAGGGGTAGAAGGCTGTACAAAGATGGAGGTAACTGACTTCAGGGGGGCGGATTTTAAGGAAATGGGAAGGATCCTTAAGAGCATTTGGATGGGATTGGGTCAGACATGGACGCTGATAGTAGGTGGAAATCATCAGGAGAGGGTGCAGAATGCTACCAGCACCTGTGCAAGAGTAAGACGAAATGCGGTGGGGCCGAAAACCCTGCTGATGGACCAGGGAGGTCCAGGAGGTGGTGTGGGAAGAAGGCAGCCTATAGGCAATTCAAGTGCTCAAGGAGTGAAAAGGATCGAGGGAGTAGAGCTGATGGCTAGAAGGGCCACTAGGGTGGTGTGAGGGCAGCTAAGGCAAGGAAGGAGCAGAACCTGGCCAGGGAAATTAAGAGAGGGAACAAGGGTTCTTTAGATACATTGGGAAAACGAAGGTGAAGGGGCAGATTAGCAGGATTAAAACAGGGAGAGATGGACACAAGACCCGGGGAGCAGGCTGAGGTACTAAATGAGTACTTCACCTCAGTTTTCACCAAGAAAAATGGGGGTGTTGCATCATACATGGGCGGAGACAGTGATACTGAGGAGGGGGGGACCCTTACCGATCAGCGGGTCTGGGGAGAGGGGGAAGCAGCACTACCAGGAGGGGGGAAGGCTAAGCAGAGAGAAGAGGTATCGGAAGTGGAAATCACAGCAGAGAGAGTGAGGGAATCCCTCAGGTCCCTTAAGACGGAGAAAGCACTGGGGGCCAGATAAATTACATCCCAGATTGCTGAAGGAACTTGCGGATGTCCTCGTGAAACCCCTAGCAGAGCTTTTCACCATCTCTCTGAGGACAGGGTGGGTGCCCCAGGACTGGAAGACGGCGCATATAGTGCCTATCCACAAAGGGGGATCAAGGAAGGTGGCAGGAAACTACAGGCTTGTCAGCCTGATATCAGTGGTGGGCAAGGTGATGGAGGGCATTGTCAAGGAGAGGCTAGGGGACCTGGAAAAGTCAGGGTGCCTGGACAATAGACAGCATGGATTCGTCCCAGGGAAATCATGTCAGACAAACCTTGTAGAGTTCTATGACTGGGTGACGAGTGCCTTGGACCTGGGTAGACCAGTGGACGTCCTCTTTCCAGACTTCAGCAAGGCATTTGACTCTGTTCCTCACGTGGGCCTGTTGGATATGCTGGGAGAAATGGGGGTTGGGAACCAGATGATCAAATGGATAGGCAATTGGCTCCAGGACTAGACCCAGAGGGTCGTAGTTGGCGGGATAGTCTCATCCCCAAGGAGGGTCATTAGTGGGGTCCCACAGGGATCAGTCCTTGGGCCCCTCCTGTTCAATGCCTACGTCTCTGACATAAGGACAGGTATCAGGAGTGAGATGAATCTCTTTGTGGATGACTCAAAATGTGGCGGTGGTGGATGGGGAGGAGGGGAGGGTGGCCCTACAGGGGGAACTGGAGGCTCTGGAAAGATGGTCTAGAAAGTGGAAGCTGAGGTTCAATGCAGGGAAATGCAAGGTACTGCACCTGGGGGCCAGAAACCTGGGCCAAGTGTACACCCTGGGGGGGGGGGAATGCTACAAGTCTCGATGGCTGAGAGGGACCTAGGGGTGGTGGTGGATGTCAAGATGAACAACTCGGGGACTTTTAGGAGGGCAGCAGCCAAGGCCAACAGGATGCTGGGATGCATCGCTAGGGGGATCACCTCCAGAAGGAGGGAAGTGATACTCCCTCTGTATAACTGCTTGGTGAGGCTGCACCTTGAGTACTGCATGCAGTTTCGGAGGCCACACTTAAAGGGGGACATTCAACTCCTGAAGAGGGTCCAGAGGAGGGCAACCAAAATGATTTGGGGCTTGGGGGACAGGACCTATGAGGAGAAGTCAAGAGCTAAATATGTACACATTGGAAGAGAGAAGGACCGGGGATATGATATAGGTCTTCAGGTACATGAAGTGGGTAAATAGGGAGGAACAGTCAGGGTGCTTGAAGGAAGGAGGAGGGGCCACTAGAGGGCATGGGTGGAGGCTGGAGGGGAAGTTTCAGGGAGAAAGGAGGAGGTGCTACTTCACTGAGAGGGTGATGGAGCCATGGAATCGCTGCCTAGGGGGCTGGTGGAGGCAGAGACAGTGGAGGGGTTCAAGAGGGGGTGGGACAGGTACAGGGGAAGGGTTCTGGAAGCAAAATCCAATGCAGCAAGAATATCCGGAACTGGGAAGGGAGAAGCCAGAGAAGGTGAGGGGGGGGCAGCAAGGTCAGTTCCCAGGGTGGGGGCTGACCAAATGAGCAGACCTGAAAGACCATTAGGCCTATTCTGCTGGCATTTTAGTATGTTAGTATAGCCATAATTCCTTCTCAAAATTCTGGCAGGTTATAAACTCCCTCTTTGATCCCCTGGCCAAGTCTACTACCCCTGCCCTCCTGGCAGATGGCTTATTGGTCACTGACCCTCTCTCAGTGGCAGCTCACTTTAATACATTTTTCACCACCTGTGCTTTACTCTCTTCTCCCTCTCCTGGTTACCATCCCTCCACCCCCTGATACCTCCCTCCCCATCTCAACTCTCTGAAGGCTTCCAATTTTCTCCAGTTTCTCCCCCGGAAGTTTTTCTCACCCTCAACTCACTCGACCCTTCAAAATCCAGCCCAGACAGGTTGAACTCCAAACCTCTACAGATCTCTGTTCCAGCAATTACCACTCCAATTGCTCATGCTCTGAAACCCTTTTTCTCCCTCCGAACTGTCCCCCGGGCCTGAAGGTGGCAAAGATTCTGTCTCTGCACAAAGGGGGTGACCTTTCCTCCCCTGGCAACTTCTGGCTGTTCTCTCTCCTTCCCTCTCTTGCAAAGCTGCAGGAGACCGTCGTCTATTCTCGGCCTGCAGATTTCCTGCACTCTTCTAACTTCCTCTCCCCGTTCCAATCTGGTTTTAGGAAGTACCAATCCACTGTCTCATCCCTGCTGTGTGTAACTGACTCTATCCTCTCTGGGATGGATCAGGGCCATATTTCAGTGTCCCTCCTACTTCTCCTTATCAAACAGAGCTTGGCTAGTCTCTCAGCATCCGCTATAGACTGGTTCCGTTCTTATTTCATGGGCTGCCAGTCATTACATGTGTGGTGCCCTGTCCTCTCCCTATCCTATCTGTGGTCCCACAAGGCTCCATCCTGAGCTCTATCCTATTTTCAGTCTTCCTAAATTACCTCCCCTCTGCACATGTCTCTTTACACATCCACACATATGTGGATGACATAGTCATTTTTGCTTCTGGACCCACTGCCGCAGCTCTCAGTTCCAGCACAGCTTCCACAATGTACTGTGGTGGTTCCACACTAATCAACTCCAGGTCAACACAAATAAGATTATTTCCATGACCTTTGGCACTAGCCAGAAACTGGCCAGGCTCTCCCCCCTTGCTTCTGTTTTCTCCATGTTGGATGGCACCCCTCTGGAGAGTGTCCCTGCCTTCAAGTACCTCAGTGTGTGGCTTGATAGCAAGCTTGACTTCTCTGCCCACATGGATGTTCTTTTTTTTCAGCTCTGTTTATCTCCCCGACTCCAGAACTCTCTCTCAGACCTCCGCTGGCAGGCACGCCTACCGCCCACTGTGAACCCCACCATCCTCAAGGTCATTACTTTCTCCCGGCACCCTGGGGACATGAACCCGAGGAGATCAAGGCGTGGCAGGGCTCCTGTGTTAGCGCATGGTAGTAAGGCTCTTGGAGGGCCGTCACCTATCCAGGCCAGAGGGGTATTTAGTAATGTTTATGCCCCCAACATGGGACGTGCAATGCTGCTCAGCCCACGATGTGAGTGCTCCCACTCATGTCCGGAAGGCAGCCGCCCAACGTCTGCCCCAAGCCTATAAGCCCCTGTGTGTAGCAGTGCCACCGGTCTCCACCAGGGGCTGCTGCCACACCGGGCTACCCCTGGATCCCTCCCCGAGAGAGGAGATCAGTCCCTCGGACACTCGATCCTCTCTCTCCCCTGCCGGCCCCCGGTGGTCCAGGCTCGTTCCCGAACCCGGGTCACCAGCGTGGCGCGAGGTGTGGCATCCAGTGCCTCAACCCTTAGCACCACCGGGCTGGCTCACATGAATGTTAAGCATGCCAAGCTTCATCCTAGACTCAGTGACCTGTACCATCACAGCAGCTGCCTCTCCCTCCAGGTCCACCAGGAGCTGTTTGCCAAAATGGTTCACCCGGTCTTTGACTGTGCGGACGTGGACTATGGTACGGTTCCTTCCTCCTACCTTGCCAGTCTGGATTCCCTCTATAATCCTTTCTGCCATTTCAATACCAACTCTCCCTCCTGCACCCATGATTGCTCTCTCTACTCCTCCCTCTCAATCCTCCTGCAACCGAATTGTCGCCTGTCCCACTGTGTTTCCTTTATAGCCAAATACTGGTTTGGGTCCCTTCCCTCCTACCTTTTCTCAGAAATCTCCCCTGCACTATCCTCTTCTTAGACACGCCATTCCAGGGACTCCTGTACCTTCTCCATTCCCCCACCCTCACTCCTCTGCAGGTCAATCAGCTTTTTCCTACCACTTCCTCTCCCTCTGGAACCAGCTCTCCTCTTCCCTACACCCGTCCTCCTCACTTCCTGCTTTTAAATACTAATTATGGCATATTTATTTTCCTCTCTGTTCCAGTCATACCTCCACCTTGACTCTTCCCCCCTCTTGTCTGTCACCCCCTCTTGCATGGTCCCACCCTATACTATTGCCTATGTGACTTCCATTTTTATTTATTTATTTTATTTCGTTATTTAAAAGTTGATAACTGAGAAAAGCACACTGAGCTGAGGCTTGTTTTCAGGTGCAACTCGGGGGTAAAACAAAAAATATGAAGGGTAGAAAGACACAGAAGGTACATATCCAAATAAGTACAATGTTAAATACATTTGTACCAGAGTCAAGCAATGACAAGAAATAACAGGCATTTACAGCAGCACCATATTGTGCACAGTAAAACAATATTTACATGATATGTACAATACAATACAGAGTAAGAAAATTACATTGTTTTTTAAATTTGTTTTATACATGAGTATGTACTAAAACAATATAGAATGTAAATTTCAGTAATGGTAGGAGAGTTGGCAACTGAGCACAACAGAGACGGAAGAGGCACAGCTGATTATAGCAAGCAAGCAAAGGAAAGGGTGCCAGACCTCTGGGATAGGAGGTCCCTTATGTAGGCAAGGATGCTGGTCCTTTGGGAGGTGTGGGGGAGAGATTGGGAGGGGTAGGCTGGGGGGGAGCAGAGGGGAGCAAAGGACAAGTGCAAGAAGCAGTGGGAATGACGAGAAGCAGGGATACAAGGGCACCAAAGGTGTGGGGGGTGGCAGGTGGCCCATGGGAGTTGATTCCAGAGGTAAGGGAGGCAGAAAGAGAAAGTCACTTGTCTATTCACACACTGCTTGCACTGCTACCTATTCTAACAAAGAGACCTGCAAGTCTTGTGCTTTTTAATCCTAATATCTCAGACTGTGTTCTGATCTATACAAAATCACCTGTACTTGCTGCAGAAATATAGTCTAGAAAAACTCTGATACAGTCGAAGGAGATTTTGATAAGCGAACCATAGATAGTTCCAGTAAAACAGAATACAGAAATAAGTGGAACGTGTAGATCTAACCAAAAAATGGGACCCAGATTTAGAAACACTTTTAAAAGTAATCAATAATTATGAAAATAATCAATATATGGAATAACATGATAAGATACTTTCAATGTTTGGTTGGAATATGAGGGGTAAGAGAAACTTAAGAACTGTTGGAAGGGAAATTATCTGTTTTTTGGTTCACTCACTTGACTTAGAATTGGCTCCACAAACTCTCACAAGTATTAAGATATGGAGGGATGAAGTTGAAACTTCGGAAATAGATCTGGTCTTCTTATCTCCCAGATCTGTATGGGCCATCCTTGAGAAGGCCACATTACTGGACAATTTGGGCATCCTGGTGACTATGCCTGGGGAATTCTTCAGAGAACGTGTCATTACATTTAGGAATAGTAAGTTATTGAGGTAAATCCCTAGAACTGAGCAAGCTTGACAATTTGAGCAACAATCCCAAGTAAGGCAAAAGCTTAATATACTATCTTGGAACATAGAAGGGCTCTCATTAAAGCTTGCAGATAGTGATACACGTTCCTTCCTAGAGACCTTTGATATTTTATGTTTTCAAGAAACATGGAATCTAGTACATGAAAAGAATATTATACAAGGTTTTGCCTCATTTGGATTACTGCTCCAAAAAAGTAAAAAGCTAGGTAGATCAAAAGCAGGCCTCGCTACCTTTGTCAAAACCTCCTTAGATTTTACAATAACAGAATGTAAATCCGAGAGAAATTCAATTTTGACAGTGAAATTTTGTAAACATTCTTTTACATTAATAATTTGTGATACTTACATTCCTCCAAAGACGAAAAACAAGGAGGATCCATGATACCAATTTAAAGGGGACATGGACACTATACTGGAGCAAAATTACCATTTTCCACTATACAGTATAATCTGGGTGAGTTTAATGCCTGGATTGGGAAAAGGAATTAGATGAAGCTTTTCATACTAATTTTATAAGGAATATAGTGGAACTTAACCCAGGACTTCTGGCACAAAGAAAACATGAGGATAAAAAATTAAATACAAGAGGGAGACAGGTAGATACTTATTTCAGAGAACAGAATTTTTTCCTTGTTAATGGTAGAACCAAGACAGACACACTAGGAAGTTACACATTTATAGGCCCAAAAGGTCATTCAACAATAGATTTATTATGGATTAACATAGAGGCAGCCAAGATTCTATTGGATATGGAGGTCTTGGACAATCTAGAATCGACGCATCTTCCTGTTTACACAACTGTAAACACCGCAATCCCTAGTCGAAATTCATGTGAGACTTCAATATCTATGGAAATGATAAATCTTAGGAGAATTAAATGGCATAATCATTCCACATATATTTTTCAAGAATTGTTTTCATATGACTTCCCAGCTGAACAATGGCAAGTACCACTCTCAAATATTAATTTTGACAGTATGCTAGAAATTTGGGACAAGTTAATAAATCATATTAAACCTCTTTGTAAGACAGCTACTACTAAGGTAACAAATCCACAATCATGGTTCAATAATAACTGTAAAAAAGCTAAATCTACTCTTAACCGGAAAATAAGGGAAGTATCGGAAAACAAAAGATTAAATAACTAAATCAGGTTAGGAAAGATTATAACAGACTTCTGAAACATGACAGGAACAAACATAAGTTGCAGCGGGAAAAGTTGCACAGTACAATACTGAAGAAGGACACTAAATCTTTTTGGAGACTGGTGAACAGTGGTTATGGTCAATAGTTCAACAGAATTGAGGCACATATTACACCGACTACATGGGAGAATTATTTTGAAACTTTATACTTCTCAGAAACAGAAGCATTAGGGACTAATAATTTGATTACAGAATCATCTGAATTGTTTCCTGTACCCCTTTGTTTTAATGATAGTGAGAATTGTTCAGCGATAATATCACTTAAATCAAATAAGGCTCCAGGACCAGACAGTGTAATTGGGGAAATATATACATCATTTATACAGTGGTGGGTCCCAGTTCTAAGAATGCTTTACAATGTGATAATACAAGGCCAAGATATCCCTCATAATTGGCTGGGAAGTATCATCTACCCAATCTTGAAGAAAGGAGACTCTTCTAATCCAAAGATGTACAGACCAATCAGTCTGGTAGAGGTCTCACAGAAAATATTTAGCAAGATTTTGCTTCATAAACTCCAAGATTGAATGGACGAGAATGGAATTCTTAGTGAATATCAAAATGGCTTTTGAGCAGCAAGGTCCACGGTACAGCACTGTTACTGTATGTTTTAAGACATCTACTGTAATATGGAAATATGTAATGGCAAAGCATGGCAAATTATATTGCTGTTTCATGGACCTGACTTCTGCTTTTGATAAAATCAGTAGAAATTTGTTATGGGAAGAATTAAAACAATTGGACATGGATAGCTCTCTGTTAGATGTAATTATTAGACTTCACATAAATACTTGGATGCAGGTTCAATATAATCAATGGGGAGCATTGACATCTACAATTAAGACAAACTTGGGTGTTAGACAGAGGTGCATTTTGGCCCCAACCCTGTTTAACTTATACAAAAATTATATTTTGCAAGATTTGGAAAATATAGACTTCTATTCTCCCAAAACTGGGAAAAATAGGGTCACTCTTTTGTCTTATGCTGATGATATTGTCTTAATCTCTACTTCTCTGTTGGGACTCCAGAGAAAGCTTGATACATTTGCTGTTTTATGTAATAAAAATGGTCTATTAATTAACAGGGATAAAACTAATGTAGTAATTTTTGGGAATCAATCCAATCTAAGGTATTTACAGGAAAAGCCAAAATAAACACGGTCAAAACATATAACTATTTAGGGGTATGCTTTTCCCAAAGTACAACCTGGAAGGAACACTGTGCCCTTATCATGTAGAAAAATAAAATTGCATCAAATGCTTTTAGGTTATTTAACTCAAAACTGGGGAGGGACCTCTATATTGGGCATCCTAAAAGTAATAAATGCAAAAATTAAAACAAGCATAATCTATGCATCTGAAGTTTGGGAAAACTCTAAGCTGGAGGATATTGAACATGTAACTAACAAACTTTATCGTTGCATCCTAATGGTTCCCCAATCTGTACAAAAAGAAGTTTTACGTTTTGAATTAGGACAGTTTTCTTTAGAGTCATTAGTCCTGGAGAAACATCTTTTATTTTTATTAAAGACATTTTTGTTATCTGAAAAGAGAATTCCAAGATGGTGTTTGGAGGAGGAAATTTATTATGCTTGTTTGAATTTTATAGCACTCAGCATACAACTCATTCAAAAATAACTTTATCCCAAGGGATTAGGACATGTGTTAACAGATGTACACTGTAAACCACTGGAAGAAATTATATCTCTGGTTAAATTTGGAGTCAGAAATATAGCCAGAATAAGGGATATGGAAAGAATAGCTACAATAAAAAACTATAGATGGTACAAAATAATGAAACAGACCCGCGGCTTAGATCCCTATTTTATTAGATTAACCAATCCCCAATCTAGGCGTTTGTGTACTAGATATAGAATGGAGCTATACAAGGCGAATTACATCTACTTTGGTCAAGGCAGAGGGAACATAGATTCCCCACTTTGTCCATGTGGGAATCGAATGAAAGATGACCTGAAACGTGTTATTATTATATCCCTTTTATAATTTAAATAGGAAAAAGTGGTTGGGGAAATCCTGGCTGACACTGACCTCCCTCCCTCCCAGTTGGTACCTTTTTACTTCAATAACTCAAATATGTTTATTTTGGAGAAATTAGTGAGTTTCTTTTTCACTCTTCATATGTGGTCATTTGCACATATAAGAAGAATTTGTATGTTCAAATATTTATTAATGTACTGTAATAGAGATTGTATACATGGATGATATTGATATTTATAAGTATTTTAGATTTTGTAAAAGCTTTTGCTGATCAATAAAATTCTTGATGATGATGATGATACCTATCCTAACAGGCGCTGCACACAATTTCCTAACTGTCTCATAAATGTCAATTTTTTTATTGCAATGTACATTGCTACTTTTACACGTGGTATACACATGTTTCATCATCTGCAAAGATGCCTCTTGTAACTTCCATTTGTTTTATTGTATCCTCTGTCACTTTTATGTTATCCAGATACTATTCTCAGATTTTGTATGTTATTCTCTCTTATTCTCCTCCCCCAGGTTGCACCAGGAAATAAGCCTTGGCTCAGTGTGCCTTTCCCAGTTACCAATTTTTAGATGAATAAAGACTTTTAATCATAACGCAATGTATATCGATGAATAATCACATGTATTGACACATGAAAACAGTATTGATAAAACTTATTTATGGCATACAGAAAAGTGAAGCTCAAAAAGACACCACAGCAAGACAAAAAAAATAGAGACCAGGGTCTCGGCCATAGGATAATAATATATTTTATTTCATACAAGCTAAAAGTAGCAACTCAACCTGCTGACCGCCGCAAACGTTTTGCGTAGCCTTCCTGTGCTATTTCTCAAGGCATCAATTAACTCCACAATTTCATTTAAAAATAAATTACATTCCCGAGCTTGACCAGCTCCAAAGTTAACCCTTTCTAAATGCAAGTTATTTAAAGTAGGCTAATTGTGAACCATTTAGGGCTAAAACGCTATTTTTATATACAGCCAATGAAAACAAAGAAGGGGACCTGACAGCAGAGTTGAATGTTTGCTCTGCAATTAAGGTATACTATGAAGGTATAAAAAGTTAAACATGCATAAATCATCATGAAATAGGCTTAGGTGAAACCAAAATCTGGAAACAGCTAAAATTCTGTATTCCTAAAAAAATTAACTTTTTCATACAAGGCATGAAATAATCAGATTCACATTGCAATTTGTGATACAAATGTTATTTGTAAATTAAAAGAATCCCTAATTAGCAGCAGTTTCTAATCAAATGATTTGCTGCATGCAGTATTTGTGGTTTGATGATACTAGTGACCAATTCATTAAATAACAAATGCACCCTTTTCTAGTTTTTTAGTATTTTGAGTCAGGTCATTGCACATTCCATTTATACAACACCAGTTTACTAGTTATAACTTTTAAATCTGCTATTTGTGGGAAGGTTTTCCTATGTCTCTTTGACATCAACTGCTGGCTTTCATGCAGCACAGTTTTTTTTTAATATAATTTGTTTTTTTCACCCCCTCTTGGTGCAGCTTCCTCATCCTCCAGGCCAAGTTCTGCCCCTTCCTTCCACATCTCTAGCTGTACGTCTGCATACTGACTTCATGGCTTACCCACTGGTGGGGCCTGGCTGCAGTCAGGCATCATCCTCCATTGCACCAGCTAATGTAGTTGGAGACACCCCCTTTGGAATTAGAGTGGCTCGTAGCAGAGAGTGGGGTTTGTACGGGCAAGCTATCCTGCTTCTTGCTTCTTAGAATTTTTCTGGTTAGACCTACCCAGCTCCCTGGCATGCATTGCCAATGAGTTCCTTCTGCACTGACCTGTAGGTGGGAAGCAGCTGACACTGCATGGTCATCCACAGCACCATGGCATTCGCACTTCCCACCTTCATGTGGTGCACAGAGCATGGGTCGCTCAGCTCCCTCTCCCCAGGATCAGCATGAGATACCTCCACATCATGCTCCAGGGACAGAGGTTCAATCCCAGGTCTCCTACATAGCAGAGCAGTGCTTCATAAGCCAGCCCCACCTGGTTGGTTGGTACAATGCTTTTAATGGTCTTCCAGTATGACCCGAAGCCCCAGTCCAGTCATTCCTACCACTATTTTTGCCCTTTCTGCCCCCAAGGTCACCATTGCTTGATTCTAATTGTTTTCTTACCCCTATTACTACCTGGCTTGGCAGGGGTATAAGTATCATTGGGGGGCCCTTCCAGTGGCCTCCCAATAGTTCCCAGTGGGTACCAAACCCTGGGCTCCTTTAGCTGCCATCACTGCATGTGTCTCTGTGGAGGGCAGTGGTATGGATCGAGTCTGGGAAGTATAGGCCAGTACCCAGACAGGCAGCTGCAGGAGGTAGGAGCCAGAAAAGGCAGAGAGATCTAGAAAAGGAGTAGGTGACCAATAAGGGTAAGAAAGTGAACACTGAGAATTATACTCTCTGTTAGGTCAGTGGACTAAGGAAGAAAGCATGAGCATGTTTACATAGATACATAGATACATAGACAGTGTCAGCAGACAAGGGCCCACCCAGTCTGCCCATTTGAGCTTGTAAGTTCAGTTTATGTTTTCCTAGAAGTCTGTTGCCCCTTACCCCTGACCTCCAGAATTCCTTTATGTCTATCCCATGCATTCTTAAATCCTATGATTGTTTCAGCCCCCACCACTTCCTCTGGCAGGGTGTTCCACTTGTCCACCACCAGTTCTGTGAAGAAATTCTTCCTCACGTTTCCTCTGAATTGTCCTCCCTCCAACTTCATCCCATGCCCTCTAGTCCTGGAACATCTTTTTGCTTAAAAATAGTGTATTCCTGCACCCTGTTCCTCCCTGTAAGATACTTGTATGTCTCTATCATATCCCCTCTCTCCCTCCTCTCCTCCAGGAAGTACATATTCAGTTCCTTTAACCTGTCCTCATAGGACTTGTGATGCAATCCATGTACCATCATTGTTGCCCTCCTCTGAACCTTCTCTACCCTGTCTATGTTCTTACATAGGTAAGGTCTCCAGAACTGTACACTGTACTCCAGGTGGGGCCTCACTAGTGTCTTGTATAGTGGAATTATGACCTCCCTTTTCCTGCTGGTGATGCCCTGCCTATGCATCCCAGCATCCTATTTGCTTTACCTGCTGCCTTGTCACTGTTTCCCTACCTTGAGGTCATCAGAGATGATAACCCCAAGATCCCTTTCCTGCTTGGTGCATGCTATATCCTCACTCCCCAACTGATATATTGTGCCTGGGTTTTTGTGCCCTATATGCATTATCTTGCACTTTTTTGCATTGAATTTCAACTGCTAAACCCCTGACCATTCTTCAAGTTTCTGCAGGTCCCTTCTCATTCTGTCTACACCCTCTGGTGTGTCTACTCTGTTACAGAGCTTTGCATCATCAGCGAACAGTGACATTCTGCCTTCTAGGTCCTGTGCAATATCACTGATGAAGATGTTGAATAGAACCGGTCCCAGCACTGATCCCTGTGGTACCCCACTGGTCACTCTTCCCTCTGTGGAGTGACAGCCATTTACCACCACCCTCTGTGTCCTGCCGCCCAGCCAGTTACCTACCCACCATACTACTGTCCTGCCCACACTCATATTCCCCAGTTTGTGTAATAGTCTTCTATGTGGCACCGTGTCAAAGGCCTTGCTGAAGTCCAGATAGGCCATGTCCACTGCCCTCCCCTGATCCACCTCCCTAGTCACCCAGTCAAAAAATTCAACAAGGTCGGTGTGATATGACCTCCCCCTGGTGAAACCATGCTGCCTTGGGTCCTGTAGTCCATTGACAACCAGATGTTCCACCAATCTCTCCTTCAGTAGTGCTTCCATGATCTTCCCCACTACCGAGGTGAGGCAGACTGGTCTGTAGTTCCCTGCTTCCTCTTTGTTCCCACTTTTTGTATAAGGGGACTACATCTGCTGTCCTCCAGTCTTTGGGTACCTCCCCTGTTTCCAGTGATTGGCTAAACAGGATAGCCAGAGGTTCAGCCACCACCTCTCTTAGTTCTTTAAGGACCCTGGGGTGCACCCCATCTGACCCCATTGCTTTATCAACTCTTATTACTTCCAGTTCCTTCAGGAGCCTTTCTCGTGTAAAGGGACTTGTGTCCATTTCTGCACCATTCTCACCCCTTGTACTCCCTTCAGACCCATTAACCTCCTCTTCCTCAGTAAAGACTGAGCAGAAATACCTGTTCAATATGTCAGCTTTACTGTTGTCATCCTCCAGTCAGTCCCCATCCTCCCCCTTCAGTCTCACTATCCCTCCCTTTGCCTTTCTTTTTTCACTTATGTACCTGTAAAAGGTTTTGTCCCCTCTACCCACTGATTTTGCAATGTGTTCTTCTGTCTGAGCTTTGGCTTCCCTTACTGACCTCCTGCCTCCCTTTGCTTCTCCTGGTACTTCTCCCTATCCCTTCTGCCTGTATCTTTTGTATTGCCTGAATGAAATCTTTTGGCTTTCACTTTCTTTGCTACCTCTTGGAAAACCATAATGGTATCCTCTTCCTTTTCCTCTTGCTAACCTGCTTAATGCATAATTCTGTTGCTCTTGTAATCCCCATTTTAAATACTGCCCACTGTTCCTCAACCCCTGATTCCTGCCCATTCCCTTAATGCCTCTTTCAAGTATCTCCCCATTTTCCCAAAGTCTGTCCCCTAAAATCCAGGATCACGTGTTTTTGTGTGGTTTGGTTCTGCTCTTTCTGTGATTTCAAACCACAATGACTGGTGGTCACTGTTCCCCAGGTGTTCCCCCACTGTTACCCCATCACACTGTCCCTGTTTGTGAGCACAAGGTCCAGTATTGCCTTCTGCCGAGTTGGATCCATGACCAGTTGCTTCAGGAGGGCACCCTGAAGGAGTCCAGGATAAATCTGCTCTAGTTGATGCTGCTGCTGGGATGCTCCAGTCACGTCTGGAATACTGAAGTCTCCAACCAGTACTACCTCACCCTTGTCTGCCATCCTTTGGATGGCTAGCATCAACTCCCTATCTGTTTCTTCCTCCTGGGCTGGTGGTCTATAGACCACACCTGTGCGGATGCTGTCCCCATTTTCCTTTCCAGCTTAACCCATAGTATCTCTCCCATTTTGTTCCTCCTGGATCTCTGTGGCCCTATGTCATTTTTCACATACAGTGCCACTCCTCCTCCCTCCTACCTGCCCTGTCTCTTTTGAATATGTTGTAGCCAGGTATGGCCATCTCCCAGTCGTGGTTATCATTACACCAGGTTTCAGTGATGGCCACAAAGTCCAGGTCTGACTGCACCATGACAGCCTCCAGATCTTCCATCTTGTTGCTAAGGCTCCTGGCATTGGCACACATGGCTTTCCATGATTTGACCTCCCTAGACTGTTTCACTGTTCTACTCTAGCCCCTTCCTTGGTTGTCCTTTATCCCTGGTTGTCCTCGCTGTCTGCCCTTCTACTGAATTTTGCCCCTTTTCTGCCTATCCACCTCTTGGGCGCTAATCTCCATCTTTTGCACACTGCTTTGTAGAGATAGCCACTCCTCCGGTTCACTGGTTCCACTGTTAGCTGTGGGGGGTGAGCAAGTAGGTACCCTCCTTGCTGGACTGCCACCCCCTTTGCTAGTTTAAATGCTTGCCAATGTAGCATTTAAACTTATCATTGAGTGCTTGGATTCTCCTCCAGGATGGATGCAGGCCATCAGGCTTGAACAAACCTCCATCCCTCCAGGTGGGTCCCCAGTCACCAATGAATCCAAACCCTTCCTCACAGCACCAGTTCTTCAACCATGAGTTAAAGTTCCTGGTGCATGCACCCCTATGCTCTCCCTTGCCTCTCACAGGTAGTACTTCTAAGAAAGTGACAGAAGTAGCTACTTGCTTGAGACCCCTCTCCAATTTAATAAACTCTTCCTGAACTTCCTTTGGCTCCCCATTTGCCAGGTCATTAGTACCTAGGTGGATAATGACATCCAGCTCACCCTCCCGTCTTGCCTTCCCAGTGATCCCCAGGATCTTCCTTCCATCCCTCCATGCCGTGGCACCTGGTAGGCACCTTACCTCCCTGTCCTCCCCCTCCTGTGTTCCTAGCTGGATCCCTCTTATGATGGAGTGTCCCACCAGAATTCACTTCCTCCTCCTCTGGGGTCCACTGCTCTCCCCGCTGAGGTCACCTCCTTGGCTAACCTCCATATCCTTTCCTTCCACTTCTCTGGATAGCTCTATTTTGTTGTCCCCATTTTCCAGTGTGGCATATGAGTTCTTGAGTGGAATAGGATCTGGGATGTGCCTCTGCCTGACTGCTCTAACCCTCCCTGAGCCCACTGTCATCCAAGTGTTCCTCATTCTCGGCATCCTTTGAGGCAGTTGTATTGGACTGGGTGGTCTCTGGATAGGGGTGATGGTACTCCTGATCCAGTTTACTTCCACTCTGAGTCTGGCTACCTCATCCCGCAGTCCAGAGAGATGCATGCAGATAGGGCAGCACCTCAGTGTCCTGAAGGTCTGCCTGAATATGGCTGCCCCACAGCCACTGCATTGCACCACTCCCCACATTATACTGCAATTATACTGCTATTCCACTACTTGTCTGTTACTGAAGCTCTCCTAGTTCCCTTTTTATTAATTTACTGTCCTAAATATCCTGCCACTGATCCTCAGATACTTTTCTTTTAAAAAAGAAAATAAACCAATAAATAAATAAATGAGTCAAAACACTTGTCATGCTGAGGTTGGGCTTCTTCCCCCTTATGCCCCTCCTACTCCACACCCCTTACTATCCCTGTGTTTAGCTCCTGTCAATCATATTTAACAGGGCATATAATTAAGAGTTGGGGGAAGGGGAGGGGGGGCGAAAATTTTGCAGCAATTAAAGACAGCAAAGAAATACACCACCACTATGTTTTAAATTTTCAGCAGCCCAAATACAATTCTAAGTAAAGACAGCAAAGAAATTACAGTGTCACTAAAAGCCCACAATCTAAGTTTAGAAGAAAAATAGCAATTACCAGTTACTGTAAAGCACTGAATTGAATATGTTTCCTTCCCCTTTACACTCACCTTGTTTTACTACAGCCCCCCCTCCCAGATTTGAACCATGTGGCAGATCAGAATTACGTCACATATCATGACGTTTAGTATGACAAGAGGAGACAATGCCTATCGAGTCTGCCCCCCTGGATTCAAACCATGTGACAGGTCAGAATTACATCACATATCAATCAATCAATCAATCAAACTTTATTTAACCAGGCAGTTACGTCGTTGAGCAAGCTCATTTGCAAGATGGTCCTGGGCACAGAGGACAAATTCATTTACAGTATTCAACATAATTTCATACCACAGCAGATACTGAAACAGAATATTTTTAAGTACAAGATCATTAGGTAACTGGAGCAAGACTTAGATAATGAGGGCTATATACAAATACAGGAAATTCATCATATATGAGTTAGGAGACAGTGGAGGACAGAGGGAGGAGAGGATGGCAAAGACACGAGGGGAGCGGGGCGGCAGCCCTGCTAGGGTAGAACCCTCCGGGGAGGTTGCCTTGGGGAAGGAGGGAGGGAGGGAGCTAGGAGGGGGGATAGTTACACTAAAAAGGAATGCCAGCTGACAGGGGGAGTAAGAAAGCTAAGGAGGTCCAGGAGCTATGAGAATATTCCGTCCATATGCCAGTGATTACCTGAAGCAATCGCACGCAGTCTTCAGACATCGGTAAAGCAGCTGCCTGAATACGTAGGGGCTAGGCAGGAGGGAAAGTTTAAGTGCTTTTTGCATGTTGTTCCAAAGTGATGATAGGAAGGAGCTGATAGCAGTTGTGCCATGACGTGTCCTCATCTGTGATAGCTTGAGGAGGACAAAGGAGGAGTTTCGTAGGCCTTACGCACCTTTAGACCATTTGAACAGGTTGCAGATATAGGGTGGGAGTTTGTTAGAAATAGCCCTGAAGGGCCACATGAGGGCATTTATTTGCCTCCTCATGAAGAGGGACAGCCAATCAATTGCTTGGTATAAGAGACAGTGGTGAGTCTGCAGGGGCATGCCAAGTATGAATCTCAAAGCATGAGGGTAGAGTGTGTCAAGCTTCTGGAGAGCATACTGGGGGCAGTGACTGTAGAGAAAGTCAATGTAGTCAAGCAGGGTAGAAAGGTTGTTTGAACCAGCTGCTTTCTCACTTCGAGAGTGAGTAGATGTCTTATGTGGTAAAATATGCCACTGTGCTGTCTTAGCTTTTTTGTTAACTCACTTAGGTGTACAATGAAACTGAGTTTGTTATACAACCACACTCCCTGATATTTGAATTTATCCACTATTTCCAGAGGTTCACCAAGGAGGGTGATAATCCTGGGGTTATCAGGTGCCCGCCGCATATTGTGGGAGGAGTGCGGGGAGATAATCATGGCTTTGTTTTTTTTTGGCATTGAGCAAGAGCTTCAGGTTCCGCTGGTTATGTTGGAGGATGATAAAGTCCTGCTGTAACTCCTTGTAAGCAAGATCTAGAGAGGGGACGGTTGTATAGAGGATTGTGTCTTCCGTGAAAAGATAAACACTTCCTGCGAGTATGCCAGAATCTATGCAGTTGATATAAAGTGCGGAGAGGCTAGGCCCCAAGATAGAACCTTGTGGGACAACTCGGGGCAAAACTTTTAGTGGGGTCAGTTCTCTTTGTGCTTTAATTTGTTGTCTTTGATTTGTGAGGTAGCAGTGGAACCACTTTACTGCAGCAGTGGTTAGACCAATACTACCCAGAGTATCAAGCAGGATGGAGTGATCAACCATGTCAAAGGCTTTGCTAAGGTCAAGGAAAAGTGCATAGATGTGCTGTTTATTATCCAGGGCTTTTAACCAGTCATTAGACACTTTGGCTAGAACTGACACGGTGCTATGCTTAGGTCTGAACCCCAATTGGGCTGGGTTAATGATATTTCCAGAGTCCAAATACTTCCTCAGTTGTGAGTTGACAATTTTTTCTAGTAGCTTGGATAGTACAGGAAGAAGTGAGATTGGTCTGTAATTATTCAAATCTGTAGGGTCTTCCGACTTGAACAAAGGGATAATATGCGCAATTTTAAAACTGAGCAGTAGTTCCCCTTGGGTAACTGAGCTATTCAATAGATGAGCGATAGGTGCTGTCAGATGATAATAGCCTACTTTTAGAAAGAAGGGTTCTAACAAGTCGGCACCAGCACTCTTTTTGGTATCTAGTGAGAGAAGACGGTCCTCCACCTGTTTAAAGGATACTGGCTGGAAATTAAGGGGAGGGTGGCTGGTAAAGGGGACAGAAGTAGGGCTAGTACCTACACTGGCAGCACTTGGGCACTCAGTTTACTAACAGGTGAGGCATCGAATGCGAGGCCTGCAGTAGTAAAGTGGTAATTGAGCTGGTCAAAGACCTCAGACCTATCTGTGTAGTACTTATTGTTCACTACAATTTTGGCTGGAATTGGGGTGGCAGGGGAGTGTCCTTTGATCTCTCTCAAGATTTGCCAAAACTTGGCAGAGCAGTTTATGTTTTCCTTGATGGCGGACTGAAGGAAACGTGAGTTTTCCGTCTTGATCAGAGTGGTGCAGGCGTTCATGGCTACCCAAAAGGAGAGCCAGTCTGAGTTGGACTGCGACTTCCTTGCCCTTTTCCATAGTGCATCTCTGGACTGCAGGGCTCTCTTCAGGGACAGGCTGAAACAATCAGGTGCCCATTTCCTAGATTTAACCTTTCTTAAAGTTGCGTGTTTATTGATTACCCTTCGTAACAGATCCTGGAAGATACAGAAAGCTTCAGACACAGAAGGTGCGAGATAGAATTCCTGCCACTTAATATTCCCAAGATCTGACAGAAAGGCAGATAGACAGAAGTGTTTTAGGCTGCACTTTAGCTTGAAGGTAGAGGTGGAAGGTAGGTGTGGGGAACGCCTGACACAGGCGACAACGCAGTGGTCATTCAGGTCATTATGGAAGACCCCTGTATGGGAGCTATTATGTGGCTTGTTGATGAGCGTAAGATCCAGCAAGGAGCTTTGGTTGTTTTTTTCTTATTAGGTCGGGTAACCTCAGGGGTAATCCGAGTTAGCCCGTGCTCATTGCAGAAACCCTTGAGCATGTTGGCGCAGGCATCATTCCAATTAAGATTATGGTCCCCCATTATGACGCATTCAGTAGTCACTTTCTCCAAAAGGGAGTGAAGGTGCGTTAGTATACACAGGCCAGCAACAGGCAGCCTATAGCATGCAGCTACCAGTAGGGCTACTCCAGGTGATAAGGTTAACTTGAGGGCAAGACATTCAAATTCTTTGGCCATTGATGTACGGACAATATCAGAGGTTAGAAATTTGTCCTTAATATGTATGGCAACACCACCGCCTTTGGTCGACCTGTCACACCTGTGTATGTTGTAGCCAGGGATGTTAAGCATTTTGTCGGGTGCATGATTCTTAAGCCAGGTTTCCGAGAACATTGCTTCATCAGGCATTGCATGTAGCACCAAGTCTTGGACCAGGTCAAATTTATTGAGTAGGCTACATACATTCATATGCAAGAAGCTCAGGCCCTTTAACTGTGGGAGCTCCCCTGGAGCAGCTAGCAGATGGGGGGGGGGGCTTGGGTTTAGTTCCACACTACCTGCACAGAGCAACAGCAGGATTAATAGTTTCCTGACACATCTTACAAGGAATCTCAGCAAGGCTTTGTTAGGTTGCTTAGCATGGGCACTGCCTAGGGAAGCAGAACAAGAGTAGGAGGGGCAACGAAAGGTGGTCAAAGCAAATATTGCTACCCTAACAGAGAAGATAAGGGGTGTCTGCTTAGGGGGTGCAGAGCAGTATGGGATGTAAAACGTTCTGACTGTGAGCGGATTACTGCCTTTGGAAGGAGTTAGCTGAGGAGCAAACACCGCCAGACTTGATTCCTGGCACGTAGGAGAGTTCAAGAAGGTTGTGTCCATATTAGGCTCCAATGTTAGATATTATTACATTAGGACAAGAGGAGGCAGTGCCTACTCAGTCTGCTCCGCCTCCCGGATTCAAAGCATGTGACAGGTCAGAATTACATCACATATCATCACATTTGTTAGAACAAGAGGAGGCATTGCCTATCCAGTCTGCCACTCTCCCAGATTTTGAGCATGTAACAGGTCAAAATGATATCACATATCATTACATTTGTTGGGACAACATAAGGAGGCAGTGCCTATCAAGTCTGCATCCCCCCCCCCGGATTTGGAGCATGTGACAAATAAAATTACATCACATATAATTACATTTGTTAGGACAAGAGGGCATCTGACCTTCCTCTAGAGCACATGAGGTCAGAATTGTCAGAATTACTGCATATATCATTACATTTGTTAGGAAAAGATACAGCAGTGCCTATCAAGTTTGCTCCTCCCCCTCCCCCAGCTTTGGAGCATGTGCAGGTCAGAATTACATCACATATCATTACATCATTTGTTAGGCTAGGAGAAGACATTGCCTATTGAGTCTGTGCCCTACCCCAGATCTGGAGCATGTGACAGATCAGAATTGCATCACATGTCATTGTGACGCTTGGCCAGCTGGTTATGATCACTGTATGATATTTGTAAAATAAAAATATAGTATGTGATTATCTTACATAAGACAGCCTGTGCTTCCATGGGTGCCCCACCCAGGTTTCAGTGAAACTAAAGGATATGTAAACTGACCAGAGGATGTGTGAAATTGACCAGTAAGGGGGAGACCTAGAGTTTCCTGTCTGTTCTTAATTAAGGCTCTGGCCATCTGCCACAGGATAAGCCTAATAAACTTTTATGATTTCCTAGAAGAACCTATTGATAATAGAAATGTGTTAAAAGGTTGTAAAACCCTTTGATCTCCTTGGGAAAACAGGAACCAGCCACCAGCTCAAAGGAAAGGATTGATGAAAGACTGTCATAATTTAGGAAATGTCTTTTTTTCTTCTGAAGTCACATTATTTACAATGCCTCCTGATAGGAAATAATTTTCTATAATTTTATATTCTAAAAGGAGGAGCTAGATGACTCACAGAAGGGGTGTGGAGACACAGAGTTTAAACTGATACTTGTGTCTGAAATATTGGTCATATCATGTTGGGACTCCAGAGAGACACAGCTCTCTGATCTAACTTTAAACGCACTTCCAGGGGTAATACCTTAGATAGCCAAAAATCTAAATGTAGTGTGGTAGGAGTTGTGTTTTGTAATCATCCCTTGTTCTTTTATGTGATTGTGAACTCTTTGATATATTGTTCTGTGTTTACATTTTTATCTTTTAGTAAAGAATATTTTTTTCCAAGATACTTCCAAGTTCTTTTTGCATATGATGTATACATGGTTGAGTCTGACAATTGTTTTGAAGTGCTTGATGGTGTTACTAAACTGGGAAAAGGTAAGAATATACCTAAGATCTGTTATAGAGTTTTAAGGGTTCATTATGGAAGCCTGGTTTGGTGTCCCTGGTGAAAGATTGTACCGCAATCCCCGAAGACGGTACATATCTGAGCCTGTACATTGGGTACGCTAGCATAAGGCTCACAGTTTGAATCCCCCCCAGAACTTGAGATTAAAGGTCATTCGGACACAAAAGCAGACAGGAGGGTTACCCTGTCTGTTACCTGTTCACACTATTGCGCTCGGAGGTTGGCACTGTGGGAGCAGAGGGCCTGAACTGCTGAGAGTGTTTGTGACAGTCCTTACATTTGTTAGGACAAGAGGAGGCAGTGCTTATCGAGTCTGCCCTGCCTACTGTGGTTTTACAGCATATGCAAGTTAGAATTACATCACATATCATTACATTTGGGAGGACAGGAGCAGGAATTGTCTAGTTTGCCCCCTCCCAGCTGCCTCAGGTTATAACCTTTTATCTTGTTTCTGGCCAAGAAGGCATCACGTTGCTTCTCAGAATAGCCCTTGCCTTTCTCTGGTGGCATAGTTAGTGAAGCTTTAGGTTGATAGTACTGTGTGTGCTGCTTAAACAACCTCCTAGGTTAGGCTTGCAAGAGTTATTTGCTTTGGTGGTAATGGGGATGTGTACATGCTGTGTAGCTGTTACTCACTGTTCCACTTTTCTAGTTCCTCTTTTCTAGAAGGCCAGCAAATGTGCTTTGTTTGTGTGGTAAGGCAGAACAAAATGGTTCTCCTTTAGCCGTAGTGTACACTGTAACAAAAGTACGAAAGCACAGAGAGAACTCTAAATTTTTCTGTTGGTGGGAAGAGTAGGACTTTATTTGCATGCCTGTGCTTAACAGCTGGTGTTACTAAGTGGGAGTTTCTTCTTAAGGTCTATTTTTTTTATTTTGCGTTTTAATATCCCTGGCCCCATCAGCCCCTATTTGCTGCTTGCCTCAGTCTCCCATCCTGAAATCCCCAGCACCATCAACTGCCTGGCTTAGTCTCCCATGGTGAATTTCTTTAGCTCCATCAGCTGCCTGGCTCACTCTCCCATGGTGAAATTCTTTTGCTCCATCAGCTGCCTGGCTTAGTCTACCATGATGAAATTCTTTAGCTCCATCAGCTGCCTGCCTCAGTCTCCCATTTAAGATCCCAGGCTCCATTAGCTGCCTGTCTCACTCTCCCAACCCAACACTGACTAGCAATCCCTCCAGCACCCCTAGGTTTCACCTCCTCTGTGTATTAGTCCCTGTGACTTCACCCCTCAATACTACACAGCTCCCTGAGGATAACATGCATTAGCGGGTGCTCAGAAGGACATCTTCTTAAGAGTTATGAGGAGAAACTAGCTGAACTTCAGTTGGTCAGCTGGAAAAAGAGAAGGATCAGGGGAGACCATATTCAGATATATAAATTGATGAGGGACTGAAGCCTGATGGAGTGCTTGAGTGTAACATAACATTTAAGAAGAGAAAGAGATAACTGGAGGCCACAACAAACAAATCAAGGGAATTCACTTTGGGGGAGCCAAGGAAGCATTTTTTCACACATAGAGCATTGAGTGCCTGTAATAATTTGACAGAATTGGTAGATGAGACTGGGACACAAGGTAAAATTGGATAGGTTCATGAGGGAGGTGGGTTACTGTTGCCACTAGGGGGAAGGACAGGAAAAGTGATGGAGGGCCCACAGATGTTTTGATAGGGATGGATAGGGTGAGGACAGGGATGCAATCATTAAGGGTAGATCAATCCCCTGCCCAGATGGCATACAACCAAGGGTGCTGAGAGAGCTGGCAGAGGTTCTCGTGGATCCCTTGGCTGTCCTGTTCAATAATTCACTGGAGTCGGGCATGGTACTGCAGGACTGGAGAATGACGCATGTAGTGCCCCTTCATAAGAGTGGTCCCAAGAATGACCCCAGGAACTACAGATTAGTTAGTCTGAACTCAAACATGTGCAAGTTAATGGAGACCATACTTAAAGAAAGGTTAGTAGAGTATCTGGATGAGTATGGTCCCCAGAATAAGAGGCAACAGGGTTTATGGAAAGGAGGTCATGTCAAACAAATCTGATTGACTTCTTTGACTGGATTAGCGAAATAGGGGACAGGGGTCAAGTGGTGGACATCCTTTACTTTGACTTCAGCAATGCCTTTGACTTTGTGCCCCACAAGAGGTTGATCAGGAAATTGGCAGATCTAGGCGTAGGTGAGAAGTCGGCAGGTGGGTGGAAAACTGGCTAAGGGGCAGGATCCAGAGCATAGGGGTGGGAGGTAAGCTCTCCAGCACCATGGAGGTCACTAGTGGAGTCCGACAGTGCTCAGTGCTTGGACTGGTGCAGTTCACTGTCTTTATCAGTGATACTGGAGATGGCATTAAGGGCAAAATTTGCCTAGTTGTGGATGACACCAAGCTTTGTGGGAGGGTGAACACAGCAGAAGGGACACAAGACCTGGAAAAACTAGAAAGATGGTCTGGGATTTGGCAACTTGTCTTCAATGCAAAAAAATAAATACAAAGTTATGTACACTGGAGCCAAGAACCCGAAGACTGAGTACAGCCTTGGTGGGGTATGGGTGTCTGCATCAGAGGAGAAGAAGGACCTGGGAATGATGATCACTAGTGACCTGAAATACTCCATGCAATACAGGAAAGCAGCAGCAAAGACAAATAAAATGCTGGGCTACATTGCCAGGGGGATCAGCAACAGGTGAGAAGAGGTAATACTGGCCTTTTACTAGTCATTAGTGAGGCTGCAGCTAGAGTACAGTGTACAGTACTGGTGCCTGTACCTTAAAAAGGACATAAATCTTCAGGAGACAGTCCAAAGGAAAGCAACTAAGATGATCTTGGGCCAGCAGGGTAAGATATATGAGGAAAGTCTGGAGGCCATGAACATGTACTCCCTGGAGCAGAGGAGAGAGACAGAGAGGGGACATGATTGAGACCCTCAAGTATTTGAAAGGAATGAATAGAGTGGACAAGGAGGGTCTCCTCAAGTTTAGTGGGAACTGAAACATGAGGGGACACATTCTCAAGTTGGGGGGGAGTTTTATGAAAAAGGTTGGGAGGCCCTTCTTCACAGAGAGGGTGGTGGCGGGTTAGAATGGGCTTCCTGAGGAGGTGGTTTCATTGAAAACAGTAGGCATCTTTAAGAGAGGGCAGGATAGAGTGAAGCAGAAAATAAGGGTCAAGAAAGGGGCGAATGGAGGGGAAGAGTAGATTTGGGAGGGGGGCAGCATCAGTAGCTGATGCTGAAGACCCTGCAATATGAGCAGACTTGATAGGCCTAATGGCCTTATTCTGCTGGCTTAGTAGTATGTCCATATGACCATATGTTTATTTATTTATTTATTGAATTTTGTTGACTGGTAGGCCTACTGAGATTAGAAGTCACTTTTTCAGGGGTGACTGGGGTGGGGGATACAGATGGTAACCAACTGAAATTGAACCAGATTAAGCTGTTGGTGGTATTTTTAGTGAATGGGGGAAATTTTGCAAGGACACGGGGGAATTCCTCTGCTTGACAGTAGAGGGAACTGCTGTCTGTGAGGTGCAAGGCTCAGTTGGTAGAATGGAGATGCCAGAGGAGGTTGTGGCTGTGCTACCGGTGGAAGTTGTGGAAGCTAGAATATCTGAAGGAAGAATATCGGAAGACAAGGAGCAATATCAATTGGTTCCTATGTCAGGAGATTCGAAGAGTGAGGTCTCTGAAGTGGAAGCCGTTGATTTTGGGATGGCGGTCGAAGAAAAAATGCACATTACCTCCTACTGTGACAAAGATGGTGGCGGCCCAACTGGAACAAATTATTGAAGAAAAGAGGCTTACTGTTCGGTAGATACTAGAGGAAGATGATGAGAGAAGGATGGAGGAGAGGAGGAAAGATTTGATAAGGAGAGAAAGCCCGGAACCCGGAGGTAGTGGCTGTGGTTCAGGCAGGAGCATAATACAGAAGAAGGTAGGAAGTAAGTCGATCCCAAGTACGGAGTCATCGGGTGTGTTGGCCAGACAGGCGATAGTGTGCGCATTTGGATTACCTGTGGAGCAGGTTCCCACAGGAGAATGGATGTCTGGCACAGTGTTTCAGGGGGCGGGTTGGAAGCAAGGCCCCGATGGTAGGTGGCAACCGGAGACTGAATGGCTTGACTTTTCCCAATGCGGTAAGACACTTACCCTGTTAAACTCTGTGTGGGGGAATGAAAGGGGGCAGGAAAAGAATATAAGGCAAAGCAGGGGGGTGTCCCAGACACAAGGGGATGTGGAGCAGAACATTGCTGCAACTATTACAAATCCTGATAATGGGAGTGAAGAGGTATTAGAGGTGGAGATAAGAGAGGAAGCTGGAGGAAAGTCTGGTTTGTCAAAAAATAATGAAGCCAATGTTCAGAATGTAGGGCAACATTGCTAGACTGAAGCAGACAATTTTGGAACTGGGAACAAAAGTACCCAGCCCAGGAGATGAGAAAGAACAGCACTGCCAAAACCAAATCATATTCTGAGATTTTGAAAAACAGAGACACAGAGAGGAAGGATCAGGAATCAGTAGAGCCTAATGTATCCCCCCTTCCCACCAAGAGGAAGAACTAGGCTGTCCAACTCGGCTAACTACAGTGACCCGTCCCCCAGAAGATTTGTGGTGAGACTGATGTATAAAGGTGGGCTGGAGGTATTTCCCCGACAGGATATATGTGGGCAGGATGCTGTTAAAGGATTCAATGAGGTTTATAGCATCAGAAATGTATGCCCTTATACATATATCTGGGGAAGATGTGTTTGATATAAGTTTCAGATCAATGAGGAGTTTAGAAAGATTCTGGTTAAAGTATAACCAGCTGAAGTTCTCTCCCATCTGGGCCCCCTTCTTAGCGATCCCTCTGACCAAACCCACTATCAAAACAATAACTGTCATGTTTAGAAACAGAGGGAGATTTGAACACAGGTGATCAAGATTCTGACATTTCCTCTTCAGCACATTTAGTGCAACAAAATGTGAAGCCCAAAGAAGTACAATCAGGAGGAGGGGGGAAGAAAAAGAAGAGAAGAAAAGTAACATGACAGTTTTTCTTTGTTTTTTTCAGCTATGGCAGGATGGTGGTTTTTGTGATTAATGGTTTTATTTTCGTTAGCTTCTGCAAACATTTGCAGTATACTGAATGGTAAGAAAAGGGAGGCGGTTTGGACAGAATTAAGAAACCTGGCATGTGATGTAGTTTTTGTGCAAGAAACCTGGTTTAACTTGATGTAAGTGGTTGCACAGGGACAAAGAGGGTGGGTCTAGGGGCTATCGTATTGGTCGTATGGTCCAGACAGAGCTGACGGGGTGGGTATCCTGTTTTCAGGTACAGGGTTTAAATTGCAAAAGTTGGTGGCTATTCTGCCAGGAAGGGCCCTCATGGTGGATGGGCTATGGTATAGCAAACCAAGCAGATTTATAGTAGTTTATGGTTCACAAATTAAGGCAGAGAGGGTACAGGTATTTGAACCAATTCAACTTTATTTATGCACTTCAAGAAATGTTTATTTTGATGCGGACTTTAATTGTACATCAGATATACAACAAAGAAAGAATGTGGGGAGAAAAGTGTATTGTGATTCCTTTGCGTTAAAGAAATGTGTTAAGATAGCTGAATTAACTGACATCTTAACTAAAGCTGTTCCCCTGTGAAATTTACATTTGTTAAAGGAAAACTATATTAGAAAATCGATTATGTTTTCTTGACCAAGAGAACAGATATTATCAAAACAGCTGTGATACCTTCTGCTTTTACTGATCATTTGCTAATTAAGGTGACAGTCAGCACAGAATCAGGTATAGAGCAACCAAGAACAAGATGGAAGATGAATACAACCAGTTTGCAGGATGCAGGAAGGAGAGGTTAAAATAAGGTTGGCATCTTTGTCAGTGGATAGAGCCTCGGTTTTGGGTATGTATGGAGATTTTCATGAATGGTGGCTTGATACAAAGAAACTTGCAGGTAAATGGATGCAGGATTTGGGGAAAAGGAGGGCTAAAAGCAACTTTTTGCAATATTTAGGACTTAGAAATCAGCTGTTCAGGCTGTTGAAAGCTTCGTATTCAGGTAAAGAAGACCTGTCAGATCAAACTGAAAGAATTAAAGAAAAAAATGAAGAAGGTACAATGTGATAGATCAGTCTCATTGGTTTCAGAATTGAGCTTAGGGACACAAAAAAACCCTTTTGCAGACCAGTGCAAAGCATGTAAAAAAAAAGAACAAATCCAGGTTTACAAGCCTTATAAATAAGAAAGGAGAAATTATTAGTACCTCAGGAGTCATGGAAATTGTGGCGGTACATATAAGGGAAGTTATGGAGGGGTAAGACCTCATAGAAAATGGCAAAAAAAGATTTTTTTGGTAAATTCAATCTCCCTAAGCTAAAGGAACAGAAATGTTGGGACCTGAGGAAAGAAATTATGGTAGAAGAAGTCGAATAAGTCATTAAGGAACTAAAGTTTGGGCTAGTTCCAGGTGTGGATGGAATCCCAAAGGAATATTGTATAAAACCTTCTCAGGGATATTAGCTGCTTCCATAGCCATATTTTTAATTTTATGTTTAGAGGTACCCACATTCCTTTGGAATTTTGAAAAGGTCTAGTTATTCTTTTATATAAATCAGGGGATAAATTAGATATAGGGAATTGTAAGCCAATAAGCATACTTAACTCTTATTTTAAAATTTTAACCCAGGTATTACAAAAGCATTTAAGAGGGGTTGCTGCTGAGTTAATCCACCCAGCCCAGTCTTGAGCTATACCAGGAAGAAATATTCAAGAAGATTTGGCTATAATTAGGGATGCCATTGACTATACAAGTAAGGAGAACTAAACAGGTTGTCTGATATCTGTTGACCAGAGCAAAGCCTTTGATCTGGTTAATCACGCATATCTGTTACAAGTTTTGGAATCTTATGGAATTCCTTTTGAATTTAGTAAGTGGATTAAGCTACTGTGCAAAAATGCGGCACTAATAAGAGAAATGAGGGAGGGGCCTTATTTTTATTAAGTCTGGGGTACAGCAGAGATATCCCCTGAGCCCACTTTTCTATGTTTTTGCAATCGATCCACTAATTAAGACAATTAGTTTCTCAGAAGGGATTCAGAAGATTAAAGGGGGGCAGGAGAGGGGCACAGTCAAGATTTCTGCATATGCAAATGATTTTTGTATCTGAAGAGGAGACACCATGCCTAATGGAAAAAATGGAAAAGTATTCAAAAGCATCTGGAGCAGTACTAAATGTGTACAAACGTAGAGGTTTTAGATTGGGGTGCTCAGAAGGAAGAGGGGAGGGTAGTCAAGTGATTAAAATTACAGATGAAGAAATAAAGATTCTGGGAGTCCAGTTTGGTAAAGGGTACATGGGCAAGGTGAATTGGAAAAAAGCATTGGCTGCAGGGGGAAAGAAAGGTAGCAAGGTGGAAATCCTGGAAAAAGTCTCAATTAAAAAGGGTTTTTGTAGTTAAGCAGTTTCTTCTTCCTTGTTTTCTTTACATCACAGTGTTTTTTCCATTACATAATGGAATGGAAACAAGGATTCTGAGCCTGTTTTTCCAACTTGTGTGGGGGAGCAGGCTGAACCCCATTAAAAGGGAGGTGACTTATTTAACCTGTAAGAAAGGGGGTTTGGGGATGATTAACCCCTTGATATTCTTCCATACATTGTTTTGGTATAAATGTGATTAAAGTATCGGAGCCTCAGGCTGGGATGGTGGGAATGTGGGGGAAAGAATGTGCTGGATAAATTTTTGGATAAATGGATAGAGGAAATTCCTAAAGATGGTAGGAAAATAGAAATACCAGGAAATTTTAGGGACATATTAAGTAAATTACAAAGATGGAAAATTACTCAATCACAAATGAAACAAAACACTAGAAAAGGGGTGTATTGCAAAATATTGGGGGAAACAGGAATAAATAACCCGGAGTTTAAGGGTGGAACCCCAACAGAGAATAAATATGTTTATAAAATGTTAAACAATCCCAGAATTTTGGCTAAAATGTGGGATGTGCAGTGGCTGATTGTTCACGGGAGGATAGGGTAAGAGGAAAACACAAGCATAAAGCACTGGAAGAGAGAAATTTTTTATACCCCAGCTGTGGTGTTGATGTGGAAACACTAGAACATTTTTTTGCTACAATGTAAATATGCTGAAGGTTTATGGGAGTTTCTGTCAAATAAGTGGAAAATGCCTTGTTGAGGAAAATAAGCTATAGAAACTTGATTTGGGGGATTTTTTCCAGAATTGCTGACTCAATTTCATAATTCTACTGTGCAGATATTATTTGGGTGCCTGAAATATTACAGAGTTGTTGCCAGTTGTTATTACAACAAGAGACGCCATATGAAATATTCAGTAAAATGTGTGAACAAGTGTTGTCAAAAGTATGTAGAAAGGATTGTAAGAGACATCCAAGGAATGAGGTAACACTGTGGTGGAAGTTTTTTTTTTACAAAATATGCATAGTATGATTAGAAAAAATGGAAACGTGAATGGTCTATGTAAAAAAATAAGAAAGAGTGCATAAATAAATATTTTTGAATGTAAACAGGGGTTGGGAAGGGAATTAGGAGACAAAATTAAGCTGTAAATATTGAAGTAATGAAAATTTTGTACATATGTTGGTTGTTTTTTTTTTTAAATAAAAACTCCCCTACTTATGTTTAGCATAACCTTTCTACAGGAAACTTGGGTCTCTTCTCTGGCAGAGGTGGCACTAGCAACAAGAGCAGCTAATATACTTCAAGTGAAACTACCTCTGGCTGGAAGCTGCAATACTGAACATAAGATTTGCAAGAAAGCGAGTTGTGCTCACAACAGGGGGAGGTGAACCTTACAATTGTCTTTGGTTTGTAGCAGATATTCTGCAGGTGGAGGCTACTTCTAACTGAAAGGTGAAATAAGGAACTTAGAATTATCATGAAAAGACAGTCTTTCAAGCAACAGAGGGAGGTGGATCTAGCTTTACTTTTGTTCCAATTCTTAAGACTTTCAGTGCAGGAAGAGTTTAAAGCACAGCTGACTTATTTTGGGGCTGACTACTTTCAGAGCACAAACCACCAGGCTGTTTTGGGGCTGGGGAGGTTTATCTGTGTCTGACTTGGATGTCTGGATTTTTCTCTGTTTGATTAGCAGGGTATTTTCTCTGTAAAATTGTTGTGTAGGGCATCTTGCTGACAGGAAGACACTCATCGCAGCGGTGGGTCAGAGCTTTTAGCTGATTGTTTTGTGAGGGCACAGTTTAGGCCCAACCCCTTTCCACCCCTCACCCCACCCACCCCTGGAAATAGTTCCTTTATACCTGGGGTTCTGACATCATTTCCTCAAGAGTGCAAGGTGCATATCACTGTCATATCCTCTCTAGCACACTGCACTGACAATATAAGCATACACATTGTATAATATATATATTTCTAAATAACAAACCAATCACACACACACACACAAACACACACAAAAAAAGTAGATAAACATGTGGGGAGTAGTACAATGTAATGGCTGAGGGCAGCAGTCTTCCGGGAGTCTTTCTGGAGGCTGAGATGCTGCCCTATTTGCAGACAACTCTCTGCCCTGAAGGAGGAAGTTGCCCATCTTCAGGCCACACTGGACAGTAGTAAGGGAACCTTCCTCCAGGCCACACTGGACGGTAGGAAGGGAACCTCCCCATCCAGGGAGCACCAGAGCCACCACCACTACCTCAGAGGTTGTGAAGAAAGCACAGCAGTTGGACCACAGTGGGCTCAGGGAGGGTGAGGATGGTGGAACAGAGGCACACCCAGTCAGTTGTTCCACTCCACAATCCATACACCATTCTGGGGGAGCAGCTCCCCATGGATGCACCAACGAGGAGACTAAGGAGGCTGAGAACAACTGTCACAAGGGAGGCCCACAGGAAGGAGGCTGAGGACACCACAAGGAAAGGAAGCAGCTCCTGGTGGGGGACTCAATTATTAGGGGGATAGAACTGGGGGGAGCAGGGAAAACTGAAGTAAGGTGCCTGCCTGGTGCCATGGCTTGGAGGGACAGGAAGCGCATCCTCAGGATCACGAGAACAGCTGCACGGGAGCGTGAGCTGGATGTCATTGTCCACCTAGGGACAAATGACTTGGTTCATCATGAGATTAGAGCAGTGCAGAAGGACTTTGTAGAATTGGGGAGGGGCCTAAGACAAGTAGCACACACAGTATCCTTCTCAGAGGTGCTGCCTGTCAATGGCATGAGTGAGGCGAGGGTACTTTGCACCATGCAGTTTAATGAATGGTTGAAAAAATGGTGTGGAGCACAGGGGTTTGGCTTCATTGGGGACTGGGGTTCCACCTGGAGGGACACCAACCTATACTGGCAGGATGGTCTGCATCTGTCCAGGAAGGGAACAAGCCTTTTGAGCAATCGGTTTGAATGCTTCATTGGCAAGCTTTTAAACTAGTCAAGGGGGGAGGCACTGATAAGCAGCAGGAAAATCCCAGCCTCTCCCTACAAAACAGGGTACTAAATGAGAAAAAGACCGAGGTAGAAAGGTCAGTGGGGGATGCTGCAACAGAAGGTAAAGCCATCAAAAAATGGAGAGCAATGAGTATCAATGCCCGTAGTCTGAGTAACAAGCTTCCTGAATTAGTGGCCTTGATGGAGGAGGAACATCCTGATATCGTGGCAGTCACAGAAACATGGTACACACAAAACCATGACTGGGACGTAAACATACCAGGATACACTATTTACAGGAGGGACAGGGAGGGTAAAAGAGGAGGAGGAGTAGCTCTTTACATAAGGGAAGGAATCAAAGCAACAGAACAAAAGGGTAAACAGGGAGGAGAAGAAGCACTGTGGGTTAATTTGGAGACCGGAAATGGCACCACAATCCGCACAGGGGTTGTATACAGACCCCCTTCTCAGGGGGAGGAAATGGACAAGGAAATGATAGAAAGTATACTTAGAATGGCAGAAAAAGGGGAGATATTGCTGATGGGTGATCTGAATATGCCAGACGTTAACTGGAGTGCAGTTGCAGCAGCCACTTCGAAGAGTGGGGTTGTTCTAGATGCTCTACAGGGGGCATGCCTTAGACAACTAGTATTGGAGCCCACTCGAGAGGGAGCAATCTTAGACCTGGTTCTCTCAAATGGAGATGAAGAGAGGATCACAGATGTAGAAGTGGTTAGTCATCTGGGAACTAGCGACCATCGAACAGTATGTTTCACAATAAACACAGCAATAGAGTCAAGCCTTACAAAGGCAAAAGTACTGGACTTTAGAAGGGCTGACTTTGCCAAAATGGGTGAGTGCCTAAGGAATGCACTAGGAAATGGGCAGGAAGAAGGTGGAAGAACAATGGGGAATAATAAAATTGCCATTACAGAGGTAACAAGCCTTTGTGTGAAAGCAAATAAAACAAAACGATTAAGAAACCACTATGGTTCTCAAAGGAAGTGGCAGTGAAGGTTCAAGAGAAAAGAAAGCATTCAGGAAGTACAAGGAATCACAGAAGGAGCAGGACAGAGAACTGTATCAGTTAAAGCAAAAGGAAGCTGGGAAGGCAGTCAGAACAGCAAAGGCCCAAACCAAGGAAAAGATAGCCAACTCAGTTAAGAAGGGGGATAAAACCTTTTATAGGTACATCAGGGAGTGAAGGAAGACCAAGGGAGGGATAGTGAGGCTTAATAAAGGGGAGGAATGGAGGGCAGAGGGTGACTGTGAAAAGGCAGAGATACTAAACAAATATTTTTGCTCAGTATTTACAAAGGAAGAGGGGGAGGTACCTAAAACAAACAGTAGAAACACTCTAGATACAGAAGTTGATACCAGCCCATTTACAGAAGAAAGGGTTCTGAAAGAACTCTTAAATCTGAAGGTGGACAAAGCAATGGGGCCTGATGGGATTCATCCCAGAATTCTAAAAGAACTAAGGGTAGAACTAGTGACACCACTGACCACCCTCTTTAACAAATCATGGGAGGATGGGGTGGAACCTGAGGACTGGAGAAGGGCAGATGTGATTCCCCTTCACAAAAGTGGGAGCAAGGCAGAAGCAGGAAACTACAGACCTGTTAGTTTAACTCAGTGGTAGGGAAAATGATGGAATCACTTCTGAAGGAAAGAATTGTCGAGTATCTACAGGCCTGAGGGGCACAGGACCCAAGGCAGCATGGATTCACAGCGGGAAGGTCATGCCAGACAAATCTGATAGATTTCTTTGACTGGGTGACCAAAGTAGTAGATCAGGGAGGGGCTGTGGACACGGCCTACCTAGGCTTTAGCAAGGCATTTGACACAGTCCCACACAAAAGATTAATATACAAGTTAGCCAGCCTGGGAGTGGGTCCCAAGATGACAGCCTGGGTAAAGAATTGGCTGGAGAATAGGACACAGAGAGTAATAGTAAATGGAGTCCACTCTGAAGAAAGGGGGTTACTAGTGGGGTACCGCAGGGTTCAGTATAGGACTGGTCCTCTCTAATGTCTTTATAAGCGACATTGCAGAGGGACTGGAAGGAAAAGTATGTCTCTTTGCAGATGACACAAAGATCTGCAACAGAGTTGATGCACAAGGTGGGTGGAAAGGATGAGAAGGGACTTGGCAAGGTTAGAGGAATGGTCAAATGTATGGCAGCTTAGATTCAATGCTAAGAAGTGCAAGGTAATGCACCTGGGAAACAAAAACCTAGGGGAGGAGTACACAATGGGGGGTGAGATACTAACAACAACAAAAATGGAAAGGGACCTGGGGGTAGTCATATCAGATGACCTAAAGGTGGGCAAGCAATGTGAGAGGGCAGCAAGGAGGGCTGGGGGGATACTGGGATGCATAGGGAGAGGCATCACCAGTAGAAAACAGGAAGTTATTATCCCTCTGTACAGACAGCTGGTCAGACCCCATCTGGAGTACTGCGTGCAGTTCTGAGACCAATCTCCATAAAGACATAGACAGGATGGAAGCTGTCCAGAGGAGGCGACTAAAATGGTGCAGGGTCTGCACCGGAAGACATATGAAGAGAGACTTAAGGAGCTTAATATGTATAGCCTCAAGGAAAGGAGGAGGGGGACATGATAGAAACTTTAAGTACCTCAAGGGAATCAACAAAGTCCAAGAGGGTAGCATCTTTCAAAAAAAGTGTGCAAGAACAAGGGGCACAATTTGAAGATAGAGGGCGGCTCAGAGGTAATTTAAGGAAGTATTTTTTCACAGAGAGGGTTGTGGATGCATGGAACAGCCTTCCGGAGGAGGTTGTGGAGTCAAAAACAGTGGTGGAATTCAAGCATGCATGGGACAGTCATAAGGCAATTCTAGGGGCTGGGGGTAGGAAGAAGTAGGCTGCTGGTTAACTAGGATCTACAGCCTATCCATTAGGTAGGGAAATGGGCAGACTGGGTGGGCCAAGCGGTCCTTATCTGCCGTCAAATTCTATGTTCCTATGTTTCTATAAGCATTTGTCAATGCCGAATGTTGTCTTGCTGGCATTTGCATTGGTAGTGCAGGAGTCAGAGAGATGCATAATAGGAATGGCATTGAAGTATGGAACTGACGCTAACCCCAACCCCACCCTGCAGGGATTGACAGGCATTGAGGTGTGCCTTTGGGTCGTTGGCCATAGCGCTCATGCCATTTCACCTCACCCTACCTTGCAGACTCCGACAAGTGTTGCATTGCGCCTTGGGGTTATCGGGCCTCACACTCACCCCATTTCATAAGAAAATATGTTGAGATGGGTGCAGTATAGGAGAATGGGGTGAACTTTGGGGCCAAAGAGTCCAAGGCACACCTTGATGCCTGTCACTGGCTGAAGGGTGGGGGCGGGGTGGAATGGCATGAGCATTACAGCAGACAATCCAAAATCA
Source organism: Neoceratodus forsteri (assembly GCA_016271365.2). Taxonomy (NCBI): domain Eukaryota; kingdom Metazoa; phylum Chordata; order Ceratodontiformes; family Ceratodontidae; genus Neoceratodus; species Neoceratodus forsteri. Next base: position 860,299,688 of record CM057451.1, on the reverse strand, counting down.
CACCCTGATGCCTATCAGTCTCTACAGGGTGGGACGTTGAGGTTAGAAACCCTAATGTCCTGTGTGTTTGTTGGTATTTGCACTCCAAATTTTCAACATGGGGTTTTTGTGACCCCACCTCATGAAAGCATTTGGGACCTCCGCCCATGAACAGTGGCACTGTGATTTTGTTAATCTGTCCCAAACGTTGATTTCCCACAGTGACTGCGCCATTCTGCGCCAGCTGTGCGAAAACACTTTTTGGGCAGGATGTGAAAAATGACAGCTGTACCATTCATAAGAAGATGTGAAGAAATGGCAATGTTGAAAATCTGGAGTGAAAATATTAAAAATTCTTGAAATTACGCGCGTGCGTGGAAACTGCACAATGCATGCTCGTAACACAGTCATTGCGTGGAATTTGTTTTACCAAATTTTCAACATAGACATTTTAAGACCTCCGCTCATGAACAGTGTCACTGTGATTTTCTTAATATGTCCCAAACATTGATTTCCCACAGCGACCATGCCATTGTGCGTCAGATGTGCAAAAACACATTTCGGGCAGGCTATGAGGAATGACAGCTGTACTGTTCATGAGGAGTGAAAAAATGGCAATGCTGAAAATCTAGAGTGAAAATATTACAAATTCTTGAACTTATGAGCGTGCGTGGATACTGCGCAATGCACACTTGTAACACAGTCATTTTTTGGAATTTTTTCACCAAATTTGCAACATAGGCTTTTTGGGAGCCCACCTCATGAACCTTGGCACTGTTATTTCATTAATCAATCCTGAAAGTTGATTCTGTGCAGTGACTGCAAAATCACCTTTTAAGACTGAATAACGAAATGACAGTGACTGAGTTCATGAGGTGGTGTCCCAAGAACCCCATGTTGAAAATTTGGAGCCAAAAGTCACAAAAATGGTTGAGATATCCACCTAAGTTGACCCCCCATTGATGCCATTATACAGCTTACTGTGAGTTTCTTTAGTTCATGGTCAGCTTTGAAGAGTGCAGACATGTTCCCGCTCCACCGAAGATCATCGCGCCGGGCTCAAGAGGTAAGTATGGGGTGAGGGGGGTGCAGGGAGGTGGGGTATGCAGAGGGTGGAGTGCATGGTGGATGCGGGTTGGGAAGGGGCTGTTCCTGATGCAACAACAGACCGTTTTCTTTTTTTTTTAGGAAGGACATTGTGGGAAGGTTTTCTTTATTTACAGGTGTAAAACCAACTGTTGGGCACACTGGAGTGGGCTCCCAGTGTGTCACCTGAGTGTTTTGGGGACAGAGGACTGAAGCCAATGGGGATTGGGCCCCCCATTAGCAAAGAAAGCATGTCTGTGGGGGGAGGCATGATGTCAAGGGGGATTGGGCACCCTCCTTGGCACACAAAACAAGGGAGAACATTATGCCGATGGGGATTGGACTCCCACATTGGCAAACAAACTGGGGAGGGGGCATGCCAACAGGGGGATTGGGCACCCGTGACGTTGGCTTTCTATGGACTGGGAGAGGTGGACGGTGGCAGCCGCCACCATGTTTCTTGAAATGTTTCAGCAGGCAAGACACACCCTGCAATGATGGATCACTCCCTCATTGCAGCGGTGAAATACTTTCAAGTTGGTGGCACGTTTCTGAACTGATGTCATAGACAGTGTGCTCATTCATTGCTGCCACAGAGACCAGCTCAAAAAAGCAGTGGTGCCATTGGCCACACGACTGCACCTCCACAACCTGCCTCTCCACCAAGCTGCCACAACATGTTGCTTGCGCTGCACACGCAAAACATAAAAAGGGACTGGTGGTGGGGACCATCCTTTTGGACATTCGGCCAGGATAGGGCCGATGAAGTGGGCTTTTTTGTTAACAGGCTCAAACTATAAAATAATAAGGCTAGTAGATCTAGTGCCAGACAGGGTCTTGATTTTGGATATAGCTATTGGTGTGCATAAATTTCACTGGATTAATATATATGCACATCAAATCAAATCAGACCGGATTGCCTTTTTTAATTTACTTAAACCCTATTTAGCCACCTCGCTACATATTATATAAGGAGGCGATTTTAATTGCTCACTGGATTTTGATATTAAACATGCTAGTGGGAAAAAAATCTATTGTGATGCTATTGCTGTACAAAACATGGTCAAAACAGCAGGCATAATTGATGGGTATCGGAGCCTACACAAAAAGGGTGGAGAGACATATTTCAGAGGAACACTGAAATCTAGAATAAACTATTTCTTTACTTCTCCAGATGTACATTTCCAACTAGTTAAAACACTTCCCATGGAATTTTCAGACCATTTATTGCTACAGATTTTGATAAATTTGGAGACCCATACAAATCCCCCTTCCCTTAGGAGATGGCGGTTAAATACTGCAGTTTTAAATGATCCATTGATACAGGATGGTTTACTACCTGTCCTTATAGCTAGCGAGTCAGTACGCTGTTTATATGATTCGATGTTTGATTGGTGGCTGGATACAAAGAAGGAAATAACTGCTGTCTTTACTTCCCATAGTAAACATAAAAGAGATTCCGACTATTTTAAATACTTAACATTATGTTCTAAATTTCAGCGATTACTATCCTCAGCCAATTCAGGCCAGGTTGGCCTGACCCCTGAAATTCAAGTCATAAAAGAACAGATGAAAATATACCAGTATGACAGAGCAGCATCTTTTACAGCAGAACTGAAGTATGGGACTCAAAGTACCACATATAGTGACCCTTGTGCGCTCTGCAAAGTGAAAAATGATAAATCACAAATATCTAGTTTACACACAAATTTGACGGTAATACTAACAGAACCTTATGATCACTCCCTTTAGATAATTATGTACAATCCATGTTTGGCACATCCCACAAAACTAGTGAGACACCTGAAAGCTGGTATACTGGCAGGTTTCCTAAACTACTGAACACTGATTCTCGATTGTTAGAATAGTTTATAACAGCGATGGAAGTAGCCTCGGCTATCAAAACCCTTACATCCGGTGCATCCCCAGGATGGGACGGACTCCCATATGATCTATATAAAACCCTGATAGATAATTTTCCCCCTTGGTTAGCAGATGTTTATAATGAATTGTTAAAATATACAGACATATCACCAGCTTTTACAAAGGACCTTTTGATTTTGTTTTTACACAAATCAGGGGATAAAACTTTAATAGGGAATTTATTTATTTATTTTCATTTTTGATAACCGGGTGAGTGCACTAGATACAGAAGTGACTATTTTCAGACACGACCTGGAAGGTTACAACATAGTTAAGGCAACAGTACTACAAATAAGAAGGCAAGACAAATCTCAGAATACAGCATATAAGAATACAGCAGAATTAAACTGAACCCAATAACAGTTAAGGCAATTTCAGTAACAAAGAAACAGTGGGATGTTAGACATTACAAAAGTGCAACGAGTGCCCATGATTACAGTTTGGGTATTAGACAATTAAAAAGTGCAGAAGTGCAGAGGATATGATTAGAGTATCAACTACGTTATAGAAGAAGAGAGGGAGCATGGAGGCAGAGTTGTTAGTCCAGCAAGGCATAACATGGCAAGAAAGAGAAGAAGATCACGGTTATGAAGTGAAGGGAAGCAGGTGTAGGTAGGGAAAATACTTACCATAGGAAACCATGTAGCAGCAGAGCACAGTGTGCCATGATCTAGAGTGGGTTGAAACAGGTGCACTGGGTACACCTAGTAAGGAGGGAGCGATGCCTATTTTTAAATATAGCATGACTAGGGGCCAGGCGTACATCAAGGGGCAGTGAGTTCCAATAACTGGGCGTCACATATGAAAATCCTGATTTACATTTGGACATTTTACATCTGGGAATGTGGAGTAAAGAAAGATCAGCAGATCGGAGGCCGTAGGAGGTAGACTAAGGGACAAGCATAGTGGCGAGGGAGCTAGTATACTGTCCAGAAGAGCCCCAAGAGAAAGGAGCCAGTGGACCACTGGAGAGGGCCAGTTTAGGTCTGGGTATAGCAGACGGTGATGTTTTAACCTAGGGGATGCAGAAGCATATTGACATATATTACTGTAGGTTGTGTCCCATCTGTGTAGGGAAGGTTTAGATGCATTGTTGTAGATGACAGCTCCGTGAGTGAGTGATGGAAGTAGGATTCCTCTGGCTATGGCCAACCTTGTGGAAGGGGTGAGACCGTGGCTCATTTTGTAGGCTAATCCTAGTTTAGTACTGACAGATTTACATGTGGTGGTAATATGGTGATCAAAAGTAAGAGATTCATCAAGTAGAACCCCCAGGTATTTGAAGGCGTTTACCACCTTTAGTGGGGTACCATCAGCACAGGAGAGCCTAAATAGATCTTGACTGCTTTTTAGTTTGGTAGATGAGCCAAGAAGCATAGCCTGTGTTTTGCTAACATAGAACAAGCCAATGACTGGTAATGCAGGATTGTACATTCAGGAAAGCCACAGATACAGTATGGTTGAGAGCGAGAACATCATTTGACTTGGTATAAAGGACAAGGTCATCAGCATACAGTAACGATGAACAGGAGGAGGCATTTTAAGTTATATTAATAAAAATCGAGAAAAAGAGGAGGACCCAGAATAGATCCCTGAGGTACACCAACATCAATGACTGTTTTGTCAGAGGTTGACAAGTTGAATTTTACAACTTGAGACCTATTGGATTGATATCTATTAAACCAGCTTACAGAGATTGCCGAGAAGCCTAGGGATAGGAGGTTTGTTAGCAGGAGAGGGTGATCAATGAGATCAGAAGCCTTTGTTAGAGCTATAAACACTGCACCATTTAGGAGACCCTGGTCCATGGCATGAAGTGCATCATTAGTTAGTTGTAACAGAGCAGTTTGGGTACCATGATCTTTTCTGAATCTGTGTTGATTTGGGGATAGGAGATTATACTTGGAAAGATGTTCAGTTACTTGTGCTGTGACGAGTTTCTCAAGGATTTTGTTTAGGACTAAAAGTATTGCTATCGGTCTATAGTTGGCAACCTATTTGTCTCCTGAATTCTGATTATAAAATATTAATAAACACCTCACAATAGGCTGCGCTTACAGCCCGCCCACCAATGCTCTCAGCTCTCTCACGGCCCTCCTGCAGAACCCAGCAGTAGAATCTGCTTCAGAGATCATCCTTCTGGGTGACTTCAACCTAAACTGGGCCCTTGAGGCGAAAGCCATCCTCAACGCTAAACTTAATGACTCCCACCTCACCCAAGTCATTACCTTACCAACTAGAATGAATCATGCCACTAGAAGGCATACTATAATTGATTGGGTCCTGACCTCTACCCCTAACTATGTAAAAATGGCAGGGACCTTGGCAGATGCATTGAGCGACCACTTGCCTGTATTACGCCATCTGGAAGAACTGTGAATAAAAGTCCCCCAGGATTTTTACCTCTAGGGACTACTCCAACTTCCGCCCTGACCTTTTTATTCGCTACTTAAATGACATTGACTGGAGCAATATAAAGCACCTCCCCAGTCTGGAGGATGCTGTCAATTTCTTCCAGACATCCCTCATGAGAATTATGGACCTTCTAGCCCCTTTAAAAACACACAGAGTAAAGGGAAGCTGCTACAAATGGATCCTGCCTTCTCTAAAAGCCCTGATGTCCACCCGGGACAAGGCCTGGAATAAGTACCGGAACTCAAGGAATTCGGGGGACCTAGAGGCCTACAGGGCCCTTAGAAATCAGTGTAAAAAGGCCATTAAGCTAGCGAAGAAAGTCTATATCACCAACCTTCAAAAAACTAACCTTGGCAATCCTAGGCTTTTCTGGAAGACATTAACAAACTCCTCAAAGGAACACTCAAACGGCACCCAGCCCAATCCTGGCTAATGGGCAACTAATCTATGAGGATCTCTTATTGCTGAGACCCTCAACACCTACTTCACGGTCCTGGAGGCACATAAGCGGGGCCTCCCGACCTGATGTAACCGGTTTCACAATGGCCCCAGGACCTTGATCGCCTTTGTTCCACTTGAGGTTGGTCAGGGAAAAAGAGGTCCTTACTACCCTCAAAGCCTTTCCTCTAAGAGGAACTGGGGGCCCTGATGGGATCCAAACAAGAATCCTAAAAGAGGGAGCCCCAGCCTTAGCTAAACCCCTAACTTGGCTGATCAATAGGTCCTTAACGGAGGGATCAGTACCCAAGCTCTGGAAACAAGCACTTGTGTTTCCCTTACACAAGGGAGGAGCAGCAGAGCCCACTGAGAACTTCAGGCCTATCTCCTTGCTGTGTTCCATAGCTAAGGTACAGGAGAAGCTTGTTTACTCTCAACTCCGGGACTACCTAGAAACTCACCGGGTAATCTCACCATCTCAGCACGGGTTCAGGGCTAACCATGGAACGGATACTGCTCTAACTAAATTCTCAGCTGATGTCCTGAGTAACAATGATGGAGGGGCCAGCACAGGGGCGGTCTTCATTGACCTATCCAAAGCCTTTGACCTGGTAAACCATAACCTCCTTCTACAAAAAATGTGTTCTCTTGGCCTTGACTCTCACTCACTGGGATGGTTCCAGAGTTATCTCTCCGAGCATCCAGAGGGTAAAGTGGGAGGATAAAGTCTCTAAACTAGCTCCACTTAAAGAAGGGTACCCCAAGGGTCCATCCTTGGCCCCCTTCTCTTTACACTGTTCATTAATGATCTGCACAAAAACTACGGTAGTAGCAGTGCTGTTCAGTACGCAGATGATGCAGTCATTTACAGAGGCTCCCATAATTTACCCGAGCTGCAGACAGCCCTCCAAGAAGACATCCACCTGATGGAGGACTGGGTAACTCAGAACAAAATGGTTCTAAACACTAGCAAAATGAAGGTAATGCTCTTTGGCCCTAGATCCCTGGGAACAGAGGTCTCACCACCTACAACTCTATTCCAGGGCGATTAAAACTTGAGGTGGTCTCCTCTACCAAATACCTTGGCCTTACCCGGACCAAGGTTTTACCCTAAAGAATCATGTAGATCTAATCACAAAAGCCATACATGTGAAATTAGGCATCCTCTATAGACTAAAGGACCAAATCATTCCTGAAACCAGGGCAGCCATCACCACAAGCGTACTCCTCCCAAAGCTCACATTCGGGGCCCCGATCCTCCAGGGTGTAGCCATGATGGAATTAGGAAGGCAGCAGACTCTGTACAATAAGATAGTCCAGTTTGCCACATTGTCTCACCCTAGGACTCACCACTGTGAGGCCCAATCCAGGCTCAGGTGGCCGTCGCTTGATGCTCGTCTTGCCTACCCTTCCCTCTGCCTTACTTACAAGATACTTGGTCCCTCTCCCCCAGCCTGGTTGGGCTCATCAGGGCAAAACCCAATCCACGGTGCCTTCGCTCATCAGGCCAATCTCTCCTCGGGGTCCCAAAAGATTAGGTCCAAAAGCGGGTCCTAGGTCCCTGCGTGCACCGCCCCTTCCACCTGGACAACCTCCCCTTGGAGGTCCGGGAGGCGGAGACGGTTTCTAGCTTCCGGACGCTGCTGAAGGGACATCTTCTCAATAGGAGCATATGTCTATGCCATAGTACCTGACCTAGCTCAGCCTCTTGAGCAGCTCACTTGCCCTCCCAACAGCCATCTTGGAAGGACATTTGGTCCTCTTCTCTTTGAAGGGGCGCACTTAGGTCCCTAACTTTTCCCCCTTCCAACCCTGTGTACTTATCAGTTAACCATAGGGCTACAGACGCTGCCCACTATTTCCTGCGGACCTGGTATCTAATCCTCTATTTAGGATGCAGAATGCTTAACGTGCTCACTATTTGTTACCTTCATGCTTTCCATGCTTTTGTGTCTGCAAAGATATGTACTTCTATTTTTAAAATACTATTCTACTCTCCAGCCTGTACTGAAATGTTACCTGTATGTTGTTGTTGCACCCGGGTCGCCCCTGAAAAAGGGACCTCTACGGGCCCAGTGGGCCTACCCAGTCATCAAAATTCAATAAATAAATAAATAAATAAATAAATAATGAACATGTTTAACTCCAGATTGTTGACATTGGTTCCTTTACTTATCCATTCTGCTCAGATGTGCTCCATTCCCAAAGGAACATAAGGGATAGCTTAGAGATGTAATAGCTTACTATCAAGGTAAACATGAACAAGGGTGTGTACTAACCTTGGATCAAGCTAGAGCCTTTAACACTGTGAATCACTCATTCTTATGTTTGCTTGCGTGTGCAGCGCACAAGAAACATATTGAGGTAGTAGAACATTGCAGAGGTGTGGCAGTGTTACGAACAATCTAGCGAACGCTTTGATGGGCCTGTCCATCGGCCACCAATTAATGCTGAACTGCACTGGAAAGAAATCTGCTGCTGCAATCAAGGGCAGTTTCATCATTGCAGTGGCAGTTCCCCCTTCCTGCCAACCAGTCACACAGCAGGACAACAAATTGGCTCCCTCCCACTGCTGCTGCCCACCCCGCACCTTCCTTTCTCCATCCCCTGCCAACATCGGGGTGCTCGATCCTTATATCATCATGTATCCCCCTCTCCCCATTAATGTGGCACACCGGGAGCCCACCCCAGTGTGCCATAAAATACTTCTGTGATGTTTCCGACAATGGGATGCCCACGCCTGGTGTTGGATGCGTGGCCCCCATGCCCCATGTTCTCAGCTGACCTTGGAGTGCCCAGTCCCTGGGTTGGCATTGATCCCCCCAAGTACTCTGACACACTGGGAGCCCACCCCAGTGTGCCAAAATCTGTTTTGTAATATTTCATCTGTAAAAAAGAAAACAGTCCCACAATGTATTTTTTTTTAAACCTAAAAAAAGAAAATGGTCCCTCGTCGTTTCTGCGGCCCCCTCCCCAACCTGCACCTCCCTCTGTGCACCCCACCTCCCACCCCTCGCCCACACTTACCTCTGGAGGTCAGGAGCAGTGATCTTCTGTGGACTGGGAACACATCTGCACTCTTCAAAGACCAACCAGGAACCGAAGAAATGACAGTAAGCCCTATAATGGCAGTTGATGGAGGGGTTTCAATTTAGGCTGAAATCTCAGTCAATGTTTTGAGTTTTAGTCCCAAATTTTCAACATGTGGTTCTTGGGACCCCACCTCATGAACACTGTCACTGTCATTTTGTTTCTCAGTCCTGAAAGGTGATTTTTGCGGTCGCTGCATGGAATCACCTTTTGGGACCAGTTAACAAAATGACAGTGCCACTGTTCATGAGGTGGGGGTCCCAAAAAGACCTTGTTGCAAATTTGGTGAAAAAACTGCAAAAAAATTCTCTGTTATGAGCTTCCATTGCGCAGTTTCTACACACGCTCATAACCTCATCAATTTTTAATATTTTCACTCCAAATTTCCAACATTGCCATTTTGTCTCACCCCCTTATGAAAAGTACAACTGTCATTTTTTGCATCCTTCCCAAAATGTATTTCTGCACCTGTGGCGCAGAATGGTGCAGTTGGTGTGCAAAATCAACTTTCAGGACAGATTAATGAAATCCCAGTGCCACGGTTCATGAGAGCAGGTCCCAAAAAGACCATGTTGAAAATCTGGTGAAAATGTTCCAAACAAGCATTTGTCAATGCCGAATGTTGATTGCGTTGGTGTGTTTAGTTCGCTCACTGCCCCTCTGTCACTCGCTCAGTCTGTGTCTCCCCATGCTGCAGGCTGCTGTTTTGTACTGGGCTCCTGCCTGCGTTGGTACCTTGTTCTGCCCACTAAGAAATCTGCAGCTGTTCCAACAGAGCTCCGTTGAGGTGGCTCACTCCCCCTCTCTCACTCGCTCATTTTGGTTCTCCTGGCACTGCAGGTTGCCCTTTTGTACTGGGCTCCTGCCCCTGTTGGTGGCTTTTTCTGCCCACAAAGAAATCTGCAGCAGTCCCGACACAGGTCTGTTGAGCCTGCTGACTTGCCCTCTCTGACTTGCTCATTCCATTTCTGCCAGCGCTGCAGGCTGCCCTTTTCTACTGGGCCCCTGCCTGCGTTGCCGCCTTCGTCTGCCCACAAAGAAATTTGCAGCAGTTACAATAGAGCTCCGTTGAGCTCGCTCACTCCCCCTCTCTCACTCACTCATTCTGGTTTTCCCGCCACTGCAGACTGCCCTTTTGTACTGGGCCCTGTGTGCATTGCTGTCTTTTTCTGCCCACAAACAAATCTGCAGCAGTCCCAACAGAGCTCCGTTGAGCTCACTCACTCCCCCTCCCTCCCTCACTCGTTCTGTGTCTCTTGCCACTGCAGGCTTCCCTTTTGTACTGGGCTCCTGCCTGCATTGGCAGCTTGGTCTGGCCAGAAAGAAATCTGAAGCAGTCCCGACACAGCTCCATTGAGCTCACTCACTCCCCCTCTCTCACTCACTCATTCCGTTTCTGCCGGTGCTGCAAGCTGGCCTTTTGTACTGGGCTCCTGCCTGCGTTGCCGCATTTTCTGCCCACAAAGAAATCCACAGCAGTCACAATACAGTTCTGTTGAGCTTACTCACTACTGCACTGTCACTCACTCGTTCTGTTTCTCTTGGTGCTGCAGGCTGCGCTTGTGTACGGGGCTCCTGGCTGCGTTGGCATCTTTGTCTGTCCACAAAGAAATCTGCAGCTGTCCCAACAGAGCTCTGTTGAGGTCACTCAGTCTCCCTCTGTCATGCACTCATTCTGTTTGTCCTGGCGCTGCAAATGGCCCTTTTGTACGGGGCTCCTGCCTGCATTGGCGCCTTTTTCTGCCCATAAAGAAATCTGCAGCAGTCCTGATAGAGCTCCGTTGAGCTCACTCAGTCCCCCTGTCTCACTCACTCATACTGTTTCTCCCACCACTGCAGTCTGACCTTTTCTACTAGGCCCCTGCCTGCTTTGATGCCTTTTTCTGCCCACAAAGAAAGCCGCAGCAGTCCTGACAGCGCTCCGGTGAGTTTGCTCACTCCCCCTCCCTCACTCACTCTCTCGTTCTGTTTCTCCCAGTGCTGCAGGCTGCCCTTTTGTACTGGGCTCTTGCGCTGGGGCCTTTTTCTGCCCATAAACAAATCCACAGCAGTCCCGACAGAGCTCAGTTAAGCTCGGCCACTCCCCCCTCTCACTCGTTCGATCTTAATCTGTCCCAAACACTGATTTCCCACAGCGACCGTGCAATTCTCCGGCAGGAGTGCAAAAACATATTTTAGCCAGGATGTGAAAAATGACAGCTGTACAGTTCATAAGGAGGTGTGAAAAAGTGCCATTGTTAAAAATGTGATGTGAAAATATTACAAATATGCGAAGGTACAAGGGTGCATGGAAACAGTTCAACGAACGCTTATAACACAGTCAAGTCATGGAGTTTCGTCACCAAATTTTCAACATAGGGCTTTTAGGACCTCTGCTCATGAACAGTGCCACTGTTATTTTCTTAATCTGTCCCGAACACTGATTTCCCACAGCGACCGCGTTATTCTATGCCACAACTGTGAAACCACATTTCAGTCAGGATGTGAAAAATGACAGCTGTACTGCTCATAAGGAGGTGTGAAAAAATGCCACTGTTGAAAATCTGGCATGACAATATTACAAATCTGCAAAGTTACAAGGGTGTGTGGAAAGTGTGCAATGCACACTTGTAACACAGTCATTTGATGGGCTATCATCACCACATTTTCATCATAGGCATTTTAGGACCTCTGCTCATGAACAGTATCACTGTCATTTTCTTAATCTGTCCCGGACAGTGATTTCCCACAGCAATCGCTCTATTCTGTGCCGGAAGTGCGAAAACACATTTCTGCCAGGATGTGAACAATGACAGCTGTACTGTTCACAAGAAGGTGTGAAAAAATGGCAATGTTGAAAATCTGGCATGAAAATATTGCAAATTCACGAAGTTACGAGCGTGCGTAACAACTGCACAGTGCAAGCTCGTAAAATAGTCATTTTTTGTTTTTTTTCACAAAATTTGCAACATAGACTTTTTGAGAGCCCACCTAATGAACACTGGCACTGTCGTTTTGTTAATCAGCCCCAAAAGGTGATTCTGTGCAGTGACCACGAAATCACCTTTCGGGGCCAATTAACACCATGACAGTTCAGGAATTCATGAGGAGGGGTCCCAAAAACCCCATGTTGAAAATTTGGTGAAAAAAGTTCCCAAAAAATGCCCTAGATATGTACTAAAGATGAAAAAACCCTATTTATTACGTTATACAGCTTACCAGCATTTCCTCAGTTTGCGGTCGGCTTTGAAGAGTGCAGACGTGTTCCCAGTCCACCGAAGATTGTCGCACTGAGCTCTGGAGGTAAGTGTGGGGTGAGGGGTGGGTGTGGGGAGGCAGGGTGCACAGTGGGTGGGTGCGGGTTGCGGATGGGAGCCAGAGACACTACGAGGGACCGTTTACTTTTTTGCAGGTAAAAAAAAAAGACTTCACGGGACCGTTTTTCCCTTTACAGGAGCATGTGGCATGCTGGGGTGGGCTCCCAGTGTGCCACCAACGGCTTTCTTTTGGGGGGGCAGAAGTAGCCAATGGGGGATTGGGCACCCCCGGCTGAACACAAATGGGGTGGGAGACTCATTATGCTGATGAGGATTGGGCACCTCGTCGGCAGGAATAAAAGTGTGTGGGGGTTACAGAATGCCGGCGAGTGGGCTCCCCGTTGGCACCAAAACAATGGGGCACTGAGGCCAGCGGGGTTTGGGACCCCGTCAGCACATAAACACTGTGGGGGGGGGTTATATTGTTTGTGAACATGGTGGCAACCCGCAGCCATGTTCACAAACAATATCAGGGTTTTTACATTCCACCCTGCAATGACGGGTCACTCCCTCATTGCAGCGGATGGCTGACACTGCAATGATGAGGCAGCCCCTGATTGCAGCGGTGAAATTTCAGTAGTTGGTGTGAATGTTCCAAACTACTGTCACCAGCAGCCTGCAATGGCATTGGGGGAAGCGGAACAAGCCTTTGCAGGCTGTGGGGGAATTGGCCACAACAGTGCCATGCCTCCACAGCCTGCTAGTGAGAAAGCTGCCATAATATATTGTTTGCGCTGCGTGCAATCAACATAAAAATGAATATTTTATGAGTGTGCGTTGCACAGTTTCTACACACACTCGTAACTTTGCCACTTTTTCATATTTTTACTCCAAATTTTCAACATTGCCATTTCTTCATACCTCCTCATGAACAGTACAGCTGTCATTTTTCACATCCTGCACAAAATGTGTTTTCACACCTGTGGCACTGAATGGCACACTCACTGTGCGAAATCACCTTTTGGGATTGAGTAATGAATGATACTGCCACTGTTCATGAGATGGGGTCTCAAAAAGCCCATGTTGAAAATATGGAGCAAAAATACCAACAAACGGCCAGGGTGTTAGGGTTTCCAACTGTAACTCCCACCCTGTACATACTGACAGGCATCAGGGGTGTGACTTGGGGTCGTCGGACACAATGCTCACCCCATTCCACCCCCACCCTGCAGCCACTGACAGGCATCGAGGTGTGCCTTGGGGTCTTTGGCTCTAATGGAATGGGGTAAGCGTAAGGGCTGAAGACCTCAAGGCACACTACGACATGTGTTGGTGTCTGCAGGGTGGGGTGAGGTGGAATAGCATGAGTGTTATGTCCGACGACCCAAAGGCACACCCTCAACGCCTGTCAGTCTCTGCAGGGTAGGGGTGGGGGTTGGTGTTACTTCAATACTCCACTGCAATTCCTATTATGTGTCTCTCTAACTCCTGCACTACCAATGCCAATACCAGCAAGCAAACATTCAGCACTGACAAATGCTTGTTATTTTATATTTTGAAGGAATATGTGATTCCCCCTATATTTGTACAATGGTTAGCTAACTTATATAAATCAGGAAATGTCATCACATATAACAAAGGAATTTTAGGTAAGAAGATTCAAGTGAAGGTCGGGGTAAGACAGGGATGTCCTATAAGCCCCCTACTTTATGTATTTAGGCTGGACCCTTTGATTAGAAGAACAGATGGAAACTCTGGCATACATGACCTTCCTTGGCCCCAAGGGCCATCAGTGCTAAAAATCCTGGCATATTCATATGCAGATGATATCTGTATCTTTTTAGCCAACAAAATGAGCGGTTCCATGAAGTTAAAAGTATTTTCAGAATTTTCAAAGGTTGCAGGTACTACTTTAAACGTAAAAAAATGTGCAGGATTGACGCTTAGTAATAGTAAGACAGTTGAGACAATAGGAGGCATTGCCATAGTTCCAGGCCCAATTAAAATCTTAGGGCTAAAGTTTGGAAATGGAGATGTAGCATTTCTAAACTGGGCTAAGAAAATAGCACAATGCATTATGAAAGTGCAAATTTGGAAATCGGGTCCATTTTCAAAACAAAAGAATTTGGATTTTAAAACAATCTATTATACCAATCTTACTATATGTCAGTTACATATTTCCTTTACCAGTATCCTTAGAAGTGACCGTAGAAGAATCAGCGTTTATATAGCGCTTTTCATACACAGTATCCCAAAGTGTTTTACAAGCAATGCTAGACTGGTAGTGAAGTGAATGAATGTGTGGTGGCAGCCATATCGCACATTATCACCCACACCCAGCCTGATAATTGCATGAACCAGTTTATGGAAAGGGGAATGTTGGCCAGGACACCAGGATTATTCCCTGCTCTTTGTGAAGAGTGCCTGGGTTCTTTTACTTCCACCTGGACACCCACCAGGATGGGCAGAAGGGACCTCGGTTTAACATCTCATCCAAAGGATGGCACACCCCAGCAGTACAGCAGCCCCCAATACTGCACTCGGATGCAGTGATTTTTAGGTGCAACTCCAATCCCGGTGTGGGACAAGAACCCTCAACCTTCTGGTCCAGAGGTGGATGTGCTACCAACTGAGCCACACTGACACCTAATATAATATATTTTTCCAAATGTTTTGTGGGAGTTGCTTAAACCCTATAAAACAAGATTATTTATATTTACCTAGGAATAAAAGGGGAGTGGATATGCTACATCCCTTAATTTTTTTGCATACATTATTTTGGTCTCATACTCTGCCACTACTTCAACAAGAAGAAATAACATAGCAAAATGTTTGGATAAAATAATTTTTAGGTTATTATTTTGCCTGTTGGGAGGGTTCACTATCAACACTTCTTAAGAATTTTATAATTCCAGATTTTTTTGACGCCTTCAATACTCAAACTATGAGAATGGAACATAGATAAGCAACAAAATGCTAACTCTCCATAGAAAACAACTTTGTTTCCATCCTGGAGACAATTTGCTTACAAGAACCTGGCTTTAAAAATGGTCCAGTATACAGGGTACCTGCAGTTACTGAACAATTATTGGATCCTAGGATTCCACTGCGTACTGTACGTGGGATATCGTGTGGTTACGATCTTGTGGTTAAATCAGTGTACGTGGTAACCATAAACATAAGGCCCTAGCAGAGAGGACATGCCCATTTCCAGAGTGCACAGCAAACACTGACACTATGGAACACTTTTACCTAGACTGTGTATTTAGTAAAGGTTTTTAGCAATTTGCAGCAATCCACTGGAAGCTTCCATGGCTGGAAAGAATTTTGTATGAATGTATGTTTCTGGGAATCTTTCAGAACGCTTTATGGAAGTATAATAACAGCACCCTGAGAGTACTGATGGCTTGTTGTAAGTTTTACCTCTGGCAGACCTGTTGTAAACTAGTGCTACAGCAAAGCAGAATGTCATATATTTCCATAGTCAACTTGATAGAGGCAGCTTTAAGAGAAGTATACCAGAAGGATACTAGTCGAGTAGAGAAAGTGGTCTTAAAACAACTATGAGTAAATTTTAACTGGAGATTTAAACCCCATCGAGGGAATGGGGACGTTTAGTATAATTTACTTTGGGGGTTAAAAAAAAAAAAAGAGGACCATAGGAAGTTTTTTTTTTTTTGAAGAACAAGGATTTGTGTTCTGTACTGGAGATGTAAATACTGTGTATGAAAATTTCTTTTGTGGAGATTACCCCAACCTTTTTCCCTTATTACACCTGTTTTGTTCTTTCTCATAATTTCTTTTTCTTTTGTGTTAAACCATATAATTTATTTTGTTTTAAATAAAAAATTCCCCTAAGTTTTTTGAGAAATGCCATGGGATCTTTAATCTCCACCTGAACAAGGACGAGAACAGACAGATGGGACATCAAGTTTAATGTCTCATCTGAAAGGCAGCAGTTCAGGAGTGCAACATCCCCCCTAATGAGGCACTACAGTGTCAGTATTGGGATTTACCCCAAGTGCCTGATGTGGGGCTAGAACCCACAACCTTTTGGCTTCAGAGGCGAGTGTGCAACCTACTGAGTCACTGACACTGCTACAAGGTATGTTACGACTATGAGGGAATTAAATACTGATTAAAAGGGACAGGCATGTTTCCTATTTCTATGCTAAACTGTTGGGATGTCTCTGGTGGGGCTTAACACCACCATGCCTTGGGAAGTTTTTGCTTATCTTTTCTCCCTCCCAGCTCCCCCATGAATGAGCTGCCTATGTCTTTGAGGGAAGGGCAGGACATTGCATTGTTACACAAAATGTTCAGAACCACTTTTTTATACGCTGAAAGAGGCCATTGTGCAGTGGGACAGCTGCAGTCCTTTGTTTCCAGAGTCCAAAAGGGGATCCTGCACAGCGTGGCTGAGAGTCTCCTTTGGCCCATGTGTTGGGAGATAGGATTACAATGTGATCCCAAGTCTCACATATGCCAGCACAATCCCACTGGCCTGAGCATTTAAAAACTATTTTATTCTGGTTGTAGTTCCAGGCTGCATGTACTGTACTGCTGTTCACAGCTACAGTGTAGTACGTCACTTACTGCTTCCACCACACTATAGTGCTACTTCATAGTGCATTTTGTAAAGGTCAACAGTGAGTGCGTAGCCACTTCTGAAGCAGGAAATGAACACTGTTAGGGTGTGATACTACACGTTTATATTTAGACTGATACATATACTGAAAAACTATGGTCTAATAACCCAATACACCAACTCAACTGTTGCTGTACTCTTTTCCTCTATTTAGTATGCTATCATTACTATATTTGAGCTTTTCAGAATTTAATTGCGGCACTGAATCGTTAATTTGCACTTGATGAAGGGACCTATGAGGGCCCCAAAAGCTTGTGTATTGTATCATCTTTGTACAAGACAAAATTTGTTGGTCCAATAAAATGCATCAAACTATCCAGTGACTCCTGTCATCCAAGGACCAGTGTGCTACATTATTAATAATCTAATTAATTATTTTGTTAATGCTAGATAGTAGACACTTTTCTCTCCAATATACGTGCTTGTTTCATGGTGTGGCGTCAACTGAAGAAGCACCATCTACTGCCTTTATCTGGCATGCCTCTTGCAAGTTATTAAAGTCTCATCTCGGGGCCAGCCCCATGGCGCTGGGCGATGGGGTTTCACCTACCATGCTGGTGACCCAGGTTCACGCTTGAACCCGGGACGACAGGAGCAGAGGCCGGTGGGGAGGGTACAGAGCATCCCTAAGAAACTCTCCTCCCGGGGGGGGGGTGCTCAAGCCTGCACCACTCTTGGGGTGGTTCCTGGCAGTCCTCAGTGTCAGTGCACATTTGCAGTTTTGGTGACCACGCACTGCAGGGGCATTTGCCAGGAAGCCATGACGGTGCAGCCATACTGGGAGGGCAGGGCATTACAAACAGAAAAATCTGGCTGCCTGGCTGACTGGATGATGATGATGATTGCCCCCTTGTCTGCCACAAAGCCTGGAGGTGTCTGAACTGTGCCCCCACTGTGCCCAGTGAGGACTGGAATACCCCTGGCAAATCTCCTGTCCCGGTCGTGACCACGGGAGGGGGGGCCCTTGACGAAAGGACACATCGGGTCGACTGGGTCATGATAAGATGGGGGCAGTGGATGGTGATGGGGGAGCTTGGTGGCGGGAGGGGCTTGGACGCCCAAAGAAGTGGCTGGCCAGGAAGGGCCACAGGGGTAAACAGATCAAGCTAAAAAAAAGTCTCATCTCTGGGTCAAATGCCAGCTCTGAATTCCTCCCACCTTCCCCTGTAAACCTCCTACTCTGCAACCAGTTACAGCCTTTTCAACCTGCTTTGTCTGCCTCACTCACATGTGCCCTGCCCCCTATCAACATGCCTCCATTTGCTTTCTCTGTCTACTCCCCACTTGGGTTCCATCACCCTACAGTGTCCACCCTTAACCTTGTGTACCTTTATCAGCTTACTGTGTCTGCACTTCACTCACTTGTCTCTGTCAGTTTGCTGTGCCTGCCCCCCCCGTGCCCTCCTCATGCTGTAGCTTCCTCCAGATGGGCACTTGCCCACTTCTCCAGCACACAGATGTCTCATGGAGGTGCTGGTTCTGTGTCTGGCACAATCTGCCCTCTACTGTCTTTAAAATATCTAGCTGACATGCCAGTTTTGTGTACATCTATTTACTCACTACCACCCTCTCCCTGTAACTGTCTTCTAAACCCAACCCCTCTCCCCTTACAACCTAAAATTCACATCTATGACTCCACGCATTGCTGGCTTTGCCCTCTTAGCCTTAAACAATCTGATCCCCTCTGTCTCATCCCACCCTCAGAATCAAATAACCCTGATCCCCTCCCAGTTTTCTGCTCCTACCCTCAGAATCAAACAATTCTGTTCACCCTCCAAGTTCTCATCCCACCCACAGAATCAAACAACCCAGACACTCTCTTAACTGGCTGATCCCACCCTCAGCATTAAA
This sequence comes from Neoceratodus forsteri, assembly GCA_016271365.2. Classification (NCBI taxonomy): domain Eukaryota; kingdom Metazoa; phylum Chordata; order Ceratodontiformes; family Ceratodontidae; genus Neoceratodus; species Neoceratodus forsteri. Next base: position 860,281,022 of record CM057451.1, on the reverse strand, counting down.
CAACCCAGACCCCCTACCAGCTGTCAGATCACACCTTTGGCATTAAACTGATCTCACTCAGAGTTCTCTGATTGCACCCTCAGCATCTACCAACCCTAATCCCCATACCAGCTTTCTGATCCCACCCTCAGCATCAAACAACTCTGAACTCCTCCTAGCTGTCTGATCCCACCCTCAGTATCAACAAATCCAATCCCCTCCCAGTTGTCTGATCCCACTCTTAAAATAAAACTCAGATCCCCTTAAACTGTCTGATCCCACTCTCAACACCAAACAGCTCTGATCCACTCTCAGTTGTTTGATTCTACCCTCAGCAGCAAAAATTATTATTATCTACCGTCTGTCTGATCCCACCCTCAGACAACTCCGATCCCCTCCCAGCTGTCTGATCCCAGCCTCAGCATTAAACAAGACTCATCTCCTCCCAGCTGTCTGATCCCACCCTCAGAAATAAAAAAAAACTCTGATCACTCTCAGCTGTCTGATACTACCCTCAGTATCACACAACCCGACTGCCCTCCCAGCTGTCTGACTCCCACCCTCAAAATCAAACAATCCTGATCCCCTCTCAGCTGTCTGATCCCACTCTCAGCATGAGACAACCCTGAACCCAAGTTCCAAACCTGCCTCCTTGGCAAGAAAGCGTTAGTGGGTAAAACACCCCCTTGCATATCTGATATTTTCTCTCTGACTGACTCCGGCTATGGCACCAGAGGCAGGATGCAGGGGGCTTTCTCAGTGCCTTTTCGTCAAACCGTACTTGGGCAATGTGCCTTCTCCTACAGAGCCCCCCTGTGGCTTAACGAGATCCCTGAGTTCATTCAGAACTGCGCTATCCTGTCCCACTTCAAAACTGGCCTAAGGCATTACCTTACCTCTAGCACCGTGTGTTACTGCTTTCTAAGGTGTGACTCTTCCTGCTCTTGAAGCCCACACCCTAGTCCCACATGCCACTACTCGTGCTTACCCAGGGCTGCACAACTGTACTCCTCTTCCCTGGCACTGGCTCCCACCCCTCTTGCTCCCTTGCCCACCCCTTGGCTCTTTCTGTCCCTTCCCCCCTTCTACTGACTTAATCTGGGGCCAGTCGCCTCCCCCCCAAGCCTGTAGCATGATCAGCCCCTTCCCTCCTTGCTGTCAACATAACCCCTTTCACGAAACTGCTTATCCCACCCCAATCACTCCCACGCCCCCTTCCCCCTTGCTCCACCCCTCGTGGCCCTCCAGCCCTCTCCTTCCTCCCACCATCCAGCCTGTGCCTTCATCTCCCCCATAACATGCCCAGCCTCAGCTCTGTTTGGTGTTGACAAAGCCTCCTCTCAAGGCTGCCTATCCACCTGCCCCCCTCCCCCTTGGGGCAGACTCCTCTCCCCTCCACTTTTCCTTGCTCCTAAGTCTTCTGTCCCTTCTCAGAGGGGGTTCCCTCTCCTTCGTTCACTATTGTTATCCAGTGCTGGTTTAGCTCTGATGCTGTACCAATTCAAGTAGTTTTAACAATATTGTAATGTTGTAAACTTAATGTTTGTTGTTTCTTATCCTATGCCTGTGCTGTAAAGTGTCTACTTAACTTATTTTGATGTGGAACCTTTGTAAAGGAGCCTGTGCTCAAAGATCATTTCCAAATCTTTAAATAAATAAATAAACCCCCTTCCAGCTGTCTGATACACCTTCAAATTCAAACAATCCTAATCCCCTGCCAGCTGTCTGATCCCATTCTCAGCAGGAAACAACCCTGGTCCTCCTCCCAGCTGTCTTATCCCTCTCTCAGCATGAAACAACCCTGATCCCCCTCCCAGCTGTCTGATCCCACCCTCAGCATGAAACAACCATGATTCTCTCCCAGCTGTCTGATTCCACCTTCAGAATCAAATAGTCCTGATCCCCTCCCAGCTGTCTGATCCCACCCCAGTATGAGACAACCCTGATCCCCTCCCAGCTGTCTGATCCCACCCTCAGCATGAAACAACCATGATCCTCTCTCAGCTGTCTAACTTTATGCTCAGCAGCGAACATTCCCAACCCCCTCCCAGCTATCTGATCCCACCCTCAGCATTAAACAACCCCAAAACCCTTCCAGCTCTGATCCTACCTTCAGCATCAACCAACCCTGATCCCCCAGCTGTCTGAGTCTGCCCTCAGCATAAAAAAACTTATATACCCTCCCAGCCCTGATCCTACACTTGACATTAAACAACCCTGATCCCCTTCAGCAGTCTGTTCCCAGCCTCAGCATTACCAACGCTGACCCCCCAGCTGTCTAATCCTACCACCAGCATCAAACACTGCTCCTCTCCCATCAGTCTGATCCTACCCTCAGCATCAAACTACTCCTATCCCTTCCCAATTGTCAGATCCCACCCTCAGCAGCAAACAACCCCGGTTCCCTCCCTGCTGTCTGATCCCATATTCAGCATTAACAATCCCTATCCCCCTCCCAACTTTCTGATCCCACCCTTAGCATCAAACAACCTTGATCTCCTCCCAGCTGTCTGATACCACCCTCAGTGTCAAACCATCCCAGTCCCCTCCCAGCTGTCTGATTCTGCCCTTAGCATAAAATAACCCTGATCCCCTCCTAGCGGACTAAGCCCACCTTTATTAGCTGACACCCCAAATCCCCTCTAGCTCTTTGATTGCACCCTGAATATCAACAACCTGAATGCCTCTTTCAGCTGGTGGATCTGACCCTCAGCTTGGCCTTCAAGCAACTACTTGTCTCTTTCTAGTTTTTCATTCATTAACATAATTCATCAAAGGAATAAAGGATTTGATAGTAAGATAATGACCTGGGTGAAAGAGTGACTGAGCAACTGAGTCCAGCAAGTAACAATATGAGGTAAATTGTCAAAGGAGGGAAGTGTCAGTGTTGGGACCAGTGCTGTTCGCTCATTTTTTTTTTTGCTCCCACCTGCACCCTGGCTGGTCTCCCTATTGGGTCCCATATGGATCTTCCTACCCCGGCAGTCTCTGCCCCCCACTGTCCCACATTGCAGCCAGTCCCAGGGTACCCCGATGTACCCCTTCATCAGGTGGGTTCCCTACTTTCACAGGGAATGAGCCTTACCAGCCTTCCTTATGGTCCTGGGTGCTGCTGAGGCGGCTGATGAGGGGGGCTCAGGAACTCCAGCGGTGAGGATCCAGGGGGCTATCACTCGACTGACCAGTGTACCATTTCCTGGTTTTCTCCTGCAGGAATGTGCTGTCCATGACACAAGGCAAATGCTAGCATCTGTCACATTCCTCAGCTAGTGGGACCAGGTGCACTGCTGTACCCCCGGCCTCCGCCAAGGGTTAGTAGGCATCAGTCATCCACCCCACCCTCCCCCTGAGAGAAAGCAAGTAGTCAGCAGATGCTCCAACCTTCTCTCCCTGGCCGGCCTTCTGATGCCTGAGTCCGTTCCTGAACCCGTGTCGCTGGCGTCACAGCAGTAAATCTTTCCACTGCGCTGGTGGGCCGGCTATGCTGTTCACTCTTTTTATAACTGACATTAATAAGAAAGTAGAAGACTTGGCATCAAAGTTCCCTGATGACACAAAAATTGGGGGAAAGACTGACACTGTAGAAAATAGGACTAAAATAAATAAGGACATTGAAGAAATTGAGAAATGGGTTTACAATAGGATACAATTTAATATGGATAAATGTGTGATGCTTAACATGGGGGAAAACAAACCCATGACAAAAATACATGCTGAATGGTCAAGAAATTAAGACAAATAATGTAGAAAAAAACCTAGGGATATCAATTTTTCTGTTGTAAGGGTGCCCTGAGCCTTCGGGGAAGGGCACCCCAAACAAATAAAATCTAGTACTAATACAACTTAACTTCACAAACATTACAATAAAATACCTACTATCACAAACTGGTTACTGAGAAACATTAACAGGTCTTTTGTAATTAAAAGTGAACAGTGTATAATCCCAGTCTATAAAGCATACATCAGACCTCATATGGATTATGGTTTGCAGTTATGCAACCAGTACAAAAGGGGATATCAGATTTGGTGGAGAGGGTGCAGAGAAGGGCCATAAGGATAGTACTGAGGTTGAACAGTTTGTCATATGAGGAGAGACTAAATGAACTCAAGTTGTTTTCTCTGGAAGAGACGAGAATGAAGGGAGAGCTTCTGCAAATGTATGCAATCGGTAATGATACAGAACTTTGTAATGAAATTAACCTAGACTTTCATTATAAGGGATTCAGTCTTAGTTCTCATAACCAACATGTCAAACTTGACATAAATACCAGAAACAGTAGATGGGCCCCTATTTAGGTAGAGGGTGTGTAGATTGTGGAACCCCCTACCAAAGGAAATTATGGAATTAGATACATTACAGGACTTCAAGAACAATTTGGACAGACATATTGTAAGTCAAAGGGATGGGTGTTGGACCCACTAATCAGTGGGAGACAGTCTAGGTGGGCAGAATGCCTCCTCCTGTCTTATCACTCAGTATAAGACTCAGTATAAACCCCTAAATAGCAGCCAGACACATTCCCAGCTGTCCATTCCACCTGGATTCCCAAGTAACAACCCTGTCCTTCTCCCTGCTGTTTCCTCCCAACCTTGGGCACCTGACTCACAAGTAAAACACTGATCCCTCAGCCCTAGTGGACAACAGAAACCTTTGTCCTAGTTCCATTTTTATGTTTGCTTGCACGCATGTGCAAGAAACATAGTGCCATCATCCGAGTTTTCGGAGGTGTGGCAGCCCTCTTCCAATTTAGTCAGTATGTTTGCAGGCATGGCCGCAGTTCTCCAATGCCTGCTGGAGCTGTCTATGACAGCAGTCCAAAATGCAGTGGCATACAGTTGAAAGGGGGAGCTATGCTTCAGTGAGCAGCAATAAGATATTGCCTGCTCATGCGCCTCCCCTACACACACACACACACACACACACACGCCGCATACTGCGTGCTACTTCCATGCCCACGGTGACTGCGCCCGCCGCCCAAACAGAGTTGTATATGCACGCTGGGTGCCCACTCCAGCGTGGCACCATGTATAACCGCACGGGATGCCCAATCCCCGTCGGGCTCCACTGTCTCCCCCAGAGTACAGGGTGCCATGCTGGGAGCCCACCCCAGCGTGGCAACAGATGCTGTCGCCGACAGGGTGCCCAATCCCCGTCGGCTCCACGCCCCCAAACAGCCCTCCTCCTGCCCACGCTGAGGCCCGCAGAGCGTAGCAACAGATGCTGTCGCCGGCAGGGTGCCCAATCCCCATCAGTTCCACGCCCCCCAAAAGCCATCTTTGTGCACGCTGGGAGCCCACCCCAGCATGGCAAATGTCCCGCATTGTCTGTCCTTTGTTTTAAAAAAAAAAAAACTGAAATTGGAAAACAGTCCCTTGGTTTCTCTTCCCCCACCTGCGCCCACCCACTGCGAACCCTGCCTCCCCACACCCCCACCTCACCCCATACTTACCTCCGGACTCTGGCGCGATGATCTTCTGTGGACCGGAAACACGTCTGCACTCTTCAAAGCCGACCGCGAACTGAGGAAATGCCGGTAAGCTGTATAATGGGATAGATAGGGTTTTTCAACTTTGCTGCATATCTCAGGCATTTTTTGAAATTTTTGCACCAAATTTTCAACATGGGGTTTTTGGGACCCCTTCTCATGAATGCTCTCACTGTCATGGCGTTATTCGGGCCCGAAGGGTGATTTCACGATCACTGCGCCAAAATCACCTTTCAGGATGTTAACGAAATGACACTGGCACTGTTCATAAGGTGGGCTCTCAAAAAGCCTATGTTGAAAATTTGGTGGAAAAATTCCTAAAAATGACTTTTACGAGCGTGCGTTGCGCAGTTCCTATGCATGCTCGTAAGTTTGCAAATTTTAATATTTTCACTCCAGATTTTCAACATTGCCATTTTATTACACTTCCTTATGAACAGTACAGCGGTCATTTTTCACATGTTGCCCAAAATGTGTTTCCGTACATGTAGCGCACAATGGCGCAGTCGGTGTGCGAATGCAATGTTTGGGACAGATTAAGAAAATCACAGTTACACTGTTCATGAGCAGAGGTCTTAAAATGGCTATGTTGAAAATTTGGGGACAAAAGTCCATAAAATGACTGTGTTGCGAGTGAGCATTGCGCAGTTTCCACGCACCCTCGTAAGTTCATGACTTTGTAATATTTTCAGTCCAGATTTTCACCAGTGGCATTTTCCACACTTCCTTATGAACAGTACAGCTGTCATTTTTCACAACATGGCCAAAATGTGTTTTCACACTTTCAGCACAGAGATGCGTGGTCGCTGTGGGAAATCACTGTTCGGGACAGATAAAGAAAATCACAGTGACACTGTTCATGACTGGAGGTCCCAAAATGCCTGTGTTGACAATCTGCTGTAAAAAATCCCCAAACTAATTACATTACAGGTGTGCGTTGCACAGTTTCTATGCACGCTAGTGATTTCACCAGTTTTTTTAATATTTTTACTGCAGATTTGCAACATTGCCATTTTTTACACCTCCCCATGAACAGTACAGCTGTCATTTTTCACATCCTGTTCAGAATGTTTTTGCACCTGTGGTGCTAAATGCCGTAGTCGCTGTGCATAAGCAGCTTTTGGCTAACAAACTGATATTGCCACTGTTCATGAGGTGGGGTCACAAAAACACCATGTTGAAAATTTGGAGTGAAAATACCACTGAATTCCTGAGGTATTAGGTTTTCCAACCGTAATGCCCCACCCTGTAGACAATGACAGGCATCAGGGGTGTGACTTAGGATTCTTGCCTGTAATGCTCATACCATTCCACACCCTGCAGCCAGAGGGGCATCGAGGTATGCCTTGGACTCTTCGGCCCCAAAGTTCACCCCATTCTCCTATACCGCACCCATCTCACCATATTTCCTGATGGAATGGGGTGCGCATAAGGGCCAAAGACCCCAAAGCACGCCTTGACACTTGTGTCAGTATCTGCAGGGTAGGGTGTGGTGAAATGGCGTGGCCGTTATGCCTGAAGACCCAAAGGCACAGCCCAATGCCTGTCACTCTCTGCAGGGGGGTGGTGGTGGGGTTGGCTTCAGTTCAATACTTCACTGCCATTCCTATTATGCAGCTCTGTAACTTCTACACTACCACTGCCAATGCCAGCAAGCAAACATTCGGCATTGACAAATGCTTGTTTTCATGCACTGACATACATCTCAGGGTCATTTCAGGAGCCAGTAGCCCCATGAATTAAAAATGTAATCAAATATTTAAATTCAGGGCCATGTCATGGCAACTCAAGCTGAAACCTAACTCTCCCAAAGAACCTTCTATTATATACTTCTGTAGAATTTAACTGTTGAACTGGAAATTGTAGGCTCCTCTCAACTACTCGAGAAAGCTGAATGGTTGATTATGGGATCAAAGATTTCCAAAATGACTTCTAGATTTGCTAATGCGAGTATGCCGACATGATGCAGAATTTTGTTTGTGTTCAATTTTCAGGTAATGTAAGTCTGTAGCAAAAGGTGTTAGCTGGAAAGCCAGTGGTTCTATAGATTAATCATTTTCTTGTTTTTTCAGCTACCACATTATGCCAGGTTATCAGGAAGATGTCGGCAATAGCCAAGTGAACTATAGATTGTCATAGGATTTTTTCACCGCTGCATTGAGCTGTATCACATAGACTAAAGCAAGCGAACATTGCAGACTTTACTGAGTATTGTCAAAATGCACCAAATCGCTGGAAAATTTCAGACACTGCAAAAATAGATTTCATTTGAAAAAATAGATTTTTTAAAAAATAAATGCAGATTTTCGAAAGTGCACAACACAGATATGCAAATATTGGAAACACCGGCAGTTTTTGGAGCATCTTTTGTGAAATGGCATATTTCTAGTAAGATGTGATATGCAAAGAATAGGAATTTCTGCAGTTACATAATTTAAAAGTGCAAGTTTTGTTCACATTAGCCAAATATATTATGTTTTCCATTAAATCATGCATTTTTTACCAGGTGCAGTAGTTTAAAAAGTCACAATTACAATATGATACACAAATGAGGCAAACAGAAATGTGGAATTTTGGTGCTAGCTGCATGAAACTGTAAAAGCAAACTTTGTTGTTGCTTGACTGTTTGGAGAGTTAAGAGTTAACCTGAAAAGTCCCTCTAGGCAACTCCCCTCAAATCCTTTCAATCATATCTTTATTGTCAGTGAAGAAATGAATAGACAACTAAGTGGGCAGCCACGAGCTGATTAAACAACATTTTATTTCCACACAAAAATGTACAATGTACAAAATAACAAGTGGATGCTTCTCTGCTTTTTAAATTTGCTCTTTGTCTGGTATATTAAAAATCTAAAAGATAAGACAAAACTAGTTTTGATGTCTTGAGTCAAAGAAAGAGCCCAAAATGAGACAAGGTTTTTTTTCATCCATATTATGCAACAATAAAGTGAATTTTAAATTAAAAGTCAACATTATTATTAAGTTTGTCATGAGAGATAGAGAGCACACGTAAGATGCCCTTTGTCACAGCGCTGACGGGTTTACAATACCAACAACAAACCAGTACCTTTGGGAATAGTGAACACCCCTAGGCCAACAAAACTAAATCACACAAGGCCTTGGCCTCCATTCACAAGTACCTGTAAGGTGCCAGAGATCACTGCACCCCACGGGGCCAACAGTTGGGACCTAATGGGGCCAAGCAGTCCCAAGGCTGTTTTATTAAAAAGACATTTTGACAAATAACACCACCCTTTTCCTAAATGAGTAAAACATGAAAGGATAACTAAAGATAGCCCATGGCATTGACTAATGCGGGGGTTTTCATTTCTTTTCTTCCGCTGAGTTGAAGACTTTTTTTTGACTTTTCACTTTTTTCTTTGTCTTTATAAAATGACATACATGGTTTAATGGTTAGTCAGATCATCACGCTGTTAACATGAACATTTTGCATTTAAGTCATGTGTAAACGGCCCCGCCTTGGAGGGCTTTCTCCACTGGAGCTGGTGGTAGTAGTGGCATCTTGCTGCGGCACTTCATTGCAGCATGGCCCGGATTTGCTTGGATGTGGTGTCATCATTCAGGTGTCGGGTGGTGTACCTGCAACAGCATGGAATCCTTGTTAGTAGATTTTTGCTATCTGCACAGGTGAAGCTCTTCACAAATGTGCCCACATAGTGATGAATTTAGTTCAGGCGAAATGTGAGGTACTAACAGCACGGTAGAATGAAGCCCACTGTTTATCTCAGGGTCTTTTACACCATGGAGCAGGTAGAGTATGCAGACTTACTACAGAGGGATGTATTTAGTGCTGGTCAAAAGTGAAGAGCTGACAGCACTGGAAACTGAAGAACTCTTTTTATCCATAGAGCCAGGTACAATGTGGGACAGGTACAGTGAAAGCTTCCTTATACTATGATGTAAAGTGATGGTGAAGTGTGAGGACTGACTGAACTGAAGACTGACAGCCTCTATTTATCCATAGGGCCAAGGTGCAGCATGGGGCAGACACAGCGCAGGCTTCCCCACATAACACAGCAATGTAATAAGTACTGGTGAAAGGTGAGGGACTGACATCACTGGGGACTGAATCTAATAATCCAAAACGTCTGGTACAGCATGGGGCTGGCACAGTGCAGGTTTACCCACACAGTGATGCATTTATTGCTGGTAAAAGTTGAGAGACTGACAGTACATGAGACTGAAGACCTCAACTTATCCATAGGGCTACATACAGTGCGAGCTGATGCAGTAAAGGCTTCTGGTCACAGCTCTACCATTGTACTTATGATGATTAATACCATGCTTGCTGTTTATTTTTACTTGATGACTTTTTGAACTATTTTTAAAATACAAAAAACATAATCTTAGAGGACTGAAATTTCTATGTTCATTCAAGAATGGTCATGACAGACCATGCCCCCTGAGACTGATTGATGAGCACTGTTCATCATGTTGGACTGGTGAGTAGTGTCCACCATGTTGTGCTGGTGGGGGTGCCAGCCATAATGGGCTAGTGATGGGTGTCAACCATGATGGGATGGTGATGAGTTTTGCCATGATGGACTGGTGAGGAGTGTTGGCCATGATGGGCTGGTGGGGAGTGTTGGCCATGATGGGCTGGTAGGGAGTGTTGGCCATGATGGGCTGGTAGGGAGTGTTGGCCATGATGGACTGGTGGGGAGTGTTGGTCATGATGGGATGGTGGGGAGTGTTGGCCATGATGGGCTGGTGGGGAGTGTTGGCCATGATGGACTGGTGGGGAGTGTTGGCCATGATGGGATGGTGGGGAGTGCTGGTCATGATGGGCTGGTGGGGAGTGTTGGCCATAATGGACTGGTGGGGAGTGTTGGCCATGATGGATTGGTGGGGAGTGTTGGCCATGATGGGCTGGTGGGGGTATTCACAACAGTGAATAGGTGGGGGATGTCCCTAGTGTTGGACTGGTATGGAGTGTTGACCATAATGGACTAGTGGGAGGTCTTCCGTCTTAGACTGGGGGGTTGTCAACAATAATGGAGTGGATGGATGTCTCCCATGTTGAGCTGGTGGAAGTATTAACCATAATGGATTGGTGAGGTGTCTGCAATGTTTGGTTAGTGGGTAATATCTACAGTGATGGACTGATGGGGGAGTCATCCAAGAAGGGGTGCTGCCATGTTACGCTGGTGGGAGAAGTTTCTGTCATGATGGGCTGGTGGGAGCATTTATCATCATAGGCTGGTTGGAGCAGTGTCTATTTTAAACTTTTGTTTACCAGGTAAGCAATATGAGCCAAAGCCCATTTTCAACTGCAAAGAATAGGAACTTGGGCTTGGGGAGTGTCTGTCATGATGGACTGGTGGGGGTGTCTGCCATGATGGGATGGTGTGGTGTTGGCCTTGTTGAGCTGGTGGGGATGTCAGACATGGTGGGCTGGGGGGGATGTTGGCCATGCTGGGTTGGGGGTGCTGACATCGACGATGTTGAGCTGGTGGGGAATGTTAGCCTTGTAGTGCTGGCAGTGGTGTTGACCAGTTTGGAATGGTGGTGCTGTTAGTCATATTGTGCTGGGGGGATTGGTGATGACAGCATTACTGGGATAGTGGGGATTATTTTCCATAATGGTCTGGTGGGCTGGTGGAAATTGGTGGTTTGCTATGATGGGCTGGAGAAAACTGTCTGCCATGATAGACTGGTAGGAGTGCTGGTCATGATGGGCTCATGGTGGGTCATGTCTGCCATGATGGGTTGGGCAGCAGTGTCTGCATGATGAGGTGGTGGTAGTGGGGGCGGCCATGATGTGCTGTTTGGAGTATCTGCCATGAAAGGCTGGTGGAGTTGTTGGTTATAGTAGGCTGGTGGGGACATTGGCTATTATGAGCTGTAGGTTATGTTAGCCATGAGACTGGTAGGGGCAGTGTGTGTCTGCCATGATGAGTGGCTGGGGGACATCTGCCATGATGGGCTGGTGGAATAGGAAGTGTCTGCCAAGATAAGTTGGTAAGGGCTGTCTGCCGTAATGGGTTGGTGGTGGTGTTGGCCATGATGAGCTTGTGGTGCAGATGTGGGAAGTGTCTGCCATGATGGGTTTTTATTTTATTTATTTTTATTTAGTTTTTGTTGACCGGGTAAGTGCACTAGACAAATCCTGCCTATTTTCAGGCATGACACGGGGAAGGGGATACAGATGAATACCAACTGATCTTGAATCAGATTAAGCTGTTGGTGGTATTTTTAGTGAATGAGGAAAATTTGGCCAGGACACCGGGGAAATTCCCCTACTCTTTTCGATAAGTGCCATGGGATCTTTAACATCCACCTGAACTACCACCAATCCAGGTAGATGGGACCTCTGTTTAACGTCTCATCTGAAAGACTTGGTAGGGTTCATCTGCCATGATAGACTGGTGGGGGAGTCACCTTGCTGAGAAGGTGGGGATGTTGACCATTATGGGCTAGTAGGGGTGTTGAACATGATGTACTGATGGGAGGGTATTGGCAATGAGAGACTAGTGACAGGGTGTCTTACATGTTGAGTGGTTTGGATGTCTTGTTTGACTGGAAAGTGGTGTCTGTTATGACTGGCTATTGGGGGGGGTGGTAATCGTGGGCTGGTGGAAGGTGCCTGCAATGTTGGGCCTGTTGGGGTTGTCTCCCTTGATTGGCAGGCAGGTGTGATTTCTACACTGTGCTGGTGGGGATGTTGTCCATGATGGACTTGTTGGGTTGTCTGCCATGATGGTTTGGTGTGGGTTGTCTGCCTTTATGAGCTAGAGGGTGTGTTTGCCATGATGGGCTGGTGTAGGTGTTGGTCATGACAGATTGGTGGTAGATGGAGTTTGTAATGATAGGCCGGTGAGGGCACTGGCCATGATGGAAACAGAAGCATAGATTTTATTGGCAGAAAAGGACCTTTACGCCACCCAGTCTGACCGTTGTCCCTGACTTTTCCATCACCAGTGACCCTAGTTGGTTATCTCCCCAGTTCCTCAACACAATGTGCCCCTATGCCTATCCCATACATGCTTGAAGCTCCCCACAGTCTTTGGCTGCACTACTTCCTCAGACAAGCTACTTCTTTTTTTTTTTTATTTATATTTTCTCCCCCGGGGCTCCGGTCAACATTGACATCCCAACCGACTCCCTAGCCCTGACATCCGACATCAGGCCATCCTCCTCATTACCCCCACAGATTACTCCCCATGGCGGGGTGGTGAGGAGCTACCCAGCTCAACCCACTGGAGCAGAATCCGGATGAAAAGCACCATTCGGATCAGGCAGCGGGGGTCGGAAGCTCATGCTGCCCGACCTGAGACCATTTTTTAATTTTTCTCCTTGCGGAGTGTCGGTGTGCAATGACGTCTAGACATGTAGCCGTCTGCCACACTCCACTCCCCCTTGCTACACTGCTCTAGTATCACCCCTGGTCATCACCAGGGGCCTCTACAGAGCCATGGGACCCTGGATCCCTCCCAGGGATAGGAGAGCATTCCTCCGGATACTCCATCCTGTCCCTCCCCTGCTGACCCCTGGCGGCCCGGGCTCGTGTCCGAACCCAGGTTGCCAGCATGGCATGAGGTGTGGTGTCCAGCGCCTCAACCCTCAGCACCACTGGGCTGGCTTCAGGCAAGCTATTTCAATAATCCACCACCCTTTCCCGTGAAGAAGTATTTGCACATATCTCTCCTAAACTTCCCCCCATTAGCTGCATTGAGTGCCCCCTTGTTCTCTGAAATAGACCCTCCACTTGCACCTTGTTCACACCTGTGAGGTACGTGTAGGTTTCAATCATGGTTCCTCTCACGTTCCTCTCTTCAGGGAGTACATGTTGAGTTCCTGCAGCCTTTCCTTGTATGGCTTCTTATGCAACCATCTCACCATTTTGGTTGCCCGCCTTCATACTGCCTCCATCCTTTCAATGTCCTTGCAGAGGTGTGGCCTTCCAAACTGGACAAAGTACTCCAGGAAGGGCCTAAGCAGTGAGCGATACAGTGGCAGCACCACCTCCCTTCTCCTGCTAGAAATCCCTCTACCAATGCACCCCAGCATCCTGATAGCTTTTCCCACTGCTTTGTCACTCTGCCCAGCCACCTTGAGGTCATCAGATATGATGACCCCTAGGTTTCTTTCTGGCTTGGAGACTATAAGCTCCACTCCACCCATCTTATACATGGCCCCTGGGCTCCACAGCCCTAAGTGTATAATCTTGCACTTTTTGGCATTGAAACCCAACTGCCACCCCTAGACAATTCCTCCAGTTTCCTCAGATTCATTTGCAATCTGTCTACCCCATTCCTGAGTGTCAATCCTGTTGCAGATTTTTTGTATCAACCACAAAGAGACACACCTTTCCCTCAAGTTCTTCTGCAATGTTACTTATGAAGACATTTAAGAGGACTGAACCCTGTATCACCCCACTAGCCACTCTTCTATCGCCTGAGTGGTTACCATTTACCACTACCCTTTGCTTCCTATCCCTTAACCAGTTTGATACCTATATGGTCACTTTCTCCCCCACCCACAGCCTGCTTAGTTTCTTAACTAGCCTCCTGTATGGCACAATGTCAAAAGCCTTACTGAAGTCCAGATAAACCGCATCCACTGTTCACCCTTAATCTACCTCCCTGGTAACCCAGTCACAGAAATCTATGAAATTAGTTTGACATGACCTCCTGCCATGAAACTGTGCTGCCGATGGTCCTGCTGCCCTTTTGTCTCCAGGTGCTCCACAGGCCTCTCCTTCAGTAGTGACTCCATTAACTTCCCCACCACTGATGTGAGCCTGGCCTGTAGTTCCTAGCATCCTCCCTACTGCTGCTTTTGTGCAAAGGGGACATATTGACCCTTCTCCAGGCCTCTAGAACTTCCCCCATCTCCAATGAGATGCTAAAAATCACTGCCAGAGGGTTGGCCAGCGCCCCGCTGAGTTCCTTTAGGACCTTTGCATGAATCCCATCCAGCACCAATGCATGATTCTCTTTAAAGGCTGCCAGTTCCTTCTGGAACCTCTCTACCAAGAATGGACTTATATCCACTCACCCCCCCTTGTGCTGGTCCAACCCCCCCACCCTCTACTGTGAAGACACAGAAACATAGAATTTGACGGCAGATAAGGACCACTTGGCCCACCTAGTCTGCCCATTTTCCTACCTGATGGATGAGCTGCACATTCAAGTTAATCAACAGCTTACTTCCTCCTACCCCCCACTAGAATTGCCTTATGTCTCTCCCATGCATTCTTGAATTCTCCCACTGTTCCTGATTCCACAACCTCCTCAGGAAGGCTGTTCCATGCATCCACAATCCTTTCTGTGAAAAAATACTTCTAACATTACCTCTGAGCCATCCCCCCTCTATCTTCAAATTGTGCCCCCTTGTTCTTGCACATCTCTTTTTCTGAAAGATGCTACCCTCTTGTACTTTAATTCCCTTGAGATACTTGAAAGTTTCAATCATGTCCCCTTCTCCCTCCTTTCCTCAAGGGTATACATATTAAGCTGCTTTAGTCTCTCCTTGTATGTCTTCTGGTACAGACCCTGCACCATTTTGGTTGCCCTCCTCTGAACAGCCTCCACTCTGTCTATGCCTTTGCAGAGATGGGGTCTCCAGAATTGCACGCAGTACTCCAGATGGGGTCTCACCAACTGTCTGTACAGAGGGATAACAACTTACTGTTTTCTACTGTTCCTGCCGCTCCCTATGCATTCCAGTACCCCTTCAGCCCTCCTTACTGCATTCTCACATTGCTTGCCCACCTTTAGGTCATCTGATATAATTACTCCTAGGTCTCTTTCAGTTTTTGTTGTTGTTATTAACTCACCCCCCCATTGTGTACTCTTCCCCTGAGTTTTTGTTTCCCAGATGCATTACCTTGCACTTCTTTGCATTGAATCTGAGCTGCCATATAGTTGACCATTCCTCCAACCTTGCCAAGTCCCTTTTCATCCTTTCCACCCCACCTTGTGTATCAACCCTGTTGCAGATCTTTGTGTCATCTGCAAAGAGACATACTTTTCCTTCCAGGTGCTCTCCAGTGTCACTTATAAAGACATTCAAGAGGACCAGTCCCAGTACCGAACCCTGTGGTACCCCGCTAGATACCCTCCTTTCTTCACTGTGGACTCAGTTTACTATTACCCTTTGCGTCCTGTTGTCCAGCCAGTTTTTTATCCAGGCTACCACCTTGGGACCCACTCCAAGGCTGGCTAACTTGTATATTAATCTTTTGTGTGACACTGTGTCAAATACCTTGCTAAAACCTAGGTAGGCCATATCCACAGCCCCTCCCTGGTCTACTACTTTGGTCAACCAGTCAAAGAAATCTATTAGGTTCATCTGACATGACCTTCCTGCTGTGAAACCATGCTGCCTTGGGTCCTGTGCTCCATTGGCCTCTAGGTACTCAACAATTCTCTCCTTCAGAAGTGATTCCATCATTTTCCCTACCATTGAGGTCAAACTAACTGGTCTGTAGTTTCCTGCCTCTGCCCTGCTCCCACTTTTGTGAAGTGGAATCACATCTACCCTCCTCCAGTCCTCAGGTACCACCCCATCCTCCCATGATTTGTTAAAGAGAGTAGTCAGTGGCGTTACTAGTTCTACCCTTAGTTCTTTTAGAATTCTGGGGTGAATCCCATCAGGCCCCATTGCTTTGTCCACCCTCAGTTACAAGAGTTCTTTCAAAACCCTTTCTTTCATGAATGGACTGGTATCGACCCCCCTATTCAGAGTGTTTCTCTTGTTATGTTTAGGCACCTCCCCCTCCTCTTCATTTGTGAATACTGAGCAGAAATATTCGTTCAGTATCCCTGCTTTTTCACTGTCACCCTCTGCCCACATTCCCTCCTCTTTATTAAGTCTCTGTATCCCTCCCTTGGTCTTTCTTCGCTCTGTAATGCAGCTATAAAAGGTTTTATCCCCTTCCTAACAGACTTGGCTATCTTTTCCTCAGTTTGTACCTTTGCTATTCTGGCTGCCTTCCCTGCCTCCTTCTGCTTTAACTGATATAGTTTATGTCCTGTTCCTTCTGTGTTTTCTTATATTTCCTAAATGCTATCCTTTTCTCCTTAACCTTCCCTTCCACCTTTTTTGAGAACCATAGTGTTTTTTTCCTTAATTTTGTTTTGTTGATTTACTTCACACAAAGGCTTGTTGCCTCCGTGACGGCTGTTTTGATTATTCCCCATTGTTCCTCCACCCCTCCTTCTTGCCCGTTTGCTAGTGCTTTTCTGAGGCACTCTCTCATTTTCCCAAAGTCAGCCCTCCTAAAGTCCAATACTCTTGTTTTTGTATGGCTTGATTCTCTGGCTGTGTTTATTGTGAACCACACTGTTTGGTGGTCACTTGTTCCCAGATGGCTACCCACTTCTAAATCTGAGATCCTTTCTCCTTTCCCATTTGAGAGTGCCAGGTCTAAGATTGCTCCCTCCTGAGTGGGTTCCAACACTAGCTGTCTGAGGCATCCCCCCTGTAGGGCATCAAGAATGACCCTGCTCTTGGATGTGCCTGCGGCAAAGGTGCTCCAGTTAACATCTGGCATATTCAGGTCACTCAAGCAGAAGTAATTGTTTAGTGTTTCTGCTTTCTCTTGATCTTCCTCTGCACAGTCCCCCCTGCCCTTCTGATTCTCACTACACCTCCCCTTGTCTTTCTCTTCCCTAACATACCTGAAGAGGGTCTTGCCCCCTTTTTGACCTCCTGAGCTATCCTCTCATCTGTTAGTACTTTAGCTGCTCCTGCATTGACACACATGGGTCTCCATTCTCTTCATCCTCTTTCCCTCTAACCTGCCTCCCCTTCCTGTCCCCCCCTCCTTGCTACCTCTCTTACCTTGATCCTGGCATCTCCTGTTATGCTGTTTTCCTGCCTTTCCTCGTTTCCCTCTCTTCCAACTCAAGTTCCTCCTCCAGACTTGCCTGCCCTGCACTTCTCTTTGTTTCCATCAATCTCTGGGGAATTTTTTCTCCCTGGGTTGATCTTTCCTGTTGCACTAGTGGTCAATCTCTGCCTCCCTTTGGCCTTCTGATGGACTGGTGGGTGGAGCCTGTAATGTTAGGCTGATGTGGGCTGTTGGTCATGATGGACTGGTGGGGTGTCAACACTGATGGGCTGGTGGGGATGTTGTCCATGATGGGGTGATGGAATATCTGCCATGATGAGCTGGTAGAGGTGTTGTCCATGTGAACATACAACAAAGTCAGTAGAATAAAGCCATTAGGTCTGTTTAATCTTCTTGAATTGCAGGATCTTTAGCCTTATCTAGTGACCCTGCCCCCTCTGTGACCAGCCCTTCTCCTCTGTCCAGCCCATCTTGACCCTTATTTTGCATTAAACTCTATCCTACCCCTTCTTGAAGCTGCCCACTGCTTTCAACAAGGCCATTCTAGCCTGTTACCACTCTCTTTCTGTGAAGAAGTGCCTTCTTGCCTCTCTCCTAAACCTTCCCCCTCCTAGCCTCTCTCCTAAACCTCTCCCCCAACTTGAGTCCCCCTTCCAACTTGAGACTGTGTCCCCTTGTGTTTTGATTCCTACTGAGCTTGAAGAGACCCTCCTTGCTGGTCGTGGTTGTCCATGGTGGACTGAAAGAATGTCATGTTCATGATGGGCTGCTGGATGATGTCGGTCATGAAAGGCTGGTATGGGGTGTTGGTCTTGATGAGCTGGTGGATGGGATCTGCCTTTATGGGATACTGGAGAGTGATTGCCATGATGGGCTGATGTGAGCATCAGCTATGATAGGCTGGTGGGTGGTGCTGGCCCTTGATGACTGGTGGGAGTGTTGACTAGGATAGGCTAGTAGGGGTGTCTACCATGATAGACTGGGGAGTGTCAGCAATGATAGCTAGTAGGAAATGTCTGCTATGATGAGACAGGAGGTGTCAACCATGATGGACTGGTGTGTAGTGTTAGCACTGCTGGGCTGTTGGGATGATGGGCTGTTGGTCAGTGTTGACCATGATAGCTTAATAGGGAGTGTTTGCCATGACACATAAGTAGGGGTTGGCTATAATGAACAGTGGATGCCACCATAATGAACATTATGTCTGCCATGATGGGCAGAGAGGGTGTAAAACATGATAGGCAGGAGGTGTTGTCTATGATGAAATGGTAGGGGGTGTCTGCCATGATGGGCTGGTAGGGGGTCTGCTATGATGGGCAAGGGTCTTGGCCATGATAGACTTGCAGAGGGTGTCTGTCATGATGATCTTGTGGGTGGTGGTGGCCCTGATGGACAGGTGGGGGTGTCAGCCATAATGGACTTGTAGAGGTGTCTCATGATAGGCTGCAGAGGGGGATCGATCATGATGGGTTGGTGGGGGTTTGGGGCATGCTAGGCTGGTGGATGGTGTGAGTTATAATGTTTTTTTGGCTGTGTTCACCATGATAGTCTGATTGTGGTTGTTGTCCATGATAGACTGCTGGCTGGTGCTGGCCATTATTAACTGTTGGGTAGTGATAGCCATGGTGATCAGTGTTCACCATGATGGGCTGGTATCACAGTTACAGCTGATGGGCTGGTTGGGGTGTCTGTCATGATGGGGTGGGAGTCTTGGCTATGATAGGCCAGTAGATGGTGTCTGCCATGATGGACTAGTGGGGTTTTGGCCATGATGGACTGGTGGGGGTTGCTCATTATAGGCTGGTAGGAGGTCAGCCATGATGGACTGGTGGGGGGTTTGGCCATGTTGCCTTGTGGGTGGTGTGAGTAATGGGTTTTGAACAGTTTTTACCACGATGGGCTGGTTGTGGTTGTTGTCCATGATAGACTGCTGGTTTGTACTGGCCATTATTAACTGGTAGATGGTGTCTGCCATGGTGAGCAGTGTTCACCATGATGGTCTGGTATCACAGTTAGAGCTCCTGGAAGAAAGACCTGCAGAGCCCAAGTGATGTGTAAAGGCCTGAAGATATCTCAAAAGCCTAACTGGGGCAAAATTCTACCACAAACTAGACCCTGCACTATACGGGTCATGGGAAATCCCACTACCAAATGTCTGTGGGGCGGAAGGTCTGAATGAGAACACTTGAAACCTGATTTCAATGTCAGCCAGTTGTCATGCTTTATCAGAATGCCCCCAACCCTTCAGTCACTGGTTAGGACCCACATTACTGGTAATTAGTCAGTTACCAGAGCCCTACTTTGCTTCAAACCAGCTGTCTGGCTAAAATGACCAGCTACAGTTTCTCCACAAAAAAACACAATGGTAACTGAAAGAACGGGTCCCACCTGAGAGCATTCAGCAGACCCTCTGTGCTGTTGGATGGCTGGTCCTTCAGGACTTTGATGCACCCTTTCATCTAGAAATGGAGAAAGAATTGGAGATGGTTAAAGGTAGTGTGAGGGAGGCAATTTTCTATACAGGCAGAAACAAACATTACAAAATTTATCTCCAAAGATCTGCTAGTTCTTCATCTGATACCTGGCTAACAGCTCCTCTGGATAGGAGCAATCCACCGTTACGTGTTTGCTAATCTATTTAAATGGTGTCTCCTGGCTAGTACAGTTTCTAGCTGGTTGATACCATTGCTAATCTTAGAAAAGAAACAGAACAGCCCCTGTACTTTCTGTACTTTGCACAAGACATGGCCTGCAGTATAAAAAAAGACCATGCTGCTGACTCACCAGAACCTGAAGAAAGACTGTCAAACCTCATGAAACACAAATAAGGCTTAAAGTTAGCTAGCCTGTAGCTGCACAATAATGATTTTGTTTTTGCTGCTGTTCTAATATGAATTTATACTTGCAGTTTTGTTGTATTCTGCACTGCGTGCCTTACTGTACAATGTGCTTGCTCATATGGAAAGTTCAATAAAATAATTTCAGAACTAGCTTGTAGCATGTTACACAAGGTTGTTCCTTGATTACACTACAGAAAGCTACTATAATTAGCAAACAGTCAGATGTTTATTTTCATCGAATTTAAAACATTTACTGTACCAAAGCACTGCCCTTTTAAGGTTGCTAATATAATTAGGTTGTATCACCCTTTAAGGCACATGCAAACGATAAGGTTTCCTATTGCTGTATGAGAATGGTTAGACTTGTTGCCTTAATGTAAAGGGAAAACTGGACTCTGGCTCTCAAAGTCTCTGTCCCTGAACTTCTGGAGTTGCAAGTAAGTTTAATTAGAGGTAAGCCAGACATTTTCCATCTAGAGCCAGGTTGAGCTGATTCTGCAGTCTGACTTGACTCTCCAGGCCTAAGCATAAGTCAAGCCATGGCTGCTGCCTGCTGTGCTTTACATTACTGAGTGTCCCTCATGAGTTGTCTGAGTTGAACTTGGCTCTAAATTGCTTATAGAGGTCTAATCAAGTCAGGAACTAGGCTTGAGCTTGCTCTGGCTTACCCACCTTTAAGCTTTGTGCAATCTTAGTTGGTGCCTTTTTATTCTCCGTTCCTCAACCTGCAAAGCCCCTCCTGAATGGAAGCAGATTTTAAGGACACGACTGCAGTTTATCTTGTCCTCTGGAGTGCTGACTGCTGAACTAATGTGCTGAAAGGATCCTGAGGCCTGATACAGCGTCACAGTCAGAGATGGCATACAAAGAGTTACCATGTTCCATTACTCCCAATAATTGCCATATACAAAACCCAGGCATAGCTGCCAGTGGAGGAGTTCCCCCGTTGGCTAAGTTGCAATGCAGATGATGGTTGTCAGATGTTCACTGCAACTACCATGAACATCTGAACTTGGCATTGCACCAGTCACATGGTATGATGCATGCCCAGAGGTCATGTCACAAGGAACTACTGTCTCAGTCTCACCCCTACCTCTGATGCGTATCTTTCGTACCAATTCTAGGCCATGATACTTCAAAATGTTCATATCCCTGGTGGTCCAGTAGCATCCTCAACTGGTCCCATAAATTTAATCTACCCCCAGCGTTCACTGGAACCCCCTTCCCTACCCTATTCACCAGCAAATGCATTTAAAAAAAATGGTCCCCCCTTGATCACAGCTCCACAAAACTCCTCAATAGCTCAGTCGAATGCATATGCCACTGTGCAATGCGACTGGGCTGTGGGGGCAGTGAGTCTCTGAACACAGCAGTTTACGTTTGTGGTTTCTGCAACAGATCTCTTCAGGTTCTATTTTGTATTGTAGGTGCTGTTGGGCCACACTGCTATTGGATGGAATTCTGAGCATACCATAGCTCATTCATCATACGCTTGCCAGGCCCCACCCCTTTCCCTGTGCTGACGCAATGACTATTGTGGTAGTGCAGGGAAAGGGTTGTGACCCCACTGTGTATGCAACCAAGAGGCGTGTTTAGGAACACTGTCACAAAGTGCAACCACTATGAGCCACTATACTGTGACTGTGTATGGAGCCCCTGATCATCCTCTTAGATTACAAATTCTACAAGTCTCTCTGTTTCCTACATTTAAAAGTTTGTGTACATCACTGTTGTTTCTCCTCCTCAACTTCTGCGAGTAGTTCAGTGGCCCTGGGGTTGAAAATTATTTAATTTATTTACATTTAACTCAAAACACACACATGTATTGCAGTCTGAAAAGATTAATACATGCTACTTAAAAGGTTATACAGCATATAGCCCACCCCCAAAAAAACTAGCCACCTCAGACCATTTGCAAGTAAAACATTTTTTATTGTTCAATATCTACTAAATTCAAGTAGCTGCACATCAGTCAGAGAGTGCTCCCTGATAAAGCCCACTCAAGTGAAGCACTTGGGCAAAGGGACATGCTGGCTGAACTCCAGGTAAACTGAAAAATACTCACTTGTTTTCATTGCATCTTTTTGCACTATGCGCTTTTTGTTTGGGACACTCTTTGACTGATCTGCATCTACTTGAATTTTGTATATATACACACAATAAAAATTGCTTTTTTGCAGATGTCCAGAGGTGGTAAGTTATCTTTTCTCTATATGTCATATACCTTTTTAAATCAGTTATTATTTTTTGGGGGGAGTGCAATAATGTTCTGTGTCTTGAGTATCATGTATGGGGTGAGCTGCCCCTGTGTTTCTGCCCAGCCCTGCACCACTGGCACGTTCATTTTCATGATGTTTAATATTTACATTTACCCACAGCCTGTTTTCGTGAGTGCTTCATCATAGGGAAGTACTAGTGCAATGACAGGGGTATGGGTCGGAACCAGACTAGATTAGATTGGAAGAAGCGGGGCTGGCCAGTCCCAGCTATACCGGGAACAAATGGCAGGAATTTTTGCTGGCCTTGCTGTCTGTCTGGACAGGCAAGTCTGGCTTTTACCAATCTAGTCTGGTCCAGTCCCACCAGTCCAGTTTTCACCCATTCCAGAATGGTGGAAAACTAGACTACTGGAACCGAACTAGACTAGATTGGTAAAAGCCTAGACTAGATTGGTAAAAGCCAGACAGCCAGATGGGCAAAATTCACACAACCTGCACCCAGTACAACTGGTCCAACATGACCAGCTAGTCCAGGTTTTACTGAACTGATCTGGTCCACGTTTGCTGCTCTGGTTTTCACCACGTCCCCGATTGGGGGAGGGGGGTAACACTTGTGATATGACTTGCAGCTCATTACCACAGTGCTGCGTGAGGTTGTGCTTGTGTTTTCCTGATGATGGAGCACTTCCATCAACAGAGCAGCTGGTAAATGTTAATAGCCTCATTGTTATGTCATTGAACTGATAAGAAACAGAAACCTTTCTAATTCTCTTCTTCTGTCCTGGAAGGATTATTTTTTTAACACTCATTTGGACATATTTCTGCATAGGTCTACTGGTTACCCATTGCAGCTCTTTTACTCTAAATTTGTTTCCAGGTTTTGGGGGACATTGGTTTTCTTTTGTTAAATCCCTCGCATCCTTCACCCCAACAACTGGGGCCACCGTGGATTCGCTCCTCACCTATTTGGAAGGGGGGTTGAGTGGCTGCCTTCATTCCCAATGGCTATGCCATTCCTTGATCAGCTGGAAGGGCTGTTCTCAAACGCTGGGGCACTTTCACCCTCACTCCCTGGGACTCAAATCCCTCCCTTCTGTGGTGTAATTGACCACTGGTCAATCCCAGTGACTTCCACAGTCTCTCACATAAACCCTAGTCCCCTTGGCGGCAGCATGATGTGCTGCTTTATTTATTTATTTAATTTTATTTATTTAATTTATGTATTGAAATCTTTGGAGATTACCTTTGAGCACAGATGCTCATTTATAAAAGGTTCCACGTCCAATAAATAGCCACACAAACAAAAAACATTACAAGTACAATAAGCAGTTCCAGAGGAAATGCAGTCAAGTCAGTCTCAAAGCACTTAAGACACATCAACTACATACAGTTTTGAAAAAAATCCATACAGATACAGTATTTGCATAAAAAGTCACAGGATATGTACAGAGAGTTCCCGAATAAAACAGTTTAATGCTTACAGTTGCATTTGACTGCAACTGGGCTGGCCTTCTGTTATATTTTAATACTTCTGATTCTTTGTATTGCTTTGTCATGTGATCAACACTTTAAAGAGCTCCTGTCATGATGTCTCAGCCAAAAACACTGGAAAAACATAATTTTTAGTGACATTTATTTTTCTGCTCACATTTCACATATAGTATTCTTTTTATTTCACTTCTCCCTTTGTTCATTACTCTGCACTTAAATGTGAAAATAAGATCCCTGTTTGCTAGACTGCCTCTGCTTTAGCAACTAGTCTACACCAGATCTATACCAGACGTCATAACTTGGGATGATCGGCTGTAAGGTTTTGGACACCTCAGATACCCCAAGCCTAACGCTAGGACTGATTTTCAGATTTAGGTGCTGAAAACCCTAAATCCTAAACTATGGTATTGTTGATAAGATGTTCATGTTAGGATTTAGGATCTGAGGATTCAGGTTCTGAAATCCAGATCCAATGGATTCCATTAATCTGATCACATCAGGATAATCCAAATATCCAAAAACAAAAAATGGATTGGATTTCAAGATATTCGATCACCTCTAATTATAAAATCCCCTGCTTGATGCACATAGAATAATACATGGGATGGTGTACATTACATATAGAATAATATATGGGGTGGTGTGTGTACAGTAACAAGAATTTTACACACACCAGAGGTGTTGGATGTCACATAAGGGTTTATCTAGGCCTCCAACACCGAGGGTGTGTGTAAAATTCAAGTTTACACACCACCCCATATTTTACTTTATATAATTGCTGGGTTTCCTGTTTTCACCTCAGCAATTATATAAAATAAAAAGAAGTTGCTGTTCCAGCCATGGTCCGGTTAGGCTACAGCATGCAGTCCACGGTCACCTTTATTTATTTAAAAGTTTTTTTTTTTTTAATTTTGTGGGCAGCCAAAAGTTAACTTTTTAATTCACTGTAGTACATTTTGTTTTTTTAATTACTTACCACCAAGTCTGAGTGGCAGTTCAGCCTCTGTCAGTAGTTTGACTGGAAGAGCAGTAGTGGGTCCATGCACAGAGTGAGGGAAACTGTGCGCATGTTTGCTGTTATAAACACTCCCTTATAACAGCAAATTACTCCATGGTTTCCCTACGGGAAAACGGGAAAGCCAGTTATAAGAATTTAATACACACCCTTGATGTGTGATGCTACATAAACCTGAGAATGAAGCTCGAAGGGTTTATCATGCATCACACACCAAGGGTGAGTAACAAATTCAAGTAATTATACCATCCCATGATTTATTTTATATAATCACTGAGCATCAATTTCCACACCCACAAAAAATTTTAGTTATTTAGTGTTTTATAAAGAAGTCATGGTAATATAAAAACAAATGTTAGTGGCTTGTTCAAAAGAAAACTTTGATTCTAACAGAGCTGTGCACCTTTGCATTCATTCATTATTTGTCTTCTTTTAAACACTTACAGAAACCATGCAGAATAAGATCACTGAACAGCAGGGTGATGGCTTCTCCGAAAACGATGGTGAATCTGGAAGTGCTGCGTTCAGGACATAGCGAGTGTCAAGTGTAGCTGTGTTAGGGGCACATATCTTTTTATTTGGCATCAGTTTTTGTGTTATATGTGGAACATTTACTTAAATATCACCCTTTACATAATTTCATTTTATTTTCACTACTAAAACATGTGATCCTGCAACTGGCTGCTGCACTCGAGACATAGTGAGTTAGCGAGTCTCGAGTAGGGCTTGTTTGTTTCAAGGCATGTGTTTGCCATAATAACCATCCAGTTATTACAGCAAATAACTAGTAATAATTTCTCCAGTAACAGACTGTGATATCTCCAGCACAGGACAGTGATGTGAGGTGTAGACAAGCAACCAGAGCAGATGATGTGATGTCAGGTGTAGACAAGCAGCAAGAGCAGATGAAGTGATGTGAGGTGTAGACTATAGAGTTCCACAGGTAAATTCAGAGAGGCTGGAGTGTGGACTGTACTGGCTCCATTGAAGCTACGTGTCCGCCATATTACCGGGGGAACTGAGCTGCCAGAAGATAGCAGGAACTGCATGATGTGCAGTGGGTGAGAGTGAGAATGCTGTAGCCAGAACCCAGAGGTAGGCTGCTCCTGTGACTTGCTCCCTCTCACTCTGATCCACAAGAACTTGCAATGATTGACACTTAGGTAGCCGGCACCGGCACACTGGTCTGACACCCATCCAAGAACAGTACTGCTTAGACAAGCAAAATAAGAATGAACATATCTTGTTTCTTTCATCACAATGTGCATCTCCTGCATCATTTCCATGCTTTTAATGGTGCTTCTTACAGCACCAGATCAGCAGTGCCTTCCTTGGATGGGTGTCAGACCAGCGTGCTGGTGCCGGCAACCTAAGTGTCAATCATTACAAGTTCTTGTAGATCTGAGTGAGAGGTAGTGAGTCACGGGAACGCCTACCTCTGGGTTCTGGCCACAGCGTTCTCACTCTCACCCACTGCACATCATGTGGTTCTTGCTATCTGCAGGCAGCTCAATCCAATGGTAATATGGTGGATGCATGGCTTCAACAGAGCCAGCGTTAGTCCACACTCTACCCTCTCTCAATTTACCTATAGAACTCTATAGTATAGACAAGCAGGAAGAGCAGATGTAATTATTTGACGTGCAGACAAACAGCCGGAGCAGATGAAGTGATATCAGATGTAGACAAGCATATCAAGAGAACAGATTGAGACTCTCTCTCAGTGTTGAAAAGTTCCTTTAATCAGTGCTTAACTAGCCAAGTCCATGTTTTGCTGCTCAAGATTAATCAGCTGTCAGAGCTAAGTAAACCAGACAACAAGCAAACCCAAAGCCATAGAGCAAGGAAATCTGCTGAGTCAAGATAATTTACAAGGGGAAAATGAAAATATAAAAGAGGCAATGACTGAGAGAAAAATCAGTGTGTGAAACAGTATCTTGAAACTCAGGGGTGTAGCCAGGAATTTTAAACTTGTACTCAAAACTGATGCACTGTTGCCCCCCCCCCGTTATGTAAACATAAACCAAATTCTGCACTGCCACGCCACACCAACAATAGCCCCCCCCATATGCCAAGTCTTAGTTCAAGTAATCAGTTTCTTCTTGTAATCCTCCTTCCTTTGTTTTTCTGCCTGCCTGGTAAGTTGTTCTTGTTTGTGTATTTGATTGGTGGCATCAATGCCTCATAGCGAACAACAAAGGAAAACGGTCTCACCGAGACACAGATACAATGTGACTCACAATGTCCTTGCTTTCCTCTTTTTGTTGCATCTGCCTGATTTGTTGCCCCTGCCTGATTTTTTACTGTACTCTGCTGAGTACAGTGCATATGCCTGGCCAACACCCCTGTTGAAACTAAGAGGAACAGTCATGATTAAGCTGGAACAGTAAAACGTTGGCTAGTTAAACACTGAATACAGGAACTTAGTGTTTTCCACACTGAGTTAGAGACCCATTCTGTTCTCTTGGTAGTCTTGGATGGTTGTGGAATTGGTTGAACTAGTCCAAAAGTTTCATTCAGAAACAGGGTGTTCTTGGACATTTTGTGTTCAGGTGTAGTCAAACAGCCCAAGCAGATGAAGTATATGTCATCAAGGCATAGGTCAGGAAGCATAGGAAAACCAGGAGCAGTTATACATTTGGAAGAAGTGTTTTACTGTTATCAATAACAGTAAAATAAAAAAACAAAATTGTTCAGTAAAATCATTTACAAAGGCAGTACAAACAAAAAAGAAAGTTCTTCATCTGAGAGTATCTCTAATTCTAAGCTTCAATCTCTCCCTCTAACAAAAGATTGCTGCTCTTTTTATGTTTGGTGCACCTGTGCACCAAACATTTTGTGACGAGTGAAATGGGATGTCAAAGAGGGGTGTCACTGCCAAGCCCATTGCAGTTCAGAATAGCAGGGGCTCGGCAGACTACATCAATGACCACGCACTGTGGTCCTGACACAGCTCTTTGCTTGATGGGTGTAAACTTTGTGTACTTCATAGGACTGAAGCTGCTCCAGTCAGAGAGGGCTTCAGTCCTTTGATCTACATGAAGTCATGTCAGCAAACAGCTGATCAGCTTTCAAAACAATTACGAACTACACACCGGAAGTTTGCTACAGATGTCACCGGTGTGCAGCTTCTGTATGAAGCCCTATATCAACCAAAATCATTCATTGATGTATGTTGGTGGTGCCCCTGTAACTCTTCCCCCACCTGACCCTCCCACGCAGCACCCACCACCTCAAACTTCCCTCTCAACAAACACAGCACTGGGGTAGCCAATCCCCCAGTGTCCACCTTGTAGTTTTTTTTTTATATTATATATTGCCTGCAACAAAGAAAATCGTCCATCGATGTCTCTTGCTGGCGCCTCTGTAACTGTTCCCCCCACCTGACCCTCCCTCTCAGCACCCACTACCCTACCCTCCAAACATAACACTGACACTAGGGGGTGCCCAATCCCCCAGTGTCGCTACCTTGTAGTTTTTTTATATATTTATAAAGCCTGTCAAAAAGGAAACTGCCCATCAATGTCTATTGCTGGCATCCCTATAACTGTTCCCCTCCACCCAACCCTCCCTCTCAGCACCCCCCAAACATAACACTAACACTGGGGGTGCCCAATCCCCTAGTGTCATCACCTGAAATACAGAAAACCATCCCTCATCTTTTTTGTTTGTTTGATGACCCTGTAAAACATAAAAACGTCCATCGATGTCTGTTGCACTGTTAGTCCCACCCCCAACCGACCCTCTCACTCAGCACCACCACCAAACATCCTCCCAAGCCCTTACTCACCCACCAGGGGTCCAATGCTATAATTTTCTCTGTACCGAAGACACGTCTTCACTCTTCAAAGCTGGACCCTGAACTAAGAAAATTAGGTAGGCCAGTTCAATGTATTTCAATGGGGTTTTGAACTTAGTGACATAACTTGGCCTTTTTTTGAATATTATTGCCCCAAATTTTCAACATGCCTTTTTTTTTGGAACCTACCTCATGAACAATTACAGTGAATTTAGGCAAATATGTTCTGAAAGATGATTTCACGGTCACTGTGTGAAATCACCTTTTGGCAGGAGTTGAACATTTTCTCTGCCCTTGTTCATGGGGGGGGGGGGTCATAAGAAGGCCATGTTGAAAATTTGGTGTAAAAATATTAAAAAGCAACAAAGTATGAGCCTGCATTGAAATTTACAAACACAGGCTCGTAACTTTGGTAATTTTCAATATTATGACCCCAAATTTTCAACATAGCCATTTCTTCACAGCGCCTCATAAATGTGATAGCTGTAATTTTTCAGATCCTGACCAAAACGTGTTTCATGTCTCGAAAGGTAATTTTCCAGTCACTATGCAAAATCACCTTTCGGGCAGGAGCTGAACATTTTCTCTGCACTTGTTCATAAGGTGGAACATAAGAAGGCTATGTGAAAATTTGTGGCAAAAATATTAAAAAAACAACAACTTTTATTTTGGCATTGAGGGATACAAAATGCCATCGGGTTTTTTAGTGGCAGGATGTGGGAACACTTGGAAACATGCTCAGCTTTTTAATAATGTGTTTGTAACTAAAATAAAGGATTCTCGTACTTGCAATTTTGCTCTGTGATATATTTTACTACTTTGGTTTGGTGAGTTGAGCTCTCTTGCTTTGTTGACAGTTAAAAAGTACAAAATCAGACACTGCCATAATACATACTAATGATCAATTTCTAATCCACCACTGTGCCACCAACACCACATAATTAGTGCTCTCTGCACAATAATATCATTTCCAAGCTAGATCTCCTTAAAAATACAATGTGCCAAAAATGCTCCCTGCATGCTTATAATGGCATTCCTGCCGTAATACCAATATTTGGAGAAACAGGGCAGTGAGTCTATCCAAATTTGACCTTTCTGGTTCATGTAAATATTACAATATATGGAAGTACCAATATAGCCATAAATCCCTTTTTATCAAACCTGACAGCTTGGTACTTTAAACATGCACCTCTCTCAGTCTTGTTCCCTTGTTACAGTAATATCTCATAACATAAGAACACCTGCAAACAATTTAATTATTTATCAGTATCCTCATCCCAGATCATGTTTAAGCTTATACACTTCAAAAAACTGTCTACATAACTGGCAGTTTTTGAAGCCTCCGTGACCTTATTTGGTTATGTGCCTTTCATGACCGAAGGACCCTGTTGTTCCTTTTGCTTTCAAAATGGGCGTGACTTTGATCTGTCATGGCAAAATAATTGCTGTAAAGGATAGAGTCTTTCATCTGTAGCACTAAGATTTCTTATTCTATTAAAGCCTTGTTTTTAAAAAAAAATATAGATAGTAGCATATCGTGGTGCTGGGAGCACTAATTGTTTGGTATTGGTGGCACAGAGATGGATTAGAAATTTATCATTAGTGTGTATTAATGTGGTATCACATTTTGCATTTTTTTTAACAGTACAGCACAGCAATCTTGAGTCAGCCAGACAAAGTGGTGGAGTGGCCATGAAACATTACACAGTTCACTCATGTGTTTGCTGAAATGAATGGAAGACAAGAAAGTGATTTAGAGGTGTTTGTCACATCATTTACTTAGTAGGGTGGATTTACCCCTGAGTCTCAATGTCTTGTCAGGAGGCACAAGGGTGGTGGTGTGGGACCTGGATATACTGTATCAGGGTCCATAATTGCAAGTGTTAGGACCATTTCCTTGTTTCCTCCAAGCCCACTAGGACATCAGCACACCAGAGGTGCAGTGCGGGGGCGCACATGATGACATGCTAGTCATGTGTCTGAATGACGTCCTCCCCTCCCACTCTGCCTTCAGCTGTGCTAACAGCTGTGGTCACCCAGATGGCAGCATTTTAGTGAAGCTGTCAACCCACCCTCACTCCATCCTTGCTGTCTCCCAGGAGAATAGTATCCTTTGGGTTGCTAAAGCCACCACCCCTGGCCAGCCCTCCAATGACCCCAGCTCATTTTTGACCCCAGTTTGCCAGTGTCATTAGTAGCACCCTTACTGTTAAGCCAATAGGTCCCCGAGGTCTCCATCCTGAGTTTGCAGCACCCTTACTCTCCCGTCCAGTAGTTTGTTTTAGGGTTCTTTCAACCAATGTGCATCACTTTGCACTTTTTTGCACTGAAGTTCATTACCATAATCTAGTACCATAAAATGGTAAGCATGTGGACTATATTGCCAGCCAGGGCAACTGAATCAGATAGTGTGAGGGAGCAATAATAACACATGAAATTGTGGCACAAATTGTAATAAGAAACAAATAATGTGACCTAGCTAGGAACCTCCTTGGGTCCACAAAAGTGGACCCAAGGGGGATCCGGGCAACTACAGGCCAGTCAGCCTGACCTCAACAGTATGTAAGCTTATGGAGACCATACTGAAGGAAGGGGTAGTGAGGTACATGGAGGAGAATGGTCTGCATGGCAGTAAGCAGCATGGGTTTGTGGTGGACAGATGGTGTCACGCTAACTTAAAAGAGTTCTTTGACTGGCTCACTAGGGCAGTGGACAGGGGTCAGGCAGTAGACGTCATATACCTAGACTTTAGTAAGACGTTCAAGTCAGTGCTGCACAGGATGCTGATAGCAAAACTGAGAAGGCTGGGGGTAGGGGAGACATTAGTAAGATAGGTTGAAAACTGATTGAGGGGCAGGACGTAGAGGGTGGTGGTGGGGGATCTCCAGTACAAAGGAGGACACCAGCAGAGTTCCACAGGTGTTGGTGTTAGGCCCAGTACTGTTTAATATATTTATAAGCAACATTGGGGAGGGCATCTAGGGCAAAATGTGTCTATTTGTGATTGGCATCAAACTTTGTAGGAGGGTGGATATCCAGGAGGGGATACAAAAGTTAAGGGAGGACCTAGCCAGGTTAGAGAGATAGTCAGGGATATGGCAGCTTGGGTTCAATGGCAAAAAATGCAAAGTGATGCACATCGGGGCAAAGAACCCAAGAGCGGAGTACTACATGGGTAAAGTTCAGGTAGCCAAGTCTGAAGAGGAGAAGGACCTGGGAGTAATAATTACCAGTGATCTGAAACAGTCCACCTAATGCAAAAAGGCAGTGGCAAAGGCAAACAGAATGCTGGGATACATTGCAAGGGGATTCAGTAGTAGGAACAGCAAGGTAATTTTGCCGTTGGACAGGTCACTAATAAGACATGGATAGCCCTTCCGCATTAATGGGATGATTCTGTCCCATTTACACAGCAGTAAGTATATGTGAAAAGCTTACCTTCTCTGGCATCCTGGTGTCCTGGCAGCTTCCTATCATCTTGGTCTGTCCGTCCTTCTAATTCCCAGCATCCCATTACAGTTTTTACAGCTTTTGCACACAATGATCTGATCACCCATACCCTCTTCCCACTTCAACTCCCTTCCCTTCAAACTTGCAGTTTTGATACACTCTTACATGACCAACTGTGTGGCTCTCAATCAAGGCTTTTGAGTTTGCTATGAACCGACAGTGTGGTTCTCAATCCAGACTTCTGAGTTTGCTCCCGCTCAGTGTTATGTGACTGACCGCTTCTGAGATTGCTGTCACCTGTAACTTGAAATGATGGAGCCGATGCAGGAAGAAGTACAGCACAGTACTGTGCAAATGGCAAAAAGGTGACTGAAGTGACTGCCTGTTTTTTTATTAAAAAAATGATTCTCTTCTGATAATTGGGATGGCCACTTAATAGGGACCAAAGCCTGTCCACACAGCTGTCCCTATTAAGCAGCTTCATCTATACCTTGCTTTACTTATTAAAGATGTTATATGTGGAATTGCTCACTCTCCATGTGCTGTGACATAGAAACACAGAAACATAGAATTTGACGGCAGATAAGGACCGCTTGGCCAACCCAGTCTGCCCATTTACCTACCTAATGGGTAAGCTGCAGATCCTAGTTAACCAGCAGCCTACTTCTTCCTACCCCCACCCCCTAGAATTGCCTTATGACAGTCCCATGCATGCTTGAATTCCACCACTGTTTTTGACTCCACAACCTCCTCCGGAAGGCCATTCCATGCATCCACAACCCTCTCTGTGAAAAAATACTTCCTTAAATTACCTCTGAGCCGCACCCCTCTATCTTCAAATTGTGCCCCTTCTTGCACACCTCTTTTTCGAAAGATGCTACCCTCTTGGACTTTGTTGATTCCTTGAGGTACTTGAAAGTTTCTATCATGTCCCCTCTCTCTCCTTTCCTCGAGGCTATACATGTTAAGCTCCTTAAGTCTCTCTTCATATGTCTTTCGTTGCAGACTCCCACCATTTTAATGCCCTCCTCTGGACAGCTTCCATCCTGTCTATGTCTTTGCGGAGATTGGGCCTCCAGAACTGCATACAGTACTCCAGATGGGGTCTCACCAGCTGTCTGTACAGAGGATAATAACTTCCTGTTTTCTATTGGTGATGCCTCTCCCTATGCATCCCAGTATTCCCCCAGCCCTCCTTGCTGCCCTATCACATTGCTTGCCCACCTTTGGGTCATCTGATATGACTACCCCAGGCCCCTTTCCATTTTGTTGTTGGTAGTATCTCACCCCCATTGTGTACTCTTCCCCTGGGTTTTGTTTCCCAGGTGCATTACTTTGCACTTCTTAGCATTGAATCTAAGCTGCCATACATTTGACCATTCCTCTAACCTTGCCAAGTCCCTTCTCATCCTTTCCACCCCACCTTGTGCATCAACTCTGTTGCAGATCTTTGTGTCATCTGCAAAGAGACATACTTTTCCTTCCAGTCCCTCTGCAATGTCGCTTATAAAGACAATGACAACGGTCCTAATACTGAACCCTGCGGTACCCCACTAGTAACCCCCCTTTCTTTAGAGTGGACTCCATTTACTATTACTGTCTGTGTCCTATTCTCCAGCCAATTCTTTACCCAGGCTGTCATCTTGGGACCCACTCACAGGCTAGCTAACTTGTATATTAATCTTTTGTGTGGGACTGTGTCAAATGCCTTGCTAAAGTCTAGGTAGGCCATGTCCACAGCCCCTCCCTGATCTACTACTTTGGTCACCCAGTCAAAGAAATCTATCAGATTTGTCTGGCATGACCTTCCCGCTGTGAATCCATGCTGCCTTGGGTCCTGTGCCCCTCTGGCCTCTTGATACTCAACAATTATTTCCTTCAGAAGTGATTCCATCATTTTCCCTACCACTGAGGTTAAACTAACAGGTCTGTAGTTTCCTTCTTCTGCCTTGCTCTCACTTTTGTGAAGGGGAATCACATCTGCCCTCCTCCAGTCTTCGGTACCACCCCATCCTCCCATGATTTGTTAAAGAGGGTAGTCAGTGGTGTCACTAGTTCTACCCTTAGTTCTTTTAGAATTCTGGGATGAATCCCATCAGGCCCCATTGCTTTGTCCACCTTCAGTTTAAAGTTCTTTCAGAACCCTTTCTTCTGTAAATGGGCTGGTATCAACTTCTGTATCCAGAGTGTTTCTACTGTTTGTTTTAGGTACCTCCCCTCTTCCTTTGTAAATACTGAGCAAAAATATTTGTTTAGTATCTCTGCCTTTCCACAGTCACCCTCTGCCCACCCTCCCTCCCCTTTATTAAGCCTCACTATCCCTCCCTTGGTCTTCCTTCGCTCCCTGATGTACCTATAAAAGGTTTTATCCCCCTTCTTAACTGAGTTGGCTATCTTTTCCTCAGCTTGGGCCTTTGCTGTTCTGACTGCCTTCCCAGCTTTCTTTTGCTTTAACTAATACAGTTCTCTGTCCTGTTCCTTCTGTGATTCCTTGTACTTCCTGAATGCTTTCTTTTTCTCTTGAACCTTCACTGCCACTTCCTTTGAGAACCATAGTGGTTTCTTACATCGTTTTGTTTTGTTTATTTGCTTCACACAAAGGCTCGTTACCTCTGTGATGGCAGTTTTTATTATTCCCCATTGTTCTTCCACCCCTCCTTCCTGCCCATTTGCTAGTGCATTCCTTAGGCACTCACCCATTTTGGCAAAGTCAGCCCTCCTAAAGTCCAGTGACACTGCAATAACTGCACTTCCCACATGGCTGAAGGCCCTTGACCATCCCTTATGCCTTGCAGTTCACTTGTACTGCTTGGCTATGGCCGCATGAGTGCATACCCGAGCATGGGTTATTTCTCATTTAAGAAATACAGGACTAATTTTCACATGGTGGGGGAGCTCAGCTCATCAATGCACAGGATAAAGTCTACACTGGTGACCTGCAGACAAACTTCTGTTTCAGCAGTTTGCCTGCAGAGGTGCAAAATATCCCCACTTTGCATCCATGCTATGCCTGGTTTAGACGAACAACTACAATGGCTGTAAAGCAGGGGGAAAAGGTTACAAATTGGCAACCTTTTTTTTTGTTACTTTTGCTCCCTTGATCCCCTGCCGGCTACTATCTGACGTTCCCCCCTGTGCCATCCTCCGAGTATTAGACCCCCTTCCCTATCACCCCCATGACTTATCCTTCATTGCAGGGGCTGAGGAGCTCCTCGACCCACCACAATGGATCCAGCTTGGGAGGTGCCCTCTCAGGGCAGCGCTGCAAGGGACAATCTCCATTCTTCTATGGCAGAGGACCATTTTTCTGCCTTTCTTTTGTTGTGGAAGGGAGTGTGCAATGCTGCCTATGATGCACAGTGCGTGTGTCCACACAGTGCATGTCAGGCAGCTGCTCTGCCTCTGCCCCCACATTATGAGACACAGCATGCCCACCCCCAGCCACCACTAGGGTCAGGCAAAAGCCAGTTTGAGTTCCCCATCCTCCCTGAGAGAGGACAGCTGTCCCCCGGATGCTCAATCCTCTTCCTCCCCGGCCGACCCCCAGCGATCTGCTTGTACCGTGAACATGGGTCACCGGTGTGATAGGAGGTAAGGCAAGGATGCCTCAGCCCTCCACGCCACTGGGCCGGCAATTGGCAACCTTTTTGAAAGGTCCTTGAAAGCAGCAGAAATTGTGGGAGTGTGTTGCCCCCCCCCAAGCAGCCTGATGTGTTACCTTTACCAATACTACATGTGCAAGATTCCTGACCCTCTGACATTTGGGCCAAAAGAGATTAAGAAAATGAAAAAATTAGGAGATCTGCGTGGGGTGGGGGTGTTATGGTGAGAATCAGGAAAGTGGTACTGTGCTGAGACTGTGGGCAGGGCTATCAGAGTAATTGGTCTGTTTGTGTTTCTAAACTGTCTTTACGTTTTTATTCTGTACCCTGAAAGTACACACCATGTGACTCACATTTCATTTCCTTTGGCATTCTGACCAGGTTCAGTGCCTAAGGTCAGCCCCTAAACTGAATTCAGTGTTGCACGCAGAGTCCATTTCTTGAATGACTGAGAGGTAGCTTTGACTCTATACACCAATGCTCCTTAGGTCCAGCTGCCAAGGCTGGCTTATCTTCAGAGTCACAATGCTGTATGGGACAGTTATTTATTATTTTAAAACTGTAGTGACACCTTGTAGTGAATTCTGATTCAGTGACTTTCTGTTGGCAACATCACATTCTTTATCTTGAAATCTGAATGGATTCTCACTCTTTGTATATTGAAATAAGCCCTCCAATAGTCATCTTGGACTTCTTTCTGTATTGGTTTGCCAGTCTCCCACACTGATGCTCTGGGTCACTATGGCTGCATGCTAGCTTTGACTGGAAGGGCAGGAAAGCAATTACCTTCACAGCCTGTTGCCTTTGGTGCTCCATAATCAGCCAACAGCAGGTACACAAATGCCGGGTGACCTGTGCCCACCCTTCTTGAGAGCCAAGTACCTCTGTTCTGCGACACACATGACCATCCCCCCAGTTAACTTCAGCATCGGATTCTGGGGATCACAAGTGAACCTCTGTCTCCCAGGTGACAGCCTTATACAGAATCACCATACCACTGGGCTAGATCAGGACACAGGAATTTCTGTTTCTAGTGAAGTTATCCCAATTTCCCAATTGTCTCCTGCCATCTCTATCAGCTGTCACTCTTGTTATGGTGAAACAAACACTCTAATAATGCAAGCTGGGTGAGTGAATTAATGATTGTAATGTTTAGCAGGACCAAGGATTATTCACAAAATGGACAAAACAGATTCACAATATTTTGGGAAAACCCCCACAGTTGGGCATGTTTGATTTACCACCTAAATTTGCATCTTTTGTGCCAATTTTTTTTGCATACCCCCATTCTGTGCCAATTTTGTGTACAAAAAAACTTCAATGCTCATTTGTTATGCAAAATCCACAACTTTGATCCAAATTACCATGCAAACCCCCTACATAATGCCAATTATTTTGCACAAAAAAACCTTTGACATCAAACTGTAATGCAAGCAAATTGCTAATTTGTACTAAATTAGGAGAAACAAACAGAAAAACAGAGTAAACATTTGGTACAGTGGAACTGTCCATTTTTTAAACTGGAAATTGAATCGCCTTAATTTGCAGTTAGGGTCACCTTCCTATTCCCCCTTCCTGCTTTCCTGTAGTTTCTGCCCACTGCAGAAACCTGAGTAACACCTAAAACAAGACTAAAGAAGTGACTGTATTAAAAAGAAGGTGGTTTAGGTTTTGAGTTTGATGATGTTAGCTTTGGATCAGAATCAGCTATCTGGCTCACAAGAGTTTAAACTGGTAGTTGTATAAAGGCAGAACATAATCCTCACATCAATTTTTGAGGTCTTCGCAAAAGCTCCCACAGGGTGCACATGGTCGTAGAGGATGACGACTCCCACCATCACCCTCATGCAAAACAGTAAGGTCTCGGTGTTTGTGAAGCGGCTCCTGTACTCCCTGAAAGAGATTCAAGGAAAAGAAGAAGTTTAGCAGAAATGTCCTTGGAGCTACAATTCTGCAGTTACATGCTTGTGCTGTAGCAGGGGCTACTACCTTTAAACGATCCCATATTAGGGAATTTCCTAGCAAAACAGCATTTTCACTGGAACAGTTTGACATTTTTCCCAATCCAACACTTGTAGGAAAGTAAAAGCTAAGTCACCTTAATTTTGTATTTTAACATTATTCAATACTGTTGTCATATTTCCTGTAAGATATTTAGGTTATCTGTTGTCTTTAATGAAAAGTAAGAAAATATTTTTATGGTCTAAGATTGGGACATGTCCTTTCTCTGCTTTTTTTTGTCTTTTATCCCAACTCAGTGCTGTCCTGGTCAAAGCATGACAGGTGGTAGATCAAACGGTTAACCATGTTTTGATGCTGCAGGTAGTCTTGACAGTGTAGCCAAACAATATTTTAGTAATTTTTAACACGCAGCCATCTCTGACACAGCAGCCACATACTTAAATTACAGGGGTGCTCTGATGCTGCAGTCACACTGTGACACTGTGGCCATGTCCTAATGCTGCAGTCTTGCTCTGATTCTGTAACACAGCACTGCAGTATAGTGATATTCTGGCACTGTAGCTATGTTGTGACACTGTGGCTGCACTTTGACATCATTGCTACATTCTGACATTATAACAACGCTCTGACATCATAACCATAACCAAACATTGTAATTGCACTCTGACACTGCAGCCACACTCTGACATTGCAGGAACACTCTGATATTAGACACTCTGAGACACTGTAGCCTCATCCTGAAGCTACCATCTTGCTCTGATTCTGTAGCTGAATACTGTCATTATAGTCACATTCTGATATTGTAGCCACACTCTGACACTGTAACTGCACTTATACATCGTAGACCCACTCTGACATTGCAAGCGCAGTTATACACTGCAGACCCAATCTGACAGTGTAACCACACTCTGACACTGTAGCTGCACTTAATATACTATAGACCCACTCTGACACCGTAACTGCACTCTGAAATTGTAACTGCACTCTGACACTGTAACCACACTCTGACACTGTAGTCACACACTGACATTGTATTCATGGCATTGTAGCTATACTCTTAAAAGGAAAGTCCCCTCAGTCTGTTTTCTGTACACCTGTGTAGCTTGTAGGCATGGACAATGATTCTGTCTCTTGCAACCCCCTAATTTCATTTTAATTTAAATGAGGCTGAATTACTCTTTTTTGCCCTGGTGTGAAAAAACCCTAAGTTCATCCTAACTGTAGGTTGTTTCCCTCTGTTTTGCCCTGGTGTGGAGACCTGTTTGTCTCCATTGTAAAGGAAAGGCATTATGGGAGTTGATGAAGTATAGCTGCACAAGCCAGCAGAAGTTATACTCTCATTCAGTTTTGTTGCATGTCTTGCAAAGTCCCTGCATTCTGTAAAAAAAAAAAATTTTTCTCACTCAGACACATTTTTAAACTACAAAAAGCATTAGGACACTTACTATGCCTTGAAAAGTTTCAAGGCCAACATAAGACAAGAACATAGGGACTGCAGAGGACAGCAACAGCACTGACTAAAACAATATAACTGCTGCAGGCTTTAGCACCAAAACATCATGATATTCTAGGATGCCTTACATGAGTAAGGCTATGACCTTTTTTTTTGTGCCCTACTGCTTCACTGGCCCCCATCAGTCCACCTGCCCAGTCCTGTCACCCAGCATCCTGGGACTTACCTGGGCCTTGTATGTTCCTCCACAGAACCCCCCCCGTGGGTAGGGCTACTGGGGGCCAGGGCCCGTAAACTCCTGGTGGAGCTGAAATTTCAGTTGGCAAGGTGGAGAGCCCAGGTGGCTGTGCGAGCCTGTGACAAGCGGCAGATGGCATCCTGTGCCGGGGAGGGTTTTTCCTGTTTTTTTTCTGTCCTACCCCTGACACCTGGAGGCTTTAGAAACATAGAAACTGATGGCAGATAAGGACCACTTGGCCCACCTAGTCTGCCAATTTTCCCTACTTACTGCAATACTACAGATCCTACTTAATCTCTGGCTTTCACCCTCTCCTTTCTATTACTAGGGTTCCCTTGTGATTATCCCATGCATTCTTGAATTCCCCTACTCTTTTTGCCCCCATCGCCTCCACTGAAAGGCTGTTCCATGCATCCACCATCCTTTTGGTGAAAAAATACTTCCTCATGTTACCCGACTCTACCCCATCCAGCCTCAAATCATGACCCCTTGTTCTTGAACATCTTTTTTCTGAAAGATGCTACCCTCTTATACCTTATTTATGCCCTAGAGGTATTTGAAGGTCTCTTATCATATCCCTCTTGTCTCTCTTCTCTTCAAGGTTTCCAGGGTATACATATTGAGGTCCTCTAGTCTCTCCTTATATGACTTTTGGTGCAGAACCTGCACCATATTCTTGCCCTTCTCTGTACTGCCTCTACCCTCTCTATGCCCTTTTGGAGATGTGACCTCCTGAACTGGACACAATACTCAAGATAGGGTCTCACCAATGATTTGTACAGTGGTAACAGCACCTCTTTTCTTCTGCTGGTGATACCTTTCCCTATGCACCCCAGCATCCCACTGACTCTCCCATAGCCTGTTCACAATGCTTGGTCATCTTCAGGTCAACAGATATGATTACACCTAGGTCCCTTTCCTGTTTGGTGGTCATCAGTACCTCCCTCCCATCATGTACACTTCCTCTTATTTATTTGGTTCTAGGATTACAAATACCTTTGAGCTAAGGCTCTTTTACAAAGGTTCCACATCAGTTGAAGTACAATACAGGGGATACAACAGAAATAACAACATTGCAGGTAAACAGTACATTATTCAGTTATTAATTATAGGAGGCGGCAACACATTAGAGAGCTCAGTACATAGAATAGCCTGAAGCAGCATCAACTAGGAGAGGGGTAAAGAACAATGGAGTTAGAATGAGATGGCAAGATGGGAGTAGTAGCAGCTGGAGGCATTGTCTGACATCACCGGGAGAAGTGCTGGAGAGAGGGTGGGTGGGGGAAGGTGGGAAGGGGAGGGGTCATGGGAGCAGAGGTAAAATAGAATATAAGTGCTATGAGGGTGGGTGGCAAGGCAAGGCTGTTGGTGGTGGCAAGTATTTCTGATTGCGTGAGGCAATCACAGGAGCTGGAGGAGGGCAGATGTAGTCCCTCTCCACAGAAATGGGAGCCCTCCTCTGGGTTGCTGTGTCCCAAATGCATGATTTTATACTTCTTTGCACTGAATCTTAACTGCCACATGCTTGACCACTCCTCAAGCCTGCTTCGATCCCTCCTCATTTTTTCCACCCCCTTCCCTGGAGTGTCAACACTGTTGTAAATCTTAATGTCATCTGCAAAGAGGCATACCTTCCCTTCCAGCCCCTCTGCAATGTCACTTATGAAGACATTAAAGTGGACTGGCTTCAGAACTGATCCTTGTCGCACCCCGCTTGTCACCCTCCTCTCCTCAAAATGAACTCCGTTTACCACCACCCTCTGTGTTCTATTGCGTAGCCAATTTCTGACTCAGTTTACCACCTTGGGACCCACTCCCAGTCTGCTCAGATTTTTTACAAGCTTCCTATGTGGAACGGTGTTGAAGGCCTTGCTGAAATCCAGGTAGGCCACATCCACTGCCCCTCCCTGATCTAATTCCGTGGTCATCCAGTCAAAGAAATTTATCAGATATTTTTGAGATGACCTTCCTGCTGTGAATCCATGCTGCCTAGGATCCTGTACTCCCTGTATCAGCATAACGTGCTCCCCTTCCCATCTACTATTATATATTTTAAGGCATCTTCTGACCATCCCTCTTGTTTCCACCAGTGCTAAACTGCTACCACTGTTCATTACACTTACTGTATTTACGTGCCTTTTCTAGGGGTACCCACATACCTAACTACTGTCACTGCTTATTCCACTTATTGTATATAGTGTATACCCTACCTATTGCCTGTTGCTGTTTATCTGTATATACCTTTATGTACATTGTAATTTACCCAGTTTCCAAATTGCTGTTAATTTTTATTGGCTTATATTGTATATACTGTACCTACTTATCTGTTACAATCATTTTATTGTATTCAACCTCTTACTCCTTAACTATCTGTATTTACAAACGTATAAATGTTTATCTCTATTTTAGAATTGTTCTTACGCTAATCCCTCTCCCCTTCCCCCAGGACACATCTGGAAATGAGCTATTGTGCTCAGTATGTTTTTTCCTGGTAAAACTCTTAATAAATAAATAAATAAAGACATACCACAGTCCTTTCCTTCAGCAGTGATTCGATTAATTTTCTCACCACTGAGGTCAGGCGGACTGGCCTGCAATTGCCAGCCTCCTCCCTGCTCCCATTTCTGTGGAGAGGGACTATATCTGCCCTCCTCCAGTCCTCCAGAACCACTCCCATTTCCAGTGATTTGTTGAACAGGGCTGTCAGTGGTGCTGTCAGCACCTCTCTAAGCTTCTTTAATATTCTTGGATGTATCTTGTCCAGTTCCATTGCCTTGTCCACTCTCAGTTTTGCGAGTTCCTTTAGGACTCTCTCCTTCAAAAATGGACTAGTGCCCACCTCCCTTCCATCAATGCTCCTGTCGCTTAACTGATGTCCCACACCTTCCCCTTCCCTTTCTGTGAATACTGAACAAAAATCTTTGTTCAGGACTGCTGCTTTCTCCAGGTCCCCCTCTGCACACTATCCTCTTCCCACTTTTAGCCCAACAATCCCACCCCTGGTCTTTCTTCTCTCACTAATGTACCTGAAGAATATCTTGTCCCCTTTTGTTACTGCCTGGGCTATTTTTCCTCCGTTTGTGCCTTTGCGCTCCTGGCTGCGTTCCCTGCCTGAGCTGCCTCCCTCTGTTTTTCTAGATACACTTCCCTGTCCTCCTCCCTCTGTGTTTCCTTGTACTTCCTGAATGCCAGCCTTTTTGCACTTACCTTCCTGGCCACTTCCTTTAAGAATCATAGTGTTTTTTGTTTCCTCTTGCTTTTGCTTAATTGTCTAATGCAAAGGTTTGTTGCTTCCTCTATGTCTCCTTTTAGATTCACCCACTGTTCCTCTACACCCCCCCCATCCTCCCCGCTGCCAGGGCTTTCTTGAGACATTTCCCCATCTTTGCAAAGTCAGCTTTTCTGAAGTCCAGGACTCTCGCTTTCATGCGGTTTGACTCTGCCACTGTTCTCACATTGAACCACACTGTACAGTGATCACTGGACCCCAGGTGGCTACCCACCATGACATCTGCAACTCTGTCCATATTGGTGAGTACTAAGTCAGTAAGTAATATCTTATTTCTTGAGTGCCCAATCCTGGAGGCTTTAGGCACTTCACACAAGTAGAGGTGTAAAAATATAACAATACATCAATACACAATTACAACATGGATCAAACAATCAATACAGTTCCGAAGTCATCAAATAAATAGAAATAAATAATAATTACTAAAATCAATAATAGCTTTGTTCCAAATGCTTCTCTAAAAAGGTGTGCCCCTAAACCCCACTTATAGGCCTCCACTGATGAGTCCTCTCTCAAAGGTATTGGGAGCAAGTTCCAGAGGACCTGGCCTGCCACCTCAAATGCACGATCTCCCAAGATTTTCAGCCTGGCCCTCAGAACCACTAGGAGGCACTCGATGGAGGAGCGGAGAGAAAGCACAGGTCGAACAGGGGTTAGGAGGTCAATCAGGAAGC
This sequence comes from Neoceratodus forsteri, assembly GCA_016271365.2. Lineage (NCBI taxonomy): Eukaryota > Metazoa > Chordata > Ceratodontiformes > Ceratodontidae > Neoceratodus > Neoceratodus forsteri. The sequence goes on along the minus strand of CM057451.1, from coordinate 860,237,704 downwards.
CAGGGCCTGAGCCGTATAGGGCCTTGCTGGTAAGCAAGCCCACCCTTGAAGGCAATCCTTCATCTAACAGGCAGCCAGTGCAATTCACACAGGACCAGGGTTATAAAACAGAAACTAGGAAAACCCATCAACAACCTGGTTGTTGCATTCTGCATCAGCTGCAGTCGATGGAGATTATATCCACTGACCCTGAAGTAAAGAGTCTTACAGTAGTAAAGCGTCATCATAATAATGGCACGTACCAGCGAGGGCAGGTCACCAGGCAGAACTAAGGGTTTAATCTAGGCGACATTCCTTAAGTGGTAAAAACCACTTCAGATGATAGATGACACCTGAACTTCAAGTGTCAAACCACCATCAAGGATGATGCCCAGTTTCCTCACCTTAGTGAAAGCTACCAATGGGGTGGTACCCAGGAACAACCATGTTCCTGACCAGGCAGTGACCATATCATGCTGGCAACCAGGCTCAATCACTAGTACTTCTGTCTTGTTGGGGTTTAATCTCAGCCAGTTAGAGGACATCCAGTCTTGGATCTCAGCTAGACATTTATTAAGAACCTCCACAATGTCACATGTCCTGGTAGCAAAGGACATATATAGCTGGGTATCATCTGCATAGCAGTGAAAACCCAGACTGTCACGCTGAGTAATCTCACCTAGGGGAAGCATCTACACCGAGAACAACACAGGTGACAAGATCGAACCCTGAAGAACTCCACAGGACAGTAGCTTTGGGCAGGAGGAGAAATTCCCCATCACTGCCTGTTGCATCTTGCCCATAAGAAAGGACTCGAACCAGTTGATGACAGTACCGATGAGTTCAAAGAGATCTCCAAAGTGATCCAGGAGTACCACGTGATCCAAGGTGTCAAATGCTGCAGAGAGATCGAGGAGAATGAGAATTGATCATGCACCTCTATCTTTTGCCCTGAGAAGACCATTTTGCACCCTGACCAATGCCATCTCAGTGCTACACCTTGACCTAAACCCAGACTGGAATGACTCATAGATGTCAAAGGCCATGAGGTGTACCCTGAGTTGTAAGGCCATCACTTTCTCACAACCTTCCCCAGAAATGTGAGGTTGGAGATAGGTCAATAATTTGTCAAGACATCAGGGTTAATCTAGTAGATCCAGTATCGCTCACTCCCTGGTGGGCTCTACCACCAGCTGCCTGAGGTATGCCCCCCCAGCAGAGTGTCCAAGATGTCCCTGCTCCAGGCTGCAGCTGCAGCTGGGATGCTCCAACCAACATCTGGCAAACTGAAGTCTCCCACCACCAGCACCTCCCCTTTATTTTTTTAATTTTAGTTATTGAATACTAGGATTACAAATACCTTTGAACCATAGGTTCTTTTACAAAGGTTCTGTATCAGCATGAATTAAAACAAACAGAGAAAAACTAAACATCATAAAATCATACAGTAAAAATAGTGGGATACAAATTGATTCAGGTTCCATAATACAGAGATGCAGTAATACATAGATAAAAGTTAACATTATGAGGCATTAACAGTAGGTACCCTTGGTTCAGGATGCATAATACCACATTGCTGGGAATCATATCCTAAGAGATGCACAGCAAGGTCGGAGTTTGAGGAGCAAAACTGCATGGGGTTTAGGTGAACACCATGTGCATCATGGGCAGTGTTCAGTGTAGAAAGAGACAGGATGGAGAAAAGTTGTCGGAATTAAGACATTCTTGTAAATTGCAATCAACAGACGTGCAGTGGGGCACAAAAGGGGAGAACGAGAGAGGGAAAGGGAGGAGTAAGGGACAGGACGTGGGACAAGGAGGGGAGGGAAGCAGGTAGTATGTAGCCAGGGAGGAGGAGGAGGAGGAGGTGAGGAGTGAGTGAGGGAGAGGGAGAGGGAGAGGGAGAGGACTTGGGGTAAAGGAGTCAAAGGGAAGCAGGTGATATGTGGCCAGGTGGTAGGAGGAAGGGGGTAGAGAGGGAGGGAGAGGAGGAATGGCATGGATGGCAAACAGAGGAGGGTGACAGGAGAAAAGGAGGGGAAAGGGAGGTACAGAGGATTAGGGGCCAAGGTTGAAGGACCAGTGGAGAGAGAGGTGAGCAAGGGGAGTGAGATGGAATAAGAGGTAGCAGGAGTCTGATGATGGAAGGGGCGACACACTGACCTACTGGGTGCAGTCATACTTGGTAAGGTTAGTTAGATGATGATGCAGTTTATGCTTGCATGGGCCAAGCTTGTTCTCATCAATGACTTCAGGAGGGAGACCATTCATTAGGGATGGTGCCCTGATGTAGAAAGCACGTTGAGCCTGGGAGGTACAACAGAATGGGACAAGATACGTGGATTTGAGCATGCTGCGTGTAAAGCGTATGCTATGGATAGATTGCATGAAGACATGTGTAGCAGGAGGGGTGAGGCAAAGGCAGATCTTCTTTTCCAGGAGACAGGTCTGATAGGCTAATCTACTATAAAATTTGAGCCAGTTAGAGTATAAGTCACAGGTATGCGTACGCTTACCTGCTCCTGTGACAAGTCTGCAGCACTTATTCAGGATGGTCTTAATTCTTTTTAAGGTGGTATCTGAGGCAGCGCCATAGAATACTAGCCCATTATCAGTTATGGACAGAAAGGAGCTAGTTACTGCGGTACACATGGCTTCATTGGTCAGGCAATGGCGGTAGAGGACTCCAGTTCTTAAGTTAATGGCTTTAGAGATGTGGTGGACATGCGAGTAGTAGGAAAGTGTGCAGTCAAAGGTAATACCAAGATATTTAAATTCCTGCACTTGATTGAGCGGTTGTTGTTGTTTGCTGTGGATAGCAAGGCTGCTTGTTCTGAATTTACTGTGGGAGCACAGAATAGCATGGCCTTGTATTTTTTTTTATAATTCATCAGTAGCTTATGCTGATCAAACCAGGGCTCCGCACGACTGAAGTTTTTTCTGTAGATCCAGAGAGAGAGGGGGGCAGGGTCAGAATGGATAGAAAAGAGGACAGCATCGTTGGCATGGAGTGACATTTTATTTCCACAAACCGCAGGAAGGTTGTTAATGAAGAGACTGAATAAAAGTGGGCCAAATATGGATCCTTTGGGAACTCCAGATTGCTGTAATCTTTTGATTAAAATTGTCTTTTGCAAGGTATATCTTGTGTTACTGCTTTATTTTTCTCTGTAACAAAGTGTTTCTTACAGGGTATATCTTCTGTGTAATTATTACAGGTGGTACTTTACAGGTTTTACAGTTCTATTTATCATTAGGATAAGCTTTCAGGGCTACTGCATTTGTTGCTGGCTGATTGTTTCTACTCTTACCTCCTTGTTTCTTTCATCCATGGTTCTTCTTTTTCAGCAGGGGAAGGGCCTAGCCACCCACCCCTATCCCTAACCACCCCACACTACACTCCTTTTATATGGTAGCACAGTCTTGACATTTCCTGCAGCAAAGCAGGAAGGGGCGGATCAGAGGGGTATCCACACAGTGACCTCATTTACAGTGGCACTAGTAATTTAAATTGTTATAACAAGTTATACAAAAACAAACAAACAAAACACAAAATCAAACTTTTGCTTTCATTTTCTTCCTTCTAATTACTCTGACCAAATTATAAACCCAGCAACTTATCTGGAATGGATATCATTAACTGCAGGTACTGCGGAACACTTTTCAGATGGGCAGTTTTACAGGATTTAGGACACTGTCCAACATGCTGGGCCATTGGAGATCTAAGGACTCACCTCCAGGCAGCATGGACAGAGATTGCGCACCTCAGATTGCATATTCAAGAGGAAATATATTATAAGAACTGCCCACCATTTCCCCAACATCCAACAGAAGCACCTCGACCACAGAGGGTAGTTGGTCCGGGAGGCTGGCAGGTGGTTAGCAGGGGCAAATCGGGTGCCCCATCACTCAGTGCTCTCCAACATATCAACTCCACAAACCATATAAAAACTACAAACAGGTATCTGCCTCTATTGCCGAAATCAAACAAAGGGGCAGAGGACACTGCAGAGCAGGACACGACAGCACAGGAGCTAGCACAACAAAACTGGCCCAAAACAGGAACCAAAGCAAAAAAAGCAAAAAGGAAATCAAAAAAACTTCTGATCATAGGAGACTCCATGATTCAGGGAGTTGATACGTATCTCCAGTCAGGGGTAATGGTCAGGTGTCTTCCAGGTACATCAGCGTAGAGAGACACTGACTGCATTGCTAAAATTGTTCAGGAAGCAGGAAAAAACACTGACGTCCTGATACACATAGGGACTAATGATCTCGCCAGCTGGTCAGTTGTGGAGACCAAGGAACACCTGACCAGGCTGGGTGACAAACTATCATCCATTTCATCTGGCAACTCCTTCTCTGAGATCCTGCCAGTCTGGGAGAGGGGGACAGATGGACGGAAGGTCAGAGAAGGGGAGACAGGAGAGCTAAACATGTGGCTCAAGGGCTTTTGCCAGGAAAAAGGACACACATTTGTAGGGAACTGGCAACAGTTTTGGGAACGAAAGTTCTTTAAATTTGATGGACTGCATTTGACTAAGGAGGGAGTCAGTGCATTGGGGCAGAAGTTTGACTTTGCTAGAATATTTAAACTAGCAAATGGAAAGAGGGGTGCAGCACCACATATGTCGAATGGGAAGAACACCCCTTCCCCTCAGCTAGTGGTCAAAGTGTAGTTCAGCATGTTTGTAATTCATCTGCAACACCAGGTAAAGAAAAAGGTCCGGCTCCCCATATGACGCACAGGGGAAATGCCAGACCTCGCCCAACAACTAACACACCGAAATCTGGCCAATGGAAAATCAAGTACACAAATGCTTGCAGTCTGGAAAACAAGATCCCAGACCTGCAGGCAATAATGACAGAGGCTAAACTGGGCATAGTAGCCATTAGCAGGACATGGTTTACCAGTAACCACACTTGGGAGACTTCAGTACCTGGCTATGTACTGTTCAGAAGAGACCGAGGTGCAAAAAGGGGTGGAGTGGCCCTTTATGTCAATGAAAATATCAAAGCTACAGAAATTCAGAATACACATAAGGTGCTAAAAGAACTGTGGGTCACCCTGGAAACAGGAAATGGGACAACCATACGAACTGGAGTTGTGTACAGGCCTCCAGACCAGGGGGAGGACACATACATGTTACTGTTAGAAGATATACAAAACATGACAGCTAAAGGGGAGGTTCTGATAATATAAGACTTCAACATGCCAGATACAGACTGGTCAATACCAGCAGGGACATCTGCCGGAACTAGACACATGGTGGATTCCCTGCAGGGGGAGGGCCTCAAACAACTGGTAAAACAACCCACAAGAGACAGGGCTATCCTAGATCTAGTACTGACTAATAGGGAAAGGATCACAGATCTCCAGGTAGAAGGTCACCTGGGTGCCAGTGACCATCACATGGTATGGTTCAATTTGGCCACTAGAACAAAATCATCCCAATCCAAGGCAAAAATATGGGACTTCAGATGAGCTGACTTTGCTAATATGGCTAACAGAGTGGGCAAGCATTAAAGATGCAATACTTGAAGCAACATCCCATTGTGTTAGTGAGAAAAGGAAGTGCAAAAAAAGCAGAAAACCACTTTGGTTCTCAAACACAGTAGCAGAAAAGGTCAGAGTCAAAAGGCTGGCCTTCAGGAAATATAAGGGAATGCAGCAGGATGAAGATAGGGAGGCATACCAAACTTCCTTAAGGGAAGCAGGGAAGGCAGTAAGGCAGGCACAGACCCAAATTGAGGAAACACTAGCACGAACAGTAAAAGAAGATGACAAGACTTTCTATAGATACATTAGTGAAAGGAGAAAGTCCAGAGGGGGTATTGCTAAGATCAAAGAGGATAAGAGAGCATGTGAGGAGGAGGAGGACCATGTAAAAGCATTTATCCTAAATAGATACTTCTGCTTAGTATTTACTGAAGAGAAGGTAGGGCAGGGCCCACAGCTCAGCTCCATGAACACAGGGTGGAGGGAGGTGTGCACTAATCCCTTCACAAAAGAAAGGGTCCTACAAGAGTTCAGGGTGGACAAGGCAATGGGACCTGATGGCATACATCCCAGGGTACTAAAGGAGCTAAGGATGGAACTAGCAGAGCCATTATCAGAACTGTTTAGTGAGTCTCTGAGCACAGGCGATATCCCAGAAGACTGGAGAAGGGTTCATGTGATCCCGCTCCACAAGAATTGCAGCAGGGAGGAGGCAAGGAAATACAGACCAGTCAGTCTTACCTCAGTAGTGGGCAAGATTATGGAGACACTCCTTAAGGAAAGGATAGTGCAACACCTGGAATCCATAGGAGCACAGGATCCAAGACAGCATGGGCTTACAAAAGGAAGGTCCTGTCAAACTAATCTCATAGATTTTTTTTGACTGGGTAACCAGAGTGGTGGACCAAGGGGGAGCAGTTGATGTCATGTACCTTGACTTCAGCAAAACTTTTGATACTGTTCCACATAGAAGGTTGATTAATAAGCTGGGTAGGCTCGGGGTGGGTCAGACGTTGGTCAACTGTGTGGCGAACTGGTTGACGGGCAGAAAACAGAGAGTGGTTGTAAACGGTATACAGTCAGAAGAGATGCAAGTCACAAGTGGAGTACCTCAGGGATCAGTCCTGAGGCCAGTCCTCTTCAATATCTTCATCAGTGACACTGCAGATGGACTGGAGGGTAAGGTTTGTCTGTTTGCAGATGACACCAAGATCTGCAACAGAGTAAATGATCAGATGGGGTGGGCAGAATGAGAAGAGATCTGGATAAACTAGCAAAATGGTCAGAAGAGTGGCAACTGGGGTTTAATGCAAAGAAGTGCAAGATCATGAACATAGGGAAGAGAAACCCTGAAGCCACCTATAGGCTGGGAGGGGAGTTGCTGGCAGTCACAAGGGAAGAAAGAGACTTGGGCGTCATTATCACCAATGACCTGAAATCATCCAAGCAGACCACTAAAGCAGTAGGTAAGGCTATAGGAATGTTGGGGTGTATTAGTAGTGGTACCACAAGTCGGAGCAGGGAGGTAATAATCCCTCTTTACAAGACACTGGTTAGGCCCCATCTGGAATACTGCTTGCAGTACTGGAGGCCCCACCTTCACAAGGACATTAACCAAACTGAGGCAGTCCAGAGAAGAGCAACCAAAATGGTGCAGGGACTGCATCAGCATCAGAAATATCATGAAGACAGATTAACTGAGCTCAATATGTGTACCCTAGAGCAAAGGAGGGAGAGAGGTGATATGATTGAAACATTCAAACACCTTAAGGGCATTAACAAGATGAAAGAGTCTAACATGTTTCAATATAAGAAAATTAGCAGGAGAAGAGGACACAGCATGAGATTAGAGGGAGGCAGATTAAGGGGTAATGTGAGGAAGTTCTTTTTCACAGAAAGAGTGGTGGATGCATGGAACAGCCTACCTCAGGAAGTGGAGGATATGAATACAGTGCAGGGCTTCAAACAGGCATGGGATAGGCAGAAGGGAGCAATAAAGATAAGTATGAATAGATAGGCCATTGACAGAGCAAAGGCCAATGGCACATTCATAAGGCAGAAAAAGAAATGGGCAGACTGGATGGGCCTTGTGGTCCTTATCTGCTGTCAACTTCTATGTTTCTATGTTTCTGCAGAGGGAGTGGGAACATGCGACAAGTGCACAGAGCTATGAGGCTGCACATATTTGTACTTTAAATAGGTGACCATTGGTGGTAGAAATCTAGAAATAGATAGATAGGACTTAATGGACCTGTAAAGGACGACACTACAGGCTTAAAAATGCTCACTGTTACTCTGTGTGATAACTACAGTGCAGCCCAGAACTAAGTGACCTATGAGGGAAGATACTGCAGGCTTAAGGAAGCACACTAATAATAAGGGAAATAGTTATAGGGCAGCCAGGAACAAAAGGGCCTGTGAGGGAGGACACTGCAAAGCTCCAGCCAATAAGAGGGACAAGGCTAACAAAGGGGAGGAGCACACACGTATTTAATTAAAATCGGGGGATGGGGAGGGTAGTTGGCTGAAAAATCAGTCCAAGAAAAGCCATACTGATCAAAATAGATAAAAAAACAAGCTGTTTTTGGCTTTGGCACTTGAAGGAGCATGGCAGTCTATGGTAGACAAGCCGGAGTTGAATGCATCCAATTGGGTGCTAGCACCGAGAAGGCATGACCAATCAGCTACTCAGCTGGCAGTCCTGGTCTTAGGCTATGAGTGTACCTGAGACGTGGAGCTTTTGGGTCGGGCTGAGGTGGCTGGGGTGGCCGGCGGGGTTCCGAATCACTGTGGCCGTCGAAACAGGCAGATAGCCTGCTTAGGGCTTACTGAGGTGTGGAGCTCCTGGGTTGGGCTGAGGTGGCTAGAGCGGCCAGTGGGCTTCCAAACTATTGTGGCCCAGAAACAGGCAGATAGCCTGCTTATGGCTTGCTGAGGTGTGCAGCTCCTGGGTTGGGCTGAGGTGGCTGGAGTGGCTGGCGGGCTTCCAAACCACTGTGGCCACCGAAACAGGCAGATAGCCCACTAAGGGCTTGCTGAGGTGTGGAGCTCCTGGGTCAGGCTGAGGTGGCCGGCGGGCTTCCGAACCACTGCCGCTACTGAAACAAACAGATAGCCCCCTTAGGGCTTGCTGAGGCATGGAGCTCCTGGGTCGGGCTGGGATGGCTGGAGCAGCTGTTGTTCTTCTGAACTGTCATGGATGCTGAAACAGGCAGATAGCCCGCTTAGGGCTTGCTGAAGCATGGAGCACCTGGGTCAGGCTGAGGTGGCTGGAGCAGCCAGCAGGCTTTGAAACTGCCATGACCACCAAAACAGGCAGAGAGCCCGCTTAGTGCTTGCTGAGGCGTGGCACTTCTGGGTCAGGTTGAGGTGGCTGGAGCAGTTGGTGGGCTTCTGAACTGTCGCGGTTGTCGAAACAGGCAGATCGCTCACTTAGGGCTTGCTGAGGCGTGGAGCTCCTGGGTCAGGCTGAGGTGTATGGAGTGGCTGGTGGGCTTCCAAACTGTTGTGGCCACCTAAACAGGCAGATAGCCCGCTTAGGACTTGCTGAGATGTGGAGCTCCTGGGTTGGGCTGAGATGGCTGGAGCAGTCATTGGGCTTCTGAACCACCATGGACACCAAAACAGGCAAATAGCCTGCTTAGGGCTTGCTGAGGCATGGAGCTCCTGGGTCAGGCTGAGGTGGCTGTAGCAGCCAGCAGTCTTCCAAACCACTGTGGCTGCTGAAACAGGCAGATAGCCCGCTTGGGGCTTGCTGAGGCATGGCGCTCCTGTGTTGGGTTGAGGTGACTGAAGTGGCTGGTGGGCTTCCGAACTGCTGCAGCCGTCAAAACAGGCAGGTAACCTGCTTAGTGCTTGCTGAGGCATGGAGCTCCTGAGTCAGGCTGAGGTGGCTGGATCAGCCGGAGGGCTTCTGAACTGCCATGGTCATTGAAACAGGCAGCTAGCCTGCTTAGGTCTTGCTGAGGCATGGAGCTCCTGGGTCGGGCTGAAGTGGTTGGATCAGCCGGTGGGCTTCTGAACTGCCATGGATGCTGAAACAGGTAGATCACCCGCTTAGGGCTTGCTGAGGCATGGAGCTTCTGGGTTGGGCTGAGATGGCTGGAGCGGCCGTTGAGCTTCCGAAGTATCGTGAATGCTGAAACAGGCAGATAGCCCGCTTAGGATTTCCTGAAGTATGGAGCTCCTGGGTTGGGCTGAGGTGGGTGGAGCAGCCAGCAGGCTTCCGAACCACTACGGCTGCTGAAACAGGCAGATAGCCCACTTAGGGCTTGCTGAGATGTGGAAATCTGGGTAGGGTTGAGGTGGCTGGAATGGCCAGTGGGCTTCTGAACCACTGCGGCTGTCAAAATAGGCAGATAGCCTGCTTAGGGCTTGCTGAGGCATGGAGCTCCTGGGTCAGGCTGAGGTGGCTGGAGCAGCCGGTGGGCTTCTGAACTGCCATGGCCACTGAAACAGGCAGATAGCCCACTTGGGGCTTGCTAAAGTGTGGAGCTCCTGGGTTGGGCTGAGGTGGCTGGAGCAGACAGTGGGCTTCTGAACCACCATAGCCACCGATACAGGCAGATAGCCCACTTAGGGCTTGCTGAGGCATGGAGCTTCTGGGTTGGTCTGAGGTGGCTGGAGTGGCTGACAGGCTTCCGAACTGCTGTGGCCATCAAAACAAGCAGATAACTTGCTTAGGGCTTGCTGAGGCGTGGAGCTCCTGAGTCAGGTTGAGGTGGCTGGAGTGGCTGGCAGGCTTCCGAACTGCCATGGCCACTGAAACAGGCAACTAGTCTGCTTAGGGCTTGCTGATGCATGGAGCTCCTGGACTGGGCTGAGGTGGCAGGAGTGGCTGGCGGGCTTCTGAACAACTGCACCCACTGAAACAGGAAGACAGCCTGCTTAGGGCTTGCTAAGGCATGGAGCTCCTGGGTCGGGCTGAGGTGGCTGGGTCAGCTGGTGGGCTTCCAAACTGCTGCAGCTGCCAAAACAGGCAGAGAGCCCGCTTAGGGCTTGCTGAGGCATGAAGCGCCTGGGTCAGGCTGAGGTGTCTGGAGCAGCTGGTGGGCTTCTGATCTGCCACAGCCACCGAAACAGGCAGATCACTCACTTAGGGCTTGCTGAGGCATTGAGCTCCTGGGCTGGGCTGAGATGGCTGGAGCAGCTGTTGGGCTTCTGAACCACCATGGATGCTGAAACAGGCAGATAGACCGCTTAGGGCTTGCTGAGGCATGGAGCTCCTGGATCAGGCTGAGGTGGCTGTAGCAGCCAGCAGGCTTCCAAACCGCCATGGCCACCAAAACAGGCAGATAGCCCGCTTAGTGCTTGTTGAGGCGTGGAGCTCCTGGGTCAGGTTTAGGTGGCTGGAGTGGTCGGTGGGCTTCTGAACTGACATGGCCACTGAAACAGGCAGATCACCCACTTAGGGCTTTGCTGATGTGTGGAGCTCCTGGGTCAGGATGAGATGGCTGGAGCTGCTGTTGGGCATCCGAACTGCCATGGACACTGAAACAGGCAGATAGCCCACTTAGGGCTTGCTGAGGCATGGAGCTCCTGGGTTAGGTTGAGGTGGCTGGAGTGACTGGCAGACTTCTGAACCACTGCAGCTGTCAAAACAGGCAGATAGCCTGCTTAGGGCTTGCTGAGGCGTGGAGCTCCTGGGTTGGGCTGAGGTGGCTAGAGCAGCTGGTGGGCTTCCAAACTGCTGTGGCCACAAAATCAGGCAGATAACTTGCTTAGGGCTTGCTGAGGTGTGGAGCTCCTGAGTCAGGCTGAGGTAGTTGGAGTGGCCAGCAGGCTTCCGAACTGCCCCGGCCGCCAAAACAGGCAGCTGGTCCACTTAGGGCATGCTGAGGCATGGAGCTCCTGGACTGGGTTGAGGTGGCTGTAACAGCCAGCAGGCTTCTGAACCACTGGGGCCACTGAAACAGGCAGATAGGCTGCTTATCACTTGCTGAGGAATGGAGCTCCTGGGTCAGGCTGAGTTGGCTGGAGCAGCCAGTGGGCTTCCAACTGCCACGGCTGCCAAAACAGGCAGATAGCTCACTTACGGATGGCTTCCACTAGAACCCTGTCCAACTCTTCCTCTTGTGCTGGAGGTCTATAGATCACTCCAATGTGAATAGCATTTCGATAATACTGTAGATCTCTAGGGTGACCCACAGCGCCTCTGTCCCTCCCTGCATTCCCTATGCCTCAATTGCTTTTATATCCTCCCTGATATAAAGAGACACTCCTCCTTCTCCCTTTTTTACCCACCGTCTTTCCTGAATAGAGTAAAACCTAGTAGGGCTATATCCCAGTCATGGTTCCCATTGTACCATGTTTCAGTAATGGCGACAATGTCCAGGTCAGCCTCTGCCATCAAGGCCACTAGGTCTGTGATTTAATTCCCATGCTGCAAGCATTCGTGCACATGGCCTTCCAAGTTATGCTACCTCCCCTTCTGACAGCTCCTCTCTTATCCTCATGCTTTCCCTCTTTAACCCTCTAGTCTTTACAACAATTTCTCCTTTTCACTATTATACCACATTGCTGATGCATGAAATGTCATGCCATTGACGTTCCCCTCCCAGATCCTGGCTCTGACTTGCACTTTCACCTGTGGTCACCCAGGTGGCGGTGTTTCACTGGAGACCTTCCACTCTCCCTCCCCAAAGGAAGTGAGCATCCCTCAGACACTCAGCTGTTCTTTCTCCACGGCTGGCCCTCTGACAATCCAGGCTCACTCCCGACCCCGGGTTGTCAGCATTATGAGCAGTAGTGCTACCACTACACCAGTGGGCTGGCCAGGCCATGACTTTTGCAACGAAGTCAAGGAGGTTTTCACAACATACTTAAGTATCTTCATTTACATTTAAAGTCTGATGAAATAAGGAGGGTACAACTAAGGGAATAATTTTTTATGCTTACAGACTACACAGGAAATCAGAACAAAAGGCTGAGGGGAACTTCCTTTTAATACTGCAGCCCCATTTTGACAATGTAACTGCACTCTGGCACTGTAACCACAGTCTAGTACTGTAGTTACACACCGACACTGTAACCACACTCTGACATTGTAAGTACACTCTGACATTATCGCCACACTCCTAACATTGTAGCCATACTCTGCCATTGTAACCAAAGTCTGACATTGTTACCACACCTTGACCTTGTAACTGCACTCTAACACTGTAGCCACTTCTGAAACTGTGACCAGGTTCTAACATTGTAATCACACTGTGAACTGTAACTGCACTCTGACATTGTAACTATAACTTAACACTGTAGTTATACTCTCACATTGTAATCACAGTTCTGACATTGTAGTCACATTCTTGACAGTGTAACAGCCACTCTGACATTGTAACCACACTTTGATATTGTAACTACAATCTGACATTGTAATCACACTGTGACAGTGTGACTGCAATTTGACATTGTAGCCACATTCTGACACAGTAGACACATTCTGATATTGTAACTGCAATCTGACATTATAGCTACATTCTGACATAGTAGATACATTCTGATATTATAACTGCAATCTTACATTGTAGCTACATTCTAACACTGTAGACACTTTCTGACATGTAACTACACACTGACACTGTGGCCATATTTTGACACTGTAGACATATTCTGATATGTAACTACACACTTACACTGTGGCCATATTTTGACACTGTAGACACATTCTGATATGTAACTACACACTTACACTGTGGCCATACTTTGACACTGTAGACACATTCTGATATGTAACTACACACTGACACTGTGGCCATATGTTGACACTGTAGGCACATTCTGACATTGTACCCACACTGTGATATTGTTGCTGCACTCTGACATTGTAACCACACTGTGATACCGGAATCACATTCTGGTATTGTAACTTCACTTTGACACTGTAGTTATTTCATGGCATTTTAACAGCACTTTGACATTAAAACCACAGTCTAACACTGAAGTCACTCTGACATTGCAGTCACACTTTGATATTGCAGTCACACTGTGTATATCATATTCTGTACACTCAGGTGTACTTTATTCCTTGTGTCTTCCACAGGATTTACAGATAATAGAATGAGTTTGATCTTCGGGCAGTTATCCTCCCAACCCTAGGTCTTGCAACCCTAACGCACGCATGTATGCATGCACACATGCACACACATTGGGGTCTCTCATTCCCATATACTGGGCAACAATTTTCAATGAAAATGGAACAACAGACTGAAAAACAGAGTTGGTCATGTTTCTGTTAAGTTTCTCACAACCTGTCATCTGCCATACTGACTTCCAGCCTCTGTCCTCCACTGTGTACATCACTGAGCCCCTACCACTCTGAGGCTACCTACCAGCCCCATCACCAATTGTCAGTAGGGGTCCAAGAGTACCAGACAGGGGCCTTGATGGAGGGAATCACGAGGGATATAATCCCCACTGTTTCCCCTTGTCTAACCCTCTCCCCTTCCTGTGCTACCATGTGGTGCCATGCTAAACTTTTCCAGTGAGCAGTGTGATAGGGTTGAATAGGACCCTGTCCCAGTTGTTATGGAGAGTTTTAATGCAGGGATCTGTTCTGTTTTTTCCTTTCCTGTCTCTTGTCTGTCTGGTTGCACAACCACATTTTCCTGTGAGACCTAGGACTTGATAACCCTAACAGTCTTGCAATTCTTTGCCTCTCACTGTCTCTCAACCTTCCCTTGCTGTTTCTGTCTTTTCCTCCCTTGCATATCTGCTGGTATAAAAATATATGCAAATTATTAATTGAAACTGTAACTGATATTGGAATCCCTTTGTTTAGAAATTATATAGTGTTACTGTTGAAATGTATATGATTATAGTTTGAGATGATTGCAAAAAGCTATTTGGAACTCAAGGGGTTAACCTGAAATGCAATTTTTAAGCCTTTTGCAAAAGCTGTGGAGAAGGGGCCTCAGTTCTGGGACATTGTGTTCTTGTAACAACTGCCTGAAATATACAAGGACATTTTAGAAAAAAAACAGGATGCTTGTTAAGAAAGGGGTTGCAAAGACTTATAAGAAGATATAGCTACAATGTTTGGAGACACACAGAGATTGAAGGAAAACTCAGATGGATCTTCACTGTATATTCTGCCTTTGTAAATAATTATTCTGAACAATTTTTTTTATGTTACTGCTAGTACTAATAAACACTTTTTGCAAATTCTAGAACTGCTCCTGGTTCGTCCTATGCTTCCTGACCTGTGCCTCAATGACAAATGGTGTCAGACTAAGTGGGATTTACGTTGTGCATACTCTAAGCCAGGAGTATTGTGCATGGGTACTGGAACTAATACCAGGGAAGCAGAGAGAAAGGTATGGATTCTGCAGCAGCAAATTCAGGAGTGGATACCAGGAGAATGGCAGCCAAACTAGCAGAAACAGAAGTCCAAGCTGAGATTGTAAAGCAAGCACAAATTATGGAAAAAGAACAGGCAGTGACAGAACCTTAAAACCTGACTGCCTTTTTCAAATGGTGGGCTATACAACAAACAGAGACAGAGAAACAGAGTCGAGAAGAGAAGCAGCAGATGAGAGAAGTGATGCAGCGACAGGAGCAGTGATGGCTGGATGCCTTGCAAGGTATCAAAGGCAGAGGATCCAGCACAGATCCAGACGAGCAACAAAATATAAGCAACTTAAAAGCCATTAAACTTGCAAAGTTGTGTCCCTCGGATGATATCGAGGCATACCTGGCAACTTTTGAAAGAGTTGCCACAGCCTGACAATGGCCAAAGCAGCAATGGACAATCAGGCTGGTACCCTACCTGACAGGGAAAGCTTAACTTGCCTACAGCAATATGGACACTGCACAGTCAGAAAGCCATGACTTGGTGAAAAGTGAAATCCTGAAAAGGTATATGACATCTCAGGAGAGACCTACAGGCAGAGATTTCGATCTCTGAAGTACAACTTGGTTGACAATCCTCGAGAAGCCTTTATCCGACTCAGAGAACTACTGATAAAATGGCTCAAACCAGAGGACAAAACAGTCCCACAGATCATTGATACATTTGCAATGGAGCAGTTCATCAACATCCTGCCTACAGATGTGCAGCTTTGGGTGAAAGAACATTGACCAGAAAGTGGGGAAAAGGCTGTTTCTTTGGCTGAGGACTACTAAATGGCCAGACAGATGCCACAGCAGTGAGGTAACAGCCAAGCACTGGTAAGACATTCTTTTTCCCATTTCAGCTCCAAGCCTGATAAGAACTCTGGTGGGGGTAACAAATCTGTGCCCAAAGATGTTATTTGCTATAACTGTAATAAACCAGGTCATATTGCAAGAAACTGCTGTAAGAAGAGTGACACTGGAGCAGATTTGTCCTTGGCAAATTGGGGGAAATACTTAACAGATGTGAAGGTGGGGGATAAGACTGTAAAGGGACTCATTGATTTGGGAAACAGAAAGACCCTTGTGCATGTTGAGGTGCTGGGAAAACTCTGTGCAAAGGGCCCAGGTACTGGTGTCATCTGCATCCACGGGGACACTCGATACTACCCCACCACCCAAGTGACTCTAACCATTAAGGGTGTGTCGCACCAAATGAAAGTGGGGGTAGTACCTAAGTTAACCGTATCCATGATTATTGGAAATGACTGTCCAGGATTTACTGAGTTAATCTCAGAGGAACTGAACCCTGCAGTTTCAGCAGCAGTGGTAACAAGAGCTCAGGCAAAGAAAATCTCAAATGGTGGGGCCACTTTTCCTTTCAGTTACTTTGATTCAGACTTATTTGAGAACAGCTCGAAAAACCCAGATGTCCACAGAAGAAAGAAGATGTCTGAAACAACAGTGGCAACAAATGACTGATGGACATAAGGGGTTAACATATGAAAATGCTGAAACTAAACTGATCACTGATTGCAATTTTCTTTCAGAACAAGTTAACAATGTTTCTCTCCAGGGTTATTTTAAGCAGCTGGGGATGAAACCAAACCAGGGTGGACCAATGTTTAAAAAATGTAATGGGTTACTGTAGAGTTTGGATTAAACCTCTGACACAGGAACAGACAAAACAATTGGTTACACCAGAGAAGTATTGAACAGAGTTGTTACAGAGAGCACATGATAGACCTATGACTGGTCACTCAGGGAGGGATCGCACCCTTGCCAGATTGCTGTATAGATTTTACTGGCCTGGAATTCATGAAGATGTTCCTACCTATTGCAGTTCTTGTGATGAGTGTCAGAAAGTAGCCCCAGTCACTAGAAAAGACAAGGTGCCCCTGAGACCCCTACCCTTGATAGATGTGCCTTTTGAGAGAACTGCAATGGATGTGGTTGGTCCTTTAGACGAAAGTAAAAAGGGTAATAGATTTATCGTGGTAGTATATGACAATACTACTCGATACCCAGAAGCAGTTCCAATGAGTGCTGTCACAGCTTCAAAAGTGGCAGCAGAGCTTGCAAAAAGTTTCAGCAGAGTGGGCATACCTAAAGAAATTATTACTGACCAGGGTAGTAATTTTGGTGCTGCATTACTTAGAGAGCTGTGCAGACTACTAGGTATCACCGCCATAAGAACTTCCCCCTATCACCCTCAGACAGACGGTCTTGTTAAGCATTTTAACCAAACCCTAAAACACATGCTAAGAAGGTTTGTAACAGGGGAAGGGAAAGACTGGGACCAATACTTGCCTTACCTATTTTTTGCTTACAGAGAAGTGCCACAGGCAACAACAGGGTTTTCATCATTTGAAATGCTGTATGGTAGACAGCCAAGAGGACCACTGGATGTGATAAAAGAAACGTGGGAAGATAACCCAACTCAGAAACAATCTATAACATCTTATTGTAAAAAACAAAAACAAGGCGTTGCGTCAGCATGTGGTCTAAAAGCAAAACAAAATGGTTATACTAAATGCACGCTGAAAATAGAAAATAGAGTTAAAAATCTACGTTTCGACCTTAGGTCTTCTTCAGGAAATATCTAACACTACACTACACAAAATCTACACTAACTTGTTTTTTTTTCTCTTTTAGATAATTCCTGAAGACCACCTAAGGTCGAAACGTAGATTTTTAACTCTATTTTCTATTTTCAGCGTGCATTTAATATAACATCTTATATATGTGCCCAAAGAAAGAAGCTGGCATAATATGTTGAAATTGTCCACAATAATCGGGAGAAGGCCCAAAATCAGCAGAAGGTATATTATGACCATGGGGTAAAAGAAAAAGTTTTTGAGTCAGGTGAAAAGGTTTTGCTACTGTTACCCACAATAGAAAATAAACTATTAATGAAGTGGCAAGGGCCTTATAAAGTGCTTAGATGTACTGACACCATTAACTACAAGATTGAGACCCCGACAAGAAAAATCCTACTAAGATATACCATACTAACCTCCTCAAGAAATGGGTTGAAAAAAAACACAAAAAGCTACTTTGCTAGTTTTACCAGAAACTGATAAAGATGATATTGATGTAACTTATGATTTATTTTATTTAGTTTTGCTTATGATAGACTGGAACAAACTGTAACTGCTGATGCTGTAAAGGTGAATGTTTCCTTAACCTCAGAACAAACCAGAGAAATTCATAACTTGCTAAAGACATTTAACAGTACTTTTACCACAATACTAGGCCGGGCAAAAGGGGTCGAGCACGTAACAGTGCCAAGGAATGCTCGCCCTATTAGGCAAAAGACATACAGGTTACCAGAGCAGTTAAGACCTGATGTGGTTAAGGAAATACAAAAAAAAATTAAAGAATTGGGTATCATAGAAGAGTTGAGGAGTGCTTGGTCATCTCCAATGGTAATTGTAAACAAAAAAGGGAGTGTTAGAATCTGCCTTGATTTTAGGAAACTTAATAAAGTGTCAGAATTTGACAGTTATTCTATGCCCAGAATAGATGATTTGGTGGACAGACTAGAGCGTGTAAAGAGCACAAGGTCATTATGTCGCACGGCAGAATGACGTGCGGCACAATCGTGTTGTGTGATTTCAGGTAGTTTTTGTTCTGTGGGTGGTCCACCCCCCACACACCCCATTATGGGAGGCTGCACCCCCTGGACCCACCCCACTAAGGATTCTCAACTCCGGGGGGTCAAACTCAGAAGGCGCTGGGTCCGGGCTTGCCATATTAGATGCAGCTATTATTATGCGTCGGCATTATGACCCAGTGTGAGTGCAAAGTATGTCAGTACCCTCAATCACACCAAGGGTTACTGGCAAATCCCTTTAGCTAAAGAATCCAGAAACAAAACTGCATTTGCCAATCCTGTTGGATTCTATCAGTTCACCACCATACCATGTGGTTTACATGGTGTGCCAGCTACATTCCAGCGGTACATGGATGTAATTGTATCCCCTCATACTGGTTATTATACTGCATACCTGGATGATGTCATGGTGTACAGTCCAGACTGGAAAAGCCACCTGCAGCACCTATGAGCAGTTATCCGAGCTATCAAAAATACAGGTCTGACTATTAATCCTACCAAAAGTGCATTGGGCATGCAAGAAACCAGATATTTGGGCTATGTGCTGGGAAATGGAGAAGTTAAGTCAGAAATTTCTAAAATAGAAGCTGTAGCGAACAGCCCTGTCCCTAAAAGAAAGAAACATGTCAGATCATTTTTAGAGCTGGCTAGTTATTATCAGAGATTTGTTTGCAATTTTGCTAAGTTAGCTACTCCCCCTCACTGAACTCAAAAAAAGGTACCCAAATAATGTGAAATGTACCCCAGAGGGTGGTGACGTTTTTCAGGCCATTAAGGCTGCATTATGTTCAGCCCCTGTTTTGAGAAGCCCAGATTTTAAGAAACCATTTTTGTTACAATCAGATGTATCAGAGGTAGACCTAGGTGTAGTCCTGAGTCAAAATATAGATGGGATGGAACATCCTATTCTGTACATAAGTAGGAAGTTGCATGACTGAGAGAAAAGGTACTCTACCTTTAAAAAGGAATGTTTAGCAGCAAAGTGGGCCATGGAGTCCCCTTAAGTTTTACTTACTAGGAACTGACTTTGTACTTCTAACAGATCACAATCCTCTCTCTTGGCTTAACCAAATGAAAGATAAAAATTCCAGAATCACAAGATAGTACCTAGCACTACAGCCATTTAAATTCCAGGTGATACACAAATCTAGTAAAGAGAATAGCAATGCTGATTTTCTGTCAAGATATGGATCAGGAATTGAGGGTTCTGAAGGTTGAAAATCAAATGTATGAATTTAAACTTCACTGTTTGCTGTACTATTACAGAAAAGAGGATACTGCACATGTGCTTAATTTTTGAAAGTTAGAAGCTAATGTTAGAGAATTAATAGAAAGTTTTGGAAACCGCTTAAGGAAGGGGTATATGTGACAGGGTTGAATAGAACCCTGTCCCAGTTGTCAAGGAGAGTTTGAATGCAGGGACCTGCTCTGTTCTTTCCTTTCCTGTCTCTTGTCTGTCTGGTTGCGCAACTAAATTTTCCTGTGAGACCAAGGAAGAGATCATCCCGACAGGCTTGCAATTCTTTGCCTGTCACTGTCTTGCAACCTTCCCTTGCTGTTTCTGTCTTTTCCTCCCTTGCATATCTGCTGGTATAAAAATATATGCAAATCATTAGGTGGAAATGTAACTGATATTGGGATCCCTTTGTTTAGAAATTATAAAGTGTTACTATTGAAATGCATACAATTACAATTTGAGATGATTGCAAAAAACTATTTGGAACTCAAGTGGTCAACCTGAAATGCAATTTTTAAGCCATTTGCAAAAGCTGTGGAGAAGGAGTGTCAGTTCTGGGACATTGTGTTCTTGCAGCAACTGCTTAAAATATACAAGAACATTTCAGAAAAAAAAACAGGATGCTTGTTAAGAAGGGAGTTGTGAAGACTTACAAGAAGATAGAGCTACGATGTTTGGAGACACACAGCGATTGAAGGAAAACTCAGATGGATTTTCTCTGTTTATTCTGTCTTTGTAAATGGTTATTCTGAACAATTTTTTTATGTTACTGCTAGTACTAACAAACACTTTTTGTGAATTCTACAACTGCTCCTGGCTTTTCCAATGCTTTCTGACCTGTGCCTTGATGACAGGCAGTAGCTCCCTTGGATGGAGACAAGATCTGTAGAACACCATAAGAGTCCCTGCAGCAGCAGGTGTAGTGCCATTTACACTTTTCAGCAGAAGCTCTGTTGTTGGTAGCAGTCTCTGACCATGTCTGCCCAGTTGCAGCCTTCCTGGGCTAGATCCCAAACTTGGCTGGCCCGCATAGTAGCATGAGACATATTGCTGAGCCATCAGGTGGCTTCTGTAATTGGCCATATTTTTAGGAAAAAACAGAATTGGGTATTTCTCAGTCTTATTGTCAAAGCAGAGGTTAGGCTACTGTTAAAAATGCTGAAAACCTGAGATCAGGAACAAGTCTGGAAATCAGGGCTGGCTGTGGGGGAAGGGAATCAAGTGTTCCATGGAATGTTCTCCCCCCCCAGAGAAGACAGGCAGCATTCTCCACTGCAATACCACCAACTAGGTGACCACAGATGGCAGTGCAGATGGAGAAGCTTGAGGATGGGAGGGATGCAGCCTAGCTCTGGAGCACAGTCACACAATTGTGTCTGCTTGCACACCGTGGAGTCCTCACTGCCTGCATCCTTGGAGCTGGGGAGAAATGAAAGCATGTAAAAAATCCAGAGCCCAACAGCATGACTGGTATGCTCTGGCCCCACCACTCCAACTGGCCACTTTCCTCTACACATTGTAAAAAAATAAAAAAATCCAACAAAATGGGCTGCAACTGCTCAGGACTGGGTTGGTGCACACTTAGAATGGGTGGCCAGCCTGACACAAAGTTAAATAAACCAAGAAAGTCAGTGGCACACAAAAGTAGATGTACTACAATAAAGTAGAAATGCAAAAAGTTACTTTTATTCAGTGCTATATGTATGCTCACAGCAAACACTACTGCTCCAGCTCAAATCCCTAGCACTTTGAATCCTTCAGAAGTATCATTTGATTCAAAGTGCTAGGTATCTGAGCTGGAGAAGCAGTGTTTGCTGTGAGCTTATGTGTAACTGTACACTTTGTATACTGGAAGGGGGCACTTCCCCTGCCAGGACCCTGATGGAATCCACTATGTGGCAAAGGCCTTATGGACCCCATGAGGATGGATTTATGCAAGAGATATAGATGGATGGAGCTGTGTGGTCCCCTGGCAGAGGCCAGCATCACAGGTGATCAGGAGGATAAAACAGAATAAATAAAAAAAAGAATGGGGTATTGCACAATTACGCACTCAGTTTAGTGTTTTGCCTCTTTTTTTTGCACAGAACACCACTTTGCACCAATTGTTCGCAGAACCCTCGCTTAGTGGTTATTTTTTCACAAACCCCCAATTAGTGTCAGTTTTGCAATGCAGCTGCACCCTTTGCATGATATTGGCATGACATTGTTGTGCTAAACTCCCCATTAGTACTAATATTTTACCAAAAAAGGTTTATGGCACTATGCCAGATTTTGGTGCAGAACATGTTGATTTGCTCTCGGTTTTAGGACAAATTAGGAAAACAACTGATTTTAAGATTTGGCCAAATGGAATGGACTTTTTTGGAAATGAAAAATCATATGCCCCACATTTAACACGTGGACAGTATATGCATACTGTCTCCCGGTTCCATGTGATAAAGGTGATTAGGGTGAGTATACATCGTCGAAAATAAAACCCGGGCAAACAGACATCTCTATTTATGTGGGGGAGCTGTGCCCCCCCACACCCCTCTTACTAAATATTGTCAACTCCAGGGGGATGCACGTTGGGGAGAGGGTGAAACTTGTAAAAAAATCAAAAATATTCCCACCCACAAAATGGTATGCGCCTCCTCAGCCCCGAACCCTGCACCCTCCCCATTGTAGCTAGCCATCCTCACCACCATGCCACATGGCCAGCTGGGCAGCCTTTGGCAGCTCTTGCTCCCACATACCTTCCCTCCTCTTCCATCCCCCATCCTGTCCTTCTGTTCGCCTTCTCTTCACCTGTCACTACCCTTTCAGGGTCGCTAATGTAACGAGCGCTGAATTTGAGTCACTCATATGCGAGTCGCTCAAGTGCAGTCACCATTATGACAGGATACCCTGCCTCCCACCCACCTAAATAACATGGCACATCCATGTATGCTGTTATGAACACAGCCATATACTGTAAAAAAATATATATGCGTGCATGCACACTTACATTCACCCACAAAACACGCTTATGAATACATCTGTAAATCGCACATTGTTGCATGCATGCAAATATAACACATAGATGAATGCATAAAAGCAACACATTGATGCATATACTCAAACAATAACACAGAGATGCATGCACCCAAACATAACACACAGACCATGCATACAAACAAAACCAATGTAAATTAGTACTTGTTTGCACAGCATGTATATTCATCTTGCTTATGAACAGGGTGGGAGGGGATATAATGTATCTAGTGTATTTTCTGAACTTAAATTAATATGTTACTAATGAATTACTACAACACACAAATACATGACACACGTATGCTTGCATCTCACATGATTTTACAGATACACTAATGTAGCAGGAATATAAACATGCACATTGCATGATGCATGCCCAGTCTATGCACACACACACACACACACACACACACACACACACACACACACACACACACACACACACACACACATAACACTGGACATGAGTCCTTGTGTCTCTACTAGGAAGAAGAGGGGTTGCACTTACGGCGTTTCCAGCATCACTCGACACACACATGCCATGGTGCTCAAGCAGTCTGTTGTGTCCTCAATGGGCAGAGTCTTGTTCTGAAGAGGAAGAGGAAAGATGATAAAGTTAACTATCAGACAGGTGCAGCCAGCTGCAGACACATCTGCAGCAGGGAGCCTCCTGAAAGCAGGGATGATTCTGAAGCTGGGAGACAAAAAACCTCTGTAACCCATGGTTGATGTAGGACACATGCAACCCGCTCAGCTTTTGCTGTTGTTCGGTCTTTCAGCTGAAGCTGCCGCCATAGAATAACACTGTCTTGGTGTCAGCAGGGAGTAGGCATGGCCCAGGGAGACCATCTTGGTTGGGTTCCCTGCATGTCAGTCACACGTTGGTCCCCCTTCCCCAGGCTTTGTGTTGAGATCAATCTGGACTGTTGTGCTGACAGATATTTCCACACAGTAAGGATGTTTAAGTAGTTGTCACTCTATACTGACATATTTTCAGTTACACAGATATGAACCAAGTCCCCAAATGCTCTCCTGGTTGACACTCTAAAGACAGGTTCTAACCTGACCCCAGAAATTAGCCAAGACCTTAAAGTCTCTTTGTATATGCTGTACCCTCCTCTCAAAACAGACTGGACACAAAGGAGCATTCACCAGATATACAGTATATAGATGTACAAATAATTTATTTTGAATGTTTTCTTGTTTAAGTCATACAGGAAAAGTAAATGAATGGCAGCGTTTCAGGTATCAGCTTCCCTTCATCAAGTTATTACTTACAACTCTAAAATAAATATATATGTCTATATCACACTATATCTATATATAGGAAAATGTTATTTAAAAATGCTTGCTATGATACAGCTATATTTATTTATATCTATAGATATAATATATAGAGGGAAAATGTTATTAATAAAATGCTTGCGTAGCAACTGCAGCTTTACAAAACTTAATCTGAGTAGCAGTTGGAAAAACATGCATAGCATTTGCAGGTAACCTTGTGTAAAGCAGCTGTACAACCCATTTCAGACGTGTAGCAAGTGATTGCTATATGTAAACAATTTTATGCAGCAACTAGTGAAAATTGTGTTGTTTTTCACTATGCTATGCCAGGTAAAATATTATATATATATCTGTCTATCTAATTATGCATTAGTAAACATTAAATATTAAGTAATAACAGCAAAATATGAGTGGTGCTTGCACTTACTTCAATTGCTTCAACCAGCATTCCTGTGTAAAACTAGTCCTCACTAGTAATTAACACTAGTAAATGAAATAACAGTCCAAATCAATATCTAAACGTAAACGATTATTAATATTGAGAGAGTAGTAAATCAAATTAGTATTTACATGGTGTGCTCATTCCCTTGAACACATACAGCAGTTATTTTTTCTGAAATCGTACATATAATATTATCACTATTTTGCTTCACAATATCAAAAAAATCCTTCATTTGATCTCAAAGCATCATTGCCTAAGTGTAACCATTGGTGCCCATTCAGTTTAGTTATCATTAAATATGTTAGGAGGGAAAATAGCGGTACATTCCTTCAAAATTCCATGCCTCTTCATTTGATTCTCTGTTCTGACTCCATTGTGAGATAAAATATGCTCCTACAAAAACAGCATCTTATTTATATGGAAATCCACATGCTTATACTGTGATTACCACAGTTTACATCATGTGCAGCCCAGAATGAATAACCTTTAAAAGTAAAGCTACAAGTTTGGTTATGCCTAAGAATTGAACACATAGAAACATAGAATTTGACGGCAGATAAGGACCGCTTGGCCCACCCAGTCTGCCCATTTCCCTACCTACTGGATAAGCTGCAGATCCTAGTTAACCAGCAGCCTACTTCTTCCTACCCCCAACCCCTAGAATGGCCTTATGACTGTCCCATGCATGCTTGAATTCCACCACTGATTTTGACTCCACAACCTCCTCCAAAGGCCGTTCCATGCATCCACAACCCTCTCTGTGAAAAAATACTTCCTTAAATTACCTCTGAGCCCCCCATCTTCAAATTGTGCCCTCTTGTTCTTGCACACCTCTTTTTTTGAAAGATGCTACCCTCTTGGACTTTGTTGATTCCCTTCAGGTACTTGAAAGTTTCTATCATGTCCCCCTCTCCCTCCTTTCCTCAAGGCTATACATATTAAGCTCCTTTGTCTCTCTTCATATGTCTTCAGTGCAGACCCTGCACCATTTTAGTTGCCCTCCTCTGGACAGCTTCCATCCTGTCTATGTCTTTGTGGAGATTGGGTCTCCAGAACTGCACACAGTACTCCAGATGGGGTCTCACCAGCTGTCTGTACAGAGGGATAATAACTTCCTGTTTTCTACTGGTGATGCCTCTCCCTATGCATCCCAGTATCCCCCAGCCCTCCTTGCTGCCCTCTCACATTGCTTGCCCACCTTTAGGTCATCTGATATGACTACCCCCAGGTCCCTTTCCATTTTTGTTGTTGTAAGTATCTCACCCCCCATTGTGTACTCTTCCCCTGGGTTTTTGTTTCCAAGGTGCATTACCTTGCACTTATTAGCACTGAATCTAAGCTGCCATACATTTGACCATTCCTCTAACCTTGCCAAGTCCCTTCTCATCCTTTCCACCCCATCCTGTGTATCAACTCTGTTGCAGATCTTTGTGTCATCTGCAAAGAGACATACTTTTCCTTCCAGTCCCTCTGCAATGTCACTTATAAAGACATTGAAGAGGACCGGTCCTATACTGAACCCAGCGGTACCCACTAGTAACCCTCCTTTCTTCTGAGTGGACTCCATTTACTATTACCTCTGTGTCTTATTCTCTAGCCAATTCTTTACCCAGGCTGTCATCTTGGGACCCACTCCCAGGCTGGCTAACTTGTATATTAATCTTTTGTGTGGGACTGTGTCAAATGCCTTGCTAAAGTCTAGGTAGGCCATGTCCACAGCCCCTCCCTGATCTACTACTTGGTCACCCAGTCAAATAAATCTATCAGATTCATCTGGCAAGACCTTCCCGCCATGAATCCATGCTGCCTAGGGTCCTGTGCCCTCTGGTCTCTAGATACTTGACAATTCTTTCCTTCAGAAGTGATTCCATCATTTTCCCTATCACTGAGGTTAAACTAACAGGTCTGTAGTTTCCTGCTTCTGCCTTCTCCCACTTTTGTGAAGGGAATCACATCTCCCTCCTCCAGTCCTCGGTACCACCCCATCCTCCCATGATTTGTTAAAAGGGCAGTCAGTGGTGTCACTAGTTCTACCCTTAGTTCTTTTAGAATTCTGGGATGAATCCATCAGGCCCCATTGCTTTGTCCACCTTCAGTTTTAAGAGTTCTTTCAGAACCCTTTCTTCTGTAAATGGGCTGGTATCACTTCTGTATCCAGAGTGTTTCTACTGTTTGTTTTACATACCTCCCCTCTTCGTTTGTAAATATTGAACAAAATATTTGTTTAGTATCTCTGCCCTTTCACAGTCTCCCTCTGCCCACCCTCCCTCCCCTTTATTAAGCCTCACTAACCCTCCTTTGGTCTTCCTTGGCTCCCTAATGTACCTATAAAGGTTTATCCCCTTCTTAACTGAGTTGGCTATCTTTTCCTCGGTTTGGGCCTTTGCTGTTCTGACTGCCTTCCCAGCCTCATTTTGCTTTAACTGATACAGTTCTCTGTCCTGCTCCTTCTGCGATTCCTTGTACTTCCTGAATGCTTTCTTTTTCTCTTGAACCTTCGCTGCCACTTCCTTTGAGAACCATAGTGGTTTCTTACATCATTTTGTTTTGTTTATTTGCTTCACACAAAGGCTCGTTACCTCTGTGATGGCAGTTTTTATTATTCCCCATTGTTCTTCCACCCCTCCTTCCTGCCCATTTGCTAGACCACCTCGAACTTCGGGTGTTTGTTTCTTGTGAACAGTGGTAAACTTTTCAGGGAACTCAGTGGACTTTTGAGTTTGACTGATTCAACCTGGTCTGAATGGTGCAGACCAGCAGAAATAGCCAAACTGTGAACTGCAGTTCGCTTTTGAAACGGTTAGCACTACAGCATGAACAGGGCTCAGTGTGACTCACAGGCTCCAGCCTCGTTTTGGAACTGATTGATTCAACTCAATCACCTGGGTCTCAGGGAAGTTCACTCATGCACTTGTCATCGGATTGTTAGGTAGTTCAGGAAGGGGTGTATGACTGATTAGTTAGATCAGCTAGGAAATTGTTCAAAACACCTGAAAAAATCTTCAAAGGTTTGACCAATTAGCAGGGCTGCTGAAGGAGTATAGATTTAGAGGAAAATGAAGAAAAATATGAAAAGGCAGGCTGGGCAGTAACAGTGTTGTAGGCTTGCAGCAAGCCTCTGGCGCCATGGGTTTGGAAGGATCCAGTGGAACACAGGTTGGGAGTACACAGGCTAAAAGGGCTCGAAAGAAACCAAGAACTTTCTGTCCTCCACAGCTGCTTGTAGTAACCACTTTTAAAAGATTGTGTGAGAGGAACCTAGAGGCTTTAAGAAATTAGGAGTTTGTACCAATGTTTTGTAATTTTAGCAGAGAGGAAAACAGGCCGTTGAAAGTTTGAAAAACAGTGCTATTACTATCAAGCCTCGGACAAGGGTGGGGGTTTGTAGGTAATGAATGCCATAGATTATATGGCAGAAGTAAAACGTCAGCTAGAACAGAGAGAGTTCTACTATATAAGCCTGTTGATGTGGACCTCACACCCGCCTCAAAAAACAAGTTGACGCATTTGTGAAATGGGCTCATGAAAGTGGTAGAATTAAAGATCAAGACAGGGAGTTCCGCACCACCAAATGTCCTATTAAAGCACAATTTTACATCTTGCCAAAAGTACACAGAATGCTTAACAAAGTTCCTGGATGGCCAGTCGTCTCAGGGGTAGGTACTGTCATGGAACCTTTAGCATGCTTCATGGATGATCATTTAAAAGGACTGGTGGAGAAGCTTCAGTTACCAATCTTTAGATTTTTCAGCATTGTGAAAGTAACAAAAAACAGGAGGGGTGGCGATTTCAATGACAAATTGTTAATGAGCGAAGCTTTCTATATTGATTATTTCAGATCCACAAATCCTATTTATGGAATGAATGAAGAGATTGATTGGCAGGCAACCATTTGATTCTTATGCAGTTTAGTGTTGTATGGTCTTTGTGGTTCACCAGAGTTTTCATTCAGCTAGCTTAGTTTAGCTTTTTTGTAGAACATTATAATTAGAGAGATACCTTAACAATGGCTACCTAGTTATAAGGTTGTGGATACTTTGTTAAGCAGTAGTTGTTTTTGTTTTTCTTTTATCTCCCTATATAAGATCAATTAGAGGGACACTTTAAAGATGTTTTTTGAGAATTTAGTAAATATGATAGTTTTACAATATAAAGGAATATCTAACCATCACATGTTCTCCTTCACTAGCTCCGCTTGTGTTTTGCATATTTACTTCCAAATAGAAAAAAATTATTTTCATTTCTCACAGAGCTTTTATTTTACTTTGCTAAGATCCCCTTTTTTACTGAAAGATACCCCCCCCCACCATCTGCACCTGAGTGTTTAACCCCTCCCCCCATTATTTGATGTAAATTATTAGCCAAAGAGAATTGGGTTTTAAAAAAGAACTTATTTCCCACTAAAGTTTGTACAGTGTTTAAATCATAGACTCAGAGTGAGAAGCATACTAATTTTGGATCTTTATTTAACTGGCAGTCATTGGTGTAGAATTACCATTATAAAAATAAGAATGAAGAGGCTAATGACCTTGACACAAAAAAAAGGTTTTCTTCCAGCTGATACCTTCATCCATAGGTGCTGCTAGAGGGCAGGTCCGGCACACAGGGCAGCTTCTCTGTGCTCCTCGTTTACACATTGGCATCCATTTGGATAACTGATGTAGTAATTGTGCTGCATTCAGCTGATTCTAAGAGAGTAGTATCAGAATGAGGTGACATCCTCGAGTTTTTGTCCATCCAGGGTGAGGAAATAGGGAAGGGATGGGAGTCTGGACAGGCGTGTCTTGTACTGAAGGTCATCGTGACAGTTTTTTTAGCATTAAGGGAGAGCTGGTGAGAGCTGAACCAGTGCTGAAGTTTGCTGAAGTCAGCTTGGAGGTTAGATTGTACCACTTCCAGGGAGGAGCCTGAGGAGAAGAGTAAAGTATCATCTGCATACATGTGGATTGATAAAGTAGAGCAGAAGAGTGGCAGGTCATTAAGAAAATTGGAGAACAGAATGGGTCCAAGAACTGACCCCTGGGGGATGCCAGTTGTTAAGAGAAGGGGGGGTGGAGATGACATCTGAAACTCTGACAGATTGTGTTCTGTCAGAGAGGTAGGATCTGAACCAGTTGGAGGCAGCAACAGAGAGGCCCGATTCAGAGAGACACGAGAGCAGTAAGGGATGGCTGATGGTGTCGAAAGCTTTCACAAGGTCGACGAAGATGGCTGAGGTGATCTGCCTTCTGTCCATACCAGTTAGGATGGTGTCAGTAAGCCTTGTCAGGGAGGAGGTGGTGCAGTGACTCTTCCTGAACCCTGACTGGAAGGACGTGAAGAAATTAGAGTCGGAGAGAAAGGATGTAAGTTGGGTGAGCACATGGTGCTCTTGTAGTTTTGTGAGAGCTGAAAGGAGAGACATAAGACAATAGTTTGAGGTGGAGGTGGGGGCACCTCCTTTAGGGAGGGGAATGATGGTGGTGTGCTTCCATGCCTGGGGAACTGCTGCAGTGGGAAAGGCTTGGTTTAGGAGGTTGGCAAGTGGCGTAGCTATGGCAGGGGCAGAGAGGTAGAGGAGTTTAGGGTCCAAACCATCAGGGGATTTGCCTTTTGAAGAGTTGAGAGATAGTAGTGCATCAAGGGCATCCGCTGTTGAGATGTCTTTGAAGGAGAAGGTGCGAGGCCTGGTAGGCTTCTGTATATCTGTGGTGGGTACGAGCAGTGCATGGTTGGGCAGGGAAGAGAGGAGAGTGGTGGCACAAGTGGAGAAATAAATCATACTAGTTGAAATTCAATGCCAGAAAGTGCAAGGTGATGCACACAGGGAACTAGAACCAGAGGATATAGTACCGGATTTGGGGGGGGGAGCTGTGCACGACCTCTGAGGAAAGAGACCTAGGGGTCTTCATCAGTGACTCCCTAAAGCAATCAAACCAGTGTAACAAGGCCTACAGTAAGGCAAACAGGATGCTAGGGTGTATAGGAAGGATTATTGGCAGTAGAAGGAAGACGATAATACTACCTCTCTATAGATCACTGGTAAGGCCCCACCTGGAGTACTGTGCTCAGTTCTGGAGTCCTCACCTTAAGGAAAAATAAGGACAGGCTGAAAACAGTGCAATATAGGCTGACCAAAATTATTTCACGGCCATCAGAGCAGATCTTATGAGGATCGGCTCAAGGTACTGACAATGTACTCACTAGAGGTCAGAAGAGAGAGGGGAGATATGATAGAGATCTTCAAGTTCCTGAAAGGAATGAACAAAGTAAACTGCAAGGAACTATTTAGCATAAGTAGCAGATCAAGAACACAGGGGCATGAATGGAAACTGATGGGGGAGAGATTCAAGAGGGAACTAAGAAAGTTTTATTTTACAGAAAGGGTGGTGGAGCCGTGGAACAATCTGCCAGCTGATGTGGTGGGTGTCAAAACTATTAATGGTTTCAAACGTGACTGGGACTGAGTGAAGGGCTTAGTGGTTGCTGAGGGTGACAGCAGTAGATCGGGGAACATGGGTGTGGATAGTGTGGGTTAGAATCCTGTATGGACAATGGGTCCCAGTTTGTTAGGGTTTATGGGCAGACTGGGTGGACCAGTGGTCTTTTTCTGCCATCACTGTCTGTTTCTACATTTCTGTGATGGCCAGTGGGAGGAGAACATTAGTAGACCAGGAAGGGAGGAAGAAGAAGGCCTTTCAAGTGGTAGCCAATGCACAACTCCAACATTTTTCATTCATCAGTTCTTTAGCCCACAGCAAAAATAGTAGCCAACTGACACATCCAGGGAATAAAGCATTCAACTCTCACTGGTCCAATCCCTGGAAATGGGTCAGAAATGTAAAGAAAACAGACACAAGGCACAAAAGTGAACAAGAGCAGCTGAGGAAATGCTAGCCACCAACTTACTGACATTCTCTTTTGTGAGTAATGCTGGTTTTCTATTGCTAATGCAAGTTGTTGTGCCAAGGTATCAAGTGCTTAGCTGTACCTAATTTTTCAAAGTGACTCTTCCTGATTTGTATCAGAGTGTCTATAAGACTATGTCACATGCCCTTCATATCCCCACTGACATGTGGACCAGCGATCAGACTACTGATTTCATGGCAGTGGCTGCCCATTAGGTCAGTTTCCTCTCCTCATTCCCCTCCTCTTCCTCCTCTGGGTTAGGTGCTAGCAGCAGCTGTAGCCACAAGTCATTGGTGTCCCCAACCTCCGCAAGAAGGCAGATTTATGTATTTCTGGCTTAGACAATGACCATTGTACAGAAAACTTGTTACACTTCAATAGAAGTTTGATGACTGATTGACACCACACTCAAAACCAGGGGCCAGATTCACAAAACGTTGCCTGGGCGCAAACCCAGTTTGCCCAGGGCAAAATGGGTTTTGACCGGAGCTGGTATTCACAAAGCCCAGTTTGCTCCTGCAAACTGGATTTGTGCCCAGGCAAATTTGTGAAGGGGGCCACAATGCAAATGAGGGGGAGGGGCCTGCATATCCTTGCAGTCCAATTCACAAAGATTTTGCTCCATGGAAGGGCCTTTTTTCTGTCGTGAGGTCAGACAGGAGAGGGGGGACATGATTGAGACTTTCAAGTACATTAAATGTATGAATGGGGAGAGCACCATGGGCCTCTTCAGCATTAGTGGAAACAAGATCACTAGGGGTAATAGCCTGAAGCTGGTAGGGGGAAGGTTCAGAAAGGAGATGAGGAAGCACTTTTTCACCGAGAGGGTGGTGGCCAAGTTGAATGAGTTTCTATGTGGCACCATGTCAAAAGCCTTGCTAAAGTCTAAATAGACCATGTCCACTGCTGTACCCTAATTGATTTCCCTGCTTACCCAGTCAAAGAAATCTATTAGATTCATTTGGCATGACCACCCAACCCCCAATTGAATCCACACTGTCTGCAGTCTTGCAGCCCATTAAATTCAAGACACTATCATCCTTCCTTTCAGTAGCATTTCCATCAATTTCCCACCACTGAAATGAGACAGACAGGCCTATAGCTGCCAGCCACCTCCCTACTGTCACTGCTATGATAAGGGACATCAGCCCTTCTCCAGTTCTCTAGAACCTCTTTTGTTTTCAGTGAGTTGTTGAGCAAGACTGTCAGCAGGGCAGCCAGAATTTCCCTAAGTTCTTTCAGTACCCTACAGTGAATCCCATACGGTCCCATAGCCTTATCCACTTAAGGTCTGCAAGTCTGTTCAGCATTCTTTCCTCTGAAAATCGACTTGTGTTCACCCCCTCCCCACCCTATCACTGGTTCTGTAAGTGTCTTCTATAAGGTCTGTCCCCTGTCCTCTCTACTATGAAGACTGAGCACAAGTACTGTTTAAAATATCAGTTTTTTCTTGTTCACATTCTGACAGTCTTTCCATTCCATCCTTTCAATTGGTACCATCTCTTCCCTTGTTTTCTTCTTCTCACTTGTGTACCTGAAGAAAGTCTTATCTCCTGTGCTAGCCTCTTTAGCAATACTTTCTTCTGTCTGCCCCTTTGCCCCCCTCACCATCTTGCCTGCTTTCTTCTGTTTCTCTAGATAAACCACCCTGTCCTTCTCTCTGTGTGTTTCTGTACAC
Organism: Neoceratodus forsteri; assembly: GCA_016271365.2. Lineage (NCBI taxonomy): Eukaryota > Metazoa > Chordata > Ceratodontiformes > Ceratodontidae > Neoceratodus > Neoceratodus forsteri. The sequence goes on along the minus strand of CM057451.1, from coordinate 860,204,738 downwards.
CTTTTAAATGCCACCCTTTTTTGTTTTTAACCTTTGCACCTCCTTGAAGGACCAAAATGGTCTCCTATGTCTTCTGTTTATGCTTACTTCCTTCATGCATAGGTTGGTTGCTTTAGTTATGCACTCCCTTATGTAATGCCCACCCCGTGGGGAGTGTACATGTTAGTTCCTTTTTGGTCCTGTAATTGCATGGCTAATTTCCCTCCATCACACTGGTGGGAACGTCTGTGGGTCGGAGGTCACTGCTGGTGTGTGAGGGTATAAGTTGGGGTTTTGGCACCAGAAGAGAGAGAGCCGGGGTATTAAGAAGGGGTCTGGTGGGAAGCGACAGTAGAGTGGGGCCGACTTCCTGTTCTCTGTGATCCAAACGTTTTCCATGGGTTGGGCGACTGTGAGTTCGGAGAGTGACATGGCGGTGGCCATCAGCTGCATCCATGGGGTTAGTCAGCAGCGCTCATCCTCCAAAATGTCCCCCAGTAGTGAAGAAAGAGATCCGTGGACAGCAAGAAGGAGGTCAAGGGAGTAGAGATGTGTGAGCGCTGAAAGAAGGGTGCAGCCTGTATGTCGCTCTGCTGAGAGAAGAGGTGGAAAAACCAGGAGGGAGTTGCCTATGTGGACCTGTGGGCTGCAGCTATGCCTGAAAGTCTCTGGGGAGAACTGCTGGAGCCAGAAAGAAAGAAAGAGGGGCCCAGGGATGCTGGAGTGGGTATCCATAGCCCTCCCCCCAAGTCTGAATGCCAACCCAGTTGTGGCAGCCTTGGTGGGGACGCTTGCCCATGAGTTTGTGGATGAAGCTGCTCGTCAAGGCCCAAGATTTTGCAGAGAGAGAGAGAGAGAGAGAGAGAGAGGCCTGAAGTTCTAGATGCCAACGTTGTTGTAGCAGCCTTGCTGGGGATGCTTGCCCATGAGTTTGTGGGTGAAGTCACTCACTAGGGCCCAAGATTTTGCATGAGGAAGTATGTAGAGAGCAAGAGAGAGAGACCTGAAGTTCTAGATGCCAACCCGGTTGTGGCAGCTATGGTAGGGACGTTTGCCCTAATACCCAAGGGTGGAGTCACCTGTCACGACCTAACTTTTGGGCTGAAATTCGAGAGAGGAGTGGTAGCCAATTTTAAAGGGCTTGCCACTGTAAGTCTAGGGAGGCAGCATAGAGCATAGAGCTGAGAGAGAGAGAGAGAGAGAGAATTAAATTCTGCCTACTGCCTAAAGTTTTGAAGGCCATCGAGGCCCCAATTCAAAGCTACCTGTTATGTAAAGTGGCTACTCAGCCCAAGTAAAAACCACCCAAAGTTACTGGGGCCATAATGGCCACAGTGTACATTAGAAATTGTCATAACCACTGCGTTCTGGACTGAGCAATCAATTGTTTAAGTGTGTTACCTCCATGAAGTGCTTTGTTCTAAATTAAATGGAACCCCCTTTTGTTTTATTACTGAGTGGATGTCAGTCATTTGTTTTGAACTGTTTTTAGCTACTAACCAAATGTTATTGCAGCCCAGCACCCAAAGAAGCATGTACCCCTGCATGAATGAGCCCTGAACAATGCCAACCATCCCAGTAAAAAAATGTCTGTGGTTACTGCTGTGAGTGCCCCCTCACCAAGGATGTTACCACCCTAGACACCGGGGGAAGGGGCTTACAATGTGGAGGCTCTTCTGGTATGGTGTCTTGGGGGGCGCAGGGACATTTGGAGTTGAGTGTAATGAGTGCTGGGCACAAGTGGACACTGTGGACTTTGTTTCTGTCCTGGATTGGGACTGTAAACTGTGGCATGGTAGAGAGGAATTTCATGCCTTTGGAAGCAGAGCTTGTGGCACCAGTGGGTCTGGACTGTAGTGCAAGAACTGGAAACATGTAAGAGATATGCTAATGCCCAGTGCCAGCCTGCTGATTGGACAGAAAAGACTTGTGGGGGTAGAGTGCAACCACCTCTGGGTCCGTTTAGACGGGTGAGAGAGGAGAGCTGGAGAAGCCGTTGGGGATGGAGCAGTTTGAAAGATCATTGGTAGAGAGCAAAGAAAAAGAGAAAAATAGTGTCAGCCATAGCTAAGGTCCTAGAGACTGCAGAAGTGATGGTCCCCTCTACTATGCTGAGTTGCATGTGGGAAGTAGTCAAGAAATCTACAGCCACCAAGTATCCCTGTGCCAGTTTGAAGGGCTAGGTGTGTATGTGTTGCCAGTATGTTTGATGTGCCAACTAAAAGCCCCATCAGAGATTGAACACTTGTTTTTCCCCAGGTCCAGTGGGTCTGTTGCATCAGTAGAATCGTCTCTAGAGTGTTCAGAAGAACGAGCACCCAGTTAAGTGTGGCTTCAGTGCTACAAACTGAAAAGGACAGCCTCACTGTGAAATCCAGCCCCGCAGGAATCTTCACTCTCCCTTGGAGCAGCCCAACCTGAAATACCAGTAGCCCAAGGATGGGGCCAGGGTCATGGAGTACAAACCAAGATGTTGGCCCCCGGAGAGCAAGAGAAGCCACCTATGAGAGTGTCCCTGGAGTCAGTGTACACCACCATTCCAGAGTTGCCAAAGTCATCCAGAGATCCACTGTTAAGTCATCCCCAGCAAGGAGAGCCAGAGAGTGACTTAAAAGGAACCCGAGCAGCTACCTCAAGTATGGAAGAAGTGATAGAGATCAGTGATGATGACCTTGAGAGGGATACCCCTTCCTGCTATGAATCACTATATGTGGCCCCCTGAAAAGAGCACCCTACCCTATCTGCCAATAGCTGCAAAAGGCATTAGATATACGAGGGTGTTCTCAATGGTGACCCACAGATACAATGTTACAGAGAGGGTGTGTGGCTCCAGGATGGGCAGGCTCCAAGGTCCTCTATACACAGTGTGCCTGAATGGAGTCAGGCTGAAAGAATTACAAGGCGCAAGGTCCAGCAGGAGTACCTGCTCTATGTATACCCCTACCTGCCAGAAAAACTTTGAGACCTCATAGAGGAGAACTACACAGATTGGGTGTATTGGGGCACTTTAGATAAATTCTACAAGCAGCACAAGTTGGGTCCAGAAAGCTCCTCCATGGCTCTACAGGAGATTCAGCGATTGCCAAGGGAATCTGCGCTCGTCACGCCTATAAGGGATTGACACTCTTTAAGACTTTCGTCCTGGTGCAGGATCTAAATAGGAGATGTACCAAGCACTACATGAAGGGCATTGATTCATTTGGCCAGGAGGCCACCAAACCGAATCCCCATTACTACTTTTCACATCAGGGAGGTGACTGCTGGTGGCTTGTGGACTGTTCTGGTTTTGTTGCTCTGAGTTAACCTGTTTTCTCCCCTGGAGTGATGCCCACTGTTAAAAGAGACTGTGGACTAGTACAAGAGTCAGCAGGACTGGGTGAGATCAACGCTTTCTTTCTTTGTTATAGTTTACCTGCAAATGCTTTGGGACTTTTGGGCATTTGGGACTTTTGCTTGGACTCAATAGTTGAACCACAGTGCATGGGGGAGTGGGGTAAATTGTATATCCACAGGTCCTAAATATATGTTGAGTTACTGTTTATTGTGTTTCTTTCCAGTACTGTATAATTACCATATGGTTATAGTGGGTTAAGGGTTAAAGTGCTGTTTCCAAGTATATGTTAAAAAGCAAAAACATCCTCTATTGCCCTGTTTTGCATGCTTTTGTAGACTTGAATGGGTAAGGCTTGGTGGCTTGGCAGCATGTAGTTAGTATAAGCAGCAGTTTGGGTGCAGTTAGTTATAGGTAGGACTGGGACACTGCCCCTGTTTTAGTTAGGCAATCCATCCAGGGTAGATCAGGTGGTTGGGACACCAGGGTGTTCCTTTAGCAGTAGTTACAGTTTTGGGGATTCAGTTTTTGGTTGGGAATGTCATTCACCATAGCAGTGTTGTGCTGGCCTAGCCTGTTTATGCCAAAAGGGGAAGGGAGTATGCATACCTTCCTGGTTGGTACAGAGGTTAGCTGGTGTAAATACTCACCAAGGCAGTGAGTGTTTAAGGCGGGGAAGGAATGTAACCCCCCCCATGGGGTGTGTACATGTGATGTGCACTTTAGGTCCTTTTTGGTCCTGTAATTGAATGGTTAATTCCCCTCCATCACACTGGCGGGAGATTCTGCAAGTTTCAGGTCACCATTGATGCACAGGGGTATGAGATAGGGTTTTGGCACCAGAAGAGAGCTCAAGCATTAAGAAGGGGTCCGTCGGGAAGTGGCAGTAGAGTGGGATCCAGAGGTTTTCCGTGGGTTAGGTGAAGGTGAGTTTGGAGAGTGACGTGGTGGTGGTGATCAGCTAGGTCTGCAGGGTTAGTCAGTGGTGTGGGTCCTCCACAATGTCCAACCTGATGGCGAAGAAAGAGATTTGGGGCCAGAGAGGAGGTCAAGTGAGCAGAGGTGTGTGAGCCCTGAAAAAAGGGTGCAGCCTGTATGTCACCCTGCTGAGAGAAGAGGGGAGAGACCAGGAGGGAGTCACCTATGTGTACCTGTGTGCTGCAGCCATGCCCAAAAGTCAGTGGGGAGAACTGTTGGACCCAGAAAGAAAGAGGTGCCCAGGGACGCTGCAGTAGATATCCATAGCCCCCAAGTCTGAATGCCAACCCAGTTATGGAAGCCCTTGGTGGGGACATTTGCCCATGAGGTTGTGGGTGAAGTCACTCACCAGGGCCAAGATTTTGCATGAGGAAGGGGGGAGAGAGACAGAGAGAGAGGGGGATCGAGACAGAGAGAGAGAGAGAGAGAGACCTGAAGTTCTAGATGCCAATTTGTTTGTGGCAGTCATGGTGGGAAAGTTCGACATAATGCCCAAGGGTGGAGTCACCTGCCATGGTTTAACTTTTGTGCTGAAGTTCGAGAGAGGAGTGGTAGCTGATTTTAATGGGTTTGCTGTTGTGAGTCAAGGGAACCAGAATAGAGCATGGGGGGGAGGGGGGAGAGAGAGAGAGGGAATTTAATTCTGTCTACTGCCTAAAGTTTTAAAGGCCATTGCAGCCCTGATTTAAAGCTGCCTGTTATGTAAAGTGGCTGCTCAGCCCAAGTAAAAGTCACCCCAAAGTTAGTATGGCCATAGTGGCCACAATGAACCCTAGCAACGTTCATATCCACTGCGGTCAAGACTGAGCAATCAATTGTTTAAGTGTGTTACCTCCATGGAGTGTTTTGTTCTAAATTAGATGGAACACCCATTATTTTATTTATTTATTTATTTGATATATCGGTTTATAACCTTTGAGCCAGAGGCTCATTTCCAAAGGTACCTCGTCACATGTAAGACAGTGCATTATTACTGAGTGGATGTCAGTCATTTGGTTTTAACTGTTTGTGGCTACTGACCAAAAGTTATTGCAGCCCAGCACCCGAAGAAGCCTGCGCCTCTGCATGGATGAACCTTGATCAACGCCAGCCATTCTGAAAAGAAATTTCTGTGGTTTCTGCTGTGAGTGCCCCCTTCCCATGGATGCTACCACCCAGCATACCCCTAGACCTGGGGAGGGGGGATTACACTTATTTTAACCCACTGTGCTCTACCCCTCCCTGATACATACAAATATCAACAAATTACTAGGTTTCATTATCAGGAAATATAAGAACTTTTTTTGGTTCTATTTTAGAACCTGGAAAAGATCATCCATTCTATTTCTTGGGTCTTTGGCACACAAGTCAGGAGAAAATCTGTGAACATGCATTAAATAATGGTACTATTAACTCAGAAAGCTGGTAGAATGATAAAGTGTAAAGAAGAAAAAGTTCCTAAAGGAGAACTAGACTGACACTTTAATGTTTAGCATCATCAATCAATAAAAATTTTATTTATGTAGCTCCCCTTCCTGGGGACCTTAAGTCCTATTCTTGGCCACCTTACCCCTAATATCTGCCACTGTCAAGTAACTACATTCTTACAGTTGGTCACCTTACTGTCAATATCTGTCACTATCAAGTAATTATAGTCCTACAAATGGTGCAGCACTGTCACTATCTGTCACCATTAAGTACCTACATCCCTATAGTTGGGCACTTTACTGACAATATCACCATAAATGTATCTACTGCCTGAGAGTCACTGTACTGCCAAAATCTGTCACCAAACATATATAGCTCCACAGTAACTGTACCCAACATAGATGTCACCATCAAGTACCTACAGTCACTACACTGTCAACATTCCTTACCACTCAGCACCTGCAGCTTCAGTCAGCAACTCTACCACCAGTATCAAGCACAAAACATCATGTGCAGCTTCACAGCTAGTCACCCTACCACCAATATCTGTCACAAAACACCTAAAGCACCATTTTGCCACCACACCACCAAGATCTTTCAACTCATATCTACAGCTCCACAGCCAGTTATCCTGCCATCAATATCTACTATTAACTCATCAACAGCTCAACTGCACTCCACAAACACCCTAACAGTAACTAGCATCACACAAGACCTGCAGCTCTAGTCATCCACCCTACCAACAATATCCATTGTCACACCTCCCTTATATCTCTAGTCAGCTACCTAACAAACAGTATAAATTGTCATAAATCTTCTGCAGCTCCTCAGTCATCTCCCCAACCAACAGTATCCATTGTCACACATCTCCTGCAGCTCCACAGTCAGCCACCCAACCAACAATATCCACTGTCACACATCTTCTGCAGCTCCAGTCACTCACCCTACCAACAATATCCATTGTCACACATCTTCTTCAGCTCCATAGTCAGCCACCTTACCAACAACATCCATTGTCACACATCACCTGCAGCTCCAAAGTCAGCCACTCAACCAACAATATCCATTGTCATACATCACCTGCAGCACTAGTCACTCACCCACCAACAATATCCACTTCCACACATCACCTGCAGCTCCATAGTCACTCACCTTACCAACAATATCCATTGTCATATATCTTCTTCAGCTCTATAGTCAGCCACCCTACCAACAATATCCATTGTCACACATCACCTGCAGCTCCACAGTCAGCCACCCTACCAACAATATCCATTGTCACACATCACCTGCAGCTCCAAGGTCAGTCACCCTACCAACAATATCTGTTGTCACACATCACCTGCAGCTCCACAGTCAGCCACCCTACCAGCAATATCCATTCTCACACATCTCCCACAGCTCCAGTCAGCTACCCAACCAACAATATCCACTGTCACACATCTTCTGCAGCTCTACAGTCAGTCACCATACCAATATATGTTGTCACACATCTCCTTCAGTTCCACAGTCAGCCATCCTACCAACAATATATATTAGGGAGGCAGTATAGCACAGTGGTTTAAGGCTCTGAGCTGCAAATCTGGTGACATCCAGCAGACCAGACCTGGGTTTGAATCCCACAGCTTCCACTTGCATACTGTGTGACCCTGAGCATGTCACTTAACTTCCCTGTGCTCCCAGGTCGCTCCTGTAAAAAAGCTTTCTGCTTAGTGTGCTACTCCTGGTTAAACAACTAAATAAATAAATAAATAAACAATATCCATTGTCACACATCTCGTTCAGCTCCACAGTCAGCCACCCTACCAAGAATATCCACCATCACACATAAACTACAAACAGCATCTACCATCACAGAACAGGCAGAAAAGAGGCAAAATTCAGCAGAAGGACAGACAGCAAGGAGAACCAGGGATAAAGGACAACCAAGGAAGGGGCTGGAGTAGAACAGCAAAACAGTCTAGGGAGGTCAAATCATGGAAAGCCATGTGTGCCAATGCCAGGAGCCTTAGCAACAAGATGGAAGATCTGGAGGCTGTCATGGTGCAGTCAGACCTGGACATTGTGGCCATCACTGAAACCTGGTATAATGATAACCATGACTGGGAGATGGCCATACCTGGCTACAACATATTCAGAAGAGACAGGGCAGGTAGGAAGGGAGGAGGAGGAGTGGCACTGTATGTGAAAAATGGCATAAGGGCCACAGAGATCCAGGAGGAACAAAATGGGGGAGAGATACTGTGGGTTAAGCTGGAAAGGAAAATGGGGCCAGCCATCCGCACAGGTGTGGTCTGTAGACCACCAGCCCAGGAGGAAGAAACAGATAGGGAGCTGATGCTAGCCATCCAAAGAATGGCAGACAAAGGTGAGGTAGTACTGGTTGGAGACTTCAATATTCCAGACGTGGACTGGAGCATCCCAGCAGCATAAACTAGGAGCAGATTTATCCTGGACTCCCTTCAGGGTGCCTTCCTCAAGCAACTGGTCATGGAACCAACTCAGCAGAAGGCAATATTGGACCTTGTGCTCACAAACAGGGACAGTGTGATGGGGGTAACAGTGGGGGAGCACCTGGGGAACAGTGACCACCAGTCATTGTGGTTTGAAATCACAGAAAGAGCAGAACCAAACCACACAAAAACACGTATCCTGGATTTTAGGGGGGCAGACTTTGGGAAAATGGGGAGATAGTTGAAAGAGGCATTAAGGGGAATGTGGCAGGAATCAGGGGTTGAGGAACAGTGGGCAGTATTTAAAATGGGGATTACAAGAGCAACAGAATTATGCATTAAGTAGGTTAGCAAAAGGAAAAGGAAGAGGAGACCATTATGGTTTTCCAAAGAGGTAGCAAAGAAAGTGAAAGCCAAAAAGATTGCATTCAGGCAATACAAAAAGTCACAGGCAGAAGGGGATAGGGAGAAGTACCAGGAGAAGCAAAAGGAGGCAGGGAGGTCTGTAAGGGAAGCAAAAGCTTAGACAGAAGAACACATTGCAAAATCAGTGGGTAGAGGGTCAAACCTTTACAGGTACATAAGGAAAAGAAAGGCAAAGGGAGGAATAGTGAGACTGAAGGGGAGGATGGGGTCAGGTGGAGGATGACAACAGTAAAGCTGACATATTGAACAGGTATTTCTGCTCAGTCTTTACTGAGGAAGAGGAGGGTAATGGGTCTGAAGGGAGTACAAGGGGTGAGAATGGTGCAGAAATTGACACAAATCCCATTACAGGAGAAAGGGTCCTGAAGGAACTGGAAGGAATAACAGTTGATAAAGCAATGGGGCCAGATGGAGTGCACCCCAGGGTCCTTAAAGAACTAAGAGAGGTGGTGGCTGAACCTCTGGCTATCCTGTTTAGCTGATCACTGGAAACAGGGGAGGTACCCAAAGACTGGAGGACAGCAGATGTAGTCCCCTTATACAAAAGTGGGAACAAAGAGGAAGCCGGGAACTACAGACCAGTCAGCCTCAACTCGGTAGTGGGGAAGATCATGGAAGCACTACAAAAGGAGAGATTGGTGGAACATCTGGTTGTCAATGGACTACAGGACCCAAGGCAGCATGGTTTCACCAGGGGGAGGTCATGTCAGACCAACCTTGTTGAATTTTTTGACTGGGTGACTAGGGAGGTGGATCGGGAGGGCAGTGGACATGACCTATCTGGACTTCAACAAGGCCTTTGACACTGTGCCACATAGAAGACTATTACACAAATTGGGGAATATGGGTGTGGGCGGGACAGTAGTGTGGTGGGTAGGTAACTGGCTGGGCGGCAGGACACAGAGGGTGGTGGTAAATGGCTGTCACTGCACAGAGGGAAGAGTGACCAGTGGGGTACCACAGGGATCAGTGCTGGGACTGGTTCTATTCAATATCTTCACCAGTGACATTGCACAGGACCTAGAAGGCAGAATTTCACTGTTCGCTGATGACACAAAGCTCTGTAGCAGAGTAGACACACCAGAGGGTGAAGACAGAATGAGAAGGGTCCTGCAGAAACTTGAAGAATGATCAGGTGTTTGTCAGTTGAAATTCAATGCAAAGAAGTGCAAGACAATGCATATGGGGCACAAAAACCCTGGCACAATATATCAGTTGAAACATAGAAACATAGAATTTGACGGCAGATAAGGACCACTTGGCCCACCCAGTCTGCCCATTTCCCTACCTAATGGATAAGCTGCAGATCCTAGTTAACCAGCAGCCTACTTCTTTCTACCCCCACCCCCTAGAATTGCCTTATGACTGTCCCATGCATACTTGAATTCAACCACTGTTTTTGACTCCACAACCTCCTCCGGAAGGCCGTTCCATGCATCCACAACCCTTTCTGTGAAAAAAACTCCTTTACATTACCTCTGAGCCATCCCCCATCTTCAAATTGTGCCTTCTTGTTCTTGCACACTTTTTTGAAAGATCCTACCCTCTTGGACTTTGTTGATTCCCTTGAGGTACTTGAAAGTTTCTATCATGTCCCCCCTCTCCCTCCTTTCCTCGAGGCTATACATATTAAGCTCCTTTAGTCTCTCTCTCCATATGTCTTCTGGTGCAGACCTTGCACCATTTTAGTTACCCTCCTCTGGACAGCTTCCATCTTGTCTATGTCCTTGTGGAGATTGGGTCTCCAGAACTGCACACAGTACTCCAGAAGGGTCTCACCAGCTGTCTGTACAGAGGGATAACAACTTCCTGTTTTCTACCAGTGATGCCTTCCCATGCATCCCAGTATCCCCCAGCCCTCCTTACTGCCCTCTCACATTGTTTACCCACCTTTAAGTCATCTGATATGACTACCCCAGGTCCTTTCCATTTTGTTGTTGTTAGTATCTCACCCCCTTGTGTACTCTTCCCTGGTTTTGTTTCCAGGTGCATTACCTTGCACTTCTTATTTGGGGTGAGGATATAGCATGCATCATGCTATGGAAACAGTGTGACAAGGCAGCAGGTAAAGAAATAGAATGCTAGGATGCATAGGCAGGGGCATCACCAGCAGGAAAAGGAGGTCATAATTCCACTATACAAGACACTAGTGAGGCCCCACCTGGAGTACAGTGTACAGTTCTGGAGACCTTACCTACGTAAGGACATAGACAGGATAGAGAAGGTTCAGAGGAGGGGCAACAAAGATGGTACATGGATTGCATCACAAGTCCTATGAGGACAGGTTGAAGGAACTGAACATGTACTCCCTGGAGGAGAGGAGGGAGAGAGGGGATATGATAGAGACATACAAGTATCTTACAGGGAGGAACAGGGTGCAGGAATACACTATTTTTAAGCGAAAAAGATGTTCCAGGACTAGAGGGCATGGGATGAAGTTGGAGGGAGGACGATTCGGAGGAAACGTGAGGAAGAATTTCTTCACAGAACGGGTGGTGGACAAGTGGAACACCCTGCCAGAGGAAGTGGTGGGGGCTGAAACAATCATGGGATTTACGAATGCATGGGATAGACATAAAGGAATTCTGAAGGTCAGGGGCAAGGGGCAACAGACTTTTAGGAAAACATAAACTGAACTTACAAGCTCAAATGGGCAGACTGAGTGGGCCATGGGCCCTTATCTGCTGACACTGTCTATGTACCTACAACTCCCTCGTCAGTCACTGAACCAGTGCTAATCCCACCCTCCTCCTCCTCCTCCTCCTCCCCAGGTCACACCTAGAAATGAGCCTTGGGTCAGTGTGCTTCTCCAGGTCAAATGTTTTTAAATAAATAAATTAAATTTCTATCACTACACAGCACCCATATCCATGTAGACAGTAACCTTATCCCCAATATTTATTACTTACTTCAGAGACAAACTTGGTTGTGGCATTGCTTAGAGTTTTCAGCATCGGTGTTGCTTCTGCGTAGAACAGTGACATCCGATTGGCCATCTCATTGTTAACATCATTCTCTGCATCCAGCTACATGAAATAAAGATATCAATTAGTTCATGCATGTTATACTTTGCTTTCCTCAGACTCATGGCTATTTGTATAGCCAGACTAGTTAAACTCTTACATTCATCATTTATAACATTTCTGGCAGTCACCACAGCACGAGTGCTTTGATGAACTGTCCAAGTGCTTATGTGGATGGTGACTGACAGTATAGTGCAGTATGAAGGGGTTGCTGTACTGTTGGGGTGCTCTTCTTCAGATGAGATGTTAAACCATGGTCCCTTCTGCTCATCTGTGGTCACTCTCCAGGTGGAAGTTAATGATCCCGTGGTACTTATCAAAGAAGAGTAGAAGAGTTTTCCCAGTGTCATGGTCAACATTCCCCCTGTCAGAAAATTCCATGTACCCAACCCCACCCTCCAGGATGCGCCTGGAAACAAGCCATCACAGCTTAGTGTGCCTCTCCTAGTCAAAAATTACAAAGAAATATATTTTAAAAAAAATTGCATCAATTAATCAATAAACAGACCAGCCCAATGTCTTTGTTGGCTCAGTGGTACAACAGCAATACTTCATACTGCCCCCAGGGAGTCTTCAAGTTCAAGTTTAAAAGTTTATTGCTAAGCAATTAAGCTACTGTATTACAAAAAGGTAAAAAGTAGTAAAACAATTTAAAAATAGTAAAACCATATAGATTCACAGAACAACACTTACAAATTTTTATGACAGACATGGTAAAATATCTAGTGCTTGATAAAATATCAAGAGACCATACATAATTAGTTCTGAGGATAGACAAAATCATTTCCTAAGATGTACAAAATTCATCCAGGTTTCCTTCGGTACTGTACTAATAAATTATCTATGTCTTACAATACAGTACTCTTTATAGATGTGGTACAGCTAAGAAATTTGCCAGCTTATACAATAGTTGTTCATTCCATGAGGGGTATAATACAATGATTATTACAGAGGGAGACAGACCAAGGGGACCCAAGGAGACTTGGGATCATGAATGGACCTGGGTTTCTCACCCTAGGACCAGCAAAGGCTCAGTGCACTATGGAGGTGAGGCACTCAGCTACTGGGGGAGGAAGAGTGTGGGCTACCTGGTATTTCTTGCAACAAAAACAGCACTGGCATTGGCTAAGGAGGCATTGACTCACCTGCCCCCCCCCCATCAGAGGAACAGCTGCAGCCATGGTGGTCCCAGTGATCAGGGTGTGTCATGGTGAATAACAGGGACTGGTTTCCTAATATAGGGCTTTTTATGCTAGTATGTACAGCAATCCCTTTGACGCATATCTCTCAAGTGCCATGCATAATGCACAGCACTACATGTTTTTTACCTAAATTGGCTTGTTGATCCATGAAGATATTCTGATGTTCCACATACTGTTGGAGCAACAGCTGGACATATAAACTAGGTTCATGGAAATATGCCTTAACACTAAAAATATAGTGCCCACTTTCTGTAATCTTACTAGTCTTCAAATTGTGAAAGTATTATATAGTCTGCCCATTTGCCCTGTCTTTTAAAGGCCAGTGTATTACACATTTTAATGTTAAGAGGTTAAGTGGTGTGATTTGGGGCTACTCGCTCTCAGTGATGGACTGCATGGCTCGGACTGAGTTCACAGTGCTAATTTTGCACAGCTGTTTTTACATTCCTGCTTACCTGTAAATTGTTGAGTCGGTTTCGGCTAATGGTTCGTCTGTAATAGCTGAAATCATTCTGGATTGCTGGGTTAGTCATCTGAGAAACGGAAGAAAGACCAATCAGATCCAGTAAAGCTGGGCAGTGTGTGGTGGGGGCTAATGTGGGACCAGGCACTACTTTCACACCTTGGGGAATACCTTGTTTCTGATTACCACAGAAAGGAAGCAAAGAACTGCTGGACCTGGGGGATCTAACAGTTTACCACCCACAGTATCTTTCAAACAGAAGTTGGTCTTACTTATGGTAGTGCTTTGTTTTGGATTCATCATGCTGTTAACCTGTAATGGGTTAACTGTGAGTGTGTACTGTGTGGCTGTTGTATTTGCCCCTCCAACCCCATTGCATACCGTCTACATAATACTCTCAGTCAGAACTGAACAGTTTGTCAAAAGGCATGAGTTCCATGAACTTCTGAAGTTGTATTCTTTGTGGAGAGAAATTAACTTTTTGGGCCAGAGAGACAAACATGGTTACACTTAGTTCTGTCCTTCTAGGCCAGTCAAATCAATCTGAACTGTCCACCACCTAAAAATGCACCAGCCGTTCACTATGACCTCCTGTACTGTCTGACTGTAATTTATGTTTTGTCACATTGTTACTACAGCACTCTCACTTGTGTTTAGGAGAAACTGTAATGTTTTCAAAAATGTCACTTGATAGGGAGATTGTCCTAAAGGTAATTTTTAATGATGTGAAAGAGCTCCAGACGAGCACAGTGACATCTTCAGTAGTGTTGCTATGCAGGGAACATTAGTTTGCCTTATACAGTGAGCCTGTTTTCATGACGTGGGAGCTGGAGTCTAGGACGCATTGCCCAGGCACATCTGGATAAATAACGTGTCTTGCAATGCCCCAAATATGGTCTCTATTACCTTTGTCACCAGGCAGAGACTTTCCAGACTCAGTCCCCTTCCCTCCTTCCATACGCTATGTGGCATGCTGATAGAGGAAGTCTCCTACTGAAATACCTTGGGGCTTGTTTGGATCATCACCTTGACTTCCCTGTGCATGTGGATGCCATCTGCCAGAAGCTCCACTGCAGACTTGGAGCTCTTTATGGGAATAAAGCTTGCATTTCACTTTGTGCATGATGAGACATCCATGAAAAATGATCCTCCCAATTTTGCACTGTGCTGACATTGTCTATAGTGTTGCCCCTTAGTGCATTCTAGCCAGACTGGACCCCCTCTTTCATTCTTTCTATCGCTTTGCACTACTGTCCCCCTCACACCCACCACTGTTCCCTCTATTCCTTACTCTCACTTCCCTCCCTTGAAGCCGGGTGTCTCTCTCATTGTGCATCCTTTATTTTTAAACTCTGGCTTGGCTGTCTCCTTCACATCTTACCTCCCTCATTTTGTCCCTCTCTGCCCCTACTTACTCCCTTCTGTAACTTTGACCCTAGATCGTCACACTTGCTTACATGAAAAATTCTGAAGGCCAAGCTGCTTTTTCCCTTTCTGGTTCCGTAAGCTCAGGCCTTCACTTCCTCCTACTATCTATTCTGCCTTCTCCCTCAAATCGCTCCTTTGTAACTTGTCTTCTCACACCTGTTACTGCCCTTGAATACACCGTCACTTGGCATCCTCACCCACTACAATGCGTCTTCTAGGAGCCATCTCATCTTGTTTTCTGCACATGATCCATACCAAATCTATTTCAATAATTCTATCAGCTTGGTTATGGCTATTTTGTATGTTTATTCTATATATATATATTCAACTTGTCTACCAACTGTATCTTACTATTTTTGTATTAGTTATCTTATTGCATATTGTTGTCAAGTTTTACTGTACTTCACTTCCCTTCTCCCCAGGACACATCTGGAAATGAGCTGTTATCAGCTACGTATGTCTTGAAATAAATAAATAATTCCAGGGTTCAAAGCAGAGGGACACTCACAGTAGTAGCACCTCCTAGGGTGGATAAGGGCACATGCATCCTGTTGGGCTCAGCATAGTGGAGTGACACTGGAGGTGTTGCCCCGGTGCAGGGGAAATGGGAGGGGCTTTGAGAACAGGGGAAAAAGGCCATCCTAGTCAGCCCCCCATGTCACAGGGTCTTTAACGGCCCTGGACTGCCCCTCCCAGACATCATCAAGCCAAACATGCTGCTTCCCCTAATGGCAGCAGAAGACACCCTGCTAGTATAAATCAAGAGGCCCCTGATAGTGTAGGTACTGGGGGTGTCAGAGGAGGAATCTAGAGGCAGACAAAGGGACATTGAAGGGCCTGAAAGAGTAAGACACTGGGAGACATACTGGGAGCAAAAATAGGAGCCCCCTGTTATCTAAGGGGAAACTTTTGAAAAGAAAAAAAAAACTGTAGCATTCTGACACAATTCAGTTTAGATTTTTTTTCTTATTCATTTTGCCACTGTACCACAGTGGCCCATATCTAAGTGTAAAACCCTAAGCTGCCTACCTAGATTTCAGTAAAGATTTTGACAATGTTCCACATAGGAGACTAGTAAGCAAGCTGGGTAGCTTAGGAGTGGGTACAGAGGTGGCAGACTGGGTAAGAAATTGTTTAGGGACTAGGTGACAAAGGGTGGTGGTAAATGGAGTTCAGTCAGAGGAGAGGAGGAGAGGGTGACCACTGGGGTGCCTCCGGGATCAGTGCTGGACCAGTCCTCTTCTTTATAAGTGACACTGCAGAGGAGCTGGAGGGGAAAGTCTGCCTATTTGCAGAGAGCACAAAAATCTTCAATGGCCTAGGGTGAACACTCAGGGGATGGAAAAGATGAATAGAGACCTGAGAAAATGTGAGGCATGGTCAAGGTTATGGCAGCTCGGTTTCAATGAGAAAAAGTACAAAATAATGCACGTCGGGCACAGAAATCCAAAGGCAGAGTACAAAATGGGTGGAGTGTTACTGACAACCCACCAAGAAGGACAGAGACCGGGGGGGTAATCATATCTGATGACCTAAAGGTGGCCAGGCAGTGCGACAAGGCAGTTGGGAGGGCTAGTGGGATGCTGGGGTGCAGAGGTAGGGGTATCACCAGCAGAAAGAGAGAGGTGGTGTTGCTTTTGTATAGATTACTGGTAAGACCCCACCTACAATACTGTGTCCAGTTCTAGAGATCACATCTCTGGAAGGATGCAGACAGACTGGAGGGGGAACAGAGGAGGGGAAAATAAAATGGTGCAGGGTCTATATCAAAAACCCTAAGACAAGAGACCAAAGGAACTCATTATGTACACCCTGGAAGTGGGGGGGGGGGCAATATGATAGAGATCTTTAAATATCTCTTAGGGCTAAATAAGGTACAGGAGAAAAGTATTTTTCAGAAGAAAATGTACTGAACAACAAAGGGACATGCTATGAAGGTCGGGGGGGCGCACAGAGTCAGGAGAGATGTGAGGAAGTACTTCTTCATACAAAGAGTGGTGGATTCCTGGAACAGCCTACAAGCAGAGGTGATGGGGCGAAAATAGTGGTGGGGTTCAAGGATGCATGAGATAGGATACTATAGAGCAGTATTCCTGAAGAGTCTTGCTTTTGTTGAATTCCGAGTACGAAGCTATTTGAAAAGTACAGATGTGTCAAGCCCGGATGACGCACAGAAATGCTGCAGAATATCACAGAATACTGCAAGTTACTGTGCTTCATCATGGCTGACACATTTGTATGTTGAATTTGTCTTGAATGACTTATTTGACATACAACAGTTATATTTGTGCCTGTCATTGCGCTCCCTAAATTTAGAACATTCACCTTCAGTATAAGAGATACCTTGCGTACCTGGTTTCGAATGGGGACTCTACCCTCCTTAGCTCATATTTTTTATTTTCTTCAGTTGCTGATGTCTGAGCAGGATTTTTCCCTACCCATTTAGACCCGTCCTTTCGTAGGTGGCATAGAACAGGGCTATCCTTCATATATCAATTTTTGGACTCTAACGGTATACTCTCATTTGCCCAGTTACAGTCAATCTACCAGCTTCCCCATAGTGACCATTTTCGATACTTGCAGGTCCGTGCTTTTCTGATGCAAAAAGGACATCCCTGGAATGCCCTTCCTAACCCAATACCTCACTTATTAAAACTGTAAATTGATGCTATGCGAGGCCAAGTATACTCACATTTGAAAAAAGAGCAGTCACGGAACTCATCCTTAATGAAATGTTCTGGAGTCACAAGTAGAATGTTTCTCAAAATTCATTTAACATTTATTCCACATTGAAGTGCTCAGTGCAAGTGCAAAAAATACATACAGCCACCGTGGGGGAGCAGCCACAAAACACCTGACGTTTCACCAGAATTGGCTTTATCAAAGGTAATGCCTTCTAGGGTTAGAGATCTTTTATAGCAACCACATTTGATAGGCTTCATTTACAAAGCCCTTTGGGATAATTGGCGGGAGTCGACTTGGGCCACCCTTCAGATCTGGAATTCAGATCTCGTAACAGACATTTCCTATGATTGCTGGCTGGAGCCAATACTCCCCTCAATGAAGATATCCCAAGCTCCATATTGGTGTGAATTTATATGGAAATGTCATATTTGGTTTTTAACACACCTGACAAATTAGTTCAATATCTGCTACAATTCTATGATTTATGCTGGAGACACTGTGGAAAAGTCTTGCTAATCTAGTTTGTATATTTTGGGGATGTCCTATGCTTTCCTTATTTTGGGAGGAAGTAGGTAATAGTTTGACACTGATTATGGGTTCAACAGTAGTTTTGTCACCACAGCTAATATTATTATATCTTCAGGAGGATGGCGGGGTCTTACCTAAGAGAAGAATGCTTTATATTTACTTAACTGTGGCTAAGAAAGCTGCAGCACAGCAGTGGCATAAATCTTCTCCCCCTACCCTTGCTCAATGGCATGGAATAATTAATTAAATCTATTATTTAGAGCGTATAATTGCACATCATCCGAATTGTAGTTCAAAGTTTGAATTAACGTGGAGATCCTGGGTATTTTATATTTCACAAGTGGATGATGCATTTGTGCCATGACTGTTTTAAGTTTGTATTGCTGGATGATCCCTGACTCCCATACCTTTTCCCTCCCCTCTTTACCCTACCATTATCTTTTTTTTTTTTTTCCTTTTTTTAATGGCTATCACCAAATATGTTCTAGTAAGGACTATGTATTTATATTTATGATCTTGGACATGTGATTGTAACTCTCTCATACTGCAAATAAATAAACAAACAAACAAACAAAAAAGAATGCATGAGATAGGCATAAGGAAATCTTAGTGGAAGTCACTGGTGGATGAATGGGCTGGAGATCAAGTAGGATCTGTGGTGATACTACAGGCAGGAAAAATGGTCAGACTAGGTGGGCCAAGTGGTCCTTATCTGCTGACAAGTTCTATGTTTCTATGGAAAGGAAGGGGGGAAGGAAAATGAGCTAGAGATCAAGTAGGGTCTGTGGTGATACTGTTGGTAAGGAAAAATGGGCAGACTGGGCGGGCCAAGTGGTCCTTATCTACCATCAAGTTCTATGCTTCTATATCCAGTTGGTCACCCTTCAGCCCCAACTCTGCATTCTCTGTTGCTTATCTCTTCTTCTTCCTGCCCCAAACATTCCCCTCTGGGATTGGGTCCTTGGGGAGCAGGGTGCTGACTACCCACTGAAATGACTCAGTTTCTGTGAGGCAGGAGGCAGTGGGCATTTTCTTCTTTTTTTTTTTTTTTGTTTTAAATTTGTTTACTGAAGAAACTCCAAGGGCATCAAATGCTCGTTTTCATGGGGAACCCAGAAGGCATAACAAGTATGTAGCAAAAAAATACAAACATGGTCACAGTACAGTAATCAATTAAAACATTTACAAATTGAGTTATCTATGCAATATTGTTTCATTTTGGTTATGATTGATTCAGGCCTGAGAATGCGCTACATCTTCTTTTGAGCCTGTGGGGTTCTTTCTGTGTTCTCCCTTTCTCCAGGGATGCAGATGACTAGGGGTGGTTGACACATGTGCATGCTGACGGATGACTGCACACGTCAGAGCCAGTCGACATCCCTCCCCCACTTTCTACAGCTCCAGCTGCACCGCCACCCATGGCCCCCAGGTGGAAGTCCAGCAGTGGAGTCTGCAACCCTTCCACCATAAGGAGGAGGGAGTCTTCTTGGAAACACTCTCTACCTTTCCCCACTCAGCCTTTTCATGTCTTGGGCTTTCTCCAAAAACTGGTTCCCAGCATCATGAGCCGCAATCCTGCCACTGCACCAATGGGCAGCTTAATTCCATTCAGATTTAATATATTTCCCCTTTTTTTATCGCATATCAACATGAAAACTATAGCACTGCCCTCTCCACTTCATTTGTTCCATAGAAACATAGAATCTGTTGGTAGAAAAGGGACCCTAGGTCCATCCTGTCTGTCCATTCCTACCTCTCTAATGTTGAACAAGAAAGCCCCATTGGCTCTTCACTCCCCCTTTCTCTCTTTCCTTTCTGATGTGTCCCACCCTCATTTAAGTCCCTCCCACTCATTTCACACAGACCACTTCTTTTGGTAGAGCTTTCTGGCATCCTTCCTAAATTTGCCCCTTCCACCGGCTTCATGTAGTTGCCCCACTGTTTGTGTTCCTACTCATTCCCTGCCCTCCACCTTATTTACCCATGGAGGTATTAATATCTTTCAATCATGTCCTCTCTTGCCGTTCTGAGCACGTTTTTGTACCCTGCTGTTCCAAGGGACCCAAGCAAAAACGTGATTCTGGTTTTCTGTCTACATCGGACATCATAATTATTTCCACTGTAACAAACTGTGATGTCATGAGGAAAGGATTATGATGCCAGGTGTAGACAAGCAGCCAAAGCAGATGCAGCTGAGAAGAGAAATCCTATTCTCATGTTGATGAAAGTCTAAAATATAAGGGGGAACTACAGAAAACATTTAAGCAGAATTGTCTAAATCTGATGATTTTTCAAAGTTTCTCCTGAGGTGTTCAGGGTTCTTAAAATTAAACTTCAACAACAGTATGTTTAGATCATAAGTTCTAAGCATGATCAGCACAGTCATTTTGTCCCATTTCCCATGCACACGGTCAGTAGTACAGATTAGGGACTTTGAAACCAAATAGATAAAAAATGTAAGTGTTTTTACTGTTTGACTATTGAGAAAAATCATTTAGTTTCAGTTGAGAGTGGAAAGCTTGATATTTTACTTGGCAGGCTGGGCCAGGTGGGCAAACCAGTGACTCATGGTGTACATCCAGCTGTGGATGATGTGTGTAATAGTGACTAATTTGTGATCAATAATGTACATAGTAGTGATTCACTGTATGCAATTTCAGCTGCAGACAAACAGCCAGTGACACACAGAGCACATCTAACTGGGGGTAACGTGTAAAATAATGATTCACAGCACATCTAGCGTATCTGTGAAAAATAACAACTCACAGAGCACATCTATATTTCTTTGTGGGTAAAGCGTAAAATAATCACACTGGGTACATCTAGCAAATGTCAAATAGTGACTTACAAACCACATATAACTGTGTACAATATATAAAACAGTTGTTTTTTTTCAGGTTTTCAGTGTGCATAGTCATGACTCAGTCAGTGAAAACCCATCTCTGGATGGCAGAGTCTGATTGCCAATGCCCACCTCTAGATGGCCTCAGCTCATGGTACACACCCATCTCTGGATGGCCATGGCTCATGGTACACGTCCTCCTGTGGATGGCCATGGCTCATGGTACACGTCCACCTGAGGATGGCCATGGCTCATGGTACACGTCCACCTGAGGATGGCCATGGCTCATGGTACACGTCCACCTGAGGATGGCCATGGCTCACGGTACACGTCCACCTGAGGATGGCCATGGCTCATGGTACACGTCCACCTGTGGATGGCCATGGCTCATGGTACACGTCCACCTGAGGATGGCCACGGCTCATGGTACATGTCCACCTGTGGATGGCCATGGCTCATGGTACACGTTCACCTGAGGATGGCGATAGCTCATGGTACATATCCACCTGAGGATGGCCATGGCTCATGGTACACATCCACCTGAGTATGGCCATGGCTCATGGTACACATCCATCTGAGGATGGCCATGGCTCATGGTACACGTCCACCTGAGAATGGCCATGGCTCATGGTACACGTCCACCTGAGGATGGCCATGGCTCATGGTACATGTCCACCTGTGGATGGCCATGGCTTATAGTACATGTCCACCTGAGGATAGCCATGGCTCATAGTACAGATCTATCCCATAAACCTGTGAATGGACTTGGCTCATGCTGCATGTCAACTTCTGGGTGGCTGTGGTTCATGGTATACATCTACCTCTGAATGGTGGAGACACATGATATACATCCACCTCTGGATAGCAGTGACTGATGGTATATGCCCATCTCTGGATGGTGAATGTTTACAGTCCACATCCACCTATGGAGGTACTTGACTGATGGTACTCACCCAATGCTGGATAGTGGTGGCTTATGGTACACATTCATAGATACATAGATGTTGATAGCAGATAAGGGCCTGCATCTCCCCTAGTCTGCCTATGTGTGCTCTTACTTTGCTTCTTCAAGCTTCTCTAGAACTAGGTTGTCCCTCCTCCCCACTACAAGGCTCCCCTGATGCCTATGCCATGCATTCTTAAATCCTGTAATCGTTTTCCTTCTCTGGCAGGGCATTCCATTTGTCCACCACCCTCTCCGTGAATAAATTCTTCCTCATGTTCCCTCTCAACCTCCCTCCCTCTGGATGGTACATAACCAAATATAGCAGAGAGAATACAGACAGTCATGTGAGTGTGCGGGTGGCCAGCCTCTGATTATGGATGGAATGAGTTTTCATACCTTAAGCTCATCAAAGCTGAGTGTGAAATGGAGAATCTCTGCAAACTGCTTGGCCAGTGCCTGCTCCCTCTCTAGATGCTGAGTTGGGGCATAGGGAGGGCTGGTTAGGGCTTCCAACAGGCTCCGTAGGGCATTCTCTGTGAAGCAGGAACAAATAAAAAAGAGACAGGTCAAGCCCTATGATCTAAAGCTGCAGCAATGCTTGTGGAATCCAGTCTGTGTCCTTCCACCTTTTGATTTGTGCGGACTGTCTGATTCCAGTTACTTATTTCAGTACTAGCTGGGCAGCACATTTAGCTGTGTGCAATATACAAAATAGTGACTTGCAAAGCACATCTACCTGTGGGCAATGTGAAACACACTGTAGTTGCTGAACAACATATCGGAACTTCTAGTATTGTGAGACTTGAGCCTACAACTATAGGCCCCCCTTTCCCTTCCATAACTCAGTGGGCTCATAGTATCAGTTCTTTCAGATCTGCCTCAGCATATATAATTAACAAATACATAACTGGGCTGTTCGTAGCAATTCTGCAATTGCTTGAGTTTGGCAAGGAATCTCCTCTTCAGTACACCCTCTGAAAACGGCTGCCCACCACCCAAGAAGTTCAAGACCTCTCCCTCTCTGTAGGAAGGGCCAGGAATGGATTCCAACCTGCTGCCCAATATTAAACAAAACTATAGACAAGCAAGGTTCTAGTTCTAACATATTTAAAGCTGATTTTTATTAATCTATCTGAGAATTGTTTTTACAATTAATCTAATTTAACTGGTATAGAGCAATTAAAGCAGCAGTACTGGTTAGTCATCATGTTGTTTTTATAATAAATAATGTACTTCTGGTGAAAACATCACTATGCTAAGTTTTCTTTTCATTTTCCTTTACTCTTGAACTGAGATATGTGACACTGATATTTAAAAAAAAGTTTTTGCACCATTTCAGTGCCCACCATGGAACAATTAAACATATTGGTGTGGTGCAGTGCAACTTGCTGTACCATCAGAAACATGCGGTAGCATCATAATACAAATGCAGTGAAAGTTCAGTACTTACAGTCAGATGGTGCCCTCAAAAGAAAAGGGGCCAGATATTCAAAAATTAGCACAGGCACTAATGGGTGTTTGCCCACACTATCTGGGTTTTGTGCCAATGTTTGGTATGTAGTATAGATTCAGAGATCCCTGTAGTGTCAGCTAAACCCATTAGCACCCAAGTGCTAACTTACTGCTGTGGCCATGCAAATGAGTGGGTCCCCACCTGCATTGGGGTGCAGTGGCAATCTGAAAGGTTTGTGTCAGCAGTAAATGGTACCCAAAGTGATGCTGTTTACTGCCTTTGAAAATTTAGCCTTCACTGGGTGCAAAGCATGTGCCCCTTCCCTATCGATGCCTACCGATGGTGGGACAGCTGTACTGTAGCTGCCTGCCTCTCCCACTCGTGATCCCCCATCCTGGTGAACCAAAGGATGCCTTGGTGTCTAGTTGTACCCCCAGCCTCTGATCCCCTGTTCTAGTGAAACACAGTCTGCCGTAGTGTCTAGTTGCATCCCCCACCCTCCAATCCCACTTCCTGGTACAACAAAGGGTGTCCAATGGCACCCTCCACCCTCCAAGCCCCAAAGTAGGTCCTGGTGGCTAGTGGCATTCCATCCTCTGATCACCTGTCCCAGAGCTGTAAATGATTTCCTTGGTGTCTAGTGGCATCCGCCAACCTCCAATAGCCTGGCTCATGTTCCTTACCTTATCCCTGGTGTCCAGTAGGACCCCGCCCCCTTCAATTGCCAGTTGACACATGGACCAGTGGACAGAGGTGATCCAGCCCCCCACCCGCACCCAGAACAAAACACCCCACCCCCTTACTGACATGGCTGGGGGTGTGCTGTACCTCCTGAGACAGTGACCAGCACAGCCCTTCACTCAGCTGCTTGGCTGGCCACCATATGAGCTGCAGGGAATGCATGTATAGTATACAGTATTCTGCACATGCATTTTCTGCAGTTTATATGTTGGCTATGCGAGCAGATGAGAGGGGGGCTGTGCCAGTTGCCATCCTGAAATACACTGCAAGTCCCCAGCCATGTCAGTAAGGGGACAGCTGGATGGGTGGTGTTCTTGGTGCGGGTGTGAGGACCCTGGACCACCTCTGTTCACTGGGCCACGTGTCGACTGGCAGTTGGAGGGGTACTACTTGACACTAGTGGGTCAGAGTGCCACTAGACACCAGGAAAACCTTTTACAGCTCTGAGACAGGTGAGACAGGTGAGGGGATGCCTGCAGGCACTAGGACCTACATTGTCGTATTGGGACGGGGGATCAGATGGTGGGAGGGGGTTCCAATAGACACCAGGGCCTACTTTGTTGTACTGGAATGGGGGATCAGAGGATGGGGGTGCCACTGGACATCAGAGGCTACTTTGTTGTATCAGGATAGGGGATTGGAGGGTGGAGGGTGGAGGTGGGGGGTGCCACTAGACATTAGGACATACTTTGTTGTACCGGGTCAGGGGATTGGAGAGTGGGGGTGCCACTGGACACCAGGGCAGCCTTAACATCATTAGGCTGGGTATGTGGGGGGTGTCACTTGACTCCAGGGCAGTGGTATGATACCGGGATGGAGCTCAGGGTGTAGGAGTGCTACTAGACACCTCGGCCTACCTTGTTGTATTGGGATGGGCGATTGGAGGGTGGGGGGGTGCCACTGGACACCAGGGCCTACTTTATTGCACTGGGACAGGGATCAGAGGGTGGGGATACCACTAGACACCAGGGCATACTTTGCTGTATTGGGGCAGAGATCTGGAGGGTCAGTGTGCCACAGGACACCAGGTTACTCTTACCATCATCGGGCCAGATGTGCGGGAGGTACCACTGGACTCCAGGGCAGTGGTATGACACCAGGACAGGAGATCTGGGGGAGGGAGGTTCCACTAGACACCAGAGAATAAAAGAATTACCATGTCGGGGCAGCACTGACTGACTTAGTGCTGTGCTAACACAGGCCAATAGTCAGTCGGATAGCGCCAGTCCACTATCTGAATATAGTAGCCTCTTGGTAGGGCACAGGGGCAGGGCAAACGCTTGCACCCCACCTTTGCACATTTTTTAATAGCTAGCTCTAGATTTTTAAATATTGTGAGTGGCAACCATCTTTAATGACTTGAATCATTAATTACAAAAAGACAACATATTAATTACAAAGTGTTATAACAACTGTTTTATAAATATTTAAGGAATTTGAAAAGATACTGATGGTGATCAGAAGAAAAAAAATACTCACTGTAATAATGTTATTTCTCTTTTTAAGGGATTCATCAGTAAGCTTTACAAAAGCAATCAATCCACTGGATTGAGCTGCCATGAAGATAGAATTTATGCTAATTTCTGAATCTTAGAATTAGAACTAAGTTCAAAGTCTGCACTGTGGTCACACTCCCACCAACAGTCAGATTTATTTATTTATTCCCCCCCCAACCCCAAAATTGTTTAACCAGGAGTAGCACACTAAGCTGAAAGCTTGTTTACAGGTGTTACCTGGGAGCACATGGAAGTTAAGTGACTTGCTTAGGGTCACACAGTATGTAAGTGGGAGCTGTGGGATTCAAACTCAGGTCTCCAGATTTGCAACTCAGAGCCTTAAACCACTGCACTATACTGCCTCCCCAACATTTCTATTATTATTATTTCTATTATTTCTAAAGCTAAGGGGGAGCTGTGTCCACTAATACAGGCTGAATAGCTATCAAAAGTGTATTAAAAATGTAATTAAAATTGTGGGAAGCATTAACCAATTTAAGGCACACAACAAAAACTTTGTGTAACTGATCCCCTATCAACAATTGTGAAAGAACTGTTCCATGTAATGCTCAAGGAAATTGAAAAAAGAACTGTTTCTTGTATGAACCTATTTCCGGTTCTGAAAGGGGAGGCAGGCTAAGAGATTGTAAATCTTACTGATGGATACCTTAAGAAGAAACAACATTACTACAGTGAGTATTTTTGTTCTTCTAACCCAGGAATCCCTCAGTATACAGTAGCTTTATTACAGCAGACCCCATAGCAGAGCCTTGGGAGGCTGCATCCAGAACCTATTTAGGAAAAAGGTTCTGGAAGACAGAAGTGCCAAAACTGGCATCCATTCTGGACTGTATGTCCAGACAGGTAGTGTTTTATGAAGATGTGTACTGTCTTCCATGTAGCTGCTTTACAGATTTCTTGAAGGGGGATGCTCCTTACTACTGCTACAGAGGCATATGTGCCCCTTGTGGAGTGTGCTTGTAGAGCTCTGCAGGGTATTCTGCCAGTTTTTCCATAACATAATTATATATAGGAGACTATCCAGCATGAGATAGTTCTACTAGTTGTTGCGTTACCCTTTCCCATTTCACTGTAGCTAATAAAAAGCTGAGTGCAGGTGGACCTGATATTTTTTGTGTGGTCCAGGTAGCAACTTAGTGCCCTCTTAACATCCAGGCAGTGAAGCTATATTTTGTTCCCCTTTACTGGAATGCTGAGTGAGAAGCACAGGGAGGGCAATAGATTGGCTAAGGTGGAATTCTGACACCACCTTAGGGAGGAATTTCCTATTTGTCCTGAGAACTACCTTATCCTTATGGAAGATTATGTAGTTTGAATCTGTGCAGAGGGCTTGCAGCTCAATCACCCTTCTAGTCAATGTAATAGGAACTAGGAATAGTGCTTTCCATGTAACATACTTTAAGTCAGAAGCAGCAATATGCTCAAAAGGTATTTCTGTCAGCTGAGCAATGCACACATTTAGATCTCATGGAGGAACAGCACCCCCTCCAAAAAAAAGGCAGTTATAAATAACTGAAGCCTTTAAATAACCTTTTGAAAACAGGTTGTGAGGCCAGAGACATGCCACTGCCAGCAGATGTGTAAGCTGAAACTGCTGCCAAATAAACCTTCAGGGTAGAGGGTCTAAGGCATAGGGACTGTAGGAGCACTAGGTATTCCAAGACTGTAGGTAGGCCTGCCTGCTTAGGGTGTATCTTACTGGGAGCACACCAGAATGAAAATCTCTTCCATTTTGAGGTACATGCTTTGCTTACTGCTGTTTTTTGGAAACCTTCAACACACTCATCACCTCCTCTGATACATTTAATCTAGAAAATTCTAGCTCCTCAAGAACCATGCCCTCAGGCACAGGGTTTTAAGGTCTGGAAATGTTATCCTGCCCTGGGACAGGGTCAGTGAATTGTGCTTCAGTGGCTGGTTGATTGGAGCCCTGCTGGACAGACTCAAGAGTATGGAGTACTAGATCTGTCTGGCCCAGTCTGGTGCTATCAAAATCATTGTTACTGGCTCCCTCCTGAGCTTTATGAACAGAAACATAGACAATGATGGCAGAAAAAGACCAAAGTTCCATCCAGTCTGCATGAGTTCTCTATTTAGCTCTGAGGCCTACTGTTACTTCAGGGTCCTAACCTCCTCACCCACCTCCATTCTCTTCCCCAAATCTGATGCCCTCAGCAACCACTATACTCTTCATTCTCTGCCAGCAATGTATGACAGGGATGTATAAGACCCTGTCCTATTTGTTATGCAGAAAGAGTTAAAAGCAAGGATCTGTTCTATCCTATCCTTTTCTGTCTCTTATCTGTCTGATTGCACAATCAGATTTTCTTGTGAGACCTAGGAACTGATCACTCTGTCAATTTCAGCTATCCCTCCCCCCGTTATCTCTCTGCCTTCACTTACTGTTTCTATCTTTTCTTCCCCCTTTCTTATCTGTGGTTATAGAAATATGTGGGTCTCTGTGTGAAACCGGGTTCTCTGGTTTGAATATGTATATAGTTATATTGTTGAAATGATTGCAAAGAACTGTTAGGAACTCAAGGGGTTAGCCTTGAGATGCAGTTTGACCTCCACAAGGTCATTTGCAGAGTTGTCACCAGGAGAACAGTTCTGGGAAACAATATTCTATTTTGTTGCACCTGCAATGAAAGAAACTGAAAATGTTTTGGACATTGTGTGAAACAGGACCTGTATCTTAACGAGCTCAGGATGCCAAAGTTAACTGCCAGGAAAAGACATTATATATAAAGAGAGCAATCTTTTGTTGGAGATATATTGAAATTTAGAATTAGAGATACCCTCAGATGAAGGACTCTGTTTTCTTTGTACTGTCTTTGTAAAGCACTATCTTGAACAATTTTTTTATTTTATTGTTATTGAAAATAATAAAATGCTACTTGAGAATTTTATGACTTCTCATGGTTTGTGTATGCTTCCTGACCTATGCCTCAATGGCACCATGCTTAAAACCACTAACAATTTTTCTATCCATCACCTCAGCTGGCAGCCTGTTCCATGGCTCCACCACCCTTTCTGTAAAATAGTATTTCCTCATGTCCCTCCTGAACCTCCCTCCTATTAGCTTCCTCTCATGACCACATAACCACAAGCTGGCATTCAAGTTAAATGGTTCCCTGCAGTTCACTCTGTTAATTCCTTTTAGGAATTTGAAGGTCTCTGTAATATTCCCCCTCTCCCTTCTGGTCTCCAGTGAGGACATGTTCAGTGCCTTGATGGCTCCTCACAGGACATGCCTTGCTGGCCCTGAATCTTTTTTGTAATCCTACACTGCAGTCTCGAGCCTATCTTTATCCTTTTTGGGGTGAGGACCCCAAAACTGGGTGCAGTAGTCCAGGTGTGGCTTCACCAAGGATGTATACAAGAGAAGTATTACCTCCCTTTTTCGGCTATCAATTACCCTCCCAATACATCAAAACATCCTATTTGTCTTGTTATAAGTCTTGTTGCACTGACTCGATTGCTTTAGGGAGCTGGGGATGATAACTCCAAGGTCTTGTTCCTCAGCTGTGGTACTGAGTTTCACCCATTCCATCCAGTACTCTGTCCTGGGGTTCTTGTTCCCTAGGTGCATCTCCTTGCACTTTTTGACATTTTATGGGATTTTGTAGGGACAAAAGAAGGCCAAGGCCCATCGAGATTGTCCCCCTCAATAGAGGCACATTATCATTTTTGTGAATTTAACCATATATCAAGTTTTGTTTTAAATGTATAAAATTTGACTATATCTACTAGTTCTTGTGGTAGGGAATTCCATTGTTTAGATGCCCTAATACAAAAGTATTTATTGCATTTATTAGTATTTGCCCATTCTACAGTAAGTAGTTTATCATGGCATCTGACTACTGTACGCTTATTTGATAATGTTAATCCACATTGTTTCATAAGTAACGGTGATTTTAATAACTTATGTGTAAACAGAATATCTCCTCTAAGTCTTCTTAGATGGAGTGAATTTAGTCCAGTTTCTTTAAGACATATTTCGTAAATTTTATTTCTAAGATTAGGTATCAGTTTTGTAAATCGTCTCTGAATTTGTTCTAATAATTTTATATCACCTTTTAAATATGGGTTTCAAAATGGGGATCCAAAATCTAAATGTGGTCTAATGTAAGTTCTGTATAATGGGACTAAACACTGTTTAGATTTATTAATAAATGATTTATTAATTTGTTTTAATAATATATTGGTTGTTCTTGCTACCTTATTGCAATGTGAAGAAGAAGATAGTTTGTTATTTACCAAAATACCCAAGTCTCTTTCACAATTAGTTTTTCTTAGAAGTGTACCATTTAAAAAGTAATTCGTTAGAGGGTTTTTTGTACCAAAATGCAAGACCATACATTTATCTGTATTAAATGTCATAAGATTTCTTTTTGCCCATGTTTCAGTGGTAATAAGATCTTGTTTTAATAGATGTATATTATGTAATGTATCTACTCTACCACCAAGCTTTGTATCATCAGCAAATTTTGATATATGATTAAGTGAAGAGATGTTAAGGTCACTAATAAAAATGTTAAAGAGTATGGGCCCCAGAACAGAACCCTGAGGTATCCTGCTTGTAACTCAGCCCAGTTCAGAAAGGACTCCATTTATTTTTACCATCTGGGTCCTGATATATGACTAGCTTGTTACCCAATTTATTAAATACTGGGAGAATTCAAGTGTATTCAGTTTTTCAATTAACAATGTGTGAGACACTTTGTCAAAAGCTTTACTGTAATCCAACAGGATTATGTCTGACAAAATATGTTTATCCAAATAACTACTAATATTGTTGTAAAAGGATACCAAATTTGTTGTACAAGAGGAGCCTGGTTTAAAACCATATTGTGATATGTCTTCAATACCCAATTGTTGCATTTCAGACTCTGTTAGTGATGTAACAAGTCGTTCCATAGTTTTCCCTGTAATAGATGTCAAACTAATGGGTCTATAATTTTGAATATTTGATTTATTACCCTTCTTAAAAATAGGGATCACTATGGCTTTTTGTCAGTCATCTGGTATGTAATTTTCCATAAGTGACTTACTGAAAAGTAGTGTGAGTGGTGAGACCAAAGAATCGGCTGTTTCTGCAAAAAATCTATATTGGATATCATCAGGTCCTGAACTAGCTGATTTTTTAATAAGTGCCAAGGCCTTCCTTATCTCTGAACATTCAAGTTTATGTGTAATAGATGCTTTATTAGATACTGGGGAAGGTAAATCTGATTTATTGAAAACAGAACAGAAGTATTTATTAAATAAATTTGCTGTTACATAATTATCCATAATAATGCTTCCATCTTCAACCAAGGGGCCTATTATCTTAGTATTGAACTTTTTACTGTTTACGCATGTGATGAAAAAAAGGATTTCTGATTTGATTTGGTGTGGGCTAGTTTAAATTCAAATTTAAGTTTAGCTTGTTTGATTTTTGTAATAAAGACACTATTGTTTTGTATTTATATGGTATGGTTTCTTTTCAGTTTTTTAAAGGAATGTTCTTTTTTTATAATCAGTCTGTATACTGATTTATTAAATCAGATGGGAATTTTATCTTTTTTATTGAATTTTGATTTTGTAGGAACATATTTATCTTCCAGTGAAAAAATAATTTGTTTGAATTTGTTCCAGGCAATATTTATTGATTGGTTCTTAAATGTTTCTTCCCAATTAATTTCATTTAATTTGGTATTTCTTAAATTAAAATTTGCTTTATTGTAATCTTTCAGTTTTGTAGTTATCACAGATTTGACATTTTTTGTATTTAGACTGAACTGAGTTATGATCGCTGTTACCAATTGGAGCAGTGATATTTATATCTGAAAATATATTTTCTGCATTTGTAATAATAAGATTAAGTATGTTTGTTCCCCTTGTTGGTGAACATACCAGTTGTTCAAGTCCATTATCTATACAAAAAGTTGCTAATAATCTTTCCTGTACATTTCTTGCTGTAAATGTTTCCCAGTTAATACCTGGCATATTATAATCACCCAGGACAAGAGTGTTACCATTATTAACCATATCCGAGATAGTTTTAATCATATCTGTTGTATACTGAAGATCTGCAGAAGGTGGTCTATAGCTAACTCGGACAATTAATTTAGGTTGACCCTTTAATTGAATTTTCACCCAGAGAATCATAGAAACATAAAAACTTAGACTTTGATGACAGATAAGGACCACTTGGCCCACCCATTCTGCCCATTTCCCTTCCTGTTGGATAAGCTGCAGAGTCTAGTTAACCAACAGCCTACTTCCTGCAACCCCCCACTACAATTGCCTTATGTCTAGCCCATGCATGTTTGAATTCCCCCACTGTTTTAGACCCAACAACCTCCCCAGGAAGGCGGTTCCATGCATCCACCACTCTCTCTGTGAAAACAAATTTCCTCACATTACCCCTGAGCCATCCCCCCATCTTTAAATTGTGCCCCTTATTCTTACACATCTCTTTTTCTGAAAGATGCTACCCTCCTGGACTTTGTTGATTCCTTGAGGTACTTAAAAGATTCTATCATGTCCCCTCATCCCTCCTTTCATCAAGGGTATACATATTAAGCTCTCTCAGTCTCTCTTCATATGGTTTCTGCTGCAGACCCTGCACCATTTTAGTTGCCCTCCTCTGGACTGCTTCCATCCTGTCTATGTTCTTGTGTAGACTGGATCTCTAAAACTGCACAAAGTAATTCAGATGGGGTCCTACCAACTGTCTGTACAGAGGGATAACCATTTCCCTTTTTCTACTTGTGATGCCCCGTCCTATGCATTCCAATATCCCCCTGGTTCTCCTTACTGACTTCTCACATTGCTTACCCACCTTTAGGTCATCTGATATGACTACCCCCAAGTCCCTTTCCATTTTTGTTGTTGTTAGCACCTCCCCTACTATTGTGTACTCTTCTCCTGGATTTTTGTTTCCCAGGTGCATTACTTTGCACTTCTTTGCATTGAATCTAAGTTGCCATATGTCTGACCATTCCACCAACCTTGCCAAGTCCCTTCTCATCCTTTCTACCCCCCTTGTGTATCAACTCTGTTACAGATCTTTGTGTCATCTGCAAAGAGGCATACCTTTACCTCCAGACCCTCTGCAATGTCACCTATAAAGATGTTAAAGAGATGTTCTAGATTATCAGATAGGTTTATTTCACAAGACGGAATATCATCTCTTATATACAGACATACTCCTCCACCCAGTCTATTCTCTCTATCTTTATAGTATAATTTGTAATTTGGAATATCTCTGGACCACTTGATAGAAGGGTCCCACCATGTTTCAGTAACCGCAATAATACCCAGGTTCTGAAGAGTGCATTTAACCTGCAATTCAAATATATTAATGTTTTTTAAGGATCTTGCATTATAAGATAGTATTTTTAAAGATCCACCTTGGATATATTCACTACCAATTGTTAGAGATCTGGGATCCTTCCCATTCTCCCCCCTAGACTTTAGTTTAAATTATTTTCTATTACTGAGGCCAGAATTTTTCCCAGTATGGTACTACCTCTTCTGCCAAGATGGAGACCATCCCAGCAGAAAAGGGAGTCCCTATCACAAAATCTCTTCCAATGTGGAATACAATAGATATTCTGTTTAAGGCACCATTTCCTCAACCAATTGTTTATTTGTTTAATTTTATTTGTTATATACTCAGTAGCTCTTGGTACAGGAAGGATTTCCAAGAAACAAACCGTACATCCTTTTTCTACAAGTATATTGTTAAGTGCGACTAAATCTTTCATAAGTTGTGTAGTATCAGTTTGGTTAATATCATTAGTTCCTGCATGGATTACTACCAGCAGGTTATGACCTGAACCAGAAAGAATGTTATTTAACATGTTTGTTATGTCAGATACTTTGGCCCCCCTGAAACTTGAGCATGTATGGTTTGTTTTGTCTGGGTTACAAATTACCCTATCAGATTTTTTTTTATTATTGAATCCCCTAAGACAAAAACCTGTCTAATAGGGGCTAAAGGGGTGGTGGAGTTAGAAGTGTCCACTAGAGTAATAGTCTGGGTAAGGGGAGGAACCTGAGCTTTCAGTGATTTGGGGGGGAAGGGTGAATTATTCTCACGAGATACATCTAAATGTATTTCTTTATTTTGTAAGGGGGGGGATACTGGTCCAGAGATATAAATGTTGCAACTGAGAGATCATTATCTTTGACCACTGGGATACAGTTATGCTGATTGGTGTTGTTTGTAATTTCTTCTACTATAACAGTATCTGTATCAGAATGGGTAAGGAGTGGAGCAAAGGAATTATGTGTTGGAATAGAGAACTGTTGTGCTTTTCGCACTTTTTTTGAAGTCCTAGAGGAAGAGACAAATGACCAGTCTAAGTCAAGTTCTATGTCGTCCTCTTTCCCTCATTTTCTTATGGGTAATTGACTACTAGTCAAACCATTTGGTGTTCCCATTTTTAATACACATTCATCTAAGGTAGTGTCAGTTTGGGTAGAAATATTACTACTGACTTTTTTAAAGACCTTATTTGGGAAAAACCTTTTTCTTGTTCATTGTATCTTCTTAACATGTCAGCCTGACTATTTTCTAAAACTAATAGTCGTGTACCAAATAGGGCTATTTTATCTTTCAATGGGGCATTGCTGGTGCATTTATCACATGTATAGATATGTGTAGAACAAGGGAGCTTTCGAACGAGTTGGTACATACCACAAGATGTACATTTAATACCAATGTCCCCATCTAATGTCATGATGGTTGGACTATCGCGTTCTGCCATTGTACAACTGTTTTTTATTGTAGTAGCAGGTTTATTTTATTTATTTATTTATTGTACATCAGTTTACAGCCTTTGCACCAGAGGCTCATTTCCAAAGGTACCTTGTCACATTGAGGACAGACAGAAACAATTTTAGGTTACGGCATAAGAGTCACAGTTTAGTGAAGGACATAGTGGTTTCATACATATATACAAACAGTAGCAATTACAATGATCCAGTTGATCACATGCTGGTAATTACAGAGATAGTATGCACCAGGGGGAAGTTGAGGAGGAGGTGAGATTGAGTGCTGCCCAAAGGGCATTGTCAAGTGTGGAGAGATCTAGGCCACATTCAGAGACAGGAGCAGCTGCGTGTGTTAAACAGTTGGCTCTGAAGGGCGGTTTTGAAGTTGGAGATTGTTGGGGCATTGGAGATGGGAGCAGGGAGAGAGTTAAACCAGGATGGAACTCTGTAGCAGAAAGACCTCTGACCATGGGAGGTCCTGGTTCTAGGGACCAGTAGAGTGGTTTTGTGCGAGGTTCGGTTTATGATAGTGGGTTGGGTGTGGCGGATGTAGGCTGTCACCCCAGGAGGGGATAGCCCGAGTAGAGTTTTCTTTGTGAGGAGGCAGGTTTGATAGTGTAGTCGATCATCTAGGTTAAGCAGTTTTGCCTTGTCATAGAGTTGACAAGTATGTGTGAGCCTGGGGGCACCAGTAATCAGCCTGCAGGCCTTATTTAGGGTGAGGCAAATTTTACTGAGGGCGGTGGTGTCAGCAGCACTGTAGACTGGCAGGCCATAGTCAACAAGGGACAGTACTGAAGACGTAACCGCAAGTTGGAGAGCATCAAGGGGGAGACAGCTTTTATAGCGGTAGAGGATGCCAAGCCGTGAATTAGTAGCGGATGCAAGGGCATCAATGTGGGTGTGGTAGGTGAGAGCTGAGTCGAAGGAAACCCCAAGGTACTTGTAGGAGCAGACTTGTTCAAGCGGTTGTTCGGTACTTGAGAGGATATGGAGTGAGAAGTTGCAGGCTTTGTTTTGGGGGTGGGCAAAAAGCATTGTTTTTTTTTTTTTATATTAATGACGAGTCTGTGCTCTTTAAACCAGGCTTTGGCATCATTGTAGGATTGTTGTAGGGAGTTCTGAAGGGAGATGGGATTGCGGTGGCTGGCAAAAATGACCGCATCATCTGCATACATAAGAATTTTGCCAGAGCATGCATTGGGCAGGGTGTTTAAATAGAATGAGAATAGTAGGGGGCCCAGGATGGAGCCCTGGGGTACCCCTGAGTGGATAGGATGAGTTTCAGAAAGTGTCCCATTGATTTTTACACACTGGGAGCGTGCAGATAGATAGCTAGTGCACCAGGCAAGAGGGCCAGCAGAGAAACCAGTGTGGCAGAGGGCATCCAGCAGAAGAGGGTGGGAGACAGTGTAGAAGGCTTTTGAGAGGTCAACGAACACTGCACCAGCTAGGGAGCTGGTGTCCAAGGAGGAGTGTAGAAAATTGGAGCACTCAACCAGTGCAGTGCTGGTGCTGTGGCCAGCATGGAAGCCATGCTGCTCTGTGCGTAAGATGTTATGCTTAGTCAGATATTCGGTGATTTGAATGGCCACCAGTTTTTCTAGGGCTTTGGAGAGGGGAGGGAGGATGGAGATAGGTCGGTAGTTCCTGGCGGAGGACTTGTTGCCTCCTTTATGAATGGGTGTGACTATAGCTGTTTTCCATGCAGTGGGGAATTGCCCCAGGCAGAGGGATCAGTTGAGTAGGCTGGTGAGTGGGGCAAGGACTTTGTCCAGCACCAGCCGGAGAATACTGGGGTCCAGGGAGTTGCTCCTGGGATTATTGCTGTTTAAAGCTTTGATCAGGAAAGGTCTGGCTTCCTGGGCAGATACCCTACGTAGGTGGAAGCTGGGGCGTTGGAGGACAGGGGGAGGTAGGGTGGGGAGAGGGTCAAAGAAATTACTGGGGAGGACAGCGCTAAGGTCAGTAAAGGAGGTGCTTAGGTAGTTAGCAATGCAGATAGGGTCGGTGGAGGTAGAGCCATCAATGGTGAGCTGGGATGGGGGAGGGGAGTGTGCCTTCCCATTTAGTTGTTTAACATTGTCCCAGAAAGTCTGAGCACACCCCCAGGAGTAGGTGAGGGTGGCCTGGCAATGGTCGGCCTTGGCTTTACAGATGGCCCATGCGCACCTGTTCCATGCAGCATTGTAGGCCTGTCTATCAGCCATCCGGCCCGTTTCAGTGGTAAGGTGCCAGAGGTTATCCCTATCTCTGAGTATTTGTAGTAGGGTATTATAAATGCTGTGGTATTTACAACCAACCTAAATTGCACAGACAGCTACAGCCTACACTAATCGCATATAGATGGACAAGTCAGCGTTTTACTTGATTTTAAGCACAGCCCATAAACAAGTGTACTCACGATGTTCTCTCTATTTAGCCAGTTCTGCCAAACACACAAAACACGCACAGGACGTGCGTGTTTTTGCACGTGTCTTTGCGCACAGAGCGCACTCGCCCTGCTCGCCATAGGGCTTGAGTTAAATGGGCTATAGTGCAACTAAGGTCACATGATCATGGGATAACAGTAGTCTGCTTAAAAACAAATCAAAAACTGAAATATCCCCAATTCACAGGTATATATCTGTTTATTTGCTGTTCCAGTGTCTCAAACACCAAAAAAGTGCCCCACAAATCGAGTTGTAGTTTTGGGGGATCCTCTGAAACTACAGCTCCTCTTCCTGCTTCCTGTAATGTAGCAGGTCTCCAAATTTAGGCGAAATAAACATTTACAGTATAAAGAATCACACAAAAAGGTATATTTTTGAGCTAGTTAGCATTTACTAGTGCAGCAAACACCACTGCTCAGTCAAAGCACAGTTATATCTGAAATGCTCGCCACAGGGCTCGAGTTAAATGGGCTATAGTGACCCGGAAGTGCAACTAAGGTCACAGGATTGTGGGATGACAGTAGTCTACTTAAAAACAAATTAAAAACTGAAATATCCCAATTCACAGGTATAGATATGTTTATTTGCTGTTCCAGAGTCTCAAACACCAAAAAAGTGCCCCACAAATAGAGTTGTAGTTTTGAGGGATCCTCTGAAACTACAGCTTCTCTTCCTGCTTCCTGTAATGTAGCAGGGCTCCAAGTTTAGGTAAAATAAGCATTTAAAGTATAAATAATCACACAAAAAGGTATATTTTTGAGCTAGTTAGTGTTTACTAGTGCAGCATTGCAGTTCAATTGCAAAACCCTTGACCACCGCTCCAGCTTGTGCAAGTCTCTCTCTCTCTCTGCATTTCCATTATTCCCTCATCACTATCCACCCCTCCCACAGAGAACTTAGTGTCATCTGTGAAAAGACACAGCCTGCCCTTGATCACCTCACCAGTGTTGCTGATGAACATGTTGAAGAGGACCAGAACCAGCACTGTACTCTCTGAAAGAGTAGGAATGGAGGGAAGGCATGCAGGAACCTCCCTGTCCAGTTCAGGATCTGGACATCCTCTGAGACTGATGTTATTGCTGGGGGCCTGTAACAGAATTGTGGTATTTAGTTGTTCTCCCAGGAAACAAACAGGTCTATTTCTGGTGCATCCCACCTTCTAAACACTGGTGCCAGTACCTGCTGGTTTACGGTCCACTCATGCTTTCCTTGGATGATTCAGGTTATTGAATCTGCAAGGACATTGTATTTTCCTGGTAAGTGTACTGCAGATAGCTTTACATCCAGGGAATATGCTAGGGTCCAGATTTTCATGACTTCTGTGTATCGCCTTGCATATCTTGTTCCTCCCTGCTTGCTTATGTAATAATTTCTGTGGTGTTGTCTGTTTGGATCTGAACAGACTGACCCTGTATTTGGAAAGAAACAGCTTGCATTGGTAGGAACACTGCCCTGAGCTCCAGGTGGTTGATATGTTGAGCCTTCTGTGTGTTCCAGGTGCCACTCACAGTGAGATCCTCAGGTGGGCGCCCCACCCTAGGAGTGAGGCATCTGTCATGAGGATACTTGTTGGGGATTGCTGGAGGAATACAATCCCCTCTCTGAGGTTGTCCTCTCCCTTCCACTGCTCTAGTGCTCTTATCAAAGATTTTGTGATTGCCACTTGTTTAGACAGAGGGTCCTACCTTTGGGACCAGTGATCCTTTAGGAGGTACTGAATGGCCCTCATCTGCTACATGGCCCCTGATGCCACTGCAGTGGAAGAGGCCATGTATCCCAGGAGTTGCAGAAAATGCCTTGCAGGCCTTAGCTGGCTTAGTGTGAAGGATCCTGCAGTGGTAATCAGGACTGATACCCTTGTCTGAGGAAGAAAAACTTTCCCTTGCAAGGTATCCAGCTCTGCACCTATGAAGTCCAATACTTATGCTGGTTCTGTTTGTTACTACTGTGGGTTTATCAAGAAGCCTAGGTCCTCTAAGGTTCTTTTTACCACCTGTGTGAAGCACCTTGCCTCCTGCTGAGTTTCTCCTGAGACTAGCCAGTTGTCCAAGTAAGGAAAACCCACCACATCTTGCTTTATCAGATGTGCTGCCACCATAGCTAGACACTTTGTGAAAACCCTTAGTGCTGAGGTAAGGCCAAAGGGAAGGTCTATGAACTGGTATTGGCAGTCCCCTAGTCTAAACCTGAAATATTTTCTGTGGGTAAATCTGACTGGAATGTAAAAGTAAGAGTTTTTCAGAGCTGGAGACCCCAACCAGTCTCCTGGCTGCAGAGGTGGCATCACTGAGCCCAGTGTGACCATCTTGAATCATTCCTTGTTTATGTGTTTGTTCAGGTATCTCAGGTCTAAAATGGGTCACCATTCCCCAATTTTCATGTGTGTTAGAAGTGTCTGGAAAATAGTCATTTGCCCCATTATGAGGCAGAGACTTTCTCTACAGCTCTTGCTAACAGCAGTTTCTTTACCTCTAACTCCAAACAGGATATTTTTTTGTTGTAGAGTAAGATGGTAAATTTTTTGTTTTCTGCACTTTGGGGAATTTTTTGAGCTGCAAGGACAAAATTTGAATCAGTACTTCCAGGACCCTCCTGTCTGTGGTGATGTTTGTCCATTCTTGGCAGTAGTGAGCCAGTCTCCCCCCTCCCCACCAGCAATGGTTGGGTGGCCAGGCCAGAACTGTTAGGGGTTTGTTTCGACTGTGGCTTAGGGGCTGATGCTATGGCTGCCTGCCCAGTGCCCCTCCTGCCCCTGCGACTCTAATAACCTCTTTGGGGCTGATACTCTTAGGGGACATAAGGCTTTGGGTAGAATCCGTACTCATGCCTCCCCTTCCGTAAGGCCTTTAGGAAGGGGAGACCTTGTCTGTGTTATTTCTATATGTGGTTTTCTAGTCATCCAATTTTTTCAAATGTGCTTCTTTCTTGTCACCAAGCAAGGAGTTTTCCTCAAAAGAGAAATTCATGGCCTTAGTCTGTGGGTCGTGGGATAGTATGGTAGCTCTAAGCCAGAGATATTGCATGTGCAAGGTCCCTTGAAGCACAGTGCTGGTGTCCACGGCTATGAACAATTGGTAGTTAGAGACATCCAGTGCCGATTCTGTGGCACTTCACTTTTTACTTGCTTGTTCAGTGCCAGAACTGAATTCCATAGTGCCTTCTGGTACTGAACTGTGTATGCCATGTAAGCTGCCTGTCTAAGGAGCAAAGAAGCTGAGATGCACACTTTTTTGGCTGTGGTATCCAGTTTTCTGGATTCTTTCTCTGGAGGCTGTGTAGAAAGGCACCTTAACCTTCTCAAATTCAGCAGCCTGGACCACTCCCTCATGATCAGAGTGGGTATACAGTTCCTTAAACCACTCTCCACCTGATATTTCTTTTCAATCCTCTTATCAATGCCAGCAGCTGATGTAGGTGTTGTTGACATCATTTTGGCAGTGGCTTTTTGGAGAGATCTGCGGATGGGAAGCAGCAGACTCTTTGTGGGAGCCAGACCCAACATGTCTGTAAATTCAACCTCCTCATCATCCTCCTCAGCTTCAAGGTTGGGGGATCTTGAGGGTGTTTCCCACTTGTCTAACAAAGGAATAGAGGGATGTGTAATCCTCAGAAGGCCTAGGAGGACAGCCAAATTCTTGCTCAGGTGACCCATCTGATTCCAGGGGTTCATCCTTCCCTCATCTTCATAATACATTACTTACTCCTCCACAGGCAGCTGGTGTGGAACCAGAATCTGGGGAGGGAGACAGCAGGAATATTCATAATATTTCCCATATCCTGGAAGACCTGGAAAAATTGCCATGCTCTTGTCATACTCAGTGCTGAGGGTATTTGTCTTGTGCCAGCTATCTGCTCCCTTCATTTCTCAGAAGGAATGACAGAGACATGATATGTTTTTTTTTGGTTTTCTTTACAGACACTGTTTCCAATTCATGGCATTCTACCCTTGCAAGGAGCTGGAAATAATTGGCACAATTTTTAAAGCATGTTGTTCCTGTTCTTTTATTTTTTGGTATATCAGTCATGACAAATGCTGATGGCCCATAAATCTTTTTTACTGGTTCCCAAAGCAGACAAATAAAATGTGATAGAGCCCAAAGGGTATACGGCTCTAAAAAATCATTTTCTTGGTCCAGTTCCCAGAAAAATCAGGTCATGATAATTTTTTACCTCAAAACCAACATTTTTTAGGAATAATGTTCACAAATATTCACAAAGGTTTGAGGAGCTGAAAAGGCAGTTGCCCATAATTAGATCCTGAGTTTATGTATAAAAGTCCAGACTACCCCCATCATTAATATATGTATCTAGGTTGTAGTTAAAATTATCTTTTGTTTTAATAAATAAGGACATATTCTGGGAGATTGTTCCAGAGGTTAATTATATACTCAGTAAAGAAAACATTAAATTTGTCAGTTCTGAATTTTCTCTTTTTAATTTGTAGTGAATGGCCTCTAGTATTTATTTGTGTATCCTTGAAGGTCAGATTAAGTTCACTTAATAAATATGGGTCCTGCACAATGTCATTCATGAGTAAAATGTCCCCTTTCTTCCTCTGCTCTTCTAAGGAGAACAGATTCATCTTATGTAATTTTTCTTTGCATACCTCTCAACTGTCCCTATTTTTCAGGGACATCCCTGATTTTGCCTCAAAATTTTCCCCTGTCCCTCATAATATTTGTGTTTTTGTGACAGTAGAGTGGGGATTAAAAGCACAAAATAATTCAAACATTAAGATTACAGACTTGTTCTTCAGAAAATGCATCTTACACAAATCTCCTTCTTCTATCAGCTTTCTGAGTGAATAGCACAAATTTTTAAGATGTGTCCCTGATTTGGGGTCTTTGTCCCTGATTTTTTTAAGCCTCGTCCCTGATTTATGAAGCAAGAGGTTACATACTAACATACTATTTGCCAGCAGATTAGGCCTTACGGTCTATCGAGTCTGCTCGAACCTAGATCCTTAGTTGGATGCCGAGACCCTCCCATCCCTTGTTCTCCAGAAACCCCTATCATCCATCCCCACCCCACCGGGACAGGCCATCATCTGATACATCCACTTTCTGTGTCTGTCCCACCCTCTCTTGAAGCCCTCCACTGTGGATCTCTGAACCAGCTCACCAGGCAGTGCATTCCAAGGGTCCACCACCCTCTCGGTGAAAAACCTCCTCCTCTTTTCCCCCCTCACCCTTCCACCTTCCAACTTCAAACCATGCCCTCTAGTGATACCTCCCTGCTTTAGTCTAAAGATCCCCTCCATGTTTACCCTATTTATTCCCTTGAGGTACTTGAAGACCTCAACCATGTCCCCGTCTCTCCTCTCCTCCAATGAAAACAGGCAGAGCTCCTCAAGTCTGTCCTCATAAGTCAAATCCCCTAGCCCTTGTATCATCTTTGTTGCCCTCCTCTGTACCCTCTCCAGGAGCTGTATGTCCCTCTTCAAGTGTGGTCTCCAGTACTGTACACAGTACTCAAGGTATGGTCTAACCAGTACATTGTACAGCGGCAGAATCACTTCCTTGCTCCTAGAGGTGATCCCCCTTACGATGCATCCCAACATCCTGTTTGCCTTGCTAGCTGCTCTCCTGCACTGCTCAGAGTTATTCATACATGTATCCACCATGACCCTAGGTCTTTTTCCCTATTGAGGGCCTCCAGGCCTCCCTCCTAGGGTGTACCTGTGTTTAGGGTTTCCCGACCAAGATGCAACACCTTGCACTTGGTGATATTGAAATTTAATTTCCATGTGTGAGCCCAGCTTTCCAGGGTGTCCAGGTCCCCTTGCAGGCGACCCTCCTCTTCTCCCTCAACTACTGCTCCCATCTTGGAGTCATCCTGAAGAGACTCATTTCACACCCTATACCCTTCCTGATGTCCGATATGTATGCATTAAACAGGATCGGACCCAGGACCGAGCCCTGTGGTACCCCACTACCAACCTCTCTAGGGTTAGAGCTTCCCCACAGACCACTACTCTCTGAGTGTGTCCAGCTAGCCAGTTTTCAATCCATCTGACCATCAAAGGGCCTACTCCTAACCCCATCAGTTTCTCCACCAGACCATTGTGGGGACAGAGTCAAACGCCTTGCTGAAGTCCAAGAATAATATATCCACAGGCTTACCCTGTCCAGTTCTGATGTTACCCATTCATAGAACTCCACAAGGTTGGTTTGACATGATCTACCTGGCACAAACCCATGTTGCCGACTATCCAGACCTCCCACCTCCTCCAAGTACACCCCCAATCGTTCCTTTAGTATACTCTCCATTAATTTTCCCACCACCGAGGTCAAACTGATGGGTCTATAGTTACCTGGTACTTCCCTCGACCCCCCTTTATGGATTGGTACCACATGTGCCTCTCGCCAATCCCTAGGTACCCTCCCTGTCTCAAGTGACCTGCTGAAAAGCTCCACCAGGGGTGCAGTCAGTATGTCCGCCAATTCCCATAGTACTCTCGGATGAATGCCATCCGGCCCAGGAGATTTGTTTTTCTTTAGGGCCTTGAGGGCTAACCACACCCTTTTTGTGGAGATAGCCTCATCCGTCCCCTCCCCCTTACTGGTCTTTTTATCCTTATCCAGATGTGACACCCCTGGGGTACCTTTCCCTCCATCTTGCTCCATTTCTGTTGCTCCCCTGATCCCACTCCCTGCCGCTTCTATCCCCTTCATGCCTTGCTTTGTAGATATCCCATCCTCTCCTAGTGAACACAGAGGCAAAGTACTGCTAAATACCCCTGCTTGGTCCTCGCCTCTTCCACCCACCCTCCTTCTGATCTCAATCTGCTGAGATGGCCCTTAGTTTTCTCCACTCCCCAATGTGCCGGAAGAACCCTTTTCCTCATGTATCCCTGTGCCCAGCCATGCTCTTTTACTGGCCTTTGCTCCCCTCACCATCTGAAGTGACTTTTCTAGATACAAACTGGTACATTTCCTTATCCCTATCCCTCTTGTTGTTTTATATTTTTGTAGGCCTTCTTTTCTCTGACTGCTACCTGTACCTCACTGGACCACCAGCATGGTTTATGTGACCTTGCTCCCCTACGTTTCAACTTAGCGCAGATCCTGACTACCTCATGAAGTCCCCGGTTTATGACCTCCCATCTCCTTTCCACACTTGTCGTTGAGGTAATCCCCTTCAAGTGATCCTTGAGAATGTTTCCCATGCCCATAAAGTCTGCCCCCCTGAAGTCCACTGCCAGTGTCCTAGATCTCACCCCCACTCCCCATGCTTATTTGAAACCAGACAGTATTGTGGTCACTCCCAGTCAGGGGTCCTGTACAACTATGTCCCTACTAGGATCCCCATCTGCCAGAACCACATCCAGGACATGCCCCTCCCTTGTGGGCTCCATCACATTCTGTGTTAAGAACACATCCTGGAAGCCATCCAGCAGCCTCTGCTCCTTGGCCACCTTAGAGGACATGGTTCCCCAGTTTGTACCTGGCATAATAAGGTCCCCATCACACCACTCCTTCCCTTTTGGACCACACTGGGCAATGATGTTGTCCAGCAAACCATCCTCTAGAACATCACTCATCCCAGGGGCCTATATGCTACTCCCAGCTTGATCTTATCTCCTGCTGGGGATCGTAGGTGACCCATAAGGCCTCCACGTTTCCTCTGCCTCTTCTACCATAGCAATTTCTATATCATCTCTAATGAACATAGCCACTCCACCCCTCTGACCTCCTTTCTATCCTTCCTAAGCATAGTGTACCCTGTAC
Source organism: Neoceratodus forsteri (assembly GCA_016271365.2). Lineage (NCBI taxonomy): Eukaryota > Metazoa > Chordata > Ceratodontiformes > Ceratodontidae > Neoceratodus > Neoceratodus forsteri. The sequence goes on along the minus strand of CM057451.1, from coordinate 860,160,405 downwards.
ATTTAGGTCCCAGTCATGGTTTTTGTTGCACGTCTCCGTGACCGCCCACATCCACCTCGAACAGCATGGCCTGGAACTCGGCAACTTGTTTCCCAAGCTCCTGGCATTTACTAACACCAACCCCCACCCCTTATCCCTGATCCTCTTTGTCGAACCCCACCCAGGTTGAGAGATATGTTTCTTTGTATAGTAGTTCTTTGAGTTTCATGATGATTTTGGTTGCTTTATGTTGACCTTTTTCAAGTCTAATTATATATGATTTCCTGCATAGGCACAATGCCTGGCTACCATATTCCAAAAATGCTCATACAACTGGTAAAGGGGCATTATAACTTCTGCCCTTCTGCCAGATACATTTCTTTTTACTGCTCCCAGAACCGTACTGGTGTTGGAGATTTCAGCTGTGCAGAGATCCTTTTGATCAAAGGAATTATTTATAACAATGCCCAGATCCATTTCCACCCTACTGGCTTTTGATACTGTGGAACAAAGTGAGTACTGGTGACATGTTTGATTTTTTCCCCTCACGCATGACATATTTGTCCAAATTAAAGTGCATATCCCATTTGTACACCAATTTTGTTATTTCATCTAAATCTCTTTGAATACTGAGAACTGAGGTTTTGTTATCAGTTTCAAAGATTTCTCTGTAACAGTTCCCTCTATATTGAAAGTGCAACTTTAGTGTTGGAAAACTGCTATAGTAAAGTAAAATAAGCAGTTATTATATATACAGTATGTACATATATATATATATGTGTGTAACTCCCCAATGGGACTTACCTTAGAGTTTCTGTTCCTCCCATCTGCTGCTGGCATCCCACGTTTTCCCCATTATCCCCGCTGCCTGGCCGGTTCCCCGGTGCCCCTGAGTCCCCAAACAAGCTCCATTCCTTTATTTCAGCCCATTATGGGCTTAAAATTGTAACTGCAATCCACCGCTGTTGCACTCCTGTGCTAGTGGATGGATTGTGCATGCACCTGAGCCTTTTGATTTGCTGACCACCAGTTTTGCAGTCAAGCAGAAGGTGTTTCGATGGTCTTGGTGCCCCTGCTGAACTAAATGGGGACCAGTGACCTAAATGAGGTGATTGAGAAGCATCACCCATGTAAAGAAATTAAGTTCTAAATCGGGGCTATGTTCGAAGCTCATGAATATTAAAATCAGCCTCATGAATATTAATTAAGTATCTGCCTGCTGTGGGCGGGAGGTGTCTATTTCTCAGTGGCAGCAACAGAAAAAATATAATGTATGAATGTTTATAAATAAAAGCATTTAAGAGGGTACAGTTGGGGCTAACTAACTAAGGTTTTTTTGTAAATATAAAGCATGTGTCTTGGTTACACCAGAACTTTATATGTGGGACACTGTCTGAACTACTATAAAAACTGTATATTCAGCAGCCATGTTTGCAGCCATCAGCCAACTGGGAGCCAAGATCTAACAAAGAGACTCTTGAGATGGTGCCAAAGACAATTAAAAGTCTCAGACTGTTTTTGACAGCTTGGGCAGCCAATCAGACTTCAGGAACTTTGCTGCTTATTTAAGAGGGACTGTTTTTGAACTGGGGACTTCTAGTCAGTCCTGGCTGGAGCATCCAAAGTGTAAGGAGGCTCCCTGCAGCTTGGGGAAGTTTGGGGAGAGATCTGCTAGCCTATCCTCGGCCTGAATGTTATTTTAAGTGTGGGATTGACAAGTCTGCAGATCAATCTGTACATCTCCAGTGGGAGAGAAAAAAGAAAATGTTCCCCAGAGTGAACTTCCAGGCTGAAAAGTGGGGTTAGAACTTGAAAGATCCCCACTTTGCATCTCGGTGAGAAACTTTTGTGCCTCAGGGACTGCATCTGAATTTAATGCTTGGGGCGACCGGAACTGTCTCCAGTTCATTTGCCAAAAGAGGGAGACCTGAACTTCTATTTGTCAGCTTACATACCAAGGACAGCAACCTGAAAGTGGGTAAGCTGTGCAATCTATGCCAGAACTGTACCAAAACTGAGCACGTAATGCTAAATAACTTACTTGAGAGACTGTTGCTGCCTGTGAGAACCAAGCTGCCAGACAACAAGAGAAGGGAGTCAGCGGAGCGGAGAAGAATATCGTGGGTTGCGGCCATCCTTGGGGGTTATGCCCGGACATACATGGGGGTAAGTTGTGTCAACTCCAGTCCCTGTATCCTGGTTCTTGCCAGAAAGGACAAAGTCCTGCAGCCACATCCTACCTCAAGAAGAGTTATCCTGAAAATCAACCCAGGTCCTGAGGTCCAAGGTTCAGTGAGTACCACAGGGTTTAACCCTGCAACACCAAATTACAGTGCTTACCAGCTGATTTACCTTTCAAGTTTCATTGTGGTTTAGATTGATTTTGCAGGCCATTGGGTCTGGGATTTACAATTTGCTTATGGTTAAAAGTTTCTGCTTAGTGGCAACAATAAAAGGAAAACAGTAATAATTATTTCTTTATTTAAGGGTCCCATTCAGCAGCAATGCCAGCCAACCCGTGGCAACTCTTCAGGCCTGCAACATAGCTTATCCTGGGTACCCAATAAAGTTAACTGGACAGTCCATGGGGGTGAATGTATTGTGTTCAAATGCTATACAATGACTAACCATTGCTAAAACCCAAAGCACTAACTGATCAAATTTTAATTTGCATCCCCTACCCTTGTTTAAGCCCCTAAATAAATCAGTTTATTGTTTGAATGTTAACTTGGTCCATGAGCATATTATTATTGGGTGCTAGGTTAATTCAAATAATTGAAAGGCATCATGTTGTATTTGCTGGTAACCATTTCTTACAGGTGCACAGGGTGCATGCAACAGTTCCAACCCTGTTGATAAGTGTGGTCAGTGTGAGCATATTATTAGCATTCGCTATTAATTGGGTCATTGAATGCAAAGTAAAGTG